>CM060894.1:77260000-78545000 GCA_030762935.1 Hymenopus coronatus
CACTCATAATCCTCCTACAAAATATTTATATCCATAAAACTAAAGTTAAATATATAAAATACAGAAAACATAATATAAAAAATAATTAGAAACTAAAGGACTTATATTATATTTTTTACAAAATAATTTTACAGCATCACTGAATGGTTGTAGAATACCAAAAAAGTCAGTCTTTCACCTTCTCTACCTATTCTGCAACAAATTATTTTTACAAAAATTTATTTTTCTCCTTACTTCATGGTAATCGAGATAAACATTAGCGGAAGTGGTTTTAATGCTTAGTTCCTTCTAGTATAAGTGAAGTAGGCGAATATACATAGTTAAACAATAGTCAAAGCTTTAAATTAGCCCGTCTGTGCAGTTTGTGATAACGGGTCACAGGTCACGAGTTCGAATTTCGCTTAGGGTGAGTTACCTGGATAATTTTTTTTCCCCTTCTTCCGCGGTTTTCGCTTGTCTTGAGAAGACGAATGTTGAGTAACTTTAAGCTTCATGGATCCCCGAGATCATATGAGTATCATTTCACAAATTTTATACATAGTCCGATATGACCAACCAGATTAAAGAACGTTTAGCAGAAATATATATATATATATATATATATATATATATATGCAACTGAAATTTCTTTCTCTTTGCGTGACAATAATGAATAACAAATTCCCATTCGATAAAAGTGTAAGTATTGGACATTAACAAGGAATATATCGGAAAAGGGTAGGTCTACAAAGAAGGGAAAAATAAAAAACTGCATATGACATAAGTTTTGTGTTTTAGCGAGATCTTTTTGTGCATGTAGTACGTTTTAATCTATCTCTTGCAGTTTGCCAGTTATGAAAAATCATTCTGAATGAAGAGAACTTTAGAAGCTATTCCAAATAAATTTAGGATATACATTTCATTTGCCATGTAAACACCTTTAATACTTTAATCAAAATCGTTAGAGCCATTTTTAGAAAATCTAAAATTTCGAAAAATGTTCCATGTAATAAGTAGTTTGGTAGGTAGTTTGGGGTGGGGGATTTTCCTGAAAATCTTAGTGTCGTATCCTTGAACGATACTATAATTAAATTTCTAGTTTGATATTAAACCGAGCTTTCGCTTTTGAGTTATGTTTTACACACATACCTTTTTCTAAAATATTTTTTGATTCAGGGGACCTCAAACATGTGAAATATCGGTATGGAATTTTTGGGTGGAATACAATACCTTCTCTAACTACTATGCTCAAAGCACAGGAGGAAAAAGTAAAACGATAACTGTATGTAAACTCCGTTTTAATGTTTATAATTATTGTGATTATATCAGAGAGCTGTATCTAGATCCATTGATATTGAACAAGAATGAGAATATTGGCCTTGAAGTAATGAGAAAACATCTAGTCGTTTAAAGGAGTGCCTGAAAAGATTATGTAGAAGCTTTTGATCTTTGAACCTTAAGAGCAGGGATGAATTCTTGTGTAAAAGTCGCACCACCACTCGCCTCTCACCTAGACGGCCCGAGATCGATCCCAAGCGACCCCATGTGAGACTTGTGGTGGACAAAGCAGCACAGGGGCGGGTTTTCTACTGGTTCTCCGCATTCTTCATTCCATGTATCACATTTGTAGTAAAAGCGGGCGTTAAGCACTATACAACATTCTTGTGTATAATATGCAACACTAACATTTTTAAGAAGAGCTAGGCCGGCTTCACCTTAGACCGGAGATGGGAACCAGAACGGATAAAAGTTAAAATACTCCTTTTACAATATGAGCAGTTGATTTCCGCAACTCGGGAACGCTAACAGAATGTTCAGTAACCAGTTCCCATGGTCGCGCTCTAGTTTTGGGATTTGGTGGCGCAAGGAATTGCGGGTTTAAGTCCAGCGTTGGGTATGGGTATTTGTGATGTGTTCTCTTTAAGTCACTGATGGCCAATTAGGTCCC
Organism: Hymenopus coronatus; assembly: GCA_030762935.1. Classification (NCBI taxonomy): domain Eukaryota; kingdom Metazoa; phylum Arthropoda; class Insecta; order Mantodea; family Hymenopodidae; genus Hymenopus; species Hymenopus coronatus. The sequence continues at coordinate 77,261,928 of CM060894.1, forward strand.
ACCTCAACATCTTTAAAAAAATAAAAATATGATGTGTTCCATTCACATGACTTTCTCTACATATCTTCAACAAACTATTTATAAAAAGCTTACGCTTCTTTTTACTTCATGCTAATCGAAAAAAATTAGCAGTAATAGCCTTATTACTTGCTTCCTTGTAAGAAGAAGGGAAGTAAGGGCGTACCATAGGCTAAAGTATTAGTCAGAAAACTGGTTACTTTGTGATTGAAGTTCCTTTGTTTGTATGGACAGGAGTTGATAAATTCCAGTATGAGAAAAGTATAAGTTTTTAAAGCTGAAACCAATAATAAGGAATGTCTCAGAAACAATTTAGTCCATGAAATTGTATATGACTAAAATTGTGTATTTTAACGTGCTCTACATTCTCTGTTAAGCAAGTTTTTATCTATCTCTTACGGTTTACCAGTCACGCAAAATTCCGCAAAATTCATACAGAATATAGTAGTCTTCAGAGGTTGTTCCTAGAAAATTCAAGATATACATTTTATTTGTCAGGTAAATATCTTTAATCCGCGATACTTTAATCAAAATCGTTAAAGCCAGTTTTTAGAAAATCAAAATTTTCGAAAATTTTTCCTTGTAAAGGGTAGTTGGGGGGGCTTTTCTTGAAAATCTTCTTGTCGCATCCTTGGAAGATACTGAACTTAAATACCATCTTTGGTATTAACGGACTTTTCATTTTTGAGCTATGCTGTCCACAGACCCATACACGCACACACGGACCTTTTTCCAAAAATGTGTTTTTTTATTCAGGGGGACCCAAAACATGTATTTCCGGTGAAATCTTGGTATCAAATTTTTAGTGCAATACAATACCTTCTCTATACACTGTGTACATAGTATGTGTAGAGAAAGTAAACATAAAAAATCTAATTTGTGCTATTCATACGAGTTTCTCTATAGCTCTGTAAAAATTGTTATTGAAAAGCTTATTATTCTATCTGATTTAATGCTAATAAAGATAAACATTAATAGAAATGAAGCTTAGAAAAAAAATTCTGATGGTCTTATTACTTGTTTCCCTGTAAGTAGAAGGGAGCACACTAGACTAAAGCGATAGTCAGGTCTTTTAAAAGCTGGTTGTTATGTGACTGAAGTCCGTTTCTTTGTATAGCCAGAGGCTGACAAATTCCCGTATGAGAAAAGTTCTAAGAATTTTGAAACTGAAGCTAATAAGGAATATCTCGGAAATAGTCAACTTTACGAAAAAAATGCATATGACATACATTGTGTGTTTTAAGGAGATATACATTTTTGTGTTGTAAGTTTTTGTTCATCTGTTACGATTTACCAGTTATACAAAATTCATTCAGAATGAAGAGCTCTTCAGAGGCTCTTACCAGAAAATTAAAAATGTTTACGTTATCCATCATGTAAATATCTTTAATATACGTCATTTTAATCATGATTGTTAGGGTCATTTTTAAGAAAATCAACATTTTCGAAATCTTTGCCATGTAAAGGATAGTTTAGGTTGAGAAGATTTTTCTCAACATCTTCGTGTCACATCCTTTGAAGATACTACACTAATATATCAATTTTTGTGTTTTACCAAATTTGCGTTTTGAATTTTCGTACTCACAGACATACGGACACATACACACACATCCACACACGGATCTTTTTCTAATAATGTTTTTTATTTTCTCTACACGTATCATGTACATAGTGTATAGAGAAGGTATTGTATTGCACCCAAAAATTCGATCCGAGATTTCACCGGAAATATATGTTTTCAGACCCGCTGAATCAAAAAAAAATTTTTTTAGAAAACTATCCGTGTGTGTGTGTGTGTGTGTGTGTGTGTGTGTGTGTGTCTGTGTCTGTCTGTGTTTGTGTGTGTATGTTTGTGGGCAGCATAGCTCAAAAACGAAAACACTGTTAAATACCAAACTTGGTATTTAAGTTTGGTATCTTCCAAGAATGCGACATGAATATTTCAACAAAATCACCCCACCTCCTACCAACCTTTACATGGAAAAAGTTCGAAAATTTTGATTTTCTCAAAAATGGCTTTAATGATTTTGATTAAATCTGATATATTTAAGATATTTACATGCCAAATAAAATGTATATCTTCAATTTTCTAGGAATAGCCTCTGAAGACATGTTTATTGAGGATGAATTTTGCGGAATTTTGCATAAATGGTAATCCATAAGAGATAGGCAAAAACTTATGTAGATTTCGTTAAGATAAACAATTTGTGTTATATACAGTTTATGTTATAAACATTTTTTGTGGGGTTGACCGTTTTTGAGATAGTCCTTATTATTAGTTTCAGGTTTAAAAATAATTATACTTTTCTCAGACGAAAATTTATCATCTCCTGTCCATAGAAACAAAGGCACTTCATTCACATAGCAACCAGATTTTAAAAGACTTGACTATCGATTTAGCCTAGTGTACTCTCTTACTTCCCTTATACTTACAAGGAAGAAGTAATAAGACCCTTTCTGCTATTTTTGTCTCGATTAGCATTAAATGAATAGAAGAATAAGTTTTTTTTAAAAATAATTTATTGTAGAGATGTAGAGAAAGTCATGTGAATGGAACACATCACCTTTTTTATATAGGGTTGCCTTCCATGATAACTTAATGTACCCAAAGTCGTGGGTTCAAACCCGGCGGAGAACGATGGTTTTTTTCGGGCGTAAATATCCTTAGCATGGCTTCCTTCGGAAGGGAAGTAAAGCCGTTGGTTCCATGTCATAGATTTACGGCACGTAAAAGAACCTCAAGTCTGATAGAGAGGCCTCTGAGCAAAATTAAGCGGTCTTTCACGTCCAGTATAGAATGGGACGCTGAGAACCGCAGCAGTTAAAGAGCGTCCATAAATAAAACGCCATTTCATTTCATTTTTATAGAGGGGGTCTTAAAACTGTATTTCCGGTGAAATCTCGCAATCAACATTTTTGGTGGGATGGAATACCTTTTCTACCTACGTAGCACGTACTATATAGAGAAAGTAAAAGCTTGGTCGAATGCCGTTTCCTGTTCTCATTCGCGATTAAGCACACTGTATACTTATTACGCATATCTGTCTTTTAGAAGACAGCCAGGAAGGGCATGACCGTAAGAGCTGCGAGAGCTCTCTAGTAGCAAGCTTGGAAAACAAATTGTCATTGATCAGCTCTAAAACCTTAATGGACAAAATTGATTTTCCGGTTGTAGCGGATATACATGTCTTCGGTATAAAACCTAACCTTTAGCATGGAGTTTTTCTGCTGGGTAGCACTTGCTAAAGCCGGGCGTGCCAGTACTCTTTCTTCGCTTTTTACTTTCTCTAGCCCCGTATGTACAATGTACATAGGGATAGAGAAGTATTGTATTCCACCCAAAAATTCGATACCGAAATTTCACCGGAAATACATGTTTTAGGACCCCCTGAGTCCAAAAAAAAAAAAAAAAAGCATTTTCAGAAATAGGTCCGTGTGTGTGTGTGTGTGTGTGTGTGTGTGTGTGTGTGTGTGTGTGTGTCTGTCTGTCTGTCTGTCTATCTGGTGTCTGTGGACAGCATAGCTAAAAAACGAAAAGACGGTTAAATACCAAACTTGGTAGTTAAGTTTGGTATCTTCCAACGATGCGGCACGAAGATTTTCAAGAAATTTCCCCCAACCCTAACTACCGTTTACATGGAAAATTTTTCGAAAATTTTGTTTTTCTTAAAAATGGCTCTAACGATTTTGATTAAAATTTCACATATTAAAGCAATTTCTATCACAAATAAAATGTATATCTTGAATTTTCTGGGAATAGCTTCTAAAGATCTAGTTATTCTGGATGGATTTTGATTAAGTTGGCATAACTAGTAAACCGTAAGAGATAGACAAAAACTGACTATACAAAAAATTCAGATCTTGTTAAAATACACAAGTTATGTTAACATACATTTTTTTTCGTAGAGCTTACCGTTTTCGAGGTATTCCTTGTCATTAGTTTCAGTTGTGAAGTACCTACACTTTTCTCAGACGGAAGTGTCCGTTTTCTTTTGTTCTACTCTTGTCCAAGCAAAGAAGCGATTTGCAATGACAATCGCATAACGACAGCTTTCAAAACATTTGACTATAGCTTTAGCTAATGTATTCCCTTAGTTGCCTTCTACTTATAAAGAACTAAGTAATAATTCTGCTAATGTTTATCTCGATTAGCGTGGTGTTGAAAGAAGAATTATCTTTTGTAAGAAGTTTGTTTGTAGAGTAGCAAGAGAAAGTCATGTGAGTGTAACACATCAGATTTTTAAATATGTATGCTATAACCTGTCACATAAAATGTTATGTTAGCTCTTACTTCATAGCAGATGCTAGAAGTGTCTTCCTTCCACAGCAATCATTGGACGGAGAAAACCTTTAGATTGACATGATTTAGCTCGGCCACTATTATGTTTCGTATTTCTCTTCGCATGCTTTCCTTAAATTCTTCCAAAATGTGAGTAATTTTTGTGGAGAACTTTCAAGATTTTGGTCAATTTCCTCTTTTCTTTCTTTTCATATGTATTTCTTGTTTTGCTCTGAACTAGTAATCTGACATTTATTCACAAGATCTTGAAGTAAAGTTCTGGAAAGAGATAATTGCGCAGAAACTTCAGGATGAATTTTCACGAATGTGACAAGCCAATTTCGTATTTAGAACAACATTCGCATACAAACATACCTTGTTCTAAAGACTTCTTTCCCATCTTCGCAAATGAAAGTGGACTACTGACGCTAATGACCACGTGCTAACGGGACAGAAAGCCTGTTGTGAATGCGTGTGCGCGAATTGGCAGCCGGCTCTACGCTCGCCATGCGAACGATCAAGTTTTATTTCTAAGAACCTATAGGAACTGATCGATGTATTTTTCGATCCCCAGAGTGAACTAAAAGCCATAAACGAGTAATTCCATATATCAAATTGAGGTTAGGATTGTTGCCTCCGGGTTCCATTTTGAATGATTGTGCATGGCGTATATTCAAATGTTTCATTCCCGTTTCTCGGGGACTTGTTAAGCATCAGGCCTAAATGTTCTGAATGTTATTACTATCTCCAGTGACTATAGGTTAATTGTTTTTCTTTTCTTAATTCCAGGACTTGCAGTTGAGCTCAGCCGCTACAAGTAAGTACATTTGCCTTTATTCTACTAGTTAGGTTTTCTGTTGAACTTATGTATATGTAGAGAAGCTATAATGGAGTTATCAACTTGGGAAGACAGAGATGGAGGTAAGATTCCAAAATTACGGAAAACTTACAGAAAATAGTATAAATGTAAAATTTGAATATTATTCTTAATGATTTAGATTAAAACGCATCAGATCATTTACTATATATTTTCTGTAAAATTTGATACAATATTGTACTATAACGCCGAAATATAAATTAATCACCCACTATTTTAATTATCTGCAGTAAATAATTATGAGCTAAAAGGGGTGCAAACCCTTGTGATACTTTCAGAAATTAGAAAGTTAGCGTGTTGAAAAACCTAAAGTGAATGTTGAAAGCATAACGATTGACTGAAGAAATATGACGGTACCAAACCTGCAAAGTAAAGTCAATCCGTGATTAATTTTAATGTTTAGTCAGATTCAGGGGAAACGTATCTATATATTCCAAGTACGACAGATATATGAAGTATTATACTAAAAGTCAATACCCATGGTGAAGCCTTCATATTGTACACATTTGGATTTCTATTTCTGACACTTGCTTCACTGTTTTTTTTATGATGGTGGCCTAGAGAATGACAATGAAGATTGTCGAAACGCGTCCAGGCCACCATCATCAAAACCAATGGAACAAGTGTCAGAATTAGATGTCCAGATTTGTACACGACAGATATAATTCTCAGTTCTTCATATCAATCTATGAGAGTTACATCGTAACAGTTAGTAGAAAAGTGAGACGCGAAAACTTGAGTTCCAGTTTTAAGCTTAACGTCATAAATTTTAAACAACGCGCAGGGTGTGATGTGAAAATAATGGTGTTGGAAATACAGTTTCAGCTATGCTCTTTAAAGAAATTAAAGTAATAGCTACCTGGCACAATTTCTATTCCAATCATTAAACAACATTAAAAGCTCAAACTCATTCGTATTATCTATAATGATTCCTTCACCGACCACACCCTGCTACTTGCTTGATCTATCAACAAAACTCAGCTAGCCGGAGTCAAAAGAAACAACAATCATACGTTTTAATGTTAAAGATGACTTGTAAATTAGATAACACAAAATCGAAGAAGAACTGTCGCAAATGCCAAGAACCTATTTTCATTTGTTGGCAATTTATGACGAGAGATAGATAAATGTTTTGACAGGAAAGATTGCATAATATGTAAGTTATATTCTTTTTCTGACATTAGCATTTCCGAAACATTGCCACTGCTTTTTTACAGTTTTCTCGCATTAAAATTATCTACTTTGAAATATTCATTTCTCGCTCTTTTACTCATTTTATTTTTCTGTAGGAGGGAGGTTCCAACCTTCTCTTGTCTAGGGCTAACCTGATAGTCTGTAGTTCTCAAGGTTGTGGATCCAAACCCGGCAGAGCTCGATGTATTTTTCTCCGTAAAGATCCTTAGTATGTACTTTTTTTGGAAGGAAAGCAAAGTTGTTGGTCCCGTGTCGTAGATTTATGGCACGTTAAAGAGCCTCAAGCCTAATAAACAGGCCTCTTAGCAAAACAGACAGTCTTTCACACACATCATAGAATGAGACGATGAGAACCGCAGCAGTTAAAGAGTGTCAGTTCAATTAATTTTTTTTCCAACCTACTCAGCTGCTGTGGTGCAGATGCTGCAGATCCTATCACCCATGTCACTTCAGATGTGGGCTGATCTCGACGACCCCTCTGTAGGGGAGAGGTTCCGACCTTTTCAGGGGCCGTGGTGTGAACGCTGCTGACCTCTAGCACTCGTGGTACTTCTGACTTCTGGTATATACACAATTTTGATCCCCTCCATTTGAGTTGTTCAGATTGAGTTGGTCTCGACGGGACAGTAGTTCCTTTAACCTGGGGATATTGGGTACGTCTGGGTTATGATGTCTCGGCGGGGTTATGGGATGTCTTATTGTCATCCGGCACTAGCCTAGATAGCTAAATTGTGTTCGGCCCGAACCGAGGTTTTCGGTAGTCGTTCCTGCGGAATTGATGCGAGTAAGTTGAATATCCACTTCTACCATAGAGATTCTCATGCCGGGGGAAGGCGGCTTTTTTAGAACCAAGATATTGCTCTAATGGAAAAAGCCACAGAGGGTAACTTCCCTAGTACCAAAGGGAGCTAAGCTCCGCGCAGATACCCGCGCAACCTTTATCTGCCACCCACCCATAATAGGGAAATATTTTCTTCGGGATAAATATTCTGTGGGGTCCTGAAACCTCTATCCAAATGAATTAATTGGTCCAGGCGTATGTATGTGGCGTGTTTTTTTAGTCTTGGGGTCTGCAAACAACATCATCTAAGAACGAAACTCTAGATAAATATAAGATTGTATACTTGAGTCAGAAAACGTTTTAGGATGCTAAACAAAGATACGCAAAAACTGTCAGCTAACAGTGAAACAGCTTATTACCAACTGCAGTCTCTATGAGGAACAACGAACCATATGTAAAGTGCCAAACGAACTCATGACAGCCCTGGACCAACTACAATTCTCCAACAAGGTCTTGAACTTCTTACAAGTAATCCAATTGTATAATAAAATTGAATCTAAAGTTCTTGTTTCGATTTATATATTTCAAAAAAGTTAAAGTAAATGCTAAATATTGTCATTGTTCACAACACATCATAAAATAACTGTCCTCTTACTTGCATAATATTGCATTGAATTGACATGTTTTATGCATGCCTTGTATATGTTTATTTAAATTTGCATTGTTAATGCATTCAACTAATGTATTGTAACCCTAATGAGAAGTCGCGACATAACCTTGCAGTTAAAGCGACTTTAAATAAATAAATTAAAAAAAAATATGTAAGAAAATTCTAACACTCTAACCCTTTATATGAGCAACTCTTCATTATTTTTTGAAAAATGCTTTAAATTGTTATTAAATATCCTGTGATTGAGATATTAACATTTCAAACGAAATGCATATTTCGTATTTTCTGTGAATATACTTCTCATTCTGTGATACTTTTCATTCTGATTGAATTTTGTATTATTTTATCTGTATAACTGCTGAATCATAAAGTGTGGATTGAAACATACTTTAGCATTAACGCGAATTTCGCTAAATATATCATTTGTGTCAAATAACTTTTTCGTAGCATTTCCGAAATCTGTGCTGTTTTTCAATTGAACTTCCTAGTATTTAAGCAATACAATTTTAAGTCCTTTGGTTTTTTAAAGATAAAAATAAATATCTATGTCGAAAAAGATTTTTAAATATATTTAATGTGTGACAATTAACGTTTTTGTACTCTAAATTAATTTAATTTCTCTAAATTAAATCATTTAACTTACATGGACACAATAAACCATGTTATTCGATTAAATCTTGTTATCAAAGTTTTGAGTGAAATGCGATACTTCAGATTAAACTGATAGAGAAAGTCGAGTGGTTCTGATTAAAATATTTTTTGGCTCATTTTAGAGAAATTGGACTTATATTTTAATTTACTATTTTCTAAGTCTACTATGTGTGTTAAAAGATCGAAATATGTACTGCATAAAAGCCATATATTTTCGTATACCTTGATTTAAAAAATCTTTTGTATTTATTCACACTTTCTCTGGCTTTCCAGCTTATACTGATAAATACTATTAGAAGTAGTCTTATTGTTGCTATCTTGAAAGTAGACGGGGAATAAGGGAATACACTAGGCTAAAACGATTGTCAAATGCTTTAAAATTTATCGCTATGTAAAACGGTTGAAGTTCAGTTTCCTTTTGCATTCCCAGGAGTAAAACGAAATAAAAGAAACATAAGCTGTCATGCCGCTTGAGAAAGGTTTAAATAGGTAGAGTCAAACTGAAAAATTCAACATCATAGCCGCGCCGTGGCCGAGGGGTTAGCCACTCATCTCTCACCTACACGGACCAGGCTCGATCCCAAGCGACCGCATGTGAGATTTGTGGTAGACAAAGCTGCACAGGGGCGGGAATTCTCGGGGTTCTCCGGTTTCCCCCGCCATCACATTCCACCGCTGCTCTATATTCATTCCACCTATCAATAACAGTGTCATCGCCTGCGGTGCCAAAGTAGTAAAAACGGGTGTTAAACACTACAAAAAAATCTGATGTGTTCCACTCACATGACTTTCTCTATATCACTGCAACACATTATTCTATTTACTTCATCTAATGAAGCAAAAATTAGCAGAAATAGTCTTATTAATGCTTCCTTGTTAGTAGAAGCGAAATAAGGGGGTACCATAGGTTAAAATGATAGTCAAAAGCTGGTTGCGCTACGACTCAAGTTCCTTTGTTTGTATGGACACGAATTCACGAAGTCCTGCATGAGAAAAATATAAGCTTTTATAACTCAAACCAAAAACAAGCAATATCTAAAAAACAATCAACTCCACAAAGAAATGTATATAACATAAATTGTGTGTTTTAAGGTGCTCTACATTTGTTGTGTGGTAAGTTTTTGTCCATCTCTTACGGTTTAGCAGTTATGCAAAATTCCGTAAAATTGACCCAGAATAAAGTAGTCTTCAGAGGCTATTCCCAGAAAATTCAAAATATACATTTTATTTCTCAGGTAAATATCTTTAATATACGATATTTTAATCAAAATCGTTAGTCATTTTTTAGGAAATCAAAATTTTTGAAAAAAGTTCCATGTAAAGGGTAGTTGGGAGTGGGGGTATTTTTCTCAAAATATTCATGTCGATTCCCTGGAAGATACTAAACTTAAATACCAAGTTTGGAGTTTTACCGACTTTTCGTTTTTGAGTTATCGTGTTCACAGACACACGGGCACACACACACACACACGGACCTTTTTCTGAAATTACTTTTTTTGGATACAGTGGACCTAAAACATATATTTCCGGTGAAATCTCGGTATCGAATTTTTTGGTGGAGTGCAATACCTTCTCTATATACTATGTACATAGCACGTATAGAGAAAGTAAAAAAGCCAAGCTTGGATTTCTCTGATTCCAATCCAACTCGGTTGCTATCCCGTGAAGTCATCTATAATAATCAACACTGAGAAGGCTTCAAATCTTTAGTCACACAAGATATGTTTCTAAAAGCTTTTTTTTTTTCGAGTCAGGAGGTCCCAAAATATGTTTCCGGTGAAATATCAGTATCGATACCTTATCTATTATGTACATTATACATACGTGCTAGAGAAAGTAAAATCATTCTTAACCTAAGCACGCACGCGCGTATATGCGTGCGTATGAAACTGCTGTTCTTCCGTGTAATTGTGGTACCATAGCTCTAGAACGAAATGCGAAAAAAATAAGTAGATAACATTCTTGGTATTTAAGATCGACTTCTTTTAAGGCAGCGACACGAAGGGTTTCAAGAAAATCCCCCAACCCACACTATTCTTTATCTGTAAAATAGTTATTTTTTTATTTTCTAAAAATTTCTGTAACGATTTTGATTAAAAGATCATATGGGTAACGATACATGCCTAAGAAAATGCATGCCTTGAATTTCGGGAATAGCCTGTGAACTCCGCTTCATTTGGAAGACATTTTGTAGCTTATCATCCTTTATCCTGGTTGGCCATATCGGGCGATGAATAAAATTGGTGAAATGATGCTCAAATGATCTCGGGGTCCATGGAGCTTAAAGTTACTCAACATTCGTTTTCCCAGGATAAGGAAAAACCCCGAAAAAAGCCTTATCCAGGTAAGTCGCCCTAAGCGAGATTCGAACTCACGACCTGTTGAATATGACGCAGACGCGCTACCACCACACACACTACCCACTCAGACTTGTACAATCTTGTGTAACTGATAAACCTTAAGAGAGAGACAAAATGTTTAGATATTTTAGTTGTAACACAATTTATTTCAAATAAGTTTTTTGATATTAATTTTAGGATTTTGGTTAGTAGTGGTTTCAAGTACTAAAATATTTGTAAATTTTACTTTCTCTACCTATGTAGAATGTAGGTACTTAGAAGGAGAGAAGACATGCCAGCCAAAAATTTGATACCGAGATTTCTCAAGAAATACATATTTTGGTTATGCACCTGAATAAAAAAAGAATTTTAGAAAACGATCAGCGTGTTCCTATATATGTGTCCGTGTGTGTAGGTAGGTGTGTTCGTGTGTCTGTGAACACGATAATTCAAAACGAAAAGTTGGTAAAATACTAAACTTAATATTCAAGTTTAATATCTTCCAAGGATGCAAAATGAAGATTTTGAGGAAATTCCCTCCACCCCAAAATACCCTTTACATGGAAAAATTTTGATTTTCTCAAAAATGGCTTTAACGATTTTGAATAAAATACCGTATATTAAAGATATTTACTTGGAAAATAGCATTTATATCTTCAATTTTTTGGGTATAGCCTCTGAAGACCTCTTTAATCTGGATGAATTTTATTGAATTTCGCATAACTGGTAAACTGTAAGGAATACTAAAAAAAGTAGATATCGTTAAAATACACAATTTATCTCATACCCATTTTTTCGTGGGGTTGGCCATTTCCGAGATATTCCTTGTTATTGGTTTCTGTTTTAAAATATTTTTCTCAAATTTGAATTTGCAAACTCTTGGCCATGCATAATGTATCCATTTATTTCCCTTTTACTTACAAGGAAGCAATCATTTTTGTTAATGCTTATCTGAACATGAAGTAAGAATAATAAGCTTTTTAACAATAATTTCACACAGAAATGTAGAAAAAGTTATGCAAATGGAACACATCAGATTTTTGTTTAACTGATAGCACAAATGCTGTCAATATACTCACAGATGTTCTTTTGTTTCAGGAATAGTGTGCAGCCCGCAATGCCCTAGTGGACATACAAGCGCCAACTGGCCCCTTAATCCAAACTGGCGCTGGCCAATCAGCACAGGGGGCTGCGTTACCAAATGTGAAACTAAAAACTACTGAAGATGACCTATATGTCACAGTTTAATATCTGATAAATATAATCAACAAACAATATATGCCTCACACAATATTCGGAAAATGGAGTTAGATATTTAAAAAACCAATAAGGGAAGAGCACTCTTTTGTGATCTCTAAACTTGTAAACATAAACATAATAATATAAATGAAAGTCATCTATATTTTAAATTGTCTCTTTAATAACATGTTCTGTTTTGTGTAGGTATTTACTGGCTTAACTGGAACGTGAGTGATACAAAGTGCTGCGATTTAAAACTATTTTAAGTTATAACATATGTTTCGCATATCTTTTGCTTCAGTATATTCAAAACTGTATTACCATATGTAAAAAAAAAATAATAACTGCGCAAATTTTGTTTAACTTTCCATGTGCCAAAACCGTTTCGTGGAAATTTATCCAATTAAATAATTAATTTAGTATTTACTGCACCTTAGAATGAAAAAAAATACAAATTCCGTGTAAACTATTTATTCCCTAATTTATGCACTACATTTTAAACGCATGTTTGTTGTATTTAAAAAAAAGTTTGGGGTCAGTGAAAATTTTTCCAATTAAATAATTAATTTGAGTCTGCTGCGCCTTAAAATTAAAACGATTTCTGTGTAAACGATTTATTCCCTAAACTATGCACTACATAGTGATAAAGTGCTTAAATGTGAAATGTTGCTCTCAGATAGGATACCTATGGGTCTTCAGTAAAGGTTCGAGAACATAGGATTACATAAAATATTCCTTAAAGAAATGCAAAAGTATTCAGTGTCTTTACCGTTCATTCATAGCAATAATGTTTCAGACATTGAGAACATTTTAAGCATTTGAATATCACATTAAAGCCGGTGGTGGAGTTACCAATGTCTGTGGCTTTTGTATCACTCATAAATAATTATTTTCTCACGTGTAATTAAATAGAACCAAGGTGGTGTATGTTACCTGAAGTCATTCTGTATGAAATACTAACAAACTAACCGTTCTTCATAGTTCTTCAATCGGACTGTATGTAGTAATGGTAATTGAAATTTATAACAAAATTGGAAATAATATTATGTAAATATAAGTTGTAACCAACTGTTCTTATAGTAAAACAAATTTCAACAGAAATATTATGCTTTTTCCTTGCTCATTCCTTCCATCTTTATTGCAATTAAGGGGACCAACTTGTAGAAATTGACCAAAATTCTTGAAAACGTTCATTTTTTAATTTTAGCACGTTAATATACCGATATTCTTATAGATTAATATGCCAAAGTTATTTTCAGTCGCTTGCAATTTACACTTGTCGCGAGACCTATAAAATGGAAGTTTTAGTAGTGATAAAAGACACTCAAATATTAAAAACTGTGTTTCTCTAAATGCATTTTCCAATGGAGATAAATGTTCAAAATGTTCCTTGCCATGCACATTTCAGCCAATCAGTTTGATTTTTCTACCAGAGAACCTTAATATCTTAATAACTAAAATAATTGAACTAAAATTTCAAGTAAACAAAATTAATTATATATTTGTATTAACAACACTAATTAAAATAAAAAAGTATTAACGAACAATTATCATGCATTTTCCTGCAGTAATATTTAATGAATTTGAAACTCATCAGATACTTTTTAAAGTGCTATTTTCGGAATGTAAATATGACGTGTTGTTACAAAAGTTTCAAAACTGAAGCGCAAGGAACTTTTTAAATAGAACAGTTAAAAACACATATATTTTTTTTTCAAAGACTACTTGATGAATTTTTCTCAAATTTCAGAATTAGTTACACATAAAAATAGAAGTATGTAGTAAAAATTAACGTAATTGGTTATGAAACTTTGAAATTGAAATTTTCACATTTTAAACATCAATAAAATCTGTGTCTTATGCTCTAATCATACCTATATGAAATATTAATGAATTTAACATCAACGCCTTCTTGAAGAACAGAGAAAACATAATGTGACAGAGGTTTAGTTTTAAATTAAAACTAATTACATGATTTGCAGGAAACACACAGAACTGTGACTTTTGAACTAGAAGTATTTAACATCCTCCATTACTTTTCTGTCAGCTTTTACTTTCTCACTTAGCTATAGTAAGTAGAGGAAGTATAGTACTCCACCCAAGAATGAAATATCGAGACTTCACTGAAAATATATGTTTTGAGGTTCTCTGACTAGCCCACAAAGAGCATTTTGCATATGTATAAGAGAGTGTGTTTGTATGGACAGGACTATTAAAAAATTTGAAGCTAGAATAATATCAAAATTGGTATCTAAGTTCATAATTTCTCAAGCATGGGACACGAATAAACATTAAAGGTAACGTCACACACTAAATTAGTTTTTTCGTTATTTTTATTTCTTAAAAAAGCTCTTAACAAATGTGATTACAAGGGTGACTATTCTCAAAAAATTATAAAGACATTGGAACATTATATTGTAATTTATGATTAAAACACAATGTGCTTAAAATATTTGAAAGACTAAGAAAATGAATATCTTGAACTTCTTTGAGGTTTAGCCACTTTGTATCACTGGTTAGATAAAAACATAAGGTTAGATAAAAACAAAAATCTAGATTGGTTATTGCAGCCAATTTAGATGAATACATCTTATGTTAATCATTTGAAACATTTGATGTTATTGGTTGGAGTAGTGAACACCATTTTTTCTTTCTGGAATGTCACGCAATGAGAGGAATTTCAAAGGAACTGCGAACCTTTTTGTTCTCTTTCTTTAAATTTAAATGTTTGAGTATTGTTTCAGACTACTGTATCCCGTAGTACCAACAATGAAATATAAAAAGAAACCATTTATGAAAACTTTTTTCTCGTTTAGCAAGAAGCAGGTAGTAAAAAAAAAAAAAGTGTTATAAGAACCATTTGTAGAAGAGATTAGGTAGAAAAAGCCATGTAAATGTAACGCAGATTTTTTTATTTACCAGCTGAAATCACAGCTCTGCAAGTGTTATTGCATTAACTAAGGAGTTTTTATTCTATGTCGCTCCTTCTCTCAATTTTTCTGTCCCCCACTTCATCTCCCTTTTTCTCTATCCATACGTTTTTATCTCCTTTTCGCCATTTCACCCTCTTTCCATTGCTCTTTGCATCTCCTTTCTCACTCCATCTCCAATTCTCTCACCCTCTCTCTTCTACTGCCTTCTCTCCATAGTTCTCTCCCTCTCACTGTGCAAATACATGTCATGTGACGTTTTGAAGACTGTAATAAAACTGTTTTTCTCGAGTGTTGAAACATATAAACTCAAACAAAACGTTTCACAATACAAAACGTACAACTCTTCCTTTAAACAACGCTTTTATGTCAGAAGGTTAATCGGATATATACTTGCACGTCATATTCTTAAGAGAATACCCAATTTTCTGTAATGCATAAATCAGAGTGAATAAGATCACATGCAACATCATATGGTTGCCTTTATTTACTATTTAAATGAAACAATTGAACTTCTAAACTAGAAAGTACAAAGATGGTGGACGGAGATCCTGCAACAAAATATAAGTATCATTCGCGAAATAAGTTGTCTGTGTATCTGTAAATTTAAGAACTTATCAATGTTTACTTTTTATACTTCCTATATAATAGTTAAGTAGGGAAGTCATAGCACTTCAACCAAAAATACGGTACCAGATTTCACTGTAAATACACGTTTTAGGATCCGGTGTATTAAAAGAACATTTTTAGAAAAAGTCTGCGAAGTGGATAACTCAAAAACCAAAAAAAATGATATTAAGGAAATAGCGATATTCAAATGTTTAGGAACTGCAGGTTATATGCAGGCCTAAGATTCCACTCTCTTTGCATGCAATGCCAGAAAAAAACGAACACCTAAAGACTTCAAAAGAATGGCAAAATATTGAACGATTGAACAATTAATACTGGATATCTCGGAAAAGGCTTATGACATTATTATTTAAAAATTTATTTAAAATAAACTGTGTGCAGTAAAGTGGTCTACATTTTTGTTAATCGCTTAACATTTACCACT
Source organism: Hymenopus coronatus (assembly GCA_030762935.1). Lineage (NCBI taxonomy): Eukaryota > Metazoa > Arthropoda > Insecta > Mantodea > Hymenopodidae > Hymenopus > Hymenopus coronatus. Next base: position 77,277,960 of record CM060894.1, read on the forward strand.
TGCATATACAAAATTCCTTCTGAAAGAAGAATACTTCACAGGGTATTCCCAGAAAATCGAGACATACATTTTATTACTTTCTCTAGCGCATATGTACGACGTACATAGTAGATAGAGATGGTATTGTGTTCCCTCAAAAGTTTGATATTGAGATTTCACTGAGAATATATGTTTTGAGACCCCCTGAATCCAAAAAGGCATTTTTAGAAAAAGGACAGTGTGTGCCTGTCTGTCTGTGAGTGCGGAAAGCATAAATCAAAAACGAAAAGTCCTTTTAAAACCAACCTAGATATTTAAATTTAATATCTTTCAAGGATGCGACATGAAGATTTTTCAAGAAAATCCTCTCACCTCAAACTCCACTTTACATGAAAAAGTTTTGATTTTCTGAAAAATAGCTCTAATAATTTTGTTTAAAATACTATATATTACAAATATTTACATGACAAATAAAATTTATATCTTGAATATCCTGTGAACAGCCACTTCATTCTGGATGAATTTTGCATTACTGGTAAACCATAAGGGATAAACAAAACGTTACTAAACAAAAAATGTTGAGCTCGTCAAAACTCACAATTTAAGTCCTTTATATTTTTCTTGTGGAGATTCCCGTTTCTGAGATATTCCTCGTTATTGGTTTCAATTTTAAAATACTTTAACTTATCTCAATCAAGAAATCGACCATGTTTTTTTTTTTTTTTTTTTTTTTTTTTTTTTTTTTTTCTATACTTCGGGCACGAGAAGCAGTTAATTTCAATGACAATCGCATTGCGACAGTTTTTGAAAAGTTTACTAACGCCTTTAGCTCGTGTATTCCTTGGTTCCCTCTTCTTATAAGGAACTAAGTAATAAGAACATTCTGATAATGTTTGTTTTGATTAGCATGGAGTAGAGAACAGAATAATCGTTTGTAAGAATTTTGCTGGTAGAACGGGTAGAGAAAGTCAGATAAATGGAACGCATCAGAGTTTTTTCATGTAAATATTTTTAATATATGGTATTTTAATAAAATCGTTAGAGCCATTTTTGAAAAGACAGAACATTTCGAAATATGTTTCAAGTATTTTGGGGGTGAAGGATTTTGTTGAAAAGCTCGTGTCACATCTTTGTAAGATACTCAAAACTAAAACTAAAAAAAAAAAAAAATTCTTTAATTCAGGAACTCTCAAAATAGTATTTCTGGTGAAGTTTCACTATTGAATGTTTGCTTCCTCTACTCACTGTCCGTAGTAGAGTAAGTAAAAAAATCTGAATTCCAAACATTCTTCACGGGCTGCCAGAGCGGTGTGTGTGTGTGTGTGTATCATTCAGGAGCCACCATTGGATTACCTATTGTGCGTCAAATCCCTGAAACGGGCAGCCGAAACCGACCGCGAGGAAAGAGACACTGCGATGGATCCCTAACATAGTCAAGCAATTCTTCATCTCAAAGCGGATTAAACAAGGAGTCCGTTCTTGGACTCCGGAATGAATTTCCCAAGTCCTACAGACGACTCCAACGCCAGCCTACCTCCGAGAGTTGTATTTCCGAAGCGCATTTACTACCATGGAGAGGCGCCACCACCGCAATCACGGCGACAGCTTAAACCCTGAAAGAGACTGTTTGGAATGAAATGAAGGGACAGGAGATTCTAAAAAATGAAGTAACGTCTCCAGCATTCGCCTGGTGACCAGAGAAAACCCCTGAAAATACCATGGGTAAGAGAGGTCGGCCGCGGGAATCGAGCCCATGACCTCCCGAAAAATTTCCTGAGTCATCTGATTCGGTTGGCAGGCTGAAATTTTTTTTATAACTCCACTGTGTTCGTACTGTAGTACATAGGCTATTTAAATATGTTTTACATTCTCTAGCACGTATCTACAATGTACGTGTACATAGTGGATAGATATGGTATTTATTGTATACCGCCCTAAAATCCGATACTGAGATTTTACCGGAAATACGTTTTGAGGCCCCCTATCTTAAAAAAATTAGAAGCATTTCGGTATGTCTGTGTGTGGACGTAGGGGAGGGGAGGATAGCATAGTTCAAAAATGAAAAGTAGGTTAAATACCAAACTTGGTATCTTCTAAAAATACGAAATAAGATTTTCATGAAAACCACAACTACGCTTTACATGGAAAACTTTTCTCAAAAACGGTTCTAATGATTTTGACTAAAATAGCACATGTTTAAGTTACTTTTATCACACATTTTGGATTCTGGAAATACCCTCTGAAGACCTCTTCATTCTGGATGTTTTTTTTGCATAATTCGTAAACCGTATGAGATAGATAAAAACTTACTACACAAACATGTAAAACACCTAATTGTGTCATACATTATTTTTTGTACAGTTAATTGCTTCCGGGATGTTCCTTGCTATATGTTTAAGTTTTAAACTACTTAAGCTTTTCTCAATCGGGAAGTCCACTTTTGTTTCATATTTTTCTTTTACTATCGGTAATGCAAAAGAGAACTTAATTTCACATAGCGGTAGCTGTGACTTGACTATCGCTTTAGCCTGGTATATTCCCTTATTTATTTTCTACTTACAAGGAAGCAAGTACTAAGACCACTTCTTCTAATGTTTATTTCGACGTAGATAAAAGAATAATATTTTGTAGGGAAAGTTTGTTTTTGGAACTGCTAGAGAAACTCATGTGAATGGAAAATATCTGATTTTTTAGTAATTTATGCATTAAATTATGTGTTTCTTAGATAACGTCTGTTAGAGGTAATAGAGGTTTTAAATTTGAACTATCAATAGCTATTGAATAGTTTTTGAAACTACACTATACAAACATATACATACAGTCAACTTCTCAATTTGTACTATTAGTACAGTAATATAAGGTATATTTTTTAATTCCACAGATTTAACCCTAATGTACATGATCCATATTGGGTGTATAAAATTAAAAATAATCACGGTAATATCAATACATAAGTACATTTTACAAATTTTGATAGATGTGGTGAACAATTATACAAAATACTAATAGCATTCTACTAAAAAAAAATATAATGATTGTGTAAAATCTATATTGCAACTATTTAAATGGAGTTTTAATCAGTATCTTCTATTCATGAAATGAGGACAATTGAAAAGTAAATGTTTTACCGTTTATTTTTCTTTCCACAAGGGCAGTTGAAATCCTTTTCTATAATAATATGAAACCGTCGGAAGTGTGTCCCAAGTTTCTCGTGAACAAAAACAAATTGGGTAGGTATAAAATCAGGTAAGAAGTATTTGCATTTTATATGACTGTGTATATCAGGGAAAAATATGTTTTTTGTTACTGAGCCATTGTTGCACTAACTAGTAAAATTCTTGATCAGCTGATATAAACAAGCACAGGTGAGAACAATGGCATTTGAATTGTCTTGGAAACGAAGAAGCTGCATTCCCTGAAGAGACGATTTATATTCTGATGAAAGCTTTCGCGTGCTATCTATTGGAGCGTCGCCTTTTACCTGAGGGCCTTCTCCCCCACCTCTCACAACGGAAGGAAGGGCGTAGTCTCCCGGAATGTCGAGGGAGTTACAGTGAAAAAGTGATGAGAGATTCGATTTGACATGCAATTAATTTTCCACCTCGATGCATGTAAAATAAATGGCCAATATCTGCGACATTAGCGTTGAAAGACGATTTCTGGAAGTGTCTCTATACTGAAAAGAGAGACAAGGATAGCATATTTGGCTCGCAGCAGAATCTCTAAATGAAACCGAAAAAGCCAGTAAACCTACAAATGCTTTAATTTAAAATGGCCACTCTGAAGTAACAGCTTCATAAATTTTACGTACTTTCGATTTAGATTTTGAGACAGAATTTCAAACCAATATATGATATTAATATATGAGTCCACTCCACACTCTTTTGTCTGAGAAGTTTTCTTTCTTTGTGCCAATTATTTTTTTAATTTTTTATCATAAAAGTCTTGCCCCGGAGAGAAAGTAAATGAACTATTATTGCGGTTGCAACAATGAATGGAAGAACAAAGTGAAATGTGAAGAATCTAATATTTTCAATTCACACGACTTTCTCTAGCTATTTTGCAACAGATTATTCTTACATAAGCTCTCTCTACTTCGTGTTAATCAAGATAAACAGAAGATAGCTGAAATGGTATTATTATTTACTTCCTTATGAGTAGAAGGGAAATAAGGGAATACACTAGGCTAAAGTGAAAGTCAAATATTTCAAAAGCTGTCGCTATGTGATTGAAATTTGCTGTTTTCTTTTCTTCTTTTGTAGCTTAAAGAATGAAATCAATGAAATGATCATTGGGTCCATGGAGCTTAAAGTTACTCGACATTACTCTTAGCAGAATAAGGGAAAACCCCGAAAATTTTTTGGGTAACTCACCCTAAGCGAAATTCGAACTCGCGACCTGTTGAATGTAAATCATATACTACCCAGACGTACTAATTAGTTTTTTTCTTGCATGGCCAGAAATTGATGAATTCCCGTATGAGAAAAATGTGAGTATTTTAAAACTGAAACCAATAAAAGAAAATTGTCAATTCCACGAAAAAAATGTGTATGATATAAATTGTGTTTTTACATTTTTTGTGTGGTAAATTTTTGTCTATCTCTTACAGTGTACCGGGTATCCAAAAGAAGACTTCAGAGGATATTCCCATAAATTTCAGAATACACATTTTTTGCAATTAAATATCTTTAATATACGGTATTTAAATCAAAATCGTTAGAGCTAAGTTTGAGAAAATACAAATTTTTGAAATTTTTTCCACGTAAAGAGTAGTTTGGTGTGGGGAGATTTTCCTTAAAATCCTCGTGTTGCTTCCTTGGAAGATACTAAACTTAAATACCAAGATTGATACTTTTTCAACTTTTCGTTTTTGAGTTACCGTGTTCACAGACACACGGACACATACTCACGCAAACAAACAGACACACACACACATGCACGGCCCTTTGTCTAAAAATGTTTTTTTTATACAGAGTTTCCTAAAACCTGTATTTCCGGTGAAATATCGTATCAAATTTTTGGGTGCAATGCAATACCTTCTCTACCAACTATGTACTTTGTATATACCTGCTAGAGAAAGTAAAATTCAATTTCGCTCTATTAATAAATGCTAACTAGATTATCCTAAATTAAACTATTTTTTATTCAAATACTTTTTTCAATTATTCTATTCTGGTTAATTACTTACTTAATTAGATAATTAGTAAATAAAAATAACAACAAAAACAACAATAATAATAATAATAATAAGAAGAAGAAGAAGAAGAAGAAGAAGAAGGGCCGATCGGCACAATATCGCGCCTAGTCGGTCAGGTAAACCAGCCGGGATGCGCTCCATAGTAGGTAACTTTTGCCGCGGTCACGCTGTCATAATAATAATAATAATAATAATAATAATAATAATAATAACAACCTATCTACCGATTAGGCACGGCTATTGTTCCGACCGATCTCTCGGATGATAGCGTGTAAGAAACTGCATTTCAAACCTATAACGTGCCACTTACCAGCAGTTTAAGATATTACAGCTCTAGAAGATTCATTTCTGCAGTTTCGAGTAATTTTCCTTTCCAGAGCATTACGCTTTGTATAGAGACGTAAGGTGGTTAGACAGTTAAAGTGTTGCAGCTAAAGAGTTACGGAGCTGACGATTGCGGACACTTGAAGTGTGCATTTAATTTGTGACTTGTCATTCAGAGGTTTCGTTGTAACCGTAATTCGAGGGATTAAATTATGTTTTTAGAAGTAACTGGTATTTTAATTTGTTATAAATATATGAGTGAGGTTTCAATGATAAAATAAGTGCTAAGTCGCTATTTGTTATTTTCCCCGTGGTCATATAAAGAGTTTTCTAGCCATCATTTAATACTGATTCCGCTTTTAAAAGATTTGATTATAGTTTCAGCCTATTGTGTTAACTACGCCACTGAAACTGGCGGTTCCCAAAATTCTATCGATAGCTGGGACTCGTGGCAAAAGGAAGGAAATGGGCGGGGTTCTCAAGAGAAGTCACGTGATGTAATATAATGCACCAATCGATCGGCGATTATCGGCGATGGCAGAAAGATTATAGTGGAATAACCGTTAAAATTATGGATAACGGCATTTGTGTTAGTGGAATGGAATTCGATTGTTGGCTGATAACGTAGCGGTCATAAACTCCAAAAAGTGGCCGTTTGCATTTTATTGCACCTTTCAGATGGAACAGATAAACTCACACTTAGGATTTTGTGCTTTATTATAATTACAGGTTAACGTGAAACAAACGTTTAGACATCAAATAGTCAAGATGAAAGAAAAAAATCTGATGTGTTCCATTCACGTGGCTTTCCCTCCTATTCTGCAACAAACCACTCTTACAACGGCTTATTTTTCTAGCTATTTCTTGCTAATCGATATAAATATTAGCATTTATTATACAGGCTTAACCGGATCGCTGTGTAATGCCACTGAAATTCTGCTCACTTCGCTTGACCCGGAGAAAGAAAAACGAATAGCCACGACGAGTTTGAGAAAGGTATGGGTGTTTTAAAATTGAAAACAATAATAAATAGCAAGGGATATAATAGAATCGGTTAACCAAAAACGAATAGTATTCGACATAAATTTAATTTTCTACATTTTTTGTGTTGTATTATTTTATGTATCTCTTACGTTTTACCAATTATGCAAAAACTCATCCAGAATGAACATGACTTCAGTAAGATACATTTTATTTGGCATGAAAATATCTTCAGCATGTGATATTTTAACCAAACCTATTAGAGCCATTTTTGAAAACAGCAAAATTTCCTCTTAAAGGTAGTTTGAGGTAGGAGATTTTCGTTAAAATCTTCGTGCCTCATTCTTGGAAAAAATAATGGAGTGTTATTTATGGACGCTCTTTATCTACTGTGGTTCTCAGCGTCCCATTCTAAATTGGGCGCGAAAGACCGCTTAATTTTTCTCAGAAGCCTCTCTACCAGGTTTGAGGTTCTTTTAGGTGTCGTATATCTACGACACGGGACCAACGGTTTTACTTCCCTTCCGAAGGAAGCCATGCAAAGGATTTTTACACCCGAAAAATCCATCGTCCTCCATCGAGTTTGAACCCGCGAACTTGAGTATATGAAGTTAGCATGGTAACCATTTCACCACGGAGGACGACTCTAATTCTTGGAAGATTCTAAACATAAATACATTTTTGTAAGTTTGCTATTTAACCGACTTCTCGTTTTTGAGTTATCTGTCTGTTCACAGAAACACAACCACAGACAGTGACACATACTCGGACCTATTTTTAAAACCGCTTTTTGTAGGGGGGGGAGGATTCAGGAGATTTCAAAACATATATTTCCAGTGAAATTTCGACATCGAATTTTTTGCGGAATGTATAGTTTCTCTGAATATTATACGTAGTACAGAAGGTAAAAATGTGGAAAATTAAAAATTTAGCTGTCGGGTGAATGAGATGTGTACGCATTCATATTTTCGGGATATGCAAACAAGTATGGATTTAAGGGTATTCGGTATTTGAAATTGTTAATTTCTACAAATTTTAAGGAACTATTGAATTTTTTGTTAGAAATTTATTCAACATAACCAGAAAAACACATTTAATTTCGACGCTGATATGTATATTTTTTTTTTCAAGAAAATAATTTTCAGCAGCTGAAAACCAAGCAATACAATATAAAATATCTCACGTTAAAATTTTAAATATTTTGTGTATTATTTCTAAAGTGTAGTAATCTACAATTGAATCTTAGATTTTGTTGCGTATCATTCTTTTTTCCTGGAATAAAAGTATTAATATATGTAACATTTTTAATTTTCTAATAATCAATTATGCGTATCATTTTTAATCCAGAAGAATATGTACTGAGAGAACAACATATTCTTTAAATATCCTCACTCAAAGAACATTTGAAAGATTCTGGACAAAAATTGCGTCACGAGAAATATATTAAGAATGAAATTTCTAATCATGATGGTTTTATTTAAATACCTTAGCTATTGTCCATGATGCTTTTCCAGAATAAAAGTTGGTTCTAGACGTCATAGAGATTTATGTAATATGTTTTAGAAAAAACTTTTTTGCTTTTATTCTAATTATTTTGCTATTTACAATACAGAAATCGTAATTTTGAAAAATAGAAACACCGCCATATTACTTAAATAATAATATACAACTAAGTTGAACAACATTTTTTGAAATGTTTCCCTTGATGTTGTCTGTTTTAAAGGGACGGGTTTCAAGAATTTTTTTTTTCATTCTCAGCAACTTGCCTCTGGTTAGGTCAACATCTACCACATCCTGAATGAATACCTCACAGTACAGATATAGCTATTAGCAATGGGTTTAACACTCAACTCTTTAACGCTTACTTAAAAAAATACAAACATAGAAAAAGAACGAGAGCAACCAGTACTTTATTGAAATCAACTTTTTAAAATTCCAAATCTGTTTACAGTTTGTAGTGTTATCTTATTTTATCGCCCCTTTTGCCAAAAAATTCTTACTTCTGTAGCGGTCTTTTCTCTACTTAATCAGCCTAAACAAGAAAGCATTAAATAGATGTAATGTTTAAAAGTTTAAAAACCCGATGTGTTCCATTCACATGACCCTAGGTGATCCACAAACGACTTTTTTTTGCAAAAGATTATTCTTCATCTGCATCATGTTGATCAACAAATATTAACAGAAATGGTCTAATTGTTCACTTCCTTTTAAATAGAAGGGAAATAAGGAAGTACATAAAAATAAAGCGACAGTTGCTATGTGAACAATTGAAATTCGGTTCTCCTTGCTTCTAGGAGTAATGAAAATAGAGACGAAAAGAAAGATCGACTTTCCGTTTGAGAAAAGACTAAGTAGATTAAAACTGAAACCAAAAACTCGGAATATCTGGAAAACTGTACCCTCATACATATATATGACGAAGTATGCGGTTTAACGAGATCTGTATTTTTTGTTTAGTAATTTTTTGTCCTACTATGGTGTACAAGTTACACAACAGTTATACAAAAGTCATCCAGACTCAGAAGTCTTCAGAGGCTATTCCTAGAAAAGTCAAACTCTATATTTTGTTTGTCATGAAAATATCTCAAACATGTGGCATTTTAATCAAAATCGTTAGAGCCATTTTTGAGAAAATAAAACATTTTTAAATGTGTTCCATGTGACAGCATTGTGTCGAAAGAAGAATAATATTTTGTAAGAAGTATGTATGTAGAGCAGCTAGAGAATGTCCTGTGAGTGTAACACATCAGATACACTGAGACTTGAAATCTTCTGCTTTTGGCGAGTGTATACCGTGCTATTCGAAAACAAAATTCTATCATGTAATCGAACCTCATGAGGGAACACAGATAATATGGCCCCCCATGAATGTCTTGTTCCATAAAATTTAACACGAACACACTTCCTGATTGGATGTGCTACAGCGTAGCGTGTTTTCAATTAATATTAAAAATGTGACCTGGATAGGTGGTAATAGTGGTTGCTCTCTGATTTGTAGTCTACTTTCTACGAGTTTAAATATTATATGTTTTAAGAGTTGATACTCCTGGTGATCGACATGGCATTTCTCTCACCTAATTGAAGACTGGACTAAATCTCTGAGTAAGCTGTAAAATTGCATTCTCTTACTCTACCCCTTATCTAAGGTACATAAGTATAGTTTCCCTGGAACACTTCATATAGGGATTTTACTGGAAAATGCTCTTTACTACAAGCTCTAATATTTAACAGTATACCGTCAAAAAACTCTTGAAAGATTTATACATGAAAGGGTAGTCAACGGAGTTTCAGGGCAACTTATCTTTACTATTGTGATTAACACTCCCCAGGAGGATGGGATGAGGTGAAAAAATCATAAGAGACCGCAGACCGCAGGCAGATAGGACATGAGAGACGTGCGGAGGACCCTAACTTTTCTAAGTTCGATGATTCATCCCTCTACCGGACTGCCAGAGAGAGCATTAAGCGACCCGTCGACCTGGCAGCCACCTATTATCCATGGGGAGTAATATTTTCATTGAACATACAGTAATACCTGGAAGCACACCTGGAGGATAAGAGGGAAATGGAATGAAAAGGAAATGATAGAAAGAAATCTGCATTCGTCTAGCGATCCTGGGGAAACCACAAAAATACCCATAGGTCAGAGTGACTTCGCCGGAGATCAAACCTGGGACATTCCAAAGGAGAATCACTTTGGAACGTATACAAGTTACTCATCTGTATGCATGCCTGAAGAAACATTAGCAATACTTGAACTTCGCACATGTTTCTAAAGCACATAAAATTACATTAAAACATATTAGTTAATGTATAAATATCACAGTATTTTAAATACAAGGCTTATTTATTCGAAATTGTGTTCGCATACATATGAAATGATGAACACAGTTTTTATCTTATTCGACGTTGTAATTAGTGTAATGTACCATAAAGCAATTTTAAACAATGGTTTTAAAGTTGTGACATGAGTAAGCACTCAAAGGGATTAAAATGAATTAAAAACAAGCATTCGTCCACAACTTCAAAAAATAATGTTACACTGTTAACACATGTCTCTCCACTTTCTGAGTTTAACGAGTAATTTTAGGCGCTTTATCTCTTTCTGCCTGAAATGACACAGGGACTTTTGATGACCTGGCGCTTTGCACTTCACACAGGGCGATTCAAGTAAACCACATTTTTACTTTCTCTATACGTACTCTGTACGTAGTGTATAGAGAAGGTATTGCACTCCACCAAAAAATTCGATACCGAGATTTCTTCCGGAAATATATATTTTAGGGTCCCCTGTACCCAAAAAAAGTATTTTCAGAAAAAGGTCCGTGTGTGTGACCGTGTGTCAGTGTGTCCGTGTGTCCGTGAACACGATAACTCAAAAACGAAAAGCCCGTAAAATGCCAAACTTGGTATTTAAGTTAAGTGTCTTCCAGGGATGCGACACGAAAATTTTGAAAAAAAAAAAATCCCCCACCCCAAACTACCCTTTACATGGAACATTTTTCGAAAATTTTGATTTTCTAAAAAATGACTAACGATTTTGATTAAAATATCATATATTAAACATATTTACCTGACAAATAAAATTTATATTTTGAATTTTCTGGGAATAGCCTCTGAAGATTACTTTATTCTGGATTAATTTTGCAAAACTACTAAACCGTAAGAGATGGACAAAAACTTAACACTCAAAAATGTAGAGCACGTTAAAACACACAATTTATGTTATATGCACTTTTTTCGCGGAGTTCATCGTTTTTGAAATATTAATTTTTCTTTGTTTCAGCCTTGAAAAACATAGCTTTTCTCATACAGGAATTTGTCAATTCCGGTCCATACAAACAAAGGAACATCAGTCACATAGCAACCAGCTTTTGGCTTTCACTTTAACCTACGGTACTCCCTTATTTCGCTTCTACTTACAATAAAGTAAGAAATAAGACTATTTCTGCTAATTTTTCTCGATTAGCATGAAATAAATAAAAGATAAGCTTATTAACAATAATTTGTTACAGAGATATAGAGAAAGTCATGTGAATGGAACACATCAGATTTTTTTCAGTTGCGTAGTAAAAGTAATTCTTCTGTTTATTCAAATTTAAAAATAACTGAATGATAAATATGAGATTTATGTGTTGCATTTGTTTAATTTAACCAAAATTGTGAAAAATTTAAAAATTACTATATTTGGTTGTAAACTGATGAGAATTCTAAACTTTAAGAAAATATATAGGGTACTTACACCTTAACTACCAATTAACTGAAGCTGTAGATGAGTTTAGCTTTAATTGAATTGCATTGGGTTGTTTCGTCTGTAATTTAATGGCAAACAGAAGAGGAATATTACAAGATGGTAATTAAAAGATTTTCCCATATAAGACGTGTGTAGAAGAGTTGTAAAGTAGAGTCAGACTACTGTCATAGCCGGGATTTGCAGCATGGATCTCCCGGTGACCGTCCGGTTTTGCTAACGACTGAGCTACCACTGCAATATGCTGACAAGACAGTTCATCCGGTGATTTACCGGGAAACATACGAGTCAGTTAGGAAGTTTAATGCCATGTCGTCATGGTAGAGAAACCGAACAAAAACCGGGAGATCCGTGATACAAATCTCGACTTTGGCATTGAGCTTATCAGTTTGTCTCTACCTTTCGAGTATTAAACCATCTATGTATGACTCTGTTCCTTCTCTATTATCCTATCCTTATGGTAAGTAACCGGTCGCCACTGCGTGAAGTAATGATTGAATCAAAGGCGTATACCTCGCCGGCACAGACCAGTGCGCACAGTACAGATACGGCGATATTTCTCTGACTTATGCTGCACTAAATTGCAGCACGCGCGCGCACACACACACACTTAAGGCGCATGTACTGCCAGCACTCGTCTATAATACTTATCCGTAGTCTGGTAGTGATATGTAAATGATTGCTGCAGTTACTATACAGGGTGTTAATGAACCATATCGAAATATTTTCCCGGAATATGTAGGTAACTTACTTAAGTAAGTAATTTGAGATAGGAGACTTATGGCCTGTTTATTGAAATGTCGAAGTAACGGATATAAGTTTCTGAAGTGCCAGTACGCCACTGGCTAATTTATCAACCATTCGTGAGCATAACCGAAAAACGAAGGGACATATTACAGCGCACCTCTCTAGCGTAGTGGTTATGATACTGGCTTTCAAATGAAAGATAGTTTCCGAGTTCGGGTATCGTTAACGTATCGCGGAACTTGGTCTGGTATGAAAAAAAAAAAAAATAATAAAAAATAATTACACTATGACGAATCGGACTCACAACCTTTGGGATAGTACCTTCCCACGTTACGCATTAAGCCACAGAGCAGCTGAAAAGCGCCTCCAGAGTAGGATACCTCAAGAACGTAGTTAATAAATGCTCAGTGTCGCACTGTCAAGTGATTAGATCGAGATTTTACAGATTTTTGCGACATTAAATCTTGAGATGGTCGAGAGGTTAGGGAGCTGACTTCTCACCCGGGGGTCCCGGGTTCGATTCCAGGCTGGGGCAGGGAATTTTTCTTTAGCCAGAATTATTTCCTATCCCCCACAGAGTCTGGAAGTTTGTATGTGAGTGTGAATGTTTGCGTGTTTGAGTAAAACAAAATGATTTAAACCAACGTAAAAGAACCTACAGACGAGTTGTTTCAAATGGAAAGCTCTCGATATGACCTTAGATGTTAAAGGGGGTTATATAAATGAAAAAAAAAAATCTTGAAAACATTAGTAACGAGCAGCTAAAAATCGATATTTCTATACGCGACATTCTAAGCCATTTTTTCAACCTGCTTTGCTTTAACACCGCCTTATCAGTATCTGATAACCACACGTTTAACGCTATGTACCTGTTGATATTTATCCGGGGACCTTGTATCGCCGATCTCAAATTACTTGTATCAGTCACATGCACTGCCTTGCAAATTATTTCGGTGTAGTTCATTAACATCCTGTATATTACACCATACTCTTACATGCAAATCATTAATTTACATGTTAGCATTTTAAGACGACGAAAATAAACTAAGCATGAAAGAACTCTTAAATGGAGTAATATATGCCTTGTATGAAATTTCCCGAAAACACAACAAGTTTCGCACGAATTAAACTCGGTTGTGTTTAACAGCCTTTCATTTTATGTGTTATTGTTCCACTTTTAGCCGTCTATAAAATCTAGGTCATATCGGAGGCTTCTCCTTTTGGGAAAATTGCTCATGGCAATGGTGTTCACTTGTTTGCTGTTTGTTTATCTTTGGCGAATTAATCTTTAAATTTACATGCACACATTCGCACTTTCATCATACTTCCAGACTCCGGGGAGTATATAGAATAATCTTGGTTAGAGACAATTTCCACCCCAGCCAAAATCGAGCTTGGGATCACTCGCACAGTGGGCAGGCCCTTTACCACTGAGCTACGGAGCTAGTTGCCTTCAATTTTGTTAATGTATTAAAGAGAACCTTTTGGCATTTTGGTGATAGAAGTTCGAATAATGAAGGTTCAAAAGATTAGTCAACGCAGGAAATATTTATTTTACATCTTGTCTAAAACTTTTGAAAATTTTAAAATATGTTATGTCACATACCCACCACAGGTGGTGAACACTAGTGGTACAGGATATAAATGATAATCGAGAGCACAAATTTGAGAAGGAATCTTTACAACCAAATGTTTAAGGTTTCTCTCAAGGATCTTCAGATGAAGAATGAGGAAAAACCGAAGAAAGAAAGCCCAGTCAAGCGATGTTAAAACAGTAGACCACCTTGCATCAACGACCTCGGCCACTCGTATCGGTAAGCCACTTTAAAAGCTCTCTCTGCCTTACCCCTTTTATTTCATTTGGAATATACCATAATAATTGTGCTTAAAGTTTGAGCATTTTGGTCTTTAGGACTTTTTATGCTGTACCTTTTAGACTAATTGTAAACAAAGGTATAAATGGTATTGACTTTTGTAGTAATGCAATATACATATAGCATTGTCGCTATACAACAATAAGAATGACATTTTGTTTGCTTGTTTGTCCTTTGGTTGTCAGCACAATTCAACTATCGAGTGTCATATTCTGTTAAATTACACACACACGCACACGCACACACACACATATTTATTCTCTCATTCAAACTTCCAGATTCGCAATAATTCTGGTTAAGGATATATTCGCATTCTCCGATCGGGATTTTTTTTTATTTATAAAAAATATAGTTCCGGAAGCTTGTCAGGACTCCGCGCTGTATTCCTTTTTTCTCCATTTTTTCCAGTTTCCTTTATTTCCTTAGTAGACCTTATTATTCTTAACGTTTTCCTTTTACATATACAAGCATAGACACATTTACAAACACAGAAACATCCATGCCCAAGGCGGGACTCGAACCCACGATCCTGTGCACCACGAAGCGCCAAAGCGAGACACTTTAGCGAGCGCGGCCATCGGGATCGGCAGAAATCGAACCCAAGCCCTCTGGTTTTGGAAGTTGCTAACCACCATACCTTAGAGACAATCAAGGAAGATTTTGCTCTGAGGGAAGCATGAGAAAACACATTTCGAACTGCGAATGGTATAAGTAACTCATTAAACAAGTTTATCAAGGATCATCCTTAGAACGCACCGAAATGTTGTGTATTGTAGATGCGTTTTACTGTTATGAATGGCGTGCCTTGTGTTTGAATTGAAGGTGAGCTGGGAGGTATTGACTGCTTGGCTCACTGCATGGCACAAGCGTTTTGTTGGAAGTTTTACTAAATTGGGAAATTATCAAGCGTGAAATCTTCAACTGGATGAGACGTTTGAAATAGCAAGAGTGTAGTAAGCGTTTACGTTCAGGTAAACCATGCAGGAAGCTAAATAAGGAACAACTTCGCACAAATCCAATGGTAATACTATATTTTACACACACGAGTATTATGTGCTTACAGTAGAGAATTTCTCTCTTCCTCCTTACCACTCCCTCCTTCACTCACCAACTCTGAATTTACAATTCTTTCCTCAAACCTCCTTCCTTTCTTTCTCATTAGGAGTATAGATAGGTATATTTTAATGAATGTTATCTTAATTTATCCACTTCGTTTGACTATTTGCTTTTTTCTCTTCGTCTAACAGCTTTATCTCTCGTCTAGCAGCCAATATTTTACCATCTGAAGTTTTTATAGGTTCTTAACTCTGCCGTGAAATGAACATTATAGGTTATACAGTTTTTTACATGTTTTCGCGCATCAATATGCGTCCTGCTGACCCTGCAGAAAGCGTTCGAACTCAACTCCGATACAACAATAGTTACTGGGGATCTGCCGACTCAACAGTACACCTTCTGACCCGCCATCTCGGGGTAAAAAAACTTTAAAAAAACATAGTACACAAAGGATTCCGCAAATCGGAAAGGAATCTGACTGTTAATATTCCATTTAAAAACAATATCCGACGTCGTCCATTCACATGACTTTCTCTAACTGTTGTGTAAACAAACTTATTTAAAAAGATATTTCTATCTACTTCATGCTAATCCAGATAAACATTTTCAGAATGGTCTTATTACTTAGTTCCTTATATTTGCAAGAAAACTCAAGGAAAACACTAGGCTAAAGCGATAGTCAAATATTTTAAAAGCTGCTGCTATGCGATTGAAGTGGCATTTCTCTTTACATGGCTAGGAGTAAAACAAAAGAAATACGACATAAATTGTATGTAAAGGACATAAATTGTGTGTTGTGACCATAACTACATTTTTTGTAGTAAGTTTTTGTCTATCTCCTACGATTACCAGCTCTGCGAAAGTCATTCAGAATGAAGAGGGCTTGGATGGATATTCCCGGAAAATTTAAGATATACCTTTTTTATTTTTATGTAAATATAGTATTTTTAGCAAAATCACTAGTAACATTTTTGAGAAAATCAAGCGTTTCGAACATTTTTATATGTAAAGAGTAATCTAGGATGGGGATTTTCTTGAAAATCTTCGTAATACATTCTTCGGAGATAATAAACTTAAATACCAAGTGTGGTATTTAAACGGATTATACTTTTTTGAGTTATGCCCCCCCCCACACACATGAAATTTTTTCTAATTTTCCCTTTCTTTCTTTTTTCTTGTTTTACCTTCTCTAGCCCGTATGTACAAGACATATAGTGGATAGAGAAAGTATTGTATTCCTCCCGAAAATTTATATCCAGATTTCACCGAAATACATGTTTTTAGCCCCCTGAATAAAAAAAAAAAAGATTTCCAGAAACACGTGCGTATGTGTGTGTGTGTGTGTATGTGTGTGTTTATGGGCAGATAGCTCAAAAACAAAAGATCGGTTAAATACCAAACTTAGTATTTAAGTTCAGTATCTTCCAAGAATGCGACATGAAGATTTACTACGTCTACATGGAACGTTTTCAGAAAATTTTAATTTTCTCAAAGATGGCTATAACGATTTTTATTAAAATGCCATATGTTTAAGATATTTTCATGACAAAGAAATATATATCTTGAATTTTCTGGAAATAACCTCTAAAGGCCTTGTCATTCTGGATGCCTTTTGTATAACCGGTAATCAAAAACAAAAACTTACTACACAAAAATATAGATCTCATTAAAACACACCAATTCATATAATATATAAGCACATTAAATTTGTAGTTAACTGTTTTCGAAATATTTCAAACGGGAGACAACTTTCTTTTCGTCTCTTGTTTGTTTACTCCTAACAAGCAAAGAGAATCGAATTTCAATTATTTCACTTAGCGGCCGGCTTTTAAAAGCTTTGACTATCACTTTACCCTAGTGTTTTTCCTTATTACTTTCTCTTGCCCCGTATGTACAATGTACATAGGGATAGAGAAGTATTGCATTCCACCCAAAAATTCAATGTCGAGATTTCACCGGAAATTCATGTTTTAGGACCTATCGAATCCAAAAAAAAAGCATTTCCAGAAAAAGGTCCGTGTGTGTGTGTGTCCGTGTGTCTGTGAACACGATAACTCAAAAACGAAAAGTAGCTAAAATACCAAACTTGGTATTTAAGTTCAGTATCTTCCAGGGATCCGACACGAAGATTTTGAGAAAAATCCCCCCACCCCAAACTACCCTTTACATGGAATGTTTTTCGAAAATTTTGATTTTCTTAAAAATGGCTCTAACGATTTTGATTAAAATATCGTATATTAAAGATATTCACCTGACAAATAAAATGTATATGTTGAATTTTCTGGGAATAGCTTCTAAAGACCTGTTTATTCTGAATGAATTTTGCTTAATTTGGCATAACTAATAAACCGTAAGAGATAGACAAAAACTTACTACACAACAAATGTAGGCCTTGTTAAAATACACATTCTATGCCATATACATTTTTTTCGTGGAGTTTACCGTTTTCCAGGTATTCTTTGTTATTATTTTCAGTTGTGAAGTACTTATACTTTTCTCAGACGGGAGTGTCAGTTTTTCTTTTGTTCTACTCCTGGCCAAGAAAAGGCGATTTGTAATGACAATCGCATAACGACAGATTTTAAAACATTTGACTATCGATTTAGCCTTGTGTATTCCCTTATGTTCTTCCTAATTATAAGGAACTAAGTAATAAGAACATTGTGCTGAATACCTCGATTAACAAGGTGCAGAAAGAACAATAATCTTATGTAAGAAGTTTGTAGAACGGCTAGAGAAAGTCATGTGAGTGTAACACATCCGATTTTTACTTTCTCCATACGCACTATGCACATAGTGTATAGAGAAAGTATTGCACCCCACCAAAAATTCGATACCGATATTTCACCGGAAATATATGTTTTAGGGTCCCCAATTTCCAAAAAAAAGCATTTTCACAAAAAGGTCCGTGTGTGTGTGTGTGTGTGTGTGTGTGTGTGTGTGTGTGTCCGTGTGTCTGTGAACACGATAACTCAAAAACGAAAAGTCGGTAAAATACCAAACTTGGTATTTAAGTTCAGTATCTTCCAGGGATGCGACACGAAGATTTTGAAAAAAATACCCCCACCCCCAACTACCCTTTACATGGAACTTTTTTCGAAAATTTTCATTTTCTCAAAAATGGCTCTAACGATTTTGATTAAAATTTCGGATATTAAGCATATTTACCTGACAAATAAAATGTATATCTTGAATTTTTTGGGAATAGCCTCTGAAGAGTAGTTTATTCTGGATGAATTTTGCTAAATTTTGAATAACTGCTAAACCGTAAGAGATGGACAAAAACTTACTACACAAAAAGTGTAGAGCACATTAAAGCACACAATTTATGTTATATACATTTTTTTCGTGGAGTTCGTCGTTTTTGTGACATTCCTTATTTTTGGTTTCTGCTATGAAAAACGTATACTTTTCTCATACTGGAACTTGTCAACTCCTATCCATATAAACAAAGGAACTTCGCTGACATAGCAACCAGCTTTTGACTATCACTTTAACCTACGGTTGTCCCTTATTTCGCTTCTACTTACAAGGATGCGAGTAATAAGATTATTTCTGCTAATTTTTTCTCATTAGCATAAAGTAAATAGAAGTATAAGCTTTTTAAGAATTATTTGTTGCGGTGGTAGCGTTGCTGCGGGAGACCTGGGTTCGATCCCCAGTACCGGCGTGGGGATTTTTCCCCCGCTGGGAGACCTGGCGCGGGGTGCACTCAGCCTCGTAAGGTCCCTGGGGGGCCAATTGAGGAGCTACTTGATGAAGAAGTAGCGGCTCCAGGTCATGAGGACCGCATTAACCGGCCGGGGGGGGACTCGAGGCGCTGACCACGTCTCACCCTCCAATACTGCACCCCATCCATGACGTCTGTAGTGGACCGAGATGCGGGACGCAGCGGCCGGGCGGTAGGCCAAGGTTTCCCGTGAGCTGTCGTGCCATGGAGTTATAGGGATATGGAGAAAGTCATGTGAATGGTACACATAAGATTTTTTCCCTTCTATTACAAAGAGGCAAGTAATAAGGTCAATTCTTGCAATGTTTATCTTGATTAACATGGCGTATATAAAATAATCTTTTATAAGGAAAGTTTTTAAAGAATAGCTAGAGAAAGTAATCAGATTCTTTTATTCTGTTGTCCTCAAAACTTGTATTTGTGGTGAAATGTCGGTAACGAATGTTTGGGTGAAATACAATACCTTCTTTATTTACTATGTACATATGTAGTAGAGAAAGTGATACGTGTTCTAATTTGCTCTAAACACGGAGCCTAACAACCTCAACAGTCATCTTATAGATGTTTTGCAACATTCAATCTGAGGGAAAAGCGTAAACACGTAAGGAACAAAATGAACAAAAAAACGTTACATGAAAGAGAAGATAAGGTTGGCGGCTCCCTTGACATGGTACACAGGAAATTGCCTTTCCCAAAGGGTGCACCTCAGTTTGCTGTAGCATTTGGACCCCTGTCTGTACTGGGACGATTAACTAGCCTCAGTCACGACACCTTGTGGGGGGGATTAAAATTAACTTTGATCCCTGTGTGCGCATCTTCTCAGAGCAACACCGTTCTATCTCATAATATGCTTCTGCAATGATGATAATAAGTCCCCGTTGGCACTTGAGACTACTCTTGCCCACTTCCACAAAAAAAAAAAAAAAAAAAAAAAAACAAACAAACAAACAAAACAAAAATATGTTCCTTTCATGGCTTTCTCTACATATTCTGTAAAACCTTCTACAAAGAGTTATTCTTATTTATACTTCATGTTGATCGAGATAAATATTAACAAAAATGGTCTTATTACTTAGTTCCTTATAAATAGAAGAAAAATTGGGGAACACCATTCTATCTCATAATATGCTTCTGTAACGATGATAAAAGTCCCCGTTGGCACTTTAGACTACGTCTTGCCACTTCCACACAAAAAACAAACAAACAAACAAAAATATGTTCCTTCACATGGCTTTCTCTACATATTCTGTAAAAGCTTCTTACAAATAGTTATTCTTATTTCTACTCCATGTTAATCGAGATAAACATTAACAAAAATGTTGTTATTACTTAGTTCCTTATAATTAGAAGGGAAATAAGAGAATACATTGGGTTAAAGCGATAGCCAAATCTTTTAAAGGTTGTCACTGTGCGATTGACATTGAAATTTGTTTCTCTTTGCATGGCCAGGAGCAAAACAAAAGATACACGGACGACTTCCTGTTTGAGAAAACTATAAATATTTTAAAATTGAAATCAATAACAAGTAATGTCTCGGAAATGGCTAGCTTCATAACAAAAATGTATATACATAATTTGTGTTTTTTGAGCAGAACCATACTTTTTGTGCAGTAAGTTTTTGTCTATTTCCTAGGGTAAAAGTAAGCCAGATTAAAGAGGTATTCAGAGGCAGCTCCGAGGAAATATATCGTTTCTTTTGTCATAAAAATATCTTAAACATTATTTTAACGAAAGTCGTTAGAACCATTTATGAATAAATAAACATTTTTGAACTAGGGGGAGGTGGAATATTCTTAAAAATCTTCATGTCACATGCTTGGAAGATACTATTGGTGTGGTATTAGCGGACTTTTCGTTTTTGAGTTATGCTGCCTCAGACACACATATACAAACACGGATTCTAAAAATGCTCTTCATGGATTCAGGGGTTTTCAAAACATGTATATCCGGTGAAGTCTCGGTATCGAATTTTTGGGAAGAATACAGTACCTTCTCTAGCTACTATGTAAGCCATTGTACATGCGTACTAGAGAAAGTATATGAAACATGTTACGCACAAATACAGACGAAATGTTTGTTGTTATTTTTCATAATGAAGTACAAAATAAAGAATAAGTAAAATGTCTCCACGCAGAGAGTCGTATTTGGGAGGTCCTGGGCTCGATATCCTTCGCTCTAGCATTGAATTTTCGTTTTTATTGGTTGATCCCAAGTCGCAGCTGAATCTGGGACAGTTACTCCATAAATTTCGTGCCACCATTTCCTTTTATATGTTTTAAAGTGTTAGGACCAAGCAGCGATGGTTTGTGCGTTGCGGAGGGACGGTAGAATTTGTTACGTAAAGATTTTCCTTGACGATTGAATGGTCGGCTTAAATACCAAGCTGGGTATTGTCCTGCCTGCTGTTATTAATTCAAGAAACTCTCTTGGCTTTGAGAAGGAATGTATACATTTACTACAGCCAGGCATGCATATGAGGATGCAGCTCTGTTATGTCAAAGCTCACGGGGGAATATTCTACATACCTAATTATAATTGAAGGTGGATGGGGCTAACTAATCTACTAATTCAAAGTCCTGAGCAATGTTAAGTAATCATTTATTGGTTGCCTTAAAGCTTGTAGCGTTGCGTCCTCCATGGCTGCCTGAGCGGAGCCTTTCTCCTAACATCGGACTCCTACTAAGTTCCTAGCGCACTATAGGAGTTCTGTCTTACGCTCCTTTTATTGTGCAGCAAAGGTGGCAGTGTCACCAACTTATGAAAAGCTAACTCCACCCAGTACTACCAATATGGATATGAAAATATTTAGGTTTGGTATCTTCCAAGGATGCGACACGAAGATTTTCAAGAAAATCCCTCCACCACAAACTACCCTTTACATGGAAAAATTTATTTTGATTTTCTCAAAAATGGCTCTAACGGTTTTGATTATTATATCGTACATTAAAGATATTTATAACTCAAATAGAATGTATATCTTGAATTTTCTAGCAATAGTGTCTGAAGACCTCTTTATTCTGGATTAATTTTGCCGAATTTTGCTGAACTGTTAAACCATATTTGTAGACAAAAACTTACTACACAGAAAAATGTAGATCTCGTCAAAACACACACTTTTTGTTATGGGGGTAACCGTTTCCGAGATACTCCTTGTTATTGCTTTCAATTGTGAAGTACTTATGGTTTTCTCAGACCGGAAGTGTTCTGTTTTACTCTTGTTCCATTGCTGGCAAGCAAAGAAGCGACTTGCATTAATAATCCCATAACGAAAGCTTTTAAAACATTTGACTATCACTTTAGCCTAGTGCATTTCCTTAGTTCCATCCAACTTATAAGGAACTAAGTAATAAGAACATTCTGCTAATGTTTATCTCGATTAGCATTGTGTACAAGAAGAATAATCTTTTGTAAGAAGTTTGTAAAGTAACTAGACAAAGTCATGTGAGTGTAACATATCAGAAGGTTTTGCTTTCTCTGCACGTACTATGTACGTAGTGTATAGAGAAGGTATAGTAATGCACCTAAAAATTTGATACCGAGATTTCACTAGAAATACATGTTTAGGGTCACCCTGAATCCAACAAAAGCATTTTTAGAAAAAGGTCCGTGTGTGCGTCTGTGTGCGGGTGTGTCTATGTGTGTTTGTGTGTGTTTGTGAGCAGCATAGCTCAAAACGAAAATACCGTTAAATACCAAGCTTGATATTTAACGATTTTGATTAAAGTACCTTATGTTTAGGATATTTATTGACAAACAAAATGTATATCTTGAATTTTCTGGGAATAGTTTCTGAAGACATCTTCATTCTAGATGACTTTTATATAGCTGGAAAACCGAAAGAGATAAACAAAAACTTACTTCACAAGAAATGTAGATCTCATTAAAACTCGCAATTTATATCATATACATTTTTTGTAGAGTTAACCGTTTTCGAGATATTCCGGATGACTGGTTTCAATTTTAGCCACTTAAAATGTATATTTTAATAGTCAGGTAAATATCTTTAATATACGATATTTTAATCAAAATCGTTAGAGCCATTTTTAGAAAATCATCTTCGTGTCGCATCCCTGGAAGATACTAAACTTAAATACCAAGATTGGTATTGTAGCAACTTTTCGTTTTTGAGATTTCGTGTTCACAAACACACTGACACACGGATACACACACGGACCTTTTTCTGAAAATACTTTTTTTGGATGCAGGGCACCCTAAAACATATATTTTCGGTGAAATCTCGGTATCAAATGCAATACCTTCTTTATACACTATGTACATAGTACGTGTAGAGAAAGTAAAACTACAACCGACGTAGGAACATTTTCTTTTGTTAATAGAATCATTGAAGAATGGAATGAATTGCCTGTAGTAAGCTTTCAAGACTATCCTCTAAGCTTAAAGAAGTTTAGGGATATTTTAAAGAGAATAAATATTAGAAATTAATAAAAGTAAATATTGTGAAGTAATTAAGGATCTCAAAAACTGTTCTATAGTATTAATGTTGAGGTTTCATAGTAACTGTTTATAAACATGCTGGTAATTGACATAGTATTGCTATACTGAGAAATAAATAGTTAGGTATTTAAAAAACACGTATATACAATGTTAGTTGTATGACTATTCTCAGTTTAACTGTAAGATTATTATTGTAAATGAATTTTGTACCCAATTGCAGAGCATCCATCCATCCATCCGTCCATCCATCCTGTCGCCCTCCGTGTTGTAATGGTTACCATGCTGACTTCGTAAGCCCAAGGTCGCGGCTCAAACCCAGCGGAGGACGATGGATTTTTTTTCGGGTGTAAAAATCCTTAGCATGGCTTCCTTCGGAAGGGAAGTAAAGCCTTGGTCCCGTGTCATAGATTTACGGCACGTAAAAGAACCTCAAGCCTGATAGAGAGGCCTCTGAGCAAAATTAAGCGGTCTTTCACGGCCAATTTAGAATGGGACGCTGAGAACCACAGCAGTTAAAGAGCGTCCATAAATAACATGCCATTTACATTTTATATATACATACACATATCATTAAGTATTGCTATACTGAATAATACATAGGTATTTCAAAAACCATTTTAGTTGTATTTCTATTATTAATTTGTATAATTATTATTGTAAGTGCATTTTTTACATTTACATTACATTGGATAGTACCCATCTGCAGAAAATAAATAAATAAATACTTTCTATGTAGTCGGGAAGGTAAAAATGAAATATGCACTAAAACATTCTGTTTGGTCATAAATGACCAATGGAAATAGGACATATATCCCGCATTATTTACCTGAATCACATTATAATCAACTATAACGAAATAATTTAAGAACTTATAGACGTGATTAATATAAGTAATTTTAGAAAGGAAATGCATGATCCACATCTAAACATCACGCGTTATAAGGTGTTAAATACATTAATTTCAAATGTGGATAAATCGATATTAAATCAAAGTCAGGGGTGAAACATGGCTCATCCGCGAGTTTAAAAATATCGATTTTCTTCAAAAGATTTACTGATATAGTTATTCTAATCTCGAACAGATAACATGACTCTCCTTGGATTATACAGCCTACTCTAGAGCATTTACTTTATTGCTCCTGTGGTTTAATGTGTAACACCAAAAGCTGATGACCTGATGGCCATAGGTTCATTTGCTGCCATGGATTTAACTTTTTTATTTATAATTTCTCTACATGTACTATGTACAAAGTGTATAGAGAAGGTACTGCACTCCACCCAAAAATTCGATACCGAGATTTCACCTCAAAATATACATTTTAAGCTCTCCTGTATCCAAAAAAAAGTATTTTCAGAAAAAAGGTTCGTGTGTGTGTGTCCATGTGCCTGTGAACACGATAACTCAAAAACAAAAAGTTTGTAATATACAAAACTTGGCATTTAAGTTAAGCATCTTCCAAGGATGCGACACGAAGATTTTGAGAAAAATTCCCCACCGCAAAATACCCTTTACATGGAAAAATTTCGAAAATTTTGATTTTCTCAAAATTGGCTCTAACAATATAATACTGTAGAGCACTTTAAAGCACACAATTTATGTTAAATATATTTTTTTCGTGGAATTGATCGTTTTTATGATATTCCTTGTGTTTTGTTTCAGCTTTGAAAAACTTACACTTTTCTTATGCAGGAACTTTGTCAAACAAATGAACTTCAGTGACATAGCAACCAGCTTTTGACTATCACTTTAACCTATTTTACTCCCTTATTCCGCTTCTACTTACAAGGAAGCAAGTAATAAGACTATTTCTGCTAATTTCTTCATTTTTCTGCTACTCCTTACACCAGAAAGTTACGCTCTCCAACGCTCCTTCATTTTTGTTGTGTTCTCGAATAGAATCATAATATTTTGTCTAAAAACAGGGACATTTATAGAAACTCCATGGAAAACCCTCGGACATGTTACAAAAACATGGGACATTACAAAAATCCAAAAGTAGAATGAAATAGAATGAAAAACTGATTATATTTATAAAATAAATAAATAAATGAAGTAAACACACATTATACATACGAATTACTTACTCGGTCCTACATTTGAATGCATGTCATTTTGGAGAGGTTTTATTGGCACTTTGCGTTTGTACAATCCAACGGTGTTTTTTACTTTCTCGTGTACTATATACATAGTGTATAGAGAAGGTATTGCACTCCACCCAAAAATTCGATATCGAGATTTCACTGGAAATATACGTTTTAGGATCCCATATATTCAAAAAAAGTATTTTCAAAAAATGGCCCGTGTGTGTGTTTTTTTTTTGGGTAGTGTTTACGCCCACTTTAACTACTCATGGTACCGCGGGCTGTGACACTGATGATACATGAATGAAAATGGAGCACCGGTGGCATGTGATGGTGCAATACCTTCTCTATACATTATGTACATAGTACATATAGAGAAAGTAAAAATGTGACTGTCCCAGGAAAAACGGGACGAATGGACACCTTATTCTAAGTCCATACGAAGAAGTGCATCTTGGTGGAGAGACTCGAACTCATAAAGAAATACTGGCTATTGTGCGAAGTTAATGTCACAATCATTACATCGGAAAGGAACGCCCTTCAACAGTCCTTTATTGTTGTGATCTCGAATAGTATCATCATCAGCCAATGGCGTACTGGTACTTATATCTGTAACTTCGGAATTTTAAACAGACTGACCAGAAGTATTCTATCTCAAATTACTGGTTTAGAACACCTCCTTATTAACTGAAAATATTTCAATGTATTTCAGCAACACCCTGTATTCATAAGTGTCAGTTCGAATATTTCCATCATGTAAAGCAGGCACTGGGAGATCTTTCAAGTTGTTTTTGCGTAATTAGCTAGTCGATTATGATAGAACTTACCACACATATACAGACAAGGGAGAAGAAAAGAGGGTAGAGAAAGAGAGATAAGAAAGGCAAAAAAAAAAAAAAAAAAGGAAAGTAAGAAGAAAATTACCTGCAACATCTTTCGTGCTCGATCAGATTAAAACATGGACGATTATCTGCCGATTACCGATTACAAAAAGTCTTCCTAGTGGGGACGGCGCTTGTATCGTGAAGAATAGTTCGCGTGTTTGTAATAGGACTTCTTCAGTTTGCATCCTCCGCCATTTCGGTGGATCTAGAGTGGAACAAGGGCACAATATGAACGTTTCACTTACTTTCTATTTTGGAATTTAATTTTCGCATAACATATGACGCAGGATTTTTAGTTGCGTGGGTGTAAAATATGAATAACATCAATCCGGCGAAGAAATATTGCAGAGGTAAAGGAGTTATGCCAACTAACCTTTCAGGATTTTGGGTAGGAACATGGATTACCTGGAATTTGATTCTCAGATTTGTTATGGGGAAACATTATGAAAACAATTTGTTTCCGGACTTCCTCTTTTTATTCAAGTTTACCACACAAATTAAAATACTTTTCCCCTCCGACTTCCTTTTGACCTAATTTATACACTCTGCCTTAATTAAATTCCCAATCAAAGTTACACAATTTTACCTTAGAAAATGTAGTTAATTAAACCGCAAGGCTTGGAGCTAATTTTCTTATATGAATATTTTCTTATCCGTTTCTTTTGAGAATACTGATAGCCAAATCATTATTCTCACACCCAAAATTTTAACACGTTGTTAAATCTTTATGTATAGCACATTATTCCACAAAAAAATTTACCTTTTTACAGATCGCGAGGTATTTTAGGAGTAATTTCACATTTCATCTTCACACATCTTCCGAGTTGCTCTCCGCCTAGACAAATAGCCTGAATCCCGTCTATTTTCTAAGCTATTAGCCGATCTTACACAAATTTTACAACTTTCATGAATATTATTGGTGTTTATTTTCCATTCTTCGGGGTTTTCTATCGCTTCAGATTTGTACATAAACTTGGCAATATATCGAAAGAACTTTAGCGTACTCTGATAGTATTGACTTTCCAAATGTGAGAAAAGTTCAGCTCTCATATGTTCTGCTTTCCCCACAATATATATCATAAAGCGTTCTAAATTTACAACTTTTTACTCTTTCTAGCCCCATATGTACAATTTACATACTGGATAGAGAAGGTATTGTATTCCACCCAAAAATTCGATGCCGAGATTTCACCAGAAATATATGTTTTGGGGTTCCCTGAGTCGAAAAAAAAAGGATTTTTAGAAAAAGATCCACGTGCGTGTCTGTGGACAGCATAGCTCAAAACGCAAACATAAGAAACCTAGTATTTAGGTTTAGTATCTATCAAGGATGCGACACGAAGATTTTCAAGAAAATCCCCCAACCACAAACTACCCTTTACATGTAACAATTTTAGAAAATTTTGATTTTCTCAAAAATGGCCCTAACGATTTTGATTAAAATCCGTATAGTAAAGATATTTACACCTAAAATAAAATTTATATCTTCAGTTTTCTGGGAATATCCTTTGAAGACCTCTTTATTCGAGATGAATTTTGCTGAATTTTGCTTAAATGCTAAACCTTAAACGATATACAAAAACTTACATTACTAAAAATGTAGATCTCGTCAAAACACACAATTTATGTCCCTTACGTTTTTGTTATGGAGGTAACCGTTTTCGGGATATTCCTTGTTATTAGTTTCAATTGTAAAGTACTTATACTTTTCTCAGACAAGAAGTGTCCGTTTTTCTTTTGTTCTACTCCTGGCCAAGCCAAGAAGCGATTTGCAATGCCAAAGCTTTTAAAACATTTGACTATCGGTTTGGCATAATGCATTCCTTGAGTTTCTTCCTTCTCATGAGGAAATAAGTAATAGGGACATTCTGCTAATGATTATCTCGTTTAGCATGCAGTAGAAAGAGGAATAGTTCTAGTAAAAAGATTTTAGAACAGCTAGAGAAAGTCATGTGAGTGTAACACATAAGATCTTTTTATTAAATAAATCCATCTTACATTTAGCTTTCCAACCCTAATTTGCACGAGATGAACCTTACTTAAAATTGCAGCTCGTATATGGTTGTATATTATGTTTATTTACAGCCTTATTATTTTCCTAAGTTTCTTATTCTTCCGTTATTCTATTCTCTGTCTATCTCTTATGGATTTCACGCTTTCTACATCTCAAGTTTGTATTATTAACATATCGGTTTCTCTCGTTATGAATGGCGTTTCACATAACGTTATTTAACACGCTTTCCTTTAATGGCTTTCAAACAACTGCTCGTTGACATATACAATGGAGGTTTTGACTAACACTCTAATGCGAATGAAAATTACGCGATCTGTAATTTACTTTGTTTCGTGTTACTTTTGTGATACACTGTGCACAAGCAAATTAACGTTTTTATCCTGTTTGCTTTTAACATTAATTATCCTATTCAATTAAATACATACGAGACTGTTGTATTACAGCAGCATCACTGTGACGTCACAAGTTATACTCTTCTTCTGTCGAGTAGAATTACCGTATGTTGATGCCGCATATGACGTATAATACGTTTAGAAATCAAAATCAAGGATGTGATTTATTTCTGTCATCCATTCCACATAACGATGTCGTTGCTGTTGTTATTATTATCATCATTAATATAATAATGATGATAATATAAGGGTCGCATTTAGAAAAATTATTTCTGTAACAAATTGGTTGTTAAAAAGTTTATTCTTCTATCTACGTCATGCTAATCAAGATAAACATTAGCAGAAATGGTCTTATTACTCAGACCCTTATAAGTATTAGGGGGATAATAAGAGAATACAATAGGTTAAACCACAGTCAAAAGTTTCAAAACGTGGTTGCTATGGGATTGAATTCCGTTTCTTCGCAGGACTAGGAGTTGACAAGTATCCATATGAGAAAAGTTTAAGTATTTTAAAACTGAAACCAATAATAAGGAACGTCCCGAAAGTGGTCAACTACACAAAAATATTGTATATGATATAAATTGGGTGTTATAATGAGATCTACATTTTTGCGCAGTCTCTCTCTCTCTCTCTCTCTCTCTCTCTCTCTCTCTCTCTCTCTCATGGTTTATCGCTTTGCTAAAGTCATCCAGAATGAAGAGATCTAAAGAGGCTATTTCAAGAAATTTCAAGAGAAATATTTTATTTTTCATGTAAATATCTTTAATATACGGCATTTTAATCAAAACCGTTAGAGCCATTTTTGAGAAAATCGAGCATATCGACATTTTTTTCGTGTAAAGCGTAGTTGGGGGTAGGACATTTTCCTGTCGCATTCTTGGAAGATACTGAGCTTAAATACCAAGTTTGGCATTCAAAGAACTTTTCGATTTGTCCACAGACGCACACGGGCATCTTTATAAATAGGTTTTTCTTTTTTTTTTTTAAATGTGAGGCTCGCAGTCGGAACACCCTGCGTTCTACTTCCGAAGGTTGATCTTCGGTTTTTTCTTCGCGATTTCCCCGATTCTGAATGACTGCTGTGGTAGTTCTTCATCTACAATGAATGTGTTGTTCCCACCATTCCCTTTCATTTGTTTTACCTCAACTATTTGATGGTTGCAGGGGCAGTTGATAGCGATTGGTGTGTTGCGACGGGAGGGCTGATTAAAATGCTCTTCCTAACTGCTTTGCTGGGCTCCTGGGAAATCTTCATTCCTGAGAGCTGTCTCAGGAACATCAGAATAAAATGCATATCTTATGAGGTCCATCTTCAGTTTAAAGGAACTTTGCAAATTCACTTCATAAATATCCGGTTTTATTGGTTTGCATTTTCTATACTTTATTGCTTACCTATTGAAATGTACATTGTTGGCCAGTGATTTCACAACTTAGAAAAGAGGATAACATTTCAAAATGCGTGTCTATGTTTATAAAATGTATACATGTTCTCTAGACTTTTACACCGTAGCACCGTTTCACTAAATTATAAAGTTAACAATTTTAGAATAATAGTAATCATACTGTAGAGGGGACATAAAAAAACTGATGTGTTCCATTCACATGGCTTTCTCTACTTCTCTGAAACAAATTATTGTTAAAAAGCTTATGCTTCTATTCACTTCATACTAATTGAAAATAAATTAGCAGAAATCGTCTTGTTACTTGCTTCCTTGTAAGTAGAAGCGAAATAAGGAAGTACCATAGGTTAAAGTGATAGTCAAAAGCGGGTTTCTGTGTGACTGAAGTTCCTTTTTTTGTATGGAGTTGACAAATTCCTGAATGAGAAAAGTGTAAGTTTTTCAAAGCTGAAACCAAAAACAAGGGACTCAAAAACGATCAACTCCACGAAAAAAATGTATATGACATATATTGTGTGTTTTAATGTGCTCTACATTTTTATGTGGTAAGTTTTTGTCCATTTGTTACGGTTTAGCAGTTATACAAAATTCCTTAAAATTGATCCAGAATAGCCTTCAGAGGCTATTCCTAGAAAATTCAAGATATAAATGTTATTTTTCAGATAAATATCTTTAATATAAGATATTTTTATCAAAATCGTTAGAGCCATTTTGAGAAAATCAAAATTTTCGAAAAAAGTTCCATGTAAAGGGTAGTTGGGTGTGTGGGGGAATTTTCTTGAAAATCTTCATGTCGCATCCTTGAAAGATACCAAACTTAAATATCAAATTTGGTATTTAACGGTCTTTTCGTTTTTGAGCTATGCAGTCCACAGACACACACACACACACACACACACACATGGACCTTTTTCCAAATTTTTTTTTTTTTGCATTCAGGGAACCCAAAACATGTATTTCCGGTGAAATCTCGATATCGAGTTTTTGGGTGGAATGCAACATCTTCTCTATGCATTATATACGTAGTACGTGTAGAGAAAGTAAAAAACACACCTGAAGAGCACAAAAATGTTCGGAGAGATAACTTGGAGTCTTTGAAGTACAAATAAGCCTGCTGCATCAATACGTTTCATAAGTAATAATAAAATGGTATTTTCTTTATTTTTTTAGGAGTGTGATAATAGTCCTGCCCTAACGGAAGAGAATAAGGAGGCAATCATCAGACATTGCTTCACAACGTGCTTGTTTTTTGAATATTTTACTAAATAAAGTAAAATGACGTTATATTCATTATTTAAGGAATAGAAACATTCTAATTCACCTCAATGGAAACACGTAGGAAACTTTTTGATTGTAGGAAATTTATACATTTTTCAACATGAATAGTCCACTTATCATAATTTTTTTGCTAAATAACACAATGTTGATTTCTAGCATTCTTTGGTAAACCATTTAAACTACCCTTAACTTTATCTAGATATGATTTCTTCACTTTTACTCCCGCAGTAGCTTGTTACAAACTTTATCTAGATATGATTTCTTCACTTTTACTCCCGCAGTAGCTTGTTACAAAGCTTAAGCGTTTGTCAAGTCTATTTTTGGTCTTTAGCGTTCAATAAAACACGCAATTTATGTTGAAATGTATCACAAGTGCTTAATTTTCTTTGGTTTCTTACAAATTACAATTTCTATTGCATCACTAGCTTATTGGACAGGTAGCGTTCAAATCATTCATATTATTAGAAGATGGCGTTCATATTGCAAAGTTCAGAACTACGAACATTTGAATACAACTCCTCACTAACTGTTAAAAGATTGCAGAACCAGATAGAAACGATAATACGCTGTGTTAAGTCTAGGTTAGTATGTGTGTCAAGAAACTGATTTCCGCGTGTTTTACTATCTCTGCATTGTAAATTGTACGTAGGTAAAGACTGTATTGCACTCACCGAAAAATTCGATATCGAGATTTAACCAAAATACACGTTTTAGGTCTCCTATGTTAAAAAAAAAAAAAAAAAACATTTTTAATTTCTCTACATAGAACATGGGACTCAAAAAAGCATTTAAAACAAAATTCCGTGTGTGTATGTGTGTGTGTGTGTGTGTGTCCGTGGATCTGTGAACATAGTAAGAATGCGACACGAGGATTTTGAGGATATATTAGATGGTGGAATCATTGTATACGTGCAAATAGATGAGATCAGTTAAGTTGCGCAGAGGGGGGCGGGGGGAAGAGGAGGAGTCTTCAAGCGATAGCCATGCAGATATCGGCTGCCGGCCGTCTGCAGCAGAATACTCTCATGTATTTGCACGCACAATACCTTCCTACTCATTGTTGCAGGTAAAAACTGTCAAAATCAAGGGCTGAGTTATTAAATGCATAGTCCAGTTTCTCAAGTTAGGTTATCATTTGTAAACAGAATGTGTTAACTTCTTTAAAAGTGTATTTTTAATGGCTTCTTCCTCTCTGACATATTTTTGTGGAGGAGATACAGAATAAATGCAGTCTGTTTTATGAAATAAAAGCTAGAGGACTATCTAAATCTAATGCATTTATAATATTTTGAGTAACCTGGTATATGGATGGTGCAACTAATAACCTTATCATTGCATTGTCTTAATTTTCTTTTAATCTTACATAAATTCCTAATTTGATTTCTTATATCTGCTCACACTTGTATTATTATGTAAAACCACATGTGATTTACGTCACATATACATTCTTTCTATTAATTCAAATCACAGTCGAAAATTGAAATGCATAAGTATAAATTAATTTAGATTATACATGCATAATCACACAAGTGGACAAAGCTAAAAATTTTCTTTTCTTTAGTCTTTGGGTATCTTGACGAAACAGCTTATACTCGCTTAATTATTGCTACTTTTGCAACCGCGATGGAAATAAATTACTCTTGAATTGAGCACCGCTGATGCAACTTGATATAAATTTCATAAATCTGAGGCAGTATTCGATTTTAGTAGCATGCATTGCTATACCATTTATTTTCAATCACTATTAAGTAGCCAAAGTAGAGATAACATCTGATGTGTTCCATTCACATGATTCTCTAAACCTCTGCAATATATTATTGTTAAAAAACTTATTCTTCTATCTGCATCATGCTAGTTAGATAAACACTAGCAAAAATTGTCTTATTATTTAGTTACTGTTAACTAAAAGGGAAATAAGGGAGTACACTAGGCAAAAGTGAGAGTTCAATCTTTTAAATGCTATGGCTATGGCCAGGAGTAAACAAAAGAAATATGAAACGAATGATGTCTTCCTGTTTGAGTAAAACATAAGATATTTGAAACGAATGATGCCTTCCTGTTTGGGAAAAGCATAAGAATTTTAAAACTGAAACCAATAACCTGGAATGCCTCATTAAAGGTTAACTCTACAATTTTTTTTTTATAAAATAAACTGTGTTTTAACGAGATCGGCAATGTTTCTGTAATAATATTTTGTCTATATCTTATGGTTTATTAATTATGCAAATGTCCTTCAGAATGAAGAAGGTTTCTGAGGCTATTTTCAAAAAAGTCACGTAAATAGTTTTAATATAGGGAATTTTATCAAAATCATTATAGCCATTTTTGAGAAAATCAAAAATTTCAAACATGTTTTCATGCAAAGCGTAATTTCTGGTTTCACATTTAAGAGGTCACGAGTTCGAATCTCAGTTAGGGTGAGTTACCTTACTAAGATTTTCTTCTGTGGCTCTACATCATCTTGAAAATATTGGATATCTTTAAGTTCTATGAATCCTGCGTTTATTTGAGTATAATTTCAACCGCTTCATTTATTCGTCGTCGCGTAGGCCCGACCCAGTTAAAGGACGTTAGACTACAAAAAATTTAAAAAATTAATAAACTTAATGAATCTATTTCTGCAAACACCTATTTGATAATGGTGAAATAAAAAAAAACTGATGTGTTCCATTCACATGACTTTCTCTACTTCTGTTTAACAAATTATTGTTAGTAAGCTTGTTCTTCTATTTACTTCATGCTAATCGAGAAAAAAATTAGCAGAAATAGTCTTATTACTTGCTTCCTTGTAAGTATAAGCGAAATAAGGGAGTAGCATACGTCAAAGTGATAGTCAAAAGTTGGTTACTAGGTGACTGAAGTTCCTTTGTTTGTATGGACACGAGTTGACAAATTCCTGTATAAGAAAATACAGGTTTTTCAAAGCTGGAACCAAAAACAAGGGTTATCTCAAAAACGACCAACTCCTCGAAAATAATTTATATAACATAAAACGTGTGTTTTAATGTGCTCTACATTTTTGTGTGGTAAGTTTTTGTCCATTTCTTAGGGTTTTGCAGTTATTCAAAATTTTGTAAAATTCATCCAGAACAAAGTAGTCTTCAGAGGCGCTTCCCAGAAAATGCAAGATATACATATTATTTGTCAGGGAAATATCTTTAATATACGATATTTTAATCAAAATCGTTAGAGCCATTTTTGAGAAAATCAAAATTTTCGAAAAAAGTTCCATGTAAAGGGTAGTTGGGGGTGGGGGATTTTCATGAAAATCTTCGTGTCGCATCCTTGGAAGATACCAAACTTAAATACTAAGTTTGGTATTTAACGGTCTTTTCGTTTTTGAGCTATGCTGTCCACAGACACACACAGACACACACACACACACACGCACACACAGACCTTTTCCCAAAAATTCGTTTTTTGGATTCAGGGAACCCAAAACATGTATTTCGAACAATATCGAACTTTTGGTTGCAATACAATACCTTCTCTATGCACTATGTACATAGTACGTGTAGAGAAAGTAATAGCTTTTCTTAAGAATAGTTTGTAGTAGTTACGTAAAAATAAATGACGATAGGTAGAGAAAGTCGTTTGAATGTAACTCATCTGTTGTTATTTATATTGCCACATCTTCCTGTACACGGTTGCACATCCTACTTGTACTTACGATGCCTGCTCAGTTTCACTCCCTAACAGTAGTCAGACATCAGATTTATGTTATAACAACTTTGTACGCTTTATCTGCAACGTTCTTTATCCCTCCCCATATGGGAACAATATCGCATCAACTTGAAACATCCGCTGAGAGTTCTCTCCTTCTACCTGGCTATTTTTACATCCTTCTGATTTCATTTTATCAGTAAACAGAAGCAAAGAAATATGAAAGGAAAATGATGAGAAAATATTGGATGCTGAAATGAATAGAAAGATCCGATATTCTGGCGAGCTGAAAACCTCAAAAGCCGAGATCTGACGGATCTTAAAGATATAAAGTCTAGAAAAGCAGTCAGTTCTCATGTAGGATGCCGCTTGTTTTATTTCTATGTTGCTATCTGTTGTTATATTGTATATATGTATGTTGCAAATCATTTTACAATACGAAATTAATTAATTTATTATCATAAACCACAAAGCAGCTATTTGTTACATTTCATACAATAATATACCTACCTTTCTTCCTTTCATTTTCAATAAACACATTTGATGCAATATTTATTACCTTTGAATAAAATTAATGTACATATTAACTTTATAGTAAAGGAATGCTGACATGAAAGTGCCAACATCAGTTGCCTTTCAAGTACGTATGTACTATGAGCCAGTGCATGAAAATGATTTGCCTACACTTTCGGACAACAATGTCAGAAACGTAAAATATGAAAAAAAACGTTCGCTAATTTATAAAAAGGTGGAAAGGAAAAAGAACACTCACATTTCAGTAAACTTACTATCCTTGGGTGTTATTGTTGCTTAGGACCTTATGCACACTAATTGCTACAGGAATTGATAAACGCGTAGTTCTATAGGTTAAAATTTTTTTGGAAGGAAGATCCTAAAGAGTAAAAGTAGACAAGGAGCTATCTGAAAGCGGAATGGTAAGCTCGGGCGTACCCCAAGGCTCAGTACTGGGGCCTTTACTTTTTCTTATTTTTGTAAATGGCATAACTGTTAATATAAAATGCCAGATAAGGTTGTTTGCAGGCGATTTTATTATTTACAATAAAATTAGAAATTTTGAAGATGAGACTGCTCTTCAGGGTGATTTAAATGAAATTAGTGATTGGGCTGCTGCAAATAAAATGAAAATTAACGCTGGCAAAAGTAAGACAATTGCATTTAATAGATCTAGGGAAAAAATTCTGCAAAACTATCACATGGGTGGGGAAAAAATTCCACAGGTGGACAGCTGCAAATACTTGGGAGTTTACTTGGCGAGTAACGCTAGATGGGACGAGCAGGTAAATTCTGTATCTAAGAAAGCGTGGAAAACACTGCACTTCTTAATGAGGATTTTAAAAAAGGGGAGTGCAAAGTCCAGGGAAATCGCGTACAAGTCCTTAGTGCGGCCGGTCATGGAATTTGGAGTAACTTGTTGGGACCCGTATAGAGTAAATCAAATTGATTCGTTAGAAAAGATCCAGAAAAGGGCTATAAAATTCATAAAAAGGGGTAAATATTTTGGACCTACAAACGCTGAGGAGATAAAATGGGAGCCGTTGAAAGTTAGGCGTGAGAAACAGAGGTTGTGCGCTTTATTTAAAGCTTACGCTGGCTTAAACGCATGGGAGGACGTTACTGACAAACTGGAAAACCCAACTTACTATGCACGAAACGATCATCCGTTCAAAATTAAGGGTAGAGGATACAGAACTTACGTGGGAAAGTTCTTCTTTGTAAATAGAACCATAAAAGACTGGAATGAATTGCCTGGAGCAGCCTTTAGGGGTTGTCCCCTGTCTCTGAAAAAATTTAGGAAAAATCTTGATTTTAAGGTTGAATAACTTTTGTAAATATTCCTTAAATGAAATGTTTGTGATTTTATATTGTTGTAAATACAAATGTTAAATTTCTTGGTGATTCTAATTATGAAATTAATTAATCTGAATTGAGAGAAAAATTAATGTTTTCATATTTGTGTAAATAACTATTATATCTAGCTTACAAAGCCATAAACTGGCAGCTGTGGTTTATTGTTTATATATCTTGTGTACATATATAACTCTGCCACCAGGTGATACCCACTTGCAGAGAAATAAATACATACAAATAAATACATACATACAACTCTCTGGTTATTGAAGTATAAGAAACCTGTTTAACTAATACTAGATAATCCC
Organism: Hymenopus coronatus; assembly: GCA_030762935.1. Lineage (NCBI taxonomy): Eukaryota > Metazoa > Arthropoda > Insecta > Mantodea > Hymenopodidae > Hymenopus > Hymenopus coronatus. Next base: position 77,315,447 of record CM060894.1, read on the forward strand.
ATTCTCTCTTATACTCGACCATGCCGTGGCTGAGTGGCTAAACCACTGTCACTAATGCGGCCGTATTGAATTCCAGGCGACTGCATGAGGGATTTGTGGTGGACAAAGCGGCGTAAGGGCGTTTTCTCCAGGTTCCTCCGTCATCACATTCCAGCGGTACTCCGTTCCTCATTCCAAGCATCGTCTGTGTCATCGCCTATGGTGTTATATGTAGCAAAATTGGCTTAACTCCCACTAAAAACAAACAAACAAATGTGTCTCCTATACTCATTTCCTCCTCCTTGTACTACCTCACAATTCTACCATTTCTTACCAACTTTTCCGAAATATTTTCCGCAAGCTATAATGTTCTATTATTGTTAAAATACTTTTTGCTTATTCTTCTACCTCTAGTTACACAATTTATCACTTCTCCATACCTGTTGTCTTGCATTTAAGAACACAATGCAGTGTTTTCCCCACATGTTGGACATATCGTATTGTCATAATCCCCATAGTTTTAATACACATGTTCTTGCCCAAGCATATCCTTCTCTCCTGTTTTATCACACAAATCTACATATTTCTCTCTACCCCAATCTGTTTCTTGATTTCTGCAGCAACAGCGATTATTTATCTCATAAGCTACTAAACAGATTTTTTTCCCTATCCTCTTACGTGTTTTTACCCTAGATTAAAAAAGTCCCCGGAATCGTTCATTTTCTCTTACTGTGTACAAAATTAAAGGATATTTTATTTTTATGTTTTGGTAACGTTCATGACGACACTTCATTTCAATTTTCATGCTAATAATGATTGTTATCTTTGCTTGGCAACTAGTTTTTGTTGGTATGCATGTTTGTTTATCGTATTTCATAATGTCAGCACGTTCGCACAAAATGTTTTGTGTTTTGTTAAACAAATCTCAATCAGAGACATTGAGAATGATGGAATAAGCTTATGGTGAAGCAGGAATGAAGAAAATTCAGGTATATTAATGGCATAAATGTTTCAGTCAAGATTTTTGAACGCTGAAGAAATTACTGTACATGCCACAAGGGCTCTACGACAGAATCTGAAAATGGCTTGAAGGAGTACTTCCAGACTTCTTTACAAACAGTGGCAAACGTGTCGCTGCTGCAGGGAACTATTTTGTAGAAAATGTTACATTGCCATTGTTTCTATGTTATTTACACATTCCGGGGAACTTTTGAATGTAGTATGTATATCTAACATTGTTAAGAATATTACGACTACATGTGGCTTGTATGAAACTAGGTAATATGCACGGAAAACTTGTCTCCTCTTATTTATCGTTTATCTTTATAGATAATCCATATATTAATCACATTTTATTGATATACCTCTCTCCACTAAGCACAAGCAGGTACTGATATTGAATTCTACCCAAAAATTCTAAGTTGAGATTTCAACGACAATAGAAATATCGAAACCCCCTAAATAAAAAAACTATAAAAATTTAGTTTTCCTATTACGAGTAGAAAGCATAGAAAGTATTGTGTGAGCACACTCACAGAGAACATTTTTACTTTCTCCACCAATGTAGAATGTAGAATGTACCTAGTAGCTACAGAAAGTATTGTATTCCAGCCAAAAAATACGATACGAGATTTCACCATAAGAAGTCGATGTGTGTATTTGTATTCATATATTTGCGCGCGTGTGCGAGTGTGTCTGTGTACACTTTGACTCAAAAACGAAAAGTTAATTAAATGCCAAACTTGATATTTAAGTTTAGAATGCGACACGAATGTTTTCAAGAAAACACCCCAATCCTAAACTACCTATAAGTAGAACACTTTTCGAAAATGTTGATTTTTCTCAAAAATGGCTGCAACAATTATGATTAAAATACGTATATATCTTGAGCTTTTGGGAGCAACATCTGATGTCCTCGTCACTCTAAATAACTTTTGCATAACTTTAAGAAATAGACAATAACTTAATTCATAAAATATGTAGATCTCATAAAATACATAGTTTATATCATATGCATTGCTATTGCTGTTAGCCATTTTCGATATATTCCTGGTTAGTGGTGTAAATTTTCCATTACTTTTCCAAAACGAGAAGTCATTTATTTGTCTTCTGTTTTACTTTGATTATCGCTTTAACGTAGTGTATTCCGTCATTACTCTTTTACTTACCAGTAACAATGCAATAAGACCATTTCTCCTAATACATATCTAGGTTAGCTGAAGTAGATGGAAGAATAATCTTTTATAAGAGTACTTTGTTGCAGAAGAGATAGAGAAAATCATGTGATTGGAATGTACCTGATATTAAAAAAAAATACCTGTGTCTGTGTGTGAGAGTGTTTATGTGGTTTTAAATTGCATAATTAAAAAAAAGCTGCTTAAATACAAAACCTGGTACTTAAGTCCAGTATCTTACAAACATTTGACACAAAGATTTTCAACAAAATATTCCCAACCCAACTACTCATACTGTGGATGAGCTTTCGAAATATTCTATCTTCTCAAAACTGGCTCAGTGGTGTTTTATTAAAATACCATATGTTAAAGATATTTGCATTACAATTAACATGTATATCTTGCATTTTCAGGGACTAGACTCTGAAGTTCTCTTCATTCTAGATGCCTTTTGTATAACCGGTAAAACCATAAGAGTAGATAAAACTTACCACAAAAAATGTAAATCTCATTAAAAGCACAAATTTTGTATAATACGTATTTTGGTGAGGTTAACAATTTCATTTTTTTTTCTATTTTTTTTTTCTACTCTGACCGTACAAAGAGACCAGAATTCCAATGACATTATTCAGCGACCAGCTTTAAATATTTGACTATTGATTTATCTCAGTGAATTCCTTATTTTTGTTATACATACAAGGACATAAGTAGTAAAACTATTTTTAAAAGAATTTTCTTGATTAACGTGGAGGGAATAGAAGAATAAGCTTTTGCTAGAATAATTTGTTGCAATATACGTAGGGAAAGTCATGTGAATGGAATACATATCATTTTTTTTATTTACTTCATGTTAATTGAGATAAAACTTTTGTATGAAATTGCCACATTACATATTTTTGTAAGTACAAGAAGAAACTAGCAATAGATTTTTTCTCAAAATATTTGGTAATATGCTGGCGAGAAATAACTGATTATGACAGCACTTCAAAATATGACAAATTTTAAAAATTAATACCGACGCAGCGGCTATGGTTGATAGTTTTTTTTAATTATTTTTATTTTTAAAGATATCTACTGTTTTGAGAAGCGTGTTTTTTCCATATCTTATAATTTACAGGTTATATAAATTAAAAATCTGATGTGTTCCATTCGCATGACTCTCTCTGCTTCACTTTAACAAATTATTGTTAAAAAGCATATTCTTGTATCTACTTTATAGAAAATTTAGATAAACATTAGCAGAAATTGTCTTAATTACTTGTTTCCTTGTAAGTAGAAGGAAAATAAGGGAATATACTAGCCTGAAACGATAGTAAAATCTTTTAAAAGCTGGTTGCCATGTGGTTGAAGAAACGTTTCTATGCAGGACCAGGAAATTACAACTTTCCATGTGAGAAAAGGTTGATTATTTTAAACCTGAAACAAATAAGAAAGAATATATCTCAAATGTTCAATTCCACTTAAAAAACACATGTGACACAAATTCTGTATTTTACGCGATCTAAATTTTTTTGTGAAGTAAGTTTTTGTCTATTTCTTACGGTTTACGAGTTACGCAAAGTTCACCAAATTCATTCAGAATAAAGAGATCTTTAGAAGCTGTTCCCAAAAAATTCAAGATATGCATTTTATTTGCCACATAAATAATTTTAAAATACGGTATTTTAATCAAAATCGTTACAGCCATTTTTGAGAAATTCAAAATTTTCGAAAATTTTTCCATGTAAAGGCTAGTTTGGTTTGGGGGGATTTTTCTCAAAACCTTCATGTCGCATCTATGGAAGATACTATACTTAAATGTCAAATTTGGTATTTTACCAACTTTTCATTTTTGAGTTACCATATTCACAGGCACGGACACACGGACACGCACATAGTCTTTTTTTTAAACTACTTTTTTGGATACAGGGGACCCTAAAACATGTATTTTCGGTGAAATCTCGGTATCGAATTTTTGGGTGGAATGTAATACCTTCTCTATACCTATGTACATAGTACATGCAGAGAAAGTAAAAAGTCCTTATAAATGAAGAAATATTTATATTTATATAAAACATTTATATACGAAGAATTCCGAATGTTTTGGTGCACTGCAATACTTCCCCTGCTTCCTGCGGGTGAAAAGCAGAGAAAGCAAAAATGGAAATAAACTCTGGAGTTTTAACGCCAAATTACAAATGTTAAGTAGTTTTGGAAATTACTTAAAACACAGAGCCTGTACACCGTTTAGAAGTAAACGAAGTGTCAAAAACAAATGGAAGAGCATTTAACATTCGGGGGAGAGAGAGAGAGAGACATATGTATGAATTGTGCTTGAAAGTAGAGGTCATCAAAGCAAGTGTAGACTAATGAGATTAGTCAAGAGGTGTACAATTGTGGGGTTGTTTGAGAGCAAATGTGCACACATGCAACAAAAACTGAGCAAACGTTTATACTTACAGCCCGGTAAATAACATCGCTTTCTAGCAACCTCATGTGGTACTGCGATATTATTATTATTGTTATTATTATAAATATTATTATTTTATTATTATATTATTTTATTATTATAATACTAGCTGTCCATCCCGGCTTCGCACGGGTGGTGTGCCTAATGAAAAAAGCTCAGAAAAAATCCTCCATTTACAGTACGACCATGCAATGAAATAAAATTACAATTAAATAATTTGATAATATTTATTGTAATGCCTTGTAATGTACAACTTTCCTTCCGGAGAGAAAACAAATAGCGCCGATGGTTTGCCGACTCTGGAGCGTACAACTGCCCATGCAAAATACACGACAAATCAAAGTATTTTCTACACATTTCTAACGATTGACCTTGGGATTTATTGTCATTGTGAATGCAAGGCGCGCCGGAAGCTGAACACGCTTAAATTCAAAATGAAAGTCGGTTGACATTAGTGGTATTCTTGGAATAATTATATCCTCCCTTTGAACATTCCTGTGCTATAGTAGCTTAAATCAAAATTGTCATTATTTTTTAACAGCGAGTTTTATTCCGCTGCATAATTTCGACTGATTGAGATTGTGTAGCATAATTATCACCGAGTCAATCTTGAGGTGTACATTGTGTGGCGGGAATCCTGGCAAATCCAATGAATTTCAAATAGATGATTGACAGTTCATTTGGATTAGTATTGGAATCGATCGACTTAAATGAATGCATTTGTCCATCAATTTTACTCTGAATTTTTATATTGAAATCATCTACATTCTTATTCATTGCTGCTAAAATGCCTCGTTCGCTCGTTTTTGTAATTTGCACCAATATTTGGGAACATTTTCGATATTAATTCTTCCTTTGACGTTGTGAAATGACAAAAACTTGATGGAAACAAAATGAGGCCAATAGAAGTGTCAACAGGAATTTGCCAATTGCCAATGTCTAATGATGCCTTTGCATCTGAAAAGCGCAATGTAGCGCAATGATCTGCGCAATGTAGCATATATAGTTGGTATTGCGAAAAGGACCTAGTCAGTGCACCCATATGGTATTGTGGAAAATGATGGCATATGCAGTTAACAGCGTGGGCAACTAAGGATGTCGCTGGCATAATGACAGTAATGGCAGCGTTTCAATATTGTGGTGGGTAAACGCTGAAATAGATGATGAATTACATTAAGGAGAAATTCACAAAGTAGCAGTCATGCTTCTTCCGAATCTCTTTCTTTCCTTTACTTCTAATTTTTTCACCTCTTTCTTTATTTTTCTCCAATGTCAAAACAGCCATTTTAACGCTAACAGTGACAACTAAAGGACAAGTAGATCTGGTTGGGCAACTGATAAACTTTTATTTGATGATAGCTTTGTGTATTAAATTTCTCCATTTAACCCAAAATATTACTTGATCAAATGTATTAAGAGCACCGCAATTGAAGTGTGATAGTGACGCGGGTATCTTCATGTTCTTTAGCTAACTCATGTACCACATAACGTTAAATAACCAACATCTGCAATAGGAATTTACCTAAAACGGATCCCGTCATTTCGCCGCCATTTTCAGATTCCAAAAAGGGTTAATGGTTATGTGCTTGTTCATTTTAAAGAATTACAACAAAAATATACTCATTTCTTCATTTAAACGGTGTGACTAAGGGAACGATAGTTATACATAAGAAATATATTTGATTTTCTCAGTTATCTTGCGTCATTGTCCCCATAACCGGGTGCATTTCCTTAGCATTGAAAGGGAAAGAAAAATAGAGCAGTAGGTACGACGGCCATCTGGAGGCAAATATATAAGTACGTATTTTAGGTGTTCATCGCCAGAAAAGCTTCTTTACTTCTTTATTTTAAACGATAGGAGTAAGGAAAGGACAGTTTATAAGTAAAATGTATTTGAATTTCACTGCTGCGTTATGTCATTATGTCGATAAACTGTTGCGTTACCTTACATTGAATAGGGAGGATAAATATTATTTTGGCCATCTAGTGGCAAATAAATAAGTACTTACTCTAGATGTTCGTCACTATGAAAGCTTCTTTGCTTCTTTGTTTTAAACAATATGAGTAAGGAAATGACAGTTAATATATAAAAATGTATTTGAATTTCACTGCTGCGTTGTGTCATTGTGTCGATAAACTGTTGCGTTACCTTACATTGAATAGGGAGGATAAGTATTAATTCGGCCATCTAGTGGCAAATAAATAAGTACTTAATCTAGATGTTCATCGCTATGAAAGCTTCTCTGCTTCTTTATTTTAAATAATATGAGTAAGGAAAGGACACAGTTAATATATAAACATGTATTTGATTTTCACTGCTGCGTTGCGTTATTGTGTCGATAAACTGGTGCGTTATCTTAACATTGAATGGGGAGGGGAAAATATAGCAGTACTACGACCATTTAGTAACGAATAACCACGGTACCACTGCCATCTGGAGGCTATTAACCGAAATGCGTTCCCTTGACACTTTTTATTGATATTATGAGAACTTAAAAACTTTCCCGTACTATTTTCAAACATTTTCTTTTCCACAAATCTAGTCGTGACAATAACGAACACAACTAAAAAAGAATTGTTGAAATTTGGTGCAGTCGTTCGGAAGTGATGCGCGTACATACATTTCGGCGATTCATTTATATAACAATAATAGTAATAATAATAATAATAATAATAGTACGTTAATAAAACCCATATTGCTATTACTTTCATATAAATATTTATCAAATATTAAAATCGCGAGGAATCTAATGATTTTTTAATTTTTAAATTTATATAGCCTCCTTGAACTTCTACGATCATATCGGGGCTTTGATTTGAGAAATAACTACGGGTGTTTTGCTTGCTGAGTTGCAGGTTTTGTCTTCTTTTTTTTTAAAGGTTAGTCTATTCAGTTTTACACTATAACACACACTCACTCCCACATTAATGTTTTCAGACTCTGTGGGGGTTAGGGATTAATTCTGGTTAAAGAAAAACTGCCTCGTCCCAGCCGGAATAGAACCTGAGACCTGGTTTGAGAAGCCTAAACGCTGACCACTCTATCGCGGGGGCAGTCTGTAAATACTTTTGTTTACAGCGCCCTATTCTATCATATCATTATACTAGACATCTCTATCAAATACACTGTTCTATTCAAACAAATTATATAGATATATTGTACATCTTCATCAAACACTGTACAGTGTGTTTTCAGAGAATAGCAGCAACAAAAGACACTGCAAATCAAGCTACGAGCACCAAATGGAAATGGGGAGGACACATGTCAAGATGCACACAGCGGACCAAGCTGAAAGAATCACACCGGAATGTACATAGATGGACCAACACCTTCAGCTCAAGTAAAAAAAAAGACTACGGCAGGATTAGAAATGTGTAGAGAGAACTAGTAACACAATTAGTGGTCAAACATTACATAATAAGACGACAATATGTATGTAGTACACTAAAAAGAACTAAAAACACAAAGAGTATTAGTTTAGTGTTGTACTAATATCATGCGTGCATTAGATAAATCAGAACTAGCACTTGCCGCGGTGAATAGGGAATTAAATCATGGGGCAAACGAAGATAGCCATAATCCACAATCTTAAGGCAATATTTAGTATATCAAAGGAAGAGTTTCAGAAATAATGGATGGGCAGTCATCGAAAAATCTTGGAAAATAAATAGGCTAGAAGAGGTAAGTAGGAGAGGGAAAAATAATATAAGTGGGTTATGGAAGACTGTGCTGCAAGAAACAGATTTGAGAACATAAAAATACAAAAACTCTTAAGTGCAATAGCGAATAAAAGTTCATTGGCTTTCCATGTACAGATAAATATGTCGTAGGAAAGGAAAATATATATAGACAAGGTTAACAAAGAGGAACGAGAGGGTTCATGCTTAAGAACAGGAGACTAAAAGGAATTAGAAATGGTATACCACAAAATCAATGCCTCTATTTGGTGATAGAGATATTTGATTGTAATGGGACTGGTATATGGAGAAAAGATTATCTTTCGGAAAAATGGTTTAAAATTAACAGAAAAATATCTTACATAGATTGTTAAGCAACGCTAGCAAGTATTAAGTCAGTTTTTAAATAAGGCAACAAAGAAGTGGAGCTGAATAAAGAAAAGAGTAGATCTCAATAATCAGAAAATTATACAAGTCACAATGTAGTAAACCGGATATGATTTTTAAATATTATTCTGACTACATTAGAGACAAACGGTCCTCGTACACATAATAAATAAATAACATGCCCCTGAATACACTACTGATTTGCAGTTAAATACTCTACCATTCCAAAGCACATTTTCTCGTTTATTAATAAAACCAAAATACTGCGTACTAGCTAGAATTCGTATGCATCTTCTTCTACTCCTCCTTCTTGTAAGACTGCTCCTCCAAAAACTTACAAGCCAATTCTTTGGTTCAGAAAATTATCGAGTGGCAAGCAAACTCTACATCATAGCATATGCAATGTCTAGTGGTGGGAAAAAGAAGAAAATTAAAAAAAAGTGCTAAAAGCTATTATAGGAACATTTTTGGATCAGATTATTCAACCTTGTATTTGAATACCTACATAGGAAAACCACAAAAAATTCTTCGTCGGACTGGTTTGAACCCTGGACCCCCGGATGTGGCCCTCCCTCGTTGTTATTTGTAGATATAAAAAATAAAGTTACTGTTTCAGTTTTTAAAACAAATCTAAAAATGCTTTAATACCAGAAATGCATTCTTAAATTAATTTTGAGTATAATTTTCAACAATTCTGAAAAAATCTCTTCTGCTAACATTTTTCAGTAAAATCAATGTGGATATACAATCAAACAAATGGAAAACATACCGCTACAACGTAAATCTCAATGGGAGAGAAAAAGAGGTAAAACGCTAACAACAGATTATTTACATTAGCACTGATGTCAAAGGTCATAGTTCCTCACTAAGTCCGATAGTTAATTACAATATTCTAAAAAAATCTTATGTTTTCCATTCACATAATTTTCTCTAGCTGTTCCACAAACAATTTTTTCATACAAATGATTTTTGTTTTATCTACGTCACGCTAATCTAAATAAGCATTAGCAGAAATGGTCTTATTATTTGCTTCCTTATAAGTGTAAAGGAAATAAGGGGGATACATTAGTCTAAAGCGATAGTCAAATCTTTTAAAAGCGGGTCGTTATGTGAAACGATTGAAGTTCGGTTCGCTTTGCATTCTCCCGTTCGACAAAAGGTAATTGAAATAAGAACTGAAGCTTTCCTGGCGACGTGTTAATTCAACATCTTCTCGGGCTTCTAGCCAGGTAAAAACTAATTTTTTTTGAAAAGGTAATTGGTTTAAAATTGAAACCTATAACAATGATTATCTCGAAGACGGTAAACTCTGCAAGAAAAACATATGACATAAATCATGTGTTTTAACGAGATATACAGTTTAGTGTAATATGTTTTTGTATATCTTTTACGGTTTAATAGTTATGCAAAATTTTGAAAAAGTCATCCACATTAAAGAGCTCTTGAGAAGTTATTTCAAGAAAACTAACATATACATTTATTTGTATAAGGTGAATATCTTTGATATACGGCTTCAAATAAAACTTGTTAGAGCTAATTATGAGAAAATAAGAATTTTCGAAAAATGTCTCATGTAAAGGGTAGTTGGAGGTGGTGGGATTTTCTTGAAAATCTTCGTGTCGCATCTTTGGAAGATACTGAACTTAACTAGCAAATTTGGTATTTAACCGACTTTTTGTTTTTGAGATATACCGTCCACAGACACACACATAAACAGACAAACAGACAAGCAGACAGACAGACAGACAGACAGACACACGCACACACGCGGACCTTTTTCAAAAAAATCTGATCAGTTCCATTCACACGACTTTCTCTAGCTGTTATACAAACAACCTTCCTTACAAACGATTATTCTTTTATCTATGACATGCAATCAAGGTAAACATTAACAGAAATTGCCTTATTGCTTGCTGTCTTGTAAGTAGAAGGGACATAAGAGAAAGCATTAGGATAGATCGATAGTTAAATGTTTTAAAAGCGGGACCTATGTGAAACAATGAAGTTCGGTCCGATTTGCATGACCTGCAGTAAAACAAGAGAGATGAAAGGAAACGTCACTTGGAAAAGTTAGTTAAAAATTGAAACAAATAACAAGCGGTATCTCAGAAACGGCCAACTGAACATAAAAACATATGACAAATTATGAGTTTTGATGAGATCTACATTTTTTATGTAGTAAATTTTTGTCTATCTCTTACAGTTTTACCGTTATGCAAAATTCTGTAAGACTCATCAAAAATAAAGAAGTCTTCAGAGGCAATTCCCAGAAAATTCAAAATATACGTTTTATTTGGGATATAAATACCTTTAATATACAGTATTTCAATAAAATTCGTTATTTTGTGGTGGGGGGTTTCTTGAAAATCTTCGTGTGCTATCCCTGGACGACACTAAACCTAAATAACAAGTTTGGTATTTAACGGTCTTTTCGATTTTGAGCTATGCTGTCCACAGACACACACATAGATTCACCACACATACACACGGATCTTTTTCTAAACATGTTTTTTTCAGACTCAGGGGACCTGAAAATATATATTTCCTATAGAATCTTGACATCGAATATTTATGTGGAGTACAAAACCTTCTCCATCTCTTTTGTACATCGTGCATATGGGCTAGAGAAAATAAAAATGCTTTTTTTGGTCTCAGTAGAGCTCAAAATATAATTTCTGGTGAAATCGCGACATTGAATTTTTGATGGAATACAATATCTTTTCTACACTGTACATACGGGCTAGAGAAAGTAAAAACCTGAAACTTGTTTATCCTTAGAGCTGGAAAAATTATTGGAATAAAGTTACTAACGAAGTAGTAACTGCGCTGCAAGAAGCAATAACGAACAGTTGCAGCAAACAGCTGAAGGCGCAGTACATGTCAGAATGTTTAACCAGAACTGGCAACTTATCTTTTAGGTAAGTTCCAAATGAACAGTCTTAGGTAGCTTTATATTATTTCTTTTAATGCCTGAAGTTTAGGAAGAAAATAGACAAGTGAGTAAGTTTCACTGGATTACTAAACTTTGATGTGCTCGTTGAACTTGGTGAACCAACGATGCAGTTGTACTTTCTCTACTCCTTATCTATAGTGAGTAGAGAATACTACATTGAAGCAAAACATTATAAACCCACATTGTATGTTTTTAAGTTCTCTGAGTGGAAAAAAAATCTGATGTGTTACACTCACATGCCTTTCTCTAGCTACTCCAAAACAATCTTCTTACAAAGTCTTCTTCTTTCTACACAATACTAATTGAAATATGCATTAGGAGAATGTTCTTATCACTTAGTGCCTTTTAAGTAGAAGGGAACTAAAGGAATGCGCTATGCTAAAGTGATAGTCAAATGCTTTATGCAATTGTCATTGCAAATCGCTTCTTTGCTTGGCCAGGAGTAAAACAAAAGGAAAACGGACAATTCCTGTCTGAGAAAAGTACAAGTACTTTACAATTGAAACTAATAATAAGGAATATCTTGAAAACGGTAAACTCCACGAAACAAATGTAGGTATATGACATAAACTGTGTATTTCAATGTTTTGTGTAGTAACTTTTTGTCTATCTCTTACTGTTTACTAGTTATGTAAAATTCAGCAAAATTCATCCGAACAAACAGTCTTCAGAAGCTATTCCCAGAAAATTCAAAATATATATTTTATTTCAGATTTTTTTTTTTTTTTTTGGTAGTGTTTAACGCCCGCTTTAACTACTAATGGCACCGCAGGCGGTTATTTTATTTCAGATGGAAATCGTTTTAATATGTGTAGTTAAGGGTGGAGATTTTCTTGAAAATCTTCGTGTCGCATCCTTAGAAGATAACAAACTTAAATACTAATTTTGGTATTTAACCGTCCTTTAGTTTTTTAATTATGCTGACCACCCACACACGGATCTTTTTCTGAAATATTGAAATATTTACCGTTAGAATATAAAATAATATCCAAATAAAAGATTAGTTTCTTAAATATCTTCAGACTCTTATTAGGTAAAAACAAAAGCAGGAATTAAACTAAATCTTTTCTCATCTGCACCCGTATTACTCAAAAGTATATGTACTTCTGAAGCCGTTGAAATGAATACCTCATTCTACGTTCCGACAAACAAGATTTGTAATGCAAAAAACTTCGTTCCATTTCGCATGATGTGATCGGGGCATATTTGAAATATTTTATTAGTTCCTATCAGTATCACTAAGCTTATAGCATTTGTTGGGATCTAAAAATGCAGTTTGTATGCGATACATCACACTGAACCCTGCATTTTTTTCAATTACTTCTTTACGATTACCCTTTTCTTTTTCATATTTATTTCGGTAGGATGCTCGTGGATTGGTAGATCCGTGAGTATATACCCAACTTTTCTCTTTTGAGTGGTTAGAATTATACCTACTCGGCCGGAGAGACTAGTCACTGCAGCATACCTTGAGATTCTAACGTGAGGAAAGACTGTACGAGGTGGCGCTGCAGTAACAAGTGTGATATTCGCATTTTGCAGTCTGGGTTCGATTCCCGTGGTCGGTCTACGTGACCAATGTGATAATTTTAGTTGTTTTCTTACAAAAACCGTGAGTAGAACAGGAGTTGGGTAGGTAGAGTGAGACTGAAAAATTCAATGCCATAGTAGTACTCGCATGAGATGATAAATAACTTGAGATCACCTTGTGGTTTAGCGGGAAACATGCGAGTCAGTTGAGAAATTCAATGCTATGCCGACATGTTGCCATGGTAGCTCAGTGGTAGAGCTATCGGCTGGAGATCCGCGGTTCAAATCCCGCCTATGGCATTGAATTTTTCAGTCTGACTCTACCTATCCATACGTGATCAATGTTTTTTTTCGGAGTTTACCCGGTTCGCCAGGCAATTCTGGTAGATTCATTAATCCCCGGAATGTTTTTGTCCAGCATTTCCTGTTCCATCATCTGTTATAGGGTTGAAGGATCTGGCAGATTCATTAATCCCCGGAATGTTTTTGTCCAGCATTTCCTGTTCCATCATCTGTTATAGGGTTGAAGGATCTGGCGGCAGATAGTGGCTGGATGGTGGCTTACATACTGTAAAGGATTTATCCTGACGCCGTAGTCGGTACCGCTGGATAGAGCTTTCGGGCTCGGGCTCCCTCGGGGTTCTGGGCTCGGAAGTGTGGCCGGTTCCTTCTATAACCGTTAGGGGCTTACCGCCATCGCCATACAGGTATGGTCATCCTTCGGAAATCTCTCCTCATCCTCACTCCCAGAGTCACCTAAGACGCAGAGAACCATAATAGCCGACGTGTGGTGCTCTGTCACAGGGTGTGTTGACCCGTCCTAATCCTGGGAGGAAGGAATGAAGGAGAGATGCGAAGGGCGACCAATTCCGGGCGACGATGCGCACTAACAAAGATGGGGTACCTAACGATTCCAGAACGACACCAACCCTGATGCCATTATTTTCTCGCCTTAGTCTTCTTCAACTTGGGGGTACAGGAATAAAACCAAAGAAGGGGCTTCAGCCGGCCAATTAAGCGTCAGGGAGAAATATTTGCCCAGTGCAACTCACAAAATGACATCGCATGGTCATACGACCCTTAAATATAAGAAATGAAACAAATGAATGCAAATTATGGGCGGTAAATCGGTAATAGAGAAGAAACTATCTCAGTATTCGTTACTGACATGAGAAAACGACGAAAAACTGCAAGACCAGATCGGCCGGTTCGACGGGAATCGAAACCGAGACTTTCCAAACATAGGGCTATACCTCAGTCATTTGTATGATATTTTTCTCTCTGTGTCAGGCACGGGACTTTCATGAATATACTTTTTTTTCGAATCAGGGGATCGACTTTTTTGGTCGACTGAAACACATCTTCCACTTTAGAACGTAAGGGTAGAGTGTAAAAACAGTAAGTGTCACATATAAAACAGATTATCCAGTATGTAGTTGACCAAGAAGTCCTGCATCTATGCGTACATACCGTCTTAGGTGCACAAACAACTGGCATTGCGCGATAAGCGATTAGCTAACTTGCTATTGGAATACTGCACAGTAAGTCCATGAGATATGCTCAGTACTAAGATCAACATACATAAATGGCGGTCGTAGCATAACTCTCTACAAACGCTCTGTGGTATCCCAGACGCCAGCAATCCAATTTACCCAATAACTTCAAGATCACTATGGTATATTATTGTGCACCGAAGTTTATCCTTAATTAGGAAACATTTCGACGAAAACAATCTGATATAATATTTTAACAATCACACCTTCTTTACCCCACATCATTTATATTTAGAACTTTTGTACCAATTATTCATAAAAAACGCTAATTCCTTTCTCTACAAGGCCCGCTGAAAGTTCAATTGGTATGCATAGATGTGAAAAATTCTGGCAGAAATAGAAATGGGAAATGTTTGGATGTGAAATAAGGTTTCTGGTAAGAAGTGAAAATACATAATAAGGATGTTGAAAAATGAGATTTGTTTAGTAATTTAAGAAAAACACATTCATTGGGATAAATATACAACTACTGTTGAAAATTATATTTATCCCATTAATGCACTGAAAAAAACTGACGTGTTCCATTCACATAACTTTCTCTACATCTCTGCAAAAGGATATTATTAAAAAGCTTATGCTTCTATTTACTTCATGCTAATCAAGACAAATTAGCACAAATAGTTTTTTCCTTGCTTCCTTGTAAGTAGAAGTGAAATAAGGGAGTACCATAGGTTGAAGTGATAGTCAAAAGCTGGTTGCTATGTGCCTGAAGTTCTTTTGTTTGTATGCACAGGAGTTGACCAATTCCTGCATGAGAAAAGTATAAATTTTTCAAAGCTGAAACCAAAAACAAGGAATATCTTAAAAACGATCAACTTCCGAAAAAAGTGTATGTAACATAATTTGTGTCTTTTAATGTGCTCTATATTTTTGTGTGGTAAGTTTTTGTCCATTTCTTTCGGTTTGGCAGTTATGCAAAATTCCGTAAAATTCATACAGAATAAAGATTTACAGGCTATTCCCAGAAAATTCAAGATAGACATTTAATTGTCTGGTAAATATATTTAATATATGATATTTTAAACAAAATCGTTAGAGCCATTTTTTAGAAAATCAAAATTTTAGACAAAAGTTCCATGTAAAGGGTAGTTGGGGGGTGAAAATCTTCGTGTCGCATCCTTGGAAGATACCAAGCCTAAATACCAAGTTTGGTTTTAAACGGACTCTTCATTTTTTAACTATGCTGACAAAAGACGCACACACACATACATACTCACAGACAGACAGACAGACATACACAGAACATTTTTCCAAAAATGCATTTTTTTTTGGATTCAGTGGGTCTCAAAACATGTAATTTCGGTGAAAATTCGTATCGAATTTTTGGGTGCATTAGAATACCTTCTCTATACATTATGTACATAGTACGGTAGAGAAAGTAAAAATAATATAGGTGATTGAGAAGAATTAAAATATACCTTTAAACGGACTAATACTATTTTCGCTCTTTTCAGCTATATGAATCCTATTCAGTGTATGAAAGTGCTATACAGAAATCGAAAAACAGATTGCATGAGAGAGAGAGATATGGATTTAAGTGATAAAGCATGGAAAGGCAGATATGCTTGGGCAAGAGCAGGTAGATTCCGAAAGAATGCTGACATTAAATGTGTCGGGAAATGAGGAAACTCTGCTCTGTGCTTTTAAGTGAAAGAAACTATGAACGAAGATATAGAACGAGACTTAATAAATGGGGTACATTCAGAACATTAACAACAAGAATTTTAACAATGATAGAAGAAAATTTATTATACTGTATTGAAACATTTAGGAAAGGTGGATAAGGGACGGCAAGTAAATATTTCAAGCAATTCCTGCACACCTATCGAGTCAAGTGAGGATCGAATGCACGATGAGACATACTCTACCAACTGGGCTACCGAGGCTGCTTATACTGATCTGGACGGCCACTACATTTAAAGCAATTGTTGCATTTTGAAATATAAGATTAGTACCGACCGAGGCGAGGATCAAACTCACGACCTTAAAATTATGAAACTTACACGCTGCCAATTGCTATACCGAGGCAAATTCATTTGCTTTAAACGCCCATATATTTAACGAAACTGCCGCATTTTGAAATATATGATAAGTACATTCCCGTGTGGGGATCGAACTCACGACCATAAGGATAATAAAATTTACGCGCTGTCAATTGCTACCAAAGCTGCTTGTGGTGATTTTGACGGCCACCACATATAAAACATATGCTGTATTTTGAGATATTAAACCGGTACAAACCCGGGTGAGGAAAAAACTCTGGACCTTACATTAAGGTTATGAGACTTACGCACAGTCAACTGAGCTACCGAGGCTGACATTGTACACGAACAAGATAGCGTTGCTTACTGCTACTTGTTACTCTATGTGATTAAAATGATTCTGCCAGATCGAACTCACGAATGTTATGAGACTTACGCGCTGCCAACTGAGCTACCGAGGCTGACATTGTACACGGACAAGATAGCGTTGCTTACTGCTACTTGTTACTCTATGTGATTAAAATGATTCTGCCAGGGTTAAGATCGAACTCACGAGTGTTATGAGACTTACGCACAGTCAATTGAGCTACCGAGGCTCTGTGTAGTAAACTTAAGAGCTAGACTTCCTTACTGTTTCTTCTTGCTCTGAGTGATTAAAAATGATACTGCCCCGGGTGAGGATCGAACTCACGACCTTAAGATTATGAGACTTACGCGCTGCCTACTGCGCTACCGAGGCTCTGAGTATTAAATTTAACAGCTAGACATCTTTACTGTGTCTTTGTTGCTCTGAGGGGTTAAAATGATTTTGCCCCGGGTGAGGATCGAACTCACGACCTTAAGATTATGAGACTTACGTGCTGCCTACTGCGCTACCGAGGCTCTTTGTAACATAAGTATCAGATAGCGTTGCTTACTGTTTCTTGTTGCTCTGAGCGACTAAAAATGATTATGCCCCGGGTGAGGATCGAACTCACGACCTTAAGATTATGAGACTTACGCGCTGCCTACTGCGCTACCGAGGCTCACTGGGTATAGCTAACAGATAGCGTTGCTTACTGTTTCTTGTTGCTCTGAGTGATTAAAAATAATACTGCCCCGGGTGAGGATCGAAGTCACGACCTTAAGATTATTAGACTTATGCGCTGCCTACTGCGCTACCAAGACTCTGAGTATCAAATTTAACAGCTAGACATCTTTATTGTGTCTTTGTTGCTCTGAGGGATTAAAATGATTTTGCCCCGGGTGAGAATCGAACTCACGACCTTAAGATTATGAGACTTACGCGCTGCCTTCTGCGCTACCGAGGCTCACTGTAGCGTAAGTAACAGATAGCGTTGCTTACTGTTTCTTGTTGCTCTGAGCGACTAAAAATGATTATGCCCCGGGTGAGGATCGAACTGACGACCTTAAGATTATGAGACTTACGCGCTGCCTACTGCGCTACCGAGGCTCTGTGTAGCAAATTTAACAGTTAGAGTTCCCTATTGTTTCTTGTTGCTCTGAGGGATTAAAAATGATTCTGCCCTGTGTGAGGATCGAACTCACGACCTTAAGATTATGAGACTTACGCACTGCCAACTGCGTTACCGAGTCTCTGAGTAGCAAATTTAACAGTTAGACTTCCTTACTGTTTCTTGTTACTCTGAGCGACTAAAAATGATTCTGCCCCGGGCGAGGATCGAACTCACGACCTTAAGTTTATGAAACTTACGCGCTGCCAACTGCGCTACCGAGTCTCTACCTAGTACATGCAACAAATAGACTTCCTTACTTATTGTTACTTGCTGATTAAAATAATATTGTCCCGGGTGGGGATAGAACTCACGACCTTAAGATTATGAGACTTTAATGTACGGTATTTTAATCAAAATCGTTATAGCTATTTTTGAGAAATCAGAAGTTTTGAAATTTTTTTCATGTAAAGGGTAGATTGGGTTGGGAGGATTTCCCTCAAAATCTTCCTGCCGCACCCGCTAAACTTTAATATTAAGTTGGTGTTTTTAAGACTTTTCGTTTTTGAGTTATCCTGCTCACAAACATGCAAATACACGTACACACACAGGAGCCTTTTTCTGAAAATGCTTTTTTGGCTACAGGGGACCCTAAAGCATATATTTTCGGAGAAATCCCGGTATCGAATTCTTGGGTGCAATATCTTCTCTATAAGCTATGTACATAGTACGAGCAGAGAAGAAAAAACGATGATTTAACATACTTGTATCATAAATAACTATTCTGCTAAATGTTTATGTTAATTTGCATAAAATCAATACATGAAATATTACATTTTCATAAGAATAGTTATGTCCTATAACTCCAAGAGGAACATAAGGCATCGTTACGATGTTTCCGTTATTGGATTTGAATTTATACAGTTCGCCGCTAAATGACGAGGGATGAGCTCGTTGCCCACAGATGGCACTGATGAAACGATTTGCGGACGCGAAAATGCCGGAATTTTGCTTAGGAATCTTCTTCTTTAAAAGCGTAGAATTCTTTTTTACGTGCAAATAAACACAGAACATCGGCTTTACTTTCCTTCCCAATGAAGCCATGCTAAGGATTTTTAGTCCGAAATAATCCATCATTCAACTTGTAATCTTTGGTTTTTAGAGGCTTGAATGGCAACCACTACACCACGGAGGATAACTTTATAAGAGCAGTAGTTTCAAAACAGATAGAGAAAATCATACCCGATTTGTATTATATTAATTCTTGTGAAAATATATAAACAATGTGTAAATGTTAGATTATTAATTTAGGCTTGGAGCTTTATTTTCATACAATTAAAATGTTAATAGAATTTATTATATTTTTAGTGTCTTACATATCATTAAAAGTATGTATCACTGTATTTATCAATATTTTGGACATGTTAATGCATGTTCATGTTCTATGTGCAATTTTTACTTACTCTACTTAGTGCATAGCATATAGGTGGAAAAGATATTACATTCAAACCAAAAATGATATATCGAGATTTTACTGGAAATGTAGGTTATAGGGTACCCCGTATAAAAAAGGGAATTTTAAAAAAATGCCCCTGTGTATATATGTGTATTTGGGGGGGGAGGGTTGCATGTGCGCTTGTGAACAACATAACTCAAAGAAAAACCGTTAAATACCAAACTTGATGGTTATGTTCCTCATGTTTTAAGGATGCAACACAAAGCTTTTCAGAAAATCTTCTAAGTCAAACTACTCTTTACATGGAAGATTATTGAAAATTTTGATTTTTTAAAAAATAGTTCTAACGATTTTTATTATAATGCCGTATATTTCAATATTTACATGAACAATAAAATGTATAGGTATATTGAATTCTCTGGAAATAGACTCTGAAGACCTATTCATTCTGGTTGACTTTTGCATAACCGGTAGACAGTAAGAGACAGGCAAAACGTACTACATACACAATATAGATCTCGTTAAAACACACATTTTATGTGATACATTTTTGTTGAGTTTACCATTTCGAGATATTCCTTATTATCGGCCTCAATTTTAAGATTCTTAAATTTTCTCATACGGGAATTTATCATTCCTTTTTTTTTAATTTTATTTTATTCCTGGCTAAGCAAAGAGAACCGAATTTCAATCTCATAGCAATCAAGATTTTAAAGACTATACTTCACCTACAGTAGCCAATTATATCCCTTCTACTTATAAAGAAACTAATAAGAACATTTCGTATATTTTTATACTCCAGATTCCATTTTTATAGAGGGAGAAAAAATATGAAATCTGTATGTATAAAAATACACTAAAAGTATTATTATTAATGGAACCAATGTTTTGTTTTGTTCTTAAAAGTTTGAATTTTGGGCGAAAATGTTTTTTTGGGGGGAGGGAGGAAGGACCTTTATTTTATTTTAGTTAAGCTAATGTGCACCTAGCACGAAGCAAACAGAAGAATAAGGTTTTTAAGGATAATTTGTCACAGAATAGGTAAAGAAGTCATGTGAATGGAACTGTCTGAATCCCAGAGCAGAATCTTTTCCTAGAATATTTTATATACACACCGTGGAAGGCAAGTAAGTGCAAATATTTGTGTCAGCGTTTGAGGATGAAGTAATAATCAAGTATTTTCAGTTTTTTTCGCTATTTTGTAAAGTTCTGTTTATGAGGAAAATTTAACAATGTTTTCACGATGTCTATTATTTTCCATCTCTAACGTTCAGTGATTGTTTACGTAACAGATCACATAGTTGTCATTTTCCCTGCCAGACTCTAGGTGGTGTGATATCGATCGTACTTAAACTTTAACCTACGTAACAGATTTCACAATATATTCAGGGTTTAACTGAAAAATATTTAACACAATGACATTATTATGCTTTATTTAAATTTGTTTTCATTGAAGAAATTAATAATTCATACCAACATGTAAGCCAATTCAGCACATGTAAAACATTCATTGAGTAAAGGAAAGATTTCGCCTGTATCGGTTCCTCGTTTCCTCGCTGAGAGTCACGCGAATGTATGTCGGCGGTGTGCTGGCTGAATGTAAACACAAAAGAGTCGGGGCTGTTCAAAATGCTTTTGACTCTGCAATTTATACTTTGCGTATGACAATGCTATTATTCAGCGGACAAAATGAGATACATTAATGTTTTGCGCATTGTTCTCTACATCACATTATTTTCAGTTATTCTCTTCCCACCCTGCATATAGTCTTTGCTGTGGTAGGTCATATCGGAGGATGGTGAAATGATGTTCAAATGAGACCGGGGTTCATGGAGTTTCAAATTACTCGACAATTACTGTTCTTAGGATAAGAAAAACTCGAAAAAAAACTGTTCCGTTAACTTACTCTAACCGAGATTCGAACACGGGAACTCTACCTCCACGCTAAAGAGTGAATTCACCTAAAAGCTAAATGCAAATCGTCTCCTAGTCAGCCTACCCTCCCCATATTTAGGACTGACACCCTCCCTAGCACATAGAAGCCAATGCCTAGGGGTCAGAAGTCTGTTGGGGAGCCAACGGCAGGAAACCACAGAATGGAGAACTGTTATGAGGGGTCGGCTCTTAGCCAGGCATGAACATGGGGAAGTAGATGATATGAAATGTAAGCGAAATTGATGATTGGAAAGGTGATAATGGGGTAATTGGTGGAATAGTGGCTGGGAAACCGGAGGACCCGGAGAAAACCCGCCCAGACGCCGCTTCTTCCACCACAAATCCTATATGTGGGCGCTTAGGTCCGCCTAGATGGGAGGCGAGCGGTCTAACCACTCATCCATGGCGCCGCCACATATTTTTTTAATAGTATCAGTTTTGAAAATTTGTAAATTCTTATATTAACACAATTTTATGTAAATTATTGGTTACTTTCAGTCTCATTAATAAGTTAAATATGCCATAAAAATTACACTCACATGACTCTCTCTAGCTGCTCTACAAAACTTCTACAAAAGATTATTCTTCTTTGTACACAATGCTAATCAAGATAAATGTTAGCAGAATGTGATTTCTTAGTTCCTTATAAGTAGAAGGGAATAAGGGAATGCACTATGCTAAAGTGATTATCAAATGTTTTAAAAGCTATCGTTATGCGATTGTCATTGCAAATCACTTCTTTGCTTGGCCAGGAGTAGAACAAAAGAAAAAGAGACACTTCCTGTGTGAGAAAAGTTTAAGTACTTCACAGTTGAATAATAAGGAATATCTTGAAAACGGTTACCTCCACAACAAAAACGTAAATTACAAAAATTGTGTGTTGTGTCATGAGGTACATTTTTTGTGCAGTATGTTTTTTTCTGTCTCTTACGGTTTAGCAGTTAAGCAAACTTCAGCAAAATTCATCCAGAATAAAGAGATCTTCAGAGGCTATTCCCAAAAAATTCGAGATATACATTTTATTTCGGACATAAATAGCTTTAATATACGGGATTTTAATCAGAATCGTTAGAGCCATCTTTAAGAAAATCAAAATTTTCGAAATTTTTTCCCATGTAAAGGGTAGTTTGTGGTGGGGGGATTTTTTGAAAATCTTCGTGTCGTATCCTTGGAAGATACTAAACCTAAATACCATGTTTGGTATTTAACAGTCTTTTTGTTTTGGGGCTATGCTGTCCACAGACACAAAAAAGACACACACACACATACACACATGGACCTTTTTTTAAAAGTGTTTTTTTTTGGACTCAGGGGACCCCAAAACATATATTTCCGATGAAATCTCGGTATAGAAGTTTTGGGTGCATTACAATACCTTCTCTATCCCTAAGTAAATTGTACATATGGGGCTAGAGAAAGTAAAAACTATTAGTTCCTCATAATTTATAATTATATTTCTTACTAACCAAAATATAACAATATAAAGGTTTACCCAAGCATCTAGTATTACCCTTAAAGCAATGGAATATGCTGTTAAACAAAGTAAAAAAAAAAAAAAAACATAGGACCTACAAGTGGATGCTTAAATGTCAAAAGCCTGTCGGAGAGCCAGCGGCAGGAAACCACAGTAAGGAGAACCTAGAACGAGTGGTCGGCCCGTAGTCAGCATGAGCGTAAAGAAGTGGATGATATGAAATGCAAGCGAAATGGATAATTGGAAAGATGATGATGGCGCAATTGATGGACTGAGTGGTGGGGAAAATCAGAAAACTCTGAGAAAAACCGCTTTGTCTGTCACAAATCCTACATGCGGGATTGAACCCGGACCGCCTAGGTAGAAGGCGAGAGATCTAACTACTCAGCCACGGCTTCGCCAGTTACATGCAAATAAAGTCTTCAATTTGTGTTTGCCTTTGTGTCTCCCATTGAATTCACGAGAGTTAGCTAGTATTACACATGAGCCAATGGAACAATTTTGTGCCTAATCTTTAGGGGTGGTGATTTTTAGCATTTTGAAATCATAAATTTAGCATTTTGATTTGTGCATTTAGCATTTTGTAGCATTAATACATTTTCAATTTTGCATTTTATAACATTTTGAAGAAAAACATGCATCTGGAATTGATTCTGATAAACAGATGTCTCATGAAAAAGCTTTAGTGTAACATTAATAGCATAGTATTAGTAAACGGGAACTGAACTCTCAACAATAACAATGACACTGATACAACAATGACAAAATAATAAAATATTTTTGACCTAAACAGTAAATATATGAGATAAAATCGTGTGTTAGCAATGTATACATAAGGCCAGTGTCCTCTTTTGAGGACATGCTTTTTATTCTCATTTTTTGTATTCAAATTTATGCATAAATTGTTCTAATATCCCTTTCTTTAATATTTGTTAACAAGAAAATATGATTGTTACTTAAAATTGATAACTATGACATTATTTATTTCTGTATGCTAAGTTCAGATTTATAATGTGTATTTTACAACAGATGAGGGATGAGGGAATTAGTTTCGAATTCCAGAACAGTACGCTGGACAAGTTGCAGCGGTAACTTGGGGGTTGCAGGTTCGCATCCCTTGGGATATTAAGGAATGGTGTGGAGATGTGGGTGCTCTAGCTCAGGATTCTGTTAGTATGGAATCTCTTTTCAGGTGTGGTAAGACACAAGTGATTTTCTTCGAATTTCAGATTATTATCGAACTCTTTTATTCATTTAGTTCGGACTTTTTCTGCCGTCGAACGCAACGCATTCCTCCTAAATGTTCTACCCCTAAGTTACCCTTTACTCGACCGCGTTTATTGTTACTATTACTTTTGACAGTCTTTTGGTGCAGTGATTTCGTCCATATTCTGGTCTGTATTAAATTAACACCATTTCCGTCACAACTAAAGGCTCCATCGTGGACCCCAAATATCACATCTTTACTCTGCGGATGTTCCAAGCCAAGTGTCAAAAGTGTCGCTTGACAAGCAAGATAATTGTTTCCGTCTGCCTTGTTATGTTCACCCACGGGCAATGTAACCTCACCCCTTCAGTTCAATGTCCTACCCTTAACGGTACTATCCTACCTGGGACGCTCGTCAGGTCGTGACAACTCGGCTACTTAGACGTGTTTAAAATCTTTTTCTCTGGCCATTTTCAATGTACATTTGTCCTCTCTTAGTATACTTTATATTATTTGCTATAATTTATATGTCCCTTTTAATTAACTTTTAGCCCCGTGACAAGACATATCTCAAAATGTGTCAGAATCATAAACATTCCAAGGGTGGACAAACTCATCAGATGCAATTTCTGGAAGAAAATAAATAAATAAAGAAAAAGAAAATACATTTTAGAAAATAGGTGATTACGCATTTATTTCGCATTTTATCATCTTTAAAACGCATTAAAATATGATTTAGAGGTCGTGAAAAATGAAAATATAAGAGAACTTTATGCACATTTCGCGCTATATCGCATTTGCGAAAAATCACCACCTCTACAATAATCTTCTAAACCAAAACACATCCTCTGAGATAAAATCCATGTCTTTTCTTACCGTGAACCTGGACCTCTGATGACCTAAAAAGACATGCAAAGTGTTTACTCGACAGAGGCCCCATTAAGGAAATTAAAGAGTTTTGCTGGGAAGCTCCATTTGCGCGAATTCCTGCCTCCTTCTTCACGACCTCGTATTTCTCCTCACCTTGCCTCTTACGTACCTTGGGTCACATGAAACTGCCGTCAAAGCTTCCGAGCAGGAAGAACAAAGGAAGATCGCTAAAGTAGCAGACGAGAGCCGAGCATCTAATGGGACTTAAGCCACGAAAGTAAGAGCTGAAAAAAAAAGGAAAGAGGGAGGGGGAAGAGCGCAGAAAGAGAGGTTTTTTTCTTACAGCATCCGATCCGTTCGCAGGAGTAATCCCTTATAGTGGTATTGATACGGGACTGATAGCTAACTCTTCAGCAGAACGGAATTACATGGAATTAACACGCTCCGGAAGGAGTTAAAGCAAGCTGACTTAACGGGCATTATAACCGCGTTCACGTACATGTCAGCCAATCCCTTTAGTACAAATGCTCTCAAACAGTGGGTCTGGAATCCAATAGAGAATATAGATCCATAACCTTCACATAATTTATTTTACGATGAAGTATTTCTAAATTCGCTATCGCGTTTATAGCAAGTAAAGAACAATGCTTTCAATAAACCGGTAAGTGAAATATTTGCCTAATTCTTTATATTTTACTTAACAATCTAATTTATATTATATAAATTAAATATTTTACTAATCAAATTACCTTTTCTAAAACTTTAAAACTAAATTTAAAATTTTAGCACATAAATTAAATAAGTAGGTATTAAATTAATAATATATTTATAAAATTATAATCCTTTTAAAATCAGGAACATTAAATATTTTAATAATTAATAAAAAATTACATTCCCTGTATTAAATTCATTTATTAAAAAACTAGATATCCTTAAAATGATAAACATTTCATTACCAATAAAGGCTTTTAAATATTTATGATACAATAACTTAAATACTAAATTAAATCTTTTAAATTTGAGATAAACAAAAATTTATAATACATTTTAATATACTCTGATACACAAGGTACAAGATGATTTTCACATAAGGTGGCGCCATGGCCAAGCGGTTAGACCGCCTCCCACCTAGTGGTTCGGGTTCGATCTCGAGCACCCGCACGTGGGATTTGTGGTGGACGAAATGCGTCTGGGTGGGTTTTCTCTGGTCCCTTCGTTTTCCCCCGCCAATCATTCCACCTATTGCTCCATCATCAGCTCTCCTATCATCCATTTTGCTTGCATTTCATATCATCTATTTCCGCATACCTGATTACGGGTCGACCACTAGTTCCAGATTCTGCATTCTGTGGTTTCGGGGCGTTGTCTCCCCGACAGGCTTCTGGCCCAAGGCATCCGCTTGTAAGTACTAGGGGTGTGTCACTCCTACGTAAGGGAAGGGTAAGCTGACAATAAAAATAAATAAATAAAACCAAACATTCTGTTTCACTGGAAATAACTCTTTTGAGAACCCTGGATAAAGTGACTTAGAAACATTAGAGTTAAATGTACAGTAAAAGTAAAGTAAATTAAAAGTAGTCGGAAAGGTGAACTGGCTTAAATTGTGTTTTAACAATATCTACACTCGTATGGTTAGATTTTTCTCTATCTCTTATGATTTACCAGTTATACGAAAGTCATCCAGCGAGGCTTTTCCAAAAACTTCAATATATACATGCGATGAAAATATCTTAACATCAAAATTGTTGGAGTCATTTTGAGAAAACCGGTAGTTTGGAATGGGAGAATTTTCCTGAAAATTCTTGTGTCGCATCCTTGAAATATGCTTAATTTAAGTACCAAGTTTGGAACTTACCCGACTTTTCGTTTTTGGGTTATGCTATTCGTACACAAACTTAGACACACATATGAAACTATTTCTAAAATGCAGTTTTGGATCCAGAGGTCCTCAAAACATATACTTCCGGTGAAATTTCGCGATCAAATGTTTGGATGGAATGCAGTACCTTCTCTACCTATCATGTACCAGAATGTTGATGCGTTATAGAAAATAAAAGAGAAACACCGCTTAGGCAATTTACGGTAAACCCTAAAGAATTCAGTTTGCAACATGCAAAGTTTACATGTATATCTTAAAATATATACGAGTATATAAGAGTCTTTGTAAAACAAGTTGGTTCCAAATTATGATTTTAACGGTTCCCTTAAAATGCCAGTTACTATAATTTTCAGTTTTACTTTCTCTACACGTACTATGTACATAGTGTATAGAGAAGGTATTGCATTCCACCCAAAAATTCGATACCGAGATTTCACCGGAAATACATGTTTAGGGTCCCCCTGAATCCAAAAAAAAAAAAAAATGGAAAAAGGTCCCTGTGTGCGTGTGTGTGTCTGTGCGTGTGTCTGTGGGCAGCAAAGCTCAAAAACGAAAAGTTCGTTAAAACAAACTTGGTATTTAAGTTTGGTGTCTTCCAAGGATGCGACACGAAGATTATCAAGAAAATCCCCCCACGTCCAACTACCCTTTACATGGAACTTTTTTCGAAAATTTTGATTTTCTAAAAAATGGCTCTAAAGATTTTGATTAAAATATCGTATATTAAAGATATATACCTGACAAATAAAATGTATATCTTGAATTTTCTGGGGATAGCTTCTGAAGACTACTATATTCTGTATGAATTTTGCATAACTACTAAACCGTAAAGGATGGACAAAAACTTAACTCACAAAAATGTAGAGCACGTTAAAACACACAATTTATGTTATATACATTTTTTCATGGAGTTGATCGTTTTTGAGATACTCCTTGTTTTTGGCTTCAGCTTTGAAAAACTTATACTTTTCTCTTACATGAATTTGCCAATTCGTGTCATACAAATAAACGAACTTCAGTCACATAGCAACCAACTTTGGGCTTTCACTTTAACCTATGGTACTCCCTTATTTCGATTTTACTTACAATAAAGCAAGAAATAAGACTATTTCTGCTTATTTTTCTCGATTAGCATGAAATAAATAAAATAATAAGCTTATTAATAATAATTTGTTACAGAGATATAGAGAAAGTAATGTGAATGGAACACATCAAATTTTTTGTCATAGGAGTTTATATTTTGAGTGAGTGATTAAGTTACTAAAGAAATGTTTACCCAGGATACCTGTTTTGTACTGGGGCTTACCAAGTCTTAAAGCTATTATCAAGTTTTTAAACATCTCGCTCATTTGAACTTACCGCATTCCAGATTAAATGCTAGATATTGGGTCTCATTTAGTGTATATTGGGAAACTTGGGAAATCTCATGGCATTAACTTAAGCAGGCATTGTAAGAATGTTTCAGCATTAGATGTGCGTTTAAACATAGTAAAATGAATTTTATGTTGAACAGTTTAACGCTTAGACATGGTAAATAATTTCTTAAACTGTCAGGAAATTTTTCTCAAATGGTGACACAGCTATGTTAAAATGTTTCTTAATAATTATAATATAGAACAACTTTTTACTTCCTCTATACATATTATGTACATAGTCTATAGAGAAGGTATTGTAATGCACCAATATTCAATGCCGAGATTTCACCGGAAATACATGTTTTGAGACCCCCTGGATCCAAAAAAAAGCATTTTTTGAAAAAGGTCCATATGTGTGAGTGTCTCTGTGTCTGTGGACAGCATAGCTCAAAAACGAGAAGACCATTAAATACCAAGCTTGGTATTTAAGTTTGGTATCTTCCAAGGATGCGACAGGAAGATTTAAAAAAAAAAACACTCCCAACCACCCTTTATATGGAATTTTTTTTCGATAATTTTGATTTTCTCAAAAATGGCTCTAACGATTTTGATTAAAATGTCGTATACTAAAGATATTTATCTGACAAATAAAATGTATATTTTGAAATTTCTGGGAATAGCCTCTGAAGACTAGTTTATTCTGGATGAATTTACGGAATCTTACATAACTGCGAAACCGCAAGAGGTGGACAAAAACTCATCACACAAAACATGTAGAGCACATTAAAACACACAATTAATGTTATGTACATTTTTTTTCGTTGGGTTAATCGTTTCTGAGATATTCCTTATTTTTGGTTTCAGATTTGAAAAACTTATACTGTTCTCATACAGTATTTATTCAGCTCCTGTCCATATAAACAAAGGAACTTCAGTCACATAGCAACCAGCTTTTGACTATCAATTTAACATATGGTATTCCTTTATTTCGCTTCTACTTACAAGGAAGCAAGTAATACGACTATTTCTGCTATTTTTTCCTCGATTACCATGAAGTATGTAGAAACATAAGCGTTTTAACAATAATTTATTGCAGAGAAGTAGAGAGAGTCATGTGGATGGATCACATCAGACTTTTTCTTTTACTGTTTGTTATCGTGCGACGTAGCGAGGTACTTAATGTTACCATATTGCACAAACAGACCGGCCTTTAATGTATCCTACCTATCCCAACGGATAACTTCGGGCAAAATATTACTTGCCAAGGAAAAGGGTTTTTTTCACATGCGCTGCACACCACCGTCCACTGCGCTCAACCCTGCCAACCCTCAAGATGAAAAGAAACGAAATGGAAGAAATGAGGCCCAGAACCTTGTAGATATAACTACTCAGAAGGCCTGTAAATATTTTTTGGAAGATATTCTAGGAATAGCAATAGAACAGGATTTGGACGCAGAGGACACGCGCCGAAACTAGGTGGTCATTGTACCTAAGACCCATGAGGGGGCGCTCAAGAGAGGGATGGACGAGGTGAGAGCATATAGCGGGCGGCAAGAACCAGGAGTTTTCATTACAAAATATTATCTTTCTTTCATTACAAAAGATTATTCATTTGTCTACATCGTGTTAATCAAATTAAACATTAGCTAAGCGGTCTTATTACTTGTCTCCTTGTAAGTAGATGGAAAAAAAGAGAATACTCTAAGCTAAAGCTTTAGTCAAATATTTTAAGATCTCAGCGCTATGTGAAAGTCCGTTCTTTTGCATTCCCGGGAGCAAAGCAAAAGAGATAAAAGCAAAGTTAACTTCCCTCTTGAGAAAAGGTAAATAGTTTAAAATTGAAACTAATAACAAGGAATTTTTCGGAAATGATTAACTCTGCAATAAATAAACAAATAAACAGTAGATAACATAAATTGTGTGCTTTAATGAGATCTATTTATTTTGTGTAGTACGTTTTGTATATCTCTTGCCGCTTAAGAGTTATATAAAAGTCACCATGAATGAAGAGGCCTTCAGAGGCTATTCTCAGAAAATTCAAGATGTACATTTCGTTTATCACGATCTCTTAATCAAAGTAAACTATTTTTGAGAAAATCAACATTTTCGAAAAAAAAATCCCTTCCAAGTTTGGTATTTAACGACTTTTCGTTTTTGAGCTCTACTGCCCAGTCATACGCACACACACACACACACACACACACACACACACGCACTCTTTGACAAATGCAGTCTCACGAGGACACTTTTCTAAAAATGACTGTTATGGGTTCAGGGGTACTTAAAACATGTATTTCTTGTGATATCTCGATATCGAATTTTGGGTGGTATACAATACTTTCTCTATCTAACTCTTTGCGCATTATACGTACGCGCTATAGAAAGTAAAAAAAATATGATATGTTCTATTCACTTGGCTCTCTCTAACTCTCTACAACAAATTATTGTTAAAAGCTTATTCTTCTATTTGCTTCATGCTAATCGAGAGAAAATGGGCATGCTTGTCTTATTACTTGCTTCCATGTAAGTAGAAGGGAAATAAGTCAGTACTATAAGCTAAAGTGATAGTCAAAAGCTGGTTGCTATGTGACTGAAGTTCCTTTGTTTGCATGAACAGGAGTTGACAAATTCCTGTATGAGAAAAGTACACGTATTTTATAGCTGAAACTAATAACAAGGAATATCTCAAAAACGACCAACTCCACGAAAAATATGCATATAATAGAAATTGTATGTATTAACGAGTTCTACATCTACTAATTAAGTGCGCCTTTGTCTATATCTTATGGTTTACCAGTTATGCAAAATTTCGCAAAATTCATCCAGAATTGAGATGTTTTCAGAGGCTATTCCCAGAAAATTCAAAATATACATTTTATTTGTCATGTATATATCTTTAATATACGAGATTTTAATCAAAATTGTTAGAGCCATTTTTGAGAAAATCAATATTTTTGAAATGTTTTCCAAGTAAAGGGTAGTTGGGGGTGGGGGTTCTTGAAAATCTTCGTGTCGTATCCTTGGAAGACACTGAACTTAAATACCAAATTTGGTATTTAACGGACTTAACATTTCTGAGCTATACTGTCCATAGACACACACACAGAGACACACGAACCTTTTTCTAAACATCCTTTTTTTGGATTCAGGGGCCCCAAAACATGTATTTCCGGTGAATTTCGCTATCTAATTCTTGGGTGCATTACAATACCTTTTCTATACAATGTACATAGTACTTGTAGAGAAAGTAAAAATCCTATCCGGTAACTCAGCCTAAGCGGGATTCGAGCTCGCGACCTCTTAAATGCGAGGCAGACTACCGCCACTCTACCGAAGCAGGCAATTGCATCTTGTTCTGTACTGTACAGCTGTGTTATTCCAGGTTAATTGCCACAAGGGTGATTTCACCATCGGGCAAGCGATGTGCAGTGGAAACAATGTAAGATTACATGTATGTGCTTATTGCAGCTTAGCGCTAATTGACTGATAGCCCATGCTTATCCACTTCATTCAAGAGCAATAAGAACTCTAATGTGCTGCATTCACATGACTTTCTCTACCTATTCTGTAATAAACTATTCTTACAAAAGCTTATTACTTGTTCTACACTCTACATAGTGTATGCAGAAGCTATTGTATTGCACCCAAATATGCGATACCAAGAAATAATACTTGGTATTTAAGTTCAGTTGCTTCCAAGGATGCGATACGAAGATTTTCAAGAAAATGCTCTTAGGAAAAATGTTCTAAAATTTTGGTTTTCCAAAATTGGTTCTACAGAGTTTGATTAAAACATCGTATATTAAAGATATTTACATGACAAATAAAATGCATATCTTTAATTTTATGGGAATAACCACGAGAGATATCTTTATTCTGAATGAATTTTGCGGAATTTTGCATAACACGTAAACCGTAAGAGATAGACAAAAGCATGCTTCACAAACAATGTAGAACTGGTTAAAACCCACAATTTATGTTATATGCATTTTTTTCCTGGAGTTGACCATTTTTATGACATTCTGTGTTATTGATTTCAGTTTTAAAATACTTATAATTTTCTTATACGGGAACTTGACAACATTGAGCCACGTAAAGATTCGGATTTCCTACCACAGCAACCTCATTTTGAAGCATTTGACTGTCGGTTTAGCCTAGTGTATCCCCTTATTTCCCTTCTTATTATAAGAAAGTAAGTAATGAAACCATTTCTGCTAATGTTTATCTCGATTATTATGAGGTGAATAGAAGAATACGTTTTTAAATAATAATTTGTTACAGAGATTTAGAGAAAGTCATGTTAATTTTTCTATCTACTTCATGCTAATCAAGATAAATATAAGCAGAATATTCTTATTAATTACTTTTTTATCAGTAAAGGAGAAATAAGGGAGAACCCTAGGATAAAGTGATAGTCAAATCTTTTAAAAGCTGGTGGCTAAGTAATTGAAATTAAGTTCTCTGTGTACAGCCAGAAGAAAAACGAACGAGGAATTTCAGTTTGATAAAAGTTAAGTATTTTAAAATTGAAACCAACGAATATCTTGGAAATTTTAACTCCAAAACAAATGTATATGACTTAAATTATGTTTTTAACGAGATCTACATGTTTTACTTTCTCTACATGAATGAATGAATGAATAAGTGTATTTATTAATATAGCAATATCATACATAGAATTTCAACAGTCGCACGGGTCCACAGACCGTACGTGCTTTTGTAATACACATTACAAGCAATATTAAAACAACAACCACAACAAAGAATTAAAAGAGTAAACACGAAATAAAAAGACAAAGGAAATACACAGTCAAAAGCAATATTAAACAACAATAAAAATTAAGAGTGAATCCGAAAATAAAGATACAAAGATATTCAAATATACCAATTTAAATTTACAGCACAGAGTACACCTCCATAAATGCACCCTCTTATCATAGATAATTACACTTAAAAGACATATATACACATAATATATACAACCCTAGCACAACAGTGACCTAAGTCTGATATAATATACATGTATGTAGAACATTGTAGTCACTTTTGTTTAGTTGATCCTATCCCCCCCCCTTCTCTATTGGCAGCCTCCTCAGATCTCAGCTGTCTTGCCTTAAGTATAAATTTACCTAGCCCGTCCATGTTTTCCGTGCCTGCCAGTAGCGTCCAACATGCTTCTATCCCTACATTCGCAGTGGTAAAAAATCGCGGCAAATATTTTTCCCGCCATTCCTCCGTACCCCTACATCTTGCCAAGATGTGTGTCCACGACTCTAGTACACGGTACGTGGGTAGAGAAGGTAGGTATTGCACTCCATCCAAAAATTCGAGAAGGGATTTCACCGGAAATACATGTTTTAGGATAGGTTTTGTATAAAAAAAAATTAAAAAAGGTCCGCGTGCGCGTGTACGTGTGTCTGTGAACTGGATAATACAAAACGAAAAGTCGGTAAAATATCAAACTTGGTGTTTAAACTTAGTATCTTCCAATAAAGCAACACGAAGATTTTGAGGAAAATCTCCCACCCCAAAAATAACCTTTTGCATAGAAAAAACTTCGAAAGTGCTGATTTTCTCAAAATTAGCATGACTAGAAAACCCGTACGAAATAGACAAAAACTTTTTTTTCGTAAACGTCTTACCCTCCCCATATTTAGGACACACAACCTAGGACTTACAAGCAGATGCCTAGGGGTCAGAATACTGTAAGGCAGCCAACGTCATGAAGGAAAACCTGGAACGAGCGGTCAGTCCTTAGCCAAACATGAAGCTGAGGAGGTGAATGAAATGAAATGCAAGAAAAATGGGTGATAGGAAAGATGATTATGAAGCAATTGGTGGAATTAGTGGCGGGGAAACCGGAGGACCCGAAGAAAACCCTCCCAGACACCGCTTCGTCGACTAAATCTCACATGCGGGCTTTAGGAATCGACCCCTTGCCGCCTAGGTGGGAAGCGAGCGGTCTAACCACTCGGACATGGCGACAGACAAAAACTTACTACAGACAATACAGCTCTCGTTTAAACATACAATTTAAGTAAATCTTTTTAAAGATTTGACTATCGCTGTAGTCTAGTGTATTCCCATCCACTTACAAGAAAGCAGTTTTTGTATACAATGCTAATGTTTAGTTTGATTAGCATGAAGTAGATAAGCGAATACGCGTTTTATTTTGTAACAGATATGTAGAAAAAGTCATCTGAATGGAACACATTAGATGTTTGTGAAGTCAGTTTTTGTCTTTCTATCAGTTATGCGAAAGTCATCCAAAATGAAGATGACTTCAAAATATACATTTATTTGTCATAAAACATCTTAACACATAATATTTTAATCATGGTTGATAGAGACATTTTTAAAAATTTTAAAATTTATGAAAAAAAAAATTATGTAAAGTGTAGCCGGAGTAGAGGGAATTTCCTAAAAATGTTCGTGTCGCATCCTTGGAAATGTAAAACTAAAATACATATTGAAAGAATCTTCCTGTTTTGAATTGTGCCCTTTACACACACGCATAGGGGACGCCATTTCTCTAAGTTTTCAAGGGATATCAAAATAAATACTCCGCTGAAATCTCAGTATTGAATTTTTGGGTGGAATACAATACGTTCTCTATCTTCAATGTATTTGTACAAACGTGATAAACAAATATGAAAGTTGAGTTTTTAAATAAGACATTTTAATGCAATGTAACAATGTCTATGCAAATTTGACCTTATTGTCCTGCAGACATTTTACGTAGCAATGCGATTCGCCCTTTTAACTAAACATGTACCGAGCGGCATTGATCAGGGAATAACGGTTGTTGCCCTCAATTTGGTATTCTCTGGCGTCCTACTAGCCTAATCAGGGTGTCAAGAAGCAAACAAATTCAGCAAAATAGATTTTAAATTTAAAAATATTCATTCACTGCTATCTAGTTTTAAAGTAATCAGATGAAAAGCAGAAGCTCTTAAATAAAACTGAATTGGCGCCACAAAGCAGATGTATTCACGACTATCGCTGGATCGGAATCTTGAGAGTGGTTTAGGAAAACAAAAAAAAGAAAACTCCAAACAAGTCAGAGTATTATGGTTTTGGCTCTAAACGCAGGTTCAGCCTACGGGATGCAAATACAGCAGACCGAAACCTGGAATGGAAGTCGGCACATAAGAACAGTTGCAGGCGCAACGATAGCCGGCAGTTGGAATATTCTGCAAATGGTTAAAAATTGAATTAAATATCTATTCTTTGTTAGCTATCTATAGTTAACGCTTTTAGCTATATAGGTATTTAAAGTATATATAACTTGGGTGAGTATCAAACTCACGACCTTAAGATTTAGAGACTTACGCGCTGCCTACAGCAATAGTGAGGCTGCCTGCAGCAAATGCTACAGAAAAAGTATATTGGTGAACTTTTGTGTGCCTAAGTACATCAAAAAGTTAATGCCTCGGGTGAGGATCGAAACAACGACCATAAGATTAAGAGACTTACGCGCTGCCTACTGCGCCACCGAGGCTGTGTTAAGCAGTAGCTAGAGAAAAAGTATTGTGTTTATCTGTTGTGCGTCTAGGTACATCAAAAAAGTTCATGCTTCGGGTGAGGCTCCAACTCAAGACCTTAAGATTATGAAACTTACACTCTGCCTAATGCGCCACCGAGGCTGTGTGCAGAAGTAGCTAGATAAAAAGTATTGTGGTATTCCTTTATGTCTCTAGGTACATCAAAAAGATCATGTTTCGGGTGAGGATCGAACTAACGACCTTAAGATTATGAGACTTACGCGCTGCCTACTGCGCCACCGAGTCCGTGTGGATCAGCAGCTAGAGAAAAAGTATATTGGTGAAATTTTCTGTGTCTAGGTACATCAAAAAGTTAATGCCTCGGGTGAGGATAGAAATCACGACCTTAAGATTATGAGACTTACGCGCTGCCTACTCCGCCACCGAAGCTATGTGTAGCAGTAGCTAGAGAAAAAGTATTGTGGTGAGCTTTTCTGTGTCTAGGTACATCAAAAAGTTAATGCCTCGGGTGAGGATCGAACTCACGACCTTAAGATTATGAGACTTACGCGCTGCCTAATGCGCCACCGAGGCTGTGTTTAGCAGTAGTTAGAGAAAAAGTATTGTGGTTAAGTGTTGTGCGTCTAGGTACATCAAATAGTTAATGCCTCGAGTGAGGATCGAACTCACGACCTTAAGATTATGAGACTTACGCGCTGCCTACTGACCACCGAGGCTGTGATCAGCAGGAGCTAGAGAAAAATATTCTGGTTAACTGTTGTGCGTCTAGGTACATCAAAAAGTTAATGCCTCGGGTGAGGATCGAACTCACGACCTTAAGATTATGAGACTTACGCGCTGCCTACTCCGCCACCGAAGCTATGTGTAGCAGTAGCTAGAGAAAAAGTATTGTGGTGAACTTTTGTGTGTCTAGGTACATCAAAAAGTTAATGGCTCGGGTGAGAATCGAACTCACGACCTTAAGATTATGAGACTTACGGGCCGCCTACTGCGCCATCGAGGCTGTTATGCAGTAGTTAGAGAAAAAGTATTCAGGTTAAATGTTGTGCGTTTAGGTACATCAAATAGTTAATGCCTGGGGTGAGGATCGAACTCACGACCTTAAGATTATGAGACTTACGCGCTGCCTACTGCGCCACCGAGGCTGTGCATGGCAGTACCTAGAGCAAAAGTATTGTGGTTAACTGTTGTGTGTCTAGGTACATCAAAAAGTTAAAGCCTCGGATGAGGATCGAACTCATGAACTTAAGATTATGAGACTTACGCGCTGCCTACTACGGAACTGAGGCTGTATTTAGCAGTAGCTAGAGAAAAAGTATTGTGGTTATCTGTTGTGCGTCTAGGTACATCAAAAAGTTACTGCCTCGGGTGAGGATCGAACTCACGAACTTAAGACTATGGGACTTACACTCTGCCTACTGCGCCACCGAGACTGTGTGTAAAAGTACCTAGAGAAAAAGTATTGTGTTTAACCTTTGTGTGTCCAGGTACATCAAAAACTTAATGCCTCGGGTGAGGATCGAACTCAAGACCTTAAGATTATGAGACTTACGCGCTGCCTACTGTTCCACCGAGGCTGTGTGCAGAAGTAACTAGAGAAAAAGAATGGTGGTTATCCTTTATGTCTCTAGGTACATCAAAAAAATCATGCTTCGGGTGATGATCGAACTCATGACCTTAAGATTATGAGACTTACGCGCTGCCTACTGCGCCACCTAGGCTGTGTGCAGAAGTAGCTAGAGAGAAAGTATGGTGGTTATCCTTTATGTCTCTAGGTACATCAAAAAGTTAATACCTGGGGTGAGGATCGAACTCACGACCTTAATATTATGAGACTATAAGCTGCCAACTGCGCCACCGAGGCTGTTTGCAGCAGTAGCTAGAGAAAAAGTATTGTGGTTATCCCTTGTGTGTCTAGGTACATCAAAAACTTAATGCCTCGGGTGAGGATCGAACTCACGACCTTAAGATTATGAGACCTACACGCTGCCTACTGCGCCACCGAGGCTGAATTTAGCGGCATCTAGAGAAAAAGTATTGTGGTTAACTGTTGTGTGTCTAGGTACATCAAAAAGTTAATGCCTCGGGTGAGGATCGAACTCACGAACTTAAGATTATGAGACTTACGCGCTGCCCACTGCGGAACTGAGACTGTATTTAGCAGTAGCTTGAGAAAAAGTATTGTGGTTGACTGTTGTGCGTCTAGGTACATCAAAAAGTTACTGCCTAGGGTGAGGATCGTACTCATGACCTTAAGACTATGGGACTTACGCGCTGCCTACTGCGCCACCTAGGCTGTGTGGAGCAGTAGCTAGAGAAAAAGTATTGTGGTTATCATTTGTGTCATTAGGGACATCAAAAAGATCATGCTTTGGGTGAGGATAGAACTCAAGACCTTAAGATTATGAGACTTACTCGGTGCCAACTGCGCCACCGAGGGTGTTTGCAGCAGTAGCTAGAGAAAAAGTATTGTGGTGATATTTGTGCGTCTAGGTACATCAAAAAGTTAATGCCTCGGGTGAGGATCGAACACACGACCTGAAGATTATGAGACTTACGCGTTGGATACTGCGCCATCGAGGCTGCGTGCAGCAGTAGCTAGAGAAAAAGTATTGTGGTTATCTGTTTTGCGTCTAGGTACATCAAATAGTTACTGCCTCGGGTGAGGATCGAACTCACGACCTTAAGATTATGAGACTTACGCGCTGCATACTGCTCCACCGAGGCTGTGCGCGGCAGTAGCTAGAGAAAAAGTATTGTGGTTACCCTTTGTGTCTCTAGGTAAATCAAAAAGTAAATACCTCGGGTGAGGATCGAACCCACGACCTTAAGATTATGAGACTTACAGGCTGCCAACTGCGCCATCGAGGTTGTGTGCAGAAGTAGCTAGAGAAAAAGTATTGTGGTTTTCCTTTATGTCTCTTGGTACATCAAAAAGTTAATGCCTCGGGTGAGGATCGAACTCACGACCTTAAGATTATGAGACTTACGCGCTGCCTACTGCGCCACCGAGGCGGTGTGTAGCGTTACTTAGAGAAAAACTATTGTGGTTATCCTTTGTGTGTCTAGGTACTTAAAAAACTTAATGCCTCG
Organism: Hymenopus coronatus; assembly: GCA_030762935.1. Lineage (NCBI taxonomy): Eukaryota > Metazoa > Arthropoda > Insecta > Mantodea > Hymenopodidae > Hymenopus > Hymenopus coronatus. Next base: position 77,354,360 of record CM060894.1, read on the forward strand.
GGTGAGGATCGAGCTCACGACTTTAAGATTATGAGACTTAAGCGCTGCCTACTGCGTCACCGAGGCTTTGAGTAGCTGTACCTAGAGAAAATGTATTGTAATGAACTTTTGTGTGTCTAGGTACATCAAAAAGTTAATGCCTCGGGTGAGGATGCAACTCACGACCTTAAGATTATGAGACTTACGCGCTGCCTACTGCGCCACCGAGGCGGTGTGTAGCATTAATTAGAAAAAAAGTATTGTGGTTATCCCTTGTGTGTCTAGGTACATCAAAAACTTAATGCCTCGGGTGAGGATCGAACTCACGACCTTAAGATTATGAGACTTACACGCTGCCTACTGCGCCACCGAGGATCAATTTAGCGGCATCTAGAGAAAAAGTATTGTGGTTAACTGTTGTGTGTCTAGGTACATCAAAAAGTTAAAGCCTCGGGTGAGGATCGAACTCACGAACTTAAGATTATGAGACTTACGCGCTGCCTACTGCGGAACTGAGGCTGTATTTAGCAGTAGCTAGAGAAAAAGTATTGTGGTTAACTGTTGTGCGTCTAGGTACATCTAAAAGTTACTGCCTCGGGTGAGGATCGAACTCACGACCTTAAGAATATGGGACTTACGCGCTGCCTACTGCGCCACCGAGACTGTGTGTAAAAGCACCTAGAGAAGAGTATTGTGTTTAACCTTTGTGTGTCCAGGTACATCAAAAACTTAATGCCTCGGGTGAGGATCGAACTCACGACCTTAAGATTATGAGACTTACGCGCTGCCTACTGTGCCACCGAGGCTGTGTGCAGAAGTAACTAGAGAAAAAGTATGGTGGTTATCCTTTATGTCTCTAGGTACATCAAAAAAATCATGCTTCGGGTGATGATCGAACTCATGACCTTAAGATTATGAGACTTACGCGCTGCCTACTGCGCCACCGAGGCTGTATGCAGAAGTAGCTAGAGAAAAAGTATGGTGGTTATCCTTTAAGTCTCTAGGTACATCAAAAAGTTAATACCTGGGGAGAGGATGGAACTCACGACCTTAATATTATGAGTCTTACAAGCTGCCAACTGCGCCACCGAGGCTGTTTGCAGCAGTAGCTAGAGAAATAGTATTGTGGTGAACTTTTGTGCGTCTAGGTACATCAAAAAGTTAATGCCTCGGGTGAGGATCGAACTCACGACCTTAAGATTACGAGACTTACGCGCTGGCTACTGCGCCACCGAGGCTGTGTGCAGCAGTAGCTAGAGAAAAAGTATTGTGGTTATCCTTTGTGTCTCTAGGTACATCAAATGGTTAATATCTCGGGTGAGGATCGAACTCACGACCTTAAGCTTATGAGATTTACGCGCTGCCTACTGCGCCACTGAGGGTGTGCGCAGCAGTAGCTAGAGAAAAAGTATTGTGGTTATCCTTTGTGCCTCTAGGTACATCAAAAAGATCTTGCTTTGGGTGAGGATCGAACTCACGACCTTAAGATTATGACACTTACGCGCTGCCTACTGCGCCACCTAGGCTGTGTGCAGCAGTAGCTAGAGAAAAATTATTGTGGTTATCCTTTGTGTCATTGGGGACATCAAAAAGATCATGCATTAGGTGAGGATCGAACTCTTGACCTTAAGATTATGAGACTTACGCGCTGCCTACTGGTCCACCGAGGCTCTAAATAGCAGTACCTTGAGAAAAAGTATTGTGGTGAACTTTTGTGAGTCTAGGTATATAAACAAATTCATGCCTCGGGTGAGTATCGAACGCAAGACCTTAAGATTATGAGACTTACGCGCTGCCTACTGCTCCACCGAGGAGCTAAATAGCAGTACCTAGAGAAAAAGTATTGTGGTGAACTTTTGTGAGTCTAGGTATATCAACAAATTCAAGCCTCGGTTGAGTATCGAACGCAAAACCTTAAGATTATGAGACTTAAGCGTTGGCTACTGCGCCATCGAGGCTGTGTTCAGCAGTACTTTGAGAAAAAGTATTGTGGTTTAGTGTTGTGCGTCTAGGTACATCAAACATTTAATGCCTCGGGAGAGGTTTGAACTCACCACCTTAAGATTATGAGACTTACGCGCTGCCTACTGCGCCACCGAGGCTGTGTTTAGCAGTAGTTAAGAAAAAGTATTGTGGTTAAGTGCTGTGCGTTTAGGTACATCAAATATTTAATGCCTCGGGTGAGGATCGATCTCAGGACCTTAAGATTATGAGACTTACGCGTTGCCTACTGCGCCACCGAGGGTGTGTGCAGCAGTAGCTAGAGAAAAAAATATTTTGGTTATCCTTTGTGTCTCTAGGTACATCAAAAAGTTAATGCTTTAGGTGAGGATCGAACACACGACCTTAAGATTATGAGACTTACGCGCTGCCTTCTGCGGAACTGAGGCTGTATTTAGCAGTAGCTAGAGAAAAAGGATTGTGGTTAACTGTTGTGCGTCTAGATACATCTAAAAGTTACTGCCTCGGGTGAGGATCGAACTCACGACCTTAAAATAATGGGACTTACGCGCTTCCTACTGCGCCACCGAGACTGTATGTAGGAGTACCTAGAGAATAGTATTGGGGTTATCCTTTGTGTCTCTAGGTACATCAAAAAGATCATGCTTCGGGTGAGGATGGAACTCACGACCTTAAGATTATGAGACTTACGCACTGCCTACTGCGCCACCGAGCCTGTGATTAGCAGTATCTTGAGAAAAAGTATAGTAGTGAACTTTTGTGTGTCTAGGTACATCAAAAAGTTAATGCCTCGGGTGAGGATCGAACCAACGACCATAAGATTATGAGACTTACGCGCTGCCTACTGCGCCACCGAGGCTGTTAATAGCAGTAACTAGAGAGAAAGTATTGTGGTGAACTGTTGTGCGTCTAGGTACATCAAAAAGTTAATGCCTCGGGTGAGGATCGAACTCACGACCTTAAGATTATGAGACTTACGCGCTGCCAACTGCGCCACCGAGGCTGTTAATAGCAGTACCTAGAGAGAAAGTATTGTGGTGAACTGTTGTGCGTCTGGGTACATCAAGAAGTTAATGCCACGGGTGAGAATTGAACTCACGACCTTAATATCATGAGAATTACGCGCTGCCTACTGCGCCACCGAAGCTATGTGTAGCAGTAACAAGAGAAAAAGTATTGTGGTGAGCTTTTCTGTGTCTAGGTACATCAAAAAGTTAATGCCTCGGGTGAGGATCGAACTCACGACCTTAAGATTATGAGACTTACGCACTGCCTACTGCGCCACCTAGGCTGTGTGCAGGTGTAGCTAGAGAAAAAGTATTGTGGTTATCCTTTGTGTGTCTAGGTACATCAAAAAGATCATGCTTCGGGTGACGATCGAACTCAAGACCTTAAGATTATGAGACTTAAGCGTTGCGTACTGCGCCACCTAGGCTGCGTGCAGCAGTAGCTAGAGAAAAAGAATTGTGGTTATCCTTTGTGTCATTAGGGACATCAAAAGGATCACGCTTGTGGTGAGGATCGAACTCACGACCTTAAGATTATGAGACTTACGAGCTGTCTACTGCGCCACCGAGGCTGTGTTTAGCTGTAGCTAGAGAAAAAGCATTGAGGTTATGTGTTGTGCGTCTAGGTACATCTAAAAGTTACTGCCTCGGGTGAGGATCGAACTCACGACCTTAAGACTATAGAACTTACGGGCAGCCTACTGCGCCACTTAGACTGTGTGTAGGAGTACCTAGAGAAAAAGTATTGTGGTTATACTTTGTGTGTCCATCTACATCAAAAAATTAATGCCCCGGATGAGGATCAAACTCATGACCTTAAGATTATGAGACTTACGCGCTGCCTACTGCGCCACCGAGGCTGTATGCAGCAGTAGCTAGACCAAAAGTATGGTGTTTATCCTTTATGTCTCTAGGTACATCAAAAAGATCATGCTTTGAGTGAGGATCGAACTCACGACTTTAAGATTATGAGATTTACACGCTGCCTACTGCGTCACCGAGGCTGTGAATAGCAGTATCTAGAGAAAAAGTATTGTGGTGAACTTTTGTGCGTCTAGGTACATCAAAAAGTTAATGCCTCGGGTGAGGATCGAACTCACGACCTTAAGATTATGAGACTTACGCGCTGCCTACTGCGCCACCGAGGCTGTGTTTAGCAGTTATTAGAGAAAAAGTATTGTGGTTAAGTGTTGTGCGTCTAGGTACATCAAATAGTTAATGCCTCGGGTGAGGATCGAACTCACGAACTTAAGATTATGAGACTTACGCGCTGCCTACTGCGGAACTGAGGCTGTGTGCAGCAGTAGCTAGAGAAAAAGTATTGTGGTTATCCTTTGTGTCATTAGGCACATCAAAAAGATCATGCTTTGGGTGAGGATAGAACTCACGACCTTAAGATTATGAGACTTACGCGCTGCCTACTGCGCCTTCGAGGATGTGCGCAGCAGTAGCTAGAGAAAAAGTATTTTGGTTATCCTTTGTGTCTCTAGGTACATCAAAAAGTTAATACCTCGGGTGAGGATCGAACTCACGACCTTAAGATTATGAGACTTACTCGCTGCCAACTGCGCCACCGAGGCTGTTTGCAGCAGTAGCTAGAGAAAAAGTATTGTGGTGATATTTGTGCGTCTAGGTACATCAAAAAGTTAATGCCTCGGGTGAGGATCGAACACACGACCTGAAGATTATGAGACTTACGCGTTGGATACTGCGCCATCGAGGCTGTATGCAGCAGTAGCTAGAGAAAAAGTATTGTGGTTATCTGTTGTGCGTCTAGGTACATCAAATAGTTACTGACTCGGGTGAGGATTGAACTCAAGACCTTAAGATTATGAGACTTACGCGCTGATTACTGCGCCACCGAGGCTGTGCGCGTCAGTAGCTAGAGAAAAAGTATTGTGGTTACCCTTTGTGTCTCTAGGTACATCAAAAAGTAAATACCTCAGGTGAGGATCGAACTCACGACCTTAAGATTATGAGACTTACAGGCTGCCAACTGCGCCATCGAGGTTGTGTGCAGAAGTAGCTTGAGAAAAAGCATTGTGGTTTTCCTTTATGTCTCTTGGTACATCAAAAAGTTAATGCCTCGGGTGAGGATCGAACTCACGACCTTAAGATTATGAGACTTACGCGCTGCCTACTGCGCCACCGAGGCGGTGTGTAGCATTACTTAGAGAAAAACTATTGTGGTTATCCTTTGTGCGTCTAGGTACTTAAAAAACTTAATGCCTCGGGTGAGGATCGAGCTCACGACCTTAAGATTATGAGACTTAAGCGCTGCCTACTGCGTCACCGAGGCTTTGAGTAGCTGTACCTAAAGAAAATGTATTGTAATGAACTTTTGTGTGTCTAGGTACATCAAAAAGTTAATGCCTCGGGTGAGGATGCAACTCACGACCTTAAGATTATGAGACTTAAGCGCTGCCTACCGCGCCACCGAGGCGGTGTGTAGCATTAATTAGAGAAAAAGTATTGTGGTTATCCCTTGTGTGTCTAGGTACATCAAAAACTTAATGCCTCGGGTGAGGATCGAACTCACGACCTTATGATTATGAGACTTACACGCTGCCTACTGCGCCACCGAGGATCAATTTAGCGGCATCTAGAGAAAAAGTATTGTGGTTAACTGTTGTGTGTCTAGGTACATCAAAAAGTTAAAGCCTCGGGTGAGGATCGAACTCATGGACTTAAGACTATGAGACTTACGCACTGCTTACTGCGGAACTGAGGCTGTATTAAGCAGTAGCTAGAGAAAAAGTATTGTGGTTAACTGTTGTGCGTCTAGGTACATCAAAAAGTTACTGCCTCGGGTGAGGATCGAACTCACGACCTTAAAACTATGGGACTTACGCGCTGCCTACTGCGCCACCGAGACTGTGTGTAAAAGTACCTAGAGAAAAAGTATTGTGTTTAACCTTTGTGTGTCCAGGTACATCAAAAACTTAATGCCCCGGGTGAGGATCGAACTCACGACCTTAAGATTATGAGACTTACGCGCTGCCTACTGTGCCACCGAGGCTGTGTGCAGAAGTAACTAGAGAAAAAGTATGGTGGTTATCCTTTATGTCTCTAGGTACATCAAAAAAATCATGCTTCGGGTGATGATCGAACTCATGACCTTAAGATTATGAGACTTACGCGGTGCCTACTGCGCCACCGAGGCTGTGTGCAGAAGTAGCTAGAGAAAAAGTATGGTGGTTATCCTTTATGTCTCTAGGTACATCAAAAAGTTAATACCTGGGGTGAGGATCGAACTCACGACCTTAATATTATGAGACTTACAAGCTGCCAACTGCGCCACCGAGGCTGTTTGTAGCAGTAGCTAGAGAAAAAAGTATTGTGGTTATCCCTTGTGTGTCTAGGTACATCAAAAACTTAATGCCTCGGGTGAGGATCGAACTCACGACCTTAAGATTATGAGACCTACACGCTGCCTTCTGCGCCACCGAGGCTGAATTTAGCGGCATCTTGAGAAAAAGTATTGTGGTTAACTGTTGTGTGTCTAGGTACATCAAAAAGTTAATGCCTCGGGTGAGGATCGAACTCACGAACTTAAGATTATGAGACTTACGCGCTGCCCACTGCGGAACTGAGGCTGTATTTAGCAGTAGCTTGAGAAAAAGTATTGTGGTTAACTGTTGTGCGTCTAGGTACATCAAAAAGTTACTGCCTAGGGTGAGGATCGTACTCACGACCTTAAGACTATGGGACTTACTCGCTGCCTACTGCGCCACCTAGGCTGTGTGGAGCAGTAGCTAGAGAAAAAGTATTGTGGTTATCATTTGTGTCATTAGGGACATCAAAAAGATCATGCTTTGGGTGGGGATCGAACTCACGACCTTAAGATTATGAGACTTACGCGCTGCATACTGCGCCACCGAGGCTGTGCGCGGCAGTAGCTAGAGAAAAAGTATTGTGGTTACCCTTTGTGTCTCTAGGTAAATCAAAAAGTAAATACATCGGGTGAGGATCGAAATCACGACCTTAAGATTATGAGACTTACAGGCTGCCAAATGCGCCATCGAAGTTGTGTGCAGAAGTAGCTAGAGAAAAAGTATTGTGGTTTTCCTTTATGTCTCTTGGTACATCAAAAAGTTAATGCCTCGGGTGAGGATCGAACTCACGACCTTAAGATTATGAGACTTACGCGCTGCCTACTGCGCCACCGAGGCGGTGTGTAGCATTACTTAGAGAAAAACTATTGTGGTTATCCTTTGTGTGTCTAGGTACTTAAAAAACTTAATGCCTCGGGTGAGGATCGAGCTCACGACCTTAAGATTATGAGACTTAAGCGCTGCCTACTGCGTCACCGAGGCTTTGAGTAGCTGTACCTAGAGAAAATGTATTGTAATGAACTTTTGTGTGTCTAGGTACATCAAAAAGTTAATGCCTCGGGTGAGGATGCAACTCACGACCTTAAGATTATGAGACTTATGCGAAGCCTACTGCGCCACCGAGGCGGTGTGTAGCATTAATTAGAGAAAAAGTATTGTGGTTATCCCTTGTGTGTCTAGGTACATCAAAAACTTAATGCCTCGGGTGAGGATCGAACTCACGACCTTAAGATTATGAGACTTACACGCTGCCTACTGCGCCACCGAGGATCAATTTAGCGGCATCTAGAGAAAAAGTATTGTGGTTAACTGTTGTGTGTCTAGGTACATCAAAAAGTTAAAGCCTCGGGTGAGGATCGAACTCACGAACTTAAGATTATGAGACTTACGCGCTGCCTACTGCGGAACTGAGGCTGTATTTAGCAGTAGCTAGAGAAAAAGTATTGTGGTTAACTGTTGTGCGTCTAGGTACATCTAAAAGTTACTGCCTCGGGTGAGGATCGAACTCACGACCTTAAGAATATGGGACTTACGCGCTGCCTACTGCGCCACCGAGACTGTGTGTAAAAGCACCTAGAGAAGAGTATTGTGTTTAACCTTTGTGTGTCCAGGTACATCAAAAACTTAATGCCTCGGGTGAGGATCGAACTCACGACCTTAAGATTATGAGACTTACGCGCTGCCTACTGTGCCACCGAGGCTGTGTGCAGAAGTAACTAGAGAAAAAGTATGGTGGTTATCCTTTATGTCTCTAGGTACATCAAAAAAATCATGCTTCGGGTGATGATCGAACTCATGACCTTAAGATTATGAGACTTACGCGCTGCCTACTGCGCCACCGAGGCTGTATGCAGAAGTAGCTAGAGAAAAAGTATGGTGGTTATCCTTTAAGTCTCTAGGTACATCAAAAAGTTAATACCTGGGGAGAGGATGGAACTCACGACCTTAATATTATGAGTCTTACAAGCTGCCAACTGCGCCACCGAGGCTGTTTGCAGCAGTAGCTAGAGAAATAGTATTGTGGTGAACTTTTGTGCGTCTAGGTACATCAAAAAGTTAATGCCTCGGGTGAGGATCGAACTCACGACCTTAAGATTACGAGACTTACGCGCTGGCTACTGCGCCACCGAGGCTGTGTGCAGCAGTAGCTAGAGAAAAAGTATTGTGGTTATCCTTTGTGTCTCTAGGTACATCAAATGGTTAATATCTCGGGTGAGGATCGAACTCACGACCTTAAGCTTATGAGATTTACGCGCTGCCTACTGCGCCACTGAGGGTGTGCGCAGCAGTAGCTAGAGAAAAAGTATTGTGGTTATCCTTTGTGCCTCTAGGTACATCAAAAAGATCTTGCTTTGGGTGAGGATCGAACTCACGACCTTAAGATTATGACACTTACGCGCTGCCTACTGCGCCACCTAGGCTGTGTGCAGCAGTAGCTAGAGAAAAATTATTGTGGTTATCCTTTGTGTCATTGGGGACATCAAAAAGATCATGCATTAGGTGAGGATCGAACTCTTGACCTTAAGATTATGAGACTTACGCGCTGCCTACTGGTCCACCGAGGCTCTAAATAGCAGTACCTTGAGAAAAAGTATTGTGGTGAACTTTTGTGAGTCTAGGTATATAAACAAATTCATGCCTCGGGTGAGTATCGAACGCAAGACCTTAAGATTATGAGACTTACGCGCTGCCTACTGCTCCACCGAGGAGCTAAATAGCAGTACCTAGAGAAAAAGTATTGTGGTGAACTTTTGTGAGTCTAGGTATATCAACAAATTCAAGCCTCGGTTGAGTATCGAACGCAAAACCTTAAGATTATGAGACTTAAGCGTTGGCTACTGCGCCATCGAGGCTGTGTTCAGCAGTACTTTGAGAAAAAGTATTGTGGTTTAGTGTTGTGCGTCTAGGTACATCAAACATTTAATGCCTCGGGTGAGGTTTGAACTCACCACCTTAAGATTATGAGACTTACGCGCTGCCTACTGCGCCACCGAGGCTGTGTTTAGCAGTAGTTAAGAAAAAGTATTGTGGTTAAGTGCTGTGCGTTTAGGTACATCAAATATTTAATGCCTCGGGTGAGGATCGATCTCAGGACCTTAAGATTATGAGACTTACGCGTTGCCTACTGCGCCACCGAGGGTGTGTGCAGCAGTAGCTAGAGAAAAAAATATTTTGGTTATCCTTTGTGTCTCTAGGTACATCAAAAAGTTAATGCTTTAGGTGAGGATCGAACACACGACCTTAAGATTATGAGACTTACGCGCTGCCTTCTGCGGAACTGAGGCTGTATTTAGCAGTAGCTAGAGAAAAAGGATTGTGGTTAACTGTTGTGCGTCTAGATACATCTAAAAGTTACTGCCTCGGGTGAGGATCGAACTCACGACCTTAAAATAATGGGACTTACGCGCTTCCTACTGCGCCACCGAGACTGTATGTAGGAGTACCTAGAGAATAGTATTGGGGTTATCCTTTGTGTCTCTAGGTACATCAAAAAGATCATGCTTCGGGTGAGGATGGAACTCACGACCTTAAGATTATGAGACTTACGCACTGCCTACTGCGCCACCGAGCCTGTGATTAGCAGTATCTTGAGAAAAAGTATAGTAGTGAACTTTTGTGTGTCTAGGTACATCAAAAAGTTAATGCCTCGGGTGAGGATCGAACCAACGACCATAAGATTATGAGACTTACGCGCTGCCTACTGCGCCACCGAGGCTGTTAATAGCAGTAACTAGAGAGAAAGTATTGTGGTGAACTGTTGTGCGTCTAGGTACATCAAAAAGTTAATGCCTCGGGTGAGGATCGAACTCACGACCTTAAGATTATGAGACTTACGCGCTGCCAACTGCGCCACCGAGGCTGTTAATAGCAGTACCTAGAGAGAAAGTATTGTGGTGAACTGTTGTGCGTCTGGGTACATCAAGAAGTTAATGCCACGGGTGAGAATTGAACTCACGACCTTAATATCATGAGAATTACGCGCTGCCTACTGCGCCACCGAAGCTATGTGTAGCAGTAACAAGAGAAAAAGTATTGTGGTGAGCTTTTCTGTGTCTAGGTACATCAAAAAGTTAATGCCTCGGGTGAGGATCGAACTCACGACCTTAAGATTATGAGACTTACGCACTGCCTACTGCGCCACCTAGGCTGTGTGCAGGTGTAGCTAGAGAAAAAGTATTGTGGTTATCCTTTGTGTGTCTAGGTACATCAAAAAGATCATGCTTCGGGTGACGATCGAACTCAAGACCTTAAGATTATGAGACTTAAGCGTTGCGTACTGCGCCACCTAGGCTGCGTGCAGCAGTAGCTAGAGAAAAAGAATTGTGGTTATCCTTTGTGTCATTAGGGACATCAAAAGGATCACGCTTGTGGTGAGGATCGAACTCACGACCTTAAGATTATGAGACTTACGAGCTGTCTACTGCGCCACCGAGGCTGTGTTTAGCTGTAGCTAGAGAAAAAGCATTGAGGTTATGTGTTGTGCGTCTAGGTACATCTAAAAGTTACTGCCTCGGGTGAGGATCGAACTCACGACCTTAAGACTATAGAACTTACGGGCAGCCTACTGCGCCACTTAGACTGTGTGTAGGAGTACCTAGAGAAAAAGTATTGTGGTTATACTTTGTGTGTCCATCTACATCAAAAAATTAATGCCCCGGATGAGGATCAAACTCATGACCTTAAGATTATGAGACTTACGCGCTGCCTACTGCGCCACCGAGGCTGTATGCAGCAGTAGCTAGACCAAAAGTATGGTGTTTATCCTTTATGTCTCTAGGTACATCAAAAAGATCATGCTTTGAGTGAGGATCGAACTCACGACTTTAAGATTATGAGATTTACACGCTGCCTACTGCGTCACCGAGGCTGTGAATAGCAGTATCTAGAGAAAAAGTATTGTGGTGAACTTTTGTGCGTCTAGGTACATCAAAAAGTTAATGCCTCGGGTGAGGATCGAACTCACGACCTTAAGATTATGAGACTTACGCGCTGCCTACTGCGCCACCGAGGCTGTGTTTAGCAGTTATTAGAGAAAAAGTATTGTGGTTAAGTGTTGTGCGTCTAGGTACATCAAATAGTTAATGCCTCGGGTGAGGATCGAACTCACGAACTTAAGATTATGAGACTTACGCGCTGCCTACTGCGGAACTGAGGCTGTGTGCAGCAGTAGCTAGAGAAAAAGTATTGTGGTTATCCTTTGTGTCATTAGGCACATCAAAAAGATCATGCTTTGGGTGAGGATAGAACTCACGACCTTAAGATTATGAGACTTACGCGCTGCCTACTGCGCCTTCGAGGATGTGCGCAGCAGTAGCTAGAGAAAAAGTATTTTGGTTATCCTTTGTGTCTCTAGGTACATCAAAAAGTTAATACCTCGGGTGAGGATCGAACTCACGACCTTAAGATTATGAGACTTACTCGCTGCCAACTGCGCCACCGAGGCTGTTTGCAGCAGTAGCTAGAGAAAAAGTATTGTGGTGATATTTGTGCGTCTAGGTACATCAAAAAGTTAATGCCTCGGGTGAGGATCGAACACACGACCTGAAGATTATGAGACTTACGCGTTGGATACTGCGCCATCGAGGCTGTATGCAGCAGTAGCTAGAGAAAAAGTATTGTGGTTATCTGTTGTGCGTCTAGGTACATCAAATAGTTACTGACTCGGGTGAGGATTGAACTCACGACCTTAAGATTATGAGACTTACGCGCTGATTACTGCGCCACCGAGGCTGTGCGCGTCAGTAGCTAGAGAAAAAGTATTGTGGTTACCCTTTGTGTCTCTAGGTACATCAAAAAGTAAATACCTCAGGTGAGGATCGAACTCACGACCTTAAGATTATGAGACTTACAGGCTGCCAACTGCGCCATCGAGGTTGTGTGCAGAAGTAGCTTGAGAAAAAGCATTGTGGTTTTCCTTTATGTCTCTTGGTACATCAAAAAGTTAATGCCTCGGGTGAGGATCGAACTCACGACCTTAAGATTATGAGACTTACGCGCTGCCTACTGCGCCACCGAGGCGGTGTGTAGCATTACTTAGAGAAAAACTATTGTGGTTATCCTTTGTGCGTCTAGGTACTTAAAAAACTTAATGCCTCGGGTGAGGATCGAGCTCACGACCTTAAGATTATGAGACTTAAGCGCTGCCTACTGCGTCACCGAGGCTTTGAGTAGCTGTACCTAAAGAAAATGTATTGTAATGAACTTTTGTGTGTCTAGGTACATCAAAAAGTTAATGCCTCGGGTGAGGATGCAACTCACGACCTTAAGATTATGAGACTTAAGCGCTGCCTACCGCGCCACCGAGGCGGTGTGTAGCATTAATTAGAGAAAAAGTATTGTGGTTATCCCTTGTGTGTCTAGGTACATCAAAAACTTAATGCCTCGGGTGAGGATCGAACTCACGACCTTATGATTATGAGACTTACACGCTGCCTACTGCGCCACCGAGGATCAATTTAGCGGCATCTAGAGAAAAAGTATTGTGGTTAACTGTTGTGTGTCTAGGTACATCAAAAAGTTAAAGCCTCGGGTGAGGATCGAACTCATGGACTTAAGACTATGAGACTTACGCACTGCTTACTGCGGAACTGAGGCTGTATTAAGCAGTAGCTAGAGAAAAAGTATTGTGGTTAACTGTTGTGCGTCTAGGTACATCAAAAAGTTACTGCCTCGGGTGAGGATCGAACTCACGACCTTAAAACTATGGGACTTACGCGCTGCCTACTGCGCCACCGAGACTGTGTGTAAAAGTACCTAGAGAAAAAGTATTGTGTTTAACCTTTGTGTGTCCAGGTACATCAAAAACTTAATGCCCCGGGTGAGGATCGAACTCACGACCTTAAGATTATGAGACTTACGCGCTGCCTACTGTGCCACCGAGGCTGTGTGCAGAAGTAACTAGAGAAAAAGTATGGTGGTTATCCTTTATGTCTCTAGGTACATCAAAAAAATCATGCTTCGGGTGATGATCGAACTCATGACCTTAAGATTATGAGACTTACGCGGTGCCTACTGCGCCACCGAGGCTGTGTGCAGAAGTAGCTAGAGAAAAAGTATGGTGGTTATCCTTTATGTCTCTAGGTACATCAAAAAGTTAATACCTGGGGTGAGGATCGAACTCACGACCTTAATATTATGAGACTTACAAGCTGCCAACTGCGCCACCGAGGCTGTTTGTAGCAGTAGCTAGAGAAAAAAGTATTTTGGTTATCCCTTGTGTGTCTAGGTACATCAAAAACTTAATGCCTCGGGTGAGGATCGAACTCACGACCTTAAGATTATGAGACCTACACGCTGCCTTCTGCGCCACCGAGGCTGAATTTAGCGGCATCTTGAGAAAAAGTATTGTGGTTAACTGTTGTGTGTCTAGGTACATCAAAAAGTTAATGCCTCGGGTGAGGATCGAACTCACGAACTTAAGATTATGAGACTTACGCGCTGCCCACTGCGGAACTGAGGCTGTATTTAGCAGTAGCTTGAGAAAAAGTATTGTGGTTAACTGTTGTGCGTCTAGGTACATCAAAAAGTTACTGCCTAGGGTGAGGATCGTACTCACGACCTTAAGACTATGGGACTTACTCGCTGCCTACTGCGCCACCTAGGCTGTGTGGAGCAGTAGCTAGAGAAAAAGTATTGTGGTTATCATTTGTGTCATTAGGGACATCAAAAAGATCATGCTTTGGGTGGGGATCGAACTCACGACCTTAAGATTATGAGACTTACGCGCTGCATACTGCGCCACCGAGGCTGTGCGCGGCAGTAGCTAGAGAAAAAGTATTGTGGTTACCCTTTGTGTCTCTAGGTAAATCAAAAAGTAAATACATCGGGTGAGGATCGAAATCACGACCTTAAGATTATGAGACTTACAGGCTGCCAAATGCGCCATCGAAGTTGTGTGCAGAAGTAGCTAGAGAAAAAGTATTGTGGTTTTCCTTTATGTCTCTTGGTACATCAAAAAGTTAATGCCTCGGGTGAGGATCGAACTCACGACCTTAAGATTATGAGACTTACGCGCTGCCTACTGCGCCACCGAGGCGGTGTGTAGCATTACTTAGAGAAAAACTATTGTGGTTATCCTTTGTGTGTCTAGGTACTTAAAAAACTTAATGCCTCGGGTGAGGATCGAGCTCACGACCTTAAGATTATGAGACTTAAGCGCTGCCTACTGCGTCACCGAGGCTTTGAGTAGCTGTACCTAGAGAAAATGTATTGTAATGAACTTTTGTGTGTCTAGGTACATCAAAAAGTTAATGCCTCGGGTGAGGATGCAACTCACGACCTTAAGATTATGAGACTTATGCGAAGCCTACTGCGCCACCGAGGCGGTGTGTAGCATTAATTAGAGAAAAAGTATTGTGGTTATCCCTTGTGTGTCTAGGTACATCAAAAACTTAATGCCTCGGGTGAGGATCGAACTCACGACCTTAAGATTATGAGACTTACACGCTGCCTACTGCGCCACCGAGGATCAATTTAGAGGCATCTAGAGAAAAAGTATTGTGTTTAACTGTTGTGTGTCTAGGTACATCAAAAAGTTAAAGCCTCGGGTGAGGATCGAACTCACGACCTTAAGATTATGAGACTTACGCGCTGCCTACTGCGGAACTGAGGCTGTATTTAGCAGTAGCTATAGAAAAAGTATTGTGGTTAACTGTTGTGCGTCTAGGTACATCAAAAAGTTACTGCCTCGGGTGAGGATCGAACTCACGACCTTAAGACTATGGGACTTACGCGCTGCCTACTGCACCACCGAGACTGTGTGTAAAAGTACATAGAGAAAAGTATTGTGTCTAACCTTTGTGTGTCCAGGTACATCAAAAACTTAATGCCTCGGGTGAGGATCGAACTCACGACCTGAAGATTATGAGACTTACGCGCTGCCTACTGTGCCACCGAGGCTGTGTGCAGAAGTAACTAGAGAAAAAGTATGGTGGTTATCCTTTATGTCTCTAGGTACATCAAAAAAATCATGCTTCTGGTGATGATCGAACTCATGACCTTAAGATTATGAGACTTACGCGCTACCTACTGCGCCAGCGAGGCTGTGTGCAGATGTAGCTAGAGAAAAAGTATGGTGGTTATCCTTTATGTTTCTAGGTACATCAAAAAGTTAATACCTGGGGTGAGGATGGAACTCACGACCTTAATATTATGAGACTTACAAGCTGCCAACTGCGCCACCAAGGCTGTTTGCAGCAGTAGCTAGAGAAATAGTATTGTGGTGAACTTTTGTGCGTCTAGGTACATCAAAAAGTTAATGCCTCGGGTGAGGATCGAACTCACGACCTTAAGATTACTAGACTTACGCGCTGGCTACTGCGCCACCGAGGTTGTGTGCAGCAGTAGCTAGAGAAAAAGTATTGTGGTTATCCTTTGTGAGTCTAGGTACCTCAAAAACTTAATGCCTCGTGTGAGGATCGAACTCACGACCTTAAGATTATGAGACTTACGCGCTGCCTACTGCGCCACCTAGGCTGTGTGCAGCTGTAGCTAGAGAAAAAGTATTGTGGTTATCCTTTGTGTGTCTAGGTACATCAAAAAGATCATGCTTCTGGTGAGGATCGAACTCACGACCTTAAGATTATGAGACTTACGCGCTGCCTACTGCGCCACCGAGGCTGTGTTAACAGTAGTTAGAGAAAAAGGATTGTGGTTAACTGTTGTGCGTCTAGATACATCTAAAAGTTACTGCCTCGGGTGAGGATCGAACTCACGACCTTAAAACTATGGGACTTACGCGCTTCCTACTGCGCCACCGAGTCTGTATGTAGGAGTACCTAGAGAATAGTATTGGGGTTATCCTTTGTGTCTCTAGGTACATCAAAAAGATCATGCTTCGGGTGAGGATGGAACTCACGACCTTAAGATTATGAGACTTACGCGCTGCCTACTGCGCCACCGAGCCTGTGAATAGCAGTACTTAGAGAGAAAGTATTGTGTTGAACTGTTGTGCGTCTAGGTACATCAAAAAGTTAATGCCTCGGGTGAGGATCGAACTCACGACCTTAAGATTATGAGACTTACGCGCTGCCTACTGCGCCACCGAGGCTGTTAATAGCAGTACCTAGAGAGAAAGTATTGTGGTGAACTGTTGTGCGTCTGGGTACATCAAAAAGTTAATGCCTCGGTTGAGAATTGAACTCACGACCTTAATATTATGAGACTTACGCGCTGCCTACTGCGCCACCGAAGCTATGTGTAGCAGTAACAAGAGAAAAAGTATTGTGGTGAGCTTTTCTGTGTCTAGGTACATCAAAAAGTTAATGCCTCGGGTGAGGATCGAACTCACGACCTTAAGATTATGAGACATACGCGCTGCCTACTGCGCCACCGAGGCTGTGTTTAGCAGTATTTAGAGAAAAAGTATTGTGGTTAAGTGTTGTGCGGCTAGGTACATCAAATAGTTAATGCCTCGGGTGAGGATCGAACTAACGACCTTAAGATTATGAGACTTACGCGCTGCCTACTGCGCCACCGAGGCTGTATTCAGCAGCAGCTAGAGAAAAATATTGTGGTTAACTGTTGTGCGTCTAGGTACATCAAATAGTTAATGCCTGGGGTGAGGATCGAACTCACGACCTTAAAATTATGAGACTTACAGGCTGCCAACTGCGCCATCGAGGTTGTGTGCAGAAGTAGCTTGAGAAAAAGTATTGTGATTTTCCTTTATGTCTCTTGGTACATCAAAAAGTTAATGCCTCGGGTGAGGATCGAACTCACGACCTTAAGATTATGAGACTTACGCGCTGCCTACTGCGCCACCGAGGTGGTGTGTAGCATTACTTAGAGAAAAACTATTGTGGTTATCCTTTGTGCGTCTAGGTACTTAAAAAACCTAATGCCTCGAGTGAGGATCGAGCACACGACCTTAAGATTATGAGGCTTAAGCACTGCCTACTGCGTCACCGAGGCTTTGAGTAGCTGTACCTAGAGAAAATGTATTGTAATGAACTTTTGTGTGTCTAGGTACATCAAAAAGTTAATGCCTCGGGTGAGGATGCAACTCACGACCTTAAGATTATGAGACTTACGCGCTGCCTACTGTGCCACCGAGGCGGTGAGTAGCATTAATTAGAGAAAAAGTATTGTGGTTATCCATCGTGTGTCTAGGTACATCAAAAATTTAATGCCTCGGGTGAGGATCGAACTCACGACCTTAAGATTATGAGACTTTCACGCTGCCTACTGCGCCACCGAGGATCAATTTAGCGGCATCTAGAGAAAAAGTATTGTGGTTAACTGTTGTGTGTCTAGGTACATCAAAAAGTTAAAGCCTCGGATGAGGATCGAACTCATGAACTTAAGATTATGAGACTTACGCGCTGCCTACTACGGAACTGAGGCTGTATTTAGCAGTAGCTAGAGAAAAAGTATTGTGGTTATCTGTTGTGCGTCTAGGTACATCAAAAAGTTACTGCCTCGGGTGAGGATCGAACTCACGAACTTAAGACTATGGGACTTACACGCTGCCTACTGCGCCACCGAGACTGTGTGTAAAGGTACCTAGAGAAAAAGTATTGTGTTTAACCTTTGTGTGTCCAGGTACATCAAAAACTTAATGCCTCGGGTGAGGATCGAACTCAAGACCTTAAGATTATGAGACTTACGCGCTGCCTACTGTTCCACCGAGGCTGTGTGCAGAAGTAACTAGAGAAAAAGAATGGTGGTTATCCTTTATGTCTCTAGGTACATCAAAAAAATCATGCTTCGGGTGATGATCGAACTCATGACCTTAAGATTATGAGACTTACGCGCTGCCTACTGCGCCACCTAGGCTGTGTGCAGAAGTAGCTAGAGAGAAAGTATGGTGGTTATCCTTTATGTCTCTAGGTACATCAAAAAGTTAATACCTGGGGTGAGGATCGAACTCACGACCTTAATATTATGAGACTATAAGCTGCCAACTGCGCCACCGAGGCTGTTTGCAGCAGTAGCTAGAGAAAAAGTATTGTGGTTATCCCTTGTGTGTCTAGGTACATCAAAAACTTAATGCCTCGGGTGAGGATCGAACTCACGACCTTAAGATTATGAGACCTACACGCTGCCTACTGCGCCACCGAGGCTGAATTTAGCGGCATCTAGAGAAAAAGTATTGTGGTTAACTGTTGTGTGTCTAGGTACATCAAAAAGTTAATGCCTCGGGTGAGGATCGAACTCACGAACTTAAGATTATGAGACTTACGCGCTGCCCACTGCGGAACTGAGACTGTATTTAGCAGTAGCTTGAGAAAAAGTATTGTGGTTGACTGTTGTGCGTCTAGGTACATCAAAAAGTTACTGCCTAGGGTGAGGATCGTACTCATGACCTTAAGACTATGGGACTTACGCGCTGCCTACTACGCCACCTAGGCTGTGTGGAGCAGTAGCTAGAGAAAAAGTATTGTGGTTATCATTTGTGTCATTAGGGACATCAAAAAGATCATGCTTTGGGTGAGGATAGAACTCAAGACCTTAAGATTATGAGACTTACTCGGTGCCAACTGCGCCACCGAGGGTGTTTGCAGCAGTAGCTAGAGAAAAAGTATTGTGGTGATATTTGTGCGTCTAGGTACATCAAAAAGTTAATGCCTCGGGTGAGGATCGAACTCACGACCTTAAGATTATGAGACTTACGCGCTGTATACTGCTCCACCGAGGCTGTGCGCGGCAGTAGCTAGAGAAAAAGTATTGTGGTTACCCTTTGTGTCTCTAGGTAAATCAAAAAGTAAATACCTCGGGTGAGGATCGAACCCACGACCTTAAGATTATGAGACTTACAGGCTGCCAACTGCGCCATCGAGGTTGTGTGCAGAAGTAGCTAGAGAAAAAGTATTGTGGTTTTCCTTTATGTCTCTTGGTACATCAAAAAGTTAATGCCTCGGGTGAGGATCGAACTCACGACCTTAAGATTATGAGACTTACGCGCTGCCTACTGCGCCACCGAGGCGGTGTGTAGCGTTACTTAGAGAAAAACTATTGTGGTTATCCTTTGTGTGTCTAGGTACTTAAAAAACTTAATGCCTCGGGTGAGGATCGAGCTCACGACCTTAAGATTATGAGACTTAAGCGCTGCCTACTGCGTCACCGAGGCTTTGAGTAGCTGTACCTAGAGAAAATGTATTGTAATGAACTTTTGTGTGTCTAGGTACATCAAAAAGTTAATGCCTCGGGTGAGGATGCAACTCACGACCTTAAGATTATGAGACTTACGCGCTGCCTACTGCGCCACCGAGGCGGTGTGTAGCATTAATTAGAAAAAAAGTATTGTGGTTATCCCTTGTGTGTCTAGGTACATCAAAAACTTAATGCCTCGGGTGAGGATCGAACTCACGACCTTAAGATTATGAGACTTACACGCTGCCTACTGCGCCACCGAGGATCAATTTAGCGGCATCTAGAGAAAAAGTATTGTGGTTAACTGTTGTGTGTCTAGGTACATCAAAAAGTTAAAGCCTCGGGTGAGGATCGAACTCACGAACTTAAGATTATGAGACTTACGCGCTGCCTACTGCGGAACTGAGGCTGTATTTAGCAGTAGCTAGAGAAAAAGTATTGTGGTTAACTGTTGTGCGTCTAGGTACATCTAAAAGTTACTGCCTCGGGTGAGGATCGAACTCACGACCTTAAGAATATGGGACTTACGCGCTGCCTACTGCGCCACCGAGACTGTGTGTAAAAGCACCTAGAGAAGAGTATTGTGTTTAACCTTTGTGTGTCCAGGTACATCAAAAACTTAATGCCTCGGGTGAGGATCGAACTCACGACCTTAAGATTATGAGACTTACGCGCTGCCTACTGTGCCACCGAGGCTGTGTGCAGAAGTAACTAGAGAAAAAGTATGGTGGTTATCCTTTATGTCTCTAGGTACATCAAAAAAATCATGCTTCGGGTGATGATCGAACTCATGACCTTAAGATTATGAGACTTACGCGCTGCCTACTGCGCCACCGAGGCTGTATGCAGAAGTAGCTAGAGAAAAAGTATGGTGGTTATCCTTTAAGTCTCTAGGTACATCAAAAAGTTAATACCTGGGGAGAGGATGGAACTCACGACCTTAATATTATGAGTCTTACAAGCTGCCAACTGCGCCACCGAGGCTGTTTGCAGCAGTAGCTAGAGAAATAGTATTGTGGTGAACTTTTGTGCGTCTAGGTACATCAAAAAGTTAATGCCTCGGGTGAGGATCGAACTCACGACCTTAAGATTACGAGACTTACGCGCTGGCTACTGCGCCACCGAGGCTGTGTGCAGCAGTAGCTAGAGAAAAAGTATTGTGGTTATCCTTTGTGTCTCTAGGTACATCAAATGGTTAATATCTCGGGTGAGGATCGAACTCACGACCTTAAGCTTATGAGATTTACGCGCTGCCTGCTGCGCCACTGAGGGTGTGCGCAGCAGTAGCTAGAGAAAAAGTATTGTGGTTATCCTTTGTGCCTCTAGGTACATCAAAAAGATCTTGCTTTGGGTGAGGATCGAACTCACGACCTTAAGATTATGACACTTACGCGCTGCCTACTGCGCCACCTAGGCTGTGTGCAGCAGTAGCTAGAGAAAAATTATTGTGGTTATCCTTTGTGTCATTGGGGACATCAAAAAGATCATGCATTAGGTGAGGATCGAACTCTTGACCTTAAGATTATGAGACTTACGCGCTGCCTACTGGTCCACCGAGGCTCTAAATAGCAGTACCTTGAGAAAAAGTATTGTGGTGAACTTTTGTGAGTCTAGGTATATAAACAAATTCATGCCTCGGGTGAGTATCGAACGCAAGACCTTAAGATTATGAGACTTACGCGCTGCCTACTGCTCCACCGAGGAGCTAAATAGCAGTACCTAGAGAAAAAGTATTGTGGTGAACTTTTGTGAGTATAGGTATATCAACAAATTCAAGCCTCGGTTGAGTATCGAACGCAAAACCTTAAGATTATGAGACTTAAGCGTTGGCTACTGCGCCATCGAGGCTGTGTTCAGCAGTACTTTGAGAAAAAGTATTGTGGTTTAGTGTTGTGCGTCTAGGTACATCAAACATTTAATGCCTCGGGTGAGGTTTGAACTCACCACCTTAAGATTATGAGACTTACGCGCTGCCTACTGCGCCACCGAGGCTGTGTTTAGCAGTAGTTAAGAAAAAGTATTGTGGTTAAGTGCTGTGCGTTTAGGTACATCAAATATTTAATGCCTCGGGTGAGGATCGATCTCAGGACCTTAAGATTATGAGACTTACGCGTTGCCTACTGCGCCACCGAGGGTGTGTGCAGCAGTAGCTAGAGAAAAAAATATTTTGGTTATCCTTTGTGTCTCTAGGTACATCAAAAAGTTAATGCTTTAGGTGAGGATCGAACACACGACCTTAAGATTATGAGACTTACGCGCTGCCTTCTGCGGAACTGAGGCTGTATTTAGCAGTAGCTAGAGAAAAAGGATTGTGGTTAACTGTTGTGCGTCTAGATACATCTAAAAGTTACTGCCTCGGGTGAGGATCGAACTCACGACCTTAAAATAATGGGACTTACGCGCTTCCTACTGCGCCACCGAGACTGTATGTAGGAGTACCTAGAGAATAGTATTGGGGTTATCCTTTGTGTCTCTAGGTACATCAAAAAGATCATGCTTCGGGTGAGGATGGAACTCACGACCTTAAGATTATGAGACTTACGCGCTGCCTACTGCGCCACCGAGCCTGTGATTAGCAGTATCTTGAGAAAAAGTATAGTAGTGAACTTTTGTGTGTCTAGGTACATCAAAAAGTTAATGCCTCGGGTGAGGATCGAACCACCGACCATAAGATTATGAGACTTACGCGCTGCCTACTGCGCCACCGAGGCTGTTAATAGCAGTAACTAGAGAGAAAGTATTGTGGTGAACTGTTGTGCGTCTAGGTACATCAAAAAGTTAATGCCTCGGGTGAGGATCGAACTCACGACCTTAAGATTATGAGACTTACGCGCTGCCAACTGCGCCACCGAGGCTGTTAATAGCAGTACCTAGAGAGAAAGTATTGTGGTGAACTGTTGTGCGTCTGGGTACATCAAGAAGTTAATGCCACGGGTGAGAATTGAACTCACGACCTTAATATCATGAGAATTACGCGCTGCCTACTGCGCCACCGAAGCTATGTGTAGCAGTAACAAGAGAAAAAGTATTGTGGTGAGCTTTTCTGTGTCTAGGTACATCAAAAAGTTAATGCCTCGGGTGAGGATCGAACTCACGACCTTAAGATTATGAGACTTACGCACTGCCTACTGCGCCACCTAGGCTGTGTGCAGGTGTAGCTAGAGAAAAAGTATTGTGGTTATCCTTTGTGTGTCTAGGTACATCAAAAAGATCATGCTTCGGGTGACGATCGAACTCAAGACCTTAAGATTATGAGACTTAAGCGCTGCGTACTGCGCCACCTAGGCTGCGTGCAGCAGTAGCTAGAGAAAAAGAATTGTGGTTATCCTTTGTGTCATTAGGGACATCAAAAAGATCACGCTTGTGGTGAGGATCGAACTCACGACCTTAAGATTATGAGACTTACGAGCTGTCTACTGCGCCACCGAGGCTGTGTTTAGCTGTAGCTAGAGAAAAAGCATTCAGGTTATGTGTTGTGCGTCTAGGTACATCTAAAAGTTACTGCCTCGGGTGAGGATCGAACTCACGACCTTAAGACTATAGAACTTACGGGCAGCCTACTGCGCCACTTAGACTGTGTGTAGGAGTACCTAGAGAAAAAGTATTGTGGTTATACTTTGTGTGTCCATCTACATCAAAAAATTAATGCCCCGGATGAGGATCAAACTCATGACCTTAAGATTATGAGACTTACGCGCTGCCTACTGCGCCACCGAGGCTGTATGCAGCAGTAGCTAGACCAAAAGTATGGTGTTTATCCTTTATGTCTCTAGGTACATCAAAAAGATCATGCTTTGAGTGAGGATCGAACTCACGACTTTAAGATTATGAGATTTACACGCTGCCTACTGCGTCACCGAGGCTGTGAATAGCAGTATCTAGAGAAAAAGTATTGTGGTGAACTTTTGTGCGTCTAGGTACATCAAAAAGTTAATGCCTCGGGTGAGGATCGAACTCACGACCTTAAGATTATGAGACTTAAGCGCTGCCTACTGCGCCACCGAGGCTGTGTTTAGCAGTTATTAGAGAAAAAGTATTGTGGTTAAGTGTTGTGCGTCTAGGTACATCAAATAGTTAATGCCTCGGGTGAGGATCGAACTCACGAACTTAAGATTATGAGACTTACGCGCTGCCTACTGCGGAACTGAGGCTGTGTGCAGCAGTAGCTAGAGAAAAAGTATTGTGGTTATCCTTTGTGTCATTAGGCACATCAAAAAGATCATGCTTTGGGTGAGGATAGAACTCACGACCTTAAGATTATGAGACTTACGCGCTGCCTACTGCGCCTTCGAGGATGTGCGCAGCAGTAGCTAGAGAAAAAGTATTTTGGTTATCCTTTGTGTCTCTAGGTACATCAAAAAGTTAATACCTCGGGTGAGGATCGAACTCACGACCTTAAGATTATGAGACTTACTCGCTGCCAACTGCGCCACCGAGGCTGTTTGCAGCACTAGCTAGAGAAAAAGTATTGTGGTGATATTTGTGCGTCTAGGTACATCAAAAAGTTAATGCCTCGGGTGAGGATCGAACACACGACCTGAAGATTATGAGACTTACGCGTTGGATACTGCGCCATCGAGGCTGTATGCAGCAGTAGCTAGAGAAAAAGTATTGTGGTTATCTGTTGTGCGTCTAGGTACATCAAATAGTTACTGACTCGGGTGAGGATCGAACTCACGACCTTAAGATTATGAGACTTACGCGCTGATTACTGCGCCACCGAGGCTGTGCGCGTCAGTAGCTAGAGAAAAAGTATTGTGGTTACCCTTTGTGTCTCTAGGTACATCAAAAAGTAAATACCTCAGGTGAGGATCGAACTCACGACCTTAAGATTATGAGACTTACAGGCTGCCAACTGCGCCATCGAGGTTGTGTGCAGAAGTAGCTTGAGAAAAAGCATTGTGGTTTTCCTTTATGTCTCTTGGTACATCAAAAAGTTAATGCCTCGGGTGAGGATCGAACTCACGACCTTAAGATTATGAGACTTACGCGCTGCCTACTGCGCCACCGAGGCGGTGTGTAGCATTACTTAGAGAAAAACTATTGTGGTTATCCTTTGTGCGTCTAGGTACTTAAAAAACTTAATGCCTCGGGTGAGGATCGAGCTCACGACCTTAAGATTATGAGACTTAAGCGCTGCCTACTGCGTCACCGAGGCTTTGAGTAGCTGTACCTAAAGAAAATGTATTGTAATGAACTTTTGTGTGTCTAGGTACATCAAAAAGTTAATGCCTCGGGTGAGGATGCAACTCACGACCTTAAGATTATGAGACTTAAGCGCTGCCTACCGCGCCACCGAGGCGGTGTGTAGCATTAATTAGAGAAAAAGTATTGTGGTTATCCCTTGTGTGTCTAGGTACATCAAAAACTTAATGCCTCGGGTGAGGATCGAACTCACGACCTTATGATTATGAGACTTACACGCTGCCTACTGCGCCACCGAGGATCAATTTAGCGGCATCTAGAGAAAAAGTATTGTGGTTAACTGTTGTGTGTCTAGGTACATCAAAAAGTTAAAGCCTCGGGTGAGGATCGAACTCATGGACTTAAGACTATGAGACTTACGCACTGCTTACTGCGGAACTGAGGCTGTATTAAGCAGTAGCTAGAGAAAAAGTATTGTGGTTAACTGTTGTGCGTCTAGGTACATCAAAAAGTTACTGCCTCGGGTGAGGATCGAACTCACGACCTTAAAACTATGGGACTTACGCGCTGCCTACTGCGCCACCGAGACTGTGTGTAAAAGTACCTAGAGAAAAAGTATTGTGTTTAACCTTTGTGTGTCCAGGTACATCAAAAACTTAATGCCCCGGGTGAGGATCGAACTCACGACCTTAAGATTATGAGACTTACGCGCTGCCTACTGTGCCACCGAGGCTGTGTGCAGAAGTAACTAGAGAAAAAGTATGGTGGTTATCCTTTATGTCTCTAGGTACATCAAAAAAATCATGCTTCGGGTGATGATCGAACTCATGACCTTAAGATTATGAGACTTACGCGGTGCCTACTGCGCCACCGAGGCTGTGTGCAGAAGTAGCTAGAGAAAAAGTATGGTGGTTATCCTTTATGTCTCTAGGTACATCAAAAAGTTAATACCTGGGGTGAGGATCGAACTCACGACCTTAATATTATGAGACTTACAAGCTGCCAACTGCGCCACCGAGGCTGTTTGTAGCAGTAGCTAGAGAAAAAGTATTGTGGTTATCCCTTGTGTGTCTAGGTACATCAAAAACTTAATGCCTCGGGTGAGGATCGAACTCACGACCTTAAGATTATGAGACCTACACGCTGCCTTCTGCGCCACCGAGGCTGAATTTAGCGGCATCTTGAGAAAAAGTATTGTGGTTAACTGTTGTGTGTCTAGGTACATCAAAAAGTTAATGCCTCGGGTGAGGATCGAACTCACGAACTTAAGATTATGAGACTTACGCGCTGCCCACTGCGGAACTGAGGCTGTATTTAGCAGTAGCTTGAGAAAAAGTATTGTGGTTAACTGTTGTGCGTCTAGGTACATCAAAAAGTTACTGCCTAGGGTGAGGATCGTACTCACGACCTTAAGACTATGGGACTTACTCGCTGCCTACTGCGCCACCTAGGCTGTGTGGAGCAGTAGCTAGAGAAAAAGTATTGTGGTTATCATTTGTGTCATTAGGGACATCAAAAAGATCATGCTTTGGGTGGGGATCGAACTCACGACCTTAAGATTATGAGACTTACGCGCTGCATACTGCGCCACCGAGGCTGTGCGCGGCAGTAGCTAGAGAAAAAGTATTGTGGTTACCCTTTGTGTCTCTAGGTAAATCAAAAAGTAAATACATCGGGTGAGGATCGAAATCACGACCTTAAGATTATGAGACTTACAGGCTGCCAAATGCGCCATCGAAGTTGTGTGCAGAAGTAGCTAGAGAAAAAGTATTGTGGTTTTCCTTTATGTCTCTTGGTACATCAAAAAGTTAATGCCTCGGGTGAGGATCGAACTCACGACCTTAAGATTATGAGACTTACGCGCTGCCTACTGCGCCACCGAGGCGGTGTGTAGCATTACTTAGAGAAAAACTATTGTGGTTATCCTTTGTGTGTCTAGGTACTTAAAAAACTTAATGCCTCGGGTGAGGATCGAGCTCACGACCTTAAGATTATGAGACTTAAGCGCTGCCTACTGCGTCACCGAGGCTTTGAGTAGCTGTACCTAGAGAAAATGTATTGTAATGAACTTTTGTGTGTCTAGGTACATCAAAAAGTTAATGCCTCGGGTGAGGATGCAACTCACGACCTTAAGATTATGAGACTTATGCGAAGCCTACTGCGCCACCGAGGCGGTGTGTAGCATTAATTAGAGAAAAAGTATTGTGGTTATCCCTTGTGTGTCTAGGTACATCAAAAACTTAATGCCTCGGGTGAGGATCGAACTCACGACCTTAAGATTATGAGACT
This sequence comes from Hymenopus coronatus, assembly GCA_030762935.1. Taxonomy (NCBI): domain Eukaryota; kingdom Metazoa; phylum Arthropoda; class Insecta; order Mantodea; family Hymenopodidae; genus Hymenopus; species Hymenopus coronatus. Next base: position 77,381,169 of record CM060894.1, read on the forward strand.
TACACGCTGCCTACTGCGCCACCGAGGATCAATTTAGAGGCATCTAGAGAAAAAGTATTGTGTTTAACTGTTGTGTGTCTAGGTACATCAAAAAGTTAAAGCCTCGGGTGAGGATCGAACTCACGACCTTAAGATTATGAGACTTACGCGCTGCCTACTGCGGAACTGAGGCTGTATTTAGCAGTAGCTATAGAAAAAGTATTGTGGTTAACTGTTGTGCGTCTAGGTACATCAAAAAGTTACTGCCTCGGGTGAGGATCGAACTCACGACCTTAAGACTATGGGACTTACGCGCTGCCTACTGCACCACCGAGACTGTGTGTAAAAGTACATAGAGAAAAGTATTGTAACTAACCTTTGTGTGTCCAGGTACATCAAAAACTTAATGCCTCGGGTGAGGATCGAACTCACGACCTGAAGATTATGAGACTTACGCGCTGCCTACTGTGCCACCGAGGCTGTGTGCAGAAGTAACTAGAGAAAAAGTATGGTGGTTATCCTTTATGTCTCTAGGTACATCAAAAAAATCATGCTTCTGGTGATGATCGAACTCATGACCTTAAGATTATGAGACTTACGCGCTACCTACTGCGCCAGCGAGGCTGTGTGCAGATGTAGCTAGAGAAAAAGTATGGTGGTTATCCTTTATGTTTCTAGGTACATCAAAAAGTTAATACCTGGGGTGAGGATGGAACTCACGACCTTAATATTATGAGACTTACAAGCTGCCAACTGCGCCACCAAGGCTGTTTGCAGCAGTAGCTAGAGAAATAGTATTGTGGTGAACTTTTGTGCGTCTAGGTACATCAAAAAGTTAATGCCTCGGGTGAGGATCGAACTCACGACCTTAAGATTACTAGACTTACGCGCTGGCTACTGCGCCACCGAGGTTGTGTGCAGCAGTAGCTAGAGAAAAAGTATTGTGGTTATCCTTTGTGAGTCTAGGTACCTCAAAAACTTAATGCCTCGGGTGAGGATCGAACTCACGACCTTAAGATTATGAGACTTACGCGCTGCCTACTGCGCCACCTAGGCTGTGTGCAGCTGTAGCTAGAGAAAAAGTATTGTGGTTATCCTTTGTGTGTCTAGGTACATCAAAAAGATCATGCTTCTGGTGAGGATCGAACTCACGACCTTAAGATTATGAGACTTACGCGCTGCCTACTGCGCCACCGAGGCTGTGTTAACAGTAGTTAGAGAAAAAGGATTGTGGTTAACTGTTGTGCGTCTAGATACATCTAAAAGTTACTGCCTCGGGTGAGGATCGAACTCACGACCTTAAAACTATGGGACTTACGCGCTTCCTACTGCGCCACCGAGTCTGTATGTAGGAGTACCCAGAGAATAGTATTGGGGTTATCCTTTGTGTCTCTAGGTACATCAAAAAGATCATGCTTCGGGTGAGGATGGAACTCACGACCTTAAGATTATGAGACTTACGCGCTGCCTACTGCGCCACCGAGCCTGTGAATAGCAGTACTTAGAGAGAAAGTATTGTGTTGAACTGTTGTGCGTCTAGGTACATCAAAAAGTTAATGCCTCGGGTGAGGATCGAACTCACGACCTTAAGATTATGAGACTTACGCGCTGCCTACTGCGCCACCGAAGCTATGTGTAGCAGTAACAAGAGAAAAAGTATTGTGGTGAGCTTTTCTGTGTCTAGGTACATCAAAAAGTTAATGCCTCGGGTGAGGATCGAACTCACGACCTTAAGATTATGAGACATACGCGCTGCCTACTGCGCCACCGAGGCTGTGTGTAGCAGTATTTAGAGAAAAAGTATTGTGGTTAAGTGTTGTGCGGCTAGGTACATCAAATAGTTAATGCCTCGGGTGAGGATCGAACTAACGACCTTAAGATTATGAGACTTACGCGCTGCCTACTGCGCCACCGAGGCTGTATTCAGCAGCAGCTAGAGAAAAATATTGTGGTTAACTGTTGTGCGTCTAGGTACATCAAATAGTTAATGCCTGGGGTGAGGATCGAACTCACGACCTTAAAATTATGAGACTTACAGGCTGCCAACTGCGCCATCGAGGTTGTGTGCAGAAGTAGCTTGAGAAAAAGTATTGTGATTTTCCTTTATGTCTCTTGGTACATCAAAAAGTTAATGCCTCGGGTGAGGATCGAACTCACGACCTTAAGATTATGAGACTTACGCGCTGCCTACTGCGCCACCGAGGTGATGTGTAGCATTACTTAGAGAAAAACTATTGTGGTTATCCTTTGTGCGTCTAGGTACTTAAAAAACCTAATGCCTCGGGTGAGGATCGAGCACACGACCTTAAGATTATGAGACTTAAGCACTGCCTACTGCGTCACCGAGGCTTTGAGTAGCTGTACCTAGAGAAAATGTATTGTAATGAACTTTTGTGTGTCTAGGTACATCAAAAAGTTAATGCCTCGGGTGAGGATGCAACTCACGACCTTAAGATTATGAGACTTACGCGCTGCCTACTGTGCCACCGAGGCGGTGAGTAGCATTAATTAGAGAAAAAGTATTGTGGTTATCCATCGTGTGTCTAGGTACATCAAAAATTTAATGCCTCGGGTGAGGATCGAACTCACGACCTTAAGATTATGAGACTTTCACGCTGCCTACTGCGCCACCGAGGATCAATTTAGCGGCATCTAGAGAAAAAGTATTGTGGTTAACTGTTGTGTGTCTAGGTACATCAAAAAGTTAAAGCCTCGGGTGGGGGTCGAACTCATGAACTTAAGATTATGAGACTTACGCGCTGCCTACTACGGAACTGAGGCTGTATTTAGCAGTAGCTAGAGAAAAAGTATTGTGGTTATCTGTTGTGCGTCTAAGTACATCAAAAAGTTACTGCCTCGGGTGAGGATCGAAGTCACGGGCTTAAGACTATGGGACTTACGCGCTGCCTACTGCGCCACCGAGACTGTGTGTAAAGGTACCTAGAGAAAAAGTATTGTGTTTAACCTTTGTGTGTCCAGGTACATCAAAAACTTAATGCCTCGGGTGAGGATCGAACTCACGACCTTAAGATTATGAGACTTACGCGCTGCCTACTGTGCCACCGAGGCTGTGTGCAGAAGTAACTAGAGAAAAAGTATGATGGTTATCCTTTATGTCTCTAGGTACATCAAAAAAATCATGCTTCGGGTGATGATCGAAGTCATGACCTTAAGATTATGAGACTTACGCGCTGCCTACTGCGCCACCGATAATGTGTGCAGAAGTAGCTAGAGAAAAAGTATGGTGGTTATCCTTTATGTCTCTAGGTACATCAAAAAGTTAATACCTGGGGTGAGGATCGAACTCACGACCTTAATATTATGAGACTTACAAGCTGCCAACTGCGCCACCGAGGCTGTTTGCAGCAGTAGCTAGAGATAAATTATTGTGGTTATCCCTTGTGTGTCTAGGTACATCAAAAACTTAATGCCTCGGGTGAGGATCGAACTCACGACCTTAAGATTACGAGACCTACGCGCTGGCTACTGCGCCACCGAGGCTGTGTGCAGCAGTAGCTAGAGAAAAAGTATTGTGGTTATCCTTTGTGTCTCTAGGTACATCAAATGGTTAATATCTCGGGTGAGGATCGAACTCACGACCTTAAGCTTATGAGACTTACGCGCTGCCTACTGCGCCACTGAGGGTGTGCGCAGCAGTAGCTAGAGAAAAAGTATTGTGGTTATCCTTTGTGCCTCTAGGTACATCAAAAAGATCATGCTTCGGGTGAGGATCGAACTCACGACCTTAAGATTATGACACTTACGCGCTGCCTACTGCGCCACCTAGGCTGTGTGCAGCAGTAGCTAGAGAAAAATTATTGTGGTTATCCTTTGTGTCATTGGGGACATCAAAAAGATCATGCTTTAGGTGAGGATCGAACTCTTGACCTTAAGATTATGAGACTTACGCGCTGCCTACTGGTCCACCGAGGCTCTAAATAGCAGTACCTTGAGAAAAAGTATTGTGGTGAACTTTTGTGAGTCTAGGTATATAAACAAATTCATGCCTCGGGTGAGTATCGAACGCAAGACCTTAAGATTATGAAAGTTACGCGCTGCCTACTGCGCCACCGAGGCTGTGTTTAGCAGTACTTAGAGAAAAAGTATTGTGGTTAAGTGTTGTGCGTCTAGGTACATCAAATATTTAATGCCTCGGTTGAGGATCGAACTCACGACCTTAAGATTATGAGACTTACGCGCTGCCTACTGCTCCACCGAGGAGAAAATAGCAGTACCTAGAGAAAAAGTATTGTGGTGAACTTTTGTGAGTCTAGGTATATCAACAAATTCAAGCCTCGGTTGAGTATCGAACGCAAGACCTTAAGATTATGAGACTTAAGCGTTGGCTACTGCGCCATCGAGGCTGTGTTTAGCTGTAGCTAGAGAAAAAGCATTGAGGTTAAGTGTTGTGCGTCTAGGTACATCTAAAAGTTACTGCCTCGGGTGAGGATCGAACTCACGACCTTAAGACTATAGAACTTACGGGCAGCCTACTGCGCCACTTAGACTGTGTGTAGGAGTACCTAGAGAAAAAGTATTGTGGTTATACTTTGTGTGTCCATCTACATCAAAAAATTAATGCCCCGGATGAGGATCAAACTCATGACCTTAAGATTATGAGACTTACGCGCTGCCTACTGCGCCACCGAGGCTGTATGCAGCAGTAGCTAGACCAAAAGTATGGTGTTTATCCTTTATGTCTCTAGGTACATCAAAAAGATCATGCTTTGAGTGAGGATCGAACTCACGACTTTAAGATTATGAGATTTACACGCTGCCTACTGCGTCACCGAGGCTGTGAATAGCAGTATCTAGAGAAAAAGTATTGTGGTGAACTTTTGTGCGTCTAGGTACATCAAAAAGTTAATGCCTCGGGTGAGGATCGAACTCACGACCTTAAGATTATGAGACTTACGCGCTGCCTACTGCGCCACCGAGGCTGTGTTTAGCAGTTATTAGAGAAAAAGTATTGTGGTTAAGTGTTGTGCGTCTAGGTACATCAAATAGTTAATGCCTCGGGTGAGGATCGAACTCACGAACTTAAGATTATGAGACTTACGGGCTGCCTACTGCGGAACGGAGGCTGTGTGCAGCAGTAGCTAGAGAAAAAGTATTGTGGTTATCCTTTGTGTCATTAGGCACATCAAAAAGATCATGCTTTGGGTGAAGATAGAACTCACGACCTTAAGATTATGAGACTTGCGCGCTGCCTACTGCGCCTTCGAGGATGTGCGCAGCAGTAGCTAGAGAAAAAGTATTTTGGTTATCCTTTGTGTCTCTAGGTACATCAAAAAGTTAATACCTCAGGTGAGGATCGAACTAACGACCTTAAGATTATGAGACTTACTCGCTGCCAACTGCGCCACCGAGGCTGTTTGCAGCAGTAGCTAGAGAAAAAGTATTGTGGTGATATTTGTGCGTCTAGGTACATCAAAAAGTTAATGCCTCGGGTGAGGATCGAACTCACGACCTTAAGATTATGAGACTTACGCGCTGCCTACTGGGCCACCGAGGCTGTGTTTAGCAGTAGTTAGAGAAAAAGTATTATGGTTAAGTGTTGTGCCTCTAGGTACATCAAATAGTTAATGTCTCGGGTGAGGATCGAACTCACGACCGTAAGATTATGAGATTTACGCGATGCCTACTGCGCCACCGAGGGTGATTTCAACAGGAGCTAGAGAAAAATATTGTGGTTCACTGTTGTGCGTCTAGGTACATCAAAATGTTAATGCCTCGGGTGAGAATTGAACTCACGACCTTAATATTATGAGACTTACGCGCTGCCTACTGCGCCACCGAAGCTATGTGTAGCAGTAACAAGAGAAAAAGTATTGTGGTGAGCTTTTCTGTGTCTAGGTACATCAAAAAGTTAATGCCTCGGGTGAGGATCGAACTCACGACTTTAAGATTATGAGACTTACGCGCTGCCTACTGCGCCACCGAGGCTGTGTTTAGCAGTATTTAGAGAAAAAGTATTGTGGTTAAGTGATGTGCGTCTAGGTACATCAAAAAGTTAATGCCGGGGTGAGGATCGAACTCACGACCTTAAGATTATGAGAGTTACGCGCTGCCTACTGCGCCACCGAGGCTGTGTTTAGCAGTAGTTAGAGAAAAAGTATTCAGGTTAAGTGTTGTGCGTCTAGGTACATCAAATAGTTGATGCCTGGGGTGAGGATTGAATTCACGACCTTAAGATTATGAGACTTATGCGCTGCCTACTGCGCCACCTAGGCTGTGTGCAGCTGTAGCTAGAGAAAAAGTATTGTGGTTATCCTTTGTGAGTCTAGGGACCTCAAAAACTTAATGCCTCGGGTGAGGATCGAACTCACGACCTTAAGATTGTGAGACTTACGCGCTGCCTACTGCGCCACCTAGGCTGTGTGCAGCTGTAGCTAGAGAAAAAGTATTGTGGTTATCCTTTGTGTGTCTAGGTACATCAAAAAGATCATGCTTCGGGTGAGGATCGAACTCACGACCTTAAGATTATGAGACTTACGCGCTGCCTAGTGCGCCACCGAGGCTATGTTAACAGTAGCTAGAGAAAAAATATGGTGGTTAACTGTTGTGCGTCTAGGTACATCAAAAAGTTAATGCTTCGGGTGAGGATCGAACTCACGACCTTAAGATTATGAGACTTACGCGATGCCTACGGCGCCACCGAGGCTGTGTGTATCAGAGGCTAGAGATAAAGTATAATGGTGAACTTTCGTGTGTAAAGGTACATTAACAAATTGATGCCTCGGGTGAGGCTCGAACTCACGACCTTAAGATTAAGAGACTTACGCGCTGCCTACTGCAGAACTGAGGCTGTATTTAGCAGTAGTTAGAGAAAAAGGATTGTGGTTAACTGTTGTGCGTCTAGATACATCTAAAAGTTACTGCCTCGGGTGAGGATCGAACTCACGACTTTAAAACTATGGGACTTACGCGCTTCCTACTGCGCCAACGAGACTGTATGTAGGAGTACCTAGAGAATAGTATTGGGGTTATCCTTTGTGTCTCTAGGTACATCAAAAAGATCATGCTTCGGGTGAGGATGGAACTCACGACCTTAAGATTATGAGACTTACGCGCTGCCTACTGTGCCACCGAGGCTGTGTGCAGAAGTAACTAAAGAAAAAGTATGGTGGTTATCCTTTATGTCTCTAGGTACATCAAAAAAATCATGCCTCGGGTGATGATCGAACTCATGACCTTAAGATTATGAGACTTACGCGCTGCCTACTGCGCCACCGAGGCTGTGTGCAGAAGTAGCTAGAGAAAAAGTATGGTGGTTATCCTTTATGTCTCTAGGTACATCAAAAAGTTAATACCTGGGGAGAGGATGGAACTCAGGACCTTAATATTATGAGTCTTACAAGCTGCCAACTGCGCCACCGAGGCTGTTTGCAGCAGTAGCTAGAGAAATAGTATTGTGGTGAACTTTTGTGCGTCTAGGTACATCAAAAAGTTAATGCCTCGGGTGAGGATCGAACTCACGACCTTAAGATTACGAGACTTACGCGCTGGCTACTGCGCCACCGAGGCTGCGTGCAGCAGTAGCTAGAGAAAAAGTATTGTGGTTATCCTTTGTGTCTCTAGGTACATCAAATGGTTAATATCTCGGGTGAGGATCGAACTCACGACCTTAAGCTTATGAGACTTACGCGCTGCCTACTGCGCCACTGAGGGTGTGCGCAGCAGTAGGTAGAGAAAAAGTATTGTGGTTATCCTTTGTGCCTCTAGGTACATCAAAAAGATCATGCTTCGGGTGAGGATCGAACTCACGACCTTAAGATTATGACACGTACGCGCTGCCTACTGCGCCACCTAGGCTGTGTGCAGCAGTAGCTAGAGAAAAATTATTGTGGTTATCCTTTGTGTCATTGGGGACATCAAAAAGATCATGCTTTAGGTGAAGATCGAACTCTTGACCTTAAGATTATGAGACTTACGCGCTGCCTACTGGTCCACCGAGGCCCTAAATAGCAGTACCTTGAGAAAAAGTATTGTGGTGAACTTTTGTGAGTCTAGGTATATAAACAAATTCATGCCTCGGGTGAGTATCGAACGCAAGACCTTAAGATTATGAAACTTAACCTTTGGCTACTGCGCCATCGAGGCTGTGTTCAGCAGTACTTTGAGAAAAAGAATTGTGGTTAAGTGTTGTGCGTCTAGGTACATCAAATATTTAATGCCTCGGTTGAGGATCGAACTCACGACCTTAAGATTATGAGACTTACGCGCTGCCTACTGCTCCACCGAGGAGCTAAATAGCAGTACCTAGAGAAAAAGTATTGTGGTGAACTTTTGTGAGTCTAGGTATATCAACAAATTCAAGCCTCGGTTGAGTATCGAACGCAAAACCTTAAGATTATGAGACTTAACCTTTGGCTACTGCGCCATCGAGGCTGTGTTCAGCAGTACTTTGAGAAAAAGTATTGTGGTTAAGTGTTGTGCGTCTAGGTACATCAAACATTTAATGCCTCGGGTGAGGTTTGAACTCACCACCTTAAGATTATGAGACTTACGCGCTGCCTACTGCGCCACCGAGGCTGTGTTTAGCAGTAGTTAAGAAAAAGTATTGTGGTTAAGTGCTGTGCGTTTAGGTACATCAAATATTTAATGCCTCGGGTGAGGATCGAACTCACGACCTTAAGATTATGAGACTTACGCGCTGCCTACTGCGCCACCGAGGCTGTATGCAGCAGTAGCTATACCAAAAGTATGGTGTTTATCCTTTATGTCTCTAGGTACATCAAAAAGATCATGCTTTGGGTGAGGATCGAACTCACGACTTTAAGATTATGAAATTTACACGCTGCCTACTGCGTCACCGAGGCTGTGAATAGCAGTATCTAGAGAAAAAGTATTGTGGTGAACTTTTGTGCGTCTAGGTACATCAAAAAGTTAATGCCTCGGGTGAGGATCTAACTCACGACCTTAAGATTATGAGACTTACGCGCTGCCTACTGCGCCACCGAGGCTGTGTTTAGCAGTTATTAGAGAAAAAGTATTGTGGTTAAGTGATGTGCGTCTAGGTACATCAAATAGTTAATGCCTCGGGTGAGGATCAAACTCACGAACTTAAGATTATAAGACTTACGCGCTGCCTACTGCGGAACTGAGGCTGTGTGCAGCAGTAGCTAGAGAAAAAGTATTGTGGTTATCCTTTGTGTCATTAGGCACATCAAAAAGATCATGCTTTGGGTGAGGATAGAACTCACGACCTTAAGATTATGAGACTTACGCGCTGCCTACTGCGCCTTCGAGGATGTGCGCAGCAGTAGCTAGAGAAAAAGTATTTTGGTTATCCTTTGTGTCTCTAGGTACATCAAAAAGTTAATACCTCGGGTGAGGATCGAACTCACGACCTTAAGATTATGAGACTTACTCGCTGCCAACTGCGCCACCGAGGCTGTTTGCAGCAGTAGCTAGAGAAAAAGTATTGTGGTGATATTTGTGCGTCTAGGTACATCAAAAAGTTAATGCCTCGGGTGAGGATCGAACACACGACCTGAAGATTATGAGACTTACGCGTTGGATACTGCGCCATCGAGGCTGTGTGCAGCAGTAGCTAGAGAAAAAGTATTGTGGTTATCTGTTGTGCGTCTAGGTACATCAAATAGTTACTGACTCGGTTGAGGATCGAACTCACGACCTTAAGATTATGAGACTTACGCGCTGATTACTGCGCCACCGAGGCTGTGCGCGTCAGTAGCTAGAGAAAAAGTATTGTGGTTACCCTTTGTGTCTCTAGGTACATCAAAAAGTAAATACCTCAGGTGAGGATCGAACTCACGACCTTAAGATTATGAGACTTACAGGCTGCCAACTGCGCCATCGAGGTTGTGTGCAGAAGTAGCTTGAGAAAAAGTATTGTGGTTTTCCTTTATGTCTCTTGGTACATCAAAAAGTTAATGCCTCGGGTGAGGATCGAACTCACGACCTTAAGATTATGAGACTTACGCGCTGCCTACTGCGCCACCGAGGCGGTGTGTAGCATTACTTAGAGAAAAACTATTGTGGTTATCCTTTGTGCGTCTAGGTACTTAAAAAACTTAATGCCTCGGGTGAGGATCGAGCTCACGACCTTAAGATTATGAGACTTAAGCGCTGCCTACTGCGTCACCGAGGCTTTGAGTAGCTGTACCTAAAGAAAATGTATTGTAATGAACTTTTGTGTGTCTAGGTACATCAAAAAGTTAATGCCTCGGGTGAGGATGCAACTCACGACCTTAAGATTATGAGACTTACGCGCTGCCTACCGCGCCACCGAGGTGGTGTGTAGCATTAATTAGAGAAAAAGTATTGTGGTTATCCCTTGTGTGTCTAGGTACATCAAAAACTTAATGCCTCGGGTGAGGATCGAACTCACGACCTTAAGATTATGAGACTTACACGCTGCCTACTGCGCCACCGAGGATCAATTTAGCGGCATCTAGAGAAAAAGTATTGTGGTTAACTGTTGTGTGTCTAGGTACATCAAAAAGTTAAAGCCTCGGGTGAGGATCGAACTCATTGACTTAAGATTATGAGACTTACGCGCTGCTTACTGCGGAACTGAGGCTGTATTTAGCAGTAGCTAGAGAAAAAGTATTGTGGTTAACTGTTGTGCGTCTAGGTACATCAACAAGTTACTGCCTCGGGTGAGGATCGAACTCACGACCTTAAAACTATGGGACTTACATGCTGCCTACTGCGCCACCAAGACTGTGTGTAAAAGTACCTAGAGAAAAAGTATTGTGTTTAACCTTTGTGTGTCCAGGTACATCAAAAACTTAATGCCCCGGGTGAGGATCGAACTCACGACCTTAAGATTATGAGACTTACGCGCTGCCTACTGTGCCACCGAGGCTGTTAATAGCAGTACCTAGAGAGAAAGTATTGTGGTGAACTGTTGTGCGTCTGGGTACATCAAAAAGTTAATGCCTCGGGTGAGAATTGAACTCACGACCTTAATATTATGAGACTTACGCGCTGCTTACTGCGCCACCGAAGCTATGTGTAGCAGTAACAAGAGAAAAAGTATTGTGGTGAGCTTTTCTGTGTCTAGGTACATCAAAAAGTTAATGCCTCGGGTGAGGATCGAACTCACGACCTTAAGATTATGAGACTTACGCGCTGCCTACTGCGCCACCGAGGCTGTGTTTAGCAGTATTTAGAGAAAAAGTATTGTGGTTAAGTGTTGTGCGTCTAGGTACATCAAATAGTTAATGCCTCGGGTGAGGATCGAACTCACGACCTTAAGATTATGAGACTTACGCGCTGCCTACTGGGCCAACGAGGCTGTATTCAGCATCAGCTAGAGAAAAATATTGTGGTTAACTGTTGTGCGTCTAGGTACATCAAATAGTTAATGCCTTGGGTGAGGATCGAAATCACGACCTTAAGATTATGAGACTTACGCGCTGCCTACTGCGCCACCGAGGCTGTGTGTAGAATTACTTAGAGAACAAGTATTGTGGTTATCCTTTGTGAGTCTAGGTATATCAAAAACTTAATGCCTCGGGTGAGGATCGAACTCACGACCTTAAGATTATTAGACTTACGCGCTGCCTACTGCGCCACCTAGGCTGTGTGCAGGTGTAGCTAGAGAAAAAGTATTGTGGTTATTCTTTGTGTGTCTAGGTACATCAAAAAGATCATGCTTCGGGTGACGATCGAACTCAAGACCTTAAGATTATGAGACTTAAGCGCTGCGTACTGCGCCACCTAGGCTGTGTGCAGCAGTAGCTAGAGAAAAAGTATTGTGTTTATCCTTTGTGTCATTAGGGACATCAAAAAGATCACGCTTGTGGTGAGGATCGAACTCACGACCTTAAGATTATGAGACTTACGAGCTGTCTACTGCGCCACCGAGGCTGTGTTTAGCAGTAGCTAGAGAAAAAGCATTGAGGTTAACTGTTGTGGGTCTAGGTACATCTAAAAGTTACTGCCTCGGGTGAGGATCGAACTCACGACGTTAAGACTATAGAACTTACGGGCAGCCTACTGCGCCACTTAGACTGTGTGTAGGAGTACCTAGAGAAAAAGTATTGTGGTTATACTTTGTGTGTCCATCTACATCAAAAAATTAATGCCCCGGATGAGGATCAAACTCACGACCTTAAGATTATGAGACTTACGCGCTGCCTACTGCGCCACCGAGGCTGTATGCAGCAGTAGCTAGACCAAAAGTATGGTGTTTATCCTTTATGTCTCTAGGTACATCAAAAATATCATGCTTTGGGTGAGGATCGAACTCACGACCTTAAGATTATGAGACTTACGCGCTGCCTACTGCGTCACCGAGGCTGTGAATAGCAGTATCTAGAGAAAAAGTATTGTGGTGAACTTTGGTGCGTCTAGGTACATAAAAAAGTTAATGCCTCGGGTGAGGATCGAACTCACGACCTTAAGATTATGAGACTTACGCGCTGCATACTGCGCCACCGAGGCTGTGTTTAGCAGTTATTAGAGAAAAAGTATTGTGGTTAAGTGTTGTGCGTCTAGGTACATCAAATAGTTAATGCCTCGGGTGAGGATCAAACTCACGAACTTAAGATTATGAGACTTACGCGCTGCCTACTGCGGAACTGAGGCTGTTTGCAGCAGTAGCTGGAGAAAAAGTATTGTGGTTATCCTTTGTGTCATTAGGCACATCAAAAAGATCATGCTTTGGGTGAGGATAGAACTCACGACCTTAAGATTATGAGACTTACGCGCTGCCTACTGCGCCTTCGAGGATGTGCGCAGCAGTAGCTAGAGAAAAAGTATTTTGGTTATCCTTTGTGTCTCTAGGTACATCAAAAAGTTAATACCTCGGGTGAGGATCGAACTCACGACCTTAAGATTAAGAGACTTACTCGCTGCCAACTGCGCCACCGAGGCTGTTTGCAGCAGTAGCTAGAGAAAAAGTATTGTGGTGATATTTGTGCGTCTAGGTACATCAAAAAGTTAATGCCTCGGGTGAGGATCGAACACACGACCTGAAGATTATGAGACTTACGCGTTGGATACTGCGCCATCGAGGCTGTGTGCAGCAGTAGCTAGAGAAAAAGAATTGTGGGTATCTGTTATGCGTCTAGGTACATCAAATAGTTACTGACTCGGGTGAGGATCGAACTCACGACCTTAAGATTATGAGACTTACGCGCTGATTACTGCGCCACCGAGTCTGTGCGCGTCAGTAGCTAGAGAAAAAGTATTGTGGTTACCCTTTGTGTCTCTAGGTACATCAAAAAGTAAATACCTCAGGTGAGGATCGAACTCACGACCTTAAGATTATGAGACTTACAGGCTGCCAACTGCGCCATCGAGGTTGTGTGCAGAAGTAGCTTGAGAAAAAGTATTGTGGTTATCCTTTGTGTCTCTAGGTACATCAAATGGTTAATATCTCGGGTGAGGATCGAACTCACGACCTTAAGCTTATGAGACTTACGCGCTGCCTACTGCGCCACTGAGGGTGTGCGCAGCAGTAGCTAGAGAAAAAGTATTGTGGTTATCCTTTGTGCCTCTAGGTACATCAAAAAGATCATGCTTTGGGTGAGGATCGAACTCACGACCTTAAGATTATGACACTTACGCGCTGCCTACTCCGCCACCTAGGCTGTGTGCAGCAGTAGCTAGAGAAAAATTATTGTGGTTATCCTTTGTGTCATTGGGGACATCAAAAAGATCATGCTTTAGGTGAGGATCGAACTCTTGACCTTAAGATTATGAGACTTACGCGCTGCCTACTGGTCCACCGAGGCTCTAAATAGCAGTACCTTGAGAAAAAGTATTGTGGTGAACTTTTGTGAGTCTAGGTATATAAACAAATTCATGCCTCGGGTGAGTATCGAACGCAAGACCTTAAGATTATGAAACTTACGCGCTGCCTACTGCGCCACCGAGGCTGTGTTTAGCAGTACTTAGAGAAAAAGTATTGTGGTTAAGTGTTGTGCGTCTAGGTACATCAAATATTTAATGCCTCGGTTGAGGATCGAACTCACGACCTTAAGATTATGAGACTTACGCGCTGCCTACTGCTCCGTCGAGGAGCTAAATAGCAGTACCTAGAGAAAAAGTATTGTGGTGAACTTTTGTGAGTCTAGGTATATCAACAAATTCAAGCCTCGGTTGAGTATCGAACGCAAAACCTTAAGATTATGAGACTTAAGCGTTGGCTACTGCGCCATCGAGGCTGTGTTCAGGAGTACTTTGAGAAAAAGTATTGTGGTTAAGTGTTGTGCGTCTAGGTACATCAAACATTTAATGCCTCGGGTGAGGTTTGAACTCACCACCTTAAGATTATGAGACTTACGCGCTGCCTACTGCGCCACCGAGGCTGTGTTTAGCAGTAGTTAAGAAAAAGTATTGTGGTTAAGTGCTGTGCGTTTAGGTACATCAAATATTTAATGCCTCGGGTGAGGTTCGATCTCACGACCTTAAGATTATGAGACTTACGCGTTGCCTACTGCGCCACCGAGGGTGTGTGCAGCAGTAGCTAGAGAAAAAAATATTTTGGTTATCCTTTGTGTCTCTAGGTACATCAAAAAGTTAATGCTTTAGGTGAGGATCGAACACACGACCTTAAGATTATGAGACTTACGGGCTGCCTTCTGCGCCACCGAGGCTGTGTGCAGCAGTAGCTCGAGAAAGAGTATTATGGTGAACTTTTGTGCGTTTAGCTACATCAAAAAGTTAATGCCTCGGGTGAGGATCGAACTCACGACCTTAAGATTATGAGACTTACGCGCTGCCTACTGGGCCACCGAGGCTGTGTTTAGCAGTAGTTAGAGAAAAAGTATTATGGTTAAGTGTTGTGCCTCTAGGTACATCAAATAGTTGATGTCTCGGGTGAGGATCGAACTCACGACCGTAAGATTATGAGACTTACGCGATGCCTACTGCGCCACCGAGGCTGTGCATGGCAGTACCTAGAGCAAAAGTATTGTGGTTAACTGTTGTGTGTCTAGGTACATCAAAAAGTTAAAGCCTCGGATGAGGATCGAACTCATGAACTTAAGATTATGAGACTTACGCGCTGCCTACTACGGAACTGAGGCTGTATTTAGCAGTAGCTAGAGAAAAAGTATTGTGGTTAACTGTTGTGCGTCTAGGTACATCAAAAAGTTACTGCCTCGGGTGAGGATCGAACTCACGAGCTTAAGATTATGAGACTTACGCGCTGCCTACTGCGCCACCGAGGCTGTGTTTAGCAGTATTTAGAGAAAAAGTATTGTGGTTAAGTGTTGTGCGTCTAGGTACATGAAAAAGTTAATGCCGGGGTGAGGATCGAACTCACGACCTTAAGATTATGAGACTTACGCGCTGCCTACTGCGCCACCGAGGCTGTGTTTAGCAGTAGTTAGAGAAAAAGTATTCAGGTTAAGTGTTGTGCGTCTAGGTACATCAAATAGTTAATGCCTGGGGTGAGGATTGAATTCACGACCTTAAGATTATGAGACTTATGCGCTGCCTACTGCGCCACCTAGGCTGTGTGCAGCTGTAGCTAGAGGAAAAGGATTGTGGTTATCCTTTGTGAGTCTAGGTACCTCAAAAACTTAATGCCTCGGGTGAGGATCGAACTCACGACCTTAAGATTATGAGACTTACGCGCTGCCTACTGCGCCACCTAGGCTTTGTGCAGCTGTAGCTAGAGAAAAAGTATTGTGGTTATCCTTTGTGTGTCTAGGTACATCAAAAGGATCATGCTTCGGGTGAGGATCGAACTCACGACCTTAAGATTATGAGACTTACGCGCTGCCTACTGCGCCACCGAGGCTGTGTTAACAGTAGCTAGAGAAAAAATATGGTGGTTAACTGTTGTGCGTCTAGGTACATCAAAAAGTTAATGCTTCGGGTGAGGATCGAACTCACGACCTTAAGATTATGAGACTTACGCGATGCCTAAGGCGCCACCGAGGCTGTGTGTATCAGAGGCTAGAGATAAAGTATAATGGTGAACTTTCGTGTGTAAAGGTACATTAAAAAATTGATGCCTCGAGTGAGGCTCGAACTCACGACCTTAAGATTAAGAGACTTACGCGCTGCCTACTGCGGAACTGAGGCTGTATTTAGCAGTAGCTAGAGAAAAAGGATTGTGGTTAACTGTTGTGCGTCTAGATACATCTAAAAGTTACTGCCTCGGGTGAGGATCGAACTCACGACCTTAAAATAACGGGACTTACGCGCTTCCTACTGCGCCACCGAGACTGTATGTAGGAGTACCTAGAGAATAGTGTTGGGGTTATCCTTTGTGTCTCTAGGTACATCAAAAAGATCATGCTTCGGGTGAGGATGGAGCTCACGACCTTAAGATTATGAGACTTACGCGCTGCCTACTGCGCCACCGAGCCTGTGAATAGCAGTATCTTGAGAAAAAGTTTAGTAGTGAACTTTTGTGTGTCTAGGTACATCAAAAACTTAATGCCTCGGGTGAGGATCGAACCAACGACCATAAGATTATGAGACTTACGCGCTGCCTACTGCGCCACCGAGGTTGTTAATAGCAGTACCTAGAGAGAAAGTATTGTGGTGAACTGTTGTGCGTCTAGGTACATCAAAAAGTTAATGCCTCGGGTGAGCATCGAACTCATGACCTTAAAATTATGAGACTTCGCGCTGCCTACTGCGCCACCGAGGCTGTTAATAGCAGTACCTAGAGAGAAAGTATTGTGGTGAACTGTTGTGCGTCTGGGTACATCAAAAAGTTAATGCCTCGGGTGAGAATTGAACTCACGACCTTAATATTATGAGACTTACGCGCTGCCTACTGCGCCACCGAAGCTATGTGTAGCAGTAACAAGAGAAAAAGTATTGTGGTGAGCTTTTCTGTGTCTAGGTACATCAAAAAGTTAATGCCTCGGGTGAGGATCGAACTCACGACCTTAAGATTATGAGACTTAGGCGCTGCCTACTGCGCCACCGAGGCTGTGTTTAGCAGTATTTAGAGAAAAAGTATTGTGGTTAAGTGTTGTGCGTCTAGGTACATCAAATAGTTAATGCCTCGGCTGATGATCGAACTCACGACCTTAAGATTATGAGACTTACGCGCTGCCTACTGCGCCACCGAGGCTGTATTCAGCAGCAGCTAGAGAAAAATATTGTGGTTAACTGTTGTGCGTCTAGGTACATCAAATAGTTAATGCCTGGGGTGAGGATCGAACTCACGACCTTAAGATTATGAGACTTACGCGCTGCCTGCTGCGCCACCTAGGCTGTGTGTAGAATTACTTAGAGAACAAGTATTGTGGTTATCCTTTGTGAGTCTAGGTACATCAAAAACTTAATGCCTCGGGTGAGGATCGAACTCACGACCTTAAGATTATGAGACTTACGCGCTGCCTACTGCGCCACCTAGGCTGTGTGCAGGTGTAGCTAGAGAAAAAGTATTGTGGTTATCCTTTGTGTGTCTAGGTACATCAAAAAGATCATGCTTCGGGTGACGATCGAACTCACGACCTTAAGATTATGAGACTTAAGCGCTGCGTACTGCGCCACCTAGGCTGTGTGCAGCAGTAGCTAGAGAAAAAGTATTGTGGTTATCCTTTGTGTCATTAGGGACATCAAAAAGATCACGCTTGTGGTGAGGATCGAACTCACGACCTTAAGATTATGAGACTTACGAGCTGTCTACTGCGCCACCGAGGCTGTGTTTAGCTGTAGCTAGAGAAAAAGCATTGAGGTTAAGTGTTGTGCGTCTAGGTACATCTAAAAGTTACTGCCTCGGGTGAGGATCGAACTCACGACCATAAAACTATAGAACTTACGGGCAGCCTACTGCGCCACTTAGACTGTGTGTAGGAGTACCTAGAGAAAAAGTATTGTGGTTATACTTTGTGTGTCCATCTACATCAAAAAATTAATGCCCCGGATGAGGATCAAACTCATGACCTTAAGATTATGAGACTTACGCGCTGCCTACTGCGCCGCCGAGGCTGTATGCAGCAGTAGCTAGAGAAAAAAATATTTTGGTTATCCTTTGTGTCTCTAGGTACATCAAAAAGTTAATGCTTTAGGTGAGGATCGAACACACGACCTTAAGATTATGAGACTTACGCGCTGCCTTCTGCGCCACCGAGGCTGTGTGCAGCAGTAGCTAGAGAAAGAGTATTATGGTGAACTTTTGTGCGTTTAGCTACATCAAAAAGGTAATGCCTCGGGTGAGGATCGAACTCACGAGCTTAAGATTATGAGACTTACGCGCTGCCTACTGGGCCACCGAGGCTGTGTTTAGCAGTAATTAGAGAAAAAGTATTATGGTTAAGTGTTGTGCCTCTAAGTACATCAAATAGTTAATGTCTCGGGTGAGGATCGAACTCACGACCGTAAGATTATGAGACTTACGCGATGCCTACTGCGCCACCGAGGTTGATTTCAAGAGGAGCTAGAGAAAAATATTGTGGTTAACTGTTGTGCGTCTAGGTACATCAAAAAGTTAATGCCTCGGGTGAGAATTGAACTCACGACCTTAATATTATGAGACTTACGCGCTGCCTACTGCGCCTTCGAGGATGCGCGCAGCAGTAGCTAGAGAAAAAGTATTTTGGTTATCCTTTGTGTCTCTAGGTACATCAAAAAGTTAATACCTAGGGTGAGGATCGAACTCACGACCTTAAGATTATGAGACTTTCTCGCTGCCAACTGCGCCACCGAGGCTGTTTGCAGCAGTAGCTAGAGAAAAAGTATTGTGGTGATATTTGTGCGTCTAGGTACATCAAAAAGTTAATGCCTCTGGTGAGGATCGAACACACGACCTGAAGATTATGAGACTTACGCGTTGGATACTGCGCCATCGAGGCTGTGTGCAGCAGTAGCTAGAGAAAAAGTATTGTGGTTATCTGTTGTGCGTCTAGGTACATCAAATAGTTACTGACTCGGGTGAGGATCGAACTCACGACCTTAAGATTATGAGACTTACGCGCTGATTACTGCGCCACCGAGGCTGTGCGCGTCAGTAGCTAGAGAAAAAGTATTGTGGTTACCCTTTGTGTCTCTAGGTACATCAAAAAGTAAATACCTCAGGCGAGGATCGAACTCACGACCTTAAGATTATGAGACTTACAGGCTGGCAACTGCGCCATCGAGGTTATGTGCAGAAGTAGCTTGAGAAAAAGTTTTCCTTTATGTCTCTTGGTACATCAAAAAGTTAATGCCTCGGATGAGGATCGAACTCACGACCTTAAGATTATGAGACTTACGCGCTGCCTACTGCGCCACCGAGGAGGTGTGTAGCATTACTTAGAGAAAAACTATTGTGGTTATCCTTTGTGCGTCTAGGTACTTAAAAAACTTAATGCCTCGGGTGAGGATCGAGCTCACGACCTTAAGATTATGAGACTTAAGCGCTGCCTACTGCGTCACCGAGGCTTTGAGTAGCTCTACCTAAAGAAAATGTATTGTAATGAACTTTTGTGTGTCTAGGTACATCAAAAAGTTAATGCCTCGGGTGAGGATGCAACTCACGACCTTAAGATTATGAGACTTACGCGCTGCCTACCGCGCCACCGAGGCGGTGTGTAGCATTAATTAGAGAAAAAGTATTGTGGTTATCCCTTGTGTGTCTAGGTACATCAAAAACTTAATGCCTCGGGTGAGGATCGAACTCACGACCTTAAGATTATGAGACTTACACGCTGCCTACTGCGCCACCGAGGATCAATTTAGCGGCATCTAGAGAAAAAGTATTGTGGTTAACTGTTGTGTGTCTAGGTACATCAAAAAGTTAAAGCCTCGGGTGAGGGTCGAACTCATGAACTTAAGATTATGAGACTTACGCGCTGCCTAATACGGAACTGAGGCTGTATTTAGCAGTAGCTAGAGAAAAAGTATTGTGGTTATCTGTTGTGCGTCTAGGTACATCAAAAAGTTACTGCCTCGGGTGAGGATCGAACTCACGACCTTAAGACTATGGGACTTACGCGCTGCCTACTGCGCCACCGAGACTGTGTGTAAAAGTACCTAGAGAAAAAGTATTGTGTTTAACCTTTGTGTGTCCAGGTACATCAAAAACTTAATGCCTCGTGTGAGGATCGAACTCACGACCTTAAGATTATGAGACTTACGCGCTGCCTACTGTGCCACCGAGGCTGTGTGCAGAAGTAACTAGAGAAAAAGTATGATGGTTATCCTTTATGTCTCTAGGTACATCAAAAAAATCATGCTTCGGGTGATGATCGAAGTCATGACCTTAAGATTATGAGACTTACGCGCTGCCTACTGCGTCACCGAGGATGTGTGCAGAAGTAGCTAGAGAAAAAGTATGGTGGTTATCCTTTATGTTTCTAGGTACATCAAAAAGTTAATACCTGGGGTGAGGATCGAACTCACGACATTAATATTATGAGACTTACAAGCTGCCAACTGCGCCACCGAGGCTGTTTGCAGCAGTAGCTAGAGAAAAAGTATTGTGGTTATCCCTTGTGTGTCTAGGTACATCAAAAACTTAATGCCTCGGGTGAGGATCGAACTCACGACCTTAAGATTACGAGACTTACGCGCTGGCTACTGCGCCACCGAGGCTGTGTGCAGCCGTAGCTAGAGAAAAAGTATTGTGGTTATCCTTTGTGTCTCTAGGTACATCAAATGGTTAATATCTCGGGTGAGGATCGAACTCACGACCTTAAGCTTATGAGACTTACGCGCTGCCTACTGCGCCACTGAGGGTGTGCGCAGCAGTAGCTAGAGAAAAAGTATTGTGGTTATCCTTTGTGCCTCTAGGTACATCAAAAAGATCATGCTTCGGGTGAGGATCGAACTCACGACCTTAAGATTATGACACTTACGCGCTGCCTACTGCGCCACCTAGGCTGTGTGCAGCAGTAGCTAGAGAAAAATTATTGTGGTTATCCTTTGTGTCATTGGGGACATCAAAAAGATCATGCTTTAGGTGAGGATCGAACTCTTGACCTTAAGATTATGAGACTTACGCGCTGCCTACTGGTCCACCGAGGAGCTAAATAGCAGTACCTAGAGAAAAAGTATTGTGGTGAATTTTTGTGAGTCTAGGTATATCAACAAATTCAAGCCTCGGTTGAGTATCGAACGCAAGACCTTAAGATTATGAGACTTAAGCGTTGGCTACTGCGCCATCGAGGCTGTGTTCAGCAGTACTTTGAGAAAAAGTATTGTGGTTAAGTGTTGTGCGTCTAGGTACATGAAACATTTAATGCCTCGGGTGAGGTTTGAACTCACCAATTTAAGATTATGAGACTTACGCGCTGCCTACTGCGCCACCGAGGTTATGTTTAGCAGTAGTTAAGAAAAAGTATTGTGGTTAAGTGCTGTGCGTTTAGGTACATCAAATATTTAATGCCTCGGTTGAGGATCGATCTCACGACCTTAAGATTATGAGACTTACGCGCTGCCTACTGCGCCACCGAGGACGTGCTCAGCAGTAGCTAGAGAAAAAGTATTGTGGTGAACTGTTGTGCGTCTAGGTACATCAAAAAGTTAATGCCTCGGGTGAGGATGGAACTCACGACCTGTAGATTATGAGACTTACGCGCTGCCTACTGCGGAACTGAGGCTGTATTTAGCAGTAGCTTGAGAAAAAGTATTGTGGTTAACTGTTGTGCGTCTAGGTACATCAAAAAGTTACTGCCTAGGGTGAGGATCGTACTCACGACCTTAAGACTATGGGACTTACGCGCTGCCTACTGCGCCACCTAGGCTGTGTGGAGCAGTAGCTATAGAAAAAGTATTGTGGTTATCATTTGTGTCATTAGGGACATCAAAAAGATCATGCTTTGGGTGAGGATCGAACTCACGACCATAAGATTATGAGATTTACGCGCTGCCTACTACGCCACCGAGGCTGTGTGCAGCAGTAGCTAGAGAAAAAGTATTTTGGTTATCCTTTGTGTCTCTAGGTACATCAAAAAGTTAATAACTCGGGTGAGGATCGAACTCACGACCTTAAGATTATGAGACTTACACGCTGCCATCGGCGCCACCGAGGCTGTTTGCAGCAGTAGCTAGAGAAAAAGTATTGTGGTGAACTTTTGTGCATCTAGGTACATAAAAAAGTTAATGCCTCGGGTGAGGATCGAACTCACGACCTGAAGAATATGAGACTTACGCGCTGGATACTGCGCCACCGAGGCTGTGTACAGCAGTAGCTAGAGAAAAAGTATTGTGGTTATCCTTTGTGTCCTTAGGTACATCAAAAAGTTAATTCTTCGGGTGAGGATCGAACTCAGGACCTTAAGATTATGAGACTTCCGCGTTGCCTACTGCGCCACTTAGGCTGTGAGCAGCAGTAGCTAGAGAAAAAGTATTGTGGTTAACTGTTGTGCGTCTAGGTACATCAAAAAGTTAATGCCTCGGGTGAGGATCGAACTCACGACCTTAAGATTATGAGACTTACGCGCTGCCTACTGGGCCACCGAGGCTGTGTTTAGCAGTAGTTAGAGAAAAAGTATTATGGTTAAGTGTTGTGCCTCTAGGTACATCAAATAGTTAATGTCTCGGGTGAGGATCGAACTCACGACCGTAAGATTATGAGATTTACGCGATGCCTACTGCGCCACCGAGGGTGATTTCAACAGGAGCTAGAGAAAAATATTGTGGTTCACTGTTGTGCGTCTAGGTACATCAAAATTTTAATGCCTCGGGTGAGAATTGAACTCACGACCTTAATATTATGAGACTTACGCGCTCCCTACTGCGCCACCGAAGCTATGCGTAGCAGTAACAAGAGAAAAAGTATTGTGGTGAGCTTTTCTGTGTCTAGGTACATCAAAAAGTTAATGCCTCGGGTGAGGATCGAACTCACGACCTTAAGATTATGAGACTTACGCGCTGCCTACTGCGCCACCGAGGCTGTGTTTAGCAGTATTTAGAGAAAAAGTATTGTGGTTAAGTGTTGTGCGTCTAGGTACATCAAAAAGTTAATGCCGGGGTGAGGATCGAACTCACGACCTTAAGATTATGAGACTTACGCGCTGCCTACTGCGCCACCGAGGCTGTGTTTAGCAGTAGTTAGAGAAAAAGTATTCAGGTTAAGTGTTGTGCGTCTAGGTACATCAAATAGTTAATGCCTGGGGTGAGGATTGAATTCACGACCTTAAGATTATGAGACTTATGCGCTGCCTACTGCGCCACCTAGGCTGTGTGCAGCTGTAGCTAGAGAAAAAGTATTGTGGTTATCCTTTGTGAGTCTAGGTACCTCAAAAACTTAATGCCTCGGGTGAGGATCGAACTCACGACCTTAAGATTATGAGACTTACGCGCTGCCTACTGCGCCACCTAGGCTGTGTGCAGCTGTAGCTAGAGAAAAAGTATTGTGGTTATCCTTTGTGTGTCTAGGTACATCAAAAAGATCATGCTTCGGGTGAGGATCGAACTCACGACCTAAAGATTATGAGACTTACGCGCTGCCTAGTGCGCCACCGAGGCTGTGTTAACAGTAGCTAGAGAAAAAATATGGTGGTTAACTGTTGTGCGTCTAGGTACATCAAAAAGTTAATGCTTCGGGTGAGGATCGAACTCACGACCTTAAGATTATGAGACTTACGCGATGCCTACGGCGCCACCGAGGCTGTGTGTATCAGAGGCTAGAGATAAAGTATAATGGTGAACTTTCGTGTGTAAAGGTACATTAAAAAATTGATGCCTCGGGTGAGGCTCGAACTCACGACCTTAAGATTAAGAGACTTACGCGCTGCCTACTGCGGAACTGAGGCTGTATTTAGCAGTAGTTAGAGAAAAAGGATTGTGGTTAACTGTTGTGCGTCTAGATACATCTAAAAGTTACTGCCTCGGGTGAGGATCTAACTCACGACCTTAAAACTATGGGACTTACGCGCTTCCTACTGCGCCACCGAGACTGTATGTAGGAGTACCTAGAGAATAGTATTGGGGTTATCCTTTGTGTCTCTAGGTACATCAAAAAGATCATGCTTCGGGTGAGGATGGAACTCACGACCTTAAGATTATGAGACTTACGCGCTGCCTACTGCGCCACCGAGCCTGTGAATAGCAATATCTTGATAAAAAGTATAGTAGTGAACTTTTGTGTGTCTAGGTACATCAAAAAGTTAATGCCTCGGGTGAGGATCGAACCAACGACCATAAGATTATGAGACTTACGCGCTGCCTACTGCGCCACCGAGGCTGTTAATAGCAGTACCTAGAGAGAAAGTATTGTGGTGAACTGTTGTGCGTCTGGGTACATCAAAAAGTTAATGCCTCGGGTGAGGATCGAACTCACGACCTTAAGATTATGAGACTTACGCGCTGCCTACTGCGCCACCGAGGCTGTTAATAGCAGTACCTAGAGAGAAAGTATTGTGGTGAACTGTTGTGCGTCTGGGTACATCAAAAAGTTAATGCCTCGGGTGAGAATTGAACTCACGACCTTAATATTATGAGACTTACGCGCTGCTTACTGCGCCACCGAAGCTATGTGTAGCAGTAACAAGAGAAAAAGTATTGTGGTGAGCTTTTCTGTGTCTAGGTACATCAAAAAGTTAATGCCTCGGGTGAGGATCGAACTCACGACCTTAAGATTATGAGACTTACGCGCTGCCTACTGCGCCACCGAGGCTGTGTTTAGCAGTATTTAGAGAAAAAGTATTGTGGTTAAGTGTTGTGCGTCTAGGTACATCAAATAGTTAATGCTTCGGGTGAGGATCGAACTCACGACCTTAAGATTATGAGACTTACGCGCTGCCTACTGCGCCAACGAGGCTGTATTCAGCATCAGCTAGAGAAAAATATTGTGGTTAACTGTTGTGCGTCTAGGTACATCAAATAGTTAATGCCTGGGGTGAGGATCGAACTCACGACCTTAAGATTATGAGACTTACGCGCTGCCTACTGCGCCACCGAGGCTGTGTGTAGAATTACTTAGAGAACAAGTATTGTGGTTATCCTTTGTGAGTCTAGGTACCTCAAAAACTTAATGCCTCGGGTGAGGATCGAACTCACGACCTTAAGATTATGAGACTTACGCGCTGCCTACTGCGCCACCTAGGCTGTGTGCAGCTGTAGCTAGAGAAAAAGTATTGTGGTTATCCTTTGTGTGTCTAGGTACATCAAAAAGATCATGCTTCTGGTGAGGATCGAACTCACGACCTTAAGATTATGAGACTTACGCGCTGCCTACTGCGCCACCGAGGCTGTGTTAACAGTAGTTAGAGAAAAAGGATTGTGGTTAACTGTTGTGCGTCTAGATACATCTAAAAGTTACTGCCTCGGGTGAGGATCGAACTCACGACCTTAAAACTATGGGACTTACGCGCTTCCTACTGCGCCACCGAGTCTGTATGTAGGAGTACCTAGAGAATAGTATTGGGGTTATCCTTTGTGTCTCTAGGTACATCAAAAAGATCATGCTTCGGGTGAGGATGGAACTCACGACCTTAAGATTATGAGACTTACGCGCTGCCTACTGCGCCACCGAGCCTGTGAATAGCAGTACTTAGAGAGAAAGTATTGTGTTGAACTGTTGTGCGTCTAGGTACATCAAAAAGTTAATGCCTCGGGTGAGGATCGAACTCACGACCTTAAGATTATGAGACTTACGCGCTGCCTACTGCGCCACCGAGGCTGTTAATAGCAGTACCTAGAGAGAAAGTATTGTGGTGAACTGTTGTGCGTCTGGGTACATCAAAAAGTTAATGCCTCGGTTGAGAATTGAACTCACGACCTTAATATTATGAGACTTACGCGCTGCCTACTGCGCCACCGAAGCTATGTGTAGCAGTAACAAGAGAAAAAGTATTGTGGTGAGCTTTTCTGTGTCTAGGTACATCAAAAAGTTAATGCCTCGGGTGAGGATCGAACTCACGACCTTAAGATTATGAGACATACGCGCTGCCTACTGCGCCACCGAGGCTGTGTTTAGCAGTATTTAGAGAAAAAGTATTGTGGTTAAGTGTTGTGCGGCTAGGTACATCAAATAATTAATGCCTCGGGTGAGGATCGAACTCACGACCTTAAGATTATGAGACTTACGCGCTGCCTACTGCGCCACCGAGGCTGTATTCAGCAGCAGCTAGAGAAAAATATTGTGGTTAACTGTTGTGCGTCTAGGTACATCAAATAGTTAATGCCTGGGGTGAGGATCGAACTCACGACCTTAAAATTATGAGACTTACAGGCTGCCAACTGCGCCATCGAGGTTGTGTGCAGAAGTAGCTTGAGAAAAAGTATTGTGATTTTCCTTTATGTCTCTTGGTACATCAAAAAGTTAATGCCTCGGGTGAGGATCGAACTCACGACCTTAAGATTATGAGACTTACGCGCTGCCTACTGCGCCACCTAGGCTGTGTGCAGGTGTAGCTAGAGAAAAAGTATTGTGGTTATCCTTTGTGTGTCTAGGTACATAAAAAAGATCATGCTTCCGGTGACGAACGAACTCACGACCTTAAGATTATGAGACTTAAGCGCTGCGTACTGCGCCACCTAGGCTGTGTGCAGCAGTAGCTAGAGAAAAAGTATTGTGGTTATCCTTTGTGTCATTAGGGACATCAAAAAGATCACGCTTGTGTTGAGGATCGAACTCACGACCTTAAGATTATGAGACTTACGAGCTGTCTACTGCGCCACCGAGGCTGTGTTTAGCAGTAGCTAGAGAAAAAGCATTGAGGTTAACTGTTGTGGGTCTAGGTACATCTAAAAGTTACTGCCTCGGGTGAGGATCGAACTCACGACCTTAAGACTATAGAACTTACGGGCAGCCTACTGCGCCACTTAGACTGTGTGTAGGAGTACCTAGAGAAAAAGTATTGTGGTTATACTTTGTGTGTCCATCTACATCAAAAAATTAATGCCCCGGATGAGGATCAAACTCACGACCTTAAGATTATGAGACTTACGCGCTGCCTACTGCGCCACCGAGGCTGTATGCAGCAGTAGCTAGACCAAAAGTATGGTGATTATCCTTTATGTCTCTAGGTACATCAAAAATATCATGCTTTGGGTGAGGATCGAACTCACGACCTTAAGATTATGAGACTTACGCGCTGCCTACTGCGTCACCGAGGCTGTGAATAGCAGTATCTAGAGAAAAAGTATTGTGGTGAACTTTTGTGCGTCTAGGTACATAAAAAAGTTAATGCCTCGGGTGAGGATCGAACTCACGACCTTAAGATTATTAGACTTACGCGCTGCCTAGTGCGCCACCGAGGCTGTGTTAACAGTAGCTAGAGAAAAAATATGGTGGTTAACTGTTGTGCGTCTAGGTACATCAAATAGTTAAAGCCTCGGGTGAGGATCGAACTCACGAACTTAAGATTATGAGACTAACACGCTGCCTACTGCGCCTCCTAGGCTGTGTGCAGCAGTAGCTAGAGAAAAAGTATTGTGGTTATCCTTTGTGTGTCTAGGTGCATCAAAAAGATCATGCTTCGGGTGACGATCGAACTCACGACCTTAAGATTATGAGACTTAAGCGCTGCGTACTGCGCCACCGAGGCTGTGTGCAGCAGTAGCTAGAGGAAAAGTATTGTGGTGAACTTTTGTGCGTCTAGGTACATCAAAAATTTAATGCCTCGGGTGAGGATCGTACTCACGAACTTAAGATTACGAGACTTACGCGCTGGCTACTGCGCCACCGAGGCTGTGTGCTGCAGTAGAAAGAGAAAAAGTATTGTGGTTATCTGTTGTGCGTCTAGGTACATCAAATAGTTAATGCCTCGGGTGAGGATCGAACACACGACCTGAAGATTATGAGACTTACGCGTTGGATACTGTGCCATCGAGGCTGCGTATAGCAGTAGCTAGAGAAAAAGTATTGTGGTTATCTGTTGTGCGTCTAGGTACATCAAATAGCTACTGCCTCGGGTGAGGATCGAACTCACGACCTTAAGATTATGAGACTTACGCGCTGCATACTGCGCCACCGAGGCTGTGCGCGGCAGTAGCTAGAGAAAAAGTATTGTGGTTACCCTTTGTGTCTCTAGGTACATCAAAAAGTAAATACCTCGGGTGAGGATCGAACTCACGACCTGAAGATTATGAGACTTACAGGCTGCCAACTGCGCCATCGAGGTTGTGTGCAGAAGTAGCTAGAGAAAAAGTATTGTGGTTTTCTTTTATGTCTCTTGGTACATCAAAAAGTTAATGCCTCGGGTGAGGATCGAACTCACGACCTTAAGATTATGAGACTTACGCGCTGCCTACTGAGCCACCGAGGCGGTGTGTAGCGTAACTTAGAGAAAAACTATAGTGGTTATCCTTTGTGTGTCTAGGTACTTAAAAAACATAATGCCTCGGGTGAGGATCGAGCTCACGACCTTAAGATTATGAGACTTAAGCGCTGCCTACTGCGCCACTGAGGCTTTGAGTAGCTGTACCTAGAGAAAATGTATTGTAATGAACTTTTGTGTGTCTAGGTACATCAAAAAGTTAATGCCTCGGGTGAGGATGCAACTCACGACTTTAAGATTATGAGACTTACGCGCTGCCTACTGCGCCACCGAGGCGGTGTGTAGCATTAATTAGAGAAAAAGTATTGTGGTTATCCCTTGTGTGTCTAGGTACATCAAAAACTTAATGCCTCGGGTGAGGATCGAACTCACGACCTTAAGGTTATGAGACTTACACGCTGCCTACTGCGCCACCGAGGATCAATTTAGCGGCATCTAGAGAAAAGGTATTGTGGTTAACTGTTGTGAGTCTAGGTACATCAAAAAGTTAAAGCCTCGGGTAAGGATCGAACTCACGAACTTAAGATTATGAGACTTACGCGCTGCCTACTGCGGAACTGAGGCTGTATTTAGCAGTAGCTAGAGAAAAAGTATTGTGGTTAACTGTAGTGAGTCTAGGTACATCAAAAAGTTAAAGCCTCGGGTGAGGATCGAACTCACGAACTTAAGATTACGAGACTTACGCGCTGGCTACTGCGCCACCGAGGCTTTGTGCAGCAGTATCTAGAGTATAAGTATTGCTGCGAATTTTTGTGTGTCTAGGTACATCAAAAAGTTAATTCCTCGGGTGAGGATAGAACTCACGACCTTAAGATTATGAGAATTACACACTGCCTACTGCGCCACCGAGGCTGTGTGCAGAAGTAGCTAGAGAAAAAGTATTGTGGTGTTCCTTTATGTCTCTAGGTACATCAAAAGGATCATGCTTCGGGTGAGGATCGAACTCACGACCTCAAGATTATGAGACTTCCGCGCTGCCTACTGAGCCACCGAGGCTGTGTTAACAGTAGCTAGAGAAAAAGTATTGTGGTGAACTGTTGTGCGTCTAGGTACATCAAAAATTTAATGCCTCGGGTGAGGATCGAACTCACGACCTTAAGATTACGAGACTTACGCGCTGGCTACTGCGCCACCGAGGCTGTGTGCAGCAGTAGCTAGAGAAAAAGTATTGTGGTTATCCTTTGTGTGTCCAGATACATCAAAAACTTAATGCCTCGGGTGATGATCGAACTCACGACCTTAAGATTATGAGACTTACGCGCTGCCTAATGCGCCAACCGAGGCTGTGTGCAGAAGTATCTAGAGAAAAACAATTGTGTTTATCCTTTATGTCTCTAGGCACATCAAAAAAATCATGCTTCTGGTGATGATCGAACTCATGACCTTAAGATTATGAGACTTATGCGCTGTCTACTGCGCCACCGAGGCTGTGAGTAGCAGTACCTAGCGAAAATATATTGTGGTGAACTTTTGTGTGTCTAGGTACATCAAAAAGTTAATGCCTCGGGTGAGGATCGAACTCACGACCTTAAGATTATGAGACGCGCTGCCTAATGCGGAACTGAGGCTGTATTTAGCAGTAGCTAGAGAAAAAGTATTGTGGTTAACTGTTGTGCGTCTAGGTACATCAAAAAGTTACTGCCTCGGGTGAGGATCGAACTCACGACATTAAGACTATGGGACTTACGCGCTGCCTACTGCGCCACCGAGACTGTGTGTAACAGTACCTAGAGAAATGGTATTGTGGTTATCCTTTGTGTGTCCAGGTACATCAAAACCTTAATGCCTCGGGTGAGGATCGAACTCACGACTTTAAGATTATGAGACTTTCGCCCATCCTACTGCGCCACCGAGACTGCGTGTAACAGTACCTAGAGAAATGGTATGGTGGTTATCCTTTATGTCTCTAGGTACATCAAAAAGATCATGCTTTGGGTGAGGATCGAACTCTCGACCTTAAGATTATGAGACTTACGCGCTGCCTACTGCGTCACCGAGGCTTTGAGTAGCAGTACCTGGAGAAAATGTATAGTAGTGAACTTTTGTGTGTCTAGGTTCCACAAAAAGTTAATGCCTCGGGTGAGGATCGAACTCACGACTTTAAGATTATGAGACTTACGAGCTGCCTACTGCGCCACCGAGGCTGTCTGCAGCAGTAGCTAGATACAAAGTATTGTGGTTATCCTTTGTGTGTCTAGGTACATCAAAAAGTTAATGCTTCGGGTGGTGATCGAACTCACGACCTTAAGATTATGAGACTTATGCGCTGCCTACTGCGCCACCGAGGCTGTGTGTCTCAGGAGCTAGAGAAGAAGTATAATGGTGAACTTTCGTGTGTCAAGGTATATCAACAAATTCATGCCTCGGTTGATTATGGAACGCACGACCTTAAGATTATGAGACTTATGCGCTGCCTACTGCGCCACCGAGGCTGTGTTCAGCAGGAGCTAGAGAAAAAGTATTGTGGTTAACTGATGTGCGTCTAGGTACATCAAAAAGTTAATGCCTCGGGTGAGGATCGACCTCGCTACCTTAAGATTAAGAGCCTTACGCGCTGCCTACTGCGCCACCGAGGCTGTGTGCAGCAGTAGCTAGAGAAAAAGTATTTTGGTTATCCTTTGTGTCTCTAGGTACATCAGAAAGTTCATGCCTCGGGTGAGGCTTGAACTCACGACCTTAAAATTATAAGACTTACGCGCTGCCTACTGCGCCACCGAGGCTGTGAATGGCAGTGCCTAGAGAAAAAGTATTGTGGTGAACTTTTTGTGTCTAGGTACATCAAGAAGTTAATACCTCGGGTGAGGATCGAACTCACGACCTTAAGATTATGAGACTTACGCGCTGCCTACTGCGCCACCGAGGCTGTGTTTAGCAGTAATTAGAGAAAAAGTATTGTGGTTAAGTGTTGTGCGTCTAGGTACATCAAATAGTTAATGCCTCGGGTGAGGATCGAACTCAGGACCTTAAGATTATGACTTACGCGCTACCTACTGCGTCACCGAGGCTGTGTGTAGTATTACTTAGAGAACAAGTATTGTGGTTATCCTTTGTGTGTCTAGGTACATCAAAAACTTAATTCCTCGGGTGGGGATCGAACTCACGACCTTAAGATAATGAGACTAACGCGCTGCCTACTGCGCCTCCTAGGCTGTGTGCAGCAGTAGCTAGAGAAAAAGTATTGTGGTTATCCTTTGTGTCATTAGGGACATTAAAAAGATCATGCTTTGGGTGAGGATCGAACTCATGACCTTAAGATTATGAGTCTTACGAGCCTCCTACTGCGCCACCGAGGCTGTGTGCAGCAGTAGCTAGAGAAAAAGTATTTTGGTTATCCTTTGTGTGTCTAGGTACATCAAAAAGTTAATGCCTCGGGTGAGGATCGAACTCACGACCTTAAGATTATGAGACTTACGCGCTGCCTCCTGCGCCACCGAGGCTGTGTTAACAGTAGCTAGAGAAAAAGTATTGTGGTTAACTGTTGTGCGTCTGGGTATATCAAAAAGTTAATGCCTCGGGTGAGGAACTAACTCACAAGCTTAAGATTATAATACTTACTCGCTGCCTACTGCGCCACCGAGCCTTTGTGCACCAGTAGCTACAGAAAAAGTATTATGGTTATACTTTGTGTCTCTAGGTACATCAAAAAGTTCATTTCTTGGGTGAGGCTCGAACTCACGACCTTAAGATTATGAGACTTACACTCTGCCTACTGCGCCACCGAGGCTGTGTGCAGCAGTAGCTAGAGAAAAAGTATTGTGGTGTTCCTTTATGTCTCTAGGTACATCAAAATTTAATGCCTCGGGTGAGGATCGAAATCACGACCTTAAGATAATGAGGCTTTCGGTTTGCCTACTGCGCTACTGAGACTGTGTTAAGCAAATGATAGAGAAAAAGCATATTGGTGAATATTTGTGTGTCTAGGTACATCAAAAAGTTAATGCCTAAGGTGAACATCGAACTCACGACTTTAAAGTCATGTGACTTACGCGCCACCGAAGCTGTGTTGTTCAGAAGCTAGAGAAAAAGTATTGTGGGTAATTGTTTGGTGCCTCTTGTGAAGATGGAACTCACGACCTTAAGATTATGAACATTAAAATTCTCAATTAATTCCAATTAATAAAAATGACCTTAAATGAAAAACTTGCTGAAAGATTATTCCATTGTTTATATCCATTTTCATGTGAATTTCTTATTTATATAGTGGAAGTAAAACAAGTTAAACATTATTAAGGGACGACAGAACCCAGTAGACTATTATAACTTTAATTCCAAATCTTCTCGGGCTTCTAGCCAGGTAAAAACTTGGCTTGACACCAACGTTTCGAAGAAGTGCATCTTCCTCGTCTTCAGGGTGAACTGATCAGTTCACCCTGAAGACGAGGAAGATGCACTTCTTCGAAACGTTGGTGTCAAGCCAAGTTTTTACCTGGCTAGAAGCCCGAGAAGATTTGGAATTAACACGTCGCCAGGAAAGCTTCAGTTCTTATTTTATTATAACTTTGTGGATTATTTTAGTTTAGGCGCAGCCTACTACGCTACCGAAGCTATAAGCAGCAACTACAAAAATAAACATATTTTGGTTATCTGTTGTATGTCAATGACTTTTTAATACTTATTCGTCAAACTGTAGACTTTAACATTATGAGTCATACCTAGGCTGTGTGGATTCAATACAAGTAAACAAATTATGGGTATGCGTTAAGTCTAGGTATATCGAAAGCCTAATACCTCAGGTGAAATTCGAACTCACGACCTTAAGTTTAAGAGACTCAAGCCCTGCCTACTGCGCTTCCGAGGCTGTGTTTGGCAACAAAAGTGTAATGGTTTTGTGATTTTATGTTGTGTGTCTATTCATATCAAAATAATGTACCTCAACTGCGAATAGGACATATGGCCATAAATTTAGCTAACAAATTATGGTGCAGCAAAAGCCTGGAAAACTCCCATTCAATTTGGGGTAAAAAAAAAATTATAAAACGGTGTACGTGTGTGTGTGTGTGTGTGCATTTATGTGTGTTGTTGCTGTGGACAGCATAGCTCAGAAACTAAGATCGTTAAATACTAAACTTGGTATTTAAGTTTGGTATATTACAGGGATGCGACACGAAGATTGTCAAGCAAATCCCCACTACCTTTACAATGAAACAATTTTGAAATGTTTGTTTTTCATAAAAATGACTAACGATTTTGATTTAAATACTGTAGGTATATTAAAGCTATTTATTTACCTCACAAATAGAATGTTTATCTTGAATTTTCTGGAAATGGCTTCTAAAGACTTGTTTATTCTTGGTGAAATTTTCTGAATTTTACATAACTGGTAAACTATAAGAGATACAAAAAATTTACTAGGTACACAAAAAATGTAGATCTCTTAAAACACACAATTTATGCCATACACATTTTTTGCTGAGTTGACCGTTTCTTAGATATTTCTAATTGTTGGTTTCAATTTTAAACTTTTCTAACGAGGACACCTTTCGTTTCATCTCACTTTCGTTTTTCTGGTAGTGGAAAACGTACCGAACTTCAATTGTTCACATATCGATCCAACTTCCCTTATTTTCCTTCTGATTATGAAGAACTAAGCAGTAAACCCAGTTGTATTAATGCTTATTTAGTTTAGCATGATGTAGATATAAAACTAATCTTTTATAAGAATAGTTTGTTTGCAGAACAAGTAGAAAAGGTCATATGAATTTAACACATCAGATTAATTTGCAAAAATCCTCCTCAGATGAAGCAGATGAACGCACACTCTACACAAACACACAAAACAAAGAAACAAACAAAACAAAACTGGTGCAACAAAGAGTGGCATCAATGCTCTAAGTCCTGCTTTTATGGTAAACAAACCTTTATTGGTGTAAGAGGGAAATATTTGTGAGCATTTTAGAAATTTTAAAACTAATAATTCTTGTTTTATTGTCTAAAAATATTTCAGTGTCGTCATCCATGCTACTGAAGCTGCAAGTTACCTCAACAAAAGTATTATCTAAATGATATACATTTCGAAATAAGATATTTCTACAGGAAATAGACATTAAAATTTGGTGTGTAACATTCATAGGACTTTTTGTACTATTTTACAACAAACTGTTCTTACAAAAGCTTATTGGTCTACCTAATTCATGTTAATTGAAATAAAAATTAGCAGAAAATCGTCTTTTTAGCGATTTTGTTGTAGGTACAGTGACTTTAAGTGTGTTCCCTAGAATAAAAGCGACATTCAAACATTTAAATGTTGGTTATGTGATAAATAGATTGAGTACTATATATGCACTAAAATTGTCTAAAACATACATGCAAATTAAACTAAGGCAATAAATATTATTGCCTTATCTACATTTAGACAATTTGGTTTAATAATAAGATTTTTATCTGTGATTAAGAAGAATTATATTTAATAAAATTATTTTAATTTATTTAAATATTTATCATATATTCCCGATTTAATTCAAACATAACCTGCTGACATACAACTTTCAGTTCAAAAACCTTAACTACATCCTGGTAATCAAGATAAACACAAGCAGAAATTGTCCTATTACTTGCTTCCTCATATGTATATGGGAAATAAGGAAAAACGTTTGGCCAAAGCGATAGTCAAATGTATTATTTGCTGTCGCTATGCCATTGTCATTTAAATTCGATTCTTTCAACGTCCACCAGTAAATTAAAAGAAACACAGACGGAGTTCCTGTTTGAGAAAAGTATGCGTTTTAAAATTGAAACCAATAAACAAGAATTTTTTTTTTTTTGGAAATGCTTAACTCTAGTAAAAATGTATTTGATATAAATTGTGTGTTTCAACAAAATCTACATTTTTTGTTGTTTTATTTGCCTTGTCTTACGGGTTACCAGTTATAAAAATGTCATCAAGAAATCAATGGTCTTCTGACGCTATTTCCAGAAAATTCAAATTATACATTTCATTCGTCATGAAAATATCTTAAACATGCAATTCTAATCAAAATCGTTAGAATCATGTTTGATGACATCAAAATGTTCGAAAAATAATCCATGTAAAGACTAGAGGTGGGGGAAGGTGCTAAACTTAAATACCAAGTAGAGCATTTAATGGACTTACGTTTTTGAATTATGCTGCCCTCCCTCTTTCCCGCCACACACACACACACACACACACACACATACAGATCGATTGATAGGCAGACAGACACATACACCGGGTCTTTTTCTAATATTTTTTTTTTTAGTTCAGGGGTATCAAAACATATATTTCCGGTGAAATCTCGGTAAGTGCATTGTGTTCTCTTTCATAGCCAGGAGTAAAACAGAAGAGAAATGAAACGTATGAGAAATTTTTATGTGAGAAAAATCCAATTATTTAAAAAAAAAAAGCAATAACAGGGAATACCTCGGAAATGGTCAACTATACAAAAAAGGTATGACATAAATTGGTTGTTTTAACGATATCTACTTTTTTGTGTAGTAACTTATTATCTATCTCTTACAGTTTATCAGTTACACAATAGTCAATCAGAATGAAGAGGATATCAGATGCTATTGCCAGAATATTCAAGATATGCATTTCATATGTCATGTAATATCTGTAATATACGGTATATTTCATCAAAATTGTTAAAGCAATTTTGGGGGAAATTTTTCTATGTAAAGGGCAGTTTTGGGTGGCTGAATTTTCTTTGAAATCTTCGTATCCATCCTTGGAAGACGCTGCACTTAAATATCAACTTTGGTATTTAGTTCATACTATACAGATTCTATATTTTTTATTTGTCATTCAGAGAGAGAGAGAGAGAGAGAGACAGAGAGAGAGAGAGAGAGAGAGAGAGAGAGAGAGAGAGAGAGAGCGCTTGTTCGTGTCTCATACGTTTGCGCACAGTTCTGCGCACTACATCCTTTGGAGCTCAGCATATTGCTGATCGGCAGAATAAACCATTAAAGAAGCATCATAATAATATCATATTATTAACTGTACCGAATATCTTATATGAAATATGTATGTCCAAAATCAATAGCCACTATGTGTTGATTTAACATCATTAAGAGAAGGAAAATAAATGTTTGCTGCAATTTAGAAGCGAATATATGACCCTCACCTACGTCTTGTCACAGAGATACAGTTAACACACAGGAAAGGTGGCAGATTTCGTATAATGCCGTACAATTCAAACTGTAGCATGTTTTGTGTCAATACTTTTTAGTTAATATTGATAGTTTGTTGCTGAAGAAGCTCAAGTAATATATTTGATTATGATTATTGATCATGTGGATTAGTAATATTAACATTTAGAAGTTGTGACAGCTGGTTGCTGACACTACACAACTGAATCGCGAATGGTGTACACGAGGCGCTATGCCGTGAAGAACTTCGAATTTGACGTTCCAGATATGACTCATTATTTTTGTCCACGGGTGTAGATAGTAGGTAGAGAAAATCTATTTCATTCAACCCAAAATATCGATACCACGATTTCACAAGAAATACACGTTTTAAAGTCTTTGTATTCAAAACAAGGCATTTTTACTTTCTCTACATGTACTATATCCATAGTGTACATAAAAATACCTATTGTATTCCATCCAAAAATTTGGCACCAAAATTTCACTAAAAATACATGCTTTGAGAACCCCTGACCTAAGAAAAGCATTTTTAGAAGCATATCCATGTGTGTTTGTGCATGTGTGTGTAGCTCAAAAAAGAAAAGTCCGTTAAATACCAGATTTGGTATTTAAGTTCAGTATCTTCCAAGGAAGCTCACGAAGATTTTCAAGAACATCCCTCCACTCCAACTACCCTTTGCATGGAATATTTTTGAACATTTTGATTTTATTAAAAATAGTTGTAACGATTTTGATTAAAATATCGCATATTAAAGATTTTTTACATCACAAATAAATGTTATATCTTAAATTTTCTGGAAATGCCTATGAAGACCTCTTTGTTTTAGATGGATTTTGCTGCTTTTTGCCTAACTGGTAAACTATAACAGATAGACCAAACTTACTAAAAAAATGTAGATCTGTTTAAAACACATAATCTATCTGCTATAGTTAGGTTTGTTGTTGTTGTTGATGTTTTTTCAGAGCTGGTCGTTTCTCAGATATTTCTGTTTATTGATTTCAGCTTTAAAATACTTATACTTTTCCCATAGGGGAATTTGTCAGTTTCTGGATATGCAAAGAAACGAATTTCAATCAAGTGGCAACCAGGTTTTAAAAGATTTGACTATCGCTTTAGCCTGGTGTATTTCTTTATTTCCTTTCTACTTACAAGTAAGCAGGCAGTAAGCTCATTTCTGCTAATGTTTATTTAGATTAACATGAAATAGATAGAATAATGAGCTTTTTAACAATAATTGGTTACAGAGACAAGAGAAAGTCATTGAATGGAACACATTTTTTAATAAAAAAAGGTTTTTAGAAAAAGATTCATTATTGTTTAGGTGTGTGCATGTGTCCATATATTTGTGAGAACAATAACTCAAAAACGAAAAGTCGATAAAATACCAAAACTCGACATTTACGTTTACTATCTTTCAGGATTAGATACGAAGATTTTGAGAAAACCCCCTTAACCGAAACTACTCTTTACATAAAAAAAAAAGTTTCAAAAATTTTGATTTTGTCAAAAATGATTCCAACAATTTTGGTTAAAATACCACATACTAAATATATTTGCAAATAAAATGTATATTTTGAATTTTCAGAGACAAACCTCTGGAGTCCCTTTTTTCTGGATGACTTTTACATAACTAATAAACCGTAAAAATAGATAAAAATTTACCACACAAGATTGCAGATCACGTTAAAACACCCAAATTATGTTGTATCAATTTTTCATTATGAGATACTGCTCGTTAGTGGTTTCATTTTAAAATACTTAAACTTTTATCAAACAGGTCATATAAATACAATATTTTCAATCACATAGCAATAGCTTTTAAAATATTTGACTATCGTTTTAGCGTAGTGTATTCCTTTATTTTCCTTCTACTTACAAGGAAGTAAATATAACGAATATTTCTGCTATCTTCTGTGTGTCTTGACTAGTACGAAGCAAAAGTACAACTTTTGTAAGAATAATCCGTTGCAGAATAGCTGGAAAAAGTCATGTGACATAAGATGTTTAATTTCTCTACACGTACTATGTACATAGTGTATAGAGAAGGTATTATATTACCCCCAAAATTCGATACTGAGACTTCATCGGAAATACATGTTTTGAGACCCCTGAATCCCAATTTTTTTTTAGGAAATTGTCCGTGTGCCTGTCTGTCTATGCCTTTATGTGTGTGAGTTTGTGTGTGTGTGTGTGTGTGTCGGTGGGAAGCATAGCTTAAAAACGAAAATCCCGTTAAATATCAAACTTGGTATTTAAATTTGGTATCTTCCAAGGAAGCGACACGAAGATTTTCAAGAAAATCCCCTCACTTCACACTACCCTTTACATGGAACATTTTTCGAAAATTTTTATTTTTTCAAAATGGCTCTAATGATTTTGATAAAAATACCTTATGTTTAAGATATTTTTATGACAAACGAAGTGTACACCTTGGATTTTCTGGGAATATCCTCTGAAGACCTCTTCATTCTGGATGGCTTTTGTATAACTGGAAAAACATAAGAGCTATACAAAAGCTTACTACACAAAAATATACGAGAAAATACATTAGAACAAGTCGTTATATATCCAAAGTACGATCCAGTAGAAGTTCCTGTTCCTGAGGGTATCATCATTGTTTGAGCTATGTTCTTTAAGGGGAGTCGAAATGATCCATCTTGCCAATGTTAAAATTTGACTCAGTATCTCAGCAACTATTTTAGAAAAGAGCTAAATTGTTCAAGGTATATTCAATATTGCTGTTACAGTTGATTCATGAAAAATATAATACTTCTGTTCATTTGAAGGAAATGTATGATTTTTTAATAAAGCTCTAAAAAATTAATTGAAAAATTATGATTTTTAGGTGTAAAAGTGTGGTTAGTTTTTCAAAGCTGAAACCAAAATACAACGAATATCTCAAAAACGATCAACTCCTCGAAAAAAATTGATATAACATAAATTGTCTGTTTTAATGAGCTCTACATTTTTTGTGTGGTAAGTTTTTGTCCGCTTCTTACGGTTTAGCAGTTCATCCAGAATAAAGAAGTCTTCAGAGGCTATTCCCAGAAAATTCAAGATATACATTTTATTTGCCAAGTAAATATCTTAAATATTCGAGATTTTAATCAAAATCGTTAGAGCTATTTTTGAGAAAATCAAAATTTTCGAAATTTTTTCCATGTAAAGAGTAATTTGGGGTGGGGGGATTTTCTTGAAAATCTTCGTTTTGCATCCTTCGAAGATGCCAAACTTGGTTTTAAGGCTCTTTTCATTTTTGAGCTATGCTGTCCACAGACACACAGACACACAGGCACAGACACACAGACACACAGGCACAGACACACATGTATTTCCTGTAAAATCTCGGAATCGAATTTTTGGGTGGAATACAATACCTTCTCTATTCACCATGTACATAGTACGTGTAGAGAAAGTAAAACTATTTCTGGTATAGCACTAGTATTTACAAAGTTATTGATGTTTTATCGAGAGCGTGTACAAAAAGTTTTATAAAGCCACTACGCAGGATTATTTTCAACTATATTTTTAAACTATTTGCAATTACCGTACCTTTAAAAAAGTTATACCAAAATGAGCGGGGGAATTGAAATATTTATATGCAGTTAAAATATGAAAATTTCAAAAATTTCAAAAATTCCATTTCGACTCCCCTTAAAGCGAGACCTTGAGAATGTGCTAGGGCAATATTTCAAGTGTCCTATGATAGGGTTTGATCCGGAGTCACAAAGCTGCTATTTGCATAATCCGCAGTAGCTAATAACTCTCTGCTGTACACAAGGGAGAGATGCAGTTTCCTCCCTTTTGGAATAACCATTTTTCAGCTGTTGCAGTCCTTTCTTCCTAGGGATAATGCTCGTTTGACAAATTTGTGGCCCTACAATGACGGCATTGTTTGCTGTTCCCGCAAGATGCAATGCCGGTGCATCCGTCCTGGGTTCAACGTTATGACGTCCATAGTGATATCCCACAACATGTACAGCTCTTTGTGTGGAACTGATCCTTTGTGTTCTTAGCTTCCAGTCTCTCACAGATGTGTCGCTAAAACCATTTGTCCATTGCCTTTGATATCGCTAATGCCAGGCAGCCTTCACCTTTGGCAGTGTACCTAGCAAGATGGATCCGCGTTAAAGTTTAAGACTTGTCTTCAGGAGGTCCCGGGTTTGATACCTACTCGTGGTTTTTACGAAAACTACCAGAAAAAAATCCGATATGTTCCATTCACTTTACCTTCTCTATCGGTTCTGCAAATAAACGACACTAACAAAAGATTATTCCTTTATCTACATCAGTGATAGCCAAATGGAGGCCTGCGAGGATATTTCATCTGGCCCGTGAATAAATATATGATTTATTCCGTTTTTTAACTTCCTGCATACATCTCATTTTAGAATTTGATGGTAGATTTCAAGATTTTGAAGTATTTCGATCACAGATGGAACTTTTCAACAATGCCATGAGATGTTAAGTCGAGTGCCAGCCCGGGGATCTACAGTTAGAATTATGTGAGCTCCAATGTGATTCATCTCTTCAAGCAACAGAGGCAACTGGTGTTGATTTTTGGAAACTCATTTCAAAGGAGCATTTTCTAGATCTTAGAAACTGGGCTTTAAAACTTTCTTCCATATTTGGTTATACTTACATATCTGAAACTGCCTTCTCTGCTATGAAACTAGTGAAATCAAATTCCAGAAACAGATTAACTGATTCAATATTATCTTACATTCTTAAAATTGCAGAATTGGAAGTGGATTTTAAATATTTTGTAAAAGATTTTACAGGCCTCATTGTTCTTAGTATAAACCAGTACTTGTTCCTTCACTGTGCATGTAATAATATTAAACATAATATGCTCTTAAGTTGCCATTGCTGTTATTATATTACTTTCTCTACGCGTACTATGTAGTAGTGTATAGAGAATTTATTGTAATGCAACCAAAAATTCGATACCGAGATTTCACCGGAAATACATGTTTTGGGTCCCCCTGAATCCAAAAACGCATTTCTGGAAAAATATCCCTGTGTGCATGTGTGTGTGTGTGTGTGTGAACAGCATATCTCAAGAACGAAAAGGCCGTTCAATACCAAATACCGTTAAATACGATGTAAGGATGTAGAAAATCCCCCACCGCCAACTACTCTTTACATGGAACTTTTCTCGACAATTTTGATTTTCTTAAAAATGTTTCTAACGATTTTGATTAAAATATCGTATATTGAAGATATTTACCTGACAAATAATATGTATCTCTTGAATTTTCTGGTAATAGTCTCTGAAGACTACCTTATTCTGGATAAACTTTACGGAATTTTGCATAACTGCTAAGGATAGAAAACCGTAAGAGATAGAAAAAACTTACCACACAAAAAATTAAAGCACATTAGAACACACCATTTATGTTATATACATTTTGTCGTGGAGTTGATCGTTTTTTAGATATTCCTTGTTTTTGGTTTCAGCTTTAAAAATCTTATACTTTTCTCATAAAGGAATTTATCAATTCCTGTCTGTACAAACAAAGGAACTTCAGCCACTTAGAAACCAGCTTTTGGCTATCACTTTTTTTTTTTGTAGTGTTAACGCCCGCTTTATCTTCTTATGGCACTTCAGGCGGTG
This sequence comes from Hymenopus coronatus, assembly GCA_030762935.1. Classification (NCBI taxonomy): domain Eukaryota; kingdom Metazoa; phylum Arthropoda; class Insecta; order Mantodea; family Hymenopodidae; genus Hymenopus; species Hymenopus coronatus. The sequence goes on from CM060894.1 coordinate 77,422,975, forward strand.
ACACTGATGGTACATGAATGAAGATGGATTACTGATGGAATACGATGGCAGGAGAAATCGGAGAACCCGGAGAAAACCCGCCCCAGGGCCGGTTTGTCCGCCACAAATCTCACATACGGTTGCTTGGGATCGAACCCGGGCGAGTGGTGCGGCCGACTATCACTTTAACCTATGGTACTCCCTTATTTCGCTTCTACTTATAAGGAAGCAAATAATAACACTATTTCTGCTATTTTTTTTCTCGATTAGCATGAAGTAAATAGAAGAATAAGCTTATTAACAATAATTTTTTACACAGAAGTAGAGAAATTTATGTGAATGGAACACATCAGATTTTTTTTTGTATATTAAAGTAATCTACATTAATAAAATGTGCATTTGAGTTGAGTAACATTTTGGTAAATTATTGGAATTATTTGCTGTATGAGTTTTATTTGAATATGAAACTGTTTTTGTAGACTAAAATTCTGTTCCACTTAAATATTGCTTCTGCTTAAAGAAAGATGTGTGCTAACTTTCGCCATAGTACTTCTGGTAGTTCCTGATATGCATGTTTCTAATTGGTGAACAGTTCTGGTGAAGACAGTGCTCGAAAATTAGGCTTAAAGGCCATTGCCATCTCATAAGGAAGTTTCTTTTACGGGTATAAGCCTTCTTGGTTTCCTTTTCAGGAATTTGCACCATTGATTAGAACATAGGTCACGCAGAGGTGAGGAGAATTGTCTGTCGACAAGAAATAAACTGCATATTATAAAATAAAAACCTCATGTGAGATTATTTATAACTGTACAACAATAATAAACTTTATAGGCCGTCAGTTTTGTTCTTTATTAGCCTATTTTTTTCTCTCAGTGGATGAAAACTTCCGCGTTGTTTATATCAACATGTAGACATGACTGCGTACCTATAATCACGTTCAGATTGCAAATTTCCATTACATTCCAAAATTCTAGAATTTTATTCATAATACTACGGCAATTTACATGTTACAACCTTAATCAGCTTCAGCTACCTGTGAAGCTTCATTTCTCCGAGGTTGGTGTCACTGCTGCTCCTGCCGCTCGATGCTCTTCGTTTCCCTCCCGAACAATGCTGCCAACTTTGGAGATATGAGTACAGTTTTTGTGTCTGAAGTCCCACTCTTCAATCCACGAATTTGGGTCCAGAAACTGCGCATCTAGTCGATCCGCTACCCATGAAAATGCGCCACCTTTTTCCAGCTTAAATCGCGTCGCCTCAAAACTCCACTGACGACGATTTTCGTTTAGGGAAACAGCTGCTTGTCCCTTTAACTAAATCATACAAGTCCCCCATCACATAGTTAATACTTCTTCGCAAGTCATCGTGTATCACAAGCGTCCGATAGCTGCCTTCTATCTCCTCTTGATTTTTCTCGATTTTCTCCAGCAGACCTCTATATTTAGGTTCCCCACATGCCTCACAATAGAGTCGCCGATTATTAGACATGATTTGTCCTCTTCTTTTTCACTATCTTCCCTCAGCTCTCACAGTTGTCTTTTCTTCTTCTAGTCTCGGAATTTTATCCTCCGCGCGTTAGCGCTTATCCCGTGCTTCATCTTGCAGCTGCTCCAGTTTCTTCTGATTTTCGGTGACTGTCTCAGCTCCTCTGGAGTCCTTACATGCAAAGTTTTCCTCAATGTTCTGATTCCTCTTAGTTTTTTGGCAGCCAAAAAGATACCAACTCGGGTAGCTTCTGCACAGAAGTCCGGTCCTCAGTGTTTTGTTGCAGCTCCTGCGTCATTCATTAGCCACATGCCCTGGGTTCATTTCAAATCCTCCTATCACGAGCAGTGTTAATGAAACAACACATGGAAGACAAGTTCGCATTTTCTGCCGGCTCGCTACCTGCTACCCACGAGCGTCCGCCTGACCACATTAATAAACTATTTTACTTTCTCTACACGTACTAATATAATGTATAGAGAAGGTACTTTATTTCACCCAAAATTCAATATTGAGATTTCACAGGAAATATATGCTTTGGGACCCCCAGATTAAAAAAAAGAAATATTTTAAGAAAATGTCCGTGTGTGTATATGTGTATATATATATGTGTGTGTGTGCGTGTGTGTGTGTCTGTGAGCAGCATAGATCAAAAACGAAACGTACGTTAAAGATAAACTTGATATTTAAGTTCAGTATCTTCCAACCATACGACACGAAGATTTTTCAAGAAAACTCCTACACCCCAAACTACCTTTTATATGGAAAAACACTAAAATACGTAAGTTTTTTTTTTTTTTTTTTTTTTTCAAAAAATGGCTCTAACGATTTTGGTTAAACATTTTTATATTTAAGATATTTTCATGACAAAAAAAAATGTATATCTGGAAAAGGCCTCTGAAAACCTCTTTACTCTGGATGATTTTTTCTGAATTTTGCGTAACCGTAAGAGATAGACAAAAACTTACCACACAAAAAATGTCCATGTCTTTAAAATACACAATTAATGTTATTTACACTTTTTCATGCTGTTGACCGTTTTCGAGATATTCCCTGTTATTGGTTTCAGTTCTAAAATTCTTTCTCATGTGGGAGCTTGTCAACTCCTGGTCGAGCAAAGAAACGGATTTCAATCCCATAGCAACCACATTTTAAAATGTCGGTATAGCCTACAGTCTCTTCTACTTACAAGGAACTAAGTAGTAAGACCGATTCTGCTAATGTTTATCTCCATTAGCATGAAATAGAAGGAAAAGTTTACTAACAATATTTTGTTACAAAAATGCACAGAAAGCCATGTGAATAGAGCCGAACAGATTTTCCAACAAGTACACCTAACATATAGAGAATAGAAAAATAAGCTTTTGTAAAAATATTGTGTAGAAGCAATATGAAAATAAGAAAGTCATATAAATATAACACCTCAGATATTTTACTTTCTCTACATGTACTATGTACATAGTGTATACAGAAGGTATTGTATTGCACCAAAAATGTGATAACAATATTTCACCAAAATGCATGTTTTGAGGCCCCATGACTCCAAAAAAATTTAGAAAAATGTTCTTGTGTGTCTGTCTGTTTGTCTGTGTATATATGTGTGTGTGTGTGTGTGTGTGTGTGAGTGTCTGTCTGAGGGCAGCATAGCTCATAAACGAATATACCGTTAAATGCCAAACTTGGAATCTAAGTTTGGTATCTTCCAAGGATGCGACATGAAGATTTTCACGAAAATCCCCTCACCCCAAACTACCCTTTACATGAAACATTTTTATAAAATTTTGACTTTCTCAAAAATGGTTCTAACGATTTTAATTAAAATACCGTATGTTTTAGATATTTTTATGGCAAACGAAATGTATATATTGGCTTTTCTGGGAATAGCCTCTGAAGATCTATTCATTCTGTATGACCTTTATATAACTGGAAAACTGTAAGAGATATACATAAACTTACTGCACAAAAACTGTAGATTTCATTGAAACACACACCATCTATGCCATATATCATCCATTTTCAAAACATTCCGATAATTAATTTCAATTTTAGCCACTTAAACTTTTCTGAAACGTGAAGATTTTCTTCTCGTTTCTCGTTTGTTTTCTGCTGGAAAGTAAATAGATTGAAATTTCAATTGTTTCACATAACGACCGATTTTTAAAGGACGAGACTATCGCTTTAGCCCGTGCATTTTCTTATTTCCCTTTTACTTACAAGGAGCTAGTGGTAATACTAATTCTGCATAAGTTTATCTTGACAATAAGTAAGATGCAGATAATATTAATCCTTTGAATAAAAGGTTTGTTTTCCGGACAGCTAGTGAGCATAGTGAGAATGGAACACATTACACTTTTTGCCTTATACTTACAAGGGACCAGGTAATAAGGTCAATTTCTGCTAAAGTTTATCTCAATTAATATGATGCAGATAGAAGTATAAGCTTTTTACATCAGTTTGATACAGAGATGTAGAGAAAGTCATGTGAATGGGTTACATAAGATTTTTACTTTATATACACATACTTTGTATATAGTGTATAGAGAAGGCATTGTGTTGCACCCAAACATTCGATACTGAAATTTCACCAGAAATACATGTTTTGGAGCCCCCGGAATACAAAGGAGGCTTTTTTAGAAAAAATGTGTGTGTGTGTGTGTGTGTGTGTGTGTGTGTGTGTCTGCGGGCAGCATAGCTAAAAAACGAGAAGACCATCAATTACAAACTTGCTATTTAAGTTCAGTATCTTCCAAAGTTGCCACACGAAGATTTGTTAAGAAAATCCCCCCACTCCAAACTACTCTTTACATGGAAAAAACTTCTAAATTTTGATGTTCTCATAACTCTGACGATTTTGATTAAAATCTCTTATATTTAAGATATTTACATGACAAATAAAATGTATATCTTGAATTTTCTGGGAATAGCCTCTGAAAGCTGGATGAATTTTACGGAATTTTGTATAACTGGCAAATCATAAGAGATAGACAAAAACTTATTTAACAATAAATGTAGAGCTCATTAAAACACATAGTTTATGTTACATACATTTTTGTTGAATTTGATCGTTTTTGAGATGTTCCTTATTGTTGGTTTCAGATATAGGGAACTTGTCAACTTCTGAGGATACAAAGGAACTCAATCACATAGAAATCACATTAGCCTATGTTACTCCCTTATTTTCCTTCTATTTACATGGAAGCAAGTAATACGACGATATCTGCTAATTTTATCTCGATTAGCACGAAGCAAGTAGAAGCATAGGCCTTTTAAGAATAATTTGTTATATATGTAGACAAAGTCATGTGGGTGAAACACATAAGATTTTTTCAATAAGTATACCTACCATACAGAGAAAAGAAATAACTCTGATGTGTTCTATTCACATGACTTTCTTTACATCTTTGCAACAAATTATTACTAGAGAGATTATGCTTATATTTACTTCATGCTAATCGAGAAAAAATTAGCAGAAATAGTCTTATTACTTGCTTCCTTGTAAGTAGAAGCGAAATAAGATAGTATCATAGGTTAAAGTGACAGTCAAAAGCTAGTTGCTATGTGACTGAAGTTCCTTTGTTCGTATGGACAGGAGTTGACAAATTCCTGAATGAGAAAAGTATGCGTTTTTTTAAAGCTGAAACCACAAAAAAGAAATATCTCAATAACGATCAACTCCACGAAAAAAATGTATGTAACATAAATTGTGTGCTTTAATGTGCTCTACATTTCTTTTGTATTAAACTTTTGTCTATCTTTTACGGTTTACCAGTTATGCAAAATTCAGCAAAAATCATCCAGAATAAAGAAGCCTTTTGAGGCTATTCCCAGAAAATTCAAGATATACAATTTATTTGGTAAGTAAATATTTTAAATATAAAAGATTTTAGTCAAAATAATTATAGCCATTTTTAAGAATATCAACATTTTCCAAATTTTTTCCATGTAAAGGGTAGTTGGGAATGAGGAAATATTCTTGAAAATCTTCGTGTCATATCCTTGGAAGATACCAAACTTAAATACCAAGTTTGGTTTAAAACAGTGTTTTCTTTTTTGAGCTACGCTGCCCACAGACACACACACACACACAAACACACACACAGACATACATACATTTTTCTAAAAACAATTTTTTTTTTGGATTCAGAGGGTTTCAAAACATATATTTCCGGTGAAATCTCGGTATCGAATTTTTGGGTGCATTACAATACCTTCTCTATACACTATGTACATAGTACGTATAGAGAAAGTAATAAGCTTTTGTAAAAATCCCCCCCCAAAAATAGCAGAAATAGTCTTATTGCTTGCTTCCTTGTAAATAGAAGCGAAAGCGAAAGCGAAGCGAAATAAGGGAGCACCATAGGTTAAAGGGATGGTCAAAAGCTGGTTACAATGTGACTGAAGATCTTTTGTTTCTATGGACACGAGTTGACAAATTCCTGTATGAGAAAAGTAAGTTGTCAAAACTGAAACCAAAAACAAGGAATATCTAAAAAACTATCAACTCCACGAAATATATATATATATATATATATATATATATATATATATATGTATATATAAAACATAAAGTGTGTGTTTTAACGTGCTCTACATTTTTGTGCAGTGTAAGTTTTTGCCCATCTCTTACGGTTTAGCAGTTATGCAAAATTCCGTAAAATGCATCCAGAATAAAATAGTCTTCAGAGGCTATTCCCAGAAAATTCAAGATATACATTTTATTTGTAAGGTAAATATCTTTAATATGCAACATTTTAATCAACATCGTTAGAGCCCTTTTTGAGAAAGTAAAAATTGTCGAAAAAAGTTCCATACAAGGGGTAGTTAGGGGTGGGAGTTTTTTCTCAAACTCTTCGTGTCGCATCCCTGGAAATTACTTATCTTAAGTACCAAGTTTGGTATTTTACTGAGTTTTCGTATTTGAGTTATCTTGTTCACAGACACCGACACGGACACATGGACACACATACACACGGACCTTTTCTGAAAATGCTTTTTTTGGATACAGGGAACCCTAAAACATATATTTCCGGTGAAATCTCGTAATCGAATTTTCGGGTGGATTGCAATACCTTCTCTATACACTATGTATATAGTACGTACAGAAAAAGTAATAAGCATTTGTTAAAATGATGTGTAGAAGCAATATGAAAACAAATGATAGAAGATAGAGATAATCATGTAACTATAATACCTCAGATACTATATTTGTGGAATGCAGAACATCAATCGAATTTCTTAATAAATAGGCGTATATAATGAGTGTATATATAGCATATCTGAACCCATCTTTCATTTCTTCATTTAATGTCACCAATTCCTTGCTAAGCCAGGTATGTTAACTGCAATATACTAATGGCAGGCCACATCCTAGCGTTGTGGCATTGCGGTAAAGGAAGCGATGCGTTTATCTATTCACGGGTCAGACATTGCATTTCCATACTATAATGCAGTTGCATTAAGAGACAGCCACGCAAACAATAGCGAACCTGCTGAATGGAGGGCTCTACAAGTAAATTCCATGATATACGTCAAGCATCACCCGTGGAATATCCATTCTAAGGGCCTTATCAAATCATATTATCTCGATTATGATCTGGACCTGTGAAGCTGATGAAGCATTCTTAGGTCCTCTAGCTGCTCCGAGGCCATGCTGAATGCCTTTAGCTTCTCCCAAGAAAATGTAATTGATAATTTTCATTATCAACTGTCGTTTTTACTTTCTTTACTTCATGCAGTAACTAAAGACAAAAATAAAGAAAAAAATCGAACGAATGTAATATAACAAATAATAATTAAACACTAAAGAATTCATATGTTCTTTACAAATGAATTTCATAACATCACTGAAAGGTTGTAAAATTCCTACAAACCCAACTTTATTAGGTAGTGGTTACACCACTCGCCTCTCGCCTGGACGCCCCAAGCGACCTAATGTAAGATTTGTGGTGGGTTTTCTCCTGGTTCTCTGGTTTCCCCAGCCAACACATTCCATCGGTATGCTCCATCTTCATTTCATGTATCACCAGTGTCATCGCCTGCGGTGCTTCATGTAGTAAAAGAGGGTGTTAAACACTACAAAAAAACTGTCACCTAAAAATCTATATGTGATTTCACCGAAAGTATATGTTGATATTGATACAAGAAGGCCTGTATGTGTGCGGTGACCATGTGTGTGCATGTGTCTGTGAACAGCATAACTCAAAACGAAAAGTTGGTTACCTGAAAAACTTTGAATTTGAGTACAGTATCTTACAAGATGCGGCATGAAGATTTTCAGGAAAATTGCACCAACTCAACTGCCCTTTATATAATTATGGATTTATTTGGAAAAATTTTATTTATCACCCTTGTATTTTCATTAAATAGCTTTAAGTAGAACATCTTTCAAGGATGACACAATAAGCTTTCAAGAAATGCCCACGACATTATTGAAACTGTCATTTACATGGGATATTTTTCGAAAAAGTTTATTTTCTCAAAAATGGCTGCATTGTTATACTAAACTTATACTCTCTTTTTACTTTCTCTACTTGTACTACACACATAGTTTAAAGAGAAGGTATTACATTGCATCCAACAATTCGATATCGAGATTTCACCGGAAATATATGTTTTGAGACCCCCTGAATAAAAAAAAAACACTTTTAGAAAAATGTCCATGTTTGTATGTCTGTGGTGTGTGTGTGTGTGTGTGTGTGTGTGTGTGTGTGTGTGTGTGTGTGTGTGTGTGTGGACAGCATAGCTCAGAAACGAAAAGTCCGTTGACACAAAACTTGATATTTAAGTTCAGTATCCTACAAGGATATGACATGAAACGCGATGAAAATAAAATAGCGCTAAATATTGGCCAGCAAATTGTATTACTGTCGCTCTACCATAATTTTGTTTGAAATTAATATTTCGGAGTTTTTTTTTACTTTCTCTACACGTACTATGTACATAGTGTATAGAGAAGGTATTGTATTCCACCCAAAATTTTGATACCGAGATTTCACCGGAAATGCACGTTTTGGGTCCCCATGAATTCAAAAAAAGCATTTTCGGAAAAAGGTCCGTGTGCGTGTGTGTGTGTCTGTGTGTCTGTGGACAGCATAGCTCAAAAACGAAAAGACCGTTAAATACCAAACTTAGTATTTAAGTTGCGTATCTTCCAAGGATGCGACACGAAGATTTGCAAGAAAATCCCCGTACCCCCAACTACCCTTTACATGAAACTTTTTTCGAAAAATTTTATTTTCTCAAAAATGGCTCTAACGATTTTGACTAAAATATCGTATATTAAAGTTATTTACCAGACATATAATATGTATATCTTGAATTTTCTGGGAATAGCCTCTGAAGACTATTTTATTCTGGAGGAATTTTGCATAACTGCTATAACGTAAGAAATTGACAAAAACTTACCGCACAAAAAAATGTAGAGCACATTTCAAACACACAGAGGCTATTCCCAGAAAATTCAAGATATACATTTTATTTGTGAGGTAAATATCTTTAATATGCGACATTTTAATCAAAACCGTTAGAGCCATTTTTTAGAAAATCAAAATTTTCGAAAAAAGTTCCATGTAAAGGGTAGTTTGGGGTGGGGATATTTTCTTGAATATCTTCGTGTCGCATTCTTGGAAGATACTAAACTTAAATACCAAGTGGTATTTTACCGACTTTCGTTTTTGAGTTATCGTGTTCACAGACACACGTACACTCGGACACATTGACACAAGGACACACCCACACGGACCTTTTTGGGAAAATGCTTTTTTTGGATTCAAGTGACCCTAAAACATATATTTCCGGCGAAATCTCGTAATCGAATTTTTGGGTAGAGTGCAATACCTTCTCTATACACTATGTACATATTACGTGTAGAGAAAGTAAAAAAGAAAATACTGTTACATTCCAAATGTGGTATTTAGTTTAATATATTCCAGGGATGCACACGAAGATTTTCAGGATAATCCTTCACCCCAAACTACCCTTTATATGGAAAAGTTTTTGAAAATTTAGAGTTCCTCAAAAATAGCTCTAATGATTTTGATTAAAATATCGCATGTTAAAGATGTTTACATAGCGAATAAAATGTATATATTGTATTTTCTGAATAGCCTCCGAAGACTCCTTCATTCTGGATGAATTTTGCATAACTGCTAAACGGAAGAGATAAACAAAAACCTACTACACAAAAATGTAGATATCGGTAAAAGACACAATTTATGTCATATACCTACATCTTTTTTCGTGGGGTTAATCATTACTCAGACATTCCTTGTTATTGATTTCAGTTTTAAAATACTCATGCACTTTAATTATACTGTGAATTGCTTCTGGCAGTGCAAAGAAACGAATTTAAATTACAGAGCAAACAGCTTTTAAACAATTTGACTATCTCTTTAGTCTAGTGCACTCCCTTATTTCCCTTCTGTTTACAAGGAAGCAAGTAATAAGACAATTTCTTTCCTCGATTAGTATGAAATTGGTAGAAGAACAAGCTTTTTAACAATAATTTGTTGCAGAGATGTAGAAAAAGGCATGAGAAAGAAATACGTCAGATTTTTAATAATGGGTTGAGCTTGATAACACTGAAAAATTTGGATCAAATATCACGAACGTCCAAGTGGATACCTCTTGATAATACTTCCGCAAATGAGTAGGCAATAATTTCCCCGCCAAAAATATATGTTTAATTGAAGTAACACCCTATCATTTTGAACTGGGATAACTTGTTTATCGCCATACACAATATTTTATTTTACTTCCTTACACGTACTATGTACAGAATATATAGAGAAGGTATTCTAATGCACCCAAAAATTGGATATCGAGATTTCACCGGAAATACATGCTTTGAGACTCCAAGAATCCCAAAACAAAAAGCATTTTTATAAAAATGTCAGTGTGTGTCTCTCTGTGTGTGAATATGTGTGTATGTGTGTGGGCAGCATAGCTCAAAAACGAAAAGTCCGTTAAAAACCAAACTTGGTATTTAGGATGTGACACGAAAAATTTCAAGAACACTCCACACCCACAACTACCCTTTCCATGGAACTTATTTCCAAAATATTGATTTTCTCTAAAATGGCTCTAACGATTTTGATTAAAATATCGTATATTAAATATATTTACAAAATAAATAAAATGTATATCTTGAGTGTTCTGGGAATAGCCTCTGAAGAGCACTTTATTATGGATGAATTTTACGGAATTTTGCATAACAGCTAAACCGTAAGAGATGGACAAAAACTTAGTACACAAAAAATGTAGAACACGTTAAAGCACACAATTTGTTATATACATTTGTTTTCGTGGAGTTGATTGCTTTTTAGATATTGCAATTAATGGTTTCAGCTTTGAAAAACTTACTTTTCTTATACAGGAATTTGTCAATTCCTGTCCATACAAACAATTCACGTAGCAACTAGCTTTTGACTATCACTCTAACCTATGGTACTCCCTTATCTCCGATCTACTTACAAGGAAGCAAGTAATAAGACTATTTCTGCTATTCTTTTTCTCGATTAACATGAATTAAATAGAAGCATAAGCTTTTTAATAATCTTTTTTTTGCAGAGATGTAGAGAAAGTCATGTGAGTGGAAAACATATGACTTTTTTTGTAGTTTAGCGTCCTTTAACCTGGTTGGTCATATCGGACGATGAATGAAATTAGTGAAATGGTGCTCAAATGATCTCGGGGACCATGGAGCTTAAAGTTACTCGACATTCGCCTTCTTAGAATAAGGGAAAACCCCGAAAAAACCTTATCCGGGTAAGTCACCCTAAGCGAGATTCGAACTCACGACCTGTTGAATGTGAAGCATACATGCTACCATCACACTACCCAGGCGGGCACATAATAATTGTAGACTGTTCTGCTAACATTGCAGTAATTAATATATTACATTAATTTTCATCTTAAAAAAATATGTCTCAAAAACCTTCAATGGCAGTACAGGTATCAAGTAATTTAATCTCAAGAGACAGAAATAAAATTTATGGTGTATTTTACCTACGAAATATTGCACAGTTTCATGTGCAATTGATTAGCAAATGTGCCTAGTAGTCCAAAGGAGTAAGTTCGGAAATTTTTAGGTAAGTTACATTGGTAACTCTGGTTTTCCGGTGCGGGCAAAGCTTCCAGGTCGTCCAGATTGAAAATGTTGGAAATTGTAATTGAGCAGTTAATATTCACACGGAACGTGTGTGTTTAGCAGATGTGTTCATTTTGAGCAGCTGCGGCCCCCCCCCCATCCGTCCTAATTAAGAGATTTTCTGATCACTTTGAGTTGCTGTGGTCCACCCATCCACCCTATTTAAGACATTTTTTTATGTACAAAAGTCGTCGTAAAAGGTAAACAACATACTCCTTTTATTATTTTACGCACACACAACTATACTGCCAACCTATTTTTTTTCACGAAATCCGAGAGTATTCTTTTCCAAAAAGCATGTGTTGCCACTTCCTTTCAAATTGTTGATTTAATTCATAAAAACATAACATTATAGAATAATTTTATGACAAAAATGGCATTTAGAGGGTATGAAAAGACAATAGTGATAAAAATGAATTTACATGTTCTTCGTACAAGGTGGTGAATTGGTCCAATTACTATCGTACGGTTATTTACACATACTAATCAAGAACAAGAGAACGCACAGTCCTTTCGATCGTGTACTTAGCTGAAAACCCTAGAAATTACTAAAAGCAAATTACACAAAAATTAATTTATTTACGCACTAATTAGTTTATTCAGAGTCTAACCAAGAAATAACAGTGGGATGCTTTATTGAAACCACTAGAAAATACTAAACACTACAGAAAAGCAATTAATCAATTTACATACTAACCAAAACTTAACATAATAGAGAGTATGCTGTTTCGTTCCCATACTTTGGTGAAAGCAGTGAGTTATTAAAAGCAAATTCACGAAAATCAGTTTATTTACACACACACACACACACTAGCTAGAGTTAACAAAGCGCGTGCGAGTGAAGCGAGCACAAAAATCCGTTTATTTACATACACTCCAATCTAGAGGTAACACAGGCCATGCTCGCTTCGCTCGCAGGCTAAGATGAGACCTACGGAAATTACTTTAAGAAAAAAAAAATGCGAAAATGAAATTTTGAAAATTTCCAAATTAAAACAAATACCAGAGAACTTTTGTAAGTTAATCTTTCAGCATTGTTACTTAAAGTGCGCACCCATAATCCACAAAACATAGATGTCGGTAGAGACGACGAGGTCTTTTTTTAGTATTAATGTTAGGACCCACCGCCATACTTAAAGTGACGGACAAATGAAATCCTTGTAAACAACCATAAAAGCGCTTCTACCTAGTCTGGATCGCAAAAGGAAAAAAATCTTATGTTCCATTCACATGACTTTCTCTACATCTTTGCAACAAATTATTGTTAAAAGGCTTCATGCTAATCGAGAGAAAATTAGCAAAAATAATCTTAATACTTGCTTCCATGTAAGTAGAAGGGAAATAAGGGAGACAATAGGCTGAAGTGACAGTCAAAAGCTGGTTAGCCCGACTGGGTAGCGTGGTGGTAGCGTGTCTGCCTCACATTCAAAAGGTCGTGAATTCGAATCTCGCTTAGGGTGGTTTACCCGGATAAGGGTTTTTTTCGGGGTTTTCCCTTATCCTGAGAAGAGGAATGAATTGACAAATTCCCGTATGAGAAAAATATAGGTAAGTGTTTTAAAGCTGAAACCAATAAACAAGTTTTTTCTCAAAAACGATCAACTTCACGAAAAACAAAATGAATATAACATAAATTGTCTGTTTTAACGAGCTCTACAATTTCTATTAAGTAAGTTTTTGTCTATCTCTTACACTTTATTAATTATGCAAAAATCCCCAAAATGTATCCAAAATAAAAATATCTTCAGAAGCTATTCGCAGAAAATTCATGATATACATTTTATTTTTCATCTAAACATATTTAATATACGATATTTTAACCAAAATCGTTAGAGCAATTTTTGAGAAAATCAACATTTTTGAACATTTTTCAATGTAAAGGATAGTTGGGAGAGCTTTTGATAATATTCGTGTTGGCATCCTTGGAAGACACTGAACTTAAATACCAAGTTTGGTATTTAACAGTCTTTTCGTTTTTGAGCTATGATGTCCAAACACACGCAAACACACGGCCTTTTTCTAAAAATGCTTTTTTTTTTTTTTTTTTTTTTTTTTTTTTAAGATTCAGGGGGACCCAAGACATATAATTCCGGTGAAAATCTCGGTGTCGAATTTCTGGGTGCAATACATTACCTTCTCTATACACTATGTACATAGTACGTGTAGAGAAAATAAAACTTCCCCGGTGTGTTCCATTATCCAGTAAGGTAAACCAGATCAAGAGTTTCGAGCTCATTTGAGTAACTATTAATACATATGTGGTTACATTACGTTATTATGCATTTACACTCTCTAGATATACTCGTGATAATATTATATATATCGCAAAACTACAAAACGAAATACAATATTAAGAAATGCAGAAAATAACTTCATAACATTTATTTCCAAGTATTCATTCTTAGGAGGAAATTCGAATCGTACTTAAGTCCTGAGGATAATACCATACTCGAACCTACTATATGAAAACGATTATTTGTTGTTTCTTTTAGGTAATCATGCGCATTGCCAGAGGTGCTAATGAATTTCTTGCAAACAATCTAAAAATTAAAATCCGTTATTAGCATATCACAAAGTATTTTGCTGAAAGAGTGTAATTTTAAGAAACATTAATAATGGTATAAACTGTTTTTCGCAAGCGTTTTATTTTAAATATATATGTATATATCGGTTTTTTCATCAGTATCCAATTCCTGCTTTCAATAATTTTGCCATTTTCCATCTGACCACTGTTTCTTGAAGTATTTTATATTTTATTATAGTAAAATTGTTTAGTATCGCTGATTTACAACTGTGGTAGGCTAAAAGAAGATGCTGAAGAGAGCTATTCTTGGCTGGAATTTGGAGTTATTCTGTAGCTATGATTATTCCCTTACCTCCCCAGAGTCTGCATCTGGAGAGAGTTTTGAATACGTGTGTAATTTGTATAATTCCCCACCCACAACAGAACTCCAATAATAGCTAGCTGAATACTGTATAGTTAACTCTTTTGCTGGAGAACAATACGTTCCAAAGATATGCGCAATAAAAAGGGTCCCTCGAAAGATTAGCAAACAGGTTAAAGCATAGGTTATAATTACTAATGTCTCAGCAGATGATTTTGAAATGTATAAGCAAAACAACTGCAAATAGAATACTAGAGCCTACAATAAAATATGAAAAGTGACCTGGACTTACTACACTTATGATGGTTTGCAACGCTCTCTCGGATAACGTACCCAGTGCTGCTTAACATCGATATGGGTTTCTTAGACTTGCGGTAGTCGGTCTTGGAGGACGGAATTCCTATTCTTTAAATTCCTAAAATATAAATTCAAAATATATGGAACATCCCAACATAACAGACATTGTGAATTACTGGTTTAGAGCGCCAGTTATCAAGCAGCAGTCGTGGCCGAGTGGTTAAGGCGTCTGACTAGAAATCAGATTCCCTCTGGGAGCGTAGGTTCGAGTCCTACCGACTGCGAAAATTTTTTTGTCATTTGCAATGCAACACAATGTGACATAATTGAGTTGCAAGCATCACCTGAAGATGAAATTATATATAAGGTTTATTAATTATTATATCTATCTACTGCTTTGCCCTTATGGAGGGCTTATACTCCCCGGTTTTTACAGGAAGGGTATCTTTGGGCCAGTAAATTAAAAATACAACCTGGAAGCCTATTTATTTTAATTGTAACAGATCTAAATGAGATTTCATCGGCTGAAAATAAAATGTGCAAGTACTATATGCTATTTTATTTAAGAAGTTGTTTCGAAACAGTACACACTAATACACACAAAATATTAACAACTGCAACATTAATAGCATGGATAGTAAACCTAGCACATCTAAGAGAATACTTAACTTGGACAAAAACGGATGTCCCAATGTAAACTGATTAAAATCAGTTATTAATTTGCACGTTTCGTTATGATTAATAATGTAAGAAAAACATATGATGTGTTTTTGCACATGACTTTCCCTATCTGTTCCGTAAACAAACTATTTTTACTAACGGTTATTCTTTTATTTACTTCATGTTCATCAAGATACACATTGCTAGAAATGGTCTTATTCTTTAGAAGTTATTAGTTCCTTATAAATAGAAGGGAAATAAGGAAATACACTAGGCTAAAGTAATAATCAATTATTTTAAATGCAGTCGCTATGAGACTCATATAAATTTGGATCTCTTTCCATGTAAAAGGAAAATCTGATGTGTTTCATTCATATGACCTTCTCTTCATCTCTGTAACAAATTATTGTTAATAACTTTATTCTTCTATCCACTTCATGCTAATCGAGATAAACACTAGCAGAAACGGTATTATTATTATTGTTATTAGTATTATTTAGTTCCTTATGAGTATAAGGGAAATAAAGAAATACATTAGGCTAAACCGACAGTCATGTATTTCAAAATGTGGTTGATATGGGAATGAAATCGGATTTTTGAGTGTCAGAAGCTTACAAGTTTTTGTATGAGAAACGTTTAAGTATTTTAAAACTAAAATTACAAGAAGCAATATCTCGAAAACGGTCAACCCCAGGGAAAAAATGTTTATGAACATAAATTGTGTGTTTTAAGGAGCTCTACATTTTTGTATAGTACGTTTTTATCTATCTCTTACGGTTTACTAGCAATGTTAAAAAAAAAAAAAAAAACTTCCAGAACAAAGTGGTATTTAAGGCCCATTCTCAGGATATTTACGATATACATTTTGTTTGCCATGTATATATCTTAAATATAAGAGATTTTAATCAAAATCGTTAGAACCATTTTTAAGAAAATAACTTTTTTGAAACTTTTTCCATATAAAGAATAGTTGGAGGTGGGAGGATTTTCTTGAAAATCTTGGTGTCGCATTCTTGGAAGATACTGAACTTAAATATCAAGTTTGCTATTTAATGGACTTTTCGTTTATGTGCTATGCTGTCCATACACACACACACACACACACTCTCTCTCTCTCTCTCTCTCGCTCTCTCTCTCTCTCACACACACACACACACACACATGCACGTACTCACAGACATATACGGACCTTTTTCTAATTTTTTTGATTCAGGGGTCCCAAAACATGTATTTCCGGTGAAATCTCGGTATCGAATTTTTGGTACAATAAAATACCTTCTCAATACGCTATGTTGAGAAAATATATCTGTACGAAACGGATGAGAGTTTCCCACTTGAGAAAAGTTTAAGTATTTCAAAATTGAAACCGGCAACAGAAAA
This sequence comes from Hymenopus coronatus, assembly GCA_030762935.1. Classification (NCBI taxonomy): domain Eukaryota; kingdom Metazoa; phylum Arthropoda; class Insecta; order Mantodea; family Hymenopodidae; genus Hymenopus; species Hymenopus coronatus. The sequence goes on from CM060894.1 coordinate 77,439,808, forward strand.
TATCTCTGAAATGGTTAGCTTTATAAGAAAGAAAAGAAAAGAAACAAAAGTATATGCTATAAATGGTATGTTTTAAGGAAATCTAAAATTTATGTGTTTGTGGGTGTGTATGTGAGTGTGTGTTAGTGTGTATGTGTGTAGCATTTGCTCTTACTGTTTACCAGTTATGCAAAAATCATTCAGATTGAAGAGAGCTTCAGGGGCTATTCAAAAAACATTTGGGCAATACGTTTTATATGTAAACATCTTTAATATATGGCATTTTCAACAAAATTGTTAGTCTATTTGTTTTTAAAAAAACGAACATTTCAAAAAATGTTCCATGTAAAGAGTAATTTAGGATGGGGGATTTTTTAAAATCTTTGTATCGCATTCTTTCATTTTTGAGTTATGTTCTCCTTAGACACACACACACACACACACACACACACACACACATACACACACACTCACACACACAGGCATACAGACAGACAAATACACTGACCCTTTTCTAAAAAGTTTTTTTTTTTTTTTTATGCAGGAGTCTTCAAAATATGTATTTCCGCTGAAATTCTACTATCAAAATTTTAGGTAGGCTACAGTACCTATTCTGTCAATATGTACGAGGGCCGTTTTTTTTTTTTCAACTTCCGATAGGCTATAAATAAAAGACAAGTTCATAGAAAACAATTATTTTATTACTAAAAGTTTTGCACATTTATGGTTATTTTTCAACATATTCACTGAAAAGGTTGAGACATTTATCGTAGCTGTGCACAGGCTTTACAATACCCGCTTCTAAAAATGCTGCCGCAAATGATTTCAAATGAGCATGGACGTTATTTTGAAGATCTTCGTTGGTTTGAAAGTGCTGCCCTCCTAGCCACGTCTTCAGTTCAGGGAAAGGATGCAAGTCGCTTGGTGCCAGGTCAGGACTGTACGGCGGATGATCGAAAATGTCCCATTGAAATTCTTCAAGGAGCCGATGGGCTGTGCCAGCAGTGTGTGTGGATGACCGTTGTCATGGATCAACACAATTCCTGAGCATTCATCAGCATTCCTCTTCGTTTGTTTTGAATGGCTCTCCGCAAACGTCGTAAAGTACGAAGATCTTCAAAACAACGTCAATGTTCATTTGGAATCATTGGTGGGAATATCTTTTGAAGCGAGTATTGCAAAGCTTGTGCACAGGTACGATAAATGTCTCAATGTTTTGGTGATTAACCATAAATGTACAAAACTATTAATAATAAAATAATTGTTTTCATTGAACTTGTCTTTTATTTATAGCCTATCGGAGGTTGAAAAAAAACGGCCCTCGTGCTTTGTACATACGTGCTAAAGTAAATAGTTAAAAAGTAGCATGGGCTTAGAATATTTGTTATTTATTTACAGTAGTGTACCAGCTGAAAGAAGGGCTAGAGTAGGCATAATGATAATTCGCAATAAACCGAGAAACATAATTATATTAAGCCCGCTTCTGTAGAATAGTGGTAGCGCGGCTGTCTCGCATTCAACAAGTTCCGAGTTCGGATATCAGTTTGGATGGTTACCCGGATAAGACTTTTTCCGTAATTTTCCCTTATCCTTAGAAGGCGATGATCATTTAGTTCATTGTTCGATATGATGTACCAGCTAAACGGAATTTTAAGATTTGTCTTATCAATGATTTGTAAATGAACCGATAATAGCAATAAAACCTAAAACAGACCAGAAATGATAGAATACAATGGGAGTATATTCTTCTGAAAATCAACAGAAAGAAGTAATTAACTTTTGTGAGGAACTCCAAAATCTTTAATTCCCTAGAATAGGAACAAATTTAGGCAGGCTACTTAATGCTTCTCAAAGTAATGGAATAATTGGACAAGGGACTTTAAATAGTAATGGTAAAAGGTTGATTGACTTAAGTTGCTATTATGAGTTTAAAATCACAAACTCCTATTTTTCTCACAAAGGTATTTATATATTCACTTGGTTGTGAGGAATAATACAGTATAAACAACATTTATAAATTGACTTGGGCCATTATAATATAGTAAAAGTAATGCTTTAATGATTATTCCAAAGCAAGAATAAAATTCATATTTTGGTATGTGACTGTATGTTGGATCGGTGTGTGAAGTAGTTAACTATTTATAAATGTACTAAGGCTACCAGGAATAGTAAAATGCAATTTAATATTTATAAATTTACTAAGGCTACGAGGAATAGTAAATTTGTAAGTTTACTATGGCTGTCAGGAATAGTAAAATTCAATTTACTATTTATAAATTTACTTAATGTTCCAGGAATAGTGAAAGTTTGACTATGAATTTACCTGGGCTACTGGGATTGACTATATATATAGTTAGCTTCCAGGAATAGTAAAATGTCGTCCTTTGTGGTCTAGAGATAATACGCCAGCCTCTGATTCCAAAGGTGCGGGTTCCCACCCGGTGGAGCGCGGTGGATTTTTTTCGGGCGCCAACATTCTTAGCATGGCTTCCTTTGGAAGGGAAGTAAAGGCAGTGGTGCCGTGTCTTAAATTTACGGCGCATAAAAGAACCTCTAGGTTAGTAAAGGTACCTCTGAGCAAAGTTAAACGGTCTTTCACGGCCTGAGAATGGGACGCTGAGAACCAAAGCAGTTAAAGAGCGCCTATAAATAAAACTCAATTTCATTTTCAGAAGAGTGTATGTCTAATTGCCTATTTATAAATATACTTGTGCTGCCAGGAATTGTAAAAATCTGAAATGTTCCCTTCAAATGATTTTCTTTACAACTCTGCGACAAATTATCATTAAAATCTTATACAACTATCTACTTCATGTTAGCCGAGATAAACATCGGCAGAAATGGTCGTATTACTTGCTTCCTTATAAATAGAGGAAAATAAGAGAATACACTAGGCTAGAGCGATAGTCAAACCTTTTAAAAGCTGGTTGCATTGTGGTTGAATTTCGTTTGTCTGCAATGCCAGGAGTTAACAATCTTCGTTTGAGAAAAATAATTTTTTTTTTTTAAATTGAAACCAATAAAAAGAAATATCTCGGAAATGGCCTACTTCACGAAAAAAATGTATAGGAGATGAAGTGTGTGTTTAAACGAGATCTACATTTTTTTATGTGGTAAGTTTTGTCTGTCTCTTACGGTTTATCAGTTGTGCAAAATTCAGCAAAATTCATCCAGTATAGAGTTTTTAAAGGCCAGAGGCTATTCCCCGAAAATTCTTATATTTTATTTGTCATGTAAACATATTTACGGCATTTTAAGAAAAATCGTTAAAGCCATTTATGAGAAAATCAACATTTTCGAAACCCTTTCCATCTAAAGGGTAATTTGGGGTAGTGTGATTTTTCTAACACCTTTTTGTCGTATTCTTGGAAGACGCTATAGTTAAATACCAAGTTTAATACTCTACCGACTTTTCGTTTTTGAGTTATGATGTTCACAGACATACGGACACACATATACAAACACATTCACTTGGACCTTTTTATAATACAGTTTTTTTTACTTTCGCTACACGAACTATGTACATAGTATTTAGAGAAAGTATTGCACTCCACCCAAAAATATCACCGGAAATATATGTTTTAGGATCCCCTGAATCCAAAAAAAAACAAGCATTTTCAGAAAAAGGTCGTGTGACCGTATGTCCGTGTGCCTGTGAACACGATAACTCAAAAACGAAAAGACCTTTGAATACCAAACTTGGTATTTAAGTTTGGTATCTTCCAAGGATGCGACACGAAGATTTTCAAGATAATCCCCCTACCCCAACTACCCATTACATGGAACTTTTTTTCGAAAAAAATTATTTTTTCAAAAATGGTTCTAACGATTTTGATAAACATATCGTATATTAAGGATATTTACCTGACAAATAAAGTATATATCTTGAATTTCCTGGGAATAGCCTCTGAATACTACTTTATTCTGGATGCATTTTAGGAATTTTGCATAACTGCTAAACCGTAACAGATTGACAAAAACTTACCACACAAAAAATGTAGAGCACATTAAAACACAATATATGTTATATACATTTTTTCGTGGAGTTGATCGTTTTTGAGATATTCCTTGATTTTGGTTTCAGCTTTGAAAAACATACTTTTCTCATACAGGAATTTGTCAAGTCCTGTCCATACAAATAAAGGAACTTCAGTTACATAGCAACCAGCTTTTGATATCACTTTAATCTACGGTACTCATTTATTTACTCATTTATTTCACTTCTACGTACAAGGAAGCAAGTAATAAGACTATTTCTGCTAATTTTTTCTAGATTAGCATGAAGTAAATAGAAGCATAAATTTTTAACAATAATTTGTTGCAGAGATATAGAGAAAGTCATGTGAATGGATCACATCATATTTTTTTACTTCCTCTACACGTTCTATGTACACAATATATAGAGAAGGTATTGCACTCCACCAAAAAATTCAATAGCGAGATTTCACCAGAAATATATGTTTTAAGATCCCCTGTATCCAAAAAAAGTATTTTCAGAAAAAGATCCGTGTGTGTGTCCGTGTGTCCGAGTGTCAGTGTGTCCGTGTGTCCTTGTGTCTTTGAACACGATAACTCAAAAACAAAAAGTCGGTAAAATACCAAACTCGGTATTTAAGTTTAGTATCTTCCAGGGATGCGACACGAAGATTTTGAGAAAAATCCCTCCACCCCAAACCACCCTTTACATGGGACTTTTTTCGAAAATGTTGATTTTCTAACGATTTTGATTAAAATATCGTATATTAAAGATATTTACCTGACAATTAAAATGTATATTTTGAATTTTCTGGGAATAGCCTCTGAAGACTACTTTATTCTGGGCCAATTTTACGGAATTTTGCATAACTGCTAAACCATAAGAGATGGAAAAAACTTACCACACAACAAATGTAGAACACTTTAAAACACACACTTTATGTTATATACATTTTTTCGTGGAGCTGATTGTTTTTGAGATATTCCTTGTTTTGGTTTCAGCTATAAAACACTTATACTTTTCTCATACAGGACTTTGTGAACTCGTGTCCATACAAACAAAGAAACTTCAGTCACATAGCAACCAGCTTTTGACTATCGCTTTAACCTATGGTAACCGTTTATTTCGCTTCTAATAACAAGGAAGCAAGTAATAAGACTATTTCTGTTATTTTTTCTTGATTAGATGAAGTAAATAGAGTAATTGTTGCAGAGATGTAGAGAAAATTATGTGAATGGAACACATGAGCTTTTTTTTTTTTTGTTTCTTTTTAAGGTATTCCTTGTTATTGGTTTTAGGTTTAAACTACCTACTTTTCTCAAATGAGACCATGCAAAGTGAACTGAACCTTAATTGTTTCACATAGCGACCAGCTTTTAAAAGATCTGACTTCCCTTTAGCATAATTTATTCCTTTAGTTTTGTTCTACTTACAATGAAACAATTAATAAGACCAATACTGCTAAGGTTTACTTCAATTAACATGATGTAGATAAAAGAATAATCTTTTGTATGAATAGCTTATATTGAGAAAGGCTACAGAAAGTTATGTGAATGGAACACATCACATTTTATTTTGTAGAGTTAACTGTTTCCAAGACAACCCTTGTTATTGACTTCAATTTTAACCACTTAAGCTTTTCTCTTAAGCGGAACTCAACTTTCGTTTCATCTTATATGTTTTATTCCCGGAAATCAAAGGGAACGGAAATTCAATTTTTATTTTCTCTATACGTACTATGTACATAGTGTATAGAGAAGGTATTGTATTGCACCCAAAAATTCGATACCGATATTTCACCGGAAATACATGTTTTGAGACACCCTGAATTCAAAAAAAGTATTTTTAGAAAAATGTCCGTGTGTGTCTGTGTGTGTATGTGTGTGTGTCTGTGGGCAGCATAACTCAAAAACGAAAAGTCCGTTAAAAACCAAACTTGGTATTTAGGTTTGGTATCTTCCAAGGACGCGACACGAGGATTTTCAAGAAAATTCCCCCACCCCAACTACCCTTTAATTAGAATTTTGTTCGAAAATTTTGAGTTTCTCAAAAATGGCTCTAACGATTTTGATTAAAATATTGTATATTAAAGATATTTACCTAACAAATAATATCACTTGAATTTTCTGGGAATAGCCTCTGAAGACTATTTTATTCTGGATGAATTTTAGGAATTTTGCATAATTGCTAAACTGTAAGAGATAGACAAAAACTTACCGCACAAAAAATGTAGAGCACATTAAAACACACGGTTTATGTTATATACTTTTTTTCGTGAGTTTGATCGTTTTTGTTTTATATTCATTGTTTTTGATTTCACCTTTATAAAAACGTATACTTTTCTCACACAGGAATTTGTCAACTCCAGTCCATACAAACAAAGGAACTTCAATCACATGGCAACCAGCTTTTGAATATCAATTTAACCTATGTTACTCCCTTATTTCGCTTTTAGTTACAAGGAAGCAAGTAGGTTTATGCTAATTGTTTCTCGATTATCATGAAATATATAGAAGAATAAGCTTTCTAACAATAGTTTGTTGCAGAGATGTGGAGAAACTCAGGTGAATGGAACACATGAGGTGTTTTTCACATAGCGATGAGCTTTTAAAAGATTTGACTATCGTTTTAGTCTAGTGTTTTCCCTTATTTCCCTTCTATTTACAAGGAATCTAGTAAGAAGATTGCTAATGTTTATCTCGATTAGCATGTTGAAGGTAGAAGAATAATGTTTTGTAAGGAAAGTTTGGTTGTGGAACAGCTAGAGATGGTCATGTGAATGGAACACTTCCGATTTTTTTCTTGCGTTCTCCTTAGTATTTCATGTCGTTCATCTAAATCATTTTGACTATTCTTTGTTATAACTTCAGTTATACAGCAGTAGATGATTGTTTCCTCATAGTTTCTTGTACCCAAGGTCGCGGGTTCAATCACGGCAGAGAGTGATGGATTTTTCAGGCGTAAATCTCCTTAGCATTGCTTTCTTCGAAAGGGTTGTAATACCATTGGTCTCGTAGATTTCATTTCGTAATCGGCTTACCCTCCCCGTACTTGTAAGCCAATACCTAGGGAACAGAACCCTGTCGGGGAGCCAACGGCGTGAAACCATGGAATGCAGAACCTGTTACGGGGGTTCGGCATTAACACGAAATGGATGTATGAAATGTAAGCGAAATTGATGTTTGGAAAGGTGATGATGGAGCAATTGTTGGAATGAGTGGTGGGGGTAAACCCGCAAAGACGCCACTTCGTCCACCACGAATTCCATATGCGGGAGCGACCCCGGGCCGCCTAGATGGGAGGTGAGCTGTCTAACCACTCACCCACGGTGCCGCCGTCGTGGATATACGGGGCGTAAAAGAACCTCAAGTCAGATAAACAGACGTCTGTACATAATTAAGTGGTCTTTCACGCTCAACATATAATGGGGCGCTGAGAACCACAGTAGTTAAAGAGCGTCCATAAATAAACTCCATTTCATTTCCTCACTGTTACTCGTAACAGCACATTCGTCTACTCCAAATGGTCGATATCATTTCATGTGCCTAATCTTCTGTCTGAGTAATTTTATAGCTTACATATCCTTTACGTCATTTGCCAAATTAGCCTCAACAAATTTAGTCTATTAATTTCTTCTGATTTCTTTAATTTAATATTTATAACTTAGTTTTAGTTCCCTATAAATATTTAAACGTCCTCATCGATTTAAAACAACACTTTTTATTTTATGTACATGTACTATTTAAGTAGGTATATGGTAAGTAGAAATGGTATTGTATTCCCCCAAAATTTCGATTTTGAGGTGGCAAGAAAAACATTTTATAAGAAAGTTTTGTGTATGTGTGGATGGATATGTGTGTATATCACTGTGAACAGCTCAAAAACGAAAAGACCGTTAAATACCTAACTATCTTTCGGGGATACAGCACGAAGATTTTCAAGAGAATCCTTCCACCCCAATTTACCCTTTACATGCACCATTTTCGAAAAGTTTTGTTTTTCTCCAAAATGATTGTAACGGGTTTGATTAAAAAGTCTCACCACAAAACTTTTAGAACTCGGTAGAACAGAATTTATGTAATATCCACTTTTTGTGTGGAGTTAACCTTTTTCGAGATATTCTTGTTATTTGTTTAGATTTTAAAACACACAGTAATTTTCTCAAACGGCAACTCGTCATTATCTGCACATCTCTTTTGTTTTACTACTGGCTGTTTTCCTTCTACTTACCAGAAATTAAGACAAAACTATTTCTATTTAAGTTAAAATCTCGATTAGCATGAATAAAATAGAAGAATTATCTTTTGTAGTAATAGTTTGTTTGCAGAGCAGCGGAGAAAGCAATATGAATGGAACACATCACATATTTTAGAAACAGATTTTGAAGACCTCTTCATCCTGGATGAATTATGTATAACTGGTAAACTGTAAGAGATACTTACAACATAAAATGTGTAAATCTTGTAAAAATTCACAATTTATATACTATACTTTTGTTTTTTGTACAGTTGACATTTCCGAAATATTCCTTATTATTGGTTTCATTTTAAAATAACTATTCTTTCCTCAAACACTATAACATGATTCGTTTCATATTGTGGTGCATAAAGCGGCACAGGGACGGATTTTCTCCGGGTTCTCCGGTTTCCACCACCATCGCATTCCACCGGTGCTCCATCTTCATTCCATGTATCATTAGTGTCAGCGCCTACGTGTCACAAATAATAAAAGCGAGCGTTAAACGCCAAAAAAATCGTTTAATATCCCTTTTGTTTTACTCCTAGCAAAGAGAACTGAATTTGGATTGTATCACATAGCAACCAGTTTTTAAAAAATTTGACTGTCGCTTAGCTTAGTGTATTCCCTTTTCTCTTCTACCTATTTAATAAAAAGCTATTTGTTGCTGATATTTATTTCGATTAGCACGAAGTAGAGAGAAGAATAAGCTTTTATAAGAATAGTTTGTTACATATTAGGTAGATAAGGTCATATGCATGAAACCATAATATTTTTAGTAACATTTTTAACCTTTCTAACTCTGTTTCTTAAAGTTTGCAAATTATTATTCCAAACGTTGATGTTATTTATCTGGTTTTAACTTTTTAAGGCATATTTTTATTTGTTAATTAAGACCTTGTGTCAGCGTTATCTCATAGTTTCACAAGGGGTGGTATCTTAAATTGGTTTCTAAATCTATTCTAGTTCTGTATTTTATCCATTATATTAATAATTACTAAAGTGACATCAATGGTTTTGGTTGCTCTTGCTCTATTACAAAATGCTCGCAGATTATTTGGTTTATTTATAAATTCCAATTAGTTTTAAATTAATTATTCAATTAATAACACGTCTAAATGCATAAACTCCTGTGATAAAATTTCATTATAATTATATTTTGAAGGACTAATCCCCTTAATTCCCTCTTTTGCCCGATATGTACTTATAGATCATATTACATTGGTTAAAATGTTCATTTAATGATTGCAATTGTAAGTTATACCAAAAGATTCCTTTAAAACAGCATTCGAGGTTCAAATTTTAAGTGATGGTTAGATTACCAAGCGAGGTGGGGCCGCGTTAATCTACGTAACTCACATCCGAGGTTGCGGGTTCGATTCCCACGCACTATGGCTTGGGTTTTCTGAGACTCCCGTTGTCACTTAGACCTATCTCCACAACTTCATTTCATTTAGTAATTTTTACTTTCTGCACATGTACTATTTACATAGTGTAAAGAGAAGGTGTTGTACTGTACCCAAAAATTCTATACCGAAATTTCACTGGAAATATTTGTTTTGAGACCTCTGAATCCAAAAAAAGTACTTTTAAAAATGTCCGTGTGTATGTATCTGTGTGTGCTGTGGGCAGCATAGCTCAAAAACGAAAAGACCGTTAAATACCAAGAATACGACACGAAGATTTTCGAGAAAATCCCTCACCCCTAATTACCCTTTACATGGAACATTTTTAAAAACATTTTGATTTTCTCAAAAATATCTCTAACCGTTTTGATTAAAATCTGTTATATTTAAGATATTTATATGACGAATAAAATGTATAGCTTCAATTTTATGGGAATAGCCTCTGAAAACATCTTTATTCCGGATGAATTTTGCGGAATTTTGCATAACCGGTAAACCGGAAGAAATAGACAAAAATTTACACAGAGAAATGTAGAGCTCTTTAAAATATACAATTCATGTTATATAGGTACATTCTTTGTGTCGTTGACCGCTTTTGAGGTATTTTTTGTTATAAGTTTCAGCTTTAAAATACTTATACTCTTCTCATATGGGAATTAGTCAACTGTTGTCCATAGATACAAAGGAATTTCAATCACATTGCAACCAGATTTTAAAGGAATTAACTACCGTTTTAGCCTATGGTACTCCTTTATTTCTCTTCTACTTACAAGGAAACTGGTAATAAGACCTTTTCTGCCAATGATTTCTCGATTAGCATTAAGTAAATAAAGGAATAAGCTTTTTAACAATAATTTATTGCAGATATGTAGAGAAAGTCATGTGAATGGAACACATTAGATTTTTTTTTTATAATCTTTCAGGTGTGCGCCTTTGGGCTCTGGTATGCGCAGTGCTAGCAGATGGAGCGCGGATGCATGCTCTTTGTGATTGCGGCTTTGCAGTCATTATACTCCCAGGGGCGGGTATGGTTGTCTTGCTATACCCAGAACCCTACTGTTGCGGTTGGGTGGCGCCTTCGGCGCCGAGATGAAGAACTATCAGCTAAACAGAGATCCGCATGACCTTCTGTGGTCTGACAGCCCGTCCTATGACGGCCTATGGTTCCCTCACCTGTAGTACACGAGTTCATCTCCTCCTGGAGGGGGGGCGGTTGTTAAGGCACAATATATCTATATAGGTCTCGGTGATGGAGGTGTCTTTTGCCGTTGCCTATCCGTTACCTTTATCGTTACTACCAAAGGCGGTAGTTATTTCTAATTGTTGGCTTTCGAGCATAACAGAAAACATTTTCTGACAGCTAGTTTTTGTGCAATATAAGGAAGTTTATTCTAGCTTTGGTGAAGGCCAAGGAGCAGCGAGTTACTCACGATTCGCAGAGGTCTACCTACAGTATACTGAATGAAGCATTGGAATGAACTGCCAGGAAGTACAAGCACTTGCGCTATAACATTCGTCCAATTATATTTTGGCTATCCTTCTCTCCAGCCGAATTTCGAATGTATTCTTGAGTACGCCTGAGTACTCTGACTAACCGAGGAGTGTTGGAACAACCTGGTGAAAGGAATATAGTTATGTACACCTCTTTGCTAGCCTTAGAAGTTGTCTATACTTCAAAGAGGACTACGGAATTTATTTTGGCAGAATCTGGAACGTAATCTGAGTTTATTTACAGTACTGTCGGGACAATAAAAAACTCTGACATGTTTCATTCACATGACTTTCTCTATATCTCTGTAACAAACTATTGTTAATAACCTTATTCTTCTATCTAATTCATGCTAATCGAGATAAACAATATCAGAAATGGGCTGCCTCCGTGGTCGGGTGGTCAGCGAGCTGACTTCTCAGCCGGGGGTCCCGGGTTCGATTTTCGGTTGGGGAAGGGCATTTTTCTATCCTACCCTATCTCCCACAGAGTCTGGAAGTTTTTATGTGAAACAAAAATATTTAAACCAACGTAAAAGTACCTACAGGCAACGAGTTGTTTCAAGTGGAAAGCCCCCGATATGACCTTAGATGTTAAAGGGGGCTATATAAATGAAACAATTAACAAAAAAATATCAGAAATGGTCTTATTACTTGCTTTCTTGTAAATAGAAGGAAAATAAGAGAATACATTAGTCTAAACCGACAGCCAAATGTTTTATAATGTAGTTTCTTTGCGTGGTCTGGAGTTGGCAAGTTCCCGTATGAGAAAAATTTAAGTATTTCAAAACTGAAAACAATAGTATGGAATGTCTGGAAATCGGTCAACTCAACAAAATTATGTATGTGACATAAATTGTGTGTTTTAATGACACCAACATGTTTGTATAGGCGGTTTTTCAGAAAATCAAAATTTTCAAAAATGTTTCCATGATGGGGAATTTCCTTGAAAATCTTCGTGTCGCATCCACATTTGATATTTAACATCTTTTCGTTTTTTAACTATGCTGTCCACTCACACACATACACACACGGACCTTTTCCTAAAATGCTTTTTTCGGACTCAGGGGACCACAAAACACATTTTCCAGTGAAATTAGACATCTCTATCCCTATGTTCATTGTGCATGTGGGCTAGAGAAAGTAATAGAAAACTTCAGCCACCTTTCCAGAAAACACTTGAGAAAATGCACTCGTAGAATTTCCTCTTTGTGGCGTCACGTACAAAATTAAATGCTTTATGTTTTTGAAGTTTTTATTTTCACGAACCGTGCACTTATGGCATACATTTAATTAGTATTAAGCAACGACAAAGGAATCTGTTATTTTTACCAGGATTAAGGCTTTTAAAATAATTAAAATCTGTACGTTTCATGCAAATTGTCCAATTCAGTTGATAATTAGTAAATGTGGGGGAAAATTACGAAGCCTATTTTTACTTTCTCTTGCACAAAAAATGAAAATACTCTCTTACTCTATGAACTCTCTTTAACTACTGTGGTTCTCAGCGTTCCATTCAAGATTGGGCGTGAAAGACCGCTTAATTTTGCTCAGAGGCCTCTCTATCAGGCTTCAGGTTCTTTTACGTGCCGTAAATCTACGACACGGGACCAACGACTTTACTTCTCTTCCGAAGCAAGCCATGCTAAGGATTTTTACACCCGAAAAAATCCATCGTCCTCCGCCGGGTTTGAACCAGCGACCTTGGGTATATGAAGCTAGCATGGTAACCATGGAGGACGACTTTCTCTTGCACGTATGTATAATATACATAGTAGGTAGAGAAGGAATTGTATTGCACCCAAAATTCTAGTCATATTTCACCCGAAAACATATTTTGAGGGCCACTGGATCCAAAACAAAATCAGAAATACGTCTGTGTATATCTTTCTCCATGTGAGTGTATGTGTGTGTATTGTGTGTATTGTGTGTGTGTTTGTGTGTCTTTGCACAACATAACTCAAAAACGAAAAATCGGTTAAATACAAACTAGGATATAAGTAATTATCTTACAAGGATGCGACACGAAGATTTTCGCCCATCCTATCCTTTGCGTTGAAAAAAAAAATCGAAAATTTTGTTTTTCTCAAAAATAGCCGTAATGATTTTGATAAAAATACAGTATATTAAAGATGTTTACAATACAAATAAAATGCATACATTGAATTTTTCTAGGAATCTCCTCTGAAGACCCCTTCTTCAGCCTAGATGACTTTTACCGCCTGCGGTGCCATAAGTAGTTAAAGCGGGCGTTAAACACTACCGAAAAAAAAAACCTTGATGACTTTTGCATAATTAGTAAACCATAAGATGTAGATAGAAACGTACTATTTAAAATTATGAAAATAAATAAAATAAAACAAATAAAAATGAAGCTCACAATTCATTTTTGGTGGAGGTCATCATTTCCGAATTATTTCTTGGCATTGTTTTCAATTTTAAAATAATTAGACTTTTCTCAGACGGGAAGTCACCATTCATTTCATACCTTTTTATTATTATTATTATTATTACTACTACTTATTTTGTAGATTAACGTTCTTCATATCGGACGATGAATGACTGAAATCGGTAAAATGAGTTCGGGGTTCATGGAGCTTAAAATTACTTGACATTCGTCTTCTAGGGATAAGGAAAAATCCTGAAAAAATCTTACATGGGTCTCGCACCCTAAGCGATATTCGAATTCGAGACCTCTTGAATCTGAGGCAGATATGCAATCTTTTGTTTAACTCCCGTAAAACTTTCACTTTTGAACCGAATTTCAATTGTTTCACATAGCGATCAGCTTTGAAAATTTTGATTATGGTTTTAGCCTGGTGTATTCTCTTATTACTCTTCTTCTTTTAAGGAACTAAGTAGTAAGACCAAGTGAATGTGAATCTTGATTAGCATTAAGTAGACAGTAGAATAAGGTTATGTAAGAATATTTAAAAAATAATGTGAATATAACACATCAGGTTGTTTTAAAATTAATGAATAGAACTTACTGAAACCCTCAAAATTGACGACGTATTGGCTTTAAAACATATTTAATACTAATTTGAAATGTTGGGATGTAAGATTTAATCGATTTATTTTATTAGATTTAATATTTGTACAGTCAATAATTCTTAAATTGTTATATTTTCATATAATGGCACCTACTTCCTTAATATTTTGTCTGTTTCTCTTGTGGTATAAACAGAGTTGCGCTGTTTCCAAATCTGCCTGAAGTCTAACTAAGCGTTTATAATTATTATTATTATTATTATTATTATTATTATTATTATTATTATTACAGTAAAAATCTAACTTTTAATGAACAGAATGAAACATAATGAATGACTGTGTGCTAGTACTGCGAGCTAGCAGGGTGTTAGATTATTTTACCACATCACATTTATATATGCACATTTTTAAAGTTTAAAAATAGACATTGGGCGCGGACCGTATATTTGTTTGCGATTCACATTTTGGCCCGAACTGTAAATCCATTTCAATTCTCCAGGTGTCAATTCGTGAAGCCTCCCAAAGGGCGGCAATCAGAATCTTCGTGCAGAGGAATTCCCCGAGGATCAGCCTCGAGAGAACACCCTATCCCACTTCTTTTAGAAATCTCCATTCCCTCTTCTTTGATTCTTTCTATACCTATAGTACTTTCCTACCCATAGCTCTTAAATACCCCCCCCCCTTTTACGCAAATTTCTCTTTCTTCCAAACTCTGCCTTATTGTTATAGTTTAACGCATAAATTCTTCTTTTACTTCTCCTCCCCCCTTTATTTGCTGCCTTCTCATTTATATTGGTGTCTCTGAATTGATTGTTTCATCCCAAAACGTGATCTGACTCCTTCCACTAATTTTTACTTTCTCTATACGAACTATGTACATAGTGTATAGAGAAGGTATTGTAATGCACCCAAAAATTCGATACCGAGATTTCACCGGAAATACATGTTTTAGGATACCCTGAGTACAAAAAAAGCATTTTTAGAAAAATGTCCGTGTGTGTCTGTCTGTCTGCATGACTGTGTGTGGGTCTGTGTGTGTGTGTTTTTAAACAATAATTTGTTATATCGATGCAGAGAGAGAGAGTCATGTCAATGGAACACATAAAGTTTTTATTAATACTTTATTACAGATATGAAGACAAAGGCATGTGTGTGAAATACATTAGATTTTTAAAGACGTTCTACATCACTAGAACAAAAGTTCAAGTTGTATTTCCAGAAACTAAAAGTAAAGCTATTTACAATCTTGGGAAACCCTTTCATTGGTCCGCTAGAAAAGAACATCAAACGCACTGTGAGCTCAGTAAAACAAGGAAAAGCGCTCTCTGCTGTGACAGGTCTGTTCGAAAGCATATTTTTATTACCTCGAGCACTAATCGACATTTGAACGATGTCTGTATTCGACATTCACCAGTTTTTCCAAAGCCCCTGATTTATATACAAGCCAAGGTTCTGGTTTTCCTTTTTTTCTCCTCCCGGAACAGATAAAACTACTGTAATGTTATTTTTTCCCCAGTTACATCCTAGAATAACATGGATTATTGGCTGCGTTGCAGCCTGGCGGGTAAGAAAGCAAGGGTTCAGAATCATCCAACTAATTAACACGTGATCTCTATAGCCTGAATTAAAATTTTACATATTCTGAACTCTGCTCTTCCTACCACATCCATGTTACTAAAAGTCATTCTGTGATTATTGTTTTAAAATTTCGATCAAAAAGCGCCAAACTTGCGTTATCAAATTCACCTTAATTAATTCGAGAATTATCCTAAGTAAACGCTCCTTATTATTACTCTCTCTAGTATTATGTACAGAATAAAATAAAATAAAAATCTGCAATATCATAGCTTTGCAGCTAATTTCTTAAACCAGGATATATAATCCAAAATGTTATAATTTATTTATAAATTTAAAATATTTTTAGATCCATCATTTTACAGATAAATTTATCTAATACTATCAAATACTACTCACTAAAACATTCTTAAAACTACCAAATTTATCTTAACTAAAATTATATATACACACACGCACAAACAAACATAAATTCTTAATTTATAATATATTAACTTATTCTCATCATTTCAAATACAGCTTATATACACACATTTTATTATAATAGTCATTAGTTTAAATATTAAATTATCATCTTTATTTACTTCAGTTTAAACAATCAAAACATTAAAAATTTTAAATACAAAATTGAATAACAAATTATCTATGCAATTTCTTACTGTTTACCTTTTAAAACATATATATTTTTTATATTTCAATATTTATTAACTTGAACTTTAATTTCAACATATTTCTCTCTATTTTTAAATTACTTAGTTAATTTCCATTATTAGTTTCTATATATTTTTTTAATATTTTCTTTTATGTTTCAAACGTTTTATATTTAAATTAAAATAGAACTACAGAAAAATAATAGCACCCTTTTTGCTTTCTCTATGTAGTACATATTACATAGGTAGAGCAAGTATTGCAGTCCACCCAAAAATTCCATACCGAGATGTCATCGAAAATACACATTTTAAGGTCTCCTATATAAAATTAGAAAAAGGTCCACGTGAGTATCCCTGTGTCCGTCTATCCGTGTCACAGAGGACACAACTCAAAAACGAAAAATTGGTAAAACACCCTACTTGGTATTTAAGTTAAGTATCTTCCAAGGATGGGACAAGAAGATTTTGAGGAAAATCCATCACCCCAAGCTACTGTTTATATGGAAAAAGTTTCTAAAATTTTGATTTTTTCAAAAATGCCTATAACAATTTTGATTAAAATATCGTATACTAAAGATACTTACGTGACAAATGTAATGTGCTGTTGCGACTACAAGTACATTGCATCAGCGAGTACGGGAAATACTCGCATGCACAGCGCCAAACCAAGTTACGTCTTCCTTGGGGCCGGTTTCCATCTAGCTGACTTCGTTGGAAATGGATGGAGCAACATCGCAGGTGCGCAGTTCCGGACACTCCTGGGCATGCACAGCACCAAAACAAGTTACGTCTTCCTTGGGGTCGGTTTCCATCTAGCTGAGTTCGTTGGAAATGGATGGAGCTACATCGCAGGTGCGCAGTTCCGGACACTCCTGGGCATGCACAGCGCCAAAACAAGTTACGTCTTCCTTGGGGCCGGTTTCCATCTAGCTGACTTCGTTGGAAATGGATGGAGCTACATCGCAGATGCGCAGTTCCGGACACTCCTGGGCTGGTGAACAGGGATCGGCTAGCTGCCAGAGTGTGAAGCCATTCTTCCAGCGGCGTTCGACGAGAATAAACGTAAAGTGATTACATAGCTTGGACCGTGTTAAGTCTGGTGCGAGCAATTTTCGGCTTCCAAAATTCTTACTTATCTTTTGTTCGTTACACTTGGCAAAATTTTGTAGCCTAGCTCATATTCAGACAACGTGGTTTGTGTAGTTTATTCGGCCAAAACTAGTTTAATAGCAGGACGTGAAAGTACTAATTGTGTTTTAAGTTGTCTTGGATTCTTTAAATAATAGGGAGCTTTTTCGCTTTGTAAAACTATTGTAAAATGCGTTGCTTATCTAAAGTAAAAAAATGTTGATCCTGTGCTACAACTTTAACTCATAAAAAGTTTAACATTTTTAGGAGCCTTTCATTCCTGTTCGAATCCTGCCTCTAGCAATTATTTATTTGTACCTTCCAAATTGTTTACCTCCGCTTGGGCCCATCTTAACAAAGTGGTGGCAGAGACGTGTACTTAACAAAGAGAACGCTTTGTGGTGTATTTATTTCGTATGGTTAAATGGGAGAAGGCGTCTAATCGTTACTTGGTCTTGCCGGTGAACATGCTTCCTTTCTTTCTTTGGCACATCATTTCCAAGGCAACTGTTTTATGTGAGTTTTATCCTATATTTTGTGAACGTTATTTTTGTGCACTTCTTATTAGCTTGCATGGTTTGGTCTTTGGCGTAGGCCAATTGAAATGAAATTGCAAAAACATCTTATATGTTCCATTCAATGACTTTCTTTAGATATTTTGCAACAGTTTATTCTTACAAAAGCTGATCTTTCTCTCCACTTCGTATTAATGAAGACACAGAAGATAACAGAAATGGTTGTATTAATTGTTTCCTTAGAAGTAAAGGAGAAATAAAGGAATACACTAAACTAAATCACAGTTAAATGATTTAAAAGCTGTTGTTATGTGGTTAAAATTAATTTCTTTATATGGCTAGGAGTTGTCAAATTCCAGCAAAAGAAAAGTACTTTAAAACTGAGACCAATAATAAAGAACATATCGGAAATGGTTAACTCCACGAAAAAAAATATATGACATAAATCATATGTTTTAGCAAGATCAAGAATTTTTGGTACCATATATCTCCTATGGTATACCAAAAGTCATCAAGAATGAAAAGCTCTTCAGAAGCTTATTCTCAGAAAATTCAATATATGCATTTTATTTGTAATGTACATATCTTTAATATGCGGTATTTTAATCAAAATCGTTAGAGCCATTTTTGAGAAAATGAAACATTTTGAATTTTTTTCTTGGGTGGGGAGAATTTCCTCAAAATCCATGTATCACATCCTTGAAATATACTAAACTTAAATACTATGTTTGGTATTCTACCGACTTTTAATTTTTGCGTTATCGTGCCAGAGACATACGAACATACACGACATTTTTCCAAAAATGTTTTGTTTTGAATAAAGGGGGCACTAAAACGTGTATTTTTTTTATAAAATATCAGTATTGAATTTTTGAGTGGAATGCAATTTGTTTTCACTCTGTGTATGTGCATACGTGCTACAGAAAGTAAAACTTTTTTATGTCATGCAAAGATTACTATTTAGAAAATTAATCCTTAGGCAATGATTTAAAGACTCCCAAACTTTTTCTTTCGAACATTTTATGTTCTCCCAATTTTTAGATCAAATGATTCCATTAGCAGTTAGTTCAGTCGGAGCCTTTGAAAATGTTACGAAAATAATACCTTCCACCTTTTGAAGCTAACATTCTGTTTGTATTTGCTTAACAACAGCACATTCACAATGAATACTGCACGTATATATGATAGTATGTGTGGCTCATCAATAGTTTGCCACCTTGATTGGGGTAGGAGGAAACGAGTTCTGACGTTATTGCGTCGCAAGTGTTATCTTTGGAGATGCCTAGTGAAGAGGTATTGTTTAAAATCTTCACCTTACATCTTTGAAGGATGTTAAACTTAAATAAGAGGTTTGGTATCATAGTGTTTTTCGTTTTTGAGTTATGCTGTTCAATATAGATAGCCATATAGACGCGTGTGTGGCTGTGAATCTTTAAATATTCTTGTTGTTATTTCATTTTTATTAATGGGGCTTGAAAGCACGTATTTTTTGTTAAATTCTCGCTAACACGGATAGAGTCTTTAAGAAATAGACTCGTGAACTATCACTGTTCAAACCCTGCCAGGTCATCTCTGCATGAGATATTTCCCAATTTTTCCTCAGTCCTCATTACTCGAAAAATTCCGGAATTGCCCCCTAAACTAAAGCTTGAAGCGCATCTTAATCCAATTATCATTTCGTTTTCATGTGATCAGCACCCTACGATTGTGGTGCTGTGTGCATTACCAACGGGCGTTTTTACACTATACAAATAGAAGAAAATAATAAAATCTAGGCATCAAATTTTTTTGGAATGCATATTCCTCTTGCTAATATATTAGGGGCTAAGAATAAACATTTGTTAACTTTTTTTTTTTTTTTTTTTTACTTGTATATGTTTCTTTGATCAGTTTATGTTCCATTTACACTCTCAGCGTGAACACCATATATGTCTCTTGTAAGTGACCAAAACCTGTTGTGTGAGATATACGATGCAAGAAGAGTGCAGGAAGATAGACGACAACGCCGAACTCTCGAAACACAATCCGATTACATCAATTGTGAGCCTCTCCAACTGAGGGAAGAAGGAGAAATGAAGACCCTTGAGGACCGTTTTGAAAGGAACACTCTTCTCTCTTTACACAATAATAAGGGAGAAGACGGAAAAGAGGAAAGTACTCACAGAATTTCCCCGGATCTAGTAGCGGATGAAGTTAGAAATGCAGTTACGTCATTTCATTGTATTTCTCTACACTATTGCTTTCACTATCTCGCCTCAAGCGGTATAGCGAAAGTGCACTCTGCAAATTTTAGAGCTAAGGTCTGAAGACTCTGTAAGCTGATTGCAATGTAAATTGTATAAATGCTTGGGTACGAAAGAGTTAGCATAGTATACTGACGTTCACTCGTGACCTTCTAAAGTTATGAGCTTTTACCTTCTCATACAGTTTATAAAGTTACCTCTGATACGTGTAATACGAGGGGTGCTCAATAATACCTCAGAAAAAGATAGAAAAACAAATCATTTTTGGTGGTTTTTTTTTTCTTTTTCATTTTTCAGCATAATCTCCTTTTAGCTCGATACACTTTCTTCAGGTTTCTCCAAATGTTTTAAGCCTTCCAAAAGATAGGATTTCGGAAAGTCCTCAAAATAGGCATCTGTTTGGAAGAATCTCTTCGATAGACGTGAATCGTTCTCTGCGAGCTAATTTTTCAATTTAAAAGCGAACAAAAAAGGTCACTGGGTGCTAAATCTGGTGAATAGGTGGTTTTTGTAGTAATTCGAACCTTAATTCTACAATTTTCGGCATCCAAACTGCTCCCTTGCATTGTCTTATGGAAGAGAAACGGTTTCTTTGCAACATGAGGCTCTTTTTTCTTGATTTCTCCGTTCAATCGGTGCAATAACGATGCACAATACTCTCCCTTTATCGTTATTTATTTCTGAAAGTATTCAATGTAGATGGTTTCACGTGCATCCCAAAACACCGAGACCATCCCTTGTCTGCAGATTTCACCACCTTTGCCTTCTTCGGAGCCGGTTATCTTTAAAAGTCCACTGTTTCGATTGCACTTTTGTCTCTGGAGTGTAGTAGTATATCCATGTTTCATCCGCAATCCTGACGCAGAAACTCGTCAGGATTGCTACGGAAAAGTGACAAACCAGCTACCGAATCGATTGCACGATTGCGTTAATTCTCCATTGAGGGCAAACGCGTCACCCATCTTGCCGAGACCTTTTTCAAACCTAATTTTTGGTGCAAAATTGAGAACACTGTGCCTTGTGATATGGTTTGTTGTTTCTACTATTTTGCGAACTTTGATTCACTCAAAACCATATCTTCGATTTTGTCAATAATTTCGGAGGAAGTTTCTTCTACTGGACGTCCGGAATGATGTTAATCATTTGTGGAAGTTCGGTCACGTTTAAATTCATTTAACCAATTGTAAATAAATTGTTGTAAACTCAGGAGCAGGTGTGCCATGAACTTCATCGAACTCGGCTTTTATCTCTTTAGTGTTAAGTATTTTAAATAGAAGTGTTTCAAACCGTAACAAAACTCGTTTTTTTTTCCCATGTTTCTAAAGAACACAATATTGTTGATTCAATCGTCTATGGCAACGTAACCATGTAATGGATATTGCTGAAACTTTAAATGCTATCTAGTAAGAGACGATGGTTGCTAAATACAAACTTGTTTAGATGCTACGAGTAAAATTGCTTGAATTTTCTAAGAACCTACTAAACGCCCCTCGCATTTAAAAGGTGTAGCTAGCATATGTTTAAATATATATTTATTTATAAAGCACGTAAGATGCAGAATTTATAACGAATAACAAACAGGATAACTTGCCATATTTATTAAAACACAACAATTAAAATTATAAATAATGAAGTAAATAGCATTTTGTATACAATTTAAAATATAAACGCTAAAATAAAATTAAAACGTATAATACAACAAAAATATTGTTTAATATGTTGCAAGGTAAATTATTGAGAAATATAAAAAGCTGATTAGCACGTAGGTAAATTATAAATACATTATTTTATAAATAATGCAAAAAGGATTATTTGTTATAATACTAAAATATCGAAATATTAAGATAAAACAAAGAAAGTAGGTACTGTAGGATTTTGATTTTGATGGCTTTTGTATCAGTATTTTGACTGATACAAGAAGCTGTTAATTTAACCGTATTTTACAAAAGTATGTTAGAGTTATATTTTTATATATACGATAATATACTTATAATCTAATAAACAGTAACATAATATACAGTGCGAAAAAAGAGAACTATCATATTTGATTCATGAATATGAACTTTTGAGTTTAGAAAAAATACAATTTTCAACAGACAGTAACATACAATAACATAATATATAGTACGAAAAAAGAGAGCTACTCATATTTGATTCATGAATATAAACTTGAGTTTAGAAAAAATACAATTTTCAAACTCTTTTAAACAGTATTAGATTTTAAAATATACTTTTGTGTAGCATCTAAATGAAATATAAAATTGTAGTGATTGGTCCAAGAAAATAGATGCCACCAAACGTGCCAAGTTAAGTTAATAAAGTGTTAATGCTTCAGCACAATATGTTCGGGTACATACATACATACATACATACATACATACATACATACATACATACATACATACATACATACATACATACATACATACATACATACATACATACATACATACATACATACATACATACATACATACATACATACATACATACATACATACATACATACATACATACATACATACATACATACATACATACATACATACATACATACATACATACATACATACATACATACATACATACATACATACATACATACATACATACATACATACATACATACATACATACATACATACATACATACATACATACATACATACATACATACATACATACATACATACATACATACATACATACATACATACATACATACATACATACATACATACATACATACATACATACATACATACATACATACATACATACATACATACATACATACATACATACATACATACATACATACATACATACATACATACATACATACATACATACATACATACATACATACATACATACATACATACATACATACATACATACATACATACATACATACATACATACATACATACATACATACATACATACATACATACATACATACATACATACATACATACATACATACATACATACATACATACATACATACATACATACATACATACATACATACATACATACATACATACATACATACATACATACATACATACATACATACATACATACATACATACATACATACATACATACATACATACATACATACATACATACATACATACATACATACATACATACATACATACATACATACATACATACATACATACATACATACATACATACATACATACATACATACATACATACATACATACATACATACATACATACATACATACATACACACACACACATACACACATACACACACACATACATACATACATACATACATACATACATACATACATACATACATACATACATACATACATACATACATACATACATACATACATACATACATACATACATACATACATACATACATACATACATGCACGCATGCACGCATGCACGCATGCACATATGCACACATGCATACATGCATACATGCATACATACATACATACATACACACACATAAAGCCATAAACCTGAGTCGAAAAGACAGGCATTACACTTTTCGTAGTCACCATTATAGCTGGGAAGTCGATAAGTATACGTGTGCTAGGAACGTCGAGTCAACTAATTAAACATGCATAGTTGAGGTAATCAGTGAAATTTAATAAAAATGATAGAAATTAAAACATTTCTTATAAATAAAATATATAGTTTTTCCCCACTTGGCGTGTTTTTAATACCAATGGATATAAATGGGCAGGTGCATGTTATTATTAAGTATGCCTAGTTTTGAAACTTGTTTTCTCGCAAATATTTTCCAATACTTTTCCATGCTCAAAATGCTCCATACGATGCTATTTTTACTAACTTATTTAAAAAATTCTATTACTCTTAAAAGTACACATATTAAACAAAATGGTCATATATAATTTTTTAAATTATGCTCCAATTTCAAGAAATAATTTTATACATTTAGAAAAATCAAGAGTTTTGGAGGGTACGAAAAGTATTTTTTTTCTAAAACAATTAGGAGTTAATATAAAAATATTATATAATAGACTATTTGCGAACTTATTTACTGTATAACTTTGTGTTTTTAATATGAACATTTTCAAAAACTACACCACGTAGCTCATTTTATTAAAAGAATTAATTTAGATAGTAAAAATTCTTATTTAAATAACCTTGCAAGCTACAATATTGAGGAATATTGAGGCATATTTATATGTACAATAACGGATATAAATTTTAATGATATATGTAGTGTGAATTCTGCAATTTTGCGGATGAATTACCTTAAACGAGGTTGCTAATGTGCAAGATAATGATGTATTAACAAGTACCCAACAAATTACGCGGCTAGTATTGTTAGACGCCTTTACTTATAAAACAACAATAATGGCGGTGTTTAAGATAGTGTCTATGTTTGTGTGTGAGTGTGTGTGTGTATGTGTGTGTGTTTTGAAGCAACATACGGAAATAAAGGGATTAAACAAGGGGAAAAAGAAACGGACCTGTCGTGTTGTATATAATCCTTGAGAAGAAAAGACCCATGCAACCCTGAGCTAGATTCGAACTTGGAACCCATCCTCAAAAATCCCATGCTGCTAAACCAGCGCATGTCACTTTACGTCCAGAGTACAGTCTTAAATTCTAGAACTAACTACACTTTGATCATTTGCAGATAGCCGTGGTTATAGACAGAACCATCGAAAAAATAAAGATTGAACTGATAATCCACTGCCATCTCTGCCCAAATCATAAATTAGGTGAAATGATATGATATCCGAGGTACTTGAACTCAGCAACTTTTTCTATGGTTTGAGCTGCTCATTTCTATTTGTGATCTCTTTCCTGTACCTGCTCTTTATAAAAATAATTAATTTTTATTTTTCGGTGATGAGTCGAAATTTCTTGCCTCCGTATATCCTTTGAAATCTTCTAGCATTTCTTCCATACGTTTCTCTTCTTTTGCTTTAGCAGGATATGGTCTGCGTACACAAGAAGTATATTTTGTCTCCTATGCCATTTTCCTCTTTCCTGTGTTCCCGGGAAATATCATTTATATCTGTTATTAGTGTATCAAACAGTGTTGGACTGAACGGGCATACTTGCTGACTTCTCGATCCAGAACTGTGCAAATATACGTCAGTACTTGTAATGCACAAGAGACCTGTATAGTTCAATCCCGAAAAGCTAGTCAAAGATATATCACCATCACAGGCATACCACTAATATTAATACTATTACTTGAGCTACTACTACTGTTATTACTACCAACATAATATTTTAAATTTCCTAAAAAATGCAAAAAGAAGTGAGGATTGCCCAAACGTAACATACGGTCTTTCTATATAATACGACATTTTTTGTTCAAAGATTTGATTTATTGGAGCCACACAAAAGCCAAAAAACACATTTCCACATAAAAGTACGGGTATATGCCATATTACTTTAGCAGTAAAGTTTGAACGCAAATTGTTGCGTATTTTTCTGCTATCTCCATCAGCATTGGATTGCAAGATATACCATTCCATTATGTATTCCTATTAACAGGGTTAAACACATTGTAAAGGAACTTGCCGCCCATCCTGTATATTGATTTCGGGCCCATATGCAACTAAGAGTAATGGCGCCTAGAGAATGTAGATGTTTTGATGTTTACATCGGCGACCTCTACCTTCCCGCTACTGCGGCTCTCTGAGTAAGCTAATGCGCCCTCCTGAGTTAGCCCACGAACATTAGGGGCCAGGGCGGAACCGATCACCATAGGCAACCATCTCAATCCAAATTAATCCAAATTAGCACGCTATGAGAATCCAAATAAACGGAGCAACAGCATTAATTATGATAATACAGCCTCTATTAACTGCTAATAATAATAATAATAATAAAATAATAATAATACACACAATACTACTGTTACTATCTCTACTACGATTACTAGTAGTACTAGTAATAATAATAATAAATAATAATTAATAAAATAGTAATAATAACAATAATAATAAGCATTCCAGTGCACTGATGAGGTTCACAAATGCCTTTTCCGTGGCTGCGCTCGTTAAAGTGCCTCTCTTTGGTGCTTCGTGGGGTATGGCATCGTGGGTTCGAATCCCGCCTTGTGCATGGTGTTTGTGTGTTAATGTGTGATGTGTATTTAGAATCGAAAAGCAAAGGGAAAATCAAAAGATCGACAAAGGAAACGTAGAGAGAGAGGGAGAGAGGGAGAGAGGGAGAGAGGGAGAGAGGGAGAGAGGGAGAGAGGGAGAGAGGGAGAGAGGGAGAGAGGGAGAGAGGGAGAGAGGGATCCCGGAAGTAAATTTTTTATTAAAAGAAAAAACCACTAGCTCTAGCATTAAGGCGGCCCATCCTTTTGAAGATTAACCTACCTTAAGTTTTACCTTCTCTAGTTCGTATGTACAACTTACATAGTAGATAGAGAAGGTATTATATTACACCGAAACATTGGATACCGGGATTTCACCAAAAATAAATGCTTTGAATTGCCCTGGATTACAAAAAAAACATTTTTAGAAAAATATCCATGTATGTGGGCAGCATAGCTAAAACGATAGCATGGTTAAATAACAAATTTACTATTTAGGTTCAGTGCTTTCAAAGAATGCTACACGAGGATTTTCAAGAAAATTCCCCAACCTAAACTACCCTTTACATGGAACATTTTCGACATTTTTGTTCTCAAAAATGGCTCAAACGATTTTAATAAAATACTATATTCAATTTATCTAGCACGTATATACATAATATGTACGTAGTTGCTAGAAGATATCGTATTTCACCCAAAAATACGATGTCTATATTTCACCGGAAGGTCCCCTGAGTCAGAGGAAAACATTTTTAGAAAAAGGTCCGTATTTGTGTGTGTGTGAGTGTGGACAGCATAGCTCCAAAACATGGTATTTTGGTTTGGTATCTTCCAAGAATGCGACACGAACATTTTCAAGAAAATCCCCTCACTACAAACTACCCTTTATATATAAAATTTGAAAAATGTTGATTTTATCAAAAATAGCTTTAAGGATTTTGATAAAAATTACACATATTAAAGATATTTATATCAAAAATGTACTGTTTATTTTGAATTTTCTGAGAATAGCCTCTGAATATCTCGTTGTTCTGGACTAGTTTAGCAGAATTTTGCATTACAGTTAAACCATAAGAGACAGATAAAATGTACTACACAAAAATTGTATAGTTAAAATACAGGAAGAAAAAAACTGTTGTTAAGAAAGTTGTGTTTTTAACAGCTAGAGAAAGTCAAAATCTTTTGTTAAGGAAGATTTTTGTGTAACAGCTAGAGTGAGTCATTTTAATGGAACACATCAGATTTTTATAGATATTTTTTTGACAAACGAAATGTATAACTTACATTTTCTGGGAATAGTCCTTGAACATCTCTTCATTCTGGATGACTCTTGTATAACTCGTAAATCGTGTGAGATAGACAAGATCTTACTGCACAAAAATGTAGATCCCGTTAATACATTTAATATGTCTTTGAGGAGTTATTTTCGAGGTATTCCTTGTAATCCGTTTAAATCGGTTTTACCAGTAATACAAAAATCCTCACGACTGCCTCCGTGGTCGAGTGTTCAGCGAGCTGACTTTTCACCCGGAGGTCCCGGGTTCAATTCTTTCTTTAGCCAGAATTATTCCCTGTCCCCCGCGGAGTCTGGAAGAATGTATGTGTGAGTGAATGTGTGTGCGTTTTAAGAAAAACAAATGATTTAAACCTACTGACAACGAGTTGTTTCAAGTGCAAATGACCTTAGATGTTAAAGGGGGCTATTATAAATGAAAAAAAAAAGGTCCACCATAATAAAGTGGGGGGGGGGGGCTCCGGATGCTTTTCCAGAAAATATATAAAATATATAGCATTTTAATCAAACCCGTTAGAGCTATTTTTGAGAAATTGACAATTTCGAAAAGTGTTCCATGTAAAGTTTAATTTGGAGTGGGGAGACTTTCCTCAAAATCTTTATGTCGCATCCTTGGAAGGTATTATGCTTAAAAACTAAGTTTGGTACCTAACCGACTTTTTATTTTTGAACTATGCTGTTCACATCACACACACACACACACACACACACACACACACACACACACACACACACACACACACACACTCGGACCTTTCCTCTGTTTTTTAATTCAGATTTCCTCAAAACGTGTCCTGCCGGGTTTTTTTTGGGTTGAATGCAATACCCTTTTACTTTCTCTATACGTACTATGTACATAGTGCATAGAGAAGATATTGCACTCCACCTATAAATTTGATACCGAGATTTCACCGGAAATATATGTTTTAGGGTCCCCTGTATCCAAAAAAAGCATTTTCAGAAAAAGATCCGTGTGTATGTGTCCGTGTGTGTCCGTGTGCCTGTGAACACGATAGCGCAAAAACGAAAAGTTGGTAAAATGCGAAACTTGGTATTAAGTTTAGTATCTTCCAGGTATGCGACACGATTTTGAGAAAAATCCCCCCCACCCCAAACTACCCTTTACATGGAACTTTTTCGAAAATGTTGTACTTCTCAAAAATGGCTCTAACAATTTTGATTAAAATTTCGTATATTAAAGATATTTACCTGACAAATAAAGTGCATATCTTGAATTTTCTAAGAATAGCCTCTGAAGACTGGATGAATTTTAGGAAATTTTGAATAACTGCTAAACCGTAAGACATAGACAAAAACTTACTACACAAAAAATGTAGAGCACATTAAAACACACAATTTGTGTTATATACTTTTTTCGTGGAGTTGATCGTTTTTTTTTCTTTTAGATATTCCTTGTTTTTGGTCTCAGCTTTGTTAAACATACTTTTCTTATACAGGAATTTGTCAACTCCTGTTTATACAAATAAAGGAACCTCAGTTACATAACAACCAGCTTTTGACTATCACTTTAACCTATGGTACTCCATTATTTCGCTTCTACTTACAAGGAGGCAAGTAATAAGACTATTTCTGCTAATTTTTTTCTCGATTTGCAGGAAATAAATAGAAGTATAAGCTTTCTAACAATAATTTGTTAAAAAAATGTAGAGAAAGTTATGTGAATGGAACACTTAGACTTTTTACTTACTATTGTAGCGGAAACATGGTTAGAAGATGATATAATTAAGAAATCATAATCAAATGAGCTATAAATATGTATCATAATGTAAATATATTGTCAATGTGATTGTAACCTGTAACTAATTTATAATTCTTTAATATGACAGAATAAGATTATTTTAAAATATGTTGTTTTAAATGTAATATGAGTCTAGAACGGAATGTGATACAGGCTGAATCTGACCGAAGGAAAAATGTTCTTGGTAATTAATCAGGAGTCTCAGGGAGGGGGGGGGAGTTCACAACGAACAGAGCATGATATTTTTCTCTTAAGTGGCAGAACAGATGGCTGCTGTGGAATCTTCTAGAAAATGGTTTAGTATAACTCAGTTTAAAACGAGCCAATTCGAGGGAAGAATTTTGCAAATGGTAAATAGACTAGGTTTGAAAGGCAAGAGTAGTGATCTAAGCTTTGGGATGTGATGATCGGATGTGTTCAATTCACATGATTTTCTCTACATCTCTGCAACAAATTATTGTTAAAAAGTTGATGCTTCTGTCTACTTCATGCTAATCGAGAAAAAATTAGGAGAAATAGTCTTATTATTTGTTTCCGTGCAAGTGGAAGGGAAATAAGAGAGTTGAATAGGCTAAAGTAATAGCCAAAAGCAGGTTGCTATTTGACTGAAGTTGCTTTGTATGGACAGAAGTTGACAAATTCCCGTTTGATTAAAAGCTGAAGCCAATAATAAGGAATGTATCAAAAGCAACCGACTAGGGGGAAAAAAACGTATATGACATAAATTGTGTATTTTATCGTGGTCTTAATTTTTTGTGTACTAAGCTTTGCCTATCTCTTATGGTTTACCAGTTATGCAAAATTCAATAAAAAGCATCCAGAATAAAGAGGTCTTTGGAGGCTATTCCCAGAAAATAGAAGATATACATATTATTTGGCATGTAAATATCTTAAATTTAAGAGATTTTAATCAAAATCTTCAGAGCCATTTTTGAAAAAACTAAACATTTCTAAATGTTTTCCATGTAAAGGGTAATTTGGAGGGAGGATTTTTTTTTTTTAAATCTTCGTGTCGCATGCTTGGACGGTACCAAACTTAAGTACCAAGTCTGGAATTTTACGGTCTTTTCGTTTTCTGCTGTCACAGACACTCAGACACACACACACACACACTCACGCATACACACATGGATCTTTTTCCAAAAATGCTTTTTTGGATTCAGGGGGACCCAAAACTTGTATTTTTGGTGAAATCTCGGTATCGAATTTTTGGGTGGAATGCAATACCTTCTCTATACACTATGTACATAGTACGTGTAGAGAAAGTAAAAATAGGCGAAGGTAAGCCGACTAAGAAAAACGAAATATTTAAATACGTTCAGGGTAAATAGAGATTTTTATACATACATAAGATAAACATATTAGTTACCCGCTAGTGAAACGCAAAAATACACGGGCCGCTTTTGAGTTCCGTTTATATATTGTTTTGTACGTGTTTTGAATTATACGTGTGTGAATTGATCTGCAACAAATTCAATGATTGGAATCTAAGTTTCGTGTGTCATCCACAAAAAAATGTAATCCCTTCACCTTACCAGATACACTTATGATAAGTGTTATGTTCCAGTTATGTTCTATCAAAATTAACAGTTTTCAACAGCCAAAAGGTGAACTTTAACTAATTAATATACATGCGCCCACTAAAATACAACATACTGTCATTACTACTCACTCTAGACGTATGTACAACGTACATAGTAGATAGAAAAGGTATTGTATTCCACCCAAAAATTCAATACTGAGATTTCACCGGAAATAATATTTTGAGACCACCTTAATAAATATTAGAAAAATGTTTTCGCGCGTGTGCGTACATGCGTGTATGATTGTGTGTGTGTTGTGTGTGTGTGGATAGCATAGCTCAAAAATAAAAATCCGCTAAATTCCAAACTTGACATTAATTTCTGTTTCTTCCAAGGATACCACACAAAAATGTTCAGGAAAATTCACCCAACTCCAACTACCCTTTACTTGGAACTTTTTTTTGAACATTTTGATTTTATTAAAAATGACTATAATGTTTTTAATTAAAATGGCACACATTTAGATATTTTCGTAACAAACGAAATGCATATCTTGAATTTTCTGGGAATAGCCCTTGATGACCTCTTTATTCTTAGTGGATTTTGTGTAACTGATGAAACGTTAGAAATAGACAAAAACTTACTACACAAAACATAGAGATCTCGTTAAAATACACAGTTTATACATATTCATTTTTTGCAAACGTAACCTATCCGAGATATTATTTTTTATTGGTTTTAATTTTAAAATACTTACGTTTTTTTTTTTGTTTTTTTTTTTCAAGCGGGAGCTACTCTTCGTATCATCTGTTTTGTTTTATTCCCGGAAATGCAAAAGAGAACTGAATTGCAATTGCGACGAGCTTTTGAAAGATTTGACTATGGTTTTAGCCTAATGTATTCCTTTATTTCCCTTCTACCTACAACGAAGCAAATAGTAAGACCAATCCAACTAACTTTTATCTCGATTAGCATGGCATGGATAAAAGAATAATCTTTTATAAGGAAAGTTTGTTTATGGAACAGCTAAGAAGGTCACGTGAAGGGAACACGTCAGATTTTTTTAATAAGGATAAAGTTGTGGCCACATTATGTATATTGAGCACACGTAGCAGTGAAAGTAAAAAAATCTGATGTGTACCGCATGAGTTTCTCTACATCTCTGCAACAAATTATTCCTAAAAAGCTTATACTTCTATTTACTTCATGCTAATCAGAAAAATTAGCAGAAATTGTCTTATTACTTTCTTCCTTGTAAGTAGAGGCGAAATAAGGGAGTACCATAGGTTAAAGTGATAGTCGAAAGCTCATTGCTATTTCACTGAAGTTCCTATGTTTGTATGGGCAGCAGTTGACTCATTCCTGTATGAGAAAAGTATACGTTTTTTCAAAGCAGATTACAAAAACAAGGAATGTCTCAAAAACGATCAACTCCACGAAAAAAATGTATATAACATAAATTATGTGTTTTAACGAGCTCTACATTTTTCGTGGAGTAAGTTTTTGTCCATCTCTTACGGTTTAGCAGTTATTAAATATTCGTAAAATTCATCCAGAATAAAGTACTCTTCAGAGGCTAATCCCAAAAAATTCAAGATATACATTTTATTTGTCATGTAAATACCTTTAATATATGACATTTTAATCAAAATCGTTAGGGCCATTTTTGAGAAAATCAACATTTTCGAAAAAAAGTTCCATGTAAAAGGTAGTTGGGGGCGGTGGGATTTTTCTCAAAATCTTCGTGTCGTATCCCTGGAAGATACTAAACTTAAATAACAAGTTTGGTATTTTACCGACTTTACGTTTTTGAGTTATCATGTTCACAGGCACACGGACACACGGACACACACACGGACCTTTTTCCGAAAATGTTTTTTTTAGATAAAGGGGACCCTAAAACATATATTTCCGGTGAAATCTCGGTATCGAATTTTTGAGTGGAGTGCAATACCTTCTCTATATACTATGTACATAGTGAGTATAGAGAAAGTAATACGTGTTGCATTCAAATGACATTCGTTTTTAACTCTTCCATAAACTACTCTTCAAATGCTTATACTTCTACCTACTAATAAAATTACTAATGGAAGTTAACTTTCATTGCAAATTTTACATTTTGTTATGCGTTTAAGAAAGCTAAAGTGAGTGTCAGGTTGCTCTGTGATGGTTTTCAAATTCCATGTTGTTTATATAACCACGAGAAAAAATCAGGCGTGTTCCATTCACATGACTTTCTCTACCTGTTCTGCAAACAAACTATTAATACAAAAGAGATTCTTTTAAGTGCATAATGCTAATCGAGGTAAGCATTGACAAAAATGCTCTTACTGCTTGATTCTTTTAAAACAGAAGAGAAATGTGACTAAAGCAGTAGTCATATATTTTAAAAGTTGGTCACTCTGTGAATAATTAAGTTAGGTTAGCTTTGCAAGGCCAGCAGTAAACAAAAGCGAGATGAAAGGAAAGGCAACCCCGTTTAAGAAAAGTTAAGTATTTTAAACTTGAAGCCAATAGCAAGGAATATCTTGTGAGAGGTGAAGTCTACAAAAAAAAATGCATATTACATAAATTGTGTATTTTAAAGATAACTACATATTTTATGTAGTAAATTTTTGTCTATTTATTACGGTTTACTATTTATACAAAATTCAGCAAAATTCACACAGAATGACAGGTCTTCAGAAGCTATTCCCAGAAAATTCAAGATATGCATTTTTTGAGCTGTAAATGTTTATAACATATGGTCTTTTAATCAAAATCGTTTGAAACATTTTTGAGAAAAACAAAATTTTCAAAGATTTTTCCATGTAAAGGCTAGTTTGGGAGGGGGAATTTTCTTGAAAATCTTCGTGTCGCATTCCTTAAAGATAATGTACTAAGTATCAATTTCGGTGATTAATTATCTTTCAGATTTTGAGCTATGC
Source organism: Hymenopus coronatus (assembly GCA_030762935.1). Classification (NCBI taxonomy): domain Eukaryota; kingdom Metazoa; phylum Arthropoda; class Insecta; order Mantodea; family Hymenopodidae; genus Hymenopus; species Hymenopus coronatus. The sequence goes on from CM060894.1 coordinate 77,473,601, forward strand.
TGTCCCAGACACACACGGACCTTTTTCTAAAAAATCTTTTTATTGGACTCAGGAGACCTCAAAACATATGTTTACGTTTAAATCTCGGTATCGAATTTTTGGGTGAAATACAATACCTTATCTATACACTATGTACGTGCAAAGGAAGTGATAAGTAGTGACCAGCTGTGATATTTTTCTTTCTGAAATTACTCTTGTTTCTTTCCCCAGGGAATCTCTGTACGTTCAATCGCGAAACTTCTATTAGTTCGCTTTAAACCGCCCTCGATTAAACGTGCCAACTGTACTGTAGTTTTTGTGATTCTTTTACATAGGAAAATATTTCAAAAATCTGTTATCCAAATAGCGCTTTTACCCGCTGTGATAGGAAATAACACACGTAAAGATTTGAATACCGGCTGCCTAAGGTAAGATACAATGAATAAAGGAGTGGTGATATTGACGTTTACACAGCATACATCATCAACTGTTTTCGCATCACAACGTGAATCAAAACAAGGAACGAAATCAGCCAGTCTCTTACATTATGCAAGGGTTGGGATAAAATAAGGCAGCCCGAGGACTTGTTAGATGGATCGCTTCTTCCTTTTATGAATGTGTTAGAAGGAAAGTTTGTAGACGTTCCGGCCTCGGGCTTGAGTTGCGGTGGAAATGGAAAAAGTGGATCGGAGAAATACGACAAATATGTTGGCGAGGTGCAGACATTGTTATTGTCACCCTGAGCATCAGAGTGACCAATAGATCCCTCGGGAACACACTTTCTCTGCTAGAAAAAAATAAAAGGTCCAGAGGAACATATTTTCTCTTTGAAGAAAACCCAGTAGAATAGCATTTCTCAAACTTTTTTTATCCGTAGATAAATCCAAAATAAAGTGACAGAATCTAGTGAGCCGATGTACAATAGTTCCAAAAAGTATAAGAAGCCTGAAAGTATAACTTTTAGAGTTTAAAAGTACCGAATACAGAGATATCTCTGTAGCACATGTTGCATAATTAAGTATCAGGTTTTGAATGTCCGGGCTACCAATAGATCCTTATTCAAATCCTTACGTGTGTTATTTAATCGAGGGAGGTTTAAAGCGAACTAATAGCAGTTTCGCTATTGAACGTACAGAGATTCCCTGGGGAAAGAAACAAGAGTGATTTCAGAAAGAAGTTGGTCACTTCCTCTGCACGTGCATAGTATATAGATGAGGTACTGTATTCCATCCAAAAATTCGATACCAAGATTTCAACGGAAATTTATGTTTTGATGTCTCCTGAGTCCAAAACAAAAGCATTTTTAGAAAAAGATCCATGTGTGTCTGGGACAGCATAGCTCAAATACTGCTACTGCTGCTGCTACTGCTACGATATAGTATTAATGATAATAGTAATTGTAGTAATAGATTACCTCAGAAAGGACACGGCATCGAATTATTCAAAGAATGCAAGCCAGAGAATTCATGGATTCGAAACCTTGATGGCCTAACATCAAGTGAAAGGCGTGGATCTATAAAAATGACAGCTAAAGTATCCGCCGTGCGTTGCAGACTCGCTGATTGGCGAGGTTGTTACCGCCGTAAATACGGCTTATATAGCACGCGGAAAGAACAGATGACAAAAGGAAACGTATAAAGAAACATGAATCACTCATGCAAATTAAGTGTTGGAAATACGCAACAAATGTATAACGAATATTTAACTCATAATTACGGAGTATGCTGCTATGGAGCAATGTCTTTCCAACCGGAATCTGATTTTGCGACGTCAGTTTTGTAGTTAGATGTTAATGGCAACTTCTCTTGCCATCCAAACCTCAAGTTTTGTTTTCTCTTTGACCAAGCGAGTAATTGCTTCTTTCAGACTTATATCGTTAACCTGCGTTAATGCTGTACTAAGCAACGCCCTAACCTTTAGCAGTTTGAATGTTTGTTGCCGCGAACGAAGCAGTTTTCACAAAAACATAGCGTTACTCAATCAAATTAATATAGGTATTTAGTATGTAGGAGATTTTTACCTTTATCTTAAGTTTTTTTACTTTCTCTATACGTACTATGCTCATAGTGTATAGCGAAGGTATTGCATTGTACCCAAAAATTTGATACTAAGATTTCACCGGAAATATATGTTTTGAGACCACCTGAATCTAAAAAAAAGCATTTTTAGAAAAATGTCCGTGTGTGTCTGTGTATGTGTGTGCGTCTGTGTGCCTGTGTGCAGCATAGCTCAAAAACGAAAATGCCGTTAAATACCAAACTTAGTTTTTAAGTTCAGTATCTTCCAAGGATGCGACACGAAGATTTTCAAGAAAATCCCCCCACTCCCAACTACCCTTCACATGGAAAAAATTTCCAAAATTTTGATTTTCTAAAAAATGGTTCTAACGATTTTGATTAAAATATCATATATTAAAGATATATACTTGACAAATAATATGTATATCTTGAATTTTCTGGGAATAGCCTCGGAAGATTACTTTATTTTGGATGCATGTTATTACATTTTGCGTAACTGGTAAACCGTAAGAGGTAGGCAAAATCTTACCACACAAAAAATGTACAGTACATTAAAACACACAGTTTATGCTATGTACATTTTTTTCGTGGAGTTGGTCGTTTTTGAGATATTCCTTGTTTTTTGTTTCAGCCTTAAAGAACTTATTTTTTTCTCATACAGGAATTTTTCAACTCCTGTCCATACAAACAAGAGAACTTTAGTCACATAACAATCATCTTTTGCTATCACTTTAACCTATGTTACTCCCTTATTTCGTTTCTTCTTACAGGGAAGCAAGCAATAAGACTATTTCTGCTAATTTTTTCTCACTTAGTATGAAGTAAATAGAAGCATAAACTTTTTAACAAATATTTGTTGCAGAGATATAGAGAAAGTCATGTGAATGTATTACATCAGCTTTTTTTATTTAGGATTAATGTTTTTCTTTTAAATGTTTAGTTAAGTAAGCAAATAAAGTTATTAAGGGATTTCAACCCCTTCATTATGATTTCAAGACATAAGCTTATTCATTAAGTTTATAATGTTAATAGATTATTATTGCTGATAAAGAACATTGTCTCAAATTTTAATAATTAAAGGATATAGGCATAGTAGAGAAATATAGGATTGTTAAACATTGCCTTGTTAGTATATAAGGATTTTCAATTCTTCTGAGTGCGGGTTTTCTCCTCTTTTGTTCTTTTTGTCTTTTTACACAATTTGCTCACATAATAAGAAACACACGGCCGTTTGGGAATAACGGCCGTTAATAAACTGAAGCTTGAACTCCGCTTGGTCGGTGAAGACGCTATTAGTAAATACTACAGTATGTAAAAACTGATAAAGCTCTCTCACATCTTAGAATAATAAACTTCAGATGCGTCTTTACTTGAAAGAAAGGTCATTTGACTTGCGAACTAGTTTCTACGGCGGTATGCAGTCATCAGTCCCGCAGCCAATAAGAGAGAATAAAGCACGATATACTGTCGACATGTAAGGTAAGGGAAAACAGACTTTAGGTAGGTAGGCAGATAGATAAGAGTGAGTAGTTACGTAAGTCAGTGAGTGAGCGAGTGAATGAGGGAGTGTGTGTGTATGTGTATGTGTGTGTGTGTGTGTGTTTAATGATCTAAACATGATTAACCTAATGTTATGAACCTACAGTAATATAAGTTGTTTCACAAATCAAAGCCCCCGATATGAGCATTGAAGTTAAAGAGGGCTATACAAATGAAACATTAAAAAAAAAAAGAAAAAAAGTAGACAAATAGGTAGGTAAGTGTAATAAATAAAATAACTTAAGTAAATAAGTAAAGGAGAATAAGAATATTATTGTTAATTCTGAGAGTAATGAGATGATGAAACTATGTAACATTAGGAGGTACGAAGTAAAGTAAATAGTGTTTCCAATCACTGTGAACTTCAGACCGCGACATGGCCGAGTGGTTAGACCACTCGCCTCTCGCTTAGACGGCCCGGGTTCGATCCCAAGCGACCGCATGTGACAATTTGGCGCAGGGGCGGGTTTTCTTCGGGTTCTTCTGTTTCTCATTCCACCGGTGCTCCATCTTCATTTCATGTATCACCAGTTATCAACTGCGGTGCCGTAAGTAGTAAAACCGGCAGTTAAACACTGCCCAAAAAAAACAAAAAAAAAAAAAAACCCTGTCAACTTCCTTGTAGCAAGAGGCGATACTAATTATATTAACAAGGAAAGCTGCTGGGCAGAATGAAGAACAATAATGTGATTTAAGGGTTGTGTAAAGAGGCGAAGGAAATGAGAGATTAAGAGAGTGTCGGCGGTGGAGCAAGCGAAAGCTATGCTTGGATAGACATTAATTTTCGTAACCTCTTCTCCATAGCCAGTGGATCCCTGTCTTTCCTTTCTATCTATATTTTATCCTTCTATATTATGTATTTCCCATCATCATCGTCATCATCATGTAAATACTTCTCCAACTGAATAAACTTCTTCTTATCCAAGAAATTGTGGTTAATTCAGAGAGACCTGACCACCTCTTGTTCTCCGTGTGATAAACTTAGCTTTACACCTTACCATGCACTATCCCAACTACAATAATAGAAGTAATGCTACTTCATCTTATTCTTGCAAGTGACTGTACCAGCTGATTCTTCACACCAACATTACTGCACCACAGCATTACTTGGTGCCATTGCGCACCATTCTTCTACAGTACATTGCAAGAAAAGCATTACATAAGTATGTAGGAAAGCAGTAAGTGGGTAATTAAGTGAGCAAGTAAAATTGGGTTATTGTTAAAATTACTGTACACTATGGAATTTCAGTTCCTCTCCTTAAAGAAATTTGCTGGAGATTTGGATTCACTAGACTTCTTGTTCCCTTTCTTTCTGATAACGGATCGAGGGAAGAGTACTTTGAGGAAGTCTGCAGAGGAAAACCCTTGGAGAAGTAAAACTGTTGTCGTGTGCATGTGTGTAGGGTAGGGATGCGAGCAAACCCTGCAGTTGGGGTAGCAAGGAACTGTGTAAACAACAATTCATCATGCACGGGGACAAATTATGTATGAACCATTCTCGCACCCTCTAGTGTCCTTTTTAAGCGCGGAAGGGGCGAATCCCAAGGGGCTTCTTTAAAATATACGAGCGAAAAAAGAAAGAGGAGTAAAATGGACAGAGTGGTAGGTAAAAGTTTTATGTAAGGGAGAGAATATGGCTGAAGTTCTCTTTATGGACTGTTTTAAAACGTCTTTGGAGACCAACGTGATAAGGAAGTTGAATATGCTCATTGATTTGTCACCTAGTTTTTTCTCTTGCTTCTTTGGTTTTTTTTTTACGACCTTTCAGCTTATGATGTTATATTTGACTTTAATAATTTACGGTTTATAAGTTCCAGTTTTGGTTACAGCAGAAGTTTATTTTATTAATTCCGTTTAGTGAGGCCTTTCCTAGATGATTATTACAATTATTATTAGTAATTTCTGTTTTAACAATATATGTCAGGTTTGAGAGTTAATTTTTAATATGATTTGAAAAAAAAGTCATTGCTTTGTTTTCTTGATTTTTACTTTGTTATTTCGGTAAACGTTTTGAGCTTAATCATTGCAAAACATATGCATCAGAAGTTACTTTCTCTATTATCTACCTAATAGGCAGAGGAATTGTATTCCGCTCAAAATACATCGGGATTTCACCGGAAAAATATGTTTTGAGGCCTATTAAATAAAAATATTATTTTTTAGAAACACCCCGTGTATGTTTGTGTGTCTGTTTATCTGTGTGTGATTTTATCTTACAGTTTAACTCAAAAACAAAAAGACGGATAAACACCACACTTATAAATAAGTTCAGTATCTTCCAAAGATATTTAAAAATTCCCACTCCCCACTACAGATAATTTAGATGAAACACATTTCGAATTTTTCTATTTTCTCAATATGCCTCTAATGATTTGGATTAAAATACCATGTTTTAAGATATTTATATATGACAAATAAAATATATAGCGTGACTACACCCTGCGGCCGTAATTGCCGAAGTCATGTGTACGGCTTGCTTCGTATGTAATAGCTGATATCCAGCGTTAATAAATACCTTGAGGCGATATTTCAGACCGACCAAAAAGAAATAGTTAAATATAGTTAAGCAATAACTAATGAAAAATCAAAAGTCAAATTAATATAAGTCAGTAATTTTTGGAATAGAAACAATGTAAATATACCATTGGAAAGCCAGTACAATACTGAACATCTGCTTTAAGTTTGAGCTATAACGATGAATAAATAGCGACATAATTTAAGATATGTTTCTCGGTAAAGCTGTATAGATAGGCAAAATATAATTTTTTCGGAGGGTGTAACTCTCGGGTGTAGCGACAGTAAAACGCCTCTTCACTCCCCATGTGCAAGGGTCTGTTGGAGAAGGCTTCATGACGCTACTTTAGAGCTAATGAGAAAATAATATTTAAATTTAAACAAAAGTGTCCGCCAATCGTCGCCCAGCATCAGTTTTTCTAACTGGCGAGATTAGCGTGGGTTGCTGTCCATATAAATAACGTTTTCGTCCAAGTTCGGGGCAGTCATAGAACAGAAACACAGACTCGGGCAGTCACAAACCAAAAGACAGTCAAACAAAGGCAGACAAGACAAAGACACGCGATTAGTACGCCGTAATATACGCTAAACCGCGTCGCTACTCTATTATAGTAAAGTCAGGCGCGAATAAATGTAACCATAAAGAAGCCAAAGATTAAAGAAGTGCAAGATTCGCGTCAAGTAACAGTAAAAGGAAACAGATTTTAAACTACTCATCGCTTCGAAACACACAATTTTTGTATAATTTAATTTTCACCTACAACATTCAAGTTCCCAAATATATGTATTTATTTAGCTAGCCGGACCAAAGACGAGATTCAACCCTGAGATCACCTAATCCTGAATCTCCAACGATCTTCAACTCGACAAAGTGTCGAGAACCAAAAAGAGGTGTCCACCATTAATCAAACACCACGGACGTGTCGCCTCAACCTGTGTCGGCATTAGGTAATTGTTACACCTGAGCTAGTGGACACATGTTTTGTCAGAAGGTATGTTGGCATCGAAGTCAAAGACGCATTGTTAAATCTGAGCGAATTTATGACGCCTGCGATGTTTTGCACATACGGGGGCTTCTGGTAACTTCCAGACACGTGATCAACAGGTAAAAAAGGGCAATGAAGCCTTACAATCAACCAACTCGCACAGCACGTCAATTTGAGAGTAATTGACGTACTCGAGGCTATAGACCCAGCCACAAGAAGACAAGACCAACCGCCAGCCGAATTGCATCCAGAATTTAGACATCAAGAGTCGCCCGCTGAGAAATAAAGACGCTCCCAACCAGGAAGACCGGAATTCGACAAAGGCTATCGCCATTAAACAAGCACCCACAATATGTTAGGCTAGGTATCTGGGTATCGCACCAAGGTGCCGGCCTAGCCTTTACCAGTTGCAGTCATTGAGCTGCCGTTAACGAAAGTTACCCACTAACCCCCGGGTGCGTTAGGCGGTACCGGGCACCACGAAACAACTCACAAATTACATTAAAAAGAGTCGCCTCAGAATAACGTACCCTTCGCCCCCATCCTTCATTCCAATCATCCTGTTAATCCCTCATATCCATTACCTGTTTTCCCCCCCCCCCCAAAAAAAATAAATAAATACCCAGCGTTCAGTATTCACTGGGAATGCATTACGTGTAAGAGTTGAGTGAGTTTTGAGGGGAATTGCTGTAGCTTGTTGTAATCGTCACTGCAGCAAACGTCGAAAAGAAACTATACGGCAGAAATGTTATATAAACATCAAGGCACGTTATTGACGTGCAGGTACTGATTGTAATCAGTTTTTGGAAGAAACAAAGAGTTATTTATTGCAGAAAAAAGCATATTTGTTACAATATCTTGATACGGGAATTGTTTTTATATTACATTCATAGTTGTTTTATAGATAAATAATGGGAAAGTAGAAAAATGATTACGATAAATAATTTTAAGTATTAAAACAAAAAAATAATAAAAAGCACAAGTGACACTTTTATAACTAAGTAGGAGTACTTAACCAGGCAGGTTAAGCACTGCGGCTTCCAGCCTGAGGTCAGCGTGGGGTTAATTAGGTGTTCTTATGAACTCCGTAAACTATCTAAGGTTCTCTTCGCGAGAAGTTCAGAAATCTAAACGTTGCGTGTGAAAAGACGAACATCAATTTATGGGAATTATAGAGGCAACAGAATATTAATAACTACTCAGTCAAAGAGTAAAATGTCTCGATTGGAATAAGATTTAGCAACCAAGAACATAGAAACTTGGTGGGGAATCATGATGTGTGCGGGACTTAGGTTCACAAAACGAAGATGTATTTCGAAAATTTAGTTACTTCTACGACGCAAATTATAATAAGATAAGAGTACACATGAACAAGAACAGCACGTAGGTTCTTAGGGTTATTTACGTGTTACGAGTTCCCAGAGAGAAAGAGAGAGAGAGAGACAGAGACAGAGATATGAGAGGTGATAAGGTTCTCCGAGGTGTTCCGAATTCGAAAACCCCAATGGTGGGTTCCGATCACTTGGTACCAAAGGGGCAACCCGCTGTACCCCGTCATACGATCTTTTAACCCTGAATCAAATGACAAGGAAATGATAGGAACCGAAAATGGTAGACAGGAGAATTCAGGGAATTGTTGAACCTTCCTAGCGCTTGCCTGTAAACCCTCGCTCGTGAGTTACAGTAACTTGGGCTTATTACTTTTTCTACACGTACTATGTACATAGTACATATGTAGAGAATGTATTCTATTGCACCCAAAAATTCGATACCAAGATTCCACCGGAAAATTTATATTGAGACCCCTGAGCATTTTTAGAAAAATTTAGTATCAGTATGTGTGGGTGTGCGGGGGTATATCTGTGGGCAGATTTTCAAGAAAATCCCCAAAACCCTAACTACCATTTACATGGAAAAAGTTGCAAAAATTTTGATTTTCTCAAAAAGCGTCTAACAATTTTGATTAAAATACAGTATATTAAATATGTTTACATGACAAATAAAATGTACTCGTATATCTCGAATTTTTTGGGACTAGCTTCTGAAGACTTGTTCATTCTGGATACATTTTGCTGAATTTTGCATAACTGGTAAACCATACTAGATAGACAAAAACGTACTACACGGAAACTGTAGATCTCGTTAAAACACACAATTTATGTCATATACATTTTGTTAGTGGAGTTGACCATTTTTGAGATATTTCTTGTTATTAGTTGCAGTGGTTTCAGTTTTAACATATTTTAACTTTTCTTGTACGGGAACTTGTCAACTCTTAGCCACGCAAAGAAACGGATTTATATCCCATAGCAACCACATTTTAAAACATTTGACTGCGTTTAATGCATTCCCTTATTTCCCTTCTACTTATAAGGAACTAAGTAATAAGATCGTTTCTGCTAGCGTTTATCTCGATATGCATGAAATGGATAGAAGAATAAGTTTACTAACAATAATTTGTTACAGACATGTAGAGAAAGGCATGGAACACATCAGATTTGTTTTTACTACGTATAGAAACAAATTTAGCTTATTAATTAATGTTGTTAATGCTCGGGAGGTTAGATTTAATACAATGTGGTTATAATTTCTAATTCATAGTTGATTGTTCATCTTTAACCATAGGCAATTCGTTCAGAACAGATCAGTGTTTTAGCCTGCATTAAGAAATTTTAAATTTGACCAAAAATTGTGAAAACTAAAAAAAAAAATTGTTTCACAATAAAATGATATTAAATCTAAACCTTAAGAAAATATCTTTTTTTTATCTTGGCGTTTTTTAATCACCGATTAATACAGTTACAGATATTTAGGCGCACGCCTAAATTTAATTTTTATTTTCTCGCAAGCTTTTTTCCAATATTTTAATATACTCTCAATTTTCCACACGATCAATTTTTTACTAACATTAGCACCTTAAAAAGGGTCTATTATTTGTTCGAATTAATGCTCCAATTTTGATAAATAAACTATTACATATTGAAAAATTAAAGGCTTTCAAGTGTAGGAAGAGTAATAATTTTGTTAGAATAATTAGGGGTAATGTAAAAAATATAATGACATCTGTTTACAAAATCATTTACTGTAAAGCTGTACCTTTTATGAGAATATTTTTAAAGTACGACACATGGCTTATTTTTACAGTAATAATAAATTTAGAATGTAAATATTATTTAAATAATCATGCAAGTCAGTATTTTGTTACATGGAGAAACATGGAGAAATATCACTATTATTCTGTGTAGTAACTGGTATAAATTATAATAAGAGTCTTACACACTGTAGATTTTCAAAATTTCACAGATGCATCACCTTAAATGTTGGTAGCAAATTTAACTGGTGTTGTCCATTCTCGCCCGCCTATATATACCCTGAAAGAAGGAACTTATAGCTTTTCTCTGGAGCAGCTAATCAGCAGCAGATACAAATTTAACGACCATGGAATCAGTAGACAGTAGAAGGACTACACCCTTGAGTTTTCTTCATCCGGAAGGAATTTCCTAACTGGCAAACATTAAGAACTGGGCAAAAACGTCTACACAAAAATGTAGTAGTGTATGTAAATACAATATTACTAAATATATGTGGTAAAAAGGTGTAATTTATTTCCAATAGCATTTTGTTGGGTCATCAGCCATTTCAGGTTCTACCCTCAGACACAAGAATCTTTTACTAAAAATGCTTGTTTTTTATTCGGGGGTGCTTAAAACATATATTTCCAGTGAAATCTCGGTATGAACATTTTTGGGTGAAATGCAGCACCTTCTCTACGTACTAAATGCACATGTACATTGTAGGTGTTAGAGAAATTAAATGCAATAGGTATTTCACAGGTTTAGCCCACATTATCATATTGTAACGAAAACTCTCTCCAACAACTCTTTCTTTTACAAACTGATTACATCAGATCTCCTCCCAAATATCCGTCTTTCTTCAATGCTTTCATAACAATTCTGCTGTATAAGTTCGCTGGGACGAATACTACTGCTCGAAATGTATTTACCGTCAAAATTAAACTCTGGACACGATTCGTTCCCTTTTTTATGCCTGTCGGTCACATGGCAAGAAATTTCCAGAAGCCTTGTACATTCAAAACACCGCAGGTGTCACAGTCACTCAGGTGTAACAATGCCTGTCCTCGAAGTCAAAGAACCTTCCAATATCACACGTGTCCACTCGCATAGGTATAATAATGCGTTGTCAAAAGAACCTGCCACCGGCATACGCAGGTGTAATGATGGGTATCAACAATCAGCTATGACTTACGAAGCAAGCCGTTCACACTCGTCTTATGGTTACGGCCGCCTGGCGTAATCATAATATTATGAGCACTTTTTAATAATATTTATTTAATATTTTAATAAATAGCACAGTGAATTAATTCACGTTAAATGCTGAATTTACACATTAATTTCCGTTTTAAACTCATTGAAACTACAAAAACATTACAGAAAACGTAGAACTAATAAAGATCCAATTAGGATGCCTTTAACACAACGGGAATACTTTTTGATTTGTAGTTCTTGCATTACTTCATGCCGCCAAGTGATATGAAACTTAAGCGGGCAAATGGGTTTCAAATTTAACTTACAGATTTTTAAAGCTAGGAACTTAAATTTTTGTACACAACTTTTATATAAAACCACTGAATTTCAAACTCTGTAGCTTTATTAGTTGTTTAGATTTTAATGTTTTTGTGCTTTAAAACGGAGATTTTCAAAAATCTATCTCCTTCTCAAGTTTTAATGCAGTGAGGCCGAAATTGTTATTGAATGTTCTAGAAACTATAATTAATGAAACTAAATATTAGATTTTTATACATATCTGCTTCCTGTGCAGAATAAAAGATGTTTAGTACACCGAGGAAAAACTTTTGCGTTTTTTGGTCTAATGTAATACATTTTTTATTTCTTGAACCATGCAATATATAAAAAAAAAAATGCAATACTTAGTGTAATTATCCGCAGTGTCTTAAATATGCAGCACAATTTTCAGCCTCGTTGCATAAAAATTGTAAGAGGATATGATTTGATTGCAGCAAAATGGTATTAAGATGAATTGGGAGAAAATCAAGTTTAAAGTGAATGGCATTTAAAGGATACATATTTTTAAAATTGATGCATTTTATTACGTTATAGACGTCATAGGGCCACCAAACTTCGTGAAATACGTATGAAAATAATGATTGCCTTGATATTTGCACAAAAAAGTAATTTTTAACCTAAATTACATATGAAACCCATTTGCTCCCTAAACCTAAAGGTAAAGAAACGCTTGACACTCTTAAATTAGGTTGCGTTAACTCATATTACGTCAAAGCTAAATGGCTATATTAAATACAATGTGTTAGACCTTCACGTTACATCGCTTTAAACCAAGTTCCGTTAAGCTAACTTCCTTTGGGAGAGAAGTGTCACCTGGAGATGTTAGGGATCCCGCCTGCTTTCGTGGCTGCCATCCCGGTTCTCGTCACCCTCTGTTTCCTTTGCTTCCCTTTCTTAGCGGTTCAATAGGCTCCATGCAGTTCCATATCGATATCCTACTCTGCACTCAAACTACTTAAATCCACAACTGTGCTGTTATTGTATTTTGGCGTTGTATTTTAAATAATGTAAAAACCAAATGGCGGAATTCAAAATTTTCTACCTTTCTTGGGGCTTTAACTCCATCACCTTCCTCTTTGCAACACTCAAATGTGTATAAAAATGGTTAGTAAAAGAGAAAGTTTGTGACTTAAAGGTGGTTATATGAATAATCTAAAGTATTTAACAACATTGAATAATTTGCTCTTCCTTATATTTAAACATTTCTACATTGTGCTATACGATTAATAAGAAAGAAATGAACGGGTAAGCAAATCTACATTATAATAACGAAAAAGAATTAAGAGTAAAGCGGGGATGTGTGAGATTCGGCCAGAAAAGAATGTGCATTTCAACAAGCTTCGGCTAAATTTCTAAAGAGTAATGTAGCTCTTTCCATAACTCATTACTCCTGTGTGCTCATACTGTTATAGAAATCCAGTGCTTCATCCTCTTTCCCGCCTGGACATGGAGACTAAGCCCCGTGAGATCTTCTTCAGATGTCCTCGTCTTAAGTTAATCTAAATAATACCTTCACGGAAGGAAAAGCATTGCTTCATGCACAGATTTGCTTAGCATTATGAAATGATGAAATATAAAGTTGAATAATAATAATAATAATAATAATAATAATAATAATAATAATAATAATAATAATAACTGGGCAAAAATTCTACCTTTTGGGTGGGGGCAGGAAGGGTTTTGTTTATTTTTTCCTAATTTACCCCTCATTAACAAAACTAATTTACTCCTCATCAACAACATCAATTTACTCCTCATCAACCAAACAAATTTACTCATCAACCAAACCAATGTACTCCTCATCAACAAAAACAATTTACTTCTCATCAACCAAACCAATTTATTCCTCATCAACCAAACCAATATATCCCTCATCAACTAAAACGAGTTTTATTCAATAATAATAATAATAAAATAATAATAATAATAATAATTGGACAATTTTTTTTGGGCAGGAAGGGACTTTGCTTAATTTTACTTGATTTGCCTCTCATCAACAAAACCAATTTACTCCTCGTCAACCAAAGCAATTTACCCCTCATCTACCAAAACGAGTTTTATTCAATAATAATAATAATAATAGTAATAATCCTTTATTGAATAAGCTATCGATACATATTTACTTACTATTTACCTAAAGAATAGAATTAGATTGTGAAAGTACACGAACTTTACATTTCATATGTTTTGCAATATTTTGTTTCCTATATTCTGATATTTTAGGAAATGCTACATTTTAATTGTCTCCCCATATGAATAATTAGTAAATTTGGCTGTGTAAGAAATATTTTGTAAATGTTAAAGTTTTTATTCATTTTAAAATTTTAGTGATTGAAAACATTTTAAGAGATGCCCTGAAAAACACTGGATTTGCGAAGCCTTTTCACTCCCTTTACAAATATTATGTACATAGTATATAGAGTAGGTATTGCATTCCACTCAAAATTCGATAACGAGATTTCATTGGAAATACACGTACTCCACACCACTTTGCTATGCTGTTTTTACTTTCTCTATACTACTCTGTACACAGTAAGTAGAGAAGGTATTAAATTCCATTAAAAATTTCGATGTTAAGATTTCAACGGGAATATGGTATTTTTGGTCCCCTGAATCTAAAAAATAATTTTTAGAAAAAGGTCAGTGTGTGTCTGTCTATGATTGTGTTTGTGAACACCGTACCTAAAAATCGAAAAATCCATTAAATGCAAAATTTGATAATTAAGTTCAGCAATTTCCAAGGATGCGACACGAAGGATTTAAAGAAAATCCCCCACCCCAAACTACTTATTATACATAAGATTTTTCGAAAATTTGGTTTTCTCAAAAATGGTTCTCAAAAATGATTAAAGTACCATATGTTTAAGATATTGTCATTTAATTGAATTGTCTGGGAATAAACAGGATGAATTTTGTATAACTGGTAAACTGTAAGAGATAGACAAAAGTTTACTACACAAAACATGTAGATCTCGATAAAACACGCAATTTAAATTATAGAGAGTTTTTGCAGTGATAACGATTTCCGAGATTTTACTTGTCATTGATTTCAATTTTAAAACACTGACCTACACTTTTCTCAAACGGTAAGTCCTCCTTCGGTTCATATCGCTTTTGTTTTGCGTCTGGCAATGCAAAGAGAACTGAATTACAATTGCAACATATAGCGGCAGCTTTTAAAAAAATTGGATGTGTTCCATTCACATGACTTTCTCTATATCTATATAAATTATTATTGTTAATAAGCTTATCTTTTAATTATTTCATGCTAATCGAGAAAAATTGGCAGAAATAGTATTATTTCTTGCTTTATTGTAAGCAGAAGCGAAATAAGGGAGTACCATAGATTAAAGTGAAAGCCAAAAGCTGGTTGCTATGTGACTGATGTTCCTTTGTATTAACAGGAGTTGACAAATTCCTGTATGAGAAAAGTATGTTTTTCAAATATGAAACAAAGAAAAAGGAATATCTCAAAAACGATCAACTCCATGAAAAAAAAAAGATATATAATATAAATTGTGTGTTTTAACGTGCTCTACATTTTTTTGTGGGTTAAGTTTTTGTCCATCTCTTACGGTTTAGTAGTTATGAAAAATTCATCCAGAATAAAGTAGTCTTCAGAGGCTATTCCCAGAAAATTCAAAATATACATTTTATTTGTCAGGTAAATAACTTTAATATACGATATTTTAAACAAAATCGTTAGAGCCATTTTTTAGAAAATCAAAATTTTCGAAAAATGTTCCATGTAAAGGATAGTTTGGGGTGGGGTGATTTTTCTCAAAATCTTCGTGTCGCATCCCTGGAAGATACTAAACTTAAATACTAAGTTTGGTATTTTACCGACTTTTCGTTTTTGAGTTATCGTGTTCACAGACACACGGACACACTGACACATGGACACACGGACACACGGACACACACACACACATACGGACCTTTTTCTGAAAATACTTTTTTTTGGATACAGGGGACCCTAAAACATATATTTCCGGTGAAATCTCGGTATCGAATTTTTTGGTGGAGTGCAATACATTCTCTATACACTATGTACATAGTGAGTATAGAGAAAGTAAAAATTGACTATTGCTTTAACCTAGTGTTTGGGACAAAACTCTGCATTCAGTCAATTTGCAGATTCATTTCGCAATGCATAGAAGTGAGTGAAGCACTCACCGTCCCGAGTGACCCGTTCACCGTCATCGCTAATAAACAAGAGGGGTAAAACGAAGGCCAATTCTCCACTTACTGGCTTTAACTTGAAATAGCCCTTTAAGTTCTGCAAATATTTTAACGCACGAAGGGCTATCTGCATAAGTCAAATGCGGGGAAGTTGGGACAGTGCAACCTGTGTTAGTTTAAGTCGGGAACGGTAAGCAATCGACTCCTACATTTATGCCTGCCTGAGAGGAATCTTTATTATTTATAGAACGTGGCGGTATAAGTGTTTAGTTTGCGGTAAAGTTCTGCACTCAGAAAATTCAATTTGCAGCAACATTATGCAACGCATGCAAGTGGTTCGGCAGTTATCCAGGAGAAGAATGTTTCTTTAAAATTGTGTTGGTTAACAATTAATTACCAAAATGCTTGTTCATATTCACTGCTATAAATGTGCTCTTTTTTTCTTACAAATTAATTATCATACTTTTGGCGATACAATGTGATTACAATGGTGGTATGACCGCGCCGTAATCGGGTGATTAGGCCACTCCCTCTCACTCAGACCCGGGTTTGACCGCATGTGGGATTTGTGGTGGACAAAGCGGTGCAGCGGTGGATTTTCTCCGGGCTCTTTGTTTCTCACTTTATCGCTTTCCACCGGTGCTCCATAATCATCAGTGTTATCATAAGATTAAGATATAACGGTTACGAAAGGCGAGTACTGTTTTTGGAGAGTTCACTTTAACTTTAATAGTCCTTTTTTTCGGGAAAGATAATGTTCATAGGAACCTGTGAAAATTTCAATTTCATTATTTCTTAAGCAATTGCGTTAATTTTTATCGCGCACCTCTATTGTTATGTGTAACTAATTCTGAAATTTTGAGACAAAGACCTCAAGTAGTTTTTGAGGAACAAATTTTTGTTTTTTTAACTACTCTGCCAAAACAAAAAACCTCCTTACGCTTTAATTTTCAAAATGTTGAAAAAATAATATTTAAATGCTATGAATATAATCTTATAACGGATGTGTTTCAAATTAATTAATGAATTATTATTGCAGAAAAGGATATGATAAATTATTCCTTCATACCTTTTTCATTATTTTGTGAATCAATTAACTTTGTTAATACAAATATATACCTCATCAGGTTTACTTACTTAGAAAATTAATTCCATAATTTTATATATTATAGTATTCAGGTTCTTTGATCTAAAAATAAAACTGATTGGTTCAAATGTGCATCGCAAGGAGAATTTTGAACATTTGCTTTTAAGTTGGAAAGTGCATTTAGACAAACACAGTTACTAATATTTGTTACCATTAAAACTCACATTTAAAAGTTCTCGCGGCAAGTCTTTAAATTGCAAATGGCTGAAAATAGCATCGGCATATGAATCTACAAGGTCCGCGGTATAATATTGTACTAAAATCCAAAAATCAAGATTTTTTTAAAGAATTTTTGTTAATTTTCACACGTTAACGTTATAGATGCGAAAACTAGCTAATGTTCGAATATCTTGCAGTTAATAAAGTAGGCATTTTGTAAGGAAAGGATGAATCAAAATAAATTCTTACCAATTTGACAAAAGACTCTGGGGGTGCTCTGTACTATAGTTTTCAACTATTTCTAGTGTGCCACAGGCTTAAACAGGGTCATAAAAGGTTGGAAAATCAGCTATTGTAATAAAGTTTGTTGAAGAGTGAGTAGAGAAAGGTATGTGATTGCAATATATAAAATCTTTTATAAGCATGACAAGACCGAAAATTATTTACAATTTAACTTTACTTTGGTTGGTAGAAGCTAAAATATAGAACTCCAAACTTCCCTTTGAAACCTCTAGGATACCCTTAACTCCTGGGTCAACGGAAGTGTGGGCCTCCCTTATACAAATCGTTATTTATCACCCCGGATTACCGCACATGCTCAGTTTCCACGGCAGATTAAATTTTACATAATCCCTCCTGCATCTTGGTACAACTTCTTGATAACGCAAGAAATGGGAGGGTGAAGCATAAAAAAATCCAACGAAAAGCTGGCTGAAATTAAAATGCTAAGTGCATTTGGCTTAACTAACTCGCAACATGGGGACTCTAGATCTCTGATGAATTCATAATTCCATGATAATGCGGCGCCAGACACCTGGCCATTCTCACCGAGTTCCAGAAAAGAATAAACTAAGTACCTGTTTATTCCAACTGCTGCTTTCTGTACACATGTCTATTGTACCATGTTCCAACTGGCCTTAGAATGAAATGTGTGGCATATACTTCCCTAGATTTTATTAATTGAAAACTAAATTTTATCATAAAATACCTTCGTACATTGTAGATCAGCCGCCTGCTTTGAATTTCCAGAAATTTTATAATTAGGGGTAGCATAGCAGTGGGACAGAATAGATGGGGGGGGGCAGAATAGGAGTTAGTAGCACGATACATAGTTGACAATGCTGTGAGTACGTAGTGGTAATAATAGGAGGAAAATGGGGCAGTGGTTGTGTGGTAGATTGCGATGTGTTCACAGTGGAAGGCGACTGAGGTGGGTGGATGGTAAACATAAATGCCACCGATTTACGGGAACTAACAATTTTAATATTTGCATACATTCAACTTCTGTTGTGCAACATGTCATCAGAATCATTATCCGTTTAATTTTCTCTCAACATACATAGATTACATGCACATCATACATTCGTAACGTCTCAAATGTGAATCATCTCTGATTACCACGTAAAGAGGTTTTATATTGTGAAAAACTTTTATCCATATCATATAATGTAATTGGAGCAAAACGGAAATATGACACATCATCGGCTATTGGGTAAGATATTCCATCAGCAATTATTTCAGTAGCAAGACCTCGTAGCACAATTCCTATTTCTGGTATTATTAATAGCTGACATTTTTTTTTTTTCCAAATATTGGCTTCACTTTCTTTTTCACACGGTTTTAAGCACGTGTTACGGGTCTCTGATTAACTGTTTGCAAAGGTGCATCGACAGCTTTCAGGATTCGAGATTTTTCAATGTTCGATGTTTCAAATATGTGTGTTATTGTCGTAGATATATCTGCAAAGTTCTTCGTATGGATTGCAAATCATCATGTAATCCATTTGAAGCAAGAGATTTTACAGTCTTGGCTGAAGAGCATGTACTATCATTAAAGGCATTAATTAACCTGTAAAACAGTCTTGTAATATACAAAATAGTATACTGCTACGTCGAGCCACGTTCCCCAACGCGTTTCTGCAGGTTGGATATATGCGGCACGTACAGGCGCTAATGCACGTTAGCCTCTACTCGGTAGATACGCAACTAGTATTCGCATGTGTCCCGGTATCGGTGCCCAAGATGATATCTGTAGTTATAAGTTATAGGCCGTGATTAATTTGCAATTAATCTAGGAAGTTAATTACCCATTCCGATATTATTGCTATAAACCAGGCATCATAAACTGGTTACGCCAACTGGTTGCCCTTTGCGTAAATCAAAGAGAGAAATTTGCTTGATGCTCCAGCAAATCACCTACTATGACCAACCGCGCAGAAAAAAGGACAGATAATTCGTTCAATGTTGTGGCAAACATTGCGTTTGAAATACGTAATCCATCTTTCATAGATTAATACACCTATTGTAGGTTCATGATTGCTAGAATAACTGATTTATTATATATTTTACATTAGTATTTATATTTCGGATATGAACAAATACATTTTCTTAACCTTGGTGATAATTGGTAGTAATTAACATAAATAATTGAAAGAATAATGACAAATATTATACTATTTAACATAAAAAATAACCGCGCAGAAAAAAGGACAGATAATTCTTTCAATGTTGTGGCAAATGCATCAAGATATAAATTTTATTTGTGATATAAATAAATTAATGTACTTACGGTATTTTAATCAAAATCGTTGCAGGCAATTTTGAGAAAATAAAAAATTCAGAAAAATCTTCCATGTCAAAGCATAGTTTGAGGTTGTGGGACTTCTCTGAAAATCTTTGTGTCGCATCCTTAGAAGACATTGAACTACAATACTCGGACTTAATTGAATATTTAACCGAATTATCGTTTTTGAGTTGCGTTGTTCACAGGCACAATGACATATTCGGGTATTTTTGTAAGTTTGAATTCAGGGGTTCTCAAATTACGTATCGAAATCTGGTTTCGAACTTTTGTTTGGTACAAAATAACCTCTGTAAATGATATGTACATCGTACGTGATAAAGCATATAAAAAGTAAAATTATGTTATATTTTCGTTATAAGGAACTTAAAACATTTTAGCTGTGACGTACCACGGCAAAACTGCACCTCTGTAAGAATTCTATATCTGATGGTTTTGGTGGTTTAAATTCATAGCATTAGAGATGCTGGTTGGTGCTCTGAACTGCCTTTCAGCAGACGATAGTTGTTGGACCAGCAGCATAGGAAACCCAAGCAGAAGACAGGAACTGTGGATAACCGCAGCGCACGGGAACTCGGCCACCAGGAGCGGTGGTGTTCTCCATTTCCTCTGCAATTATTGCGCCATTTTGTCAAGAAGTTTAGTGTCACCAGAGTGAGGGAAAAAGGTGCTGTGGTTAGTCCCCCACTTTGCATATTCATTGTAGTGGTTAGTGCAGCCCAATGCAAAGTGCTTAATGCGATCTCTCATCCTCTTTACCCACCAGGGAGTGTGCCACGGAGATTGGACTTTAAAAGTTGATTTCTCCATTAAACAACCTTTGCTCTTAAGTTGGACGGAATGACGACACTGCATTCTCTGTTATTAAACTTGCGGCCAGCATGGATTTTCTCATTGTCATTTCCGTAGTAATTGTAAAAGAAACTTAAACCTAACCTACCCTACCAAATATTTCCCTTTAAAATTTTCATATGAAAACCACTTAGAAAAATTTGATATATTCCATTCACATGACTTTCTCAACATCTCTGTAACAAATTATTATTAGAAAGCTTATTCTTCTATCTACTTCAAGCTAATCGAGATAAACATTAGCAGAAATGCTTTCCTGTAAGTAGAAGTGAAATAATGGAATTTACTGGGCTAAAACGATAGTCAAATGTTTCAAAAGCTGGTTGCCATTTGGATGAAATCCGTTTCTTTACATTGCCAGCCAGGAGTTGAGAAGTTCCCGTATGTGAAAAGTTAAAAGTATTTTAAAACTGAAACTAATAACAAGTAATATCTAAAAAATAATCAACTCCACGAAAAAAAATGTATATGACATAAATTGTGTGTTTCAACGAGATCTATGTATTTTGTTTGGTAGGTTTTTGTCTATCTCTTACAGTTTACTAGTTAGCAAAATCCAGCAAAATTCATCCAGGATAAAGAGGTCTTTAGAGGGTGTTCCCAGAAAATTGAAGACATACATTTTATTTCTCGTAGACATATCTTTAATATATGGTATTTTAATTAAACTATTAGAGCCATTTTTGAGAAAATCAAAATTTTAGAACATTTTTCCATGTAAAGGGTAGTTTGGGATTGGGAATTTTCCTCAAAATCTTTATGTCGCATTCTTGGAAGATACTGAACTTGTATACCAAATTTGGTATCTTAGTGGCTTTTAGTTTTTGAGTTATTGTGTTCAGTCACATGGACTCACGGACACACTGACACACGGATACACACACGGACCTTGTTCTAAGAATGTTTTTCTTAGATACAGGGGACCCTAAAACTCGATTTCCGGTGAAACCCGGGTATCGACTTCTTGGGTGGAATGCAATAACTTCTCTATATACTATGTACATAGTACGTGTAGAGAAAGTAGAAATTGATAAATAAACAAACTTCATTTTCATCAAGGCGCAGAGCTCTAATGGTAATGAGCTGTCAAGGACTTTTTCGTTCTCTCTGCCAAGGCAGAACCGGTATTCTATGTAAAAAAAAAATCTGATGTCTTCCATTTATATGACTTTCTCTTATTATTTTGCAACAAACTATTCTTAGAAATCTTACTCTTCTATATATTTCATGCTAATCAAAATAAACAGTACCACTAATTCCTTGTAATTAGTAGAAGGGAAATAAGAGAATGAACTAAGCTAAATTGACAGTCATATCTTTTAAAAGCTATCACTATATGATTGAAATTCGGTTATCTTTTCATCACAAGGACTAAATCAAAAGAGACATGGAACGACTTCCTATTTGAGAAAAGTGTTGTATTTTAAAATTTAAACCAATAAGAAGAAATAACTCGGAAATGGCTAAATCTCAAATATATATATACATTTACATTGTGTGCTTTAACGACATGTTCATTTTTGTGTAGTAAACTTATGTCAATCTTTTACGGTTTACCATTTATGCTTAAAAGTTTTTCAGAATGAAGAGGGTTTCAGATGCTATTCTCAAGAAAATTCAATTTTAGTTTTCCTGTAAATGTCTTTAATATACGGTATAATCAAAATTGTTTGTGACATGTTTGAGAAATCAAACATTTAAAAAATTGTTCCATCTAAAGGGTAGTTTGGGGTAGTGGAATTTTTCTGACACACACATACACGAATCTTTCTTCTAAAACTGCCTCAAAGGGCCTCAAAATATATTTCCGCTGAATTATTGGTATTGAATTTGTGTGTGTAGTTACGAAGTGGCATTTGGGTGGATATTCTCCGAGCCCTCCGATTTGCGCCGCTTCTCATTCCACCAATTGCTTCATCAACTTTATTCCTATCATCCATTTCGCTTGTATTTCATATCATCTACTTCCTTACGTTCATGTCTAGCTACGGCCCGACCACCGTTTCAGGTTCTTCATTCCTTATTTCATCAGGAGATTAAAAGTCTAAGCACACAAATACTGAAATCGCACTTGACGCCAAGTATGTTGGTCTGTGCGTTTTTCTAATCTTCTGATAATTGGGTAAACTCAAAATATTAAACACTTTCACTGTGTGACTTTGCGTGTTTTCACGCAGAACTGTATTGATATTTTACCATTTTAATAGGTTGCGTGGTCCTAATTAACCTAGAGCCAAAACAGGTCATTTTTAATTCCTCAAACTTTACAAAGATTTTTTTTTTATCATTATTTTGAGTAAACGCCATAAATGTATGATAATCGCATGAAGAATACAATTGTTATTTCGAATTTTCTCGAAATGTTCATTACGTTATTTTCGTTCCTTTAAAAGCTCTGCATTTGAAAAACTTTAAAATATGCAGGTTCAGAACATGTAATTGAAAAATGCAGAGTTCCTTAAAAACACATATGTATTGACGAATAATTACTTATCTTCTGTTCTGCATTTGAAGAAAGGTATTGCTACAAAAGTAAGAAATTTAATTAAGTAAGATTTGCAACTTGTTGCCAACTAAACAGAAAGCGGCAATTGTGCTTAGAAATCACACTAAATTCGTGCTTTCACAATTTGAGCATATTTGTTTGGTAATGTTTAATTTTCCTATTCAGTAATACAAAAACGAATTTCCATTAGGTGGCCCAACTGCCCCGTATTTGGCATTTTCAGATATCCCTTCGTGCTTCAGTAGTGTTGCAGAACTCAACGGGATTAATCTATGAAATCTATAGGTGGGTAGCTGGCTGAGCGACCTTTGCTTTACCCCTCTTACTTACCCGGAGACGGTGAGGTGGGTTGTGCTCATTAAAAAGGGTAAAACGAAGATTGTCCTCTCCAATTCCCCGCTGGCCGGTTTATCTTGGAATACCCGTTTGAGCTTTACAACTCTTTTAACGCAAAGGAACATGTGCACACGCCACATAGGGGCAGTTGGACCTACTAGTACAAAAGGTCAGCTGGTTGTTATGTATAGCAATGCTCACTGTCATTAGAGCCGTTATTGTTGTAGCAGTTCAAAAACAGTTTAAGGTTTGTTTTAATCGTTAATGTATTTCGCGATACTTGCTTTATTATTTTTAAATATTTTAGAAGATAAAATAGCACTTGCGGGGTTAAAGAACTCCGACGAGACATCCCAGCAGCAGTAGGGTGGTCATTACTAGAGGGCGGATCCGGTTGACCGTTTTCGATGAGGTTGACTTAACTTGTACTGCAGTCTGTGTGTGTTGAAGGGGAGAGACTGAGTCTCGATGCCAACAACAGGCACGGGTCTGTCTGCTGCAAGTTGTATCAAAAGAATACGAACACTATGCTGTACTTGATGGCTGCTAATGTCATTATTGAATTTATTCCATTATTGAACATTTCATTTTACATATAAATAAAGTGAATACTGCATAGTCAATGCTTTGCAGCGGACGATAAAGTACATGCAGAGATTGTCGAAAATGAATGTTCTACGGCTCTCACTTAAACAAAGGCATATCGTGAGAAATTACTTTCGATATCGCAAGACGTAACAAGTGTATACCTTATGTAAACGCCTGATATATTTCTTACACTTTGTAATGTGGAAGAGACGGTTTATTTTTGTAGCAAGACACCTCGCACAGCACATAATATGATTGAACATCCAGTAATTTTTATAACACATTCTGAAGTTTATCGTCACTTTTTATGTAGCACTCAGTGGAGGAAGTATGTGTAAAAATTAAGGAACTCAAAGACGGAGAAGTTAGAAAAAAGTGAACGATAAAATTCAGCATGTATTAGTAAAAAATAATGAGAAAAAATTCTCTCCGTTTCACCATCAGTAGATAAGAGTTCCGATTTAAATTCTTCTACAAATGACTGCATTTGCGAGTTACGCACCTCCGATGCTTTCGGTAAAATAGTTTTCCAGTAGTTTGGTACACAACTGTAAAGAAAGAAATGACGAAAGAGAAGCTAAGTTATGTCGCATCGCCTTACCAGTCGTCATGATAGTGAGTGTGCCGACCCCGTCCCATCTCTGACGTCAAGAGCCCCATTAGCGCAGTTAATGTGCAATCCCTCAAATGTTACCCTGTCTGCTCTATCTACTATCACTAATTTGGAAGCAGGTTCAGTTACACACCTTGGCAGACTTTTTGTGTACTTCGTGTTTTCTAATCTGAAGATCAATAGCTACATTTTTAGGTAGTATTAGTATTTGTCTCACTATATTAGCTGTTGTTTCTAGTTAAAAATTATTTCTTGAATCTAGTATCTCTTACGCTCTATTTTTATACTGTTTAACGCCCAATTACTCTTATGACAGTGAATGAAGATGGTTGAATGCGATGGCAGGGGAAAGCGGAGAATCCGGAGAAAACCCGCGCCACTTTGTACTTTGTGGTCATCTGGGATCAAACCTGGGCCACCTTACGCTCTACAGCTTCGCATTCTGATAAAATATGTTTCGTCGAAAAATGGATTTTGTGATATACTACCGTTGTCTTCAGATGTGTTCAGTTATACAGTTTATAATTCATATAAGAGAAGGCTTATAATAAGTGAGCGTTTTAATTTATCGCAAGGATTATCAACTATTGACTGTATAGCTCTTGTTCTTGGAAATTATTTTCAATCTTTTGAGTTTCTTTTCGAACCCAATCTACTCTACTTCTGATGGCTCTGGGCTATAAAGATGATAAATATTCTTTTATTTTATTTCATTTCTCACAACATTTGTATATCCACGTGCCCACCGCAGTTCTATAGTATTTATATATACATAGATATTCCTATATCTAGATGCGATTTGAAGTAATGGAAACAAAGCATAAGTATTTTCTTCATCAGACACCTTGTAAGGGCCGCGCCATGGCCGAGTGGTCAGACCTTGCCTCACATCTAGACAGCCCGGGTTCAGTCCCAAGCGACCGCATGTGAGATTTGTGGTGGACAAAGCGGCGCAGGGGCTTCTTGGGGTTCATTCTCCGGTTTCCCGGAGAATACCATCACATTCCTCTTCCATCTTCATGTATCATCAGTGTCATCGCCTGCGGTGCCAGAGCAGTAAAAGCGAGCGTTAAACACTACAAAAAAAAAAAAAGATCCCTTGCATGCACTCTCCTCACCTCTCTCGGCGCAATAGACTTTATGCCGGGATTACGATGAATTTAACATAACGTAGTCTAACACATTGTATTAAATCGGGCAACTTAGAACTTATTTATCATGACTTAACGCGATGTAGCTTAAGAGTTTGTCAGTGTCAAACTCTGCCTTCCTGTTACATTAAGGGAGTGCATGGTAATTAGAACCAATCGGCGTGAAGCAGTGGCATGAAGTATTACGAGGGCCACAATTTATATTTTGAGCCTTGGCAACATTGGTTGCTGTAGGTACCATCTGGTGATTCCACTGGAAAATTTCATATTGTTGGCTTTAACCTACTGAAGATATTTTGTCAATAGAGCATTATTTGTGTTGTTTACAGTTGATTTAACGTGTGCCTGAGCGAAAAGATGGAATTAACTCGTGAAAATCTTCTTACGATTATTTATTATAATTTTTGTTGTGGATTATCAAGACAAGGGTGGATTGATCAATTTACTACTACACTTGACGATGAAGTACCATCTTTTGCCACTGTGAAACGTTGGTAAAACGAGTTTAAGCGTGGCCAGCGTTCGCTCACTGACAAAGTTCGTGAAGGACGTCCAAAATCAGTTGTTGTGCCAGTAAACACTGATGCTGTGCAAAAACTGATAATGAAAGGTCATCATGCTACATGCTGTGACATAGATACCAACATATATAAAATATTGCATGAACATTTAGCCGTGAAAAACCTACGGCAAATTAACCTGAAGTTCAAAGCTTAAATGCACCAGTGTTGCAGAAGTCTCCAGTATGACTACAACAGCTTCAATGGGGTTATGGAAATTAAGCAAGTAATACTTTTTCTGTAGTAATTAGGGGTTAATGTACAAAACATGATTTTAAAACTCGTTTACTGTAAAACTTGAATTTTTTATACCATTGATTTTTAAATGCATCATGTGGAGCACCTTAAGGGATATTTCGAGGTTAAGGATTTTCTTAATGAACTTCGTGTCGTATCCCTGTAAAATGCTGAACTTAAATATGAAGTTTAATATTCATTACACTCTTTGCTTTAGAATTATGGCATTTAAACAGATTCACATCGTGTTTCTAAAAATGTTACTGTACTTAGAGGATCTCAAAACATGTACTTTCTATGAAACTTTGATGTCTAATTTTCGGACAGAATATAGCATTTCCCCTACCTACTAGCAGAGACAGAGAAAACAATTAGGCAAGTAAAACTTTTCTAACATAATTCTTTGTTTGATTATTTAAAAACGCAAATTTAAAGTAACAAATTAGGATGTTGTGTAATCTTATATTATTGTAAGTGTTATGCTGTCATGTACTTATGCTGTTATAAAATATTTCGCCAGAGAGCTTTTTCTACTGTTCTGTAAGCAAAAAAGCACGGAAGATAGCCACTGAAGTAAAAATATTATTTACGATACAAGTGAACAAAGTAGTTGTGTTTTGTTTCTTTCAATCGCGTGTGGGTTTTATGGAACGGACATAGTCGTTAAATAAAGATGGCCATGACAATTCCACGGCCGGAGAACAATTGCTTTGTTTAGTTACTTGTTGCAGTAAACATTGAATTATTAAACAGCGTATGACTCGTTTAGAAAATTTGACAACATGCAACGGAAATAGATGATGTAGTGAAACTTGCTTTAGGAGATTTGTTATCTTAAAATATTTAATTGGCACTGTATGTTATATATTGTATTTTTTCACGATAGTGAAAACGTACAACGTTCCATTTTTACGCTTACGTGTTACAAAACTCCATTTTACTAATTGACAATAAGTATCATGCAAAAATAAAAATTTTCGTATTTTTCAGTTAAGAAGGAAGTAAGTTTTGACATGGAGTGGAACTACAAGAATTAAGTGATTTAAACAACTATGAATGTACTAATTCTGGTTAAAATAAGGCATATAAAAAGTAATATTTTTTGCCACAATTCTGTAAAATCTTGTGTTGCTCCCAAGGTTAGAATGCGTTGTTACCGTTGTTTCTCGGAAGTCTCTCAGGTTTGTTAAATTCACGGGGAATGAAGGGATTTCTTTGCTTTCATTGATGCAACTTGAAAATCCAGTTACTTTCGAAAATAAAAACGCGTCGCCGTTTTTTCATATTGAGTCAATGAGCGTGTGACATCAGCAAATGCAAGCAAGGAAATCTTTTCACTGCTAATAGAGTTAGCAATACAGCTGTATCAATATATTTGGACAGAAATCCTGCGCGGTAGTGATGAGTAACAAATGTGCTGGGGAATAACCCGCATAAAATTACGAGAGAAGTACGATATTCATTCATTCACTTTTTATTTTCTCTATACGTGTATAGAGAAGGTATTGCACTCCACCCAAAAATTCGATACCGCGATTTCACCGGAAATCCCCAATATCCAAAAAAAAAAAAAAAATGCATTTTCACAAAAAGGTCCGTGTGTGTGTGTGTGTGTGTGTGTCCGTGTGTCTGTGAACACGATAACTCAAAAACGAAAATTTGGTAAAATACCAAACTTGGTATTTAAGTTTAGTATCTTCCAGGGATGCGTCACGAAAATTTTAAGAAAAATCCCCCCACCCCAACTACCCTTTACATGGAACTTTTTTCGAAAATTTTGACTTTCTCAAAAATGGCTCAAACGATTTTGATTAACATTTCATATATTAAACATATTTGCCTGACACATAAAATGTACATCTTGAATTTTCTAGGAATAGCCTCTGAAGAGTTGTTTATTCTGAATGAATTTTACAGAATTTGAATAACTGGTAAACCGTAAGAGATGGTCAAAAATTTACTACACAAAAAATATAGAGCACGCTAAAACACACAATTTATGTTACATACATTTTTTCGTGGAATTCGTCGTTTTTGAGAAATTCCTTATTTTTGGTTTCTGCTATGAAAAACTTATATTTTTCTCATACAGGAAGGAACTTGTCAACTCCGATCCATATAAACAAAGGAACTTCATTGACATAGCAACCAGCTTTTGACTATCACTTTAACCTATGGTAGTCCCTTATTTCGCTTCTACTTACAAGGAAGCAGGTAATAAGACCATTTCTGCTAATTTTTTCTGATTAGCATAAAGTAAATAGAAGTATAAGCTTTTTAAGAATAATTTGTTGCAGGGATATAGAAAAAGTTATGTGAATGGTAGACAGCAGATTTTTTTGGACATATTTGCCTTCCGGCGTAACCTAATTGTCCACCAGGGGAGAGAGAATGACTTACATAGAACACAAACATAGAAACACGCAACACTACGCATTCATGCCCATAGCGGGAATCGAACCAGCGGGATACTCATTCTAAGTTGTGCTCTTGTTTACCTGCTGAAAATACACGAGACTGGCCTTCCCTCCAATTCCCAATTGCTCTGAATTGTTATCACTCAGTATTGCTCTCCATGTCACGATAAATGAATACATCTGTATCTACAACGCTTCCGAGAACCAAAAGCAAGCCGTATCAGTAGCAGCAGAATTAATGACAAATATCAAAAAAGTATGTGTGACAAAATGCTATTGTACAAAGTTAATCATCTTTTACCCTCCCTGTTTCGCACTAAAGTTTAAAGTCGGCATCGGCGCATAACAGAAGCATCTGGGATTAAGAGTTACCTTCCTCTGTTTTACTCCCAGATGGGTAGAAACTTAAGACAGGGACACAATGGCAACTATGTCGAAGTTCTTAACCCCCAGAAGAAGAATATTAGATAAGTAATAGCAAGCAACTAAGATCTGTCCCATATAACTTTACCCCGTATCTCTTCACTGGCACTTGTCTACCTTCAATTGGTTGCTGTGGTGGAATAGGTTTTAGTGCAGTACAAAATAGTTCCTTATTTAATGAGGTCACTTGTCTTATTATATTTGAAGATAATTATTGTCAATTTTTATGAATATAACCGTATGATTTAAATATAATATGTAATGTATCTGGAATGCAAGGAAAATTCTTATAACAAGTAGACGAGATGATACTTCGGTTTAAACCTGTGTTTCAGGTGCACCTGTCATGACAGAGTGTTTTTATCGTTTTTTTTTACCTAACCTTGCAGTATACAGGCCCTGTTTGTCACCATTTTAAAATACACAGGAGAAAGAGAAAGAAAACACAACGCAGAAAAATAAATGTCAGTGGGATAAGTACATAAGAAACAGCGAAAATATTTCCAACAGGGATACGATTAAGACCGCATCTGAATCAATACCACCTAAAGAAAAAATACCTTGTATCCAATATTAGCACATGTGGTGACGTCACACTCTTTGGTTGTTGTGATACAGTAAGCACGTATTTGATTTGTGCAGAATTGTCGGAATTTTTTCATATTAGTAGTTTTAAATTGTACCCTGGTGTACGTATAATGCACCAGAAGTGAATTGCTCCAAATTGCAGTGGTAATTAAGCAAAGGATTCAAAAGTGAGCGTCTTTGTTTTTGGTTCTGAATATGAACATCTGAAATCCAAATGGATTAGGACTATCCATAGGAATTGTTTTATTTCTACATATAGTTTCAGGTAATGCAACATATGTTTTAACCCTTTTAATATTTTAAAACTCTTTAGCAGTCCCTAAATATGAAAACATTATTTAAACTATTGGAAAGTGCTGCAACATAACCTGTTCCTTGCGGCGGTTCCCTAACGTGGGGGCTGCCGAGTTCGTATCCCGCGTGCAGGTTTAGGATATTGATGGAATGGTGTGGAGATGCGGGTGCCCTATCTCAGGATGGGTTGGCATGAAATCTTTCTCAGGTGCGGTAAGACACAAGTGGTTTCTTTTGAGTTCAGGATTGTTGTTGAACTCATTTATTCATTTTCTTTGACCTTTTCTGCCTTCGAACACACTTGCATTCGTCCTAAATTTTCTCCTTTCCAGTTATGCCTTACGCAATCATATTACTCTTGACCATCTTCTGGTGTATTAAATAAACACTTTCTATCGCGGTCATATGTAGCCCGTTCGTTTCCACCGCGGACTCAAATATCAGTCTTAATCCAACGAGTCTTCCATAGCAAGTGAAGTCGCGACGCTCGACCTACAGGAGAACTATTTCTATTTGCTTTGTCATGTCCCCACTCGGGCAGTGGAACTTCCAACCCCTCCGGTTTATTGTGCTGCTCTTAACGGCACACTCATACCTTTGTATTTGCTAACTTAGAAGTGTTTTACAAAATTTTTTCCTAGGCGTTTACAATGTATATTTTCCCTTCTTAATATAATTTATATTATATTGGATACGATTTATATCTCCCTTTTAGAGATCATTTAATCCATGTCTCATCCTGTAGTTCACTTTCTATTGAATATGCTGTAGGTTTGTGAACTGCAGTTTAAGAACATGAGATGGAGATTATTACTGCTTATTTACATTTCAGCAACCTTCAAAGAGGGTTTAGAAACATTTCCTAGACCTCAATGTACTAAAATGTATTGTTTGTAGATTGCTTCCATACTTTCCAGAAAATACGTATTATTGCTTTGAGGTCGAAGTTTCATTATAGGACAAAAGGTTAAGGGCCCGATCTCTATTTCATCACACGTTAAAATGTATTTTGCTAGAATAACAGTTAAAAATATTAAAATTCAGGTAAAAAAAGAAACGTCATACCAGAAGTAATAAATATATTATTTTTTATTATTCTACAAGGTCCTGCATGGTCTGGAGATACAAGAGATACTATAACAGAATGTGCAATTAATAAAATCAGGTATTGTTGCATATTAATGAGGGATAGTTATGCACAAAGAAATAATTCCGCATTTACTGAGGTGTTATGATCACTTAATATGTTGCCAGTTTCTTTTAATAATCCGTCATTAATGATGGTTCTGCACTGGAAATTTAAACTCTATTGCAGACCAACTTTATTTCCAAAAATAAAAGGTAAAATACCTACTTTAAAAGTACCGTTAATATAAATAAAAATATTAACTTTCACGTACAACACTGGTTTGTGGGACCCGCTTAGAGCCCAAGGTTGGGACGTCATAAATAGTATTGCAAGGCTTTCTCTTTAGGTGGTGCTGTTTGAATGTAAACAATGACAGCAGTTGAATGTAAAAACAATTTTAAATTTGTTTTATTAATTCAACTGAATAAATTTGCAGAACTTTCAATTGTTTGTTTTATGGACCACATATGTTTGTTTATTTATTTGTGGTTTTATTTCTTTACAGGCTGATAATGTTCTGTAATATGATAGGTAAGCTTAGATTTGAATATAGAGCTTTATCCAACACAAACTACATATACAAGCTTACATACACACACGTTCACTTGAAACCCTCATAACCTCTTAGCGCAGAGTTTGAAGCCTCGTTATTTGTTGTAGCGAAACGGTTCAAGTGTTCTCCAAACTGTGGCGCTACAACAACGCTTTTTGTCCCCCTTCCCCCGACGACTCGTTAATTGGAGTTCACACTTGTTGAAATTATTCGCAAGTTATCACCAACTGCTGTTTTCAAGCACGATTATATTTAGTTCTTGCAGAACTCATTTACGCGCGGTAATGAGTTTTGACAAGGCATTTCACTTTCAGTCTCAACTTGTTTTTGTTGCATATCACGCCACACCAAGAAAAGTAAACCCACCGTTTAAAAGTCACGCAGAAAAAGGCGTTTACTTTACACGTGGCTTCGTGGCATTGGAGATTTAGAAAAATAAAAGACTACGATTACTTTCTCTAGAAATTAGGACATGCCAACAGGTGGTTTAACTCTTTTCAATCGTGTTCGTTGTTCCCTGTTTATTCGTTCATTCATAACTCTCTCAAAAATGAATTATTATTTTATTTTTCAGTTTCGTTTCTCTTTTGTAACTTAAGTGGGCTAATGGTGATGTTTTGACAATCGAATATATTACGATAGGGAGAAATGACTATCGAATGATTCGTTCAAAGAACAAAAACACTAGTATTTCAGTATAAAAGCTCCGGTATGACTACAGAAGCCAAAGGGAGCTACAAAAGTGAACATACAAAAAGGAGAGACCAGTTTCGGATGAAGACAACTACAATTTTTATGACCGTTGCTCTATTTATGTGTACAAGTTAAAATGTTATACCTACAAAACTGTTTGGCGCTAATGATTTTTGGTTTACATTCATTTAATTGAATTATATTTACAAAAATTACAACTTCTTTCCAATGAATAAAAGCTTGGTTTTTAAGTAATTATTATATAATTTATTACCTGTATATGTTAATAGCTTAATGTGCTTTAGTCTGGTTTGATCAAATCGGACGATGAATGAATTCGGTGATATGATGCTCAAATGATTTCAGGGTTCATGGAGCTTAGTTACCTGATATTCGTCTTCTCAGGTCAAGGGAAAGCCCTGAAAAAAACTTATTCTCTAACTCACCCTAAGCTAGATTCAGACTCCGTCCTTTCGAATGTGTTTATAAATTTGATTAGATAAATTCACGATCTTCTCTTGGCAAGAGAAAGGAATTTATATATATTTGTTATAATATATTGTAGCATTCACATAAAAAGTTAGTTTAATATCTACGTTGTTTTATTGTGGATAGATTTTACCTAGGTATGAGTTCAAATTAAAACAAATCTGATATGCTCTATTCACATGGCTTTCTCTACATTTCTGTAACAAATAATTGTTAAAAAGCTTATTCTTCTTTCTACTTATGCTAATAAAAAGTTATTACCTGCTTTCTTGTAGGTAGAAGGGAAAATTCCGTTTGGTAGTTTACGGAATTTTCGTTTTTGAGATGCTGCCCACAGACACACACACACACACACACACACACACATACACACACACACACACACACGCTCGCGCGCGCGCGGACATTTTTCTAAAAGTGTTGGTTTTTTTGTATTCAGGGGGCTCCAAAGCTATTATTTCTGGTGAAATCTCAGTATCAAATACTTTCTCTATACACTATGTTCATATTATGTGTACAGAAAGTGACAGTAAAAATCTAATGTGCTCACTCACATGATGTCCTCTAGCTGTTCGGTAAACAATTTTTTTATTCAAAACATTAATCTGTTATCTACATCATACTAAATCAAGCTACACATAAGCAGCGTTAGTCTTATTACTTGCTTCCTTGCAAGTAGAGGGGAAAAAATTAAATGGAGTTTTATTTATGGACGCTCTTTAACTGCTGTAGTGAACTACGGCAGCACCCATTTAAAATGAACAACCATTATTTGGTTCACATTAATCGAGAGACTTTTACATGAATTGTTACTTTGCTTTTGTAATACATACAAGAGGAACACTGAAATATATTTGTTAACTTAATCATTTTTTTTAACTTAAACAAAAACTATAATTATTTGAAGAAAATAGAACCAGAGTGAAAATATGGTATCATAGTCTGGATTTGAACCACCGATCTTAGAATGTCCATGCCGCTGCTTTAAGCACCTGGCTAACATGACGACGCGTCACTAAATTCACCAACTGACTCATATTTTTCATATATATAATCATATAATGGTTATAGTAATAGTAGTAATAAAATGATAATAACAATAGTAATAGTAATTAATAATTGGTTTTTCGTTAAAACTACTTACCTGTAATGTTCACCTGCTCTATGTGTAATGCAGTATAATGACGTCTTATATAGCTTTATATATATCCTTTGTAAGCTCTTGAAACAAATAAGGTACCTTACATTTTCGTCAAAAGCAGTGCAGAAAAAGTGTTCCTCTCAATCGTCCTTAAATTTGCATTCACGTTTCTGTGAATCTTATTTTAATCTGGAGCAGCCATTTCACTGCGACAAACAGTCCACAACTGCACGTATCAGTGAGGGGGTGAATGGACTGTAACGTTACTCATAACCCACACCGTACTTCCCTCATTCAGGCGCTACATTCGCGTGTAGAGTTTTGGAGACGTCTGATCTAGGATTACAGTTTGCGGTGAGGGGGCGAGCAACCCTCGAACCCCGGGCGTTCTACAACTTCATATGTATTTTATAGCCCAACTAACGACTATTATGTCAATCAAAGATAATTAATGTTTACTCACATCTATACAAATTGGATTTAGTTTAATCGTCCTGTACATACTCAAAATCTAGCTCTAATTTTACATTTGGAATGATTTTACTTTTTAAGGAATGCAATACTCTCCGGCAGAGAAGATAAAAGAAAGTTTATTTCCGTGGTCAACTTCCACCTCTCCTTTGCTTCCTTTACATAGATAAAATCTA
Organism: Hymenopus coronatus; assembly: GCA_030762935.1. Taxonomy (NCBI): domain Eukaryota; kingdom Metazoa; phylum Arthropoda; class Insecta; order Mantodea; family Hymenopodidae; genus Hymenopus; species Hymenopus coronatus. The sequence goes on from CM060894.1 coordinate 77,508,526, forward strand.
GTGGAAGTAAACTGCAAAATACCGCTTCCATTTCAAGATGAAGTTTAATTATCCCACCGAGAACATAGCCAAGGATGAGCAATAAAACTAATGAAGCTTGATAGAAGTAAACATTTAGGTATACGCTGCATCAACAGAGATTTTAATCCAATGTCCATCACACTGACTGATTTGCTTCCTTTGAGAATACTGTTTGTTTGAAGTGAGCCCGTAGCTATTTGATTTAACTGCTAATCCGGGTTGACGTATAACAGATAATAATCTGTCTAGATTTGTGTGATTTCTCGAGGGTACAGAGTTTCGGTCTGACGTGTAAAGGGCACTGCCTGTTAGGTAAGGAACATCTAGTAACTTCTCAAACTTCTTATATCTGCAACAATATAGTTTATGTATCGTTACATTTTAGGTTCTGGTATTCAGGAGAAATGATAGCTTCTTTTTATTATTCAACGTTCTTGGAAAGGTGTTAGCTGTTTTCAATCAAGAGAAACGTCTAATCATCTGGCCAATGTACGTCAATGCTTCTTTTTCCTGTTGTCTATAGTATAGGAATATTTTGGGGAATTGCTCACCGTCCATTCTTTGTGTATGTTTCTACCAGTCCACTTCAAAGTTATTTATTTGATCCAGTAAATTATATATATTTAAGGTTTCTCTTATATTTTCACTTCATTGCTTATCCAAAACGGCCAATCCCGCCACTAAAAGTAAAACCTCATATCTGCCACTTTGATTTTTATTCTATTAGAGCACTTTCTTGTCCAATTTTCACTTAGTGAATGAGCTTAGGGACAGCCATCACGTTAGAAATCTTAGTTTGCATACATTATCTTGTTTTGCATTTTAATGTACGTAAAAGAGTACCACACATTATACGGATTTAACTGATTTTTACTTTCTCTAGTGAGCAGAGAAGGTATTGCATTCCATCCAAAAATTCGATACCGGTAAAGAAGTGTTTCGAGACTACCTGGACACACACACACTCACACACACAATTAGAAAAGGGTCTGTGTGTGTGTGTCTGTGGAAAACATAATTCATAAAGAAAAAAATCTAATGTGTTCCATTTACATGACTTTCTCTACATCTCTGCAACAAATTATTGTTAGAAAGCTTATGCTTCTATTTACTTCATGCTAATTGAAAAATAAAATAGCAGAAACAGTCTTATTACTTGCTTCCTTGTAAGTAAAAGCGAAATAAGGCAGTACCATAGGTTAAAGTGATAGTCAAAAGCTGGTTGCTATGTGACTGAAGTTCCTTTGTTTGTATGGACAGGAGTTGACAAATTCCTGTATGAGAAACGTATAAGTTTTTTAAAGCTGAGACCAATAACAAGGAATATCTCAAAAACGATCAACTCCACGAACAAATGTATACGTCATAAATTGAGTGAACTACATGTTTTGTGTGGTAAGCTTTTGTCCATCTCTTACGCTTTAGCAGTTATGCAAAATTCTCAAAAATTCATCTAGAATAAAATAGCCTTCAGAGACTATTCCCAGAAAATTCAAGATGTACATTTTATTTGGCATGTAAATATCTTAAATATAAGAGATTTCAATCAAAATCGTGTGAGTTATTTTTGAGAAAATACAATTTTTCGAATTTTTTTCCATGTAAAGGGTAGTTTGGGGTGGGGGGATTTTCTTGAAAATCTTCGTGATGCATCCTTGGAAGATACCAAACTTAAAAACCAAGTTTGGTTTTGAACAGTCTTTTCGTTTTTGAGCTTGCTGTCCAAAGACACACACACACACACACACACACACACACACATACAAACACATACAGATGCACACACGGACCTGTTTATAAAAATGCTTTTTTTTTAGGATTCAGGGGGACCCAAAATATGTATTTCCGGTGAAATATCGGTTTCGAATTTTTGGGTGGAACGTACATATTACGTGTAGAGAAAGTAAAATTCGTTAAGAGAAATACTTTTTTAAAAAGCTTTTCGTAGAGCAGGTAAATGGAGTCCATCAGATTGGTATGCTGATGTTTAATTTTATATTGGGATAGATAATTAAAGTTATTTACCTGTTCAATAATTTGTCCATTTATTAGAATTTTATACCATAAGTGATGTTTTCCCCAGAATGCGTTTGTTGTTGAGTTGTTTATGTTGTAATAATTTCATGCTATAATCGTCGACAGTTTCATTCTGTTTGAGAAATGTTAGCAGCTCTAGAAAGCACCGAAAAAGGTGGTGCCGGCTTTCGTATCTTGGTATTTAAGTTCAGTATCTTCCAAGGTTGCGACACGAAGTTTTTTAGGAAAATCTTTCGGCCCCAAATTACCCTTTACATAAAAGATTTTTCGAAATTTTCTGAATTTCTCAAAATGGCTCTAACGCTTTTAATAATAATCCTATATTAAAGATATTTACATGGAAAATAAAATGCATATCTTCAATTGCTAGGAATATCCTCTAAGTCCTCTTTATGCTGGATGAGTTTTGCATAACGGGTAAGCCGTAAGAGATATACAAACTTACTGCACAAAACATGTCAAATCCATTATACGGTTTTGTTGTGAGGCTAACAGTTTCCTTGTTATTAGTTTCAATTTTAAAATACTTACACTTTTCTGAATTGGGAAGCCATCTGAATTTCTTTTGTTTTACTCTTACCATTAAAGGGAACCGACTTTCAATGACCATTGCATATCGTCAGCTTTGGCCTAGTGTGTTCTCTTATTTCCCTTCTACTTATAAGGAATTAAATAATAAGACCATTTTGTTAATATTTATCTCGATTAGCATGAAGTAAATATAAGAATAATCTTTTGAAAGAACTTTTTCTTCTGAATAGTTAGGGAAAGTCAAGTGAATGGAATGCATCAGAATTTTTTTCGGGGATTTCCCCGGGTCGTCAACTGAATGCGGGAAGGTTCGTTACACCCCGCAGAATTTTCTGTCATTTCTTGTTTGCATCTCTTCCTTGGCATGTGTATCAGGGTTGCAGGATCAGTAGGTGGTATTTAGCGGTTTGCTAATTGTAGCGGTTTATTCCTGGTGTGGTCCCGGAAGTACGCTATCTGGACCCGTCTTCTGGAACTTTCGGGCTAGGGTTCACTTGCGGAACCCCCTAAGGCTCGGGCGACGTCTGATATTTTCAATCTGAAACCGTTAAAGACCCTGTCCATGCTTGACCCGTCATCATCCGGATATAATTACTCTTTAGGTCTCTCATAAAGGCTGCAAATGTAAGTCTCAAAGGTTTACAAGGGACTACATGCGGTGTTCTACCCAAGAGAGAGAGAGAGACAGAGAGTGAACCCCGTTCGAGGGTTAATCCTAAAAGTCTGATATGTTACATTCAAAGAACTTTCTCATCCGTTGTGATGACTATTCTTAAAAACAGATTATTATTTTACCTACATTATGCTAATACAGAAATGGTCATAATACTCGCTTCCTTATAAGTAGAAGGGAGAAACGGAATGCAGCTGTCACTGCTTTAAAATTTCTTCTTTTTCCATGACTTTGAGTAAAAAAAGAAATGTAAACGGACGAGGACTTCCCTTTGAAAAAAATTAAGTATTTCAAAACTGAAGCCAATACCAGGGAATAACTTTGGAAATAGCTCTACAAAAAAGCTGCACATAACATAAATTGCGTGCTTTAACGAAATCTACATTTTTGGTGTAGTAAGATTTTGTCTATCTCTTACAGTTTAACCGTTATGCAAAAAGCATGCAAAATGAAGCTCTATCAAGGGACTATTCCCAAGAAATTCAGGCCAGGTATACATTTTACTTGCTATGAAAATATCTTTAATATTTTCCATTTTAATCAAAATCGTTAGATGTATTTTTTTAAAAAATCAAATGTGTTCCATTCATATCACTTTCTCTACATCCCTGTAACAAATTACTGTTAAAACGTTTATTCTTCTGTCTAGTTCATGCTAATCGAGATGAAGATTAGCAGAAATGCTTTCTTGCAAGTTGAAGGGAAATACATTAAGCTAAAACGATAGTCAAAGTTTTTAAAAGCTGGTTTCCATGTGGATAAAATGCGCTACTTTATATTGTCTGGAGTTAACAAATTCCCGCAGATATATAAAACCTTAAGTATTTAACACTGAAACCAACACCGAGGAATATATCAAAAGTGGTCAACTCGACGAAATAATGTATATAACATAAACTGTGACTTTCGACGAGATTTACATATTTTGTGTAGAAAATTTTTGTCTATCTCTTACGCTTTACTAGTGATGCAAAATCCAGCAAAATTCATGCAAAATAAAGAGGCTATTCCCAGAAAATTCAAGATATACATCTTATTTGTTATGGAAATATCTTTGACATATGGTATTTTAAGCAAAATCATTAGAGCCATTTTTGAGAAATCAAAATATTCGAACATTTTTCCATGTAGAGGGTAGCTTGAGGTGGGGGATTTTCCTCAAAATCTCCGTGTTACATCCTTGGAAGATACTAAACTTATATACCAAGTTTAGTAGTTTAGCGACATCGAATTTTTGGGTGAAACATAATATCTTCTTTATCCAATGTGGACACTAATCTATGCTGACGACCAATTACTTGTTTCAGAATTATTTGTCCTACTAATGAAATTAAACACATTAAAGAAAATAATAGAGTCGATTGGGATGGCTCAGACGATAGCGTCTGTGACCCGCTTTCGGAAAGTCCTGGGTTCAAATCCCTTGGGTCGTCCAGTCTGGCTGTTTTCTTGTTCGTGGTTTCTCTCAACCGTCAAGGTAAAAACCGGGTTGGATATATAAAGATGATGATTTATGTATAAAAAGGATACTGTACGTTAAGTGATAATATTTTACACATATGTATATATAAAGGATGTTTCTAATGATAGTTTTGAAAGTCCATTCTCTTTGCTGTGCCACGAGAAAACAAATCTGTATGTTACATTCATGTGCCTTTCTCTAACTTTTCAACAACAAACTTTTATCTACTTTGCTCTGCATCAGGTTGACCGCCCACTCTGGATTTTCTCGTATTCACAATCTTTGCTCCTCAGGCGTCTGACCCCAGACGTTGGCTTGTAACCCCTGGGGAGGTGTAAGTACTATATAAGAGGAGGGTAAAAAGGTAAAGAAAGGAAAAAAGACAAAGATAGTGGAATCTTAGGTTGAGTTTTATTTATGGATGCTCTCTAACTGCTGTGGTTCTCAGTGTTCCATTCCATAACTTAATTTTACTCTTGAGGTTCTTTTAGGTGCCATAAATCTATGACACGGAACCACCGGCTATATTCCATTTCAAAGGAAACCATGCTAGGAATTTGTACACCTTAAGAAATCCATCGCTTTCCGCCGGGTCTTTTTGTCGGTCTGGGAGGTTCATTTGGTTAGGCTGATTAAGCTCGCGGGTTCAAAACCGGTCTAGACCGATGATTTTTAAGGTACTTAAAAGTGACAGTCCCGTGTCAGTTTTAATGGTATGTAAAAGAACTTCTGCGGATGAAATTGCGGATCACAGACGCGCTGATATGATCCTGGCATTTGACAGAGTCGTTAACAAACGGCATACTTTTTAATAATCCTCCAGGCCTGATACATGGCATTGAGAATCACAGGTTAGAAAGTTACCCCTTGAACCATGGAGGACGTATGTATAGGATTGCGACAGATTTCGAAGTTATTTTCATTTCGATATTACTAATGTACCAATATTTTAAGATTAATGGTAACAAACTGGCTAAGAATGATAATAAAATTAGATTTTTTATTAAAATGATTTAAACTCATGAAAAGGGCTCTATCAGAGAAAATATCTAAAAATAATGTAAAAATTAACCATAGAAGAGGTTTAATTTCACTCAAGGAAATATGAGGTATGCTTGTTTTCCACAGAATATCGTTCTAGCATCAACAGAAAAGTGATGCAGCCATCGAAATCCAGGCTATTATTATTGGATTTCGAATCTTTTAAAGCTAGAAGTGAGTTTTGTAAGAGTTGTCACAATGGCATATAAACTAAATACTCCCTGTATGAAGAAGTTAGCCCACATCCCTTCCTGTTATTTTTATACTCTCTGGTCTAAGTGGCAGCAGTGTTTTGTCTTCAGCCGGGCAGAAGGCGGTGATGTTTGTTCACACGAGGGAGCCCTATGTGTATCATGTTATCGCACTTCAGAAAGAGACAAATCGCCACCCCATTTTAAACACGCTTGCGCTGCACATAAAAAATTGACATCCAGAAGCTGCTGGCTCTTCAGGCTGTCGTCACTAATTCGAATGTGCCCCGTACCATTTAAAATTAATTTCCTTTCTCCCTCCCATTTCCCCAAGGAGCAGTCGTTGACGGATGGACTCTGTGTCATATATCTAAGGAGTATAGAACATTCTCTTGATGCAGTATACCTGACAGCAAGTGGTCTTGCACATTACTACTAGATCTAATTCGAGGTATTATATACTCAGTAACAGTAATCACTCATGCTGCATAAAATATCTATTTGCAACCAGTGACGTATATCCTAGACTATCAAAACTTTTTGTGTTGAAAGTTTTTGTCTATCTCTTACAGTTTAACCGTTACACAAAATTCTGCAAAACTCATCCAGAATGAAAAGATCTTCATAGTCTATTCCCAAAAAATCAAAATATACATTTTAATTTTTATGTAAATATTTTTAATATACGGTATTTTAATCATAATCGTTAGAGCCGCATTTTGAGAAAAACAAAGCTTTCAAAACTTTTTCCATGTAAAAGTTAGTTTGTGGAGGGGGATTTTCTTGAAAAGCTTTGTGTCGCATCCTTGAAAGATGGTTAGCCAAGTTTGGTATTTAATGGCCTTTTCGTTTTTCAGCTATGCTGTCCACAGATATACACATATGGACATTTTCTAAAAAATGATTTTTTTCGGATTCAGAGAACTCAAAACATATATTTCCAGTCAAATCTCGACATAAAATTTTTGGATGAAATACAATAGTACCTTTTCTATTCACTATGTACATTGTACATACTGGTCTGAGAAAGTAAAAATCTGATGCGTTGCATGTCTATTCTGTGCTGCAAGAACATTGTTTTCATAAAAGCTTCTATAAACGTCATACTTATCAAGGTAAATGGTAAAAGCAATTGTATTATTATTATTATTATTATTATTAAATAACATTTCGTTTTACAAGTGGAATAAGAAATACAATAAGCTAAAGCTATAGTCAAATCTTTTAAAACCAAGTCACTCATTGATAGTCTCTTTGCTTTATCAGAATGAAAAAAGTCTATGTTTTTAATTACTACATGCTAATAACGTGAGATAAAGTGAATAACACAGTATTATTACTTATTTCCTAGGGAAATGAGGGACGCAAGACTAACTAATAATCAAAACCTTTGAAAGCTGGTCACATAGCCTTGAAATTTCGTTTTACAGGAGGAAAAAAATTGAAAAAAGATTCTCATTTGAGAAATGTTTCGGTATTGAAAAATGTAAACGAAAAGCAGTGAACATCAAAACAGTTTTTAACGATACAAAATGTGTGTTTTAACAAGGTCTACGTTTTTGTGTTGTAACATTCGGTCTATCTATTAAAAGTCATCCACAATGAAGACGGCCTCACAGGCTATTCACAGAAAGTTGAAATTCTACATTTTATTTATGATGTAATAACTGAGGAGCTTGGCAGTGAAACCTGTAAAGTGATAATACTGCATAACGCAGAAATAACAATTCAAAGTTTCTAAAATATATTATGAATTCAGAATAATTACAAATAAAAACGAAGTGAATATCACTATAAATATGAACAAATAGAATTTGTAAATTGTTAACATTGTTTAAACGTGGTTTTTGAAAATATAAAGCTACCTTATCACGATAAAGTGTGGCACATTGTGCTATAATATAATACTAGTTTAGAAAGTTACAAAACTAAGAAGATTTTGTTACTGAAGTAAGGCAAGATTAGCATCTCTGAATTAGTGCTTCTATGTTTATTTACTATGTGTCGAATGTTTGTCTGCTGCTTGAAAGAAGACTTGAGAATTTAAAAATAGTGGTGAGGAAACCTTACAAGTATGACACGAAGTTTAAGCTTCATGGAATCAATAGGAACAGGATCAGTACATTTCTGAAGTACCTAAGCCATTTGTAGGAAGTGTGTGCGACCTTCCTTCCTCACTGGTCGCCTCTTACAGTATTTTTCAGAACATGATCACCCTGCCCCACTCTTCTTCCAAAGAAGGTTTCCGGTAAGGGGGTAAGATAACAAAGTTAAAGAAAAAACTATAAACAGGAACAACGGATATGAATGTCAGTACAAAAGTTGAAAAGATAATGGAATTTGTGATACGTTTTCAGGATCTAAAATATCAATCCAACTAACTTGGAAAAAAAATTGTTTCCATCATTTTGTTTTATTGCAGTTGGAAACAAACCCTCGCTGCTGCCAAGTCTTCCAATTACATTACTGAGGCGCGATTCTCGACTTGCAAGCAGTGTCTCCAAAAAGATCTTATACGTTGCCTCTCGCCCCTAGTACAGGCTCGTCTTTTGTTAGCTAATGGTTATTGCACAGTGGTCCCGTTTGAGGGCCATCATGTTTTGGAGAAAGCTCTGCCTGCTCGAGCCTTGCAGTCAGAACTCCCCAGATCTCCGACGCCCTCGCCTTTCTCTCTTTTCTCTCTGGTCGCTGCGGTGTTATCATGCGTGTTGATGAAATTTCAGGAGACTCAGGCCTTTCTCAATTGTAAAGTAAGAAATGACACGAAACACATTGTTGACGTTCTTTTATTTTGCTATGTGATATGTTGACTTGGGAAAGTCATTTTAGTATGCTGCAGTTAGATTCTAAACTTATTTTAACGATCAATGCCACACCTCGCGCCGATTTTGTGGATGCACACTTCGTATCTAACTCTGCACTCACTCATATGCGAATGTCACTTTCTGTAGTCTACACACACACACACACACACACACGATTACATTCTCTCCTGCGTTTTCGGCCTTTGGCTTCTTGGTCACTAGAGCACGTCTGAAGCTGAGCAGAAAAGGATACCTGTGCCTCCTGGACATCCGTATTTATACTGTTTTTAAAATTTATTTTTCTGCCTTAACATTACCTTGATATTGGCCGACCGGTTCGCGAGTGTATCTCAATTTCCCAGAAGTTTGCTCTTTGTCGGCTTCCCATTGGCCAAACTTTATGCATCCCTGTTGACGTGGCAAATATTCTGAATTTATCGCTGTCGATACTTGACCTCAACCGTTGTAGGGACCTTTTGGAACACAATGGACAACCCCTAACGATACATTTTCCTGATGACTCCCGCCGATTCCGAAATAGCCTGCGAGACGACAGAATTTTTCCTCACAAAAAACACCCCAGGTCCACAGATACATATTCTGTTCTATGTATTTGGAAATGAAATATCTTTAATTGTTATAATGTTATAAATACAAACATAAGCACACATAGGTAACATTGCAAAAAAAAAAAAAAGTATATCTATGAATTTAATAATTGGATTGCCTCAATTGGAAGCACGACTTTCTTGTTTACAGATGGCTTTGATGGTTCACCAAAATATGAGCTACATCCAAATATGGTCATTTGGTCATTTATATCGAACACTAATTGAACAGCAGTACCTACTTACAGTAAATGGGAGGATTTGTGTGGTTACTTTTGCTGGTGAAATGTCCCTTACATTATTTGGACAAGATATGCAATGATTTTTGGAGATGTTTTATTCAGTCATTTAGAGAGTGCATCCACTCGTTTCTTTATGAAGCAAAAGCCATGATCGCTTGGTAGCATGGTATACCTTCTTGAAGAAACATGAGCTATGATTTAAACGCTCTGTAGATGCTAGTGAATGTTTTAATTGAAAGGAGTAACATCGTTCGTCATCTGTGTGTAAATGGTGGACTCAATACTGCATATAAATGTCTATGACAAATAACATGTTTTATATGGAACAATTTTAATTCTCAAACATATCACTCTATGGAGGGTAGAGAAAAATTCGAATTAAAATAAATTTCCAGCCCACACACGGGGCCCCCCCGGATCTACAGTTATTGAGTTGTATGTTTTACCATCTCTTATGGTTTTACAATATGCAAAAATCGTTCAGGAAACTAAAGTTAGCATTTTATTTTTCACGTAAATATATTTAATAATTGGCATTTTAATCAAACTCGTTATGAACCTCCTGAAAACCGAAAATTCAAAAAATCTTCAATCTGAAGGGTGATTTGGGTTGTCAAACCCTTGAAATATACCAAATTCAAATACCAAGTTTGGTGTTTAACTGACTTTTCGTTTTTGAGTTATGCTGTTCACACATACACACAGATATATTCCTTGGACTTTTTTATTAAAATACTTTTTTAGAGGTCCTGAACATAGTATTTCCAGTGAAATCTCTATGTAAAATTTTTGATGGAATGCAATACTTTCTCTATACACCATGTGTGAAAAAGAAAAAAAGGTACGTGTATGTTGCGTCCGTGTGTCTGTGAACAAGATAACTCAAAACGAAAGGTTCTTAAAATGCCAAACTTGGTATTTAAGTTTAAGTTTTAATAAATTTGGTATTCCAGGGATGCGACACGAAGATTTTGAGAAAAATCCCCTCCCCAAACTACCTTTTACACGGAAAAAGTTTCAAAAATTTTGATTTTTTCTAAAATGGCTGTAACAATTTTGATTAAAATTCTGTACATTAAAGATATTTATATAGCGAATAAAATGTATATTTTTAATTTTCCGGGAATAGCCTCTAAAGACCTCTTTATTCTGAACCAATTTTGCTGAATTTTGTGTAACTGGTAAACAGTAAGAGATAGAGAGAAACTTACAATACAAAAAATGCGGATCACGTTAAAACACCCAATTTATATCATATGCATTTTTTTCGTGGAACTGACCATTTGTGAGATATTCCTTTTTATTTGTTTCCGATTTAAAACACTTAACATTTTTCTCATACGGAAATTTGCAAACTCCTGGCCTTGCATAGAAACGGATTTCAAGCTCATAGCAACCATCTTTTAAAATATTTGACTATCGTTTTGGCCTAGTATATTCCCTTGTTTTCCTTCTACTTACGAGGAACAAGCAAGTAAGAAAATGTCTGCTAATGTTTATCTGGATTGTCATAAAGTAGATAGAAGAATATGCTTTTTAACAATAATTTGTTGCAGGGATGTAAAGAAACTCATGTGAATGGAACACAACAGATTTTTAAATGATTCATTACACAACCCATCTCTCGATACTAAATATACACTGGTTCGCAAATAGAGCTTTAGCTCATTTTTACCGGCAGTTGTTGGAGTGGACGTCTGCTTGCGAACGCCATGCGTTACGTTTCCCGCCTCATAAAATATGAGTAATGCACCCCTTGAGTCGTTATACACCCGCACAAGTTAGCTCCCTCTGCAAGAGTAAACTTCCATTTTTTATTTACATCCAGTCAGTGATTTTTTGCTTCAGGCCCTAGAAATAACGATAGCTTAAAACCGCAGATCAAAGAATTTAGCATCAGCGTGGAGTGGAATACCAAAGTGAGTTTCATTTGTATCTATTTATGGTTGAACTTGGAAATAAAATATCAGAGTGCATCAATTGTATGAATACGAAATATATGAAGAAACACAGCAGGACCCCAGTATCCTGTGAGTCAAACACCCTGACAAGCTATGTGTAATGCATAGCAAATGTATTGTGTTATGATTATTGGTTACACTTAGAATAGCACTACCTCAGATGAGATACTTAAGATTATAAAACTTTTTCGTTGCAAACTGTACTATGAAAACTATAAATGATATATTGCTCCGTATTTTACGAACGCAGATCTCCCTTCCTGCTTTTAGAACTCAACGGGGCTATTTAAAGTTAAAACCTGCCAGAGAGGAACTGCTTGGAGCGAGCTTCGTTAACCCCTCTTGCTTATCAGTGGAGTTTTGTACTCTCAAATATTGTTTTTACTTTCTCTACACGTACTATGTACATAGTTCATAGAGAAGCTATTGTATTGCACCCACAAATTCGATACCGAGATTTCACCAAAAATACATATTTTGGGTCCCCCTGAATCCAAAAGAAAAGTATTTCCAGAAAATGGTACGTGTTTGCGAGTGTGTGTGTTTGTGTCTGTAGACAGCATAGCTCAAAAACGAAAATACCGTATTTAAGTACTGGTATACAAGTTTGGATTCTTCCAAGGATGCGACTCGAAGATTTTCGAGAAAATCCCCAAATACCCTTTATATTGAAAAAAAATTCGAAGATTAAACATTATTTTGATTAAATCTGTTATATTTAAGACATTTACATTAAAAATGATGTACACATCTTCAATTTTCTGGGAATAGCCTCTAAAGACATCTTTATTCTCGATGTATTTTGCGGAATTTACATAATTGGTAAACCGCAAGAAATATAGAGCACCTTAAAGCATAGGATTTATGTTATATACATTTTTTTCGTGGAGTTGATCATTTTTGAGATATCCCTTGTTATTAATTACAGCATTAAAATATTTTTCTCACACCGAAAATTGTCAACTCCTGACCAAAAAAAAAAAACAAAAAAAAAAAAACAAAGGAACTTCAAGTACATAGCAACCAGCTTCTATCACTTTAGCTTATGGTACTCCCTTATTTCCCTTCTACTTACATGGAAGCAAGTAATAAGACGATTTCTGGTATTTTTTTCTCGGTTGCATGGAGTAAATTGAAGAATAAACTTTTTAACAGTAATTTGTTGTAGGGATGTGTAGCGCAAGTCATGTGAATGGAACACATCACATTTTTATTACGGGGTCTCAATGTTTTGATTTAATACAGCGAGTCTAACTAAGAAGAAGGGTAAATAAGAAGAGAGTATTACACAATTACAAAACTAATTATTTGCGGATACCGATAGGTGAAATATATTATTATACTCATGAATCTAAAAGGTGGCTTTATTCTCCATAAATAACAACTCTGTAATTGAAGAGGGAATCATACTAGTTTTCTCTGAGGGCTTACACTGATCTGGTATATTATTACGGACTCTAGTACATGTCTGGTGACCGCCTCTCAATGAGCGCGACTCTTTCGCCGTTTACCTGATATCAAGAGCAGAACGAAGATCACTTTTGTTCACAACGCCACTGACCGGAGTATACATTTGATTTACCCCACGAAGTTCTGCAATGGCAACATATGCCAACTCCGCAGGATAAAATGGGTCAAATACTTTTATGAACGAGTGCATATATAAATGAAGTTATTAGGTTGAACCCGGAAAGTCACCTTCACCAGGTGACTTTCATTAAAAAGTTGATAACGCTAAGCATATGTTTATATAAACATATGTTCAGAAATCTAACCCCTAACGTCATAAAAGTATTTTTGAATCATCCTGTATAATTCCATAGAATTAAAACGACTTTATTGGCCCAACATGAAATGTTAGCTACACAAAGTGTGTTTTATGTGTTAGACAGATAACAAATAAAACTGTTACATAAAAACCTCTAAAGCTATTTGCAGCAAAATAAGAAATAATAAAAGTGCATCCATGCAAAGGATAGCCACTTATATGAGGAGCGTTCAAAAGTCCTTAGAAAAAGACAGAAAAACACATTATTTTTGATAGCTTTATTTGTTTTTATTTTTCAACTAAATCTCCTATTAGCTCTATACACTTTTTCCAGCGTTACTCCAACTGTTTTAAACCTTCCAAAAGGTAGGATTTTGGAAGGTCCTCATCTATTTGGGAGATGACCTTTTCATTACATGATAATTGTATTCCGCCGAGCCAAGTTTTGAAGTAAAAAAAGTTACTGGAGGCCAAATCTGATGAATGTGAATGTAATTCGAACCTTAATTCTACAATTTTCATCACCGAAACTGCGCAAATGTGCATCCTTGCACTATCTAGATGGAAGAGCATCTTTTTCTTTGCCAGAAGACGGCGTTTTTTTCTTGATTTCTCTATTGAACCATAGATATCGTTCTTTTTTCTGCAAGTAATCAATGTAGATGATTCCGAGTGCATCCCAAAAAAACCGAGGCCATCATCTTACCTGCTGATTTCATCATCTTTGCCTTCTTCGGAGCCGGTTCACCTATAAAAACCCAATGTTTTGACTGCACTTTTGTCTCTGGAGAGTAGTAGTGTATACATGTTTCATTCATAATTATATATCGACGCAAAAACCTGTCAGATTGCGACGGAAAAGTGTCAAACCAGCTTTCGAATCGATTGCGTTTATTCTCAATTATTGCCGAGACCTTTGTCAGACCTAATTTTTGGTGCAAAATTGAGAACACCGCACCTTGTGATTGCCTGTGACCTCTACTATTTCGCGAACTTTGATGCGTCGAACACTTAAAACCATATTCTGGATTTTGTCAATCATTTCGAAAGAAGTCTACTGAATGTCTGGAACACGTTCATCATTTTTGGATGTACGTTCATGTTTAAATTCACTTATCCAATTGTGAATTATGTAAACGCAAGAATAGATGTGCCATGACTTTCTTTCGATGTTAAGTCTTTTAAATAGAAGTGTTTATTCGCCGCTCGAAAATCGTTTTTTTCCGTGTTTCTAAAGAAGCACGAGATTGTTGATTCAATCACCTATGGCAACGAAACACTTGATAGATGTAGCTGAAACTTTAACTACCATACCATCTAGTAAGAGACATTAAATATAAGATTTCTCGATGCTTTTATATTAATTTTGTTGTACTTACCTTAATTTAGCGATTTTATTTATCATCACTCATGAACGCGCGCTGGAAATTAGCTTTTCTTTAGCGCAAACCAAATCGTGTACTGATATAAAATTTCTATATCGAAATTAAAAACAATACTGTTTTCAGAAATAGGCGGAAAAGAGACCAGAGGAATATTAAAGTTTAGTGTAACTTAAGTAAAATTCATTTACAACGCACATGAGGGCATGAGTTACAAAATAATCACTCTTTAACCTGGGTAGTTTAATACAATATTTGCATTTCGCCCCGTCCCCTTTCTGACCTGACACCCTTAAAATCTGAACCGGCTTATAATGTTACAAAGTTTTGTGTCTTCATTTTCAAACTCCTAACTTGCATATGCTATTAATAATTGAAACATCCAAATATATGGAAACTTCATATTTTGCTGCGAATATTATCTGATGCGAGTAAGCACACACTACTATATAGTATAAATGTATACCCAGTTAAGAAGTAAACATCTTCTACTACCCACTTTTACGAGACATGACCAATAGGGTTATGCTTATCGTATTATAACAATAATTTACAAAAAGATTTAATAACGATATATTATTATTGTTTATGTATTTTAAAAACATACTTAAACATATAATAATTGTTGATTGCTAATTCTGGTTTATAAATTATATTTTGTTTTAATTGGAATAGACTAAGTAAAATCTCGAGTCAAAATATAATACGAGCATAATATAATATTCCTCCAACTATATCGCCCTCCGTGGTGTAATGGTTAGCATACTAGCTTCATGCACCCTGGGTCGCGGGTTCAAACCCGGCAGAGGACGATGGATTCTTTCGGGTGTAAAAATGCTTAGCATGGCTTCCTTCGGAAGGGAAGTAAAGCCGTTGGTCCCGTGTCGTAGATTTACGGCACGTAAAAGAACCTCAAGCCTGATAAGAGAGGCTTCTGAGCAAAATTAAGCGGTCTTTCACGCCCAGTATAGGATGGGACGCTGAGAACCACAGCAGTTACAGAGCGTCCATAAATAACACGCCAACTATATTAGCTGCAAGTAAGTACATTCTACGCTAAACATTGATCTGCCTCAACGGATATATACCATTTAGATGCATTATTATTATTATTATTATTATTATTATTATTATTATTATTATTATTATTATTATTATTATTATTATTATTATTATTATTATATGATTTTACCGTGTACAAACAATATGGTTACCTTTGTTTAGTTAGAATTAAGTTCGGAATAAAATATGTTATTTTCTTGTTTCCTCCACGATCACTCCATGTAAGACAACACACAAAGGTAAATAATTTAAATAACTTTTAAGTTGCCCGGAATAGTTCAGAGGTTTCCCTAACTGCTCTTGTGGCTCAATTCCCAAAAATGCGGTAACGATTTTATATCAGCTATATCTAAGACTTCACCTCTAAGTTGCTCATAAAAATATGGAGTATCCCCAACGCCCAACGTGGTTCGGAGTCTAATAAGAGCTGTAAGTCCTCTCATCCCTCGCCATCCTCATCACTGCCAGTCCTCCACTTCAGAAGTGGGTTCATGATCGCTGGGTGGAATGAGGTAACCCCGAAGGTCAGTTGTCATTTGGAAAGCTATGGAGGACAGCAACTCTTAAGATAACACCATGAGCCAGGAAAAATTAATGTATATTAAATGCGAATGTATTCAGTGACTGGTTATCCACTGAAATTCAACCTTTCCCTGATAATTTCTAGTACGACCTTAGGAACTTTTGACTCCAGGTGAAGGCATTTATGAACTTTGTATACCGTGAATGACTTCACTAGTTGGGCGCTGGTCCCCTTGCAGAGGGTATGTGCTGCAACATTCAAGACAATAAACGCACCATCGATTTTTTTTTTTAAAAAAAATTCTGTTCCGTAGGCTTGTCAGGACTCCGACGCTGTATTCTTTTTTTCTCTCCATTTTTTCCAGTTCCCTACATTTGCTTAGTAGACCTTATTATTCTTAACGTTTTCCTTTTACACACACACATATATGTACACAAACAAAGACACATTTACAAACACAGAAACACCCTTGCTCAAGGCGGGACTCGAACCCACGAACCCAAAGCGAGACACTTTAGCGAGCGTGGCCACCGGGATCGGCAAATTCAAGACCGTAAGATTACGACCCTTAAGCGCCGTTAACTACCCTATCGAGATTGCGTGCAGTAGTAATGGAAACATTACTATGTTTCGTTTATTTCTTTCCATCAAGAATATAAATCTCTACCTATAGTACCATGAGTGGGAATCGAACGCACGATCTTAATATTATGAGATTTAATCTCACATATATTGTAGGTTAACGATATCTATATTTTTGTGCAGTAAGATTTTAAATAACTGGTACTGTTTACCAGTTATATAAAGACCCTTTAGAATAAAGAGGACCTCACATATGCTCTCAGAAATATTAAGATAGCTATTTATTTCACCTTTAATGATGACTTTGAAACCTATCTTTAGAGACATTTTTGAGAAAACCAACATTTTCTAAAAATATTCCATGTGATGTGTAGTTTGGGCCAGCGGAGATTTTAATGAAGCATCCTTTTAAGCTGCTTAATTTAGATCTCACGCTTGGTACTTGACTATTTTTTCGTTTTTAAGTTATACTATTCACACACACATATGTGGACGTTTTTGTAAAATTCCTTTTATCTATTTATTCATGCAGAGCCCATAAAACACATTTTTGTGCTGAAGTTTCAACATAACATTTTTCTGTGAAATAGAACACCGAAGAAGAATTGAACTT
Source organism: Hymenopus coronatus (assembly GCA_030762935.1). Classification (NCBI taxonomy): domain Eukaryota; kingdom Metazoa; phylum Arthropoda; class Insecta; order Mantodea; family Hymenopodidae; genus Hymenopus; species Hymenopus coronatus. Next base: position 77,526,027 of record CM060894.1, read on the forward strand.
GTTGGTTTCAACTGTGCCGCATTCGGATGGTGGCCAGCCTACCTGACCATGGGTTTTTTCAGAGTTTCCCCGGGACGCCAAGAGAATATTGGGCTTGTTTAGTTTATCCTCCGAATTTCCTGTCCCTCCATGTCGTTTCCACTTTCATTCATTCTTGATTCTGTTGGTTTATTTCCGGGTTGGAAGAGTCGGCGATGGTACTTGGTGCGGCGAGGCAGGGAAAACGGATGTTCAAAGTGGTTGCCTCCGTCCTCCGGCTTCGGTTGGTTGTCGTAATGAGGGCCGCTCCTGACAAAGGCGTTGGACCCTACGTAGGGCGGAGGTCCCGGTCTGCCTGCTGGAAACTGTAGGCATCCCGTCATCGCTACTCCATCGCTCCTGGTTCAGGACACACATCATTCCTGCCTTCCGGGGGCGCCCCCTCGTCGGGGAGATATAACTTCAATTTCGATGATGAGTACTTTCCGACCCTATCCTATCCTACTTAATAGAGAAGGCAAAAAAAACAAAAAAAAAAAACAACAAAATATCATTTCTTGAGGTTCGTATTTTGAAAATTATAATAACCATACTATAGTTATGAAAAATTTGTTTTAACCACCTGTATTATTTATAAGAAAAATTGAATTACTTTCTCAACATAGTACATGGTATGTAGGTAGAGAAGATATTGCACTCCACCCAAAAATTTGATGCTGAGTTTTCACCGGAAATGCATGTTTTAGGGTCCCCTGCATATAAAACATTTTTAGAAAAATGTGTGTGTATGTTCATGTAGATATCTGTGAAAACGACAACGACAACTCCAAATCGAAAATTCAGTAAAATACCAAACTTGTCAGTTAAGCTTAGTTATCTTCCAATGATGCGACACGAAGAGGAACATTCCCCCACACCAAACTAGCCTTTACATGGAAAAGATTTCGAAAATTTTTATTTATCAAAAATGGCTCAAACGAATTTGACTAAAATACTGTATATACATGTACATGCTAAATAAAGTGTATTTTATGACAATCTGGGAATTATCTCAAAGACTTCTTTACTCTGGATGATTTTTTTTTTTTTTTGCATTTTCCATAATTGTTAAACCGTAAGAGACAGACAAAAACTTAGTATACAAAAATGTAGATCTCATTAAAAACAAACCATTTATGCCATATACATTTTTCTGGTGGAGCTGTTCATTTATTAAATATTCCTTGTTGGTTTCAGAGTAGAAATATTTAAGCTTTTCACATACGGGAATTTGTAAACTAGTAGTAGTGCATAGAAACGGATTTCATGCATAGGGCAACCAGCTTTTACAATATTTGACTGTCGCTTTTGCCTAGTGGTTCCCTTACAAAAAAAATCTGATGTATACCATTCACATGACTTTCTCTATATCTCTGCAACAAATTATTCTTAAAAAGCTTATACTTCTATTTACTTCATGCTAATCAGAAACATTTAGCAGAAATAGTATTATTACTTGCTTCCTTGTAAGTAGAAGCGAAATAAGGGAGTACCATAGGTTAAAGAGATAGTCAAAAGCTGGCTGCTATGCCACTGAAGTTCCTTTGTTTGTATGGACAGCAGTTGGCAAATTCCTGTATGAGAAAAGTATAAGTTTTTCATAGCAGAAACAAAAACAAGGAATGTCTAAAAAACGATGAACTCCACGAAAAAAATGTATATAGGATAAATTGTGTGTTTTAATGTGCTCAACATTTTTTGTGTAGTAAGTTTTTGTCTATCTTTTAGGGTTTAGCAGGTATTCAAAATTCCGTAAAATCCATCCAGAATAAACTACTCTTCAGAATCTATTACCAGAAAATTCAAGATATACATTTTATTTGTGAGGCAAATGTCTTTAATATACGATATTTTAATCAAAATCGTTAAAGCCATTTTTGAAAAAATCGAAATTTTCGAAAAAAGTTCCATGTAAAGGGTAGTTTGGGGAGAGGGGATTTTTCTCAAAATCTTCGTGTCGCATTCCTGGAAGATACTAAACTTAAATACTAAGTTTGGTATTTGACCGAATTTTCGTTTTTGAGTTATCGGGTTCAAAGACACAGGGACACACTGACACACGGACAAACGGACACACGGACACACACAAATGGACCTTTTTGTGAAAATGCTTTTTTTGGATATTGGGGACCCTTAACATATATTTCGGGTGAAATCTCGGTATCACATTTTTGGGTGGAGTGCAATACCTTCTCTATACACTATGTACATAGTGCGTATAGAGAAAGTAAAAACAAGATAAGATATTTCTGCTAATGTTTATCTCGATTAGCATGGAGTAGATAGAAGAATAAGCTTTTAACAATAATTTGTTACCTAGATCTAGAGAAAGTAATGGAACGCATCCGATATTTTTAAAGAGTTACTAATTTCTATTCAGCGTAGCAGCAAACTCCTTCATGAATTAGTTACACACGAGGAAAAAGAAACGGACAAGAATTAAAACTGCAATGTATACGGCATTGAGAAACATGGACACTATATGCTAATGCCAGGAGGGCAGCCGTGTAGAGCTTATTATGCATATGTTTGATATAATAACAGAACTCTTGTCCACGTCTGACATTTGTCTTGTTTTTGTCCACTCCTTGTCTTCTGTTTCCCTCGCCAAATGCAGAGTAATTAACAACGAGCTGGTTTAAAATTCTCTTTCCTCGTCCAGCCATTCAAGTCTCCCTGTTCATTTGTTTTGTTTTTAATGTTAAAAATGTTTGTTTTTCGAGTTAAGCTCGCCGAGTTTTAATCTGTTGGAGAGAGCCGACTGTGCTTCTTCTGCTAAAGGGCGAAAAGACCACCGCTTTTGTTCGGCTTGTCCGTAAAATTTCGTCCCCATCCCCCTTTCCCATTAAAAAGGCGGGTTCATCCACTATCTTGAGAGCATTACACTGCTCGTGTGATTGTCTGGTCTCGGAGCAGCTTGTATAAAGTCATCCTAGTGAATCTGCTAAACTTGAGAGAACGAATTTTCATGAAAAATGTTAACGAATACGCTAAAATAAAAATATGTGCTCCAATTACATGTCTTTCACCGAGCTAGGTGGCTCATCTGGGACTGGCACTCTGAGGTCGTAGGTTCGGTTCCCCCGACCGACCTCAATGACCCATGGGCTTTTCAGGGATTTTCCCGGCTGACTAAACGAATACTGATTCTTCGTTTCCCAGAATTTCCTGCCCCTTCATTTCATTCCTACCGTTCCCTTTCAGGACTATAAATGTCAATGGGGGATGTGCAGGGGCGTCCTTTCGTAGAGGTGACTCTGCTCTGGGAATACAGCTCTCGAGGATGGGATGGCGCTAGTGGTTGTCTGTGGATATAGGTGGTCTATTCCTTCGAGCCATATAGATAGAGAGCGCATGACGTCACACGTTTGAAACCAGGATCTTGATCAGCTGACGACGGTGTAAGCAGTGAATGCAGGCCTAGTTTTAGCGTGGGATTTTTTTTTCTAAAGACAATCCACATGTGGAATACACACAAATGTCACTTCAAGATAGTATGTTTTAATGAATTTATTAGGTAGACTTATCGCTCTGGTCACTTGTGTTATTAAATTATTCTTCAATTAAAATGTCATAAAGAGAAAGGAAATCAGGTTAGCTCTTTCTAGATTAATGTTTTTGATTAATTAATGAAGCAGGAGCGATGAGCCTACGTATAAAAACTGTAAAGGAATAAGCGAGGTTTATTTGCTTATATTGCTAAGCATTTGAAGAGCTTTATAGATTACGTTACACTTTTTTCGTCCCATGAATGAGACAATAACACCTTAGGGAATGAAACCTATCGTTTAATAGCATAACGATAACTTTTAAGTTATCTCTATGTAATCCGCAAGTACATGAATTTTTCGAAACACATTCGCCAACGTCCAAGAATGTTTCCACAGCAAATAATGGACACACACTTTGGCACTAATGTGCTAATTAGTTACAGTCTAGTAATATGATTAAACACTAACAGCTTTTCATCACTGTATATAGTTAAAGTCTTCACTAAAATCTAATACTTTTATAACAGCTACGTAACCTACCTTTCACTTATTTGGGATTTCAGGTCAGACATCAGTTTTAAACATACAATTTATGCTATCTAATGCTCTATATTATCGAGGTATCAATTGTAACTCTTGCATTTACACAATTTACTCGTCGATACGAAAATTCTACTATATTTTAACATTTTCGTCGGACCTTTTCATCTACTCGTACTTTTCTACCTTAGTCATGTGACTTTGATGTTGGTTTCCACTCTTAGCAAGGTAGAAGTTGGGCCATGTGCTCTCTATCTATATATGCTCGACGGTCTATCCGGAACTGAGCCACGGGCTCCTGGCGCTCCCCGCGTCGAGATGAAGAACTGCTTGTGAACTGTTAGGACCCTTCCGGCGGCTCTCTCCCTATCCGGATGTCGGCCGCCCTCTGAAACTGCATCCATATCATACTTCCTCCAGAGGCCTGACGTACAATAAGCACACAGCTGCAGTGTGGAATTTCCCTCCGTAACGTACACACACACAGACAAACACACGCATGACTTTCTCTACCTGTTCCACAAACAAACTTTCCTTATAAAAGATTGTTCTTTTATCTGCGTCATGTTCGAGATAAACATTAGCAGAAATTGTCTTATAATTTTCTTCCTACTAAGCAAAAGGGTAATAAGGAGTACACAAGACTAAAGCGATAGTGAAATCGTTAAATTCATGGTCGCTATGTGAAAAAATGGAAATTCGGATGTCTTTCCGTGCCCAAGAGAAAAACAAGAGAGATGGAATGGAATTGATTTCCCGTTTGAGAAAAGCAGAAGTATTTCAAAAACCCAAAACAAGGAATATCTCAGAAATAGTTAACTCTACAAAAATTATGACATAAATTGTATGATATATTAATGATGTCTTCATTTTTGTGTAGTATACTTTGTATATCCCTTACCCGGCCAAGTAGCTTAGACGTTTCGTCTGGAACTGGACTTTGAGCAGAATCGTTTTTACCACACATAACAACAAGTATTAGTAAACAACCACATCTGTTAAATGTTCTACCCAGAGCCTCGGTAGGGCAAATCGCAACGCGTAAGTCTCATAATCTTAAGGTCGTGAGTTCGATCTTCACATTGGGATAAACATTTTTATCACTTAAAGCCACAACTAACAGTAGGCAACGCTATGTGTTAGATATGATATACAGCCTCGGAAGAGTAGTTGGTAGCGCGTAAGTCTCATAATCTTAAGGTCGTGAGTTCGATCTTCACCCGGGGCACAATCATTTTTAACATTCAGAGCAACAAATAACAGCAAGCTTCTCTATGTGTAACACAGGATACACAGCCTCGGTGGCGCAGTTGGTATCGCTTAAGTCAGGTAATCTTAAGCTCGTGACTTCGATCCTCAACCGGGACAGAATCATTTTTAACACTCAGAGCAACAATTAACAGCAAGCTACTCTATGTGTCAGATAGGATACGTAGCCTCAGTAGCGCAGTTGACAGCGAGTAAGTCTCATAATCTTATGGTCGTGAGTTCGATTCTCACCCGGGGCAGAACCATTTTTAACACTCAGGGCAACAATTGACAGCAAGCTACTCTATGTGTCAGATAGGATACGTAGCCTCAGTAGCGCAGTTGACAGCGAGTAAGTCTCATAATCTTATGGTCGTGAGTTCGATTCTCACCCGGGGCAGAACCATTTTTAACACTTAGGGCAACAATTGACAGCAAGCTACTCTATGTGTTAGACAGGATACACAGCCTCGGTAGCGCAGTTGGTATCGCTTAAGTCAGGTAATCTTAAGGTGGTGACCTCGATTCTCACCCGGGGCAGAATCATTTTTAACACTCAGAGCAACAATTAACAGCAAGCTACTCTATGTGTCAGATAGGATACGTAGCCTCAGTAGCGCAGTTGACAGCGAGTAAGTCTCATAATCTTATGGTCGTGAGTTCGATTCTCACCCGGGGCAGAACCATTTTTAACACTCAGGGCAACAATTGACAGCAATCTACTCTATGTGTCAGATAGGATACGTAGCCTCAGTAGCGCAGTTGACAGCGAGTAAGTCTCATAATCTTATGGTCGTGAGTTCGATTCTCACCCGGGGCAGAACCATTTTTAACACTCAGGGCAACAATTGACAGCAAAATATTCTATGTGTTAGACAGGATACACAGCCTCGGTAGCGCAGTTGGTAACGCTTAAGTCAGGTAATCTTAAGGTCGTGACTTCGATCTTTAACCGGGAAAGAATCATTTTTAACACTCAGAGCAACAATTAACAGCAAGTTACTCCATGTGTCAAATAACATACATATTCTCGGTAGCACAATTGGCAGCGCATAAGTATCATAATCTTAAGGTCGTGAGTTCGATCCTCACCTTGAGCAGAATCAATTTTAACACTCGGAGTAACATTTAACATCAAGCTACTCTATGTGTTAGATAGGACACACAGCCTCGGTAGCGCGTAAGTCTCATAATCTTATGGTCGTGAGTTAGATCCTCACCCGGGGCAGAACCATTTTTAACACTCAGTGCAACAATTAACAGCAAGCTACTCTATGTGTTAGGATACACAGCCTCGGTAGCGCATTTGGTAGCGCGTAAGTCAGGTAATTTTAAGGTCATGACTTCGATCTTTAACCGGGACAAAATCATTTTTAACACTCAGAGCAACAATTAACAGCAAGCTATCTATGTGTTAGACAGGATACACAGCCTCGGTAGCGCAGTTGGTATCGCTTAAGTCAGGTAATATTAAGGTCATGACTTCGATCTTTAACCGGGACAAAATCATTTTTAACACTCAGAGCAACAATTAACAGCAAGCTACTCTATGTGTTAGGATACACAGCCTCGGTAGCGCATTTGGTAGCGCGTAAGTCTCATAATCTTAAGGTGGTGATTTCGATCCTCACTCGGGACAGAATCATTTTTAACACTCAGAGCAACAATTAACCGCAAGCTCTCTATGTGAAATAGTTTGTTTCTTTACCTAAAACTAAATAATAGTTACTTAATTGGTACCTGCTTCTGGAATAAAGGAGACACACTCTCGCTAGCAGCGCACACGTTACATACGTTTCGTCTGAAACTGGCATTCGCAGGTCATGGAGTCGGTAACCCATGGCCGAGCTCTCTCTCTCTCTCTCTCTCTCTCTCTCTCTCTCTCATGGATTTTCTAGATTTTTTTTAGGTCAATAGGTGAATGCTAGAGAAGTTTTTTCTTTCTCCTGAACCTACTGTCCAACTAGTCTCTTTCAGGGTTGTAAGGGTCGGCAAACACTGCGATTAGGGCGGCCTTTCGTGGAGGCGACTCTGCTTTGGAAATTAAGCTTTCGGCGGCGGGATGTCGTTGGTAATCGTTTGTTGACTCTGGGGCGTTTGGTCAGACACAAGACGCGAGCTCCTAGCGCTCCCTGCGTCGAGATGACGTACTTTGAAACTTTTGCAAAGGCCCCCTCCCGACGCTTTGATCCGGCTGACGTTATAATTACTCTCATCTCATCTTGATCTCCTGGTTTTTGAATATTAAAAATCCATCACCGGTTGAAATTTGGAGTTCCCTCCGGTACACTCACACTACATAGAGGGTGGTAATGAGCTATACCGAAATATTTTCACAGAATATGCAGATTACTTAAATAAGTAATTTGAGATAGGAGACTTATGGCCTATTTATTGAAATGTCGAAGTATATTAAAGATATTTACACGACAAACAAAATGTATATCTTGAATTTTCTGGGAATAGTCTCTGGAGACTACTTTATTCTGGATGAATTTTATGGAATTTTACATAACTGCTAAACCGTAAGAGATGGACGTAAACTTACAACACAATTTATCTTATATACATTTTTTCGTGGAGTTGATCGTTTTTGAGATACTTTTAGTTTTTTGGTTTCAGATTTAAAAAACATACTTTTCTCATACAGGAATTTAAAAATTCCAGTCCATACAAACAAAAGAACTTCAGTCACATAGCAACCAAATTTTGACTATCAGGTTAACCAATAGAACTCTCTTATTTCACTTCTACTTACAAGGAAGCAAGTAATAGGACTATTTCTGCTGATTTTTTCTCGATTAGTATGAAGTAAATAGAAGCATAAGCTTTTTAACCACAATTTGTTGCAGAGATATAGAGAAAGTCATGAGAATGGAACACATCAGATTTGTTTCGTATCTGGTAGTCATTGCCATTTCTCTCATATATTTTATTTTAGAACATTTGCTGCCGCACATCCAATCTCAAGTCAAGCGGTGACGGCATTTTGTGTAAGTTTGTGTTTAATCGATTTTCGAAGAATCAGACAGTTCTTTGTTCTGTGTAGAGGCATATAAGCGAGTTCTCATTTGGATTTCTACTTAATGAAGCAGAAGTAAAGGACTTATCCGGTATGTGCCTAATGAAGCAAGGAACCGGAGCAAATCCACTGCTGTCAATCCAAAGAAAAAACTGTGGCGAGCAGCGGAAAAGACAAGGGATGTGAAAAAGATAAGAAGAATTATATAACTGTCAGAAGTTTTGTTGAGAAATGTTTGCTTCCAGCTCTTCCTTGGGGAACTGAAAAGAACATCAAATTGTTATTAAGAGGGAGAAAGAGTGTGGCTCCATCCCTTAAGTTCTTTGCCAGACTTCTGTAATCCGAGCAGTGATACAGCCATTTTTATAACCAACTTTCTAAATATACTTCTATGCTCTATTATTTTAATTACTTAAGCTTTATTGGAAGATTACGCTCTAACTCTATATAAGAGTTATAGAGAAAATGCCCAAGGAACGACACCAGTACTTTTCCAAAAATTCTTAACCCATTAATAAGGGGGTTCATGCAAATTGTTTAGTTAATGTGTGTAAGTGTGTGTGCGTGTGTGTGTCACTTCGGGTGGAGTTCCACATCGCAGTTACCATGGGCTATTTATGCGTCAGATCCTGGCCGAGTGGTTACACCCCTTCCTTGACTTTCAATAAGGCGGTCCGGGTTCCTTCGCAGGTGATGCATTTGGGATTTGTGTTGGGCAAAGCGGCGCTGGACGGGTTATCTCAGGATTCTCCGGTTTCCCCCGCCACCGCATTCCACCGGTGCTACATCTTCATTAAATGTATCATTATTGTCATTGCCTGCGGTGCCTATGTAATAAATTGGGCTTTAAACACTATTAAAAAAGGCCCCAGGAGGAGAGGCATTTACAAGAGTATTATCGGAACCGGACCGCGTGGAGAGAGCCACCAAGGAGGATTCCTAACATAGTTCAAGCAGTTCTTCATTTCGGGACGGGAAGCGCTAGGAGTCCGTGACCCAGGTCTGACAAAGATCCCTAGGTTCTACAGAGAACTCCAACGCCACCCCGCCGCCAAAAGCTGAATTTCAAAAGCTGAATCACAAGCACGGAAGGACGCCACCACCAGCCTAGTGACCCGGAAAAAAAAACCCCAAAAAATCAGAGAGGTCGGCAGCGGGAATCAAAACCCCGACATCTCGAATGCAAGTCCCAGACGCAATGCCTGAGACACCTGACATATACAGGGGCTATTTTTTTTTTTCGAGTGGAGTGGAAAAACCCAATCTACAGGCGACAGAGGGGATAGCTCTGCCAAGTGTAGGGGTCGCCCTAAACTGGCAATACCCACTAAAAAACCACTCCACCGGAGAGAATTCGGGTGTAGGAATGCTGCAGTACCGCTTGTTGCACCTGCGGATTCAAGGAGCGGGTGTTATGGCTAGCCAAAGGCCATAGCCAGGAGAGAGTGAGGGCCAGGACGCAAACATGACCGGAGCCCTGATTGCGCCCTTGGAAGATTTGTGGTGAGGAATAAGTACATATTGTGTGTGTATATATCTACAGCCCTGTAACAAAAGGACGTACAGGGGCTATACAGGATTTAGCCATTTAAATCTGTAATTATTCCACCTGTTTCTTTCGCTGTCTCCACAGAACCTATTGTTAAAAGTGATGTTGAGGAAAAAGGAAATACAATTGTTTGAAAGGGTAAAAGTATTATTATTTTAGAACATAATTCTATATGGAAACCCAAATGAAAAATTATGGTTGGTTGGTATCTAAATTTAAACGCTCGATAATAAAATCATTCGTTTTCTTGCACTCCAATATTTAGCTAGGAGGTTGTAATTTTCTGTAAAAGTCGGGCAATGTAGAACATGATCATGATCCATTTCTACATTTAAGTTACAGAAAAGATGTATAAGACTCTCTGCTATGCCAAATCTGTATAAGTATTTTTTTTAAACAGTCATGTCCCGTTAATAGTCTGACGATTGCTACTGCATATTTTCTTAGTAATGTAGAGCTATTGCAGTTTTGTATATTACTTTCTCTATACATGTACATAGTGTATAGAGAAGGTATTGCATTCCACCCAAAAAAAACGATACCGACATTTCGCCGGAAATACATGTTTTGGGTCGCGCTGAATCCAAAAAAATTATTTTTAGGAAAATGTCCGTGTGTGTCTGTCTGTCTATCTGTCTGTCTGTGTGTATGTGTGCGTCTATGGGCAGTAGAAACGAAAAGACCGTTGAATACCAAAATTGGTAGGATGCGACACGAAGATTTTCAAGAAAATCCCCCCACCCCTAACTTCCCTTTACATGGATCTTTTTTCGAAAATTTTAGTTTTCCAAAAAATGCCTCTAAACAATTTTGATCGTATATTAAAGATATTTACCTGACAAATAAAATGTATATCTTGAATTCTCTGGGAATAACCTCTGTAGACTACTTTATTCTGGATGAATTTTACAAATTTTTGCACAACTGGTAAACCAAAAAAGATGGACAAAAACTTAGCATACAAAAAATTCAGAGCACATTAAAACACACAATTTATGTTATGTTACATTTTTTTTGTAGAGGTGACAGTTTTTTATATATTCCTTGTTTTTGGGTACAGCTTCGAAAAACGTATACTTTTCTCATACAGGAATTTGTCAACTTCTGTCCACACAAACAAAGGAACTTCAGTCACATAGCAACCAGCTTTTGACTATAATTTTAACCTATGCTACTCCCTTAATTCGCTTCCACTTACAAGGAAACAGGTATTAAGACTATTTGTGCTATTTTGTTGTTTTTTTTTTTTGCATTAGCATGAAGTAAATAGTAGCATAAGCTTTTTAATAATAATTTGTTACAGAGAGGTAGAGAAAGTCATGTGAATGGAACACATCAGATTTTTTTTCCATTGTTTCCCAGATGTTTTATTTGTGTATACTTCATTGATTTTTTTATACTTATTTGATATTATTATTTTAATAGAGCACAAAGAGATTGAACTAGGCGTTGATTTGGTGATAATTTTACCTCCCTTTTTGGCCAGAAAATCAGCAATTGCATTGCCTATTCCACAATGTACTGCAATCCATTAGATTACCACTCTTTTATGTAAATAGGTTAATTGTTGTTTTATTTTACAACATTCTAGAATATTAACACTTTTGGATGTTGTATCTTGTGTTATAACAATAATGAAAAAGTATTATATTCCAGTTTAACGCTTGAACGTTTACTTTGTCGTATTAAATTCTGATAGAAACGATTAAGTTAAGGCATATTAGCACACATTTTGTCGTCGTCCTCCGGGTGTAATGGTTACCATGCTGACTTCATATACCCAAGGTCGCGGGTCAATCCCGGCGAAGGACGATGAGTAAAAATCCTTAGCATGGCTTCCTTAGGAGGGGAAGTAAAGCCGTTGATTTACGGCACGTAAAAGAACATCAAGCCTGATAGAGAGGCCTCTGAGCAAAATTAAGCGGTATTTCACGCCCAATATAGAATGGGACGCTGAGAACCACAGCAGTTAAAGAGCGTCAATAAATAACACTCCATTTTTACTTTCTCTATACGCGCTATGTACATAGTGAATAGAGAAAGTATTGCACTCCACCAAAAAATTCGATACCGAGATTTCACCAGAAATATATGTTTTAGGGTCCCCTTTATCTAAAAAAAAAGCATTTTCACATAAGGTCCGTGTTTGCGTGTGTGTCTGTGTGCCCGTGTGTCCGTGTGTCCGTGTGTATTTAAGTTTAGTATCTTCCAGGGATGCGACACGAAGATTTTGAAAAAAATCCCCCACCCCAAACTACCCTTTACATGGGACTTTTTTCGAAAATTTTGATTTTCTATAAAATGGCTCTAACGATTTTGATTAAAATAGCATATATTAAAGATATTTACCTGACAAATAAAATGTATATTTTGAATTTTCTGGGAATAGCCTCTGAAGACTACTTTATTCTCGATGAATTTTGCATAACTACTAAACCGTATAAGGGATGGACAAAAACTTAACACACAAAAAATGTAGATCTCGTTAAAAGACACAATTTATGTTATATACATTTTTTTCGTGGAGTTGATCGTTTTTGAGATACTCCTTTTTCTTGGTTTTAGCTTTGAAAAATTTATACTTTTTTCATACAGGAATTTGTCAACTCCTGTCGACACAAAGGAGCATCAGTCACATAGCAACCAGCTTTTGGCTTTCACTTTAACCTATGGTACTCCCTTATTTCACTTGTATTCACAATAAAGTAAGGAATAATACTATTTCTGTGTAATTTTCATCGATTAACATGAAATAAATAAAAGATAAGCTTATTAACAGTAATTTGTTACAGAGAGATAGAGAAAGTCAAGTGAATGGAACACATTAGATTTTGTTTACGTTTTTATCTTCCTTTTTCTCCTAAAGTGCCTCGTTTCACCACAATTAAGCATATTTATTTTGTACAAATTGTATGACATGCAACAGTAGATGAATGACCACGGAGAGCCCTCATACCTCATACCACTCTCACTGCTGGAAACTCACATGTTTTATTTATTGTACTGAATGCTTAAATAAATAAAATTGTGCGGTTATAACTATAAAATATTCAGATAAACTCATTTTGATGCTTAAAAGAGAATTTTCTAGAACCACTTTAAATGTTTGTACAGTATTTGCATAGAATGGCATCTGTTTGATTTTCACATTAAGTGCACAATAAGTTCAAGAGAAACATTTATTTTATTACATTCTCTATACGTAATATGTACATAGTGTGTAGAGAAAGTATTGCATTCCACCAAAAAATTCGATACCGAGATTTTACCGCAAATATATATTTTAGGGTCCCCTGTAACCAAAAAAAGGATTTTTGGAAAAAAATCCACGTGTATGTCGTGTGTCCGGATGTCTTTGAACATGATAACTCAAAAACGAAAAGTCCGTAAAATACCAAACTTGGTATTTCATTTTTTTATTCTCCAGGGATGCAACACGAAGATTTTGAGAAAAATTCCCTCACCCCAAACTACTCTTTACATGGAAAAAATTTAGAACATTTTTATTTTCTCTAAAATGGCTCTAACGATTTTGTTTAAAGTGCTGTATATTAAGGATATTTTTATCGCAAATAAAATGTATATCTTGGATTTTATGGAATAGCCTCTAAATACCTCTTTGTTCTAGATGAATTTTATTGAGTTTTACGTAACTAGTAAACCGTAAGAGAGACCGAAAATTACCACACAAAAAAGTAGAGCACGTTAAAACATACATTTTGTGTCATATATGTTTTTTTCGTGGAACTGACCATTTCTGAGATATTCCTTGTTATTTGCTTCAGATTTAAAATACTTAAAGCTTTTTTCACATGGAAAGTTGTATACTCCTTGCCCTGCATACGGATTTCAACCATATGGCAGCCAGCTTTCAAGAGATTTAACTTTTGTTTTAGCCTAGTGCATTCCCTTATTTTCCGTTTGCTTTCAAGGACTAAGTAGTTAAGAACATTTCTGCTAATGTTTATCTCGATTATCATAGAGTAGGTAGAAGAATATACTTTTTAATAATAATTTGTTACAGCGATGTATAGAAAGTTGTATGAATGGAACACATCAGATTTTGTTGTTGTTTCTTTCTAACTTAAGGGATACCAGGAGTGAAATTTCTAATGTATAAATTGTTATACAAATTTTGTTTCTGAAACTATGTGATTGAATTGCTGTTCTGTCCATTTGAATACTAAGTTTAATTCAAATTGCTTAAGTATTTTACAAGATATAAATTATTTAATAAATTGTATTATGTAATAAACTTTATAACCAATATATTCTGCGCACGCTTTAGCTTGAGAAAATTCGTTGACTTTTTTTTTAATTACAGCCATGGTCCACACAAAAAAAAAGAAATTAATGAACTATAATAGTGTTTTAAAAAGTTAATTTAACCTCTAAATTTATGTTTCTCTAAAAACATTCTTTTTGAAAAATTATTATTAGTGTTAGGATAATGTTTAAACTTTTAATATTATACTAGATAATTTTGCACATTTGGAGAAACTTTAGTTAAACAAAAACTGAAAGTGTAAAAATTCGTTTTGAGAAAAATGTTAGTAAATAAAATATTATGCTAGGAAATAGGTGTATTATACGATCTTTAGAGCTGTAGAGCCGAAGCTAGAGGGGGAGAAATAAATGTTGATTCTCTATGGACGCACAAAAGTTCCAGCAATCATATTCCAGAAAAAAGTGATTTTGGATTTTTAGACGGAAACTCAGTGTTCCTTAAAGCCTGTTTTTTGATTTTTAGTTGCGTTCTTTAAAATCTACAATTGAAACACACAACAGCTCTGTCTGGGAACGCTAGTAAAGAAAGTATCGTTACTAAAATGCAGTAACAATTTCTGAGCAGTAATGGAAAAAGAGCGCGCATTCTGTGGTGGGTTGGCCTTAAACGTTAACCCTTTCCAGCCCGGTTTATTTTCGATTGAAATTGTTTTATGAAAACTGACGGCATAGGATGGATACTTGTTGCCTTAATAAGTTGGTATTATCTCATCTCTTGTTAGTTGCTCTGTTGTCTAAACTTCTAAAGCACTGAACATCATTGACTAAGATTTCAATGTGAGATTAACTCAGGTTACAATTCTCGCTGCAGAGCTACCAAGTGTGATTATAGAAAGGATGGACCAGCTGACTGGTTTAACTAAATATCAGCTGGACCTCGGTAGCACTGTAGCGGAATACAGTTCTGTATTTATGTTAGAAGAAGTATATTATTGATAGGATATTATATTTTAGATTTATCTGTTTTAAGATATACTAATATCAATAAATTTAAAAAAAGAATGTCCGAAATATACACCAATAAAGGTAGAGCATTTTTGGACGTTAACCTTTACAAGTTCAAAACACACACACGCACACACACACACACTTAGAATGCAGAAGTAGGGTTCAAACGTGTTTTGAACATGCTACAGGTTTTTTAAACATGGTGAATCATGAAAATATCTGTAGAATATATTCATGATATAATTAAAAATCGAAAATGTGATTTTACCTCAAAATTCAGTGCAGTATACATTGAACACATTTTTCAATACTCAAATTGTTGCAATCCGTGCAGTGGTTTACTAGTTTGTTTGAAATTTTTTGTTCTGCCTCTTAAAAGCACATTACAGAAAACTACCATATGCAGGATTACTGCAAATGATGCATTCATTTTAAAAACGATATATTTTACAAAGAATTACACGTATAGCAATGACTGATGATCAAAAAAGCTATAAACACACCATTGTGTGCACCAGTTGGCAGCATGTGTGTAGTGTCTTTACAAAATGGCAACAAAATAAAAGAGTAGCAGGATGATGTTACGGAATGTATGGACGATGCTAGATTACCGCCAGGATGTGTGTCGTGTTCCCAAGGGCCACACATAGAATATTTAGATTGCTTCTGTGGTCGAGTGGTCACAGCTAACTTCTCACCCGAAGGTCCTGGGTATATTCCCGGCTAGGTAAGTGAAGGTTTCTCTAACCAGAATGATAACCTATCCTCCACAGAGTCTGGAAGTATGTATGTGATAGTGAATATTTGTGTGTGTTTGAAAACAGAAATGTTTAAAAACCCAGCGATATAAGAAGATACGGTCAATGAATTGTTTTGTAAGCCAAAGTTCACGAAATGACGTTTATTTTAAAGGTAAAGGAAGAACATTTGTAAATTGCGAGGAGAAAGTGTTGTGAAGTTTTGGTGTATCAATCATAATTGTAGTAGTAATATTTTGGAAAACATATCATTTTGAAAATTAATGAATTGAAGTATAAAATATCCCCGTGCCGCTACATCCTTTACGATGTCAGTTACAAACACGACTGTCCTCCTCACGTCCACTTACACACATTAGATGAGGGCGATCACCCAACCGTTACAGAAAGGTGATGCCCATTCTCCAGTCAGAAAGATGACTATCCTCACTATCCTCACTTTCCTTACGATGTTGAGTGGATATTGCTCCTATACCCGAGGTTTAAAATTCGCACCCCATGGCTGGGATCGAACCGGGGCACATTCCACATTCCACCACGCTCTAGCTCGCTGCTTTACGGTGGTTCACCTGTCCCTTATTATTTTTGGATATAGGCAACACTTCATACTCTGAAAGTAATAAGATCGAAATTACCGAGCATCGGTCATTTGGTAACCATGCTCTTCATCGGAAAGTGGAGTTAAGCAGCAATAGTTAGGTCCATTCCAAAAACATGCGCTTATTAACTCCTGTTACAGTACATTTTATAGCAATAGGATCGCTGTCATGCGTTCCACAACGTAAATTATAATGCACGAGGCTAAATGAACGGCTTAAGCAACAAAAAGAAGTCCACAATAGTTATAAAAAGATCAGAATTTGAGAGGGAGACATGTGTGATACTACAAGTTTTAACGGAGCAATCAGGCGCAATGATTGTAGCTCGACTGGTTAATTTCATGTTCCCTGATTGGCTCCAGCACATCAGCGGTTCGAGTCCCACAGTCTGTGTGCGCTCTTTTTCTTTATATATTATCCATCGAGGTGCAAATTTAGTTCAGTGTTTGTCACTCTAATAATGTTAGATGTAAACAAAAAGTTATACGAATGAAGAACAAACGAAAGTTCATTTTACGTGTTCTTCAGTCTTCGATCCCTAATTTTCTTTCTAATTATTTTGGAAAAGAAACTTCACTAAGCCTTTAAACAATAAAGGAAAATTTCAAAACGTATAAAGTTAATAAAAACAATTTAAAAATGCTAGAACTCCTAACATGTTATCGACTGTTCTTCGTAGTTAGAGAATGTTTCATCACTAAGTTTCAGTTCGGGAACAATTTACCTAGTGGGTAACGTTAAGTTATGAGGACTAAACCTAATTTTCTTTTCAATTGAAGGTATTGATGAATACCTTTGTATTTGGCACAGTTTGTATTGTCAGCCTAGATATTTTGTGTATTTTTCGTTTTAGAGATACCCTGAAAATTAGTCTGGTTCTGTAGTATTATCTGAAATGCCTATGTTAGATTTAAAACATTGTAATAATCTCTGCATATTTAGAAGAAACTGGATGAATATGCTTCACAATGCTCATTTTCATTTGTGCTTCCTCTAACTGGACTGACTAAGTTAGAATAAACATAAATAAAGAGAACAACAATAAAAGAAACAAATAAGCAAGTTACAATTTTTCCGATATCACATTTAGCTTTGTGTCAAAATCAGGAAGAAAAAAAGCGGGAAAAAATTGTCAACGATTTGGTAAGATTCGAAGCTGAATCGATCAGCTTGAAACTCACCGCGCGTTAATCAAATACTCTACGGCTTAGAAATAATCTTTAGCGCCAAAGTTGTGTTCAGAAGATGGGTCTCGGAACGATGTTTTCAGGTTAGAAGGTAGTCTGTGGGTTGCATAAAACCAGAGAATAAGGGACAGGTGAACCTCATTGTATTATATATCTAGTTTAAAGTCATTTACTGTAAAATATGCATTTTATGATAATATTTTAAAGTAGTAGTATTAGTAATAGTAGTAGAGGAAGTGGTAGTGGTAGTGATAGCAGTTGTAGTAGTAGTAGAAGTAGTAGTAATAGTATTAGTAATAGTAGAAGTAGTAGTAATAGTAGTAGTAGTAATAGTGGTAGTGGTAGTGATAGTAGTTGTAGTAGTAGTAGTAGTAGTAATAGTAGTAGTAGTAGTAGCAGTAGAAGTAGTAGTAATAGTAGTAGTAGTAGCAGTAGAAGTAGTAGTAATAGTAGTAGTAGTAGTAGTAGTAGTAGTAGTAGTATTAGTAATAGTAGTAGTAGTAGTAATAGTAGTAGTAGTAGTAGCAGTAGAAGTAGTAGTAATAGTAGTAGTAGTAGCAGTAGAAGTAGTAGTAATAGTAGTAGTAGTAGTAGTAGTAATAGAAGTATTGTTTATTAAGAGCAGAATATGACATTAATTGTGTCACACCGTCGGATGGGTCAGAATATCATACTTTTAGAAAAATATTTGAATTGAAAATATATCTAATTTGTATTTTGTATTCATAGCAATGTAAACACACAAACACACACACTACAACAACAAAACAAACAAAACACTCTGATTTCACACATTCGCGATTACACTACACCCACGTATTCACACATACAAATGGTCGTATAGAAAATATACAATATTAACAATAACACCTTTTCTTTTTAATTAAAGATTTGAAACTTTCTTGTTGTTGGTTATTGAAGTGGCTTCAAGGGATACTAACCGAATTAAATTGGAGTCGTAAAACTCCAGTTTAACTCGGTTGTTATCCTTTGAAGTCATCATTGACATTTTCTCTTAACACACACACTTACATTAAAACTACATCCAAGCTTAGACAGTCTTGGTTGTTTAGAATCAAGTCGCAGCATGCTGTACTCCGTCTGTTAGAAGGTAAAAATATCACAGGTAATTGTTTCATTGCAGATTCTCCTACACACAAACTGACAAAATATGCGCCCCATCTTCTGTTTCCCGCATAATGGACAAATTCTCTTATCGGCATTATCAACAACTTTACGAGCTTTCCACCTATTCCCGTGCTCTTTTTCATACTCAATTCTAAAATATGTGTTACGATACCTCACCAAATTTTTATTTAACTGTGCAGCTCTGGTCTGTGTATTTTTATTAGAATAATGCATTTCGACAGTAAGCATTTTTATTTCGCTAGCTAAGAGTTGCAGTCATGACAAAAATATTACTATTGTTGAATGTGATAATTGGTATAAAATATTAACAAGATATTTTAGTTTCAATGGATTTTCCATTTAACAGTGAAAAAGTAACTTACGTACTAAAACATCCACAAGGACGGCTGTACGGTGACTGAACATCTCTAAGAGCTTTTTCAATTTCACTAACAGTATGCACAAAATGATTCGAGGCTGGGGCAGTGGGTTTGAGCACCAGTACTTCAGTTTTCTATATTATTCTTTTAATTTAATAATGCGTGATTTTTAGATAATAAGTTATAATTTCTTTATTCTGTTTGGCAGACCATAAATACGAGGAATTGTTATTTTTTCAATAAATATATAATAATTTCTTTCCTACCTTTTGTGATCTGTCTGTCTGGGTTAAGGCTGTTCCAGCTAGGGTGCGCGCCAAAAGAGCAGCGAGTAACTCGCGAGTCACAGGGGCTTAACTATAAAATTTAATATGGCGTGGCATTTGAGGGAAGCTAACTGACGGCTGATGGACATGTTGGAAAATGAAGCGAAAGGAGGCAAATACTGTGGTGTGAATTTTATTAGATTCAAAAATATTCTAACTACTTGAATTTCTCATTCTGTCTTATAATACTCTGTCAGAGTGTACGTTACAAACTCCGGGTGGAGATGGTGGGGAATGAGGCAGTCAATACATCACTGACTCACACGAGCCGAGTTGGAACAGCCCATCCTAAGTCCTCCATACTTCATAGACATTACCACTAAAGAAAGCTTTTTTGGATATGAGTTTATTAATTTATAATATAATATGATCACATGGTATCCATCTATCACCATTCTTATATTACATATTTATACCGTTTGTATGTAAATTTTCAAACCCCTATTAAATGCCTATCCGAAAATATAAGACAAAATGAAAAATTGAAGATTTTTTTAGACATTTTTTAACCTAATTACATACATACCTTTATTACCTTTAGCTGACGATTTACATTAAAAGATCTACTTTATATATAATACAACCCTAATTTTCATTCTGTTTTAAATTTAAAGCTTATTCGTGCGTTAGAGTATAAACGATTCAGAACCTTGTAGAAATATATTGGCGTGTGAGCCTATTTGGCAGATCGTAGTCATCTAGCTAGTAGGTATACGAATTGAACCCGTTACCTTAGAGCAACTTTGCAAGATCTTTGGAAATTAATACAAATGGCTTGGCAGCAAGTGAAAGGCGAACGGATGACTTGAGAAAAAGGACTGCCCTTTAACACTTGGGCGTGTGGATCCCTCATTAATCACGTGACAAATGTCAGCCCGTCTTTTAGCATTTCCTTAGCGGTGAACGGAAGAGAGCAAGTTCTATAACAGCCATTAAAAGAGGACGGCGATGTTTTCAATAAGTGGGAGTTCTGCTGCATACTAATGGAACTTGGCCGCGTTTACAAATCAGAGTTGAAGAGCACGACATATCGTACGTATGAATGGAAGTATTGAACGAAATAAACCTGCCTAAGTTTGCATTAGAAATGGAAAAATATGAAGAAAAAGCTTCTTTAAAAAGTTAGCAGATATAATACATGTACCTATATATACTTTTTAAACAAAAGTAGGTAATTTCATTTATATATTATTTACTATATTCCGTAAAATTAAATCATTGCTGGAGTAAAATGTAAATGACGTGGTTCTTTAAATGCTGTGGTTCTCACGTCCCATTCTAAATTGGGCGTGAAAGACCGCTTAATTTTGCTCAGAGACCTCTATATCAGGCTTGAGGTTCCTTTACGTGCCGTAATTTTCCACGATACGGGACCAGGTAAGGATTTTTACACCCGAAAAAAATCCATCGTCTTCCACCGGGTTTGAACCTGCGACCCTCGGTGTATGAAGGTAGCCTGGTAACCATTACACCATGGAGGGCGATATTGTTGGAGTACACATCAATATTAGTTCTTATGCCACGTCTTAAGAATTTGGGATTAAAATAATATTCAACATTTCGAGAGAGCTTTACCTCTCATTACTTGCATCATTATATTATTAATTAGCATATATTATTTTACACTTAGAAACTATTATGTCTTTATTGTTTCTTTATATACGCCCCTTTAGCTTCTATGGTCATGTGGTAGACTTTGACTTGAGAAATATATGTTGGTGTTTACCTCACTAAAATGCAGAGTTTCTTAAGGTGAAATTATACCAAACATTTTGAAAAATTAGGAAATTATTTTTATTATAGTGAAATAATACCTAAATAAGGAAATGTATCGTTTTTCCCACTTGGCACAACTTAACTTCCAATTAACTGAAGCCATAACTTGTAGTCGCATGCTATTAGTAGACACGCCCAACTTGTAACCTCGGAAACGTTTTCCCAACACTTTTGCATAATGCTCCATACAATGTCATTTTTACTAATTAATTTCAAAATTTTTATACTCCTTTTCAAAAATATATTAAATAAAATGTTCACGCATTTTAATGCTCCAATTTTGAGAAATAAATGATTAAATTTTGAAAAAAAAGATCAAAAAGTAAAATTTTTCCTACATAATTAGGATTGATATAAATATATGACATGACAGGTCTATTTGTAGACTCATTTATTGTAAAATTTGAATTTTTATGCGAATAGCTTTAAAAATGCTTCACGTGGCTCATTTTTACTTTCTCTACCCAATTATGTAGATGTATGTGTATAGACAAGATACCGAGATTTCAGCGGAACTATTGTTTTGAGGACCCCTGAATAAAAAAAAAAATTTAGAGAAATGTTCCGTGTGTCTATTAGTGTGTGTGTGTCTTTGATTAAAATATCGTATATTCAAGATATTTACATGACAAATAAAATGATATCTTGAATTTTCTGGAAATAACCTCCTATGACATCTATATTCTGGATGAATTTTGCAGAATTTCCCATAACTAGTAAACCGTAGGAGTTAGACAAATGCTTCTTAACAAAAAACGTAGAGCTCGTTCAAACCCACAATTTCTGTTATATGCATCTTTTCGTGTCGTTTATCATTTTTGAGCTATTCCTTTTTATCGATTTCAGTTTTAAAATATTTAATTCTTTTCTCATAAGGGAATTTGTCAACACCTGGCCATACAAACACAGGAACTTCAATCACGAAGCAAACAGCTTTTAAAACATATCACTGTAGCCTATGGAACTCCCTTATTTCCCTTCTACTTACAAGGCAGCAAGTAATAAGACAATTTCTGCTAATTATTTCTTGATTAGCATAAAGTAAATAGAAGAATATGCTTTTTAACAATAATTTTTGCAGAAATGTAGAATACATCATGTGAATGGAACACATAAAATTGTTATTGGAACAAGGGATTTAGTCAATAACAATGTATTATTTAAATAACCATGCAAGTTACAATCTTTATACAACAATACTATTATTTTTTGTAGCTTAACGTCCTTTAACCTGCTTGGTCATTATGGACGATGAATGAGATTGGTGAAATGATGTATAAATGATCTCGGGGTCCATGGAGCTCAAAGTTACTCGAATTCGTCTTCTTAGGATAAGGGAAAACCCCGAAAGAAACCTTATACGGGTAACTCACACTAAGCGAGATTCGAGATCACGACCTGTTGAATATGAGGCAGACACGCTATCACTACCTACCCAGGCGGGCTAATACTATTATATAAATTTCAATAACATATCTTACATACATAATTTTGATTTTCCAAATTTCACAGAATTATTACCTTAACGTTGTTTTAATACTACACTATTAAACACAGACATTCATTTCCAGACTTTGTGCTGAAATTGTTCTGTTTAAAGAAAAATCCGACGCTCCAGCCGGGAACTGAGAAACCAGAACGGGAACCATTCTTTTTGGAAAGATCGAATGAGACTAAAATAATGTAATACCATATCTGGGATTTGAAACTCGAACTTTATCTGTCTTTTTCGATGCTCTAACAACTAAGCTACCATTCAAATTCATTTAGCAGAATTACACCTGTGGCGCCTTTCAATGTTTGCTTTCTCTACTACGTATAGTAAATAGGGGAAATATTGTATTCCACCCAAAAATACAATGTTCAGATTTCAACGAAAATATATGTTTTAAGATCCTCTGATTCCAAAAAGGGCATTTTCAGAAAAAGGGCTGTGTATATGTGTTTGTGTATGTGTGTCAAAGCAGCATAAGAGCCCATTCACATCTATTAATGCAAATAAAACACAAACACAAAAGCTTATGAACAGGTCACATTCCGTTTGTAGTCTCTTCGACTAAGGCTTGTAAGGGGTGAAGGGTGTTGCTTGATGCAGAAACCAGCCATTCACCCTCTTTCCCACCTGCTGGACGAAAATAATGCGAATAGTCTATAATAAATGCGACCATTAAAAATAATGTTTAGTAATTGAACATGAACAATATCGCCAGACATTATCACCAAACCTTGCAATCTCCAAACTTTCATGTTTGCGTTAACAGGATGAGAGAAAGAGAGAGAGAAAGAGAGAGAGAGAGCGCGAACACTATCGTACTGCATAGAAATAAAGAAGAGGAAAATGGAGTCATGTAATGAGAATTTAATTACTTTATTTTGAAATTATTGTTGTCTTTGTGCTAAAACGAGTAAATTTTACAAATATAATTTGTTAAAACTAAATTGCGAATGAAGGGATGATGTCATATATTTTCTGATTGTGTAATTATAAGTTTGCTTAAGTTTTACTGCAAAAAATACAAAGACTGTATTGAATTCTTTTCTGATGTTATCTAAAACTACAGTATTTTGCAATTCATTTTGTAATGCACGCTGATTAATATTTTTTGTATTATTTTAAATTTTCCACCCCCACCACCACCACTGCAACATTACCATCACCACTATTGCCGGCGTTACTAGCTTTTTTTACCACTGCTGCTTCTACCATCACAGCCATATGTCATTACTATTGCTACTATCCTACCACAATCATTACTTCTACCATTAATACTATTATCATCACTACCAACAGAATTACCAACATTTATAATAACGCTCCAAAGGCGTTTACCCTTGCTCTAAGACTACTATTGCTGTCACTATCACAATCACTAATATTACTACTACTACTTCTAATAATAATAATAATAATAATAATAATAATAATAATAATAATAATTTTATTGCTCTTCAGCGTTACACAGAAGATGACAGACTATTCTGTTTATATGCCACTTGGATGATTATTAAGCTTCGTTTAATTTCTGTTTAAATTATTATACTGTCATGTATACATAGTATGCAAGCTCTGAGTTTAACTTAAGTGATATGTGTGGTTTAATTTAATATCAGCTCTGCTCATAAACAACAGGTTTATTGCTCATTAAAATAAACAGGGAAGAGGGAGAGAGAGAGAGAAAGAGAGAGAGAGAAACGGAGACTAAGAGACAGATGTTATTATGCTGTTTATACCTGTTCTTCTCTTTCTCTTGTTTCCTAAATTGTTTGTATTTAAAGCCGACGTAAAAGTTTTATGACTAAATATTATCGCATATTGTAATTATTCTTAAAAACTTTTAATTAGGTAAGAGTATTTATTTGCAATGATTTCGGTATATAAGATATTCATTACTAAAAACCGCTGGCAAAATTTAATACTAAGAGGAAGCTTAGAACCAGCATTTGCAGTAATGAGAGCAGATCAACTGGCAGTAATGAGAGCATGTAATAAGAATAAGTGCAAGAAAAAGCGATACTGGTGTAACAAAAACTCTCTTTATTATTCAAAAGTGTTTGCAATAATCTACACTCCGCTGCAGTACAATTTTCTCGTCGCTTCGAGGTGTAGATTTTTGATCATCGCTCTCTCACGCACTTGCACGCTAGAACTCCCAGTCGAAGACTGATTCGTCTGCCAGAAACGGTTGTTAGTTCCCCTTGATGCTAATGGCACGGGTTGGTGGTGCTGCCTAGAGGGTCACCCACCCAAGCAATAACTGGCCCGATGCTGCTGGAAAAACGAAAGGAGCGAGGTTGACGGTGGAGGAAGCCAAGTTATACGGTTATACGCTCAAATCATGACCAAACGCGATGCTGCTTAACATGGTGGATTGAGAGGAAGAAGCGGCAGGAACCACCAGCCCAAGGCGTCCTTGCGTATTCGGTAGCTGATGAGTCTTCTGGGCAACCTGAGGTCTTATTGAACAACAGATTTGGGTGCGGTCAAGCTCTTTAGCGCACAGCATGCATTACAAATGGTATACCGGATTTGGTATGGAGGATGTGGAATGGGAATCTACAGTCTCTCTAGTGCCCCGTGTTGCATGTCTTCTGCCTGGGATGGTGGAATGAACCACCAAACCCCAGAACTCGCAGCCATACAGTACCAGGGGTGGAACGATCGCATGATACATCCATAGTTTTACGTAGGTGGGCATCTTGAAGCGGAAGATGATATACAACTACCATAAGGCAGTGTGGCCCAGTCCGACTTTTTCTTTGAATCAGGAGCACAAGACTCCGAGGTATTTGGCAGAGCGAACCTTGGGGAATCTTCTCCACCGCAGTCTCAGAGACCTTACAAATGACGGAAAGGAGAGAAATGCGACAGAGAGAGAGAGAGAGAGAGAGAGAGAGAGAGAGAGAGAGAGAGAGAGAGAAAGAGAACTACGACTAAGTCAGTCCGGATTATGTCGAAAGGTTTATTTCATCTGTCATTGACCCCTAAGGGCCTAATCTAGCGTTTCAGTAAAGCCTCGTACCTACTTGGCGAAGATACTCTCACCTACTTTGGTCCAGATTATATAACTTTTGGAAGCTGACTGAAAACTCATCAGTATTTTGCTGTCACCGATTACTCTGGTTTCAACACTTTCTTCTATACTTATATCCCTGGTTCGGGTTTTTAGGGCAATATTGTTACCGTAAAGTGCGGAAATTTTTACTTTATGACGAAGTGAGAAATATAACAGAAAATACTTGATATGTTTAAATAAAAAAGTATGACACTATAGAATTGAAAAAAAAATAGATACATTTATTTTAAAAAGTAGTGGGTGATAGAAGAATAAACGAAGAAGAAAAAAATAGTTAGAATATTGAATTAGAAGGAACTATTTGTTAGAAACATAGTCATTTGTGGTAAATGGAAAATTCAAGAAAGAACTATAAGAGAGAAGGGAAAAAGCATAACAATGGGAAGGATCTGCCCGTAATATATATATATATATATATATATATATATATATATATATATATATATATATATTATATGCAGCATCTACTTATTATTTATGTGAGTTTAACTATTTTATTTAACAAATCAATTTTAGTGAATCCCACTCAAGACTTCCGGTTTCCTTAGGTATAGAGAAAATTATTTCCGATATTACTTTACCACAGTTAACAATCTTTCCAGTCATCCTATTATTTGATTAATTATCTCAAAATGTACAAGAAGAAAAAACATTTTCTTATTACAAATAGAACACTCTTGCGCACAAGAAGGGGTGGAGTTCTCTTTATTTTTGAAAAGAAAGCTAGCTGCGCCACAGAAAAAAAAAAAAAAAAAACATGGTGACTTCCCCCCTCTTGTTCTCGTCCATTAATGCTAATGATGTCTTTTACTTTTCCGGGGGCTACACAAAAACAAGGTACCGACTACCGTCGTTTCAACTCCCCATTATTCTAGTTGTTAGTCGCAACAGAAGCGCTCCTTGTGGCGGGGCAACACCCTAATCCCATTCCACATTATTGCTTTTGTTATTACCCGCTCCAAGATTTAAACGAAAATAATTTGCAGCACCCGCTTAAAGTTCGGATATAGGACTATAAAAATGCTGCATACACAAAAACAATTTGTTCGCACACAGTCATGTCAGATGGAAATCCTAACATTAACCTAAAGCTGTAAAAATATAATGTGAACACAAGTATTGCTTACAAAATAATAAATAAGGAATTAAAAATCGCAAACGCAAAGTAAACAAAAACTGTGATTAATATTGTTACCTTTGTACGAATGAATTGACCAGAAAGTGTTTAGCATGATAATTCTATTAAAGGTAAGGTCATTCCAGAGTGAGATACAGCACTTGTTTTATACAGGCTTTTAGGGGTATACATGCTTATTGGCTATGGTAATTAAGAACAGTGTAATGAACTACAATGAATCAATATATTCTTCATTTGTGGACTTATAATTTGTTTTATTACAAGTAGTATATGTTCAGGTTGCTTAGTAGGCTGCACAAATGACACGTACGTGTTTATTTTCCCTGAGACCGCGGGTCGGAAGGCCTAATCTTGGCCTGGCTCTAATAAATGTTGTATCGGAACTGAGTTTGATTGCTTCCTACATGGCCAATGACCTAAACCGCATTCACTCTTGGGTTGATCCGCTTCATAACGGACCCACGTGGCCAGTGCACCATGGTAGAACACAGTGACAAACTGGCAGTAAAGTAATCCTGTGTAATAATCTAAATTTCAGAATGAATTTATTCTAAATGCTATAATGATCTAAAGAAATACCTAAGAGTTTAATTAACGCTGATTTAGTGTTTAGTGGTTAGACCATTCGCCTCTCACCTAAACGGCCCGGTTTCGTTCCCAAGCGACCGCATGTGAGATTTGTGGTGGACAAAGCGGCGCAAGGAGGATTTTCTTCGAGTTATCCGATTTCCCCCGCCATCGCATTCCATGTATCATCAGTGTCATCGCCTGCGGTGTCTTGGTAGTAAAAGCGGGCGTTAAACACTAACAAAAAAAACCGCTGATTTATGCCATAAACATGGCTGCAAGTCGCAACATGCAATTTGCATTGAGTGACTGATATCCGAAATATTGTTTACAACAACTGCTGTTTGCTGCTGTTTGTTGGGAATTTTGTCTAGCGTTTTGTATGAGTTACGCAAAGCTTCAGACTGGTAAACCATTGATTAATTAGTGACACAGAAATAATCGAGTGAGTTTTTATCATATGTTTTGTGAGAAATAATGAACACTTCCCGTAAAATAAGCGGTAAAAGTAACTTCTGAGTTGACACTGTTTTGGCTACAAGTATGCACATTACTTGTAAAGAAAAACCCGAACAAGTTAATTTGTATGGGAGGGGATAGGATTTGTTTCTTGATTCTTAACTATCCCCCTCACAAACGGATCCATTTTAACCCTCACAAAAATAGTTACACTAGGGAAAAAGAGAAAAGATGTGAAATACGCGATGAAGAATGTGACAGTTTTGTGAAGAATGTAATTTACATAACAGTGCAAAATAAGAGAACATGGGTTACCTACAGTTCAGAAAGTGCTACAGCAAGTTAATTCTGATACAGATTTATATAGTTTCAAAAGAACCACATTTTAGAAAATGTGTGAACTTACCAAAAGAGACCGAAAAAAGTGCTCCATCTCTCTGTTTGCATTGCGTTACATTACATACCGCGTATACTCGTCACGTGAAATTACGGTTATATTTATGATACGAATGGCGAAAGGCTACATAATAACGGTGCACTGGTCGCTTAGGCTTTGTTCTGGTGAGGTTGAACTTAAGGTTGAATAGATAAAAGATCAGCGGATCACGTATTGAGGTGTGAACACGTGGAATACTCTTTACTGATAGGCGTTTTTATTGCGCGGCACAGTTAAGATCAAGCAAAACACTTCATGTAGTAAATTGTGCGATTGACTTGTGGAAAAACTATTAGACGAAGAGAAGAACAACTAACACACTGAATGATGTACCATTTATCAAAATATCGTAGTGTCATATACCCCTAAAAAGATCCGAGAAAGTTGTCTGTATTTTTCATATTCTCTATGTAATATACAACAGATGCAATTTACTTTTTAGAAAATTTTAAATCCAAAAATACAGTGAAAGCTTTAAAAGCTAATTAAACAGGGGAGTGACTAAAGTTAAAAGTGGAATTCAGCATTCCATTAATTACCTAATACTGTACGTAAAGAATGCCGAATCCCGTAATAAATAATATTATGCTTACGAAGAGGTCCGCCAAGATCCGAAGAAGGAAGCAAAGGCCAAGCAGGCGAGATCCCTAACGCTTCCAGACACCTGCCTGCTGTCGCTAAGGAGACTAAGGCCCGTCACACATGGAAGTCAGGACAGATAGTGCATTAAAACAACTCCCATACACTTTTACCACTATCACCTGTTCTTTAGACATGAAAGGTAATAAGTAACTGCAATGACCACAAATGGGGGACTCGGATATTCGCAGCTTTATTCTATGGTATTTTCAGCAAATTATGTACTGCAAATTTGAACTATTTGAGACATTTATAATATAACTTTGGGCACTTAAGTTTTATCATTTTTAAGTTCCAATAGCAATCAATTTACAAAATAAACAAAAACATTTTATATGTTCCGTCACATTACTTTCTCTAGATGTTCCATAAAAACTCTCCTTATAAAATATTATTTTTATATATGTCATGCTGATCAAGATAAAGATTGCCAGAATTGTTCTTATTACTTGCTTCTTTGTAAGTAGAAGAGAAATCAGGAAATACACAAGGTTAAAGCAAAGGTTATATCTTTTAACAGCCAATCGCTATGTGAAAAAATTAAAATTCAGTTTACTTGATAGGAGTAAGCAAACGAAAGACGAAAAGAGAGATGTTTCCCGTTTCAGAAAAGGTTTAAGTACTTTAAAACTGAAAAAAAACAATAACTCGGAATATCTTGAAAACTATTAATTCTACAAAAAAGTGTATATGACATAAATTATGTGTTTTAACGAGATCTATATTCTTGTGTAATACCTTTTTGTATATTTATTGCGGTTTAACCGTTATGTAAAATTCTGAATAAAGAGATCTTCAGAGTCTATTCTCAAAAAATTCAAGAATTACATTTCGTTTGTCATGAAAATATCATAAACATATGGCATTCCAATCAAAATCTTTGGATCCAAAATTTTAGAAAAATGTTACATGTGGAGGCTAGTTGGAGGTGGGGGATTTTCTTGAAAATTGTTGTGTCGAATTCTAGGAAGTTGCTGAACTTAAATACCAAGTTTGATGTTTAGCAGTGTTTTCGTTTTTCAGCTATGCTGCCCACAGACACAGAGATAGGCAGATAGAGCGGTAGAACACACAGACATGTTTCTAAAAATGCTTTTTTGGATTCAAGGAACCTCAAAACATGTATGAGTATTTTCGGTAAAAACTCGGCATCGAATTTTTGGTTGAAATACAATACCTTTTCTATCCAGTATGTAAATTGTACATAGGTGCTAGAGAAAGTAAAAAGTGGCAGCGTTAGAAACACCAGAACTTTATTATGTGAAATAACTGCAACAGAAGCTAATAATCTTATGTAATGTAATAATAAACAAATAGAGATATGTGGTTTTGCTTAATATCGTCATTTCGGTTGCCTGTTCAAACAAAGTGGACGGCGAATCGGAAACATCATGTATGTAGTTCATCTTGGTAGAGATTGAGCTTGGTTACTCGATCTGACTCTTGCCAATGCACAGAGATATTCATTAGTAATTTTTCTATTTCTGTTTGGCTCTATTAGCGATTTTTCCTCATCGTTATTTCTCCATACAGGAATTCAATACTTCAAATTTGACTTCATGTTCAACCCTCCAGCGTAGCTTTGCCTTTGTTTCTAATAACTGCGGAATCATGTCATCATGGAAGTCCTCCCCTAAAGAAGTTCATAGGCCTACCGATTCAGTAGTTGGCCTTGTTTATCCAGACAAACATTTAGTTACCTTCCTTAACTGGAGAATACAACAAATTTAATGAACCTTTCCTCCTTTGGCATAGCAGCACAGAAAGGGGGAAAAAGAAAAAGCATATAAAAAGACCTAGAGGAGGGAAACTTTTCATTAAAGGGGTATAACAATGTCTCCATTCCTTTGTCTTTGAATGATCTGTCCCTCGCATCACCCCCGTCATTAGTCTTTAGTCGTTGCCGACGGAGATGTATAAATAACCTCTTGATGATATTCCGCATCTTGTTGCGCAAAATATTCACCCCTTCAGAGTTTTATACTCTTTGAACGGGTTAATTAAGGAAAGAAACTGTACAAGTGCGAATAACGGTTTGATAATTATCACCTCTTCATTCTAGCCTTGTACCGTCAGGGAGAAAAACAAAATTCTGGGGAGAAAAGTCATATGAAAATTTCCATCAATTTTATTACTGTTTCAGAAGTCTTTTACATGCAAGTTTATTTGCTCAATTCTTTATTACGATAAGCAGTTACCTAAACTATTTTAAACGGAAATGCTTACTTTGATATATTCAGGAGGCTGAGATTACACTCTTTTCTTCATAAAACGAAACTTTTAATTGCATGGTTTTCTCTAACAAGTACGGCATATTATGAAGAGATGGCTTATAAGAAGAAAGTTATATGCACTTTCTATCGCGATTTTTAATAAAATTACTGGCTTATAGGCATGCTATTTTTATTACCTTTTTACTTTCTGTAGCCCCATATGTACAATGAATTATTGTATTCCACCCAAAAATTCGATACCGAGATTTCACCGGAAATACATGTTTTAGGACCCCCTGTATAAAAAAAAAAAGCCTTTTCAGAAAAAGGTCCGTGTGTGTGTCCGTGTGTCTGTGAACACGATAACTCAAAATCGAAAAGTAGCCAAATTACCAAACTTGGTATTTAAGTTTAGTATCTTCCAGGAATGTGACATGAAGATTTTGAGAAAAATTCTCTCACCCCAAACTACCCTTTACATGGAACTTTTTTCGAAAATTTTGATTTTCTTAAAAATGGCTCTAACGATTTTGATTAAAATATCGTATATTAAAGATAGTTACCTACCAAATAAAATGTATATCTTGAATTTTCTGGGAATAGCTTCTGAAGACCTGTTTATTCCGGATGAATTTTGCTTAATTTGGCATAACTAGTAAACCGTAAGAGATAGACAAAAACTTACTGTACAAAAAATTTAAGTCTTGTTAAAATACACAAGTTATGCCATACACATTTTTCTCGAGGAGCGTATCTTTTTCGAGGTATTCATTGTTATTAGTTTCAGTTGTGAAGTACTTATACTTTTCTCAGACGGGAGTGTCGTTTTTCTTTTGTTCTACTCTTGGCCAAGAAAAGAAGCTATTTTTGATGACATTTGCATAACAACAGCTTTTAAAGCATTTGACTATTGGTTTAGCCTAGTGTATTCCCTTATTTTCTTCCTACTTATACGGAACTAAATAATAACCTTGTGCTAATGAGTACCACGATTAGCAACGTGCAGAAAGAAGAAGAATCTTGTGTATGAAGTTTGTAGAACAGCTAGAGGAAGTCATGTGAGTGTAACACATCAGATTTTTACTTCTATTTCCAGTGAACTCTCTGTATCAAATGTTTGGGTGGAATGCAATAACTTCTCTACATACTATACATAGTAAGTGTAGAGAAAGTAAACGGAAACTTCACAGAGCCGTGCGATCTCACTATCCCGGGATTCGAATACCAGCACTATACCGATTCACCCACCAGTAAGTTATAGCTAGCCTCTGTAGCTAACTGCATATAATTTTGAATCTACCGAACGTCATCACCCTCAAAGAACAGGTAATTTTGCCAAAATTGTAAGTCCAATACTTTTAAATATCATATTGATTGTGCACAAATACTGCACTCCTTTGACTACTGGCATAGAAATGGTGTATTCTGGTTTAAAGTAGGTCACACACGCCCAGGTACTTTTGAATTACGGTGTCTGATATGAGATCCATAAAACATACCATATTTTTGACATTTGGCAAAGGGGACAATAGATTCCCTATCTCAAAGTGTTTATCTACGACCGGTGTACAATCCTGCGGTTGAATTTTAGGACACCCAAATATATTGTTTTTACAATTAATCTAAATAGTACCTAAAGATCACCTCAAGGAAGAGGCACAAATCAATTTCAATACTCAAATCACAATCGCTATAAATATACTCTGTAATTGTTTATAATCCCACCTATCTACCGACCAAGCCTAAAGGGCATTTATGTATCTTGGATGGTCTACATCATGTATTTACTTACGCAACAAGTCACAATATTATTTCTGAGCCGAACTTCACTTGTTTCACACAGGATCAGTTTTTAAAAGATTTGACTATAGATTTAGCGGAATGCACCGATACCGAATTTTTGGGTGAAATACAATACGTTCTCTATGCACTATGTACATCGTACATAGTGACTAGAGAAAGTGAAAAATATTTTTAGAAAAATATCCACCCAAACGCGTATTTTTCTGTCACTGGGACCAGCAAAAATGAGAAGTTCGTTAAATACCAAAGCTGCTATTTAAGTCCAGCAACTTTCAATAGTGCGACACGAAGATTTTCGAATATCCTCCTCCTCAAAGTACCATTTACATGGAAACATTTTTGAAAATATCTCTGATGATTTTGATTAACTTACTGTAAACTTAAGGTAGGTACTTTTACCTCAAATAAAATAATATT
Source organism: Hymenopus coronatus (assembly GCA_030762935.1). Classification (NCBI taxonomy): domain Eukaryota; kingdom Metazoa; phylum Arthropoda; class Insecta; order Mantodea; family Hymenopodidae; genus Hymenopus; species Hymenopus coronatus. Next base: position 77,559,530 of record CM060894.1, read on the forward strand.
TTAAAATTTTGGGAATAGCTTTTGAAGCCCTCTTAATTCTGGATGACTTTTGCGTAAGAGATGGACAAAAATTTACCATACAAAACTGTAGATCTCGTTAAAACACACATTTTATTTCATAGGCATTTTTGTGGAGTTCAAATTTTTCGAGATACTCCTTGTTATCGATTTTTAAATGTCAAATATAGACTTTTCTCAAATGGGAAGTTGTTATTTCCCTTTTTATGGTCTGGCAAAGAGAATGAAGTTATAGTTGAATCACATAGCGATAGCTTTAGCCTAGGAAAAAATATAACAATTTACATAATTTACACACCCTATTATTTGTATTGAATAAAATTTAAATAGTTAAATTGAATTATTGATCCTATTGATGATACAATATTTCATAAAGTATATGCATTTGATATTATAAAACGCAGAAGTTAAAGGTATAAAATTGATGTGTTATATTCACATAGCTTTCTATAGCTCTTACAAATACAAACTATTCTTACAAAATATTATTACTTTATCTACATCATGCTAATTGAGATAAACATTAGCAGAATTAGTCTTATTACTTGACTGGAAATAAAGGAATTGTACATTATACTAAAGCGCAAATCAAATCTTTTAAAAGCTGGCCACTATGTGAAACAATGAAAACAAATACCTCAAAAAGGTCAACTTTAAAAGAAAAACGTGTATTACATATAATATATGTTTTAATGCTGTCTACATTTTTTGTGTATTACGTTTTGTATATCTCTTATGGTTTAACTGTTATGCAAACTTTTGCAAGCATCATCTAGAATGAGCTATTCCAAGAAAATTCAAAATATACATTTTATTTGTGATGTAAATGTCTTTAATATATGGTAGGCACTCTAATAAAAATCGTTAGAGTCGTTTTGAGAAGAAAAAAATTCAAAAATGTTTCCTTATTAAGTATAGTTTTTGGTTGAGGGATGTTTTTGAGAATCTTCGTATCGCATTCTTGAAGGATACTAAACATAACTACCAAGTTTAGTTTTAACGGTATTTTCGTTTCTGAGCTATGCTATCCACAGACACACACGGACCTGTCTCTAAAAATATTTTTGAGACTCAAAGGACCTCAAAACATGTTTACGACGAAATCTCGGCATCGAATTTTTGGATGGAATACAATATTTCTCTAGCTATTATGTACCCTATATGTACATACGCAGTAGAGAAAGTAAAAGTTTATAAATTTCCTCTAAAACGAATATGTAATAAAACCATTTCTATTAATGATGTTTATATCGCTAATGTTTGATTAGCACGAAGAATTTAGAAGAATAAGGCTTTGTAAGAATAGTTTGTTGCATAGGTAGAGAAAGTTATGTGATTGGAACATATTATTTTTGAAATAACAGAAACTCGAGAACGATGCCAGACGCTTTCAATAAAGGCCATTAGACCCAAGTTAGAGTTCAATAAAACTGGCTTAAGTTTTATCGTAGAATGCTCCTTTAAGGTCAGTGTCCGTAGAGGAACATGAAGACACTAAGAGTTGCGAAACATACCTGAGAGAGAAGCACTCTTGTGATATGAAGTGGCAGCACCACTTAGGGAACACACTGAAGTGTTTTGTGCTGTCTTGCACAATAAATATCGCTAGCCACTCTCTTCCTCCTTCCATCGCTTTTCTGAGAGCTTGGCAGACATGCCACACAGCAATGACGACAGCTTTTGCTCTGAACATTTCTGGCTCGAATCACAATGTTGTGGCAAAGAACCCATGAGATTTGTTAAAAATCTCATGTGGTCCATTCACATAACTTTCTCTACATCCGTGCAACAAATTATAGTTAAAAAGCTTATAGTTCTATTTACTTTATGCTAATCGAGAAAAAATTAGCAGAAATATTCTTATTACTTGCTTCCTTGTAAGTAGAAGGGAAATAAGGGAGTACCATAAGTTGAAGTGATAGTCAAAAGCTGGTTGCTATGTGACTGAAGTTCCTTTGTTTGTGTGGACAGGAGTTGACAAACTCCTTTGAGAGAAAAGTATGTCTTTTAAAGCCGAAACAAAAAACAGGGAATATCTTAAAAACGATCAACTCCACGAAAGAACTGTATATAACATAAATTGTGTGTTTTAAATTGCTCTACATTTTTGTGTTAGTTTTTCTCCATCTTTTACGGTTTAACGGTTATGCAAAATTCCTTAAAATTCATCCAGAATAAAAGAGTCTTCAGAGGCTATTTCCAGAAAATTCAAGATATACATTTTATTTGTAGGCAAATAGCATTAATATACGATATTTTAATCAAAATCGTTAGAGCCATTTTGGAGAAAATCAAAATTTTTGAGAAAAGTTCCAAGTAAAGGGTAGTTGGGGGCGGGGGGATTTTTTTTCAAAATCTTCGTATCGCATTCCTGGAAGATACTAAACTTAAATACCAAGTTTGGTTATTTACCGACTTTTTATGTTTGAGTTATCGTGTTCACAGACACACGGACACACGGATTCACAGTCACACGGACTCACACACATAGACCTTTTTCCGAAAATGCTTTTTTTTTAGATAAGGGGACCCTAAAACATATATTTGCGGTGAAATCTCGGTATCGAATTTTTGGGTGGAGTGCAATACTGCTCTATACACTATGTATATAGTACGTATAGAGAAAGTAAAGCTTTATAAAAACTAAAACTTGTTGAAAATATCTGAGGAAAGAAGTTTGTTTATAAATGGAAAACTGAAGAAAAACGTTTAATAGAAAGTATCAGAAATGTTGCATAACACAAAATATGGTTAGATGAACTGAGAAAAGTAATAGGAAAACTCTTGATTTAATTAATTTGGAATAAAATGATTATATATATGTGTGTGTGTTTGTGTGTGAAATTTCATATCAAGATAAAGTCAGTAATAAAATAAGATATTTATTATGTATTGTTGAAAATACCTGAGGAAGGTAGTTTGTTTATAAATTGAAAACTGAAGATAAATGTTTAATAGAAACTGTTAGAAATGTTGCGTAACACAAACTATGGTTAGGTGAACTGAGAAAAGTAATAGGAAAACTCTTGATTTAATTAATTTGTAATAAAATAGTTGTGTATATACAAAGTCAGTAATAAAATAATGTATTTATTGTGTATTGTTACAAACGGTTATTAGACTACCTCCGATTCCCAGCTGGGGCGGGGAATTTTTCCTTAACCAGAATTATACCCTATTCCCCACAGAGTCTGGAGGTATGTATGTGAGAGTGAAGGTGTGTTTGAGGAAAATAAAACTATTTAAATCCCAACGAAAAGAACCTTTAGATAACGAGTTGCTTTTAATGCAAAGCCCCCGATATGACCTTAGATGTTAAAGGGGGCTATATAAGTGAAACAATTAGAAGAAAAGTTATTACTTTCTATATCACGTACCAAGTATGTAGAAGAAGTATTGCGCAATAAAATTCGATACCGATATTTCATCAGATATTTTAAAAAAAATGTGTACGAGGTGCATGTCAAAAAATAAACCCGAAAAATTATAACAATCACAACAATAATATACCACTTAAAATGTATATAAATTTGAAAACGTTTACAAATATCCCTAGCTATTTTAAAAACGTCGAAACAGGCTCTTGAACGCTATAGTTGAACGAATCCCAATAAAAACTTTTCGAATAGTCTGAACTTCAGCATAACTGGTGAACTATAAGAGACATATAAAAATACAAATCACGTTAAAATACACAACTTATACCATATAGCTTTTAACCGTTTTAAAGATATTCCTAGGTACTGGTATCAATTTTAAAATACACATTTCTCAACGGGAACTCTTATTCATGTCTCTTTCTTTCTTTCTTTTTAAATACAGTTCCGGAGTCTGGTCTATAACCCAGTTTCCTCTTTTTTCATTTTCCTAACATTTACATTGTTTTTTTTAATTACCATTTGCTTTTTCACATAATACACACACATATACACATTTTGCAAACATAAACATCCATACCAAAGGCGGGACTTAAATCGACGATCCCCTGCGCCACGAAGCACTAAAGCGAGGCACTTTAGCAAGCGCGGTCATTCTTCGGGTCAAGCAAAGAGAAGGGAATGTCAATTGGTCACATGATCACCAGCTGTTGAAAAATTTGACTATCGCTTTAGTCTGATGTATTCCCTTATTTCCCCGTATCTGCAAGAAAGTATATAATAAAAGCATGTTTACACTGAACTAGGTGAAATAGAAAAGTAAGCTTTTGTAAGAAAATACGAGTTTGTTGCAGAATCGGAACAGAAGGTCATGTGAATGAAACACATTCAATCTTTTTCGAACAAATTAATTATTTCTTAACATAGTCCTCTTTTTAGGGACTACTCTTCTCCCAACGTTCTTGACAATCTTTTAAAGCCTCCTAAAATAGTACTTTTGCCTTGTATAACACCCTCTGTCTGGATGATGACCCCATTGATCTAAATTTTGATCTCGCGAGCAATTTCTTCGGGCATGTGAACAAATCCACTAGCACCGAGCCTCCGGGGGTTCCCCGAAGGACCCTAGTACCCAAAGGCGATCCCGATAGGATGGTCCCGCGACGACGCCAGAAATAAACCCCTACATTGTGCAAGCCACCACTCAGCCGAAACTCGCCGAACACCATTGTCTGGTCATTGAATCCTGAAACAGATGACAAGAAAGTGATCGTAACAGGAATGCTATCATCCATCCCAGGATTCTCCTCGACCCGAAGAAATCCCGAAAAAATGTCGACCAGTAAGGACATGGCGGATATCGAACCCATCTCTTTCGGAAAGCGAGTCGCACTAATTACTGAGGCGCGAGAAAGATATACGAATGTAACGCATTAACTTCTTTTCGGAAGGAACCTCTAAAATTTATTTACATATACTTTCTTTTTATTTAAAAGTTAGCATGAAAGGTTTAGTTCAATTTGTGGGCGTTCTGTAAATTACATTGTAATATCAAGTGACCTAATTGCCCGTTTTCAATGCGTGCAGCTTTCTTTCGTGCGTTAAAAGAGTAGCAAAACTCAACGGTGACATATCAAGTTAAAATTGGCATGAGCGACCGTCGTTTATGCCTCTTTGCATATCAGCGGAGACGTTGTGTGATTCATTAAGATGGTCACTCATGTTAGTTTCCCACTGACCGGTTTTAACTTGAAAGAGCCCCTTTAGTTTTGCAACTCTTTTAATGTACGAAGGAAAGCTGCACACATCTAATACGGGGCAATTGGGTCACCTGGTATCTTATATTCACCGACTTTATAAAATCTTTACTTTCTCTGGCACTCATGCACAACATACGTAGAGAAGATGTTGCATTCAACCCAAAAATTAGATACCGAGATTTCACCGGAAATATATATATATATATATATATATATATATATATATACATAAAATATAAAATATAAAAGCAATTTTAGAAATATGTCATCCAGTGTGTACGTCTGAGTGTCTGTGGGTAGCAGGATCAGAAATGAAACTTGGTTGTTTAGTACCTTCCAAGGATGAGACACGAAGATTTTGAAGAAAATGCCCCTCTCTCCAAACTCCGCTTAAATGGAAAAGCTTTTGGTTCTCTCAAAAAGGGCTCTAACGATTTCCATAAAATACTGCAGATTAAATATGTTACATAAAATATAGTGTATATTTTACATTTCCTGGGAGTAGCCACTGAAGTCATTCTGAGTAGCTTTTGCATAATTGGTAAACCGTAGGAGATAAAAACTTACTACACAAAATCGTAGATCTCATCAAAACACAAATTTTATATCATTTTCATTTTTATTGCAGAAGTAACCATTTGCGAGATGTTTCTTGTTATCTGTTTCAGTTTTATAATACTTATACTTTTCTCGAGCAGGAAGTCATCCGTGTGTGTTTTTTGTTGTTGTGTATTTTGTTTTACTCTGGGCCATTAAAAAGCGAATTTCAATGACAATCGCGTAGCTACGGCTTTTAAGATATTTGAATATCGCTTCAGCATATTGTATTCCCTTAGTTCCCTTTTACTTATAACGAACTAAGTAATAAGAACTTTCTGCTATGGCCTATCTGGATTACGTTGGAGTAGAAATGGTAATTTTTGTAAGAATTTTGTTTGTATAACAGATAGAGAAAGTCATATAAATTGAACACATCAGATTTTTTGTGGTATGTTCTTAGCAATAAGTAAACCTGGTGAAATAAACTTCTTCAGATAAATCAGATACATTTAAAGTCAATCAGGCTATATTAATTAGAGAATGTACGTGCTGGTCCTCGAGTTGCTGGAGAAAGACTTACAATTACGTAAGGTTTCCCTTATTGTGCGACATTTCCAACTCATCCACCACTTTGTTTCAACCCTTTTTGTCGTTTTCGTTTTTCTTTTCTCCCCGAGGGACGTGCTTTTCCTGGCCGAGCTTGTTACTTCACTAATGCACACATAGGCGTCCTCTTTTGTGTGGGGGTAAAACAGAACGACACACTTTTACTCAAAAACCTCCTTATATTAATCGCTTCACTTGTTAAGACTCCAAAACCTTACCCTTCTTCTCCCCATTAACAAAATTGCATGCTGCCGTGCAGTGGTAATTGGAGAAGAGACGTTCTTTCCAAGACAACTCGACAGTCTTTTGTTTGTGTATCTTCATTGGGAACAAATGGAGCAGCAAACATGCCGTGTGCTTCAGGGAAGTGTGCCTCTCTTTCAGGACCTGCCGAGAAGTGAGCATTGTTTTCCTGCCTCAAGGCCAAGGAAAACGACAAAAGGGAGATGAAAGGCCTATAATGATAATTATTTTGCGGTCCGCAGGAGTGGACCTTCGCAACCTAAGGCTTTCACGAGTGCTGCGTTTCACAGGACACGTAGGCGCATTATTCTCTTTGACACACTGTAAATTGTGTAATCTAGGATAAGGAAACATGGTTCACTGGCAACTTATGGCGACTTACAATGCCAGCCGATTTTTACTGATTTTTATTTCTCTATTACTTATATGTAGTAATAATACCGAAACGTCTGAGACTGGTATTCCGGAGGTCATGGGACCGGATCTCACAGCCGACCTTTCTGATCCATGGGATTTTCTGGGGTTTTCCCGAGTCACTAGGCAAATGCTGGAGGTGCTTCTTCATTCCCCCGAACTTCCTATCCCTTCATTTCATCCAACCGGTGTCTTTCAGGGTTGTGTTGGCGAGGACTATAGTGGTGGCGACCTTCGGTGGTGGTGAATGCGATTTGGAAATATAGCGTTTGCGGCGGATTGGCGTTGGAAGTCGTCTGTAGACTCAGTGAGTTCGGTCAGATATGGGACTTCGACTCCTAGTGCTCCCCGAATCAAGACGAATAACTACATGTATTAGGGATCCTCCACGATGGCTCTTCATCCGTTGTCCGGTTTCGGCCGCCCGTTGATATTACTCTCATCCTATCCTTCTGTGATATGTACAATAAGCAAATTGCTGCAGTGTGGAATCCCTTACGGCATCACATACACACACACACACACACGCACACGCACACTACTGTATTCCACCCAGAAACGTGTATTTGAGTAGAAGGGAAAAAATATAATGTGTTCAACTCACATAATGTTCTCTAGCTGTTTGGTAAACAACCTTTTTATACAAAATATTAATGTGTTATATACATCATGCTAATCAAGATAAATATAAGCCGAATTAGCCTTATTACTAGCTTCCTTGTAAGTAGAAGGGAAATAAGAAAATGCATAAGCTAAAACGCTAGTCTAGTCCTTTAAAAACCGGTTGATATGTGAAACAATTGAAATGTGCAAATAAACGAGAAACGAGAAAAAAATATCTTCCCGTTTGAGTAATGTTTATTGGAACCAATAATGGGCGATATCTTGAAAATGGTTAACTCTGTAAAAAAAAAAATGTATATGTATATGGCATAAATTGTGTGATTTAATGAGATCTATATTTTTTTGTTTAGCAAGTTTTTGTATATCTCTTACGGTTTGCCAATTATATAAATGTTATCCAAAATGAAGAGGTCTTCAGAGGCTGATCTCAAAAATTTAAGATATACATTTCGTTTGCCATAAAAATATCTTATATATAATATATTTTAATCAAAACCGTTAAGACCATTTTTAAAAATAAAAATTTTCGATAAATGTTCATATAAAGGGTAGTTTTGGGTGGCGGATTTTTTTTAAAATCTTCGCGTCGCATCCTTGGAGGGTACTAAATTTAAATACCAAACTTGGTATTTCAGATCTTTTCGATTTTGAACCATCCTGTCCACAGACACACACGGATCTCTTTCTAAAATTGCCTTTTTTGGGACTAAAGGGAAATATTGACATAGTATTTTCGTGGTGCAATGTAATACCTTCTCTACCTTCTATATGAGTAGTACATGTACAGAAAATAAAAATGAAAAGTTGATGTTCAAGGCTCTATCAAGTCAATGAAACAATGATATTTATTGTTTTTCTGTCGCTACGTTGGGTAGGACAGGGTAGAGATACATCTCGTTAGTTCTAAGACTGATAGAGTTTTCGAGTGCAAGTGTCGGAGTGTTTAATTGAAGTGGTCTGGGATCTGGTCCAAGGAAGGGGTGTAGCAAAAACCGACAGTTAGTTAATATATAGCACCGTGCAAGGGAATTCAATCTCACCTCATTCGCCCGCCCGCCATTAGGATCCTAAATCGACTCCACTTAACGAAGGGAAGGTGTGACGAAATCCTGATTGGTGCTTGTGCTGCCTCTAACGAATTAACCGGCAGAAGTAAGGACTTAAGTCTTCGGAACCGCTGTCCGCCACTAATTGCTTCGTGCACTGCTGGCCGAGTTCCCATACAGCTTGATTGTTTCTCCACACTCATCCACGAGACGCCTCTTGCGGATAAATGAGTGGAGAACACAGATTGCTTTGGCAATATCAGCACCTCTAGTATGTTTATTTCTTTTAATTATCTATATTCTGATTCAATAGAGGAAATCAGACTGCATTAAATCCTGTGGATCAAACTTAATAGAAATGAAACCGATTTATTTAATACTTACTCTACTTCTTTAGTTTGTAACTCTTGATAGTTTGCAGCGATTCTTCATTCTGATGTTCTCTCTGTCTTCCTGTTAAATTCTTCATACGTTTTGCAGTTCATGTCACTTTTAATGTGTTCCATGTACTATTGTCTTGTTCTTCCTTTGTTATTATTGCCTTAAAGGCAGTCGAAATGCCCCATCATGTCAATGTCACAGTTTAACCCATTATCTTAGCAACTGTTTAAGATAATTAGCTAAATTCTTCAAGGTATATTCAGAAATAGCTTTACAGTTTATTGATAGAAAATAAAATATTTCTGTTTATTAGAAGAAAGGTATACATTTATTAATAAAGCTCTGCAAATTTAATGGAAAAATAACGATTTTTAAATTTAAATATACGAGTTACGTTCAGAAAGTAAGTTCCGTTTCAATTTATCTCCGCTGCAGCGCTGCGATCGCAGTTCCGCACATGCGCGGTAGACGCTCTGTATCGAGAAGAAACGTGCGCTATTTTGAGATCGCTGTCAGCCACATACGCTTTGTTGTGCTTGTTTACAATGTCGGTGTTGATTGAAAATCCCGCCGCTCGTGAAATCAGATCAGTGATTCGTTTTCTGAATGCTAGGAAAGTGAAACCAATTGAAATTTATCGGCAAATTTGCGAAGTTTACGGACAAAATGCGATGAGTGTTTCAATGGTGAGAAGATGGGTCCGACAGTTCAATGAAGGACGTAGTGAAGTGCACGACAACGCACGACCACACACTGCAAATGTGACGAAAAACCTCCTACAGGGATTTGGCTGGGACGTGTTTCACCATCCTCCGTACAGCCCTGACCTCGCTCCTACGACTTTCATCTGTTCTTACATCTCAAGTCTTTCCTTGGCGGTCAACACTTCAACAATGATGAAGAGCTGAAAGAAACTGTTTCCAACTTTATGAAGACACAGGCGGCAAAATTCTACAAAAACTTGTGCCACGATATGACAAATGCCTGCACAATTTCGGCAGTTATGTGGAAAAATAGTTTAAGAGTTATAGCATTTTGTGCAATAAATAATTATTCTGTATCTGTAGACAATTTAATTTTATTACCAAACGGAATTTACTTTCTGGACGTACCTGGTAAATAACATATCCATACACATAAAAACGTTTTCGTTAAAATAAAGCCTATTTAGCTGCAAATGTGTGGTAAAAATTTTAGCCCTGTGTGTCAATTAGTTTATTAGATAATGTGGCATTTGTGTATAAAATTTTACTTCTTCAAACATAACATTAAAAAAATATATATAACTTTAAAAAATCTGATGTGTTCCATTCACATGACTTTATCTATATCTGTTTAAATTATTATTGTTAATATGCTTATCTTTTATTTATTTAATGCTAATCGAGAAAAATTAGCACAAATAGTCTTATTTCTTGCTTTATTGTAAGTAGGAGCGAAATAAGGGAGTACCATAGATTAAAGTGAAAGCCAAAAGCTGGTTGCTGTGTGACTGATGTTCCTTTGTTTCTATTAACAGGAATTGCCAAATTCCTGTATGAGAAAAGTATAAGTTTTTCAAATATGAAACCAAGAAAAAGGAATATCTCAAAAACGATCAACTCCACGAAAAAAATGTATGTAACATAAATTCTGTGTTTTAACGTGCTCTACATTTTTGTGGGTCAAGTTTTGTCTATCTTTTACGGTTTAGTAGTTATGAAAAATTCAACCAGAATAAAGTAATCTTCAGAGGCTATTCCCAGAAAATTCAAAATATACCTTTTATTTGTCAGGTAAATAACTTTAATATACGATATTTTAATTAAAATCATTAGAGCCATTTTTTAGAAAATCAAAATTTTCGAAAAAAGTTCCACGAAAAGGGTAGTTTGGGGTGGGGGTATTTTTCTCAAAATCTTCGTGTCGCATCCCTGGAAGATACTAAACTTAAATATCAAGTTTGTATATTACCGACTTTTCGTTTTTGAGTTATCGTGTTCACAGACACACGGACACACAGACACACATACACGGACCTTTTTCTGAAAATACTTTTTTTGGATACAGGAACCCTAAAACATATATTTCCGGTGAAATCTCGGTATCGAATATTTTGGTGGAGAGCAATACATTCTATCTACATATAGAGAAAGTAAAAAAAAAAAACAGAAGTTCGCATTACGTCGAAACACACACATGAAGGCAATATGAGCGGGATGCCTATGCTGCCAATAGCTTAAACAAAACCTTCCCATAACAATAAACAAAGATATCCTCTCTAATGCTAATATTTACAACGCTATTAATGTTTTACCAAGTGAGTGCACCAATATGTTCTAAAACTGCTATTCAGGATTATTTTCAACAATATTTTAAAAATATTTACGATTAACATATCTGTGTGAAAAGATATAGCAAAATGAGCGGGAGAGTTTAAATATTTGTATGCAATTAAAACATTAAAATGGAAAAAATTACGAAAATCCCATTGCGACTCCCATTAAATTGTACAGGATGGCACACGAAAAACCGGCCCCAAGCACGAGACTTCCCATTGTCTCCTGCCAATTGCCATCTATTTTTGCGAAGTTATTGCGACCACGTTTTGTATTATCAGCACCGTTGCCAACTTGAAAAAAAATGTGTGTAAAACTACAGAAATATCTGAAAAGTTAAAGAAAGAAATATCGAAAGAATTTGAAGATATTTTCATGTGCTCAGAAATTGTGTTCTTACTCAGTATACAAAATTATTATATAGAAATGGCCCGCTTAGAACAAATTGGAGATGCACTCATTGTACCGTTACTATCTCATGGTTGTGTTTCACACGACGTTTGCATTTGAAATTCAAATAAGTAAATAATACTGTAGCTCTTTGTGTAACATAGGTTTTGATGCTGTTGTTCTTTTTCCTTCGATTTCGGTTGACATTCCCTCCATGTTTGCAGTAGTGAGGATGCCGCTCTATATGCTGTTGCACGCCGAAGCATCGCTTGTGTCATAATAATATTAATAATAACCTAATAATAGTAATAATACGAGGTACATCCAGAACATAAGATCTGTTTAAATTTATCTCCGCTGCAGCGCTGCGATCGCAGTTCCGCACATGCGCGGTAGACGCTCTGTATCAAGGAGAAGAAACGTGCCCCATTTTGAGATCGCTGTCAGCCACATACGCTTTGTTGTGCTTGTTTACAATGTCGGTGTTGATTGAAAATCCCGCCGCTTGTGAAATCAGATCTGTGATTCGTTTTCTGAATGCTAGGAAAGTGAATCCAATTGAAATTTATCGGCAAATTTGCGAAGTTTACGGACTAAATGCGATGAGTGATTCAATGGTGAGAAGATGGGTCCGACAGTTCAATGAAGGATGTAGTGAAGTGGACGATGAAGAACGAAGTGGGCGTCCATCTTTGGTTACAGAAGAACTGGTTCACGCGATTGATGACTAGATCCAGGAAAACCGCAAGTTTACAATTAGGCTCTCGCTATGGAATTTCCCCAAAGTTAATTTATGAAATTGTTACCGAAAAACTGAACGTTGGGTACCAAAGATACTTACTGAGCAACACAAAACAAAACGGATGGGTAGTGCACTTCAGTTTTTAACCCGTTATGATGAAGACGGCGAAGAATTTCACACAGCTAGTCACAGGCGATGAGAGTTGGGTTTCTTACGACACCCCTGAAAGTAAGCGGCAATCAATGGAATGGAGGCACACTTCATCCCCAGCAAAGGTTAAGCCGAAACAAATCTTGACACCTCGAAAAATGATGTGCACAGTGTTCTGGGACTGGAAAGGCATCTTACTCATTGATTTCTTACTGCGTGGTCAAACAATCAAAGCAGATGTTTATTGCGAGACACTTAGGAAATTGCGCCGCGCAATACAGAATAAGCGCCGAGGATTGCTGTCAAAAGGTGTTGTTTTTCTTCACGACAACGCATGACCACATACTGCAAATGTGACGAAAAACCTCCTATAGGGATTTGGCTGGGACGTGTTTGACCATCCTTCGTACAGCCCTGACCTTGCTCCTAGCGACTTTCATCTGTTCTTACATCTCAAGTCTTTCCTTGGCGGTCAACACTTCAACAATGACGAAGAGCTGAAAGAAAATGTTTCCAACTTTTTGAAGACACAGGCGGCAAACTTATATGAAGAAGGTATACAAAAACTTGTGCCACGCTATGACAAATGCCTGCAAAATTTCGGCAGTTATGTGGAAAACTAGTTTAATAGTTGTAGAATTTTGTGCAATAAATAATTATTCTGTATCTGTACACAATTTAATTTTATTACCAAACGGAATTTATTGTGACGTGTTGTGATAAGGAGTGTTCTTTAATATAATTCGTCATAACCATACAAGTGTAATGTAATATAGACCCATACGTGCCTATCCGTTGCTGATCTTCCAGACAAACATATTATGAAAAGGCATAAAATACACTTTTATGAAACAAAGATATCTATAGAAATTGGTGTTACTGTCTGCAGAATTAAAAAAATGAAAGAAATTAAATGAAATCCGGTGGGCAACATTGATTGTCAGTGCGAAAGGTAAACTTAGTAAATATTTCAGCAAAATAAATATATTCTTCTTTGTCAAAGAATCGCAATAGTGGAGATCGGCAAAGAAATATACAGGGTTTGATGACAAAATAGCGTACTATTGGGTCAGTTGCAGCAAAAAAAAAAGTCGAGCCCTGTCCTTTCACACACCTGCTGTGATCGCGAATATTCAAACACGAATTATCCAGAGTTCAAAGAATTCGACATGTAAATTGTAATAATTAAATGTTTCGTGTAAATCTTGTCAACGTGTTTTACATTATATAGGGATGAAGCCCTACAAAATGATGTGTCCAAGAACTGAAGGAGAAAGATAAGGAAAAACGTGTGAATTACTGTACGAGGCTATGTTAAACAACTGAGAGTGAAATGTTGAATCCGTTGCTGTGAGAAAAGCGTGGTTCCAACTTACTGGACATGTGAACTCCTAGAACACCAGATACTGGTCAACAAACAATCCCTATACGATTAATGCGGAACCTTTTCATGGTAAAAAAATAAATTGTAATGTGGCGTGCCGTGTCAGCAACTCGGGTTGTGAATCTTATGTTTTTTGAAACAACAGTTAGCACTGATGTGTATATGCGATTCTTTAAAGAAATTTATGCACAGTTGACCTCCAATAAACGTAGGTATGTTAACTTTCAACAGGATTGGGCGAGTCAATTTTGCAAGATCATGAAAGATTCACAGAAGAAAGGATTGTGGGTTATCTGTGGGGCAGTCTAAAGGGAAAAGTTCAAAAAAGCAAATAACCCAAAACATTAGAAGACTTGAATGACAATATCCATAATGAAGTTTTGAGAATTGATGCGGCGGAGTTGCGCAAAGTGTGTATTAATATGTTATAGCGTGCGCAAAAGTGCAGTGAAACACAAGGAGATAATTTTCAACACCTAATATAATATAAAGCACAAGCTTATTTCTATATATATATATATATATGTATCTTTACATTAGCTTATTATTTATTTCTTTAGTATCCAACTATTACATGGTTATCTATTTGCTTTTGTATCTGCTCGTGGCGGGAGCCAGTTTTTCGTACGGCATCCTTTACTTTCGATTATAGTTTGAGAAACCCTTTGGTGTCTTATTTACTGTCTATGAATGCCATTCTTCTTTTTACGAGTTTGGTTTCAAAATTTTCACTTAACTTTTGCCATCTTATAAGCTACTTCATCGGTAATTTTATCAGTCTCACTTATTTTCAGCATTCTCTCTAGCACCATGTTTAAAATGTTTAATTACTCTTCCTTCTGATTTCAGGATTCATCAAGTCTCTTATTCTTAGGTATTAGATATGGGGTGATTCATGGACAAATCGTTCATTTGAACGACTACAAGGAAAGAATCGTATGAATCGTATCAATTTTGGCATGAATCGTCATTCAAAAATAATCCCGAGAATTGTGCTCGTCTCATCATGAATCGTAGTTAAAAAGAATAGCATGAATCGAAAAGAATCGTATGAGTCGAAAAGAATAGCATGAATCATGTCAACCATATCGTTGATCAAAAAGAATTGTAGATTTGAAGAATCGTGATCAGATATCGGGGTTTGTCTTTCCAAGTATCAAGCCGAGCTTCGACGAAAACTACCGAGTGTACACGAAATGTGTACAGGGATCTATAACCATTTATTTTATTGTGAGAAAATAAATAATGCTGAGGTCATGAGACTAAATATAAGAATATATAAAAATATAAAATATATAAAATAAAAAATACAAATTATATATATGTGTATATAAAATAAGAAATATAAATTATATATAATATATATACGAAAACGAAACACTGCCGATCATTATCGAAGCTACCACGAGCGTCTTTATATTATTTTATATATATTTATTTATTTTTTGCAGCATCTATATATATATATATATATATATATATATATATATATAATCTCATACATTAGCAAGATATCTAACTACAGAAACAAAATTTTACGACAAATAAATCAATTATGATCCAACATGATAGATATAGGAACATACTATTCTAATACATGAAAGTTACCTCGAATATTCATGAAGAAAATAATAATTATTCTGGGTACTAGCGTTGTCTTATAAAAATTACATGACTTAGTGGCGCGCAACCGCAACAATGATGAATAATAATTACTCTGCGTATTAACATTATACAAATACTGTCATGCTGTCGAAGTATAGGTGTCAATTTTAGACTTAAATAAACTTTTTATCTTGTTTTATTTAATAATGGAGGACATTTTACCAAATATGTTTGCAATAGATAGAAAAGTGTAGGACGTTTTTATACACAAACGTCCTTTATACTTTATGCTAAAGGAGCTAACATATAGCTATCATCCCCGTATATGAGTCAAACACAGAGAAGGCATGGCGACGATTAATGAATCGTGAACGGGTCTGTGTGAACCGATTCTTATTGTAGATAACTGAAAATGAATCACTCGACTCATCTCTAATCCATATTACATCATCATACTATGCTAAGAGCAAATTCTTCTTAATTGCTAAATTAAAATTATTGTATGTAAGGCAATTTTACCTGATATATTATTTAACCAAAGTATTGAAAATAGTATCTAAAATAGTCAGCTCTACAAGAAAGACGTAGATGTAATCAATTAAGCGTTTTAACGAGATCTACATTTTCTGTGTTTTAATCTTTTATGTATCTCTTATGGTTTAGTAATTATGCAAAATTCAGCAAAATTATTTAGAATAAAGAGATCTTCAGAGGCTGTTCTCAGAAAATTCAAAATATAGATTTTAATTGCGATGTAAATACTTTAATATACGGTATTTTAATAAAATTTCTTAGAGGTATTTTTGAGTAAAACAAAAATTTCAAAACTTTTTCCATGTAAAGGGCGTTTATGTGGGCGTTCTCTTTTAGAAATCTTCGTGTCGCAATACTTGTAAGATACTGAACATAATTATCAAGTTTGGTTTTTAATGGTCTTTCCGTTGTTGGCCAATGATGTCCACAGACAAACACACTGACTGGCCTTTTTCTAAAAATGCTTTTTTCGGACTCACGATGCCTCAAAAATATATTTCCGGTGAAATATCGGTATAGAATTTTTGGGTGGAATACAATACCTTCTCTAGCTACTATGTGCGTTGTTTATGTGTAGAGAGAGAGAGAGAATAAAAAGTAATGAGTTATTGGCCGATTGAAAAGAGAGATTTGGGCAGACCTCGTAAGATGGATGATTCAGACCGAATTTAACACCTAGTCCTTGAAAGGAGAACAAGAAAATGTTATACTCATTGATGAATGATAAGAAAATAAATGTGGATCCTTTATTAATTTTTTTTTTCCCGATTAATAATTTGAATTCTTCATGTAATTTATTGATTAATTGGATAATATTGTAATCCTCGTGAATTTGTAATAGTTAAAGGTATAAAAAATAAAATTGCAATTGATATAACTAAGGCAAGTGAAGTTAATACATCATATATTTTTACCTTGATGACAAAATAATGTGTGAAACAGTCGTATATGGTGAATGTCATTTCCTTCAAATGTTACGTCGTGCTAATCAAATGCATTAATTTGCTGGTAGTGCGGTGGGGTGAAGGAGACGCAAGGTGACGTCAGACGCTAGCCTACCGCGGTGGGTAATTGAAATGGATGTGGGTATTAAAACGGATGAGCCCCTCTGCTCATTACAAACTTCCTCTCTGGACATCCTATGGGATTAACAGGGAGACCTATCATGCATTGCGCTCACTGCTGTAAGGTAAACCATCTTAAGGGCCCAACACCTTCTCAGCTTAGGGCTACTTTAGGGTGCCATTTCCCATATTTAGAGTAGCCACACCCATTATCTGCAAGGCATAGAACTTCAACAAAATACTTCAAAACATCTTATGTGTTACACCTACATGACTTTCTCTAGCTGTTCTACCAACAAACTTCTTACAAAAGATTATTCTTCTTTCAACACCATGCTAATCAAGATAAACATCACCAGGATGTGCTTATTACTTGGTTCCTTATAAGTAGAAGAGAACAAAGGAAATACACTAGGCTAAACCGATAGTCAAACGTTTTAAAAGCTGTCGTTATTCGATTGTCATTGCAAATCGCTTCTCTGCTTGGCCAGGAACAGAACAAAAGTAAAACGTACACTTTCTGTCTGAGAAAAGAAGAAGTACTTCACAATTGAAACCAATAACAAGGAATATCTCGGAAATGGTTACCTCCACAACAAAAACGTAAACGACATAAATTGTGTGTTTTGAAGAAAACTACATTTGTGTGTAGTAAGTTTTTGCCTATCTCTTATGGTTTAGCACTTAAGCAAAATTCGACAAAATTCATCCAGAGTATAGAAGTCTTCAGAGACTATTCCCAGGAAATTCAAGATATGCATTTTGTTTGGGATGTAAATATCTTTAATATAAAGAATTTTAATCCAAATCGTTATAACCAGTTTTAAGAAAATCAAACATTTCTAAACTTTTGCCATATAAAGGGTAGTTTATGGTGGCGGAATTTTTTTGAAAATCTTCGTCTCATATCCTTGACAGATACTAAACCTAAATACTAAGTTTGGTACTTAACGGTGTTTTCGTTTCTGAGTTATGCTGTCCACAGACACACATAGATAGGCAGACAGACCCAGCCACACACAGAAATGTTTTTTTCGGAATCAGGGGACCTCAAAACATGTACTACTGGTAAAATCTCGACATCAAAATTTTGGGTGGAATACAATACTTCTCTATCCACTATGTACATAGTGCATGAGAGCTAGAGAAAGTAAAATTCTGATGTGTTCCATTCACATAATTTTTCTAGCTATTCTGCAATATATTATTACATAAGCTTGTTTTTCTCTCTACTTGGTGCTAATTAAGATGAACAGAAGAATGCAGAAATGGTCTATTTAATTACTTGGTTCCTTATAAGTAGAAGGGAAATAAGGGAATACACTAGAATAAAGCAATGATCAAATCTTTTAAAAGCTGTCGCTATCCGATTGTCATTGATATTTGGTTCTCTTTCATGGCCGGGAGTAAAAAAAATATATGACACAAATAAGGGTTCCCGTTTGAGAGAAGTTTAGTTGTCTTGAAATAAAACTGAAACAAATACAGGAAATATATCTGAAATGCTTAGTTCTTTAAAAATCTGTATATGTCATAAATTGTATATTTTAACGAGATCTAGATTTTTCCCTATCGCTTACGGTTTAACAGTTCTGCAAAGTCATTCATAAAGAAGAGGACTTGAGGAGCCAATCCCAAGAAATTCAGAACATACATTTTACATGCCACGTATACATCTTTAATATACGCCATTTTAATTAAACTTGTTAAACCCATTTTTTAGAAAATCGAAAATGTCAAAAAATGTAACATGTAAAGGGCAGTTTCGAGTGGAGATATTTTACTAAAAATTTTCGTGTCACACCCTTTGAAGATGAACTTAATTATCAAGATAGGTATTCAACCGGTTTTTCTTTTGGAGCTATGGTGTCCACGCACACAGACATAAAGACACGGAACTTTTTCTAAAAACCTGATGTGTTCCATTCACATGATTTTCTCTACAACTCTGCAATAAATTATTGTTAAAAAGCGTATGCTTCTATTTACTTCCTGCTAATCGAAAAAGAATTAGCAGAAATAGTCTTATTACTTGCTTCCTTGTAAGTAGAAGTGAAATGAGGGAGTGTCATAGGTTAAAGTGACAGTCACAAGCTGGTTGTTATGTGACTGAAGTTCCTTTGTTTGTATGGACACGAGTTCACAAAGTCCAGTATGAGAAAAGTATGCTTTTTATAGCTGAAACAAAAAGCAAGGAATATCTCAAAAATAATAAACTCCACATAAAAAATGTATATAACATAAACTGTGGGTTTTAAAGTGCTCTACATTTGTTGTGTGGTAAGTCTTTGTCCATGTCTTACGGTTTAGCAGTTATGCAACATGCCGTAAAATTGACTGAGAATAAAGTAGTCTTCATAGGCTATTCCCAGAAAATCCAATATATGCATTTTATTTGTCAGGTAAATACCTTCAATATACGATATTTTAATCAAAATCGTTAGAGCCATTTTTTAGAAAATCAACATTTTCGAAAAAGTTCCATAGGCTATTCCCAGAAAATCCAATATATGCATTTTATTTGTCAGGTAAATACCTTCAATATACGATATTTTAATCAAAATCGTTAGAGCCATTTTTTAGAAAATCAACATTTTCGAAAAATTTCCATGTAAAGGGTAGTTTGGGGTGACGGGATTTTTCTCAAAATCTTCGTGTCACATCCCTGGAAGATACTAAACTTAAATACCAAGTTTGGTATTTTACTGACTTTTTGTTTTTAAGTTATCGTGTTTACAGCCACACGGACACATGGAGACACACACACACAAGGACCTTTTTCTGAAAATACAGGAACCCCTAAAACATATATTTCCGGTGAAATCCCGGTATCGAATTTTTTGTTGGAGTGCAATACCGACGTACAAGACTACTTCTAGAAATCGCATATATCCTCTATCCGTTTCCACCTGCAATTAAATGTGTAACGGAATTATTTTCATAAAGGCTTCTGTTAGTTAATACGAAGTTGTCAGAAAAATAAAGCTTTATAACCATAATTTGTTGCTGATATCAATAGTAACTAGAGAAAGCCCTGTGAACGTAGATACTTTTATGTATATAATTTCTGGAACATATTGATTAATATATTTATTTTTACTTTATGTTGATCGCAATAAACATTTGCATAACTAGTTTTACTGTCTACAAATTTGTTTTAGATAATGAAATGCAGGAGGTTAAAAGGTATCTTTAAAAACCCAGGTGCTTTGTACTGTCTGTGAAGCTGGATTCTTTTCATCCTGAAAAAGGACTGAATAGCGGCTGCACTTCAAAAATGTTCATCTGTTCAATTCTATGAATTTATCAATATATTCTGTAACAAACTACCCTCAAAAAACTTATTTTTATATTTGCTTAATGCTTATCAAGATAAACATTAACAGAAATATTCTTATTGCTTATGTCCTTATAAGCAGAAGGGAAATAAAGGTACACTAACTAAAATGACAGTCAAATCTTCAAATTCTGGTTGCTATGAGATTAAAATTCTGTTCTCTTTGCGTTTCCAAGAGTAAAACAAAATAAAAAAATCTGATGAGTTCCATTCACATGCCTTTCTCTACATCTCTACAATAACTAATTTTTAAGGGGAGTTGCAGTCCGAGTGTGAAAGAGGACGGTCGTGTTTTTTGTCTTGCTCGTAGCTACCTGGAAGAAGTTCGACAATGGAAAGCGTACGAGATCTCATTGAAAAGTTGAGGCAAGAAATGCGTGTAGGATTTGAAAAGTGCAGCCTAAAATCGCTGGAAAGTGCCGTGGAGAATGTGACAGTTCGAATGCGTGCTCTGGAAGAGAAAATGGATTATTTAGAGAACCAATCTCGTAGAAATAATATTGTGGTATATGGTGTGACGGAAGAAGCGGGAGAGAGTTGGGAGATGACGGAGGAAATAGTGAAAAGGGTCATCTCACAAATAGGAATCGAACTCCGCGAGTTTGATGTGGAGAGAGCCCATCGTGTAGGTCGACGTGGCAATGTAAGGCAGGTGTGTAAACTGGCCCATTATAAACTCAAGGTGGCCATCCTTCGAGATGCTCGTTATTTACGGGGAACGGGAATAAGCATTAGCGAGGACTTTAGCCAGCGTGTAAGAGAAGAGAGGGAATTCTTAAAGGGACACATGTTCGAGGTAGGAGGCAGGGCTGTCATGCCGTATTGCGCTATGACAAGCTCTTCATTAATGGACGAGTCTGGAACCGACAGGAGCTGGAGCGCATGGAACAGCCTAGAAGCAGTGCGGAAACCGAACCCAGGACAGGGCAGCTAGAGCAGTTAGCCAGTGCATCAGCCCAGCAGGTAGCAGGTCCCTCAGCAGAACATCAGGTGCCTCAAGTTAGCCGGTCCCCATGGCCGCGCTCGCCAAGGCATCCCGCTTTGGTGCTTTGTAGCACTGGGGATCGTGGGATCGAGTCCCGCCTTGGGCATGGATGTTATATGTTTGTGTATATGTGTGTGTTGTAAAAGTAAGAAAACGGTAATAAACAGTAATAATACGGCAAAACAAAGTAAAAAGAAAAAGGTAAATAAAAGTAGGGTATACAGTGCCGGAGTCCTGATCAGACTTCGGTACTGTATTTAAAAAAAAAAAAAAAAAAAAAAAAAAAAGTTATGTCGACAGGGAGGGGTAAAGAGGAGAGGAGGGTGAGACAGTCTTCGCCGGAAAAGCCAACAACAACGCCCCTCCGTGCCCTTAGGCTGACAACAGCTAGACAAAGGGTCAGCCAAGTTGTAGGAAGACCATCAGCAAGGAAACAATAGGACCCAACATCCCATTGTCACATGGAACATCGAAGGCTTCAAAAAAAGGTTGGGTAGCGAGAAGTTCTTGTATTTCCTTAGTGATTTTGACGTTGTATGTTTAACAGAAACTTGGTTGAAAAACGGAGAAAATGTAACACTTGCTAATTTCCATAGTTTTAGCAGGGGAAGGGAGACACGGGGAAGGAGGGGAAGGTGGCCAGGAGGGGTATCAGTTTCATTCAGGTCTGAGCTGGAGGCTGAGATAACTAAATAAGAAATCTGTTTGGAAGGGGTGATTGCTGTATCTTTGGCACAGGGGGGAGTAAAAATATTAGTTATAGGATTATACAATCAGCCAGCAACGTCCAAGTTTGCAAACAGGAATTTCTTCAGTGACTTAACCGAAACGTTAGTGCATTAACAGGAAAAGTTTCCAGGAACTGAATTAATTCTCTTAGGAGATTTTAATGCGAGGTTAGGAGGGGAGAATATTTCTCTAACGGGGGGTCATCAATGGGGGGAGGAATTCCGCGAAGGTCAACGAAAGAGCAAGGATAGTTTTATTAATGGGGAGGGCAGACAATTACTTGCTTTCTGCGATGCCTTCTCTTTAGACATAATGAATGGCAAGTACGGTGAGGATCGAGAGGGAGAACTCACTTTCATAAATGAAAGTGGGGGTAGTGTAATAGATTTTATTTTAATAAGTCAGGGTTTAATTGGCAGAGTTAGAAATTTTTGTGTGGGGGATCGTATCGAGTCACATCACTGTCCGGTTGTCCTGGAACTGAATATAGAGACGGCCATAGTGGCGCATGCACCTGAAGAGGGGCAGGGGGACGAAGGGAGATTCATTAGTAAATTTATATGGAAACCGATCGAAAAAGAAATATTTGTTGATACATTAGAAAGAAAATTAAGGGAAAGGAACGCAGGCACAGCGGAGGAACTAACGCATATAATAGCAACGGCTGCGGGGACAATGAAAGTCTAAATGCATGGTAAGGTAAAACGATTCAATGACCAGCAATGCAGAGCTGTAAAGAAACAAGCAGAGGAGGCTCTGTCAAAATTCAGAAGGGTGACATTAGGAAAATGTTTACAAAAAAGCGAAGGGAGTATGAACAGCTCTTACGGGAAAAGAGAACTACGTGGCAAGACAAAATTACTCAGAAAATTAGTAATATGTTAACATGGAGTGATAATGCTGAGTTGTGGCAAGTAGTAAAACATTTAAGAGACAACTGTCAGGCGCCCAACGAAATTTCTCCCAGAAAATGGGCAATGCATTTTATGGGAATATTCGGGAAAGGTGAAAGGGAAGGAATTTTTATAAAGGAAGTGCAAATTTTGGGAAATCTTGAGATCCCAATACTGGACGAAGAAATATAAGCACGAGAAATAGCACAGGCGCTGAGGAGTCTGAAGGAAGGCAAAGCTCCAGGGTTGGATGGGCTGCCCCCGGAAGTTTTTAAAGTCGCAGCCAATGTTAATGAGTTTGGCAGGAGTATGCTCCAGATATGTAACAGATTGTTTATTGAGGGGAATTACCCTACCTGTTGGGGAAAGGGCATTATTCATCCCATTTATAAAGGGAAGGGAACTATTGGAAACCCGGATAACTATAGGGGGTTACTCTTTTGCCAATTATGGAGAAAATTTATTGTAGAGTGTTATATAACCGAATAAAGGACTGGGAATCTAAATTTGGCAAACTTTCAAAATTTCAAATGGGTTCATAGATTACGCTTTTATATTAGACACTTTAAGGACGAAGCAACTGTTAGTTAAGCAGGGAAAGCTTCATTGTGCTTTTGTGGACTTTAAGAAGGCATTTGACTCTATCAATCGAAATGCATTATGGTACAAACTAGGCAGAAAGGGGTTATCAAGTAAAATGGTTAGAGCATTGCAGGCAATGTATCAAAATGTCGAATTCTGTGTGAAGTACGACAGAAACAGAGTGTCCGAGAGCTGCCGAAGCTATAGGGGAGTGAGGCAGGGTTGTATTTTATCTCCCTTGCTATTTAATCTCTTTGTGGATGATATTACTGATACAATGATAGAAGAGAATATTCAAGCGCCAGTAGTAGCGGATTTGCAGATCCCAACACTTTTATACGCAGACGATTTAGTATTGTGCTCTACGACAGTAAACGGATTGCAACGAGGACTGGACAAACTTAAGAACTATTGCGATGAATGGCTACTTACAGTTAATGTGAATAAGACTAACGCAATGACTTTCAAAAAGGGTTGCGTTTATAGCAGGGAGGAGACTTGGACATATGCAGGACAGATACTGGACAATGTTAAATCTTTTGTGTACTTAGGACTCACATTTACAATGAACGGAAAATGGACAAAACACATTGACATTACGAAACACAAGGCAAGGGTGAAAGCGGCGGAAGCTCTCCGGATACGCTGCAGAATTCCGAATAGCTCCATAACCTTAATGGAAACTGTATACGGAGCGACAGTTAGATCCATGATGACATACGGAGGAGAAATATGGGGGTGGGAACAAACAAGGAATCTGGATCAAGTGAGGACCCAATTTTTGAAAGGAATTCTGGGTGTAGGGAGGAGTACGGCAAACTGCGGAATAATGAGGGAATTTGGGGCACATAGTGAAACGATAGAGTGCAAAATCAGGGCAGTTAAATATTGGATGAGAATCGTTCACGGAAACCAATCTCTAATCAGGGCAGTCTGCTACCGTGAACAGTTACGAATGGAAGGTAATTTGACGTGGGCATCAAAATTAAAGAAAGGGTTGGAAACCATTGGGATGGGAGGCATTTGGATGGCGGGGCAGGAAAACAGGCGAAGTATTTGGAGAAAAATTAAGAAACGTCTCTGTGATATTGACAGACAGCAAATAATTGCGCAATGCACAGAGATGGTGTCATTAGAAGTACAGTCTGGGCTGAAATCGGAGTGGGGTATGGAGCAATACATCAAAACAGGTACCAAACTCATTAGAGAGGGACTCGCGTGGATTAGACTAGGAGCATGGAGGAGCACGAAAATTTCTGACGAGAATGGTACGAGAATCTGTCCCATTTGCGAGGAGGAAGAGTCGTGGACTCACATCTTGGCAAGATGTAGGGGTACGGAGGAATGGCGGGAAAAATATTTGCCGCGATTTTTTACCACTGCGAATGTAGGACTAGAAGCATGTTGGACGCTACTGGCAGGCACGGAAAACATGGACGGGCTAGGTAAATTTATACTTAAGGCAAGACTTAAGCTGAGATCTGAGGAGGCTGCCAATAGAGAAGGGGGGGGGGAATAAGATCAACTAAACAAAAGTGACTACAATGTTCTACATACATATATATTATGTCATACTTAGGTCACTGTTGTGCTAGGGTTGTATATATTATGTGTATATATGTCTTTTAAGTGTAATTATCTATTATAAGAGGGTGCATTTATGAAGGTGTACTCTGTGCTGTAAATTTAAATTGCTATATTTGAATATCTTTGGATCTTTATTTTCGGATTCACTCTTAATTTTATTGTTGTTTAATATTGCTTTTGACTGTGTACTTCCTTTGTCTTTTTATTTTCGTGTTTATTCTTTTAATTCTTTGTTGTGGTTGTTGTTTTAATATTGCTTGTAATGTGTATTACAAAAGCACGTACGGTCTGTGGACCCGTGCGACTGTTGAAATTCTATGTATAATATTGCTATGTTAATAAATCCACTTATTCATTCATTCATTCAACTTATTTTTAAAAAGCTTATTTTTCTTTTTACTTAATGTTAATCGAGAAACAATTAGCAGAAAGGGCTTTATTGCTTGCTTCCTTTTATGTAGACAGGAAATAAGCGAGTACTATAGGGTAAAGCTATAGGCAAATCTTTTAAAATCTGGTTGTTATATGATTGAAGTTCCTTTGTTTGTAAGGCCAAGAATTGGCAAATTCCCATATGAGAAAGGAGTTTAAGTATTTTAAAGCTGAAGCCAATAACAAGGAATATTTAAAAAAACAGTCAACTGCATGACAAAAATGTATCTATATAATATAAATTGTGAATTTTACGAGCTCTTGATTTTTTGTGTAGTAACTTTTTGTCTATCTCTTACGGTTTACCAGCAGCAAAATTCAGCAAAATTCATCCAGAAGAAACATGTCTTCAGATGCTATTCCCAGAAAATTTAAAATATACATTTTATTTTGGCATATAAACTTCTTTAATATAAGCTATTTTAATGAAAATCGTTACAAAATATTCGAAAATTTTTCCATATAAAACGTCGTTGGGGATGGGGGGATTTTCTTGAAAATCTTCGTGTCGCATTTTTGGATGATGCTGAACTTAAATACTAAATATGGTATTTAACGGACTTTTTTCGTTTTCAGCTAAGCTGCCCACAGATACACACACACGCACGGTAATTTTTCTAAAATTGCTTTTTAGATTTTTGGACTCAGGAGGTCCTACAACCTGTATTTCCGGTGAAATCTTGGTATCGAATTTTTGGGTGCAATACAATATCTTCGCTATACACTATGTATATAGTACGTGTAGAAAAAGTAAAAAGGAAGAAAGAAACAGGAAAAAAATAAAGATGAAAATCTCCCGTTTGAGAAACGTTTTAAGTATTTTAAAGCTGAAACCGATAACAATGAATAGTTAACTGTGTGAAAAAAATATTTGGCATGAATTGTGTGTTTTACTGAGATCTAATTTTTTTATCTATCTCTTACGATTTACTAGTTATGCAAAAGACATCCAGAATGAAGTGGTCTTCAGAGGCTATTACCAAACGCCAAATATATTTTTTCGAGTTAATCATTTCCCATAGATTCCCCCATTTTTGTTTGAAGTTCCTAATAGCTATACTATTCTCTAAAATGAGAAGCCGTCATTTTTTTTTTTTTTTTTTTTTTTTTTGCATCCTTGTCATCCAAGAAGAATGGAATTTCAAAGGTATCACAGCAGCGAGTTCTTAAAAGATTTGGTCATCGCTTTTTTTACTGTATCTACCACATTTACACCTATTATGTAGTAGGTATATAAGGTATTGCATTTCACCCCAAAATAAAAATATAGGACTGAAAAGACGTATATATTATAAATTGTGTTTTTTAACGTGATCTATATTGTTTGAGTAGAACGTTTTTGTCTATCTCTTAGGGTTTACAGGTTACGCAAAATTCATGAAAATTCATTCAGAATAAAGAGATATTTTAATGAAAATCGTTAGAGTTATTTTTGAGAAAATCAGCATTTTCAAAACTTTTTCCATGTAAAGGTAGTTTGAGGTGGGGGGGATTTTTCCCAAAATCTTCGTGTCGCATCCCAGGAAGGTACTAAACTTAAATACCAAGTTTGGTGTTTTATGGACTATCGTGTTCACAGACAGACGGACACATGGACACACAGACACATTCATATATGGACCTTTTTCTAAAAATTCTATTTTTGAATCCTGGGAACACTAAAACGTGTATTTCCAGTGAAATCTCGATATTGAGTTTTTGGATGGAGTGCAATTCTTCTCTATTCACTAAATACACGGGTGGTACGTGTAGAGAAAGTAAAAATGAAAGGATGCGCTACGAAGATTTTCATGAAAAACTTGCCACCTGAAATTATCGTTTACGGGGAAGATTTTTCATGATTATCAATTTTCTCAAAAATGGCACTAATAATTATGTATGCTTAATATACATATATTAAAGGTATTTACATCATATATAAAATGTATATCTTGATTTTTCTGGGAACAGTTTATGAAGCTCTCTTTATTATGGATGACTTTTGCATAACTGGTACACCATAATAGTTAGAAAGAACTTACCAAACAAAAAATTTAGATCTCGTTAAAGCACACCTTTTGGGTTATGCATTTCCTATAAATTCCCTATTTTTGGTTTAAATTTCTCAATAGCTATACTTTTCTAAAATAAAAAGTCATCATAGATTTTTATTTTTTAATTTTTCACCTTTAATCAAAGAAGATCGTAATTTCAATGTTATCGCATAACGACAAGTTCTTAAAAAGTTTGACTTTCGCTTTAGCCTAGTAATTTCCTTGTACCTCCAAGAAAATACGTAGTAATTCCATTTCTGCCAGCCTTTATCTGGCCTTGCATGAAGTAGGGAGAGGAATATGCTTTTGTAACAAAGGTTTGTTGTATATATTTCTTACAGCTAATCATTCAGTATATCATTTTTTAAAATCGGGAAGTTCTCTTAGCAGGAGATTAGATTTAGATCTACTTCTAATTATTCATTTCTCGTAACACCTGAGCAGCCCTCCTGAGGTATGCAAAAAGAATTCGGGACTTGAGCGGTTGTTACACAGAGGTGAAGTCATAGTGAAGTAAATCGCCTTAGTAGGTCTGTACCGGAGAGGTCTTCAATCTCCTCGCCGTTAATGGGGTAAGCTCTCGGACAAGTGCCGCTGCAGGTGACGTCCCACAGGAACAACCTGACAACGGTATTCTCCATGTTTTATGTGTTTACAACAGAAATAAAAACTCTTCGTTAAACAGTCTCACTTGTTCGTTACAATTTTTACTCTCTCTAGCCCCGTTTGTACAATGAATATAGGGGATAGAGCACGTATTGTATTCCACCCAAAAATTCGATGTCGAGATTTCACCAGAAATATATATTTTGGGGTCACCTGAATCCGAACAATTTTCGAAAATTTTGATTCTTTTTAAAATGGCTCTAACAATTTTGATTTAAATCCCGTATATTACAGCTATTTACACCCCAAATAAATGTATATCTTGAATTTTTTGGGAATAGCCTCTGAAGACCACTATTCTGGATGAATTTTGCTGAATTTTGCTTAACTGCTAAGCCGTAAGAGACAAAAACACACTACACAAAAATGTAGATCTCGCAAAATACACAATTTATGTCCTTTACGTTTTTATTGTCGAGTTAGCCGTTTTCGAGATATTCGCTGTTATTGGTTTCAATTGTGTAGGACTTATGCTTTTCTTGGACGGGAAGTGTCCATTTTTCTTTTGTTCTACTCCTGGCCAAGCAAAGAAGCGGTTTGCAATGACAATCGCATAACGATAGCTTTTGACTATCACTTTATTCTAGTGCATTCCCTTAGTTCCCTTCTACTTATAAGGAATTAAGTAATAAGAACATTCTGCTAATGTTTATCCCGATTAGCATTGCGTGGAAAGAAGAATAATCTTTTGCAAGAAGTTCGTAGGGCTGCTAGAGAAAGTCAGGTGAGTGTACCACATCAGATTTTTATAATAGTGATTTCCAGGCTTACATGGGTAGATTTATAAAATCAAATAATGAATTAATTTCATTTATCCCCCGTTTCCTTATTAAATTAATTATTATTAAGTATATACTAATGTATTTTGAAATATCTTTATAAAACCAAGAGATATACTCCTCTTGGTAGAATAGCGGGGTTCTTGAGCATGTAATAGATATCTCTATACCACGAGCTAACTAATGTATTTATTATAAGATTTGGGTGTATAAATAATGGAAATAAGGATTCAAATACATATAACTTTGTTATAATATTATAAAGAGATATATATCTATGCATGCCTGTAATGCAATAACTTGAAAATTCACTCAAAGAGCTGTTAAACATCATTCTCTCTCAAATTTATTCATTAATTACTAAACGACAACAATGCCTTCGTTGAGAATAGCATGGAACAAAAAATGGTTACCCTACTCCACAGTGAAATCAAACCTCCTTTCGGCAAGCAGTTCATGGACAAATAATAATAGTAAACATATTAATAATAGTAATAATAATAACTGCAAAATCAGACAATTGGCTGGGGACATTTGTAGCATTATCTGTTCTCTGGTTCGAACTCTTTTGAGATCGGGCCAGGCTGAACCGAGCCTAAGAAATTCAGCCTATGCAAATTGCTAAAATACAGGTGCACAAATATAAATGATATATTCAAATAATTATAGTTTTACATTTGATAAAGCATTTCTATGAATTTATGGAATATATTATACTTTGATTTATTATTAAATTACGTTTTTAATTAATTACAAATTCATGTCCTGTTACCTAAACTAATTAGTTATCCTAATATACATATGTACATCTGAGTACCACTTAGGCACTGCGTCCGCATAGCTCCCTGGCTGATAGCTCTTTGGTTTGTGATACTATTCCATCTCAATCTCTGTATTTTCTCTCGTGTTATCTCTTTCTCTTTCTTTTTTATTTTCTCTAAACGTACTATGTATAGTGTATAGAGAAGGTATTGTATTGTACCCAAAAATTCGATACTGAGATTTCATTGAAACGAAAAGTCCGTTAAATACCATACCTTCCAAGGATGCGACACGAAGATTTTCAAGAAGAGCCTCCCACTCCCAACTACCCCGTACACAGAAAATTTTTCGAAAATTTTGATTTTCTCAAAAATGCCTCTAACGATTTTGATTAAAATAACGTATATTAAAAGATATTTATCTGACAAATAAAACATATATCTTGAATTTTCTGGGAATATCCTCTAAAGACTACTTTATTCTGGATGAATTTTACGGAATTTTGCAAAACTGGTAAACCGTTAGAGACAGACAAAAACTTACTTAACAGAAAATGTAGAGCTCGTTAAAACACAATATATGTAATATATTGTGTTTTTTCGTGGAATGGATCGATTTTGAGATATTCTTTGTACTTATACTTTTCTCATATGGTGCATCAAAAGATACACAGAGGTTCTATTTTGGTCTTTCAGGTCACAAGGTCAGTCAGCTGAGGGGTGACGGTGAGGCTGCTCTTATGTTGTGTAGGTGAGTGCTTTACGTACTTCAAAAACATGTGTTGATAGAGGCTGAGGTGAGAAAGTTAATTGCAGTACGACTATGCTTCTCTTTTCATATTCCTTTGAATAATGTACGAGTTACACTGTGGAATAACAACATATTTTAATAAAGCTATTGACAAGTACTCTTAGAGTGGTTGTTGGCAACCCATCGGGTGGGTATGATGCAAGGTCACAACGTACTTTTCAACACATATTTAGATATTTTTATACTGTCATATTGTACTGAGTGTATGTTTGTGGTGTGTGTGTGTCCGTTTCGGAGGGGATATGTCCCACTAGAATCGTGGGCTGATTATATAAAAGGACCCTGGAGGAAGGAAGAGATGAATTAATTTCAGATGTCAGCCGACATACGGATAAGGAGAGAGCCATCGTGGAGGGTCCCTAACAGTTTCACATGCTGTTCTTCATCTCGACGCAGGGAGTGCCAGGGGCCTGTGGCTCAGTCCCGGCGACCACCTGAGTTCGCAATCACTACAGAAAGCTGTATTTCCAGAGCGCAGTCACCTCCACGTAATGGTGCCTCTGCCGCAGATCTTGTCGTTGACATTTACAACTTTGAAAGAGACCCATTGGAAAGAAGTGAAGATGAATGAAGGAACAGGAAGTTTGGGAGAGTAAAAAATCCTCTCCAGCTTTCGCTTTGTAGCTCGGTAAAACCCTCGAAAAACCTATGGGTATCAGAAGTGGGCCGCTGGGAGCCGATCCCCCCACCTCCGTAATGCCAGTCCCAGACGAAACGTCTTGGTTATATTGTAATGTAACTTCATTTTAATCATTGCATGTTTTAATTTAGAAAACTTATATAATGATAGACATTTCTATTTGATAGGTGTGTTTATATGATCGCCATCTTCTTCTCTTTCTCCAATTCATTGACTTGGTAAATTTCCATTACTGCTTTGACAGTGGTCCCTTTAACCTTCTCATAGAACTTCTTATATTCCTTTTACCCTTTGCTTTATAATCATATGCTGCTTTAGGTAATCTAGTTGGCTCATTCTTTCAGATGCTATCTCAGTTTTTCTGGATATTCTTTGATGTTATCAATTATTAAATATATGTTTAATTCTGTGCTTATATATTCATTTGCTTATTTTATTCAATTCTGTCAAGCAGTTGGCTATTCTGAGAAAGTTCATATCTGCAACTTGTATTCTACTTTCCATCTTCTTTGTAAATACCCAAGTTTCACACCCATATAAAGAACAGGAACAGATGTATGAAGGTATTATGGACTAAGAAAATGCCATTAGTCATGTTTTATTTGGAGGACGTTGATAGTCATTTTAGGGTTCACAAGAAACTTTATATTATATAAAATACATTGCAATTGCCCTTATAGTAACGTAAATATCAATGAAAATTCAGAATAGCTGTATACGAAGAGCGCAATAAGATATTGTACAGTCCGAACTTCATTATAGAATGACAATGTTTTATTAAATTTAATAATAATAATAATAATAATAATAATAATAATAATAATAATAATAATAATAACATATTTTTCAATAATTTTAAATATTATACTACTATTTCTAAAACAGGCGTTTCTACACATTTGGTGATGCAAAAGCTAATCAAAGTTTTCAGTTTAGAGAGAATTATGAGTAATTGCCAGCTGGCTTCAAAGCTTAGTCGGAGAGCACCTTCTAGTGTGCGAGGGGTCCGGGGCTCTTTTCTCTGCTGGGGTGGTAGGTTTTCTCAAGCCAAGCATATACCCTATCCTCCTCAGAGTCTAGAAGTACGAAATTCGCCGATCCCGGTGGCCGCGCTCGCTAAAATATCTCGCTTTGGCGCTTTGTGGTGCACAGGATCGTGGGTTCGAGTCCCGCCTTGGGCATGGCTGTTTCTGTGTTTGTAAATGTGTCTATGTTTGTATATGTAAAAGGAAAACGTTAAGAATAATAAGGTCTGCTAAGGAAATATAGGAAACTGGAAAAAATGGAGAAAAAAGGAATACAGCACCGGAGTCCTGACAAGCCTCCGGAACTGTATTTTTTTATTAAAAGAAAAAACAAAAAAAAAAAAACGAGAGTGTGAATGTGTGTAGTGTGATCTGATTAAGAAAACATAAGTGGAAACTCAATGAGAACAGTGTAGAATAAATGTATTGCTAAGGTGAATGACGTCATTATTATCGTGCGGTTAAATGTGGGGTATAAATGCCAAACACAGATGGTACAAAGAAATTGCAGATGTCTTTTCTTTCAGTATCTTATAGCGCTAACTTTTTACTTTCTCTACACGTAATGTGCTTAGTGCATTGAGAAGGTATTGTATTGTGCCCAAAATCGATACCGAGATTCACCGAAAATACATGTTTTGGGTCCCCCTGAGTCCAAAAAAATCATTTTTAGAAAAATGTGCCTGTGTGGGTGTGTCTATGGACAGCATAGCTCAAAGACTAAAATACTGTTAAATACCAAATATTTTACGTGAAAAAATTAGAAAATTTTGATTTTCTCAAAAATTACTCTTAACGATTTTGATTAAAATCTCTTATATTTAAGTAATTTACATACATATAAAATGTATATCTTGAACTTTCTAAGAATAGCCTCTAAAGTCCTCTTTGTTCTGGATGATTTTTGTTGAATTTTTCACAACTGGTAAACCGTAAGAAGTAGACAAAAACCTACTACACATAAAGTGCAGATCACGATAAAACACACAATTTATGTCATATACATTTTTTTTCGTGGAGTTCACCATTTTCGATATATTTCTTGGTATTGATTTCAGTTTTAAATACTTAAACGTTTCTCATACGGGAACTTGTCAACGCTTGCCCAAGCAAAGAAACGCACTTCAATCCCGCAGCAACCACATTTGAAAACATTTGACTGTCGGTTTAGCCTAGTGTATTTCCATTTTTCCCTTTTACTTATAAAGGAACTAAGTAATACGACCGTTTATGCTAATGTTTTAGCATTAAATAGATAAAAGAATAAGCTTATTAACAATAATTTGTTACAGAGATGTATAGAAAGGCATTTGAATGGAGCACATCAGCTTTTTTGCATTAAAGTGCATATATATCAATCACCGTTTTCAAAAGTTGTGATATTCATCATCCATAAAAGGAAGTGTAGCTAGAATAGTATTTATGATAAAAGTAGAAAAGGGAGAATTTTATTCTGTGAGCTGGAATATTTTCGGAATGAGCATAGTGAGTGGAGCAATCCTAAGAACAGAATAAAATTGCTTTGAACACGAGCAGCATACACTATTTTTAGAGAATCCTGAGTAGTTATAGATATATAATAGATTATAAACTGTTCGTGTTACATATCACGGTCTTGATGCTCAACGTGCTGCTATGTTGAGTTGCTTAGTAGCAGTGTTGACAACATGATGAGTTACAGAATCCCATATTGACGTGTGCCGAAATCCCTTTGTGTGCTTAAGGAATTACAAAACTCAAAGGGGATATTTCAGGTTAAAACCGGTCAGTGGGCAACTGTTGTGTGCCACCTTCGTTTTATCCTCTTTAATTATTAGCGGAAATGGCGAACGGATCGTGCTCATTGAAACAGGTAAAACGAAGGTATACCATGACAAGTTCCCAATGAAAGCCGGTAGGTACCTAGCTTTGGTGCTTCGTGGCGCAGGGGAACGTAGGTTCGAGTCTCGCCTTGGGTATGGGTGTTTGTGAATGTGTACATGTATGTGTATTTGTCATAAAGCAGAAAAAATGTAAACAAAGGAAATCTAGGGAAACAGGAAAAAAGAGGAATAAGAAAAGAAATAAGCGCTGAAGTCCCGACCAGACTCCGGAACTTTGTAATAAAAAATAGGGAATAATAAACAGTTTCAACTTGAAATAGCCCCG
The DNA here is from genome assembly GCA_030762935.1 of Hymenopus coronatus. Classification (NCBI taxonomy): domain Eukaryota; kingdom Metazoa; phylum Arthropoda; class Insecta; order Mantodea; family Hymenopodidae; genus Hymenopus; species Hymenopus coronatus. Next base: position 77,594,134 of record CM060894.1, read on the forward strand.
TTGAGTTCTGCAACTGTTTTAACACAGGAAATTGCACACGTCAAATTGGGATAGTTGGGGGCACTTTGTGTACTTCCATGCAACAAAGTGTAACCGGTGTTTGTTTTTATATTCTGAGGAAGCTACAACTCCACTTCTGTGGAGTAAAAACAATTTTCAATTCCATGGCACTACTGAAGTAGGCTCGCCTCTATAGTGTATGGGTAGCGTGTGGGTCGATCCTTTAAAATATCTCAAGTTCATCGCGGTTAGGGAGGGTGATACCCAAATAAGGTTATTCTGGGGTTGTCCCTTATCCTGAAAAGACAAATATCGAGCTGCTTAAGTTCCAAGGATTTTGGGCTCATTGGAGCATCACTTCACAGATTTTATTAGTCGTCCATACGACCTATTAGGTTAAAGGACGTTAAGAAGACAATCCTTGCAAGCAAGTGGCTTCTTAACTTAAGTATTCAAATACAAGGGCTTTATAACTTCTCTTTAGTATTTCAGTAATTTATGAAATGAAACTAAAAGGTGTTTATAACCCATATTTGTTACAGCGAATTAGACTTTTCAATGGTGAAGGAGTTATCAGGAATGGTTGCGTGATTTTTGAGTTTACCTTACATACACACATTGTCACTGAGGCAGTAATATTTGCGCATGTTTTCTTATTGTGCTCAAATGAACCTTTACTAGAGGGGAGTTCTGTTAGTAGAAGGCAAGTTATCTTAATCTTACTCGTTTCGTGAGAGAGTTTTTATGCCGGGAAACACAGTGTAACCGCAGTGAGTGGCCGCAGAGGATGGATGGTGACAGATCGCCTGCTCCTGATGGATGGGTGAAAACCCCGGTGAAAAATCTTAACACGAAGCCGCTCCGCTGCCAGTTTAATCAGCTTCTTGGAAGATTGCACCAGATTTCCTCTTACTCCTCCGTCCTTCTCTTAAATTGGGTCCATCTGGAGAACACGGTTCCGCAATTCTTTTGTTTTAAATCATTCCACTCCAGTGTGCTAGGGGCGCTTTCGGAAACTGCGATAAGAACAGTGGATACCGTTGGTGTCTTTATTCACGCCTCACTCTAATCTCATCCCAACTTTCCTTCCAGCTGAAGTACCAATGTTACGTTCCGTTGTAGACCATTCGCTTTCCCGAAGCTGCACAATGCGGTTGTTCTATGACAGAGAGAAATATACAATTAAATATGCGCTATAATAAACAAAGTAAACACCTCATAAAAAAAAGGAACAGCAAATATGATCTCAACTTTTCTTTATTTGCAAACATTATATTTGCAGTTTTAATTAAAATATAATAAACTAGCTTTCCTATAAAATTTTTAAGAGTCTAAAATTTGCTCTATCTAACCCATTATTAACTAATTGTTCTTTCACATCTGTCTGTGCAGGCTAAAATGGAAACGCAGAATAAAACAGAAAAAATCTGATGTGTTCTATTCACATAATTTTCTCTATATCTCTACAATAAATTATTTTTAAAAAGATTATGCTTGTATTTACTTCATGCTAATCGAGAAAAAATTAGCAGAAATAGTCTTGTTACTTGCTTTCTTGTAAGTAGAAGCGAAATAAGGGAGTACCATAGGTTAAATTGATAGTCAAAAGCTGTTTGCTATGTGACTGAAGTTCCTTTGTTTGTATGGACACGAGTTCATAAAGTCGTGTATGGGAAAAATATAAGTTTTTATAGCTTAAACCAAAAACAAGGAATATCTAAAAAAATAATCAACTCCACGAAAAAAAAATGTATACAACATAAATTGTGTGTTTTAATGTGCTCTAAATTTTTTGTGTGGTAAGTTTTTGTCTCTCTCTTACGGTTTAGCACTTATGCAAAATTTCGTAAAATTCACTCAGAATAAGTAGTCTTCAGAGGCTATTCTCAGAAAATTCAAAATATACATTGTATTTGTCAGGTAAACATCTTTAATATACGATATTTTAATCAAAATCGTTAGAGCCATTTTTTATAAAATAAAATTTTTCGAAAAAAGTTCCATGTAAATTGTAGTTTGGAGTGAGGGGATTTTTTTTCAAAATCTTCGTGTCGCATCCCAGGAAGATACTAAACTTAAATACCAAGTTTGGTATTTTACCGACTTTTCGTTTTTGAGTTATCGATTTCACAGTCATACGGACACAAGGACACACACACACACACACGGAGCTTTTTCTGAAAATACTTCTTTTTTTTTGATACCGAGGACCCTAAAACATATATTTCCGGTGAAATCTCGGTATCGAATTTTTTGGTGGAGTACAATACATTCTCTATACACTATGTACATAGTGCGTATAGAGAAAGTAAAAATGTGTTGACATAGCCGGGATTTAAAGCACAGATATTCGACTTACTGTACCATTTACTCCAATGGAATTAACCAGTGTACAAATGTCATAAGCCATGCAATTAAAATTTTACAGGAGAGATGATAAGCTATTTAGAATGTAAACACATTTATTATTTTTGCTTTATTCAATGTTTTTAATAAGGCTATACGAAGTTTGAAAAATTATCAAAACATTTATTTTTAATAGTTTTCTATTTAAAAAATGTATTTTTAATTATCTAGAGTCATACACTTTCTGAAATGAATGAACTATTAATAAAAGTAATAACTAATTACCTTTCTCTAGCGCATATGTGCAGCTACGTAACAGATAGAGAAGGCATTTACTCCACCCTGAAGTTCATACATATATTTGACCAGAAATATATGTTTTGTGATACCCTGAATCCAAAAAAGGGTATTTTTAGAAAAACTTCAGTATGTCTGTCGGTGTGTGTGTGTTTCTATGGACAACATCAATCAAAAAACGAAAAGTCCATTAAATCCCGAACTTGGTGTTTAAGTTTAGCATTTCACAAGGAGCCGGTCCCGGTCCCCATGGCCGCGCTCGCCAAGGCGTCCCGCTTTGGTGCTTCTTAGCGCTGGGGATTGTGGGTTCGAATCCCACCTTGGGCATGGGTGTTATATGTTTGTGTTTATGTGTGTGTTGTAAAAGTAAGAAAACAGCAATCCAGTAATAATACAGAAGAACAAGTTAAAAATGAAAATAAAGGTATTGTATACAGTTCCGGAGTCCCGATCAGACTCTGGTACAGTATTTAAAAAAAAAAAAAAAAAAAAAAAGGATGCTACACAAAGATGTTCAAGAAAATCCCCACACCCCAAACTACCCTTTACTTCCCAACATTTTTATTCTCTCAAAAATGGTTCTAAATGATGTGGACTAAAATACCATGTTAAAAATATTTACATGACAAATAAAATGTGTATCTTGAATTTCCTGGGAATAACCTCTGAAGCCCTCCTCAATCTAATGAATTTTGGCTAACTGGTAAACCATAAGAGATAGACAAAACACTCTACACAAAAAATGTAGCTCTTTCAGTGTACATCATTTATGGTTTTGCATATTTTTGTAGAGCTAACCGTTTCCAATATATTCGTTATTGGTTTCCATTTTAAAATACATTTACTTTTCTCAAAAACGAAGTTGTCCGTGTTTCTTTTATTTTACTTAGGGCCATGGAAAAAAGTAAACTTCAATGGCAATCGCATAGCAACACCTTTTAAAACATTTGACTTTCGCGTTGGCATTGTGTATTCTCTTATTTCCTTTCTACTTATAAGAAACTAGTAATAAGACCATTCTATTAAAGCTAATACAAATTAATATGTTTTATAATCTGGTGGCTATGTGAAACAATTGACATTCGGTTCTCTTTTGCATTCTCAGGAGTAAAATAAAAGAGATGAAAAGAATGTTTCCGCTTGAGAAAAGTTCAAGAAATTGAAAATTGAAACAAAAAACACGGGACATCTTGAAGATGGTTAGCTCTATGACATAAATTTTGTGTTTTAACGAGATCTACATTTTTTTTGTAGTAGTGTTTAAGGTCTACCACTTACACAAAAGTCATCCAGAATGAAGAGGACTTTAGAGTATATTCCTAGAAAATTTAAGGTATACATTTCGTTTCTCATGAAAATATCTTAAACATATGGTATTTTAATAAAAATCGTTACAGCCGTTTTTGAGAAAATCAACATTTTCGAAAAATGTTCCCACGTAAATGGAAGTGGGTGAATTTTCTTGGAAATTTGCGTGTCTCATCCTTGACAAATACTGTAATTAAATACCAAGTTTGGTATTTAACGGCCTTTTCATTTTGAGCTATACTGCCCACAAACACGGATATGTTTCTAAAATTTGTTTTCTTTGATTCAGGTATTTCAAAATATGAATTTTCGGTGAAATATCGGTATCGAATTTTGAATGGAATACAATACCTTCTCCTCCTACTAAAATGTGCTTTCTCAAAGAGAGCTACCTTGAAAAAAAAACCCGTATGTTTAAGGTATTTTAGAAACACTTCAAATGCATATCTAGAATTTTCTGGGAACAGCCATTTTAGTACTCTTCATTCTGGATTACTTTTGTAAAACTGGTAAACTAGAAGAGATAAATAAAATCTTATTTCACAAAGAATGTAGATCTCGTTAAAGCACACTATTTATGTTACTTTTTTGTAGAGTAAACTGCTTGTATTCCCTGTCATCTTTATATTTCCTATACTTATACTTTTCTTAAAGGGAAAGCCGTTATTAGTTTTTTCTTCTGGGTATGCACGGGAAAGGAATTCTATACCGTGACGTAGCGACTAGCTCTTAAAAATTTGACTGTATTTCTAGCCTAGTGTATTTCCATTTTCCTTTGCACCTAAAGGAAATGGGTAGTAAAATGATTTCTTCTAATGTTTATATTTATTGCCACGAAGAACGGGCGATCAATCTGGCAGCCCTCTAGACCACGCACTGTCATACACTACGATCTTGGAGACACATCTGAAAGATGAGGAGGCGGAATGAAGGGGAAATGACGGAAAAGAAACCATGATATATGAGAAATCATGGCAATACTCGCCTGCCGTTCCCGGGGAAATATGAAAAATCCACGGATCAGAGTGAGCCGTATCAGATATGGAACTCAGGACCTCCCGAATGCCATCGCACACGCTACCACGGCGCCAGCTCGTTCAGTAAGCTTTTATAAGAATAGGGTGTTGAAGAATAAGCAGAGAGGGTCATGTGTATGTAACACATCAGATAGTTTAGTTATTTTTTCACATACATACTTAAGACACAGGTTTGAAAATGATTATTTCCAGTGAAATCTTTACATACAATGTTTAAATGGAACAGAATATCATCTGCCTACTACAGGCAAACGATAAAGGAGAAGCATTGTTCGAGATTTATAATTCGGACAAATATTATTGAATAGGTACTAACTAAAGTACGGTCTTGACAGTGTTTTAACGGATTACATTACGACATTTAGCCTTATCCATTAGCTGTGCATTTCTTCGGACACATTTAGAAATTATTAAACAACGCACACAAACAAATAGTTAATTAAAATTCAGGACAATATAAAGGAACAAACGTAGCTGAGAAAACAATATGCAGAATCACGGTTAAACAATCGAAAAATATCTCAATGATGGTTTCTTGTGAATGCTGCTCTGACTCGCGTTGCCACATTTGGGGTGGCTCGTCGATACTTACAGAGAAAGTATTAGTTGGATGGGTATGTAACGACTATATATCCTTGTTAAAGTTTAAGTGATCAACGTATATAAAATTAGTTTTAAAATTCAAAATTTTCGGACTGTTTTGCCGTGGTCTGTAGGTTAAAATATGTTTAGTTAAAATATTTCTACCTAACGTTTCGTCCCTGTCTGTGAGGCACATCTTCAGAGGCAATGTGCAGGAACGAAACGTTAGGTAGAAATGTTTTAACTAAACATATTTTAACCTACAGACCACGGTAAAACAGCGCGAAAATTTTAAATTTTAAAACTATGGACACCGGCCATGAAAGCTTACGCACATATACATAACATTACTAAGAAAACACAAAAAAAAAAACAAAAAAAAAACGTATATATAAAAGAAAGGAGGAGGAAGAAGAAGGTGAGCTTCGTCTGATTTGATGCCATTGCTACTATCCATACCCACTTAACATTTTATACCCATAGAGAACTAGTTAAAACAATTAAGAAGCTACAAATTATGATAAGTGAGTGAGTATGTATCGGAATATGCTCACAGAAGATATGGATGTTATCCACTGGTTTATTACTTGCTTGAGCGCCATAAAAATTCTGTAATCAATACAATTATACTGAATCCTTTTGTGTTATTTTATAGCAATAAGCAATAAATAATCATATCAGGAATAATAAAATGACAATGAAGAAGAAATATTGTTTCCGGTTTTATATTGCAATTAATACAGCCTATATATCGTAGTTCTAAATTTGTTTAATTTTTCAACCATGCGATTATATCGCTTTTGTATTATTGCAAGCATTATAGCTGTTTGAATTATATGCCTGCTTTATTATTCCATGATCAATGTCGAATAGTGGATTAATGAAGAATATGTGAACTCACTGTTTCTTTGTGGGGCCATGAACGCCTAAGAGGGTAATTTTATTATATTATTATATAGATGATCTTGCAAGTTTTTGTAGTCATTACATGAAATGAAATGATTAATCCCGTGAAACAAGACGGAAATTTGAACTAGAAGTTAAACAGTAATTTTTTTCGTTGTATCAAAGATTATCTGTGTCAAGTTTGGTCGAAATCGGTGCAACAGTGTAGAAGCCTATACAATACATGCACACGCATACTATATACATACACATATACCACATTCACACTTACACACATAACATATGTAACATACATACATTCATACATATATGCATGCATTCATACATAGACTTTTATATATTAAGATTAATTCTACGTCAACAACATTAAAAACATTGGAATTACACTGGTAGAGACATTTGATGTGTTACATTCACATGCCTTTTTCTGACTATTCTGTAACAAACTATTGTTACAAAAACTTTGTCTTCTATTTGTTACATTATAGTTGAAATAAAAATTAGCAGAAATAATCTTATGAGTTACTTTGTTGTTTGAAAAAGATACAAGACAGTAAACTAGACTAAGGTATTAGTAAAATTGTTTTAAGAGCTGGTCATTATGTGATGAACCTGAAGCTTGGTTCTCTTTGCATGGCCAGTAGTAAAACGTGTTAGTAACTTTTTTAAGAGCTGGTCATTATGTAATGAGTCTGAAGCTGGATTTTCTTTGCATGGCCAGTAGCAAAAAAGGAGGAAAGAAAAAAAGAATAACGAATGATGAGAAAAGTGTAGGTATTGGAAAAATAAAGCTACAACAAGGAATATTTCATAAATGGAAACTTCACAAAACAAATGTATCTGGCATAATGAACGATATTTTAATTATTATGTAATTAGATTTTGCCTGTATCTTACGGTTTATCAGAAATGCAAAACTCATTTAAAATAATCAGTATACTTAGTTTAATATAAACCAATTGTTAATGGTATTTGTATAACTCCAATATGTTCATAAACTACTTTCACAGAATCAAACTAAAATCCCAGAATATCAAACATTTTTGTGCACCTTGAATAATCTTAAAAGTTATATTCTTATAAAGAACCTCATGGGCTATTCCCAGAAAGTTCATTCCATTTGTCATGAAAATATTTTAAACATACGGTATTTTGAATAAAAACATTGGAATAATTTTTGATATAATCAAAATATTCTAAATAGTTCCATGTAAAGGGTAATTTGTTGTATTTCTTAAACTCTTCAACGTCGAATCTGTGGAAGAAGTTAAACTTTAATATAAAGTTTTGTATTTTCTTTTTATTTTGGAGGTCACAAAATACAGTTCGGTGAAAATTTGACATTGAATTTTTAGGTGGGCTGCAATGCTTCCCCTATATGTAGCAGAAAAATAAAAATAACACAAATGTGTTCTATGATAAGAAAGAACAAGTAAAACAATCTGATGTTATCCATTCACATTACTTTCTCTACACCTCTGTAGCGAATTATTATTAAAAGCTCATTCTTATGCCTACTTATTGCTAAGGCAGATAAACATTAGCAGAAATGGTGTTGTTACTAAGTTTCTTGTAAGTAGAAATGAAATAAGGAAATACAATAGGCTTTGCAATAGTCAAACCTTTTAAAAACTGATTGCTATTCGATAAAATCTGTTTTTGCATGACCAGGAGTTGGCAAATTCCCGTATGACAAAAGGTATGGAGTATTTTAAAACTGAAACCAATAACAAGGATTGTCTCGGAAGCGGTCAATTCCAGGAAAACCTCGTATATGACGAATTGTGTGTTTTAACGAGAACTATAATTTTTGAGTAGTAGGATTTTGTTTGTCTCTTTCGGTTTAGAGCTATGCAAATGTCATCCAGAATGAAGAGGACTCCCCAGACTATTCTCAGAAAATTCAACATATTTAATTTGTTATGTAAATGTCTTTAATATACGGTTTTATAATCACATACATTTAAGAAAGCCACGTTTTTACGTAGTCGTCTTACCCTCCCTGTATGTAGGACTGACACCCCGTAGGACATGTAAGCGGGTGCCTAAGGGTCAGAAGTCTACCCGAGAGCCAACGGCAATAATAAAGAACCTGAAGCGAGTGGTCGGTCCGTAGCCAGGCATGAACGTGAGGAAGTGGATGATACGAAATGAGAGCGAAATGGATGATAGGAAAGGTGATGATGCAGTAACTGGTGGAATGAGTGGCGGGGTAAACCTGTGGACTAGGAGAAAACTCTCCCAGAAGCCGTTTTCTTGAGAAAATTATAATTTTTAATTTTTTTTTTCAGTGTAAAGTGTAGATACAATGAGGAAAATTTTCTTCAAAATCTTTGTGTCGCAGTTTTAAAAGATAGTGAATTTAAATACCAAGTTTGGTATTTAACGGAATTTTCGTTTTAGAAATAGACAGACGCACGCACCGATTTTTTTCTTAAAATGTCTTTTTTTTTGCTTCGGGGTGTCTCAAAGCACATATTTCCGGGAAATTTCAGTATCGAATTTTTATATAGTACCTTCTCTGTTATGTACGTTATACATATACGCAAGATAAGGCAATATCACAAAGGTGCGCTGATAAGCAAGGAGAAAGTTAAAAGAAGAAGGAATGATTTGGATAGGGAAGTCTACAGGAGTTTGCATTACAGAGAAGAGCGAAAGGAAACATCTCGGAATTCAGTTGTTAATGCTATATATTTATAGAATCGAGGGATGTCTCAAGGAAAAGAAATTCCCGGGATTAGAGTAGCAGGAGAAACGTTCAAGGAATGAAACAATAGTATTGTTTTACATTCAGGTTGGAGGGTGGAAGTGTGACAAAGGTCGAGCCCGATTGGATCAGGCAGGCGTTACGCCATTGATCCCTAACTGCTTCACAATTTACAACAGAACACACTCCTCTCCTCAATTATTGATCCAGCTTCTTCTCCGTTCCGATGTGAAGAAGTTGATTTATATGTAGATTCACTTCCATTACGTTATTCTAATTTTATGTCTCTTTGATCCTGTCTCTTCTGAAATAGCAATCTTCGCATATACGATTTATTCTTATTTTCCTCATGCGAGATGTTTAACTTCTTGATCCAGGAAACAGTTTAAAGTAGATGTTTCAGTTCACCAAAATAACACTTTAAATCATAGTAAATAACATCGGTATTATAAGACTTTCCTACTGCCCAACTGCCCCGTATTTGACGTGTGCAAATATCCCTTCTTCTTCTTCCGCTTCAGGGATAGGCTATATTAATAGCCCGTTCCGGCTCAAAGTCATCTTCCCAACTAATTCTAGGACGTCCTATTGAGCACCGTCCTTTTGGTCTATAATTTAGTGCCTGTTTTGTTATTCTATTGTCATGCATTTTCCTAATGTGTTGGAACCATTGGTACTTAATATCATTTATAACTCCATTGCACAGCACACAGAGTCTTGGCCTACCGCCCGACCGCTGCATCCCCCGTCTCGGTCCAAGACAGACGTCATGTATGGAGTGCAGTAATATCATATATCTTCTCTAATTTATGTATGTTTAACTCTTCCCGTATTTGTATATTTGGTATGTGATATTTTAATGTGTAACCTGATATTCGTCTAAGAAATTGCATCTCGGCTGTTTCTAATCTTCTCCTGTTTGCTCTACTTAGTCAGTTTTCGCTGCCATATAAGAGCGCAGGGATGGCCAGAACCTTATGACATTTCATGATTGTTTCTTTTCTGGTTTTATTTCTTTGTATAGTTCCACATATATGTTGGAATTCATTTAATTTGTATTGTATATCTTCTTCTTATTCGTGGATATCCAACATCCCAAGCTGTTTACTTGTTTTATTATTTCTCCGTTTATTACTATTGTTCTTTATTTGTCAGTCCTCTTACGTTCCAAGACGCAATTCTTAGTTGTTCTACTATTCCTTTACCTTCGTGCGTTATTAGAGTTGCTGAATTCAACGGTGCTACTTCAAGTTTAAATTGGTAATAGCGGAATTGGTTGAGCGACCTTCATTTTATGGCTCTTGCTTCTCAGTGCGGCCATTGAGAGAGGTAAAACAAAAGGTTACACTCGCCAGTTTTCCACTGGCCAGCTTTAAATTTAAGTAGTCCGTCGAGTTCTGCAACCCTTTTAACACACCAAGGGATATTTTCACACATCAAATAGATCCAGTTGTGCATCCCTAGTACTACTTTCTATCAATAAACCACAAGAATAAAGATCTGATATGTCACACCATTACCACCGAGTGAGGTGGCGCAGCGGTGACGTCTCGCATCGAGAGGTCGTGGGTTTGATTACGCTTGCTGGCCTTCCTGACCCATGGGTCGCTAGCAAATGCCAGGAGAGCACATTGCATCCCTCGAATTTCCTGTCCATCATTTTCTGTTCCCAACAGTTCCTTATGCCATTTTGGGCGATTAGTTGATGCCTCGTCACCATATGGTGGACATACCGACATATCTTGATGGAATTTGAATTGAATGGGATTGAATCACTTTCTTTTCATTTATTTAAGATTGAAGGACTCGGCTACGGTACTGGCCGGGTTGTGGCTGCCTTGGGCGCTGTAGAGGTCTATTCATGGCGTCGTCGCGGTACTACTCTATTGGGAACCGCCTTCGGGTGCTTTAGGGCCAGGGCTCCTTTGAGGAACCCATGGAGGCTCGGGGTTCGTGGGTTGGTTCTAAGCAGCGTCGGAGGCATTCAAGCTGGAACCATTAAGTACCCTGGCCATGCTTACGCCCGTCGTCATCCGGGTTTTGTGGTCCTTATGGGTTTCTCTCCCTATCCCTTCCACCCTAGTGTCACGTAAGTCATAAAGGTCTCCCAAACTCTACGTGTGGTGTTCCACCACAGTAACTGCTTCTCATAAATGTTTATAATTTTGGTGTAAAAAGTGATTTCTCAATTCACTTTATGCTACTCAAGATAGATACGCTTTCAACTAGGAGACAGCAGTAGTCACACGGAGGGTTCTTCATTAACTGCACACTGGCCACCGTGGACCTTTTGTGCTTCCAACGTCACCTAGGAGGAAAAAATGCAGGATGACCAGATACGGGCGACAATGTGCCACCGTCCTGTCGCAACACAACAGCTGATTTTGCATGCCTTACAACTCTGAAACATACGAACTTCCTTCCTTCTTTCCCCCTCTCCCTCCTTCCCTCACTCTGTGCCGTCCTTTTCTTTCCTCCTTTCCTCTCTATTCCCCCTCACTCCTTTCCTCCGTACCTCCTTCACACTGTCTCTCCTTCCTTACCTCTTCCCTCCTCTCTTTCTTCTTTTCTCCCTCCCTTTCTTCTTCCATCCCTCTCTCCCTTCTGTACTCCATTCCCGTTATTTCCTCCCTCCCTTTTTTCCACTCCTTTTCTCCCTGTCTCCTTTCCTTCCTTCGTTGCTCCCTCCGTCCTTTCTCTTCTTCCTACTCTTCGTCCGTCCCTCCGTCCCTCCTTCTCTCCCTTCCTCTTCTTCGCTGCCTCTTCCGTCACTCCTTCCTTCTCCTACTCTTCTTCCCTTCCTGCGTCCCTCCTTCCTTTTCTGCTTTCCTTCGTGTTTGCTTTCTTTGTTTCGTTCTTTCCCTCTTTCTTTCTATTGTTCCCTTTTAATGAACATTCTTTAACCTGATAGGGCTCAGGATAAGGGAAACCCCAAAATATAATTCATTGCATTCGCATGACTTTCTCGACCTATTTTTCTGTAAGCTATTCTTGCCAACGCTTAATTTTCCGTATATTTTATGCAAATCGAGATAAGTATTACCAGAAATAGTTTTATTATATACTGATTTTCTTGTCAGAACAAGGGGAGTAAGCAAATACATTAAGTTAAAGCGATACTTTTTTTTAAAAGAGGTGTCCATGTGATCATATTAAAATCAGGTTGTCTTTATATAGCTGGAGTTAAAAAAAGACAAAACCAAGTATAACACACACACACACACACATATATATATATATAAACAAAGTGTTTTTGTGGGTATAAGTGTGCCTTGAGTTTGACCAAGTTTTGCACTTGCATTATTTATCACAAAGCTAGAAATTTCCTTCGGATAATATACATTCAGTAGAAGAGAGAATTGAAAACGTTCAATCGAGGTAATTTAGTGGAATCGTCCTGTTTCTCAACATTGTGACTTTATCCACTTTTCATTGTTACTTCATTAGTTTCATCTAGTTCAAGTTTCTCTACGCCTTCACTTATTTCATACCGTCACTTCGCTAACTTGAACTAGTGCAATTTTCTCTGTCACTTTACTTTCTTCGCGATCTTGCGACGTTATGGAATTCGCACGACGTAGCCTATTCTTTATTCCACTTTGCTTGCTGGGGAGTCGAACACATGTCTCCTCTAAACTCTCGAGGAAGCAGCGCTCCTTGTATGTCACGATCTCATTTATGGTACCGTACTTGATATAGCATCAGAAAAACGCTCACGTGACTCATAGAAATTGAGGTAGTAAGATAATTTAATTTTTAGGTTAGATTATGATAAATAGTGGGAGAAACAAGGTCAAACAAATAAATTAGCGTTAGCAGCTATAAGAAAATGCCCACTTAGCACCTACTATGCTTATCAAAAGATAGGAAAATATTTATTGTTCTGGTCTAATCAAGAGGGGCGTGTGGAATTGAATACAGCTAATTAGTCATGATTGGATAACTCGAGATCGAATAGTCCCCAGAACACTATAAATATAGTACCTACGTTGGAGTTAGGGAAAGTGTGGGTAAGGGTTCTAGTAATTGAATGAATATTAAAATATTTCTTTAGAAACCACCAGTGAGTTATTTGAGTATATTTAAATTATGAAAAATCAGAAACATACTAGAATGTAGTTAGAAAAATAAAATAACTTAATGATAAATGAGTTAAGCAACATGTACAGATTAATAAAGAACGTTTATAAAATAATAAGAGAAAGGCTATATCACATGGATGGGCGAACAGTGGCAAAATTCTGTTAGTTTTTACAATGAATGAAAATCTGATTTAGTGAGAAGTTATATCTTAAGGTTTATGGACCGAATGAAACGGAAGGGATTACTCGGTTTCGTTTAGGAAAATGGGAATTGCAAAATGAATGGAAGAATTTGTGGAAGGCAAATTTTCCAATATGTAATATAGGAAGATGAGATCCATTTATTTTTTAGAATATTTGGATATAGACCACTGGAGAAAACAATTTATTTGTGGGAAATGTCTAAACAGAAGTAAAACTTTGATAGCAAGAAAAATCTAAAACCCAATCGGATCTCAATTTTAACGAAGATAATAAGCAAATGGAAGTTGAAGGATAATTGTAGATAAAACGTTAATTTTTAATTATTATGGGCTAGTTTATTTTCTGATATTTTTAGACAAATACTTATGTAACATTAGTTTAGTACTTATATTAATAAATATTTAAAATAAATAAATAAAGTAAACTTACGTCTCCACCCACTTATTTAGACTCTTTCACAGAATATTCGTGAGTGTCCTGAAGTCGAGGATAAGGGACACTTTCAGCATATCTTGTTTGTCTGTCGGTAGCACCTCTGATCTCTACGCTGGGCGAGAGAGCCATGAGGCGATACAAGAGCAAAACATTAAGTTGCGCTGTGGCAAATCTTTACCTGAAGGGCTGATGGTGGGAGAAGTTGCGTCAATATGTGTGCGCAGAAGTCATAACGTTTCTGTTCACAAAGGAGTGAAGTACACTAGCCCTAATTTTAGTGCGGCATTCTTTAGTATTTATGCAAATAATCACAGATTATTGTTAACTTGAAAGAAAACAGTGATGCCGACGATATCAATAGTGATGCTGGTTTTAAGGACAAAGTTGATGGTGCAGTGAGCTGCAGAAACATGTGTTGAGTACAGTAATATATGTGGTGTACATCGTTGCCAACTCATTGTGTGATAAGCTGGATCTCAACCAAAAATAAAAATATCCACATTCCTTCAAACAAAATACTCCTCGTTCTACATATTGTTCAATAACATAGTATTTATGTTCAAAATTAGCTTTTTAATAAACAAAGTGATTTTGCTATAACTATGGATATGTGCCAACAATTCTTTTATGTTAACTATAATAATTGGTTGACGCTGCACGCTGTTATGGTTGTGTACTTCGCGCCAAGTTATTATCTCTATTAGCCATTGCAGACAGGAAGGGAAGGAAAGCAATTTCCTCTAAGTGCAAGGTTTGTTCATCCCTCACCTCACGACCTATACCTATCTCAGTATGCAGTGGCTAAATTAACAGATAAATATTCTTCCATTTTTCTCTAGGAACCCTGAGAAAGACGGGGTTAAATTGTGCTGTAGAAGGTACCTTGACAAATTGTCAGTACAAGTCAATTATTTAGGGCAAATGTAAAACTGCTATGGAGGTTCTTTATCAAGAATCTAGGCTATCGGAAGAGGAGGTGTAATATGTTCGGCCGAAAACAATTTGAGGGTCTTTTAGAAAATAAATAGACCCACTTTCTCAATTATTTTGTGAAATAAAAATATAAACCACGTTTTCTTCATCGTTAGAGATTATTACAAAAACCACAACTCAACAGCAGATGGGGTGGAAGATTTTCGGCGGCGAGCAGCTTTGAAAATTCTCAGCGAGTAGTTGAATAAAATACCAATATTTCTAGCTCTATTCATTACTTTAATGATGGTAAAGGGAGCCACACGAGGTTGAGCTATTTAGGATAGCAGTCAATTAGGAGAATTTTCATTACAAATGGGGAATTTGGCACAATACAGGTGTGATGGTCAAATTAAAAAAAATATTGAACACCACCAATGCTGTAATTGCTTTAATTCATTTAAGGGAAAATAAACAAATATTCGGGATATTGATTTTTTAGCAAAACCGCCAAAGCCCCGGGCAACGCCAGATGTACTACTAATGAGTTGTGTAACAATTATGAGTTACATTCACGTGGATTTCTCAAAACAGTATTGTTTATTTTTAATGTAGCTTCTACAAACTATTTTTAGTAAAGCTTATTTTCCAATTTTCTCTTAATCGAGATAAACACAGAAATACTTTAATTATACATTTAGTTGTAGATGTAACTGGGATATAAAAAACAAGCATTTAGCCAGATGATTAAAAAAGTGTCGTTATATGTCGCACTTGACATTCTTTCCATGATATTACGATAAAAACAACTTAAAATTATTTACAAAAATTAGTTCTTTCAGCAATACTTTTAGTAGCCCGCCTAGGTAGTGTGGCGATAACGTGTCTGTCTCACATTCAGCAGGTCGCGAGTTTGAAACTCGCTTAGGGTGAGTTATTTGAATAAGATTTTTCAGGGGTTTTCGCTTACGAATGCCGAGTAACTTTAAGCTCCATGGACCCCATGAGCTTCATTTCATCAATTTCATTATCATCCGATAAGACCAACCAGGTTAAAGGAAGTTAAGCTACCAAAAAAATACTTTTAGTATTTTTTTCATACTTAAAAGATTCTATTTTCTTCTTCCTTCTTACGAAATGGAATCTATGTAGTATGAAATACATACTGTAGTATATAATAAGGTTTTATATATTGTTATTGAATTTAACTAAAATAATATAGATATGACAATGTAGAACAAATCAGACAAATTATTTCAGAATGTCTAAAACAGCAGATTCCAAAAAAAATGCAAAATAAGGCGTGAGATATAAAAACATCTACATTTTTTTCTAAAATCTTATCCACCTTATGAGGATTATGAGTTATGCAAATTTGAACACATTCCTTTCGAATGATGAGGGCTTCACAGGCTATATATTTAAAAAATGATGTTTATTTGTGATGTGATTATATATTTAAAGAGTTTTAATAAAAGGTTTTAATAAAAAGTAATAAAGCTCTTTTAGGAAATAAAATCATTCTAAAATATTCCATATAAAGTGTATTTTAGTTGGGAATTTTCTGTGAAATCTTTGTGGTATAGCTAACGAAGAAATTACGTACCAAGCTTGGTATTTATGCAATTTTTCCACATTTGTTTATTTATTTATTATCCTGCTCACACATAAATACACGTCACTGTTCATAGAAATATTTTTTTTAATTCAGGAAACACAAAACATTCATAGATATTTCCAAATCAAACATTTTTAGTTAGGTGCAATAGTTTCTCAACATACATGTTAGAGGAAAATAAAGACATTTTAAACATAATTCAAAGATGTCACAAAGATATTCACAACTGTAAGCAAGCTTTTTGAAACTGTAGGGCACGATAGGAAGCATACTTAAGGCAGATAAATGTTTTGAACAAAAATTAATTAAGTAGTTAACTTTCTAAATAACTCAGCATTTTCCTCAGGGAAAGTAATTCTTGTGTTTATTGTCTAACTTATACCTATTTATAAAGGCATGAAAAATGTTTCCATGTTGGACATAGTCCCGGTTGTTAAAATTATTATCTACTCTCAAATGTATTGTTCTTTCTTATCTCTTAAGGTTTAATTTGTAAATATTTTTTCAATAGTTATAACCTCAACTACAATGAATGAATTAACCAAACAGCTAAATAATCACGACACTCTTCATTAAGCTCCAGTCAAAATGGATCCTGCGAAAGCTGGTAAGTTTAATGGAATACGTTTTGGTCTCTGGCATTATTTTTTTTTTTTTTTTTTTTTTTTTTTTTTATTACATGAAATAAAAATTACGAACGAGCAAGCTAATTTGACCTGCTTGTTGCGGAGTAGCTAACCATAAGCAATCTTGAGTGAAACTGTACTCTCCACTATAGCTATCTGGCTGGCTTTTGAGTAACCGAGGTAAACTTATAACAATAAAAAAAAAAAAACAAAAAAAAAACACCCAGATTTGTTATTATATGCAAATATATAGTATATTATGGCATCATTAGTACTGTTTATTATATGATGATAAGGGCTATAGTATCTAACTTATAATTAAGCAACAAAGTACAATAGCATTTACTTCCATATTGTTTGTAAAGAGGAAATAAAATGTATACAGAATAAAATATGGTGAGTTCAAAGAAAATAATAAAATGTTCTTTCTTAATGTATATTATCAAATTATAATAAAATACGTAAAGGGATAACCGAAGGACATAAATTTAAGGAACCCCAAAATAAACAATAAATAATTCATACATTATATATGAAGGAGACCTCTGAATTTATGAGTGTGCGATATGTATTCTTAAGATAAAATTCATCAGTAGAAAGAAGGCATCATATTAAGTATGGCGGTCTCAATTGACATTTTATTTAACGTAAAGTTTTAGGATATTTCATTTAAGGTCCTAATATCCTATTAAAACAAAATAAAACTATTTCAAAAATATACATTAAATATACATTTTAAAAACTAAGCATACCATTATATTAAAATATTAATATAAAATATACATTTAATTCTCTTTAACTACAAGAACTACAAAATTAAATTTAACTATTGATAAACACCATGAACATTTATTTGAAATAAACATTGTCTTGAAGAGTTAATTAATTTTAAAGGTATAAGGAACAATACCTAAAAGCGTATTCCTAAAATTGGTGTAAAAGAGAAAACACGAGTATGGTTTAAGATAAGATTATTCAGAACAAAATTAAATTCAGTTAATAAAAGCATTAACGGAAGGGGGTATATTAGTTAAAGGAAATAAGAGTATAGAAACTTAAGATCTTAATAATTTTGTTGTGTTAATGAAAAAAACCTTCACTAACAGAACTTAAACATCTTATTATATAATTAGGTAAAGACTTTTTAACCTTAAAAAGTATACATTAGCTTCTTTATGCCACATTTATTTGATTTGTTTGTTTTTTGATTTATGAGTCCTTCGCCATTCATATTGGAGTTGTAGATCTATACTCATTCTTCTCATGACGTCATAAAGTAAGGGACCCAACAACGAGGGGCGCCCCACAACATCATATACAAACCATGTGGTCCTTTGGCCTTTAAGTCCCCTGAAAGGAGAGTCTAGGGGAGCAACCCGAACGACGCCCAGACCCGGTTGATGGCAGGCATAAGATGGACGTGGACTCTACGTTTCCATTTTGAACATATTCGACGCCTCGAATATGTTCAAACAACGAGCTCGTGATCCTGGCCTGTGTGAAGCCCATTCGGAAGCGGGTCCGGGGTGTGCAGTCCCGACCGACGCTGAGGAAGAAAGGCATGCCGGTCTCTGTGGCCGCGCTCGCTAACGTGCCTCGCTTTGGTGCTTCGTGCCGTAGGGGATCATGGGTTTGAGTCCCGCCTTGTGTATTGAAGTTTATATGTTCGTAAATTGTGTACATTTATGTGTGTTTATTAGCAGAAAAAGCAAAACGGCAATCAAACAGAAAAGCAAAGTAAATGTTAGGAAAATGAAAAAAGAGGAAAAGGGAATACAGCGCCGGAGTCTCGACCAGACTCCGCAACTTTATATAAAATGTACAATAACCGCTCGGCCGCAACCCATTAGACACTGTGTCCAGGTCTCATAATCGTGAAACAGATGAGAAGAAGGAAATTATGTATAAAGGAAATGAGGATCAGGAAAGTGGTGGTACAAAGAAACTACCTCAGCATTCGCCTACCAACTCTGCGAAACTGCAAAAATCTCAGGGGTGAGAGTGCGGTGTTGCTGGGAATCGAATCCAGGATCCCAAGAGTGCAAGTCGCACACATTAACATAGTGCAGCCCCTTTTGGTTCATGGCGACATAGTGAATGTTCTATCAGGCAGAGAGTAATCAGGTGTGCATACTTATTAGGCGTTTCTATACATGTCGGATATATAAGCCGACTCGCTGTTCATTACTGACCACAATCTCCTCCATGAACTTCCTTCCCTGTGATGTCAGAGCTTGTCGGCGCTGCAGAGCTTTATTGCGGAAGTAAGACATCTTATGGAAACATAACGCAGTGTCATTGCTGTGTTCTCTCGTGGGAGGGATATTTCTCTACACTTAGAAGAGAATTCCCATGTCGAGGCTTCTCCGAAAATATACACTTCAAAGCCCCTATATAAAAATTGTTTTATAATGTATAAAATATGATATGTTACATTCTCTAGTCTAACAGGCCATTCTCTACTTATACTTCAACATACTATACTTGCAAAAGCGTATTATTTCTTGTGCATCATAGTAATCGAAGAAAATTAGTAATCAGAGTTGGACTTATTACAAGTTTTCTTATAAATACAAACGAACAAAGGAATATACAAGACTAGCAATTATCATATCATTATGGATATATATGAAACGTATAGTTTTTAATCAAAATCGTTAGTCGTTCTTTAAAAATCAAAATTTTAAAAAAAAAATGTTCAATATAAAGGGTAGTTTCAAGTGGGGAATTTTACTGACGATTTTGGTACCGTAACCTTGTAAGATGCTGAAATTTAATATCAAGTTTGGCCTTTCACCGAATTTTCATTTTTACTTTCTCTACACGTACTATGTACCTAGTGTATAGAGAACGTATTGTAATGGACCCAAAAATTAGATACCGAGATTTCACCGGAAATACATGTTTTGGGTCCCCTGAATCCAAAAAAAAGTATTTTTGGATAAAAGATCCGTGTGTGCATGTGTGTGTGTCTGTGTGTCTGTGGACAGCATAGCTCAAAAACGAAAAGACCGTTAAATACCAAACTTGGTATTTAAGTTTGGTATCTTCCAAGGATGCGACACGAAGATTTTCAAGAAAATCCCCCAACTCGCAACTACCCTTTACATGGAACTTTTTTCGAAAATTTTGATTTTCTCAAAAATGGCTCTAACGATTTTGATTAAAATTCGTACTTTATTCTGGATGAATTTTGCATAACTGCTAAACCATAAGAAATGGACAAACAATTACCACACAAAAAATGTAGAGCACATTAAAACACACAATATATGTTATATACATTTATATACATTTTTGGTTTCAGCTTTAAAAAACTTGTACTTTTCTCATACAGGAATTTGTCAACTCGTGTCCATACAAACAAAGGAACTTCAGTCACCTAGTAACCAGCTTTTGACTTCACTTTAACCTATGATACTTCCATATTTCGCTTCTACTTACAAGGCAGTAAGTAATAAGACTATTTCTGCTAATTTTTTCTCGATTAGCATGAAGTCAATAGAAGAATAAGCTTACTAAAAATAATTTGTTGCACAGAAGTAGAGAAGTCATGTGAATGGAACGCATTAGATTTTTAGTTATATGTTCACAAGCACACACACAGACACACACATACACACACAAACACGGATGCACGAATTTAAACATTTTTTCCAAATATGATTTACTTTCTGTACTCAGTATAGTACATAGATAGAGAAAGTATTGTACCCCACCAACATTTTTGATACCGACATTTCACCGGAAATACCGTCTTCATATTCCCTGTATAATTAATGATAATAATTAAAAAAAATCTGATGTGTGCCATTGTTTTGATAAATTCCTATATGAGAAAAGTACAAGTTTTTCAAAGCTGAAACAAAAAACAAGGAATATCTCAAAAACGATCAACTCCTCGAAAAAAGTGTGTGTTATAAATTGTGTGTTTTAATGTGCTCTACATTTTTTTTGTGTGGTAAGTTTTTGTCCATTTCTTACGGTTCAACAGTTATGCAAAATTCCTCCAGAATAAAGTAGTCATCAGAGGCTATTCCCAGAAAATCCAAGATAAACATACTATTTTTCAGGTAAATATATTTAATATACGATATTTTAATCAAAATCGTTAGAGCCGTTTTTGAGAAAATCCAAATTTTTGAAAAAAAGTTACATGTAAAGGTTAGTTGGGGTGGGGGTATTTTCTTGAAAATCTTCGTGTCGCATCCTTGGAAGATACCAAACTTAAATACCAAGTTTGGTCTTCAACGGTCTTTTCGTTTTGAGCTATGCTGTCCAAAGTCACAGACGCACACACACACACATACACACACAGACTCACACGGACCTTTTTCCCAAAATGCTTTTTTTTTTGGATTCAGCGGGACCCAAAACATGTATTTCCGGTGAAATCTCGGTATCGAAATTTTGGGTGCAATACAATCCTTCTCTATACATAGTAGTGTAGAGAAAGTAAAAAGCATTTTATTTCCTCTTTAAAGTACATGGTAAGTTCATAGGTGGAGAAGGTATTGCATTCCACCTAAATATTCGATACTGAATTTTCACAGAAAATGCGTATTAGCGCCCCCCCTGCATCCAAAAATATATTTTTTAGAAAAAGGTAATTTGTGTCCGTGTGTCTGTGAACACAATAACTCAAAAACGCAAAGTCGGTAAAATACCAAAACTGATATTTAAGTTTGTTGTCTCCCAAGGATGCAACACGAAGATTTTGAGGAATTCCCCCCCCCCGCCAAACTACCTTTTAAAAAGCAAACATTTTGAAAATTTTGATTTTCTCAAAAATGGATGCTGTAACAATTTTTATTAAAATACTGTATATTTACTTGACGAATAAAATTTATATTTTAAAATTTCAGGGAATAGTCTCTGAAGCGCTGCTCAGAGGCACTACAAAATGAATTACACATTTTTATAAATTTAAAAATTTCTCGCCATCGCCTGTTAGTTTTAAAATTCCATACCCTTTCCATTATACATTAGGCTATGTATTTTATAAGCTGTTCGTTGTGTGAGACAATTGAGGTTCGGTTCGCATGCTCCCGGTTGAGAAAAGTTAAGTAGTTTAAAATCGAAACCAATAGCAACAATCTGAAAACGGTCAACTGTACAAGAAAAACATATATGACATAAACTATGTGTTTTAAGAAGATCTACTGTTGGTATAGTAAGTTTTTGTCTACCTCTTTCGATTTAACCGTTATCCAAAATTCAGCAAAGCTCATCCAGAATAAAGAGCTCTTCAGATGCTATTCCCAGAAAGTTCAAAATATAAATTTTATTTGTGATGTAAAAGCCTTTACTGTACAATATATATTTTTAATTAAAATAAATATAATATAATCAAAAGAAAGAGTGTTTTAATCAAAATTATTGGAGCCATTTTTGAGAAAAACAACATTTTCAAATATTTTTCCCATAAAGGGTAGTTTGTGGTGAGGAGATTTTCTTTAAAATCTTCGTGTCACATCCTTGGAAGATACTAAAAATAAATACCAAGTTTGGTTTTTAAAAGTCTTTTCTCTTTAAAGCTATGCTGTCCACAGACATAGACACATAGACACACACGCACACACGGGCCTTTTCATAAAAATGTTTTTCATAACATTTTTGGGTGGAATATACCTTCTCCAGCTACTAAGTGCTTTGTGTTTGCATACGTGCTAGAGAAAGTAAAATGGGTCTAACTATAAATAAAATTGCAACCTTTTAGTAATGGTATGTATTATTTGTTTTATGATTGAGTATGCAGTAAAAATATCAAAGAATTAGACGAAACCTTTGGATTTTTGATTTTCACAGAAATTAATTTATCGGACACTCTAAGCTATAAACTAAAGAAAGAATGATTTTTGAAAAAGGCGCTGATATAAACTATTACTTCAATGAATGTAGTGGTATATCGAAACTTTAAATGGGACAAACATCTCGGAAGAGAAGCACTTGCACAGTTTTTGCTCGGAACTCAGCATCCCTAAGGGGACGATCAACAGAGATTCGCAACCTCTAGACGCCTTTCTTTACAACGGTGAAGGGCGCATGCTGATCCAAACATTTAGAAGGCGATATCACATCGTTTGCATGGAGCTGCTATCTTTTTGTGTTTCGCTGGAGGCTATACACGCAGCTCTTTTCAACCTTCTCTTCGATACTCTTGGGGGAATCGGCTTTTTCTGCAGCATACGTCCCTAATTAACCTTGGCTCTGCCGCTCGATACTCTGATGGACTCCTCGAGTATGCTCTCTGGAACGAAAAAGTAATGCAACTTGTTTCATCAATGGCCTTCATAGACATAGGATCTTGATTAATTAGTAAACAAGATGGAAGGGCATGCCTAGATGTTTTTATTTTGCAACGGAAAAGAAGCACTTAAATCTAAGTTATGAGAAACTACGATAGAATTTCTGGCTTCTGAAATTGTTTACGTAGATGATTATTATTATTGAAGGTTTATTATTAATATGTAAAATCTATACATGACATTCACATTAATAATTACAACCGTCTTATAGATCGGCTAGATTCATTCGAATCATGTTTTGCTTTCCTAAGTTTTGCTTCCCTTACCTTAAGCCCAAGATATATTGATTGGGTTTTTAGATTATGCCAAAAACTAAAAAATCTTATATATTCGGTTTTCCTTCTAGTTTTTTGTATGTAAATTAGAAATAAACTTTATGTTTATATGCTCTTTTACATATGAATAAGAACTTTTTTATCACCTTCTCTAGCTCCGTAAGTATAATGTACATAGGAATAGAGAAGGTATTGTATTCCAACCAAAATTCGAAGTCGAAATTTCACCGCAAATATAAGTTTTGGGGTCCCCTGAGTCCGATAAAAAGCATTTTTAGAAAAATATCCGTGTGTATATGTGACTGTGGACAGCATAGCTCAAAAACGAAAAACCGTTTAATACCAAA
Organism: Hymenopus coronatus; assembly: GCA_030762935.1. NCBI lineage: Eukaryota > Metazoa > Arthropoda > Insecta > Mantodea > Hymenopodidae > Hymenopus > Hymenopus coronatus. Next base: position 77,618,127 of record CM060894.1, read on the forward strand.
CTTGGTATTTAGGTTTGGTATTTTACATGGATGCAAAACGAAGATTTTCAAGAAAATCTCCCCACCACAAACTAACTTTTATATGGAAAGTTCTTCGAAAGTTTTTATTTTTTATAAAATGGCACTAAAGATTTTGATAAAGATTCCGTATACTAAAGAAAATAAAATAAAATATAATGTATATATTATATTTTCTGAGAATAGCCTCTTCATTGTGGATGAATTTTGTCGAATTTTTCATAATTGCTAAACCATAAAAGATAGACAAAAAAAAAAGTACTACAAAAATGCAGATCTCATCAAAACACACAATGTATGTCCTTTATGTTTTTGTTGTGAAGGTAACCGTTTTCGAGATATTCGTTGTTATTGGTTACATTCGCATGACGTACTGTATAAGTAGTGTATAGAGAAGATATTGTATAGCACCCAAACTTCAATTCCTAGATTTCAACGGAAATACATATTTTGGTTCCCCTGAATCCTGTCTATGGACAGCATAGCTCAAAAACGAAAAGAGCGTTGTATACCAAACTTGATATCTAAGTGATATATGTGATCGTCGGGATAGTGGGAGGATAAAATAGGGGAATTCTTGGGTGAAGCGGTCCCGCACAGCACCCCGCGTTAGTCTCCGAAAGACTCTCTCTTCAGGAGTGAGTACATTACTTTTCTATGGAAGAGTAAACAAAATGATGGGTGGCGGGAGTACAATGGAGATTAGCAGATACTGACAAACGATATTTCCAACGGGCCACTGAAAATAGATGTAATGTAAAAAAAGTAAAAATATGATTATGTGACATAAACAGGCAAGAACTAGAATTTGAATGTTAATAAATCATTTGAAATAGAAAATGAAATAAAGAAATAAAGAAAATGAAATAAGCAAAGAAAAATACAGTACTTTGGAATTGGGTGTGAAAGAAGGACGGGAATAACATGTCTTGGTTTGGCAGGGTGGAAAGCTCATTAAATATTTGACGGTGCTTGTAGGAGAATTTGCCATTATATAGGGAAGAGGAATAACGACCAAATATGTTAGAGAACAGAACGAATTTGTTAATGGGAAATGAACTCGCTCGGCCTATTTATTTCTTTTTTAAGTTGTTTCATGTATTTTGATTCCGCTATTGTTCTATGCTGGGAATTGAGAACTTATAGATTAATATACATAACTTTTACTTTGTTTATCACGCATATATTAGGCAGAGAAGGTATTACATTATACCCAGAAAGTCAATATCGATATTTCACTGGAAAACATGTTTTGAGTTCCCCTAAGACCTTTTAAGAAAAAGTCTTCCCGCGCATGTGAACGAGTGAATGTGTGTGTGTATGTGTGTGTCCATGCGTTTGTCAACAGCATGAAAAAAATACCGAAATGTCGTTTAATGCCAAATTTGGTATTAGGTTCGGCAATCTTAAAGGATGTAACATGAATATTTTCCCCAAAAATATCAGTCCTCAACTATCCTTTATATAAACGTTTTTCCAACCTTTTTTTATTTTCTCAAAATTATTCTAGCAGTTTTGATTAAAATAAAAAGTTTATGACATTCTCCTGTTAGAAGTTTTCAAATTATATGCTCAATTTTTTTTAAAATGGTCTCCAAATTCTATTAATTCTGAATGATTTTTGTATAACTATAAACCGTAAGAAATAGACAAAATATTACACACAAAAATTAAGAACTCGTCAAAGTATTGGTAATATTTTCAATTTATTGTTTTGCTTTAACGTCTCTTTATCTGGTATATTTATCGGAGGATGAGTGATGAATTGGTTGAAATAATGCTCATACCAATAGGTCCATAGAGCTTAAAGTTATTTGTCTTTTCAGGGTAAAGGAAAAAACTCCTGATATAACCTCATCAAGGTAACTCATCTTAGACTGGAATTCGAGACCTTTCGAATGTAAATACCACAGAGATAGGCCTTCAAATACTTAGATGTTAAAATTGCGCTAACTTTTTTGTCAGAAAATAAAGCTACTTTATCTCGATAAGAGTAGTAAACTTGTTACTTAACAACTTTTATACAAATAAAATACTGCATAATATATTATACCAGTAACACAAAATGTTGTGGGGTACAAAAAATAGATATTGTTACTGAGGTAACCCGTGTTTAGTGCCACTGAAACGCAAAATAAAACTAGATAACGAAAAAAGAAATAAAGCAAATTTATCAAACGACTGGTTTACGCATTCCAGCATAAATTAAAAAATGATTACAACTGCATCAAAATGTTTTAAAATAAATTAAATGGACAATTACTCCTATAAACACTTAGTATGTAATTGTCAATAGAAACCAATATATTTAAAATGTACTACTTTGTGAAGTACGTAATTAAGAGGCTGTATACCTGGGACTCTGAAGTAGTAGGTACCTTTGAAAATTCGAATGATGATTACCTCTCCCTGTTCTGCACGAAATTACCGTTCACAGATCTATGGAATTTATTGTAGGTGAATTTTCTCCTTTATCCTTATAATTTAAATTTCGTACAACGCCTGCTATTCCTTAAACGGATGAAAAGTCCTCTGATACTCATGCAAAAGTATCTGAAACATCTGACTCCTTAACCTCCCACTGACAGTTCTCCAATGCTGCATTGCCTATAAGTATCCTTTGGCTGTGGAACAACCATAGACCGGATATAAGATTGCACATTCCCAGGCCACCAAAATAACATTTTTAGAAAATAAATATGGACTTTTTTTTTTTTTACATGAGATTTATTAAAATATTTTGGAGTTTGTATCGCGTATCTTTTCTCTTTTGTTCATTATCTTAATTGCTAAATTTTTACCATTTATTTAATATACTGCTTGAACTGAAATTACACTGGAATTTTCAGTGTCTACGTTGCTAGAAGACTTAATAATATCTGTGATGAATAGGAGGAATCTATTGAAAGCTTAACTGAATATTTTAAGCTTTATGATATCAATAGGAACAGAATCTGGACATTTCTGAAGTCAGTCATTTGCACGATATGTTTCATTGGAAGAACGATCTTTCTTCTATAGAGATACCCTTAATGGTTCACTAAAATATAAACTGTATGCAAAAAGGGTAATTTGGTCATCCGTATTTAGTACTAAGATTACAGAAGTACTGATGTAAATGGAAGGGTTTGTATAATTGCTTTTTCCTGATGAAATGACACAAATGGAACTTTATTTTGTGAATTTGTAGATGTTTTATCTATTCATCTGGAGAGCAGATGGCATCCATTTCTCTTCAAAACCGATCGCTTGGTAGCATTATAGGACTCTTATGACCTATTTGACCTACTATGTCCGTATTACAGAGTGTCTGTGTTTTACTTGAAAGTAATTTCACATCAGAAACCAGTGACATTATTTCACTACCATTTGTGTGGTATCTTGCGTGGTCAATGCTTCATCTAAAATAACATATTGTGACAGTGTCATTTTCTGCAGGTTGTTCTTCCGTCGTCTTGTATGTGAGTCATCCCAGTTGGAGTCCTTGGAATGCGAAACAACACACGAAGTGCGGAGCGGTGGTAACCAGAGTTTTTCCAGAACCTTCGGTTCCTACAAGTTCCCAGAAAGTTCTGTGACGTCATGTTCTAGCTATAAAATGAGGAAGAATTGCACGCCAAAATGTGTAGTGAATTGCATTGAGTGGTTTGTGACTGGTTACTCGTGAGTTGTGGATAGAAAAAGTCATCAACTGTGTGCACGTCCTAGCGGCTAGTTAATTATTTGCAGCGGGGATTTAAAGACCTTATTTGTTATCAATCTTTAAGTCAACAAGGACGTTTGTTACAATATTTTGCATGCAAAAATCTAAATTCTGAAACATGTGACTTAATATAATTTTGCAATTGAGCCCCTCAAATATTCGCAACATTTAGTTGTTTTGTTATGACAAGGTTGTAAATAAATTAAATTGAGATTTATTTATGCACTATCTCTAACTGTTGCGTTCTTAGTGTCTCTACTGGGAGTGAAATACCGCTTAATTTTACTCAGATACCTCTTTATTAGGATTGAGGTTCTTTTACGTTATAAATCTACGACACAGGACCAACGGCTTTACTTCCCTTTCGAAGGAAGCTATGCTAAGGATTTTACCCTCGAAAAAACCCATTGCCCTCCGCGGGCTTGAAGTTGCGATCTTGGGAACCAGAGGCTAGCATGTTACCTCTAGAGTCCGGAGGACGGACGATCAAAAGGCACTGACTACCTTGTTATTCTGAAGAACCAAGATTTGAAGTTAAAGGAGTCCAATAACTATAACAGTTTGTTTCATGTTGTGCACATTTTGAGCATTTATTATACAATTTAAATTAAATTCAGAATATTGTAATCATCGAGTCTGGCTAATTTAAACAGAGTAAGCTACAAGTATGAATACTTTGTAATTTCATATACATATTAATACTTGGTTATATATTAATAAATGCTACAAATAAGGTAATCAAAGTGCATTTTGGTCTTTGATGGACAAGTAATTTAATTTATTTTATTTTACGCTACTGAAAACTGCAGTTAGAATCTGGTACACATATACAGCTTAAACCTTAACTAAGAACAATTTTGTATAAGAGCTTGTGATAAACAATTATTATGAAAGAAAAAGACAGAAGTAAAACAAACATTTGTATCATATACTTTTTCAGATAAACATTGAGCAGAGTAAAATAAAACTATCTATTAAATACAGGCATAACTTTCATTTTGGCTTTGAAATCTCTCTTTTTTTGTGAGAATTTATTTATTTCTTCTAGCTAGAATTAGATTGGCCCTTGTTACATCTTTCACTGCACCAATTGTGCTTTTAGCTCCAAATGTCTTATATTGTCACGATATATCTCTTCATTTCAATGATGAGACAGCATAAATTATATTTCATACAGTGTCTGCATGAGCCTATTACATTTTATATTTTTGTGATATAATTCAGAAATTTAGCAGTGGTGGAAAACTCCGTGAAATCTGACTCAGTTGGATCACTTTCAATGGCCGGTTCACATTAGTCTGGATGATTGAGCATTCTAGGACCAAAGGCAAACACCATTCAGTATTTTTCATGGCTTTCTCTGTTAAACGGTGAACACTGTCTACTTCATAATACCAACATTTCTCTTCTACTTAAATATGCTTCTCTTGTTTTATGCTTCTGCTTTCTAGTGTTATTACTTTCTCTACATGTTCTACTTACATGGTATATAGAGGAAATGCAAATGGCGTGTTATTTATGGACGCTCTCTAACTGCTATGGTTCTCAGCGTCCCATTCTATACTGGGCGTGAAAGACCGTTTTTTTAATTTTGCTCAGAGGCCTCTCTATCAGGCTTGAGTTTCTTTTACGTACCGTAAATCTACAACACGGAACCCATGGAACCCACGGCTTTACTTCGCTTCCGAAAGAAGCCATGCTAAGGATTTTTACGCCTGAAAAAATCCATTGTCCTCCGCCGGGTTTGAACCCGCGACCTTGGGTATATGAAGTTAGCATGGTAACCACTACACCACGGAGGGCGACTGTGTTTAGAGGAAGTATCGTATTCGACCCAAAAATTGATTCCGAGATTTCACCGGAAATATATGTTTTAAGTTCCCTTGAGTCCGAGAAAAGCATTTTTAGAACAAATCTGTCTATGTCTGTCTATGCATATATGGACAGTATAGCTCAAAAAGAAAATAAATAAATACAAACTTTGTATTTAAGTTTATTAACTTACAGGGATATGACACGAAGATTTTTAAGAAAATCTCCCACCGCAACTACTTTTACATGGAACAGTGTTTCAAAATTTTCATTTTCCCTAAAACCGTTTAACAATTTTGATTAAAATATCGCATATTAAAGTTATTTACATCACAAATAAAAGTATATCTTGAACCTTCTTGGAATAGCTTCTGAAGACCGGTTTATTCTGGATGAATTTTGCTGAATTTTGCATAAATATAAATCTTAGGAGATAAACAAAAATTACTGCATAAAAATGTAGATCTCAATAAACACACATTTACGTTATAAAGACTTTTTCGTGGATTTTTTTTTTTTTTTTTTTTTTTTTTTTGCATTTGCTCTGGTTTGCAACATTCTTCTTCTCCTTTGGGGGTGATTAATGCTTAAGTCCATTCTGTTAATTTTATAATGTCTACTTAAGCATGAGTCGTTGCACATAGAAATCCTAATGGCTAAATAATAACAAAAATGTTACTCCAAAGGATTAATCGTGAAGATGGAGATTTGTCACTCCAAAGAGATAACTGTTTTCTCTGCAAGTAGGCATACGTTTTTCATTTTGCAATCTCCTATAAGTTTCATAGACATCAGTGATTAAGCATGTTACAAATTGAATCATTATAATAGTATCAAAACACACTTTAACTCAATTTTTTCAGTTAGAACTTTTGTCCAAAAGCAATGGTTTGTGTTATTATACTGGGATATTCTATGGGGCAATTATTATGTTTGTTCAGCTAAATGCAGTCTCAATTAAACTTAAGGTTATTCGCTAGCGTGTTTATTTATAACTTCAATGCGTTCTAAATTAAGGTCTTTGTAACTCATCATTGTGTGTGTATCCTTCCTGAGGGGATTCCACATTGCAGCCGCCATCATATTGTGCGACAGATCCCAGAAGAGTAGAATGAAATTAGAGTATTATCGATGGGAGGCCGAAACCTGACCGCAGTGAAAGAGCCACCGTGAATGACCCCCTAACATAGTCCAAGCAGTTTATCTTGATGTGGGGACAGCTAGTGAATCATTAACATTAAAACATCTGATGTGTTCCATTCACATGCCTTTCTCTAGCTACTCCACAAACAACTTTTCTTGCAAAAGATTATTCCTTTCTCCACGCCATACTAATCAATTAAGCATTACCAACGTTAGTCTTTTACTTTCTTCTTTATAAATATAACGTAAATAAGGCAATACACTAGACTAAGGTGATATCAAATCTTCTATAAGCCGGTCGCTATGTGAAACAGTTGAAACTAGATTCTCCTTTCTTAGTAGTAATTTGAGAAAAGTTTAAGTCCGAAGCTCAAAACTGAAACTAATAGCTCAAAAATCTCGAAAACTGTCAGCTCTAAAAACAAAATGTGTATGTTTTGTAGAGGTAGCAATAAATTGTGTGTTTTAACGAGATCTACTTATTTGCGAGGTAAGCTTTTGTCTATCTTTTACGGTTTACCAGTTACACAAAATTTATACAAAAGCAAGAAGAGATATTAAGAAGCTATTCCTAGAAAATTCAAAATATACATTTCGTTTTTCATGATAATATCTTAGACATGTGACATTTTTAATAAAAATCGTTACAATTAATTTCGAAAAAATTAAAATTTTCGAAAAATTTTCCATATAAAGGGTGGCTCCCTGAGGGGGTCTTTTTTTTTTATTTCCGGTGAAATCTCGGTATCAAATTTTTGAGTGGACTACAAATACATTATCTACTGTGTGCATTGTACAAACGGAACAGTAAAAGTAAATATGAAAGTAGTTGGTAGTAGCGAATGCTGTGCCATCTATCCACAGATAGTGAAATTAGGTCGACTGAACGACACCTAATCCCATTTTCTTCGTACGTCTTGAAACAAAATAGTCATCTGCCCGATACTTAGAGAAGCAGCACGTGTGTGTGTGTGTGTGTGTGTTTGTGTGTGAGAGAGAGATTCAGAGAGAGGGAGAGAGAACACATGCATGCACATACAGACAAATACATTTGTGCATATTAATATTTTTATTTGTGTAAAGTTTAAAAATAGCAGATGGGTTTGGTTTAGAAGCTTAGACCCAAATTTAAATCATTTCCGTTTAACGCTTTCTGATAGGCTTGTATATGTAAATAATTATTGCTAAGTACTTTCTTTTTTAAAATGATAATTTATGAAATGTGAAATTCATTAAGGTTCACTTCTAATGTTTGAACAGTAAAATGAGTTTAATATTCAGGTCACAAAGTGATAACGGTGGGCGGAAAAATAATTAATTAAAGACCTTAAAAAGGAAACGTAAGCTCTCAAGTATTCCCCACGTGGCTTCTGCTATTTAATATTTCATTCCATTTTCATTTTTCGCTTACCCCAGGCTTTTCTTCCATCTTCTTGTTCCTGCACGTTAATTGCGGAAAAGTCTTTGCGTTTTATCACATGATTATTTGTTTTTAATGTCTTGGCATAAATTAGCCTGGAATGTCTGGAGGGAGAGAGAGACTCTCATTTTCTCCTTTTCCTTAAGAAAGTAATTGCTCTGAGATTACGAGGACATTTTAATGACCCAGAAGGTACATTACGGAGCTCCGTGCAGCAAGGGCTCCGGTACTGTCTGAGAAAACTTCTTAGTCCGTAGGGCTGTATACTTTCATACCGTTAATGGGGTTTTGATTATGAGAAATATTTGAGTCAATAATAAAACCACCTTAACGCTCATTATGCATATAATACTAAAATCTGAAGTGTTACATACATATGACTTTCTCCTGTATTAGTAGCTATATAAAATATTCTTAAGAACCCTTATTTTTATTTTCTCTAGCACGTATGTGCATACAATGTACATAGCCAGAGAAGGTATTGTATTCCACCCAAAAATTAGATATGGAGATTTCACCAGAAATATATGTTTTGATGTTCAAAAAATAGTTTTAGAAAAAGTGTGTATTTATATGTGTGTGTTTGTGGACAGCATACTAGAAAAGGAAAAGACGTTAAATAAAAAGCTTGGTATTTATATTTAGCATCTCCCAAGGAGGCGACAAAAAGATTTTGAAAAAAAATACCCCGGGTGGGAATTCAGTTATAAGAAAATTTCTGGAAAGAACATGCTGACAGTTCCAAAGATCACCCAGTCTTATACACATGAACTTGATGATTCTGATTTTGATTAACAACAAACATTTCTCTCTAAACGAACTCTAAAGTTGCATGGTGGAAACTAATTTTAGCTCACTTCTGAAGCGTGGTGGTACTGCGTCTACTTCACATTCAAGAGGTCCCTAGTTCGAATCTCGGTTAGGTTGATATACCTAGGGTTTCTTTCTGCGGGGTTTTCCCTTATCCTGGGGAAACGAATGTTGAGTAACTCTAGACTATGGACTCCGGGCTCATTTGAGCAGCATTTCACCCATCGTCCGACATGACCTGCTAGAGTAAAGAGCGTTAAACTACGAAAATTATAATCTTATTTCACAGGATTATTTTTCAAAAGAGGATTAATTATGAAGGTGATACAATTAGTACAGAGTTGTGTCAACTGGAGTCGAAAGTTATAAAGATGTACTTAAATTTGAGGAATTGTATAAAAATAAAATCAATAATACGAAATAATCGAAATTAAAGCAATAGTTTCAATAGAGCAATACGACTTCAACTTGAAGAAATCGAATGTTATAATGATTTAATTCTTTTTGGGGAATTTTATAAGAATCACTCTTATGGGAGATACAAGTCACAACATTGTTACGTTTACGTGCCAAGTAAATATTTAACCGTGTATAGATATATTCTACATTTTAACCACAATCCTATGTGTATACCACTGTCGTTGTAGAGGGCTTTCTGGAATCATTTAGCGTAAACACTTCACTTAATACGTATCTGGACGAGAGAAGATATCTTAGCACCTTTCCGAGCTCTTATCGGCCTTTGCCGACCTCGAAGAGAAACGACCCTATTTTTTTCAGCAAGTGACGGAAACCAGCGAAGTCGAGTTAGAATATCGATAGCTATCGATACATCAAGGGTCAACGAGGAAAAAAAAAAAGAACAGGGAAGTTGGTCCAATAGATTTCAGCACATCTCTTTCCCTCTCACTGAGAGCTTAGGGACTTCACTCCAACTTCTTGATTAAATCGACTAAACGAGAAGCTAAAATTAAATTACTGTTACTATTCAGCACAGTAAGCAACCAGAGTTAAGAGTTATGACATTTTTTACCTTGATACGTGGTAAAATTAAAATTCAATATAACTTACAGGAGTAGTAACTGACACATTAATATAACATTTCGTGACGTTTTTCTGTCACCACTGAACTGTCTGTGATTAAATCTCATCAGAACCGTCCTCTCAGTTGAGGCGTTTTTCAGGTTTATGTCAGCCCTCATAACTCCAATTCCGGGGAGTTGGACAAATCTTAGTTCTGGAATGTTTTCTCTACATGTATGTACAATGTACACAGTAGATAGAGGAGGTATCGTATTCTGCCCAAAAATTCGTTACCGAGATTTCTCCGGAAACAATGTTTTGAATAAAAAAGTAGTTTATAGTAAAACATCCATATGTATGTCCGTGTGTCCAGTGTCTGTGTGTGTGTGTGTGTGTTTTCGGTAGTGTTTAACGCCCGCTTTTACTGCTCTGGCACAGCAGGCGATGACACTGATGATACATGAAGATGGATCCTCGGTGGAATGTGATGGCGGGGGAAACCGGAGAACCCGGTGAAAACCCGCCCCTACTCCGCTTTGTCCACCACAAATCTCACCTGCGGTCGCTTGGGATCGAACCCGGGCGGTCTAGGTGAGAGGCGAATAGTCTGACCACTCGGCCAAGGTGCGTGTGTGTGTGTGTGTGTGTGTGTGAACAACACAGCTCCTCAAAAACGAAGTCAGTTAAATACCAAGCTTGATATTTAAGTTCCCCATTTTTTAGGGATGCGACAAAAAGATTTTCAAGAAAATCCCTCATCCCAAACTACCCTTTACCTATGATATTTTGATGTCCTCAAAATTGCCTCTAATGGTTTCGATCAAAATATCATACGTTTAAGATATTTATATGACAAATGAAACTTAAGTTTTGAATTTTCTGGAAATAGACGTCTCTGAAGACGTCTTAATTTTGGATACATTTTGGCAACTGCTAAACCGCAAGAGATGGACAAAAACACAAAAGATGTACATCTGTTAAAACACACAATTTATGTAATTATATATTTGTGTTAACCATTTCCGAGATATTCCTGTTATTTATTTACATTTTAAGCTACTTAGAATTTCCTCAAACGGAATGACATTATTCCTTTCATATTTCTTTTGTTTTACTCTTGATCATATAAACCAGAACTGATTTTTAATTGTATCACATACAAAACTTTTAAAAATTGACTATCACCCTAGCGGAGTTCTTTATTTTCCTTCTAATTACAATGGCAAGCAACAAGACAATTTCTGGTAATTTTATAGTTATTAAAAACAAAGATTCCATCTGCAGACCTGCTAGAGGATAATAATGGATGAATTGTCGAAACGCGTTCAGGCAACTTCTAACAACATTTCAGCGAAGAAGTGTGAAGAATGCACTTCCAAAAACGATTTCTAGAAATATTTATTTCGAATAATCTTTTGTAAAAACAGTTTATTTACAGGTAGAGAAGCTTATGAGAAAGAAGCGAATCAGATTTTTTGTCCAAATGGTGCATCGGTATTGCACTTCGTTTCGTAAGTGCTTTCAGGACTTTCTTGGGTGGTTTGTGTATCTAAGACTGTTCAAGATTTCAGTAAACATAATAAAAAGATTGTGTGCCACGCTTATGGAAGTTTGCAAAATGAAGTAGGTACGTTATTAGAGTGACAGAAGTTTGAGCATGAAAAAGTAAAACAAAGGAAGAAGCAGTGTTTTTAAAAGTAATCAAGCGACTTCACATCTCTCCCGCGGCACTTTCAGTGTTGTAAGAGTGCTCAAGCCTATCAGCATAACCTTATTATAAACTCATGATTAAAAACAGTCTCACTTCTTCAGGGCAGGTAGAAAGGCGTATAACAGATTATTAACGAAAAGAATGAAAAGTTTTCTTCTTTAATAAACCAGATGGCAATGAATATAAATTTCAATAGACAAAAAAGGAAAGAAAAAAGAGGTAAAAATCTTACTTGGACTTCTTTTTATTTTAAGCAATAATGAAAAATTGCTCCCTTCTCTCTTTTTCTCCCCTGCAAAAGCCCACGTTCAATTTAAAATGGTAAGAAGGGCCAGCGATGATTTCATTTTGAGTTTTTTAACTTTAATGAGTATTTTTCCTGGTGCATATTCTTCTACTTTTCATCATCCTTCTTCTCGTAAAAAATTCATCTCCCTCAAAACTTTATTCTTAACTCATCGCGAAGAAGCTGCTGCAACTTGTTTCCTCCCCTTCTTTTCCAATTTTTCCAGTGTGGCAGACAATGGTTTATCGCTGACGCCTTAGCCCTCAATTAACTGTCATTCACTGGAACGATAAGAGTTCAGACCTTTGACTAAATGTAATTAATGGCTGCCTCTTCTCTAACGCATAGGAAAAACAAAGATCTCATCAATGTCCATCAGCAGTATCTATATAGTATACCTCTTGATAAGTCTTTATACGACCTTCTAGGTCTTTTGCTAAGACTACATTACATAGAAGAGGTAACAAATTCGGCCCAAAGTTTAAATAATGGGATATGGTAGGAAATATAGATACTCAGGTTCCATAAGTAATGCCGCGCTGTAGGGCGCTTATGACCTCGGCAGTTGAGCGCCCTTAAACACCATTATCATCATCATCATCATGCCGCGCTGTAGACTACTCGCCTCTCACCAAGGCGGGCCCGGTTTCGATCGCAGGTTTTGTCCTCCTTGGTGTATGCTCACTATGATAGCCTTTTGTGCCCAAGGTAGTAGTCTGCCAGCGGCTGGCGTACCGTGAGGTTGTCTGCCCGCTGTGTGTGTGTAACCGGTTTGAACTAGCGAGAGTTGTTTTGTTTTGTGTGCTGCTGCATACAGCTACAGTTCTAGTGTCGGCGCGTCCACCGGTTGAATTGGGTAACCTTTTCATACCTGTTTTCTAAGAATACAACGGTAATCATGGCAGTTTATAAACGTGTGAATACTATCAAAATTCAGTTTGATACATCAGCGAGTAAACCCAGTGCATTAGAAATACACCAGTGGCTAGTAAACTTCTTGGGGCTGCAAGCAGATCAAGTGGATACTCTCCAGCTTCATACCAGAGAAAGAGCGATCTATGTGAAACTGATATCAGCGGTATTGTATGATAATCTTCTGGCTCGTTATAAGGATGAGCAGCATTTTACGTATGCCTCCGGAGAAATCACCAACGTGAAAATTACACCTGGTGACCAGCAAACGGTTAATGTTCGAGTGTTTAACTTGCCCTCCGAGGTGCCACTCACAGTGTTATCCCAGGAATTGAGTAAATACGGTACAGTGTATGACATACGCCGAGAAAAATGAGGTTCCCAGTATCTTCTACCGTCCAACAATGGCGTACATGCAGTGAAGATGGGGTTGAAACGTAATATACCGGCTGGTTTGATAATCGATTCGTATTTGGTGGCCATTAGTTACATCGGTCAACCACAAGCTTGTCACCTGTGTCATGGCACTACGCATTTGAAAGCAGCTTGTCCGCTTCGTGCAACGCGGCTTCCCATAAATCCCAGGAATCGACCGGTCACTTTCAGCGAGGCGGTGGGTGCTGTCACATCTTCTCCTGCTGGGGATCAGGAACCACCGTCCATTACGACGGGCAACTCTGCCGTGGAACCGACTTCTGTGAATGTCTTACAGCAATCTTCAGTTGCCGACAGTAACATTCCGACAATGGAGGAGACACCGCTGGTTGCTGAGAAGCCCGAACATGTAAACGAGGATAAGCACTCAACACCCATTGATGAGCCACGGGAACTGTTGGAACCCCCTTCAGGAGCTGCTATATCGGCCGACTCTCAGGACGAAGCTATGGAAGTTTTCAGTGATGAAGAGGTGGAGTTGTCGGCGAGTGAGATATCACACTTGCGGCAGAAGGGTTCTTCCCTGTCTAGCCGTGACCCTCGGCTACGAGGTCAGTACCGGCGATTGGAGGGAGAATTTATCTCGGCGCGACAGTTTTCGCAGGACGTATCACAATTGTTCAGTTCCACTCAAACGCGAGGAAAAGTGAAGGACATTGAGTCTGGTAAGCGGCCGGCAGCGGATGATAGAGATAGTTTTGAGGATCTCCAACGCTCGTCTAAACTTACTAAGGATGATGCGTACCTGGAAACTGACAACTGATGTGCTTTGGTTCTGTGGTGATAACCGCTATTCTCATCTGGCGCCGTCTCCAATACAAATACTCTTCATTTGGATGCCTCTAGGTCTGCAAATGTGGGCTTCGCTTAACGTTAACGGCTTGCGACAGGTGGTTAAACAAACTCTTTTACGGGACTTCTTGATCAGTAATGATATAGATCTGTGCTTCTTACAAGAGGTGAATATTTGTAATCTGGACTTCTTGTATGGCTTCGATTACGAGACAAATCTTGGTCCTGAGGGTACTGGTACAGCGATTGTTTACCGGCAAGGACTACATGTACACAGCTTTGAGTACCATCCTTCCGGTAGGGCTATTTCGGCTATATTTGATAATGTTACCTTCGTGAATATCTACGCCCCTGCTGGTAATAATAAAAGAAAACAACGAGAAGATTTTTTTCGGCAAGACCTCCTGCCGTATATACCATCCGGAGCACCCTTTGTGATTGTGGGTGATTTTAATTGTACGCTGGCGGCTAAAGATCAACGAGGAGCCTTCAATGGGTGTATTACTTTGCAGCAATTGGTGGAACAACTAAGCCTGAAGGACACCTGGGAGCATCTGTATGGCGACGAAGTCCAATTTACCTTCGTGAGAGGACAATCAGCTTCGAGGCTGGACCGTATGTATGTTACGGCTGAGCTGATACCACGCATTCATCGCACGGAAATTGTGCCCATATCCTTTAGTGACCATAATGCACTCATTCATGCTATTCAAGGCCGGGTTACGAGCTGCAGTAGAGGCAGAGGTTACTGGAAGCTTAACTGCTCATTGCTTACGGATGAGGAAGTGTTATCCGATTTCCAGGACTGTTGGTCCCGTCTGCGGGAATCCTTTCTGCTAGCACCGAATAAATCATATTGGTGGGTGTGTAAAGCTAAACCTGCGCTACGATCCTTCTTTCGAGCTGCAGCTTGCCGTCGCGCTATGGTTAGAAGGGAAACCATGGATTTTTATCTCCAAGTCCTTCATGAGCTTCACAAACGCCAGCAGCAAGATGAATATGTACAACAACTTGTGAAAGGAGTCAAAGAACACATCAAGGCTCGAAAAACACGAGAACTACAGGGGAATCTGGCTAGAGTGCATTCGGCGGAGATAATGCATGGGGAAAAGGCAAGCTTTTACCACCTGGCAAAGGAGCGTAGACATGGTCGCTAGAAGATTATCACACAACTAGATGTGGGTGGTGCCCGAGTTTCCACCACGCCAGGAATTCTTCAAGCAGTACAAGACTTATACAGACAACGATTGTCAGGACCCACAGATTACTCCCACACCGCAGAGAGGTATATGTCCGACTTTGTTCCCGTTGTCCCGGAGGAGTTGCAGCAGGATTCAATGCCAATTGCGGCGTCGGAGTTGTTGGAAGTGATTCAGGCATCCAAAATGCATGCATCCCCTGGACCTGATGGCCTGCCATATGAATTTTACAAGCACTGCTGGCCATATATTCGGAAGGAATTGCTTCAAGTGTTCCAAGAAATGTGGGATGCAGAGAGCGCACTACCTACTTTTGCGGACGGTATAATCGTGCAGATTCCGAAGAGTGCTCGGCCGCAGACACCACAGGATTTTCGACCAATCACGTTATTGAATTGTGATTACAAGTTATTTATGAAAATCATTGGTGCTCGTATGCAAAACATACTCCCACATATGATTAGTGAGTTCCAGGTTGCATTACATAAAGGAGCGACCATTCACCATACGTTGGCTGCTGTAGAAGATTGTATATTGCATTGTACAGAGGACGAGAAGTCTGCTGCTATCATAAACTTAGATCTCGAAAAAGCCTTCGACAGTGTTGTTCACGAGGGGCTATGGAAACGATTGGAGGTTTTGAACATGCCTCAAAAGCTTGTAAACCTAGTTAGAGCCCTGTATGGTGTTGCGTCCTCCAAAGTACTCTGCAATGGATTTTTAACGGCAGCTATTCCCGTTAAACGCTCCGTGCGCCAAGGTTGTCCCATGTCGATGATATTGTTCGCCCTGTATGTTGATCCGTTGATTCGACGGCTGCAATCTACTCTTACTGGAATTGATGTGTATGGCCAGAGACTTGCGGTGCGAGCATATGCAGATGATGTTACTGTGATGGTTACCACACACCAAGATGTTCTTCGATTGAGGGATTTTTTACAGCACTATAAGAATAGTACTGGCATGAGCTTTAATTTGCGGAAGTCTGAAATATTAAAGGTTGGAATACGGCCTCCCGATACCTCAGCTTTAGGTATTCCTGTTGTGCAGCGAACAAAGATTTTGGGGATCTACTTCAGTGACAACGTGGCAGACATGAGGGAGTACAATTGGACCTCTCGCATTAATGTCTTACGTGCTGTCATGTATAATCAGAAAACTCGGTTGTTGAATTTGGTACAGCGGATATGGTTCTGTAACTGCTTTGCGTTGAGCAGAATTTGGTTCCTTGCTCATGTTTTACCTCCGACGAAACGTCATTGCCAAAGAATTGATCAGGTAATGGGTTATTTTATTTGGACTGGGAAGCTCTACCGCATTGCGCGTACCCAACTGCGTCTCCCTAAGGGCCAGGGCGGCTGGGGATTACTGGATGTGGCTCTACAGTCCCAGGCATTGATCCTTAAACTACTTCTGTTTGCCCTGGATGATAAAGGTGACCCTGTGGATGTCGTATTACAACAACAGTATGCATCATTTTGGACTCAGGGAGAACGTGACAAGATTCCCCAGCTGTTTCATGCAACGTACCATGCATTCAGTGCGTTACCACCGGAGAAGGTCGCTCGTGGTGATTTTAGTTCTGTGAAAAATGTTTATGCTTCTCTTCGGCGACCTGTTGCTGTTACCCCACATGTACAAGAGAAATATCCTCATTTGCCTTGGAAACGTATTTGGAGCTGTTTTAGCATTCCGCACATTAATGTGGAATGGATAGCGGTAACATATGAAGTGGTCAATGAAGTTCTTCCTACGGCAGACAAATTATATCGTCACCGGATGACCATTTCCAGCAATTGCCCAATTTGCCAAGCAGCGGATTCCCTTCCACATCGCTTGCTCGAATGTTCCGGTAAAGCAGCCATATGGACCTGGGTTTTGGGAAAATGTCGCAATTGGATACCTGACGGTTGGAACCCTTCACCAATCGACATGTTACATCTGAATCTGCCGAAGCTGCATCCCACATTGTACAATTCCCTTATTTGGTTGTTAATGGGCACCTTTACATGGTTACAGATGATGGACAACCCCGCTGATTGTACCCTGACCAAACTCAGGCAATTTTTCTACACTGAGAGATGGAAACTGATCCAGAAACGCCAGACCGCGCCTTTCCAACCATGGCTCCTAAAAATAATAACCACTTGAAATATTCCTGCATCAAATCTTTCCTTACCGATTAAATAAACACTTAAAAAAAAAAAAAAAACAAAAAAAAAAAAAAAAAAAAAAAACCTTAGATGCATTATTGTTATTTACATTAGGAAGTATGCTTAATTGACTAATTGCAAAATAATAAGTAAAAGAAGACCTTAGCTTAATATAATTGGTCCCTAAGGACCAAAAAAAAAAAAAGCGATTAGTCGTAAAATTTGGAAAATTCATCTTATATAAGATACTTTAATGAAATTAATACCATTATTATAAACAATAATAATGATATTTCTTCCCTGCAAAAATTCGGATGGCTATTTAAATAATAATTTTAACTCTTCAAGTTCTAGTAAAAATGAACCACATGATGAATTTTTAAGAATATACATGTAAAAAGGTCCAATTTTATAGTAAAGGAAATTGTAAATTGATCTAAGATATATTATTTATAGTGTAAAAGTATTACTTTTCGCACTCTCCAAAACTGTTGACTTTTCAAAATTTAATAATTTAATAATCAAAATTGGAGCAATATTTCGAAAAAAAAAATAAAAAATAAATAAATAAAAAAAAAAAAAAAAAAGCTTAACGTCCTTTAACCTAGTTAGTCATATCGGACGATGAATGAAATTGGTGAAATGATGCTCAAATGTTCTCGGGGTCCACGGAGCTTAAAGTTACTCGATATTCATCTCCTCAGGATAAGGTAAAACCCCGAAAAAAAAAAAAAACAAAAAACAAAAAAAACAAAAAAAAAAAAAAAAAAAAGGTAGTGGGTTAACACCCGACTGAGGGCGAAGGATTTTTTCGGGTATAAAAATCCATCTTTACCAAGCGACCGCATATGGGATTTGTGGTGGACAAAACGGCGTAAGGGCGTGTTTTCTCCTGATTCTCCACATTCACATAGGGCCTTTTTCTAAAAATGCTTTTTTGGACTCAAAACATGTTTCCGATGAAATCTCGTCATCGAATCTTTGGGTGCATTACAATACTTCCTCTATACACTATGTATGTTTATAATACATATAGAAAAAGTAAACTATATTTAATTTAACTTATTACAAGTTATAATATATACTCGTCACAGAAAAGAATGGAATAAAAATGTAATACTATGTTAAGCTTACCAAAGGTGATTTATATTTAATAAAACTAATAAAATCGTCATTTATGTTGAATTGTTCAATTAGCGAGCCACTTCTTTCTTCTTGTCCTTTCATTTATTTCTTCGCTCCCCTATCTTCACTTCCTCTGCACATACTATGCACATTGTACGTAGAGAAGGTATTGTATTCCACCAAAATTCTATATCGAGATTTCAACAGAAGTATATATTTTCAGGTCCCCTAAGTCCGAAAGAAGCCATTTTAGAAAAAAATGGGCTGTGTGTGTGTGTGTATATGTGCACAACAGAGATCAAAAACGAAAAGACCACAAAACATCAAATTTGTATTTAAGTTTAGTATCTTCCAGCGATACGGCATGAAGATTTTCAATACAACCCCCTACTCCAAACTACACTTTTCATGAAACATTTTTGAAAATTGTGTGCTTCTCTAAATGGCTCTAATGGTTTTGATTAAAATACTGCATATTAAAGATATTCACATTACAAATAAAACGTATATTTTGAACTTTCGTAAGAGATAGACAAAACCATAATTTATATTATATACATTTTCTGTAGAGTTGACCTTTTCCAAGATATTCCTTGTTATTGGTTTCAATTGTAAACTACATACTTTTTTTCAAACGGAAAGACACATTTCGTTTCATCTCTCTTTTGTTTTACTTCAATTTTTCACAAAACGATAGCTTTTAAAAAATTTGACTATGGCTTTAGCCTAGTACATTTCCTTGGTGTCCTTCTATTTAGAAGAAAGCAAAATAATAAGACAATTACTGTTAATCGTTGTCTCGACAAGCTTGATGCAGATACATTAAAATCGTTTGTAAGAATATTTTGTTAGCACAACAGGTAGAGTCATATGGATGGAACTCATACGATTTTTAGATTTTATATTGAAGAGAGAGAGACCTTCTAGACATTGTTGTGCTACAATTAGGAAGCACATTCTCCAACAGAATACATGACCGCTTTTCGTCATAAATTAACTGGTATAATAGGGATTTATAACAGCAACAAGGACATCATACAATTTTTTTTTTAATCTCAAGATTTGGTAATTATTTACAAGTTGGGCCGCTACATCTCTCCGCTGCGACTTATGCCAGTCTTGCACTCTAACGAGACCGGTGTGGTTAGAGAGGGATTATGGGTGGGGAGATGGTTTAAAAAATTAATGTTGTATCCATTGCGCTGTTAGGAGTTGTTGGAAATATCGATAATGAGGTACTACCACGATATTGGAACCTAACCTCGCGCTAAATTTGAAATCCACAGGCTTTGAAATTGTCATCCTAAATACAAAGTCAATCAATCGCACTTAGTTTCATTCGATTTTAGAGTGGCCTAAGTTCTGTATAATAAAATTCACTGAACAGCTGTATCTGCGTGAAACATACTTGTCATACATCAGCACAGCGTCTAGCGACATATGCCGGTGTTGCATTCACCTGCCGCCGACAATGAAACTCAGGTTTTAGGCACTGTAGCGTATAGTATTATTATATATTTACATTGCAAAAGTACTGCAAGACTTCTTTATTTATATTCTGCTCCTTCTAGGCAGCATACTTCATAAATATTCACAAAAAAGGATCGCTACGCGCACGTAATAAATTAGTGTTTAACTTAATTACGGAGCTTTTCCGATAAAAATAATTGGTGTAAACGTAACAAGTATAAACCAAACTTACAGTCAAACCACAATTAGTTTAATTTCTAGAGGGGCCCAAGTTCTCTATAATTACCCAAAATTTTCATGTTTACTGGCTAATTTTACAATGTTTGTAACCTCTCGCATGAACGAAAGAAATCCTTATCCAAAATAATCTTTTTGTATGCGAAACAAAGATATGCTGAAAGTAAATGACCAGGCAGTGAGGGTGAAGGCAAGGTTGCATACCATCAAGGATCACAGTATGATAGTTATCAGTGTATTCAGTAGATGGCGTGTGTCAGAGAGTCCTAACGCAAATGACAATTTGGATACACAAAAAGTTGCATAACATCAAGGCGAACTTCTGCGCACAGCAAGGCCTGGCAGCATGCTTGTTCACTAGGTGGTATACCTGTGAGTGACTAACGCAAGCAGTAATAAGGGCTGAAGTGAAGTGCTTCGTTGAATGGGGTCGTCGTAGAAAGGCTCTCTGCTGTCAAATATGTAAGTTCATCTTTTAAGTATCCAAATTTATTCTGAAATTACTAGACAATTCAGTTGAAATAAACACTATTACGGCTAGAGAATGTGTGGTCAAAATTTATAAAGAAAACCGGGTAATTATGCAGAAATTGGATCGGTCTAAAAATTGAATAAAGCCAAGTGTGATTGACTTTGTGTTTCTGATAAATTTCTAAAAGGTTCTATTTGTCGGAAAGGCTTGTTTTACTTTTTTATTATAGACTAATTGGTGTACATGCTAGAACGTCTGGTATTTGGCGTATATGACGGATATTTAACAAATAATTAAACATAAACGAGTATTATATGAATAATAAATGGTTTATAATGTGTAAGTAATGTTCATTTTTAAAATGAAACAAACTTGGTTTCGTTGCTAGCGGAAGACACTGGATCTATTTGTGTGAAAGGACGTTATATGTCACTATTGGCGGAGAAATACGCTTCAGAATATTACAAAACTAATTATTATTTATATAATACTCGTTTATATATAATTATTTGTTAAATATCCCTCATATATGCAAAATACCAACCATTCCAGCATGTGCACGAATTTGTCTATATATATAAAAAAAATCAACAAGCTTTTCCGAGAAATAAAATCTTTGAAGTCGTCATCAGAAATACAATCTCAATCAATTAAACTTACTTTTGTTCAATTTTTAGAGCGACCGAATTTCTACATAATTACCGAAAACCGTAAGAAACAAAGGTATTTTTGTATACCAAAGTGGTAAAGAACCTCTGTTACAGTAAAATCGCTAAGAATACTTACGCTGCAACCATGAAAAGCTCGACATACATTTTAGTTTCAAGTGTGTACACGATTGTAAGAGTTTCATATAATCACAGTTAGATAAGTAAAGGCAAAGGTCAAGGCTAAGGTTAACTACCAAAAGTAATTATAATTATTTGATGTCCATTTTTTTCATCCATTTAAGAATGTTTCTCAAATGACCAACATATGATTTCCCTGAAATTAGGAAAAAGTAGCTTCTTCTAAAATGTCCCTTGGAAATACTGTTTTAATGTAAACAAATTACTATAAGCTAAGCTATATATATATATTATAGAAAATGCTCACACAGAGTTTTAAAGCAATACCATATACCACATTAATTTTATTTTTGGTTAAATTTTATATATTTGTTTTGCAAAAATCAGCCTATAAAGATTATTTAGATAATTATTTAAAAGTTAGGCCGCTACATCTCTCGGCTGCGACTTATGCCAGTTTTGCACTCTTAACGGGACCGGTGTGGTTAGAGAGGAATTATGGGTGTGGAGATGGTTTAAAAAAATAATGTTGTATCCATTGCGCTGTTAGGAGTTGTTGGAAATATCGATAATGAGGTACTACCACGATATAAAATTAGGAACATAAATTTATATACACACACTAACCTAAACGGATTGGAACCTAACCTCGCGCTAAATTTGAAATCCACAGGCTTTGAAATTGTTATCATAAATACAAAGTCAATCAATCGCACTTAGTTTCATTCGATTTTAGAGTGGCCGAAGTTCTGCATAATAAAATTCACTGATCAGCTGTATCTGTGTGAAATATACTCCTCATACATCAGCACAGCGTCTAGCGATATATGCCGGTGTAGCATTCCACAACACTGTTCGCCTGCTGCCGACAATGAAACTCAGGTTTTAGGCACTTTAGTTTGTAGTATTATTATATATTTACATTGCCAAAGTACTACAAGACTTCTTTATTTATATTCTACTCCTTCTAGGCAGCATGCTTCATAAATATTCACAAAAAAGGATCGCTACGCGCACGTAATAAATTAGCGTTTAACTTAATTACGGAGCTTTTCCGATAAAAAAAATTGGTGAAAACGTAACAAGTATAAACCAAACTTAAAGTCAAACTACAATTAGTTTAATTTCTAGAGGGGCCCAAGTTCTCTATAATTACCATTATTTATAATGCTATACAGCGTTACACTATAAGTACCTAATTCTTTATATACTTTTAATTCATAATTTTTTTTAGTTTCATTTGTATAGCCCCCTTTAACTTTAATGGTCATATCGGGCACTTTTGACTTGTGAAACAACTCGTATATTAAGTGTAGATTATTGCATTAGGTTTATTTTATATAATTAAACACACGCTCTTTTACTCTCACGTGCATACTCCTAGACCTTGTGGGGAATAGGGAAAAGTTCTGGTTACAATGAAATTCCCTGTCGCAGCTGGAAATCGAACCCGGAACTCCGGGTGATAAATCATCTCTCTGACCACACGACCACGAAATATATTCATTGTAATATAAATGCATTTTTCATATGTGCTATTTACGTTTACTTATAAATATATTTGTGGGTGTGAAATGCGTTTACCTTTTCTAACTGTTAAGCTAGACACCACCATTCAGAAGCGATTGTTGACGAGGTAATTTGTACCATTTCACGTCGTACAAGGTAGTGTGAAGCATGTTGTTTCTATGTGGAGGTTAAATGAATGCAACTAGTGTTTCGTTTACACTATTTGACATATATCAACTCAGCATATGTATACCATTACAAAAATATTTAACAAATCCTTTGGTTCAGAAATTTTATTATATTGTGATTACATCTTATTACTTTTAAGAGTAACTAAGTTAAGATAACGAAATTTGGCAAGATGTGTTAATATCTACCTAAAACTACTTAATAACATTTATAATTACATTTGTATTCAGATAAATTCGAATTAAGGATTGCAACACCATATTTTAAATAAACGTATGTAGCTATGATCTTTAGTTTCTAATAGAATTAATGTTCAGCATTTGACATTCTTAATATTTACCTACATATATTAATAATACAAAATACATTAGTACCTCCTTAATCATCCCCTTCTGTGGTTAAAAACTTGAGAGCTTAAACAGAGTTAAGTCAAATTCTTAAATATATCGTTATAAGCATAAGTACACTTTTTATTATTCTAAAATTGGCTTTCAGATGTTTACAAAACACTACCAGCTGGGTTTGTAGGGAGGTGATAAAACTTCAAACAAAGTGCATTTACTTTCTCTAGCAAGTGTGTTCAATATACGCAGTAGGTACAGAAGTCACTGTTTTCATCCAAAAACTCGATAATATCAAGATTTGATCGGAAATATATGTTTTGAAGCACCTGAATCCATGAAATAACACTTTTAAAAAAGGCCCGTGTGTTTGTGTGTAAGGGTGTGGGAGAGAGGCAGCAGTACCAAAAAACGTTAAATGAAAAAGCTTGGTGTTTGTTTAGTTTTTCTAATGATTAGACACGAAGATTTTCAAGCAAATCTCCCCACCCCTAATTAGTGTTTCCGTGGAAAACTTTTCAAAAATTATGATTTTCTCCCAAATGGCTAATGATTTTAAATATAAAGATATTTACATGACAAAATAGTATTTTAAATTTCTTGGAAATAATGTTTGAAGTCCTCCTCATCCTGGATGATTTTGCATCACTGTTAACCATAAGAGAGAGAGAGAGATAAAAAAAAGCTTATTAAATAAAGATGCAGATATCTCGTCGAAACACACAATTTATATACTACACGCTTTTTTCAGGAGGTAACCATTTTGGAGATATTCCTCGAGGCTAGTTCAATTTTAAAATACTTTTCTCAAATAGGAAGTCGTCTGTGTTTCTTCTGTTTTACTCCTAACCATACAAAGGGAGGAGAATTAAAATTTCAACCCCATAGCAACAGATTTTAAATGATTTGAGTATCGCCTTAGCCTAGTGTGTTCTATATTTCCTTTTAGCCTATTAGGGGTTCTGTAAAGACTGTTCTGCTAATATTTATTTCGATTAGCATGAAGTAAAGGAAGAATAATGTTTTGTAAGAGTTCGTAGGAAGGTACGGATCAGACTTTTTGTGCTTTTAATGCATATTATTTTACCTTCAATCAGCTCTTCCGATAATTTTGCTGTTTGTTTAAAGTGTTTGAAAATGGTAATTTGATTAGTTAAAGTTAATTTAAGGTTTAAAAAAATACGGACTCGTGATGAAATTGTAGTTGTATCCTTATTAAGCATGCTTTATTATAACTATTGGACATGGAGAAAATGAGGGTAAAAGAGAGACATTACGTCAGAAACACTAATTTGAGAGGATTGTGTATTCTTTCGTGACATTATTTTACACTGTTTATGACATCGGCATGTATGCGGTGTACATGAAGTGCCTCCAGCCTTTTTCTTTACCGGAAGTTAATTGTTTGTGTGAGTACATACGTCTCTGCCATTTAACCAACACCACCTGAAGCAAAAAAGACCTGAGCAATGGTTTCCGGAATACATGCTGAAAATGAGAGAGCGAGAGAGGGGGTGGGGGAACGAGGGTGTTTTTACGGAATTTAGGGAAAATTACATTTTTGTGGATTATATTTAAGAGGATTATTGTTTCAACAATGATTTTCAAGTGCTGTATTTCCAACTGCGTGGAGTATTATAAGTTTAAGGTCCAAGAATTAAAAATTCCTAAGGGATTAACATAATAAGAAACAGTGGTTGAAAAGCCATTAAGGAGGAGCCATTAAGCCATTTTTCTCCGATTAGGATTTCAATAATTTTCACAAATATTTTATAATATTTACAGTCTTCATGCTTGTAGGTACAAATTTAACCTAATTGGTATCAAAATATACTCTTTAGATGTCCATTATATATTTACTTTCATTGTTGGAATGATTTTAGTAACCTGGACGCTTATGACAAGTAATCCATTCTCATCTTCTGCTACTCATATTTGCAGCACAATTTTAACGCATTTTTCAAGTATCACAGATCGTAATGTGCGCAATTTTTTGTTTTTTTTTGTTTTTTCTTTGTTTTTAGTATAATAGGTGGCCGTATATACGAGGTACATTTATGGAAAAAGTTGGCGGCTGGTGCTTTTTGGAACTAGTTTTGGTTATTATGGAACCTTCACATCACCTTCATGTTAGATTTTGACTGTTATACGTTTCTATTTAGCACTTGGAACAACAATTTAGTTTAATTTTCATTCTTCCCCTTGAATCGTCATAAAACGGTATATAAACTATTTTAAACACGTTCAATCACATTTAAAATCTTTAGCATACGATGGGAGAAGTAAATATTGCTGTATAATTTCTCTTTGACTGAACAGAACTGTATAAAAGATACAACAGTTTAGTTGTTCATTTCCCTATTCCAGTAACTAATTATTAACAAAAACTCTTCCATACTTTATTAATAAGCCATATTAATATTGCTAAATTTCTCAGCATTTATCTGCAAACTGTCAAATTACCTTAGCTAAACTGACAATTATTTTACTTTTGTTTTTGTAATCATATACGGGTTTTGTGCTTGTGTCGTATTTTCAGATTTATGCTACTTTCTTATTCTTTCTTGTTGAGACTGTAATTTAATAGTTGTATAAAGAACTATCATTTATTATTTTTATGACCTTAAACAGATCCTGGTTTCGCTTCAAGTCTTATAAACACTTAATATAAATTAACACCAGTCAATAAAGATTTTTATCATCCCAGTCACTTGAGTTAACATTTTATAGCTTATTCTTTGAATATAAATCGTAATTAATCTGGAGAGAAGAAAATTTAGCAGCTTTTATATAATTCTCTGAAACATTCATTTTTATAGGAACTAGCCTAAAGAACCTTTTTACTTGTGTCAGCAACAATCAAAATGGGCATTTTGAGTTAAAATTTCGAAAATGTTGAATATTTAACTTTTGTCTCTATTTGAATTATAATAAGGAAAAGTAACTGTCTTCATTAATAATATATAATATGATCCTAGCACTTAATTTGAAAGTTGTTTGTGCAGCATTATTTTTATAATATTTTTACTTTCCTGGATTAAGTTTGTGAATTGCACACAATAGATGCAGATGTAAAAGCGGGATATATAAATGCAACAATAAAAGAAAAAAAAACACCTTCTCTACGTACTGCATATGTATAGATACATAGTATGTGCAGAGAAACTAAGAATTAGCAATACTTCTGTGAAAAACAACCCAATTAGACCGCGAGTATCCTCTGTGATATGACTGGTATCCTCGTTCGCTTCACTCAGATTTTCCTTGGTTTTCCTTGCATCAGCATGAATTCCCATTCTGGATGCCGTTCCATGTCATGATAAATTTATTAGCTCTCTAGTTGCTAATTTGCCTTGACCTGAAACCTTTTGAATGAATGAGTTACGTGTTTGGCTTTAGGCAAGTTTCTGCACGCAGGCATTTTGGTATGCAGACCATGGGTATTCGCTGCAGGTTAGGGCGGAGTATGTTTATGCAACAATTTGCTTCTTGATAGTTTCACAAAGTAGCTTAAACACAGCCACATATTCAAATGCTGATGGAATTCATACCGCATTTACCTTTAGGTAAGGATAATTAGCACCAGTGCACTTAAATGTTGAATGACAGGAGAAATTAAAACAGGATATTAATATTTTCACTTTCTCTACCACATACCTGATAGGTAGCAACTATGGCATTTTACCCAAATGTTCTATATTGAAATTTTAGTATATATACAATTTTTAGGCCTGAAGCAGCAATTTTAAGAAAAGATACGCGAGTCTATGAATGAGAACTAAATATCGGAAAATTTCCAAAGTTAGTATTTAAGTTCAAAATTTTTCAAAGAAGCAAACGAAAGTTTTAAAGCAATCTTTCCACCCAAACAGCTTTCTATTTTCTAAGAAATGATTATGCGATTTTGACTATTATGTTTGAAATATTTCATATATTTATATGAAAAATAAAACATATATTGACGTTCATGAGAATAGCCTGTGAAGTTCTTTTGATTTGGAACGTTTAGCATGTTTAATGGAAACTGGACATTTTATTTTACCACAATAGGCAAAAAACCCTAAAATAGCTTTCTTTTATAGCAAATAAAAACGTCGTGAAATACACCTTTCACAAGCCTTATTTTATATAATTGTATTTTTAAAGGTATAATTCAGAGTTCCAAACTGTTTTTATTTAAATGTAAATAACATTTTACAAAATCTGCGGAAGTATGGACTGTAATTTTTCATGGAGAAATTAATTTTAGGGATTAACACTTCTAACTAGTTAAAAAATCGTAATCCTGAATCCTGAATTGTGAATGTTCACCACATACAGCCAAGAGGTAGATATCCCTTTCGATATGAGCAAGGCCTTGCAAAGATGTCATTATGACAAGTAAAAACCTCTTAAAACATTTTAGTGTTGTATTAGCCTAGCTCAGACATGTGGGTGTGGCTCGTGTCCTGCCACAAGACGTACAGCGCCTCTCCAATGCAAGTATCTTACTATTGCCAAACTGATCAGCTAAAATTGTTCTAAGGGTGTCATCACTCAGCAAATGTTGAGACATTTCCAAGTATAGGTTTACGGTTTGAGCTTGTTAAACTACGATACCACAATTAATCATTTTTCACTAAAGCACATACAAGATTTGTACAATCAAAGACATTAAAGTACACCTGAAAATACTTATCATTAGACGGGATCCTTTCGCTGACTCCTGTTTTCCACCTGTTATGCTCTTAATGCGCATTACTTCCGGAAGGAAGGGGATGAACATAAAACATAATTTGCGTCAAATAAATTCTGAGTTGCGAATGGCTGATCCCTAAACTTTGATTGACCCACCCTCTCACCGGGAGTTATACAATTAGATTGATGTTTTCTCTGTGCTACATTCTACAGTTCTAATGCCAACGTAATAGGCACACGTGGTGTATTAAAATAACACGCGGCTTTCACAAGTGAACCTGTTCTAATTGAGCGTCAAGCGGGGTTGAGGGATGAAGGAATGGATTGCCCAATCGGTTTTGTCTTTTTTACTCGCGTGGTATTTTGTACCAGAATGGTACCAACGAAAATCCTAACAAGGCCTAAGTCCCCGTCAAACGTTCACATTTTCAGCAAAATCACAGTGCCAATTGTATTTTTATTGTCTTTGAGTGTACAAAGATCAATTATATATAATTTAGTATTTTTAAAAACCATGCAACAGAAATATTCGGAAATACTTATGTATGAAAACACGCTTTCTCTGACAAAGTTTTTAAGAGAATAACAAAGAGGACGATTGCCTTAAATAAGAATCTTGGGAATAGTTTACGCGTTTGCATTTGTAGCAATTTCACACACGATTTTAATACATCAATATGGTAAAAAGCAAGAAAAGGTTAAAGCAATACAACATTGTGTGGATTATGTTTACATATACTAATATATCTTAAACAATAAATATCCTATTATCAATATCATTACATTTTTCCATTACAAACAATTTGTACCTTTAATTGTTTTACCTTCTCTAGTGCATATGTACACCGTACATAGTAGAGATAGAAGGTACTGTATTTTATCAATAAATTCAATACTGAGATTTCACTGGAAATGTTGTTTAGACACCCTCTGAATGCAAAAAAAAAAATTAGAAAAAAGGACGTGTGTGTGACTGTGGGCAGCATATCTTGGTTTTTAAGTTCAGTATCTTCCAAGGATGCGACACGAAGATTTTCAAGAAAATCCTCCAAATCTAGCTGCCCTTTGTATGAAACATTTTTAGAAAGTTGGATTAAAACACCACACGTTTAAGATATTTTTATGACAAAAAATGTATATCTTGAAGGTTTTTGGAATAGCTTCCGAGACCTTCAATTTTGGTGACTTTTGTGTAACTCGTAAACCGTAAGAGATAGACAAAACTTTCTATAAGAATGTACAGATCAATAAAACAAACAGTTTATGCAATATGCATCTTTATAGTTAGCGTTTCCGAGATATCCCATGTTGTTGGATTCAATTTTAAAGTCTTAAAATCTTCTGAAGGGGAAGTCAACTTTAGTTTTATCTCTTTTTTTTTTTTACAACCGAGAATGCAAAAGAAAACCGAGTCAATTGTTTCACACAGTTGACTATCTCTTTAACCTTCCCTTGTACATACAAGGAAGCAGGTAATAAGACTACTTTTGTTAGCATGACGTAAATAAAAGAATAAACTTTTGTGTGGAAAGTTTGTTTGTGGAACAGCTAGAGAAAGTCATATGGATTGAACACGTCAGATTTTTAAATGTATAATGCATTCAAATATCGTTGTATATGACACGATATGTATCAGATAAAAATGTGCGTATAGAACATTTAATTTCCGCAAAGCTCAGTTTTAAATAAAGCATCCGATAGGAATGTGCGTATTGGACATTTAATTCTCGCAAAGCTCAGTATCTCCAAATGTGATGGTCGTAAGTTTGTGCACACAGCTTCTAAGAAGCGCCTAATCCTGGCAGAATATGCCACGCAAACTACCAGTTATCATGCATGCCACTAACTTTGACATTCCTGGCCCACCGTTTGAACTTGTACCTAGTGGGAGCATTGTTTTGCTAATGTTTATTTCGATTAGCATAAAGTAGATAGATTTGGAATAATAGTTTGTTGTATAATATATACAGACATGTAAATAAAGCGTATGATTGTTTTATGGAACATATCACTCTGTAGTGACATTGAAATTTACGCTCTTTGCATAAAATGAGAGAAAAAAAAAAACACTTCTCATTTGATAAAACTATAACTATTTAAAATTCGAAGCATAAGAAATATCTTCACCGTGGTCAGCAAATTTCCTTGATTGAGGCTTTGTTTAAAATGCTTTTAACTCAATATATACAATAAGCCATCCTCAAATGTTCAACCTCTGTGTTACAGTGGCTTTCTCTGAAGCAGTTTTAAATTGATTGTTATTATGTAATGCTAGCCTACACATCCAGACCTACATTTTTATTTTCTCTAGCCCCGTATGTACAATGTACATAGGGATAGAGAAGTATTGTATTCCACCCAAAAATTCGATGTCGAGATTTAACCGGAAATACATGTTTTAGGACCCCCTAAATCCAAAAAAAAAAAGCATTTCCAGAAAAAAGTCCGTGTGTGTTCGTGTGTCTGTGAACACGATAACTCAAAAACGAAAATTAGCTAAAATACCAAACTTGGTATTTAAGTTCAGTATCTTCCAGGGATGCGACACGAACATTTTGAGAAAAATTCCCTACCCCAAACTACCCTTTACATGGAATTTTTTCGAAACCTTTGATTTTCTTAAAAATGAATCTTAGTGGTTTTGATTAAAATATCGTATATTAAAGATATTTACCTGACAAATAAAATGTATATGTTGAATTTTATGGGAATAGCTTCTAAAGACCTGTTTATTATGGATGAAGTTTGCTTAATTCGGCATAACTAGTAAACCGTAAGAGATAGACAAATACTTACTCTACAAAAAATGTAGGCCTTGTTAAAATACACAACTTACGTCATATACATTTTTCTCGTGAAGCTTACCATTTTCGAGGTATTCATTGTTATTTGTTTCAGTTGTAAAGTACTTGTCCGTTTTTCTTTTGTTCTACTCTTGGCTAAGAAAAGAAGTAATTTGTAATGACTAGCGCATAACGACAGCTTTTAAAACATTTGACTATCGATTTAGCCTAGTGTATTCCCTTATTTTCTTCCTACTTATAAGGAACTAAGTAATAAGAACATTGTGTTGAATATCTCGATTAACAAGATCCAGAAAGAAGAATAATCTTATGTAAGAAGTTAGGGAAAGTCCTGTGAGTGTAATATATCAGATTTTTACTTTTTCTACACGTACTATATACATCATGTATAGAGAAGGTATTTCAATGCATCCAAAAATTCAATACCGAGATCTCACCGGAAATACATGTGTTGGATCCCCCTGAATAAAAAAAACATTTTTAGAAAAATGTCCGTATATGTGTGGTCTGTCTGTCTGTCTTCTGTGTGTGTATGTGTGTGTCTGTGGGCAGCATAGCTCAAAAACGATAAACTTGGTATTTAAGTTTGGTATCTTATAAGGATGCGACACGAAGATTTTCAAGAACATCCTCCCACCCCAAACTACCCTTAAAATGGAACTTTTTTTAAAAAAAAATTGATGTTCTCAAAAATGACTAACATTTTGATTAAATTATTGTATATTTACCTGACAAGTAAAATGTATGTCTTGAACTTTCTGGGAATAGCCTCTGAAGATTACTTTATTCTAGATGAATTTTACGGATTTTGCATAACTGCTAAACTGTATGAGATGGATAAAAACTTACAACACAAAAATGTAGAGCACATTAAAACACAATTCCTTATATACATTTTTTTGTTGTTGATCGTTTTTGAGATATTCCTTGTTTTTGATTTCAGCTTTAAAAACACATTTTTCTCATACAGGAATTTGTCAACGCGTGTCCATACAAACAAAGGAAATTGTCACATAGCAACCAGCTTTTGACTGTCACATTAACCTATGACACTCCCTTATTTCGCTCTACTTACAAGGAAGCAAGTAATAAAGACTATTTATGCTATTTTTTTCGAATAGTATGAAGTAAATAGAAGCATAAACTTTTTAACAGTAATTTGTTGCAGAGATGTAGAGGAAGTCATGTGAATGGAACATCAGCTTTTTTAATTTCGATTGAGGGTGAGCATGTTCTTTAGTTGAATTATAACTTATTCTTTTTAGAGTATAAAAGTGTGAATAAAAGCGCAAATGCAAGTGTAAATGTAACTTTATGCTTAAAGTAATGCAGAATTTGAGTATCATGAACCACAAAATAATTATCACTGAATTTTACCTACTTAGCGCCAAATAAGAACTTCTTTTAGAGTGTC
The DNA here is from genome assembly GCA_030762935.1 of Hymenopus coronatus. Taxonomy (NCBI): domain Eukaryota; kingdom Metazoa; phylum Arthropoda; class Insecta; order Mantodea; family Hymenopodidae; genus Hymenopus; species Hymenopus coronatus. The sequence continues at coordinate 77,650,570 of CM060894.1, forward strand.
GCAGGTAACAAAAATCTCATGTGTTCCATTCACATGACTTTCTCTATATCAATTCCACAATATATATATATATATATAAACAGCTAGTTGACCAGTCAGATTCGAAAGATACGACAGTAAAAACCCTACCAGAGCTCATATAGTTATATATTATTCTAATTCTTCACTCTCTCATTTTTACTTTCTCTACACGTACTATGTACATAGTGTAAAGAGAAAGTATTGCATTTCATCCAAAAACTCGATACCGAGATTTCATTGTAAATACATGCTTTAGGATCCCCTATATCCAAAAAAAGGTTTTTGGAAAAAGGTCCGTGTGTCTGTGAACTCTATAACTGTAAAACGAAAAGTCGGTCAAATACCTAACTTGTTATTTAAGTTTAGTATAATCCAGGGATACAACACAAAGATTTTTTAAAAATCCCCCCACCTCAAACTACCCGTCAGTGTCACCGGCTGCGGGCGTTAAACACTACAAAAAAAAAAAAAAAAAAAAAAAAAAAAAAAACCGGAAGAGATTGTATGCCTACCTCCTTAGCATGTTTGCCTCTCATTCAGAGGTCTCGTGTTCGAATCTTGGTTACGGTAAATTATCCGGATAAGAATTTTACCGGGATTTTCTCCCTATGAGAAGACATGCACTCGCGGAGTTTTTTGAGCATCATTTTACTGCATACACTTTTCTTATGACCTACCAAGTTAATGGACCAGCCAAAAAAAAAATCGCATGGTGGACAGTGTTCTCTTCCGAAATACACGGAAGAATAAAACTTGAGTTACACTTCCATAGACCTTTCTGAGAAGTTCAACAGAAAAATGGATATGCTGGTGGAAATGTAAACCAGCAAATATCGAAGGTTTAAGATGTTAAACTAAAAACTTTATAGGATTTAAAACCTTCATTTTACTAAATTATCAGTACAATAAATTCATATTAAGGAGGATGGGAATTTCTTCTTTTTAAAATTTACCTTTATTTGCAACTACTTTATTAAACTAATCAATCATGCTATTGGCAACAAGATAGATCCAAAATAGAGCTTAGAGGTTTGTTATCTTACATTGAAGATTAGCTATTTTTAATAGTTTCTGAGAAAACGGAAGTATATATTAGAAAATTCCATACACAGAAAACTGTCCAAATTAAAAATTAAGGTATTTGCAAAGAAGTAAACCAAAAGGTGTAATCACACAGAGGCTGCTATACTTAAAAAAATAATGGTGTCAATTTATGGAAGAAATAAGTTTACTTCTAATCCGAATTGTATAAGTGTTATGGTTTTATTTGTGTTAAGTGGTGCGGAATTCACAGTAGAAGAAATAAGTTTACTTCTAATCCGAATTGTGTAAGTGTTATGGTTTTATTTGTGTAAAGTGGTGCGGAATTCACAGTACAACTGGTAGGCAGTGTACCGTTCTTAAAAATCTTATTTGTTCCATTCACGTGACTTTCTCCACCTATTATGCAAAAAACATGTACTTAAAAATCTTATTCTTCTCTCTAATTCATGCTGATTGAGATAGCTGTAACTAGAAATGGTTTATTGCTTAATTCCTTCAAGGAGATACATCAGGCAAAATGATAGTCGAATATTTTAAAAATCTATCGGTATTTGATGCAATTGAAATTCACATCCTTGCACGACCAGGCTGAAGAAAATAAGACTTTCCATTTGAGAAAATTCCAAGTATTTAACACTTTAAAACCAATAATGTGGAATATCACGGAAAATTGTGCCTCCACGAATCTACATTTTTGTGCAGTAATTTTTAGTCTACATATGTCTTGCGGTTTATCGGTTTTGAGGAAGTCATTCGAATGAAAAGGACTTCAGAAGCTAATCCCTGAAAATTAAAAATAAACATTTTTATTCATGTAAATATCTTTAATATACGGCATTTAAATCAACGACGTTAGAGCCATTTTCAGAAAATCGAAAATATTGAAAAATCTTCTATGCAAAGGGTGGTTTGGTGTGGGGATGAGGGTTTTCCCGAAAATCTTCGTGTGGAATTCTTGGAAGATATTTAGTTTTTGAATTATGCAGTCTCCACACATACACACAAATACGCATATACTGGAATGGACCTGTATCTAAACTTTCTTTTTACTTTCTCCATACGCACTATGTACTTAGTGTATAGAGAAAGTATTGCAATCCACCAAAAATTTAGATACCGAGATTTCACCGGAAATATATGTTTTAAGGTCCCCAATATCCAAAAAATCTGATGCGTACCATTCACATGACTTTCTCCATATCCCTGCAACAAATAATCCTTAAAAAGCTTATAATTCTATTTACTTTATGCTAATCAGATAAAATTATCAGAAAAAGTCTTATTTCTCGCATCCTTGTAAGTAAAAGCGAAATAAGGGACAACCGTAGGTTAAAGTGATAGTCAAAAGCTGCTTGCTATGTCAATGAAGTTTCTGTTTATATGGATAGGAATTGACAAGTTCCTGTATGAGAAATGTATACGTTTTTCATAGCAGAAACCAAAAATAAGGAATGTCACAAAAACGACGAACTCCACGAAAAAAATGTATATAACATAAATTGTGTGTTTTAAAGTGCTCTATATTTTTTGTGCAGTAAGTTTTTGTCCATCTCTTACGGTTTAGCAGTCATTCAAAATTTAGTAAAATTCATGCAGAATAAACTACTCTTCAGAGGTTATTCCCAGAAAATTCAAGACAATTTCATTTTCCAGGTAAATATGTTTAATATCCGAAATTTTAATCAAAATCGTTAGAACCATTTTTGAGAAAATCAAAATTTTCGAAAAAAGTTCCATCTAAAGGGTAGTTGGGTGTGGGGGGATTTTTCTCAAAATCTTCGTGTCACATCACTGGAAGATTTTAAACTTAAATACCAAGTTTGGTATTTTACCGACTTTTCGTTTTTGAGTTATCTTGTCCACGGACACACACACACACACACACACACACACACACACGGGCGCGCGCGCGGACCTTTTTGTGAAAATGCTTTTTTTGGATATTGGGGACCCTAAAACATATATTTCCGGTGAAATCTCGGTATCGAATTTTTGGTGGAGTGCAATACTTTCTCTATACACTATGTACATAATGCGTATGGAGAAAGTAAAAAAGCATTTTCACAAAAAGGTCCGTGTGTCTGTGAACACGATAACTCAAAAACGAAAAGTCTGTAAAATACCAAACTTGGTGTTTAAGTTTAGTATCTTCCAGGGATGCGACACGAAGATTTTGAGAAAAATCCCCCCACCCCCAACTACCCTTTACATGGAGCTTTTTTGAAAATTTGGTTTTCTCAAAAATGGCTCTAACGATTTTGATTAAAATTTCGTATATTAAACATATTTACCTGACAAATGAAATGTATATCTTGAATTTTCTGGGAATAGCCTCTGAAGAGTAGTTTATTCTGAATGAATTTTAATAAATTTTGAATAACTGCTAAACTGTAAGAGATGGACAAAAACTTACTACACAAAAAATGTAGAGCTCATTAAAACACACAATTTATATTATGTACATTTTTTTCGTGGAGTTGGTCGTTTTTGAGACATTCCTAATTTTTTGTTTCTGCTATGAAAAACGTATATCTTTCTCATACAGGAACTTGTCAACTCCTATCCATATAGATAAAGGAGCTTCATTGACATAGCAACCAACTTTTGACTATCACTTTAACCTACAGTTGTCCCTCATTTCGCTTCTACTTACAAGGAAGCGAGTAATTAGACTATTTCTGCTATTTTTTTCTGATTAGCAGAAAGTAAATAAAAGTATAAGCTATTTAAGAATAATTTGTTGCAGGGATATGGAGAAAGTAATGTGAATGGTACACTTCAGATTTTTTGAATTTAGGGATCTTCAAAACATCTATATCCGGTGAAATCGCATTATGAATTTTTCGGTGGAATACCATATCTGTTCTTCGTACTAATTACCTGCAGAATACTTATTATAGAAAGTAAAAATATGTTTAAAATATAAATATAGTAAATGCAGCGAAAAAATGTATATTCAATTTATACAGGATATTCAAATTAATAGGATTACACAAAGAACTAAAAATCTGATGTGTTCCATTCACATGACTTTTCTATATCACTGCAGCAAATTATTCTATTTACTTCATCTAATGGAGCAAAAATTAGCAGAAATAGTCTTATTACTTGCTTCCTTGTTAGTAGAAGCGAAATAGGGGGGTACCATAGGTTAAAATGATAGTCAAAAGCTGGTTGCTCTGCGACTGAAGTTCCTTTGTTTGTATGGACACGAGTTCACAAAGGCCTGTATGAGAAAAGTATAAGGGTTTATAGCTGAAAAAAAAAAAAAGAAATATTTCAAAAACAATCAACTCCACGAAAAAATGTATATAGCATAAATTGTGCGTTTTAAGATGCTCTAAATTTACTGTGTGGTAAGGTTTTGTCCATCTCTTAGGGTTTAGCGGTTATGCAAAATTCCGTAAAATTCATCCAGAATAAAGTAGTCTTCAGAGGCTATTCCCAGAAAATTCAAAATATACATTTTATTTGTCATGTAAATATCTTTAATATACGATATTTTAATCAAAATCGTTAGTCATTTTTTAGAAAATCAAAATTTTCGAAAAAAAACTCCATGCAAAGGGTAGTTTGGGGTGAGGGGAATTTTTTTAAAATCTTCGTGTCGCATCCCTGGAAGATACTTAACATAAATGCAAAGTTTGGTATTTTACGAAATTTTCGTTTTTGAGTTATCGTGTTCACAGGCACACGGACACACACACGCGGACCTTTTTGTGAAAATACTTTCTTTGGATACAGGGGACCCTAAAACATATATTTCATGTGAAATCTTGGTATCTAATTTTTTGGTGGAGTGTAATAACTTCTCTATACACTCTATACATAGCACGTATAGAGAAAGTAAAAATCTGATGTGTTGCATTCACATGACTTTGTTTAACTGTTCAGCAAAAAAAAAAAAAAGAAAAAAAAAGAAAGAAAATATTACTTTTATTCCTACTTCATGCTATTTGAGATAAATATTAGCAGAACTGTTCTTACTACTTAGTTCCTTTTAAGCAAAAGTAGATAAAGGAATATGTCAGACTAAAGCGACAGTCAAATCTTTTAAAAACCTGTCGATATGTGATCAATTGAAGTTTCGTTTGGTTTCCGTTTTCAGAAAAACAAGAGTGATGAAACAAAAGGTGGCTCCACTTAAATTGAAAGCAATAACAAAGAATAACTCGGAAACGGTCAAATCTACAACAGAAATGTATATGATATAAATTGTGGGTTTTAACGATATCTACATTTTTTGTGTATTAGGTTCTTGTCTATCTCTTACGATTTACTAGTTATGCAAAATTCAGCAAAATTCATCCAGAATTAAGAGGTCTTCAAAAGCTATTTCCAGAACATTCAGGATACACATTTTATTTAAAACTTAAATAACTTTAGTAAACGGCATTTTAATTAAAATCATTAGACATTTATGCCAAAGTTTCAAAACTTTTCCTGTAAAGGGTATTTTGGGGCGTGGGGATTTTCTTAAAAATCTTCGTGTCGCATCCTCAGAAGATAGCAAACTTAAATATCAAATTTGATATTTAACGGTATTTTAGTTTTTGAAGCATGCTGTCTATACATACACACGGACCTTTTTGAGCTATGCTGTCTCCTCCACCCACATGGACCTTTTTCTAAAAATATTTTTTTTTACTCAGGAGACCTTAAAACGTATTTCCGGTAAAATCTCGGTATCGAATTTTTGCGTGCAATGCAATACATTCTCTATACACTATGTACATAGTACTTGAAGAGAAAATAAAAATTTGCTTTTGATTATTTAGTTTTGCTATAAGAACTGCATGTAGGTGTAGTCTATTGTGACGCTAGGAAGTGCTCCTTTGTAGAAACGGAGATGCACGAGATTTGATTTGCAGTACTCAAAAGGAGAGAGCACAATCTACTTGCGCAGCACTAAATAAGAGAGATGGCAAGTAAATTAATCTGTATGTACCTGCAGGTACCACCTACCTGTTTACTTTCTTTCCCTTTGTAAGGCGAGGTAGACCTTTGTGTTAGAAGTGCACTCAGACAGTTCCTTGTATTCTGCTATCTGAAGCTGCCTGCTGTGCCACCCACCAGAGGAAACCAGAGTTTAGATGAGTTAAAACTCGAGTGCGCCCGAATTGCTCATGGTAGAAGTGAATTTGATGAGTTGTGAATAGTGCAATGTTCAAACTTGAGACGGGACAGCTGAGCCTTGATACACATGCAACCATCAAACGACTGAGTGAAGCTCGAACGTAGTCAAATTTGTTCGAAGGGGTAAGTTTGAAGTGATATTTGCTGACGAAATGGATGGCCTTGCTGGATTTATTGACGAAGGTTGATTTTTCATTAAGCTGTTACCTCGCCCTAAAAGTTATGTATCTCCAAACGTAGGTGCTTTGGTTTATGCATACCCAGGGAAATTCAGAAGGGAGAACAACTCAAAACCTTCGTTTATGCCTTCGCTACGAATGGAAATTGAACAATTTTAGAGGCTATTCCCAGAAAATTCAAGATATACATGTTATTTGACATGTAAATGTTTTAGTTTACGGTAGTTAATCAAAATTTTTTTAAGGTTTTAGTTGTAAAGGGTACTTGAGTGGAGGGATTTTTTTTTAAAAAATTTTCGCCGCATTTCTGGAAGATACTAAACTTAAATTCCAAGTTTGGTATTTTACAGACTTTCCATTTTTGAGTTATTGTTCACAGATACATGGACACATGGAAACGACGGATCTTTTTCAAAAAACGTGCATTTCCGTTGGAAACACTGTATCGAATTTCTGGGTGGAGTGCAATAGGTTCTCTACCTAGTATTATGTACTATATTGAGAAGGTAATAAATCCCTCTTGGGATGACACTAGAAGGGTTTTTTTTTCTTTTTTTTTACTGTCTATAACTCGTAATACTAATTAAACATTTATACATTTAATAGCAAGATGTTTTCAGTAAGTTGAGAGTTTACTATTAGGATAATAATATAATAAAATCGTTTTATTTCTACACCAGCAACTCTTTATTTCTTCTACTAATTACAAATACAAATCTATTCACAAGTAACTGTGTGTCTTCGATACTTTCACAACAGTTCTGCGCATCGTTTCTTTTCGACGGAGACTACTACCTTGGCTACGAATTTACTGTCGAAACTGACTTGACTGCTGCTCGTTAATTATACCAAGTTAAAACTAAATTCTGTGCAGCGCTTCGTTCCCTTTTTGTACCTTTCGATCACGTAAAGGAAACTGTTAGAACAGTCGTACCTGCAAAATATCACCGACTGTTGGTTTGCACGTTACAAACTTACTCAGAAGTAATAATGAGGGACTTCGACGTCAGTGAACTTTCCGACAGCATAAATGTCCACTCCCAAGATGTAACAATCATCGTTACGATGTCAAAACAACTCACCTCCGGTAACATGTCCACTAACGCATGAGTAACAATGAGCGCCAACAATTAACGTAAGTCATAACGACTTATGAAGCAAGCCGCTCTCACAAGTTCGGCGATTACGTCCACAAGGCGTACTCGAACTAAATACAAAATGATCATGTTTTGCAATTAAAAAGTTCATAAACCGTCTTTTCAGTAGATAATTGCCCTTTGCCTGAAATCTAGTACAAGGTTGCCGATAGTGATGGAGTAATCCATTTGTGTTCATGACACGTCCTTGCCAAGAACACACTGTGAGATGCGAGTATGTGGGCATCACACACAAGTGGTACGTGCGATCTCTAATCGTAAAATGACGTAATTTTCAATGATGTTTTTCATAGACACATTTTCTTTTATTACAAACGGTGTTCAATGTTTGACGCAATTTCAAGCTTTTATCACTTATTAATCAGAGCATAGGTAAATCTTAAGATAAGGAATAACGTTCCATGCTTCCTTGGCAACATCATAGTTGAACATATTTGCCTATGAACATATTTTATTTTCATTCTTTTATGCATGCTCCCTATTTCATATGCATTTTTCCACACCAGGGATACATGATTAAACATATATTTACTGCAGAACCGTTCACTGTTTGTTTTCTCTACTTAGTGCATGGTACATGGGCAGAGTAGGCATTGAATTCCAAAAATTAAATAGCGGCGTTTCAATGGAAATACGCGTTATAAGTTCCCCAGTATTCTAAAATGTTAGTGTCTTCTGTGTGTGTATAAACAAAACAACTCAAACACGAAAAATCTATAAAATACCAAACTTGAGAATTAAGTTCAGCATATTAAAAGTATGCAACAAGATTTTGAAAATAATCTCTCACATCAGACTATGCTTTATATGAAAAATAAAAATGCGTGATTTTCTCAAAGAATTGCTAATCATTTTGATTAATCTATCGTATATTTAATTTATATACATGACAAAATGTTTATTTTGAATTTTATTGGAATAGTACTCTTCAGTCTGAATGGATTTTGCATAACTAATAAACCGTAAGAGGGAAACAAAAATTATTACAAAAAAATGTAGATCTCGTAAAACACACAATTTATGCCCTATATTTTTTCTGTATAGATTAGAATTTGCGAGATATAGCCTATCAGGTACAATTTGAAAATACTTGCACTTTTCTCATGCGTGTTTCTTTTGTTTTACTCCAGGTCAAGCAAATAAAAGCTAATTTAAAGTCAATCGCATAGCAGTACTTATTAAAACATTTGACTATACTCCTTTCTATGCTTTGTGTAAGGAAAAAGTCATAAGAGCGTTTCTGTTAATGTTTATATGGATTAGCATGAAACAGTGTGCAGAATGTTTTGAAATATTTATTTGTGGAACAGGTAGAGAAAGCTGTCATCGAACACATTAGACTTTTTTTATTCTTTTAAGCATCTTCCTTATTTCATATGGCTCTTTCCACTTTAAGAATGCACCTTCATACGTGTATTTAGCACAGAGCCGTTCACTGTTTTTACTTTCTCTACACGTAGGTTCCCCTGTATCCCAAAAACAATTTGAAAGAAGGTACATTTGTCTGTGAGCGCAACTAAAAAATGAAAAGTCGCTAAAATACCAAACTTGATATTTAAGTTTAATATCTTCCAGGGATGCGTCACGAAAATTTTGAGAAAAATCTCCCCACCCCAAACTACCCTTTGCATGGAAAAAAATTCGAAAATTTTGATTTTCTCAAAAAAGACTAACGAGTTTGATTAAAGTACCATATATTAAAGAAATTTATATATCAAATAAAATGTATATCTTGAATTTTCTGTGAATAGCCTCTAAAGACACTCTTTATTCTGAACGACTTTTGCTGAATTTTGCGTAACTGGTAAACCGTAAGAGATGGACAAAAACTTACTACACAAAAGTGTAGATCTCGTGAAAACATAATTTATGTCATAGATTTTTTTCGTGAAGTTGACCGCTTTTGAGATGTTCCGTATTATGGTATTCAGTTTTAAAATACTTGTACTTTTCTCAAACGGAATTGGTCAACTACTGGTCATTCAAACAAAGGAACTTCAATCACATGGCAAGCAGCTTTTAAAACACTTGACTATTGGTTTAGTCTGTTGTACTTGCTTATTTCGCTTCTATTTAAAGGAAGGAAGTAGTAAGACCATTTTTACTAACTTTTTCTGGATTAGCATGAAGTAGATAGAAGAATAAACTTTTTGACAATTTGTTACACAGATGTAAAGAATGTCATGTGAATGGAACACATCAGATTTTTTTTCGTTCTGGTGCAGAAAGTACACTAAAGTAAATTTGACTCGCAAAGTTTCTTGTATCGGCTTAGTCTATTGTACTTCCTTATTTCGCTTCTATTTAAAAGGGAGCAAGTAAAAATACCATTTTACTCATTTTTTCCTAATTATCGTGAAGTAAATAGAAGAATAAGCTTTTTGACAATTTTTTAGAGATGTAGAGAAAACCATGTGAATGGAACATATCAGATTTTCCCGTTCTAGTGCAGAAACTACACTAATGTAAATTTGACTTGCAAAGTTTCACTTAGACCCTCTTTTACCGACATTGAGCTATTTTCATGCCATCATGGACGAGGGGAAAATCTAGAATAATTCAATGTGGCTTCTGCCTACAGTCTGTTTAAAGCGTTAACAGCACAGTCTTTGTGTGCTGTCGGAGGTCGCACTTGGCCTCAGGCACTTTTAAAATATGTTTATAAATTACGCCATTAAAATTATAATGGCGGACGGGTTAATTAAGTCTGGGCTAAAGAGAGATGTTCCCGGAGCCCTTTTCTCAGGTCCGCCGGGGGTTTTTGCTGTCGAAAGATGAAACAGGTGTTGGGATTCGAGAGGAACCCTTTCACAAGGAGGGTGCACTCACCCAGGCGTTAAATGCCGCTTGTATGACTACCGGCAGGTACACGTCTCTGAACAACATTGGCCTAAGGTGCCTGCTTAACTTCGTCATGTCAGCTTTTTCAAAATAAAAACGTAAAAAGAATGTAATCTTATGAGCTAAATGCAAACATCTTTTCTACCTAAAAATAAACGTAAATTATAATTTATTAAGCACAATATCATTAGCGACATTAAAACTCCTTTTAAATGAGGCATTTCTAAATTATTTTTACTGCAATTGTTACATTCATTTTTGTAACTCACTGGATTAAATGTTAATTTTGTTACTGCAGTAAACTACTCTTACAAAGTCTGATTCTTCTATGGCATGCTTAATATCAAGATAAACATTAACAGAATTTGTTTTATTACAATACTGCGGATGTTCAATAAGTCGTTAGAAAATTCAAGAAAAAAGCTAGCAAACTTAATAGATGACAGTTAAAGTTTCAGCTATATCCAACACGTGGTTTCTTGTAATAGACGATTGAATCTGCAATCTTGTGCTTCTTTAGAAACATAGGGGATGAGTTTCATGTGATGAATAAACATTTCTGTTTAAAAGGCTTAACACCAAAAGAGATAAAAACTGAGTTAGATGACAGATCTCCTGCTGCATTTGTAACAATTTACAATTGGATAAATGAATTTAAACGTGGCCATCCCTTCATAAATGATGAATATCGTTCCGTCGTCCAGTAAAAGCAACTTTATCCGAAATGGGTGATAAAATTCAGGATGTGATTTTGAATGGTCGAGGAATCTATGTTCGCGAAATAATAGCGCCAAATTTACAGTGTTCTCAATTTTGCACCAAAAATTAGGTCTGACAAAGGTCTGCGCAAGATGGGTGCCGCATTTGGTCTCAATGGAGAATAAACGCAATTATGTGATCGATTCGGAAGCTGGTTTGGCACTTTTCCGTCGCAATTATGACGAGTTTCTGCGTCGATACATGACTGTATATGAAACATGGATACATTACTACACCCCCAGAGACAAAAGTACAGGCGAAACGGTGCGGTTTTGAAAGCGTACCGGCTCCGAAGATGGCAAAGGTGATAGCCTCGGTTGTTTGGTATGCACGCTCAACCATTTACACTGATTACTTTTAAAAAAGAAGAACGATAGAAGGAGAGTATTATGGATCGTTATTGCGCTGGTTAAAGAGAGAAATCAACAAGAACACGCAAAAAAGAGATTGCATATCTGGCAAAGAAATAGGTTAACTTCCATCAAGCCAATGCAAGGATACACACTTGCACAGTTTCTATGGCGAAAATTGTAGAGTTAAGGTTCGAATTACCACAAAATTTCTACCAAATTCGGTCCCAATGACTTTATTTCCAAACTTTAAAAAGGTGACACGTCTATCGAAGCAGTCATCTCCTAAACAAATGCCAATTTTGAGGACATTCCGAAATCCTACTTTTTGGAAGGCTTAAAACAGTTGCAGAAACGCTGGGAAAAGTATCGTGCTGAAAGGAGATCCTGTTTAAATATAAAAACTTAAAATCTGCTCAAAATAATTTGTTTTTCTATAATTTTCTAAGGATAACAGAATGGGGAAATACAATAAGCTAAAGCGATAATCTAATCTTTTAAAAGAACATGTGATGTATAAATTCCCTTCTCTTTGCTTTACCAGGATGAAGAAAATGTGAATAACAACTTTACATTTGAGAAAAATAAATTATTGGAAAATATAAACCTACAGCAAGCAATAGTTCCATAAAAATGTATGTGCGACAGATTGCGTTTTTGACGAGATCCACATTTTTTGTGTACTTGTTTTTGCTTAACCCTTACGAAACATCAATTATGAAAATAATGAGAATGAAGAATAAATCAGAGGGGGTTTTTCCAGGAAATTCAATATATGAATTTTATTGGTCACATACATATTTAAATATACCTTGGGTATATTAATCAAAATCGTTAGCAATTTTTAGAAAAACAATTAAGAGAAATTTTCTACATAAAGTACAACTTTGGGTACGGAGATTTTCTTGAAACTCTTCTTACTGCATCCTTGGAAGGTACTTAAATCAAATATAAAGTTTGGTAACTTTATTTTTTTCATTTTTGAGTTATATTGCACACACACCCACACACAAACACTCGCAAACCTTCTTCTGAAAACCTGATGTGCTCCATTCACATGCCTTTCTCTAGATCTTGGTAACAAATTACTTTAAAAAGCTTATTCTTCTATCTACTTCATGCTAATCGATATAAACAAAATGGTGAAATGGAGTTTTATTTATGGACGATCTTCAACTGCTGTGGTTCTCAGCGTCTCTTTATAGGCTTGAGATTCTTTTAGGTGCCGTAAATCTACGAGACGGGACCAATGGCTTCACTTACCTTACAAAGGAAGCCATCCTAAGGATTTTTATGCCCGAAAAATCCATCACCCTTCACCGGGTTTGAACCCGCGACCTTGAGTATAAGGTTAGTATGGTAACCATTACTCCATGGAGGGCGAGCAAACGAGATAAACATTGGAAAAAAGGTCTTATTACTTGCTATCTTGTAAGTAGAAGGGGAAATATAGGAATACACTAGGTTAAAGCGGCAGTAATATTTTTTTTTTTTTTTAATCTGGATTCCCGTATATGTCAAAAGTTTAAAGTGTCCTAAAACTGAAACCTACAACATGGAATATCTCAATAACTATCAACTCTACGAAAAAATGTAAATGTCATGTCATGTATTTTTAAAGAGACCTACATTTTTGTTTTAAAGTGAGTTTTGGTGTATTCCTTATGGTGTACAGTTTTGCAAAATTCATCACGAACAAAGAGATCTTCAGAGGATATTCCTAGATAATTAAGGATATGCACTTTATTTGCCATGCAAATACGAGATGCGGTATACTAATCAAAATCGTTAAGCCATTTTTGATAAAACGGAAACTTTCCAATGTATTTTCCATGTAAAGTGTGGTTTGGAGTGGAGGGGTTTTCCTCAAAATCTTCGTGTTGTATCCTTTGATGATACTGTACGTAAATAACAAGTAAATAACTATATTTGAGATTTTCCTTGTTATTTGTTTAAACATAATTTCTAAAACAGGAAGTTGCCATTAGTGTTTCCTTTGTTTTACTACTAGTCATGCGAGAGAACTGTATTTCAATTTGAATCGCAGAGGGACAGCTTGTAAAACATTTGACTATCACTTAGCTATTTTATTTCCCTTCTTCTTCTTCTTCTTCTTCTTCAAAGAAACTAAGTAATAAGAAGATATCTGCTAATGTTTATTTGAGTAACATGAAATAGATAGAAGAATAATCTTTTGTATGAAATGTGTTGCTGAACAGTTGGAGAAAATCATGAATGGAACAAATTATTTATTTCTAATAATTATTTCAATTGTGTGCATTCATTTTACCAAGTTTCTGTATATTTTTGATTATTATTGTTCTAATATTTTTATTTCTGTGTGTTTGTTTGAATACATGTTATCTCCACTATCGTTGACCATTATTAATTGTAATTATAACTCTATTTGTTTTAGCGGAAGGGAAGGCCAAATATCCTTAGCTCTGCCATAATAAATAAAAAGAATGTGCTTTTGAAAGAACAAGTTTGTGAGCAATGGAGTATAAAGAAGGTCACGTGAATGTAACACATCATATGTTTCTTTTATAGTATTTATTGATTTTTGCTCCAATTTTTACAGAGTCGTTGCTTTAGTTCCCATTTGGAGCATTTGTTGTGATGACCTATATATTCTCTTAACAATTAGTTACGCTGTAGTTCGATGACTTCATGGAAACTCAAGAAACCACATCTTGGAGGACATAGACATGAAAGAAGCAATAACTCCCGGAAAGTCAACGTCCATCATTTCACTGTTCTACACTAGTGAAGTAGGAAACCGTCACTCGCTTGTTTTCCTCTACACCTCGGGCGTAACTTTCTTAAAAATCAACAAAACAGGAAATTCTCTTCCGCTTGTTTCCCTTCCATGAATAACAATGGATTTCTGCGTCCTTATTTGGCCAACTAGACAATTTCCGTCACCAGCGATCCTTCTTTCCGTCTTCGAAGCCCGGAGAGCAAAAAGGAAAAACGAAGTTTGAATATTTGAATGCGAAACTAGAGAGAGATAATACGGGAGGGGGAGACGCTCCGGAAAGGGAATTTTTAAAATGAGGATTGAGGGATGGGATGGTGGGGGAAAAGTGCGTGACGTCAGCAGGTGAACTTTTCGCTTTGACGCCCTACGTTGTTCTTCAAATAATTTTCACAGCATTTTCTCTGTCAGCACTCCTAATGGAAATACTGAGGATTTTGTTTTCTCCTTGCTGCTCGTCTGAAAGCATCAATACTGTTTTATTAATACGTTCATAAGGTATAAAAATAAATGTTGAAAGCAACGCCTGTTACCAAAATTCTACAGTCAGCTTCTGTGAAACTGATTTCTTACTAAAGAAAAAAGCTGAGTGCTCGAGATCATAAAACTCCTCTAACCCATGCCTCTTAATTACAAATTCTAGCAATTTCCTTATGTTGGCTGAAATCCTTGGTTATGATATAAGGCTAAAATTGTATGAGAACTATGCATAACGATGAACTTGAGGTGACGTGACATAACGTGAAGTAAAGAAATGCTACCAAACTGAAAACCTACTACTTATTTTCCTGTAACTCTTTAGTGAAGCATATGGTAACGTTACGATGTTTCCGTGATCGGATTTCGAATTTTTAGTTAGCGAGTTCGCCGCTCTGCGCTATGATGACGAGGAACCAGCTCGTCGCCTACAGATGGCACTGTAGAATGAAATCACGGCTTGCGGACGCGAAATGGCGGGAAAATTCGCTCACGAACTTTCTTCTTTCACGGTATGGTTTTCTCTTACGTGCAAATAAGCATTACACGGGACCGCCGGATTTATTTAACTTCCGAAGGAAGCCGTGCTAAGGATTTTTGTCCCAAAATATTTATAAGCCCTCCGAGAGATTTAAATCCGCAATCTTTGGTTTTAAATGATACTAGTGTAGTAACAACTACACCACGGAGAGCGACGAAAACCTATTGGGATATACGTTAACTTAACATTACATAAATACTACCCTTGATCGGTAGTTTTTGCTAATTTATGCTGCTGCTTCATTCTGATTGGCTCTAATTACCTTAACGCGAAGGAATAGTTTGTTCCGTCAAGTTAAGCCAACTCCAAAAACCATTATTTAATACGATGTGTTAGACTTTCATGTTACGTCACGTCAGTCGTCACGTCACGTTACGTTACGTTAAGTTCATAGTAATCCCGGCATAATATAGGGGTGGTAATAATTCCTCATTTCTCCGAATCCGAAAAGTAGGCAGCATGTGGGACACTGTTATCAGCATGTAAATACTAATGAAATCAGAACAGACCTGGGAAGATTTCTCTAATCAGTGCGCAAACATTGCTACCCCTTCCTTATTTATTCAACTGTATCCACTTAGTTGTGTTCAAGACAATAACAAATAGACAGCAGGCAGTATTTGATGTTTTATTGACAGAACTTTTCAGTATAGAAAAACATATGCAACTCTTTTGCAACTCATGCAAAATTGAATTACAAGGTCACTAAAATTACAGAAAACCTATTGCAACGCATCCCATCTAGTCGGCCCGGGTTCGATCCCAAGCGCCCGCATGTGGTATTCGTGGTGGACGAAACGTGTCTGGGTAGGTTTTCCTCGAGTCCTCCGGTTTCCCCTGCCACTCATTCCACCAATTGCTATACCATCACCTTTCCAATCATAAATTTCGCTTACATTTCGCTTCATGTTCCTATAGATAAAATTCTTATTTTGAAACCCAATTGTCTTTATGTAGATAGAGCAATATTTTTAAGTCATACGGGCCGGCCCCTCGTAACAGGTTCTTCATTCAGATTTCGTGCCGAAGCTCCCGATAGGCTTCCGAGCTCTAGACATTGGTTTATAACTCCTTGGGGGGGGGGATGTCAGTCCTACAAATACAGGGGAGCGAAAGTCAATTATGAAACGAAACTTATTGCCTTTCCGAATTCCGGTCCGCTTATTCAATTATCTCTCTTAGTTGTACATGGGCACCGGGTAATGTGGATGTACAAAGATGGTACAAATTTTAATCAGTTATGTCAATTTATTCTTGCATAAAACACAGTATGTATTAAAGAAAGACAAATCTGCAGACGGAAGGAAGTTTCGAACTCTGAACCTATTGTTAGAAATCTGTAGCCCTAACCAATCATATCGGTGGGTTAAAAAAAAAAAAAAAAAAAAAAAAAAAAAAAAAAAAAAAAAAATTGTGATGCTCCATATGCGCAAGGTAGAAGTAGTGAGAAGAGCTGAGTGTGGAGGGGGGGCAAGGGACAACATTACAGCAGGTATTGGCCGCGCCGTGGCGGAGTGGTTAGACCACTGGCCTTTCACCTAGACGGCCGGGGTTCGATCCCAAGCGACCGCATGTGAGATTTGTTGCGGACAAAGCGGCGCTGGGGCGGGTTTTCTCCGGGTACTCCGGTTTCCCCTGCCTTCGCATTCCACCGGTGCTCCATCATTCATGTATCACCAGTGTCACCGCCTGCGGTGCTATAACCAGTTAAAGTGGGCGTTAAACTACCAAAAAAAATTACAGGAGGTGGAACACTTATGGTCAATTAGTGATAAATTAATTGTTTTTTCACACAAGCCGTGTGTAGGTCCGGAATTGGATAGGTAGAGTCATACTGTTGACCATACTCTGAATCCTGGCTATTTAAGTACTTACGCCATTGTAAGTCGCTATTGGGGTTTGTCGTCTCAAAACAATTTGAGATCACCTTATGGTTTACTGGGAAACATGCGAGTGATGTTGAGAACTTTAATGCTTTACCGGCATGTTACCATGTTAGCGCAGCGGCTAGAGACCGGGAGATCCATGGTTCAAATCCCGGCTAAGGCATTGCATTTTTCAGTCTTACACTGCCTATCCAACTCCTGTCCTACACACGGCCTGTAAAAAAAAACAAATTATCACTAATACTCATAAAATTTACAATTCTATATCTATTTAAGGCTCCACCACATAGGGGTGAGCCTAAAGTAGCTCAACACTACTAATCTCAACTTGGTAAAACAGTCTAAAATTCCGAAAGCTGTCAATATACCCTTTATTGCTATTCCTGCTGATCGCACAAATATATAAACACATCTACTAAATTCATTTTAATCTAAATGTGAATGATTCGGTTTTTGCACATATTTCCTCAATTATTTGAGATTTTCAAGCAACTATTATAAATTTTGCTAAATATATAATAAATGCAATTAGAAAATGAGAATTGAATGCTTATGTACTCTACTACTTGTATATAGTAGTAGAATGATTTCATCTCGCTTAAAAATTCGATTCAGGGTTTTCCGACGGTCTCATGCTTACAATTTTTAGAATTGCTGATGGGAATATTCTAGTCTATTTTAAGCAAAGGTCGGGTCAGTTTTGTTATTAATGTTGGAGCGTCATTTTATCGGACAAGTCGACTCTCTCTCTCTCCCTCCCTCCTGGTTGCAGTTAAATGAATACATCGACTATCTTCGAAATATTGTTTATTGTAATGGTATTTAAACAAAGCATTTACACCTTTATCCAACCAAGGTGACCAAGCCCATGCTGTTTAAATTGGCCCACTACTTGTGGACTGTCAAGTAAAGCAGTGTCATCTAGCGGGGAAACGAGAGAGTCACTTCAACTCGTGGCAGTCTTTTTATACACAAGCTCATTATATAGAAGCTTAACTTGGTAATATATGGTGTGTTATTTATGGATGCTCTTTAACTGCTGTGGTTCTCAGCGTCCCATTCTATACTGGGCGTGAAAGACCGCTTAATCTTGCTCAGAGGCCTCTCTATTAGGCCTGAGGTTCTTTTACGTGCCCTAAATCTACGACACGGGACCAACGGATTTACTTCCCTTCCGAAGGAAGCCATGCTAAGGATTTTTACGCCCGAAAAAATCCATCGTCCTCCGCCGGGTTTGAACCCATGACCTTGGGCATATGAAGTTAGCATGGTAACCATTACACCACGGAGCTTATTTTGGAAGCTACCCTGCCGCCTTTTTCAATAACTTCTTGCAGGTGATTCGTTATTACTTTCTCTAGTCCATATGTACAATGCACATAGTGGATAGAGAAGTCATTGTATTGCATTCAAAATCCGATGTAGAGATCTCACCGAAAATACATGTTTTGACATCCCCTGAATAAAAAACGTATTTTAGAAACATGTCCATGTGTGTGTGTGCACTTGATATTTAAGTATCTTCCAAGAAAGATATTCAAGAAACCCCCTTACATCCAACTACCCTTTGCATAGAACATTTTTCGAAAATCCTGATTTTATCAAAAATGGCTCTTATGATTTTTATTAAAATGTCATATGTTTGGGATATTTTCATGCCAAATGAAATATACATATTGAATTATCTGCGAATAGTCTCTGAAGACAACTTCATTCTGGATGACTTTTGTATAATTTTAGTATAGTTGGCAAACCGTAAGAGATATATAACAAATTACTATACAAAACTGTAGATCCCATTTAAACATGCAATTTATGCCATATGCTGTTTTTTTATTTTTACAATTAATTGCTTTCGATATATTCTGAGTTATTGATTTCAGTTTTAAGGTACCTATGTAATTTTTTAGCGTATTCCCTTATTTCCCTTTTACTTAAAAAGAGGCGAAAATTAAGACCAATTCTGGTAGCCCAGTGGTAGAGCAACCGGAAAGGAAAGTTTGTTTGTGGAACAGCTAGAGAAAGTGGTATGAATGGAACACATCAGATATTTTTTTTTAACATTTACAAATATTCTTACTAGTTAAGTCAAAGAGCTTCTCTGAGAATATATGTCGATATTGTATACGCTATAGGAACGCATTTTTGTATTACTTCATTCCATTAAAGCATTCTAGGAAAAAAAAATGACGTGTTCCATTCACATGACACTCTATATTTCTGCAATAAATTATTGTTAAAAAGTTATACTTCTATTTACTTCATGCTAATCGAGAAAAACTGGTTGCTATGTTGCTGAAGTTCCTTTGTTTGTATAGACAGGAGTTGACAAATTCTTGTATGAGAAAAGTATGTTTTTCAAAGCTGAAACTAAAAACAAGGAATATCTTCAAAACGATCAACTCCACGAAAAAAAAAACCTCAATTGTTGCAAATAGCGACACATTTTGTGTGTGGTAAGTTATTGTCCATCTCTTACGGTTTAGCAGTTATGCAAGATTCCGTAAAATTCATCCAGAATAAAGTAGTCTTCAGAAGCTATTCCCAGAAAATTCTAGATATACATTTTATTTGTCAGGTAAATAGCTTTACTATATGACATTTTAATCAAAATCGTTAGCAATTTTTGAGAAAATCAAAGTTTTCGAAAAAAGTTCCATATGAAAGGTAGTTGGGGGTGGGGCATTTTCTTGAAAATCTTCGTGTCGCATTCTTGGAAGATACGAAACCTAAATACCAAGTTTGATTTTTATAGGTCTTTTTGTTTTTGAGTTATGCTGCCCACACACACACACACACACACACACACAGACACACACGGACATTTGTCTAAAAATGAACTTTTTGGATTCAGGGGGTCTCAAAACATGTATTTTCGGTGAAATCTCGGTATCGAATTTTTGGGTGCATTACAATACCTTCTCTATACATTATGTACATAGTATGGTAGAGTAAGTAATAACATAAAGAAAATATTGAATTAATTTTCCATCCTCATTATGAGCGTCTTGGTTAGGAACCAATTAGGGTTCTGAGCGGTCATATAGTTCTGTGAATTCTCTTCCGTTTGTCTACTACAAGTGGAATTCTTATTTCGGAGGGGGAAAATCTTGCCCCGAGACAAATTCCGGGATCCCGTAAAAAGTGATACGTGGGTGATATGTCTTTTTCTAAATAATCGCTCCAAATTCTCCGAGGTATCGTCTTGAGGATAGGTAGCTTAACTGAATCCTTCATTATGATAACCAAATTTTCCTAGGGTACTCTTTTCATTAATACACAGAACTGGTGTATTGTTTGAATATATCTAATGTTAGTATACGGTTTGAAACAGTACTACTACTAATCGTAAAAAATATAACAGCAAGGTACTGTTATAGATTTTAATACGCTTTGAGACACTCTGAATTAAAAAAAAAAGTTAAAAAATATTAGAAAAAAGTCTGTGTTCCAGTCACACAACTTTCTCTAGTGGTTCCATATATAGACTATTCATACAAAAGATTATTCTTTTATCTACATCAAGCTGATCGAAATATAAGTTATGTAACAGAATTGGTCTTGCTACTTGCTTTCTTGTTAGCATAAGGGAAATAAGGAGATACCTTAGGCTAAAGCTGGTCGCTATTTGCAACAATTGAGGTTCGGTTCGCTTTGCATGGGCAATTTGGGAAAAGTTAGGTAAGTAGTTAAAAACTGAAACATCATTAGGAATAACTTGAAAGCAATCAACTCTACCAGAAAAATATGACACACATATGTTTTAACGAAATCTACATTTTCTGTGTAGTAAGATTTAGTTTTACTTCTTAAGGTTTAAGCGTTATGCAAAATTCTGCAAAACTCATCCAGCATAAAAAGGACTCAGGAGGCTATTCCCAGAAAATCCAAAATATACATTTTATTTGTGATTTTAATATCTTAATATATAGTACTTTGATGATATTGATAGAGCCATTTTTGATAAAAACAAAGTTTTCAAAAATATTTCCACACAAAGAGTAGTTTGTGGTTGGGGATTTACTTGAAAATCTTCGTGTGCAATCTTGGGAAATGCTTGGTATAAGTACCAAGTTTCATATTTAATGTTCTTTTCGCTTTTGAGTTATGTTGTCTACAGACACATGCACACATATAAACCAATATTTTAAAAATATTTTTTTAGATTCATGGGACTTCTAAATATATATTTCCGATGAAATCTTGACATCGAATTTTTGGGTGGAGTAGAATACCTTCTGCAGCTATCTACACTGTACATAGGTGGTAGAGAGAGTAAAGAATCTGATAAGTTACATCCACTTGACTTTCTCTAGCTGTTCCACAAACAGTTTTTCATACAAGAGATTTTACTTCTATCTACACTAATTAATATAAACCATGCTAACATTGGCCTTATTACCGGCTTCCTTGTAAGTAGAAGGGAAATAAGGGAACACTAGGCTAAAGCGATAGTCAACTCTTTTAAAAGTCGGTCACTAGGTAAAACAATTGATATTCGGTTCTCTTTCCTCCCTAGGAGTAAACAAAACAGAGACGAAAATAAACATGTCTCCCGTTTGAGAATGGTTTAACTTAAAACTGAAACAAATATCTCGAAAATGGTTAACTCTACAAAACAAATCTCTGACATAAATTGTGTGTTTTAATAAAATCTACATTTTCTGTATAGTAAAATTGTTTCTATTTCTTACCGTTTACCAGTTATGCAAAAATTATTCAAAAGTCATCCAGAATAAAGAGGTCTTTAGAGATTATTGCCAGAAAATTCAAGATTTATATTTCCTCTGTCATAAAATATCTTAAACATATGACATTTTAATAAAAATCGTTAGTCATTTTTGATAAAATAAAAAAGAACAATAGCTATACAAAAATGTTCCATGTAAAGTTTAGTATGGAGTGGGGGAAAGCTTCGTGTCACATCCGTGGCAGATACTGAAGCTATGTAACAAGTTTGGTATTTAACCGACTTTTCATTCTTGAGCTATGCTGCTCAAACACACACACTTACACACACAATGTGTTTTGAATTTTTTTTTTGATTCAGAGGGTCTAAAAACGTGTAATTCGGATGAAATCTCACCATCGAATTTTTGGGCGGAATGCAATACCTTCTGTATCTATCATGTACATTGTATATACATGCGAGAGAGAGAGAGAGAGAGAGTAAAACGATTTGTGTGTTTGTGAACAACATAACTCGAAAATGAAGTGTTGGTTGAACACTGAACTTCGTATTTAACTGCAGCATCGTGCAGATATACGGCACAAGATTTTAAGAAAATTCCCCGCTTCAAATTACTCTTTACATGGAAACTATTTCAAAAATGTTGATATTTCAAAAATGGCTCCAATGACGTTTATTTTAAAATATACCATATGTTTAAAATAAAACTACATATGTGTCTGGGTGTGTTTATTCTCTGCAATTGGGTATTGCCCGGTGGCAAAGTTAAATGTATCTTGTACTTTCTGAGTTTAGCCTGTGAAGTCGTCTTCATTTTGAACGACTTTATATAATTATTATTTGTAAGGGATAGAGCAAATCTTACTTGAATATCTTAAGAGACAAAACTTATTTGGAAGTCATCAGTTTTTTCTCGTGGCCATGCAAGTGTGAATTAAGTCAACCCATAAGTGTCCCGATGGCTAATTTCCTCTTGACGACACATGGCCAACAACTCGCTCAGCAAAGTTCAATTCTTGTTTTATCTTCATTTATATAGGCTCTTTGATTTCTATGGTAATATCGGGAACTTTGCTTTAGAAACAACTTCTGGTGTTTTCTCGCTT
Source organism: Hymenopus coronatus (assembly GCA_030762935.1). Lineage (NCBI taxonomy): Eukaryota > Metazoa > Arthropoda > Insecta > Mantodea > Hymenopodidae > Hymenopus > Hymenopus coronatus. Next base: position 77,673,515 of record CM060894.1, read on the forward strand.
AACCAAGGGTAACAATTTGTTTCCATTAGTTTAAGTATATATTATAGTTGCTAAACGCACACATTTTAATTGTTTCATTTATATAGACCCTTTTGACTTCTACAGTCATATCGAGTAATTTGCTTCAGAAATAACAGAACTGTAGGGCTTATTAACATTAATTTTTTCAGCACACATTCCATATCACATACATTCAGAATCTGTGGTAGATAGGGAAGAATTCTGCGCCCAGCCGGGAATCGAACTTGGGATCTCAGGATAGGCGCAGTCTGCTTTACCTACTTTTGAATGTTTACGCGGAGTTACAAAATAATAAGCTTCTATAGATGCAGTGTATAAAGTTAGCAGAAAATGTCATGTAAAGGCAACACGTTGTATTGAAATACACGTGGAGTTTCACTTTAACATAAAGACGTCCGTAAGTAGCAAACACGAGTTATGGGAAGGACAGATTTTTCCGTCTTTTTTCCCCATGTCTATTTATTGTCGTTATTGGCGAGTCTGGAATAAAACCACATTTGTACCATTTCTTACTTGGCTAAGGATGTGTAGATTTAGGCCACGGTATCGTGAATTTGGAACGAGGTTTTGACAGCGCCAATTCAAGCGAACTCTATTCATGTTGCACGCTGTTTATGTTGGTAGCAGTGACCGACCGTACTTAAGACTTGGGGAGATATTCAGGGAAAGTTTGTCGTGCCTGTCAGCCTCCCCAACAGGAGCAGCAAACTTCATTGTGTGTCGCTGTCGACGTCACCGATCTAACCGAGAAATGGAAGGCTATTAGCTTCCACAAACCCGGCCACCCCACTTCTTCCTTTTTCCTTTCCTTTTTCACCCAAAATGTCTTGCTGCAAGAGGGGAATAACTTGCATTGAGCGCTTAAGTCCACTAATTCTGCTAGTATCTCTTTATCTGTCTTACATTATACTTAACGCCTATATATCTATATCGCAGTTTCATTCGAAATACAGAAAACCTCTAAATTTGGACAGATTGCATGTTAGACACATCATTACATTAGAGATATTTTCTTGGAACTGGACATACTGCTATGTTTTTACTTTCTCTAGCCATATTTACACTCAGAGACAGTAAAAATACGCATGGCACTTTGATTTTGCAGAAGATGTGAACGTTGGAAGGAAATCGGGTTTTAGCACGCTTTTCATCTGTGCCATTTTGGTACAGCATACCACGCGAGTAAGAAAAGCTAAAACCGATTGGGTAATCTACCTTTATACCCTTCATACCCGCTTAACGCTCCATCATAACAGGTTGACTTGTATAAGCAGCATATTAATTTAGAGACCACGTGCGCGAAAAACCTTTTCATTAGAACTTCAGTATGTGGCGCAGAGAAGAGATTAACCTAATTTTGTAACACCCGGTGAGAGGGGTAGAGTATTATCCAAGCAGTGTTGAGTGGATTGGTTTATCAGGGGTGGAAAAATGAGTAAAATAAAACAAACTAAAAAAGAAAAAGAAAGAAAGATCCCATGGGCCAAAATTCGATAAAACGTTTACAAAACTTTTGGTATATTTTTCATACTCGCGGAATTCATTTTATAGAGATCACCAGATAGCAACTCAAGAGCTCCAGTTGTCGTAAGTTATGTTTCATATTCAACCCCTTTCCTTCGATAACCTCACCTGTCCAATACACTTTTAAAAACATAGTAAACAGATCAGGCACAGGTGGAGCCAGCAAAAGGACCCCATTTTACGATAAGTATTTCCAGGTGTATTTTTAATGTCTTTGAGTGTACAGTAATACTAGCGATGGTACAAATATTGAAACACGGATGCTGGAAACCCTCCTGCTGCAAGAAGACTGTATCAGCAACGGTTCCCACCAAGTCTGTGACAGTACGCCAAGAAACATTGCGGTTCTCGGGACGCATAATCACTGCTTGCCGTACTGTGACACTAGAGATACTCTTCAGCTCTGCATTCGCATCGAGGGAATGCCAACAGAAATTGAAGGATAAAGTACTACAGCATCAAGATCTATGTTAAATATAGTGGTATATTGTTTAATGGTCGTCTCCTTAGCGCAGCTGCTTACCAAGTGGCAGACCTGGGTTCAATCCCCAGTACCGGCGTAGGGATTTTTCCCCGGCCCGGGGTGCACTTAGCCTCGTAAGGTCCCTGGGGGGCCAATTGAGGAGCTATTTGATAGAAGTAGCGGCTCCAGGTCATGAGGACCGCATTAACCGGCCGGGGGGATTCGAGGCGCTGACCACGTCTCACTCTCCAATACTGCACCTCGTCCATGACGTCTGTAGTGGACCGAGATGGGGGACGCAGCGCTGGGCGGTAGGCCAAGGTTCCTCGTGAGCTGTGGTGCCATGGAGCAAGATATATTGTTAAATAGCTTGAACTTCAAATGCAAACAGAGTGGCAGAAGGAAGTCAACAACTACATAATTATTGACTAACAATCGGTATCAGCAGTAGTAATGAAATAAAATAGCAATTTAGTTTTTCATTAAGTCATTCTGTTTGTTTAATGTAAAACCTCCTTTGATATTTTTTCGCGCAACAATTGTCTTCAGTATTACATTAATGCGATGAAAGTATTTTCATTAGCCATTTTACGAATCGCCAAACTAATTACACAATCGCACACCACTACACTTAAACCGCCACAACTCGTAATTGAAATCAATATAATTTGTATACCACTTAAACCCCTGGAACTTGCAAACCAACTTTGCTGGCGCCTCATGAGAGTTTACGGTATACAACTTCAAGAACTGGACGGCGATTCGGTAACAATCTACATATATGTACTTAGCAGTTAGCTGAAGAGAATTAGGATGATTTATTGTGCGCAAAACTTACATTAAAAGAGTCAACTACGAAACTAACTTTTATTAGTTTTTCTACACATACTGTGTGCATCGATGGCATTGTACTCCGTCCAAAAATTCAATCACGAGATATTATTGCAAATATATTTTGAGGTCCCGTAAATCAAAAGTATTTTCGAAAATGGTATATGACTGAAAACAATATCTCTCAAAAACGAATAACCCACTAAATACCAAAACGTGTCATTTAAGCGCAATATCCTTCAAAGATGGGACACCGGATTTTCAAGAAAATCTCTCCATCCCAGACTATCCTTTACATGAAAACTTGTTTGAAAAATGAATGCTTTATTGAGATGCCAAATAGTTAAGATATTTTCATCACAAATAAAATTTCTATCTCGAATTTTCTGGGTACAGGCCCTGAAGAATTTTTCATTCCTTTTTTGGAAACGTAACCATTTCTGAGATATTCCTTGTTATTGGTTTGTTTTAAAATAATTATACTTAGAGGATGAGTTTAGATCGTATTGCATAGCAACAGTTTGTAAAAAAATTGACTATCGCTTTATGTTAGTTAAAGTAAGCTTGCAACAAGTCATTTTCCGATAACGTTTATCACGAATAGTATGATGTAGATAAAAGATTTCTTAAAACGTGTTAGTTTCTAATGTTTTAATTTATTTATCTTTTATAAAGATAGTGTAGTAAAATTCTTCTAGTTATTGGAAACAATCCTTGTAAAACTGCCCTGTAAGATTCTGTAGAACTGTAAGATTCTATTTTGATATAAAAGCTTCTTTTTAAAGTCCTTACCACAATCAAATGAGTGTTGTGGAGGCTCACTTTTAAGAGATTTGGGTCAATCAAGTGGCCAGTATACGCTGGCACTCGATAATCCATCACCGCCTCTTAGAGTGGCAAACCTATCAGGACGGCACCTAGCTGGTCCATTACATTCCTCCCCAAGGCTTCAAATCATGTGCTCTAAAAGCAATAACGTGCGAAGACGATATCAAAGCGTGAAGGGACGAGAAGCAGAATGGGTCGAGATCCTAACGTGTCATCAGGATGAGATTGGTCAAATCGTATTTATCCTTTAAAGAAGGGTCCTTCAACAACTGAACAATCGTTCCATTTTCAGTTCTTCGAAAGTAAATACTATTTGAAAGGTAATAACCTCACAGATTAGAGTTACACCTTTGGACAATACCTCAATAAAATTGAATTGATAATGTAGATTCGTCCAAAAAAGAACATTAAAAGTCCGTAATATTTATAATGTAGTTTAATCCCATATACAGTAGTGGCATTTATTCTAGACTTTTTTGGTTAAATTAACTTTCAGGTTACAATATTGCATAACTCTATTATTCAGAGTTATTATCTGATAAATAATAACCAGAAAATATTAGCATAATATATTATTGGACCTTTTACCACAATTTTGAGCTAATTTGGCCCAACTGTTGAAAACATATCATTTTATAAATATATGGACATATACTTTATTTTATATTGTATCTAATGTTTAATAAAGGAGCTGATCAATTGCAGAAATCTATTAATTTTGGGATTATGGGATCTCAACACCATAGTCTTGCATATAAAATGTTTCGCCAATTTTGAGTCCTCTTTTATAAAAGTAATAATTCTTATTTTTCATATTGGATGCACTATAAACTAAAAAGTATAATTCCCAATTTATTTTGCATCGAATACAAATATAGAGCTATTACTCTCATATAATAAAGCTGAAATTATGGGAAATCTTGTGTATTTAACATTATGGTGTTCTGGTGGTGGTCTTAGTACTTATATGCCAATCCTATAAGTACTATATTTTCCTAGCTTTTGAGCTCTTTTATGTAATATGAGAACAATGATTTTAATTTTCACGTTAGATCAATATAAAATAAAATAGGCATACATTTATAATTATATATTTTAAAAAGTTGGGCATACCAGTTCACTAAGTCACATACTAGCTCCAGTTTGTGACAAAACATTCAAAATGTTATGCTAACACTTTCTGGATATAATTTATCGGATAAGAATTATCCAGAATTAATGTCACTGCTGTATATGTGGTGCATATACAAATATATAACACTTCTCAGTAACGTTGGCGGGATAAGCATTCCTCGCCGGTCTGTGTGTTTGGAGCAACAACTCGCCTTCTCGCTATTTCGTCTTAAACATATTTCACATCTTCTCAGACATCATTCACACGAATCAGTCTACACCAATGGTGCTAACTTTAGAATATTTGCTTAAGTTTTTCAACGTTTTTCTTGTTATTCACAGAATCTGTTTTGTTAAAAATCTTTCCACCAAGGTAATATTGTATTTCTACACGGAAGTAGTCTGCCAGGAAATTTAAGTATAAAATTTAGTTTTATTTTTTCACTCAAATTCAAATTTCTTAAACTGTCTTAAACATGTATGCTTGCTCGCGTCTGTAATAAGAAAACGTGCGAATGTATGCATTCATTCCAAGATCTGATCTCACATGAATGTTGTGACTTGTAGCAAGGGAAACCAGAAAATAAGTCTTGGAAACTGTTAAACCTATAAAAAATGTATGCGACCTAAATTGAGTGTTTTAACGAGATCTAAATTTTTGTGCAGTAATTTTTATTGTCTCTTACGGTTTACAGTTAGATGTTTGAGAAAATCAATTTTTTGGAAAAATATTCCGTGTAAATGGTGTTTGTTTTGGAGGGATTGTGTCGAAAACCTTCTTGGAAGATACTGCACTTAAATGCCAAGTTTCGTATTGCACCGGCTTTTCTTTTTTCACATACACACACGCACATGGACCTTTATGTAAAAACATTGTATGTACATAGGATTTAGAGAAATCGGAAGTACTTTACATAGAAAAGTACACACGTCAGCACTGAAAACTTTCAAATACACATATTGAGGCATATTACTTTCAACCAGGTGTTGAAGCCTTCAGGACTCTGGAGCTGAGCACCGGATGTAGGCTTTTGCCAGTTACGTGACCCCAGAAAGGAGCGATGAGAACAGACACTCAAAGTGCGACCAGATCTGATGACGGCTGACGCAAATATGGAAGGAGTCACTGTCGGTTATAGTTGAAACGCTTCCGACTCGTACAACCTAATCACCAGCCCCAAGCGTCCCGGTAAGCGCCTAAAGGAGCCCTGAAGGCGGATCCCAACCGAGAGTTTCCGACAACGACGACGCTAGGATATCTTTCAAAAATGCACAGATCACCATCCAGCTGCAATCCGCCGAACAGCGCGGCACGCCTTCAGCCCTGAAAGGGATGATCAGCAAATGGTGGACCGGAAAATTCGAGGGATGTAATGAATGTATCCAACTGGCTGGCGACCAGGGACCCCCCCCCCCCAAAAAAAAAAAAATAAAAAAAAAAACAACTCATGGTTCAGGTAGGCCGACCACGTGGATCGAACCCTGCGGGCCATAGGTGAAACCGTCTGAGCCATCCCGGTTGGTAATTTGAACCTATTACAGGATATTTACAGTAAATTCAACTTTTGTTTTTGTCTCCCATGATAATATACAAACTTTGGTCATTTAAATTAATGCGTTCATTTTGGGCAAATTGATACTCTTCTTCAAGAGTATCACATTTTGAATGGAACTTTCATTAAATCCCAATGCTTAACCTGAAGAATGTGTTATTTTTATCTTTTTATAAAGTAATTTTGAATTCGTCGGGCATAAAAATATTTTTCGATGAAATATGGGGGTCAATCTAATGGGCAAAAAGCTAAACGTTCTATTGCTGTAGTATGTAAGTGTCAGTTTGAGTAAAACTAGATTCTTCTCGCAATCATTAATTGCTATGAGAATGGGATAAGCTTTTGACTGTCACTGTACAATACTGCGAAAGTATTTCATGTGTAGCCAAGAAGTTAAAGTTCGTTTAGTGAAAGCCACAGCTGCAGAATATTATTCTTTAATATTCTCTGTGCAGAAGCAGAATGGAACTGCCTACTGCACTTTAACTACAGCTATTTGTTTGAAGTGAAATAAGTTGTACTTCACCTAAGGCACAGCCAATTTAACTTGTCTAACTTAGTGCTTCAAACTTAGAGATGGTGTATAATTCCCACGGATTACTGTGTGTAGACAAGATGCTGAGAATTCAAAACAGCATTTATTTTAGATACTGATAAAATAACAGCTGAAACAACCCGTTAGTTCTCTCCAAGAGAAACGGAGGCAGCAAAAAGCCCAAGTGTTTCATTACAATTGTTACTTCAGATTCAATTTGTAAATTCCAATTGCTTCTGATGACAATTAACAATGCGATATTTATTTTAGAAAACGTAAAGTGCTCCATTCATATGGCTTTATCTAACTATTCTGCAACAAACTGTTCTTGCAAAAGTCTATCTAATGCTTCATTGAGAGAAATGCACTTATGTATTTACTTTTAGCTAAAACGTAAATATTGACATACTTGTGCTATGCTAAAACAATAGCCATATCTTTAAAATGTTGATTGCTATGCGATGACTAAATTCGGTTCTTTTTTCATGGTCAAAGTGGACATCTTAGTTGGAAAATTGGACAATCTGTTTAGCAATTTTGGCCCAAAATTTCGATTTTTTATTTTTCTACAAAATCTAAATGGACACAAGTGTATTTTAGCAATTTTATTCAAAATGTTGACTTTTCTTTATTTCTAATGCAAAAATTGCGCTAAACTTGAAAGTTAATATATGTAATACAATACAGGTTTGGGATATCATTTTAAGTCGGTGCACTGATTAAATCACTCTGTGTCAATGTTTTTTTCTCTCAATTGTTCTGTTATTTTCGCATATCAAAAATCTAACTTCGTCAAATACAGATCTGAGTATTCTTCCCAAAGCACTACAGAATGTATAATATACAAGGTTGGACTTTTTACGTTGGTCATAGATTAGTTTAAAATCTGAATTAGTGTTCTAGTATCTTATATAAAGTTTGTGAGGTTACTCATAATTACAGGTAATACCAACGTGTTTTGCGTAATTGTTGGCAAGAAAATTTTTGAAAACCGGCTAAGCCAGTAGAGTAAGCCGTGAGGGTCTCGATAGGGAAGAATGGGGCAGATAATCATGAAAAATTACGACATCGTAGGAGGCGGCCATATCAGCGCTAAGGAAAAGTTAAACCGAGATGTGGTAATATATTTCGGTCAAATTTGTATTTACAGCACTTATATATTTCTCTTACAGCCAACTTTAGGTTTTAAGCGTCACTGGATAGCTTTGCTTTATCCCCGTCGAATTAATAATTACTTGTATTAATATTGTCATTATATTATATGGTAACCCATCCGCGGCCTTTCTCTCCTATGCTACTCCCGCGCCGTCTGCCGGACTGTCAATTTCGCTCGAAAATGCATTTTCGCCATTTCTATGTTGCTGAGTCAGGTGCACGTGTAGTCAATCATTATGAGTTGGTGATTCTGGCACTGCAGTAAACATGATGCATCACTTAACTGTGCGCGTTTATTTGTAAAGTTTACTTTAACCATGAATTTTCTCGCTGTGTGCTCAGGGAGAGTTTGCTGAAAAGTTTACAAACTCCGTACCACCTGCAAGGAAAACTATACATGCGGTCGTCAATAAATTTGAAGCTTCGGGTTCAATGAAACATTCCAGGAACATATCAGTGTTAATAGAAAAAAAACCTGGAGAAAATTTGTAGCACTATTCTGTGCTAATTTTTTCAGAGATTTTTGGAGGCAAACGCTTCAAACAGGTGTATCTCTATCTTCCGCTAGAAATGCTACACATCTGCTGAAACAAACCTTATTGCTACACACGAGTGAAGGCATTAAAACATGACATCGGTAAACTTTGAATTATAGTTGGTTTTATAAACTGTAGAAAGAGGTTTCATTGGCCCACAGCTTTTGTTTTTCTCTGACGAAGTTTGGTTTCATTTAAATGGGCGTGTGAATATTCGCAACAGTCTATATTGGGCTTCAGAAAGGCCTGTCAGTTGGATAAAATGCTTCACTATGATCAAAAGTGTGCAGTTTGATGTGCGATAAATGATAGAAGAATAATAGGCCCCATTTTCTTTGATGAAATAATAAATGCAGAGCAATATTTCGATTGCTTGACAGAAAAAGAGAAATTATATGGTTGGTTTTAGCAAGATACTGCAACAGCACACAGGGTTGCCGAATCGTTAAATACAGTAAGAGAGGTGATGGCAGGAACATTAATGTTGATTTGTGGTCTCCTCAACCAAACGAGATGTGATTATTTATGAGGTATTTTAAAAGACGAAGTGTATCGTCCCAATCCTCGCACTCTTGAGGAACTTATCGTGTAAGAAATTACAATTCATGCTGCTGAGTTCCAGTAGAGAGTGACAACATTTTTACTTTCTCTACACGTACTATGTTCATAGTGTATAGAGAAAGTATTGTAATGGACCCAAAAATTCGATACCGAGATTTCACCGGAAATACATGTTTTGGGACCCCCTGAAACCAAAGAATGCATTTTTAGAAAAATGTCTGTGTGTGTGTGTGTGTGTGTGTGTGTGTGTGTGTGTGTGTGTGTGTGTGTGTGTGTCTGTCTCTGAGCAGCATAGCTCAAAAACGAAAAGGCCGTTAAGTACCAAACTTGGTATTTTAGGTTGCTATCTTCCAAGGATGTGACACGAAGATTTTCAAGAAAATCCATCCACCCACAACTCCCCTTTACATGGAAAAAATTTATAAAATTTTGATTTTATCAAAAATGCTTAACGATTTTTATTAAAATCTCTTATATTTAAGATATTTACTTCCCAAATAAAATGTATATCTTGAATTTTCTGGGAATAGCCTCTAAAGACCTCTATACTGAATGATTTTTATTGAATTTGCATAACTGGTAAACCGTAAGACATAGACCAAAACTTACTACACAAAAAATGTAGATCACAATAAAACAAACAATTTATTTCATATACTCTTTTTTCGTGGAGTTGATTGTTTTAGAGATATTCCTTGTTATTGGTTTCCGGTTTAAAAACATACTTTTCTCATACAGGAATTTGTAAACTCCTGTCTATAAATAAAGGAACTTCAGTCACATAGCAACCAGCTTTGAATAATAATTTAGCCTATACTACTCCGTTATTTCCCTTCTACTTGCATGGGAGCAAGTAATAAAGAGTGTTTCTGCTAATTTTTTCTCGATTAGCATGAGGTAAAAAGAAGCATAAGCTTTATAACAATTTGTTGCAGAGATGTAGAGAAAGTCATGTGAATAGAACACATCAGATTTTTAAGAGATACAATGCTTGTTTGAGAGCAGAAGGTTATCATTTCCTGCATCTATTTTAAGTTAAGGATTTTAGTCCGCCTCTGCCCGTATATTTTCCCGGCAACTCCCAGCTCTCTCGCCTATTGTTAGATGGCGCACGAGTGGGTTACCATATAAAAATAATGACCCTGTATATCTGGTTGGAGGATTTACTTAATATGTAGCAATTACTCTAGGTTGCTACAATGAAAGCATGCGCTATTTTTCCACTTTGTCTTATAAAACAAAGATAGACTATAGACTGCCTCCGTGGTCGAGTGGTCAGCGAGCTGACTTCTCACCCGGAGGTCCCGGGTTCGATTCCGACTTGGGCGGGGAATTTTTCTTTAACCAGAATTATTCCCTATCCTTCACAGAGACTGGGAGCATGTATATGAGAGTGCATGTGTGAATGGTTTAAACCTACAGACAACGAGTTGTATCTAATTCGAAGCCCCCGATATGAAAATGTTAAAGAAGGCTATATAAATGAAAAAAAAAAAAAAAAAGACTATACTATATGATAGTTTAAACCATATTACAAAGGCATTAAGGAATACAATTTTTTAAAAAATTCTGTCCGCACATACACCCAAACATATATATGATATAAATTGGTGTTTTAAGGAGATCTAAATTTGTTGTGTAATAAGACCGTCAGTTTCTTAATTTTAATAGTTATGCAAAATTCATCCTTCATCATAAAAATATCTTAAATATATAAAAATCGTTAGCCATTTTGTATCAGTATTTTTAAAAAGTGTTCCATGCGCATGTTAGTTTGGCGTTAGGAGGTTTTCTTGAAAATCTCTGTATTGCATCCTTGATATATACTAAACTTATCAAGTTTGGAATTTAATGGACTTTTCGTTTTACATTTACAAAATTAACACACTCGTATAAAAATGAGATGTGTTTAATTTCATTCTAGCTTCAAATGAAATGTTTTTTTATTCCAATAAAATTTAACTATAATTTCTTTCCCTATTATCGTAAATTATGGTTGACTTCTCCGTACTCTACATGCAAATGGTGCTTCAATATTTTGTGTTTGCATTGAATAATAGTTAATGCTAAAATTATTATACCTGTAAATATAAGTTTTTCATTAAATTCATAAGAAGTTAAGATCTTCATTTACACTGAAGCTGTTAATCGTGCAATTCGATGTAATCTGAAATTAACAAAATTGTTTACATCGAGGTCACAATCTTCTTTCTATAAGAACACTTAAAAAAGCTATGCTGTTATCCCTAAGGTGATTTAATCTTTTAATCATTATTAATGGATCGAGGAGCCTCAAAACATATTTTCGGTGAAATCTCGACATCGAATTTTTGGATGTAATACAATAACTTCTCAACTAAGCATACGTAGTTCAGAGAATGAAAAGTACTACATTACTTTATAAAACAATTTTGCTATCGTTGCATATTCAAATAATTCAAGATTCAGCAGAATAGCCTACATGTAATTCCACTCAACTTTATTTAATTCCACAGAGTTAAATGGTTGACATGTAGTTCTATGATGCCTTTAGGTTTCATTAATATTCTTAATTTTTGAGAAAGCTAAATATTGGTTAATATTTTGAAAATGAAAATAACGAAACAAAATAAGCTTGGAAAGTTGAATTTACTCGTGTTTTGAAAGACTCATCTGCTAAGAGTGCCCTATGCGCGCACCTTTTCTTGGGGCGTTCGGCTTTCTAGACTTCATTCGCTTGATTTCGTACAATTTCGGAAGAGGAGCGTAGCGACAGCATTGAGACACGAAGTAAGCTAGATGCCCAAATAGCTTGTGTCTTCATTGCTAAAATTGTATTCTCTCTGTAGAGTTCCATGCAAGTGCGCTGTAATTTATGTAATAATTCAGCTAGTTTGCGGTAAATTAGATAACTTATTCACCGTAAAGGCCGAGGATCTCAAAAAATCAACTTTTAATTGATAACATTGTGGAAAATCTCTTCTTCTGTCTGCCCTCGCTAACCGTACTACTGGTACCCAAGAAAAGGTGTGCACATAGTTAGGATGCTATTAACTAACTAAAGAAGAATGCGATTAAATTCAGTGTACTGCTGTGAATATTGACTATATTAAAACTGTACGATTTGGGAGTTTTATATTGACTTTGGTAGAAAAATTCAACGTGAGGCAAGAATCTGTAAAAAAACAACAAACAATTAGGAAAAAGATCATAGAAATTACGATAAAATACTTGAAATTCATACAATTCTTATATTTCTTGTCTCTTTTTATTTCAGGTTTTTTATTTATGGTCAGATATTAATGGGATATCTTTCATCATCCATATGCTACAAATACCCTTTTGTATCGGTTTTCTTTTGTTTATAATAAATTATGAAGTAATCAATTATTACAATCAAGCCTATTTACGTATGCAATAAAGGTTACTGGAATTATAATATGTTAACTATATATCTCATATTATCATTGAGGGAAAATATCAGTGTCAAAATCTGGGGAATTCTTACCTAATCTGCCTTATAAGCGGCTGCGAGTGCCAAATTGAGTGAATTGTTACAGAATCATCAGAGATTCGGTGAGTTTAGTTAGCAGCTGAGCATCTACAGACGAATAAAGCCGTTTGGAATCAGTAGGAACGTCCATTTGTTAATATGTCGTGTTTTTATTTGTACTTAAATAAGTAATAGGTAGGGAGGGAGCACTTTTGGGATAAACAAAGATTTAAGTCAATAAGTGTGGGAGCGGTAGCCTCACCAGTCGAGAGTGGACAGTGAGTTTAGAGATATTGCCCTTGGCTCTAGGGCCATCAATTCCCCGGTAGCGCTGTTAACTGCAACGTTCAAACGTTCCCTAGTCTGTGCTCACTAATATGAGTATGATTAAGGAGGCGGTGTGCTGGTGGCGCACAATAAATCATATTGTGAAAATTCATTGGGTCCACTTATGCAAATTCCCTCAGTATTATCCTATTATTATGCACCAAAGGCAATGATCGTTTGACGGAGGTGAGAAATATCACCAGGATCCTCAGCGGATCTTGAGTGTCTACATCCCTGCAAGGAACGGATGAGGGAAGAGACCGCAGTACACGAATTGTCTGTAGGTCGGCATAGAGGACAGTGACTCGAAGAGTTGCTATCAGTTCCAAGCTTGACCATCAGGCCACGAGAGGATCGTTCTATGACGTCTCTAGCGAGGCAGTTCCAAGCTCGACCATCGGGCCACGAGAGGATCGCTCTATGACTTCTCTAGCGAGGCAGTTCCAAGCTTGACCATCAGGCCACGAGAGGATCGCTCTATGACGTCTCTAGCGAGGCAGTTCCAAGCTCGACCATCGGGCCACGAGAGGATCGCTCTATGACTTCTCTAGCGAGGCAGTTCCAAGCTTGACCATCGGGCCACGAGAGGATCGCTCTATGACGTCTCTAGCGAGGCAGTTCCAAGCTCGACCATCGGGCCACGAGAGGATCGCTCTATGACGTCTCTAGCGAGGCAGTTCCAAGCTTGACCATCGGGCCACGAGAGGATCGCTCTATGACTTCTCTAGCGAGGCAGTTCCAAGCTTGACCATCAGGCCACGAGAGGATCGCTCTATGACGTCTCTAGCGAGGCAGTTCCAACCTCGACCATCGGGCCACGAGAGGATCGCTATATGACGTCTCTAGCGAGGCATTCCAAGCTTGACCATCGGGCCACGAGAGGATCGCTCTATGACGTCTCTAGCGAGGCAGTTCCAAGCTTGACCATCGGGCCACGAGAGGATCGCTCTATGACGTCTCTAGCGAGGCAGTTCCAAGTTTGACCATCGGGCCACGAGAGGATCGCTCTATGACGTCTCTAGCGAGGCAGTTCAAAGCTTGACCATCGGGTCACGAGAGGATCGCTCTATGACGTCTCTAGCGAGGCAGTTCCAAGCTTGACTCTTGGGAGATATGACTCCAGGCAAAGAGGGAAATTGCAGCTTAGTCATTTTACGTTCTGATACATATATTTAGGGGAGAGCAGGGCTAAACAGGGTGCTTAACAAATAAATTACAATATCACATGAACTAAATATAGTTCTACGGCAATTTTTAATGAAGAGCCTCATCTTTTTGCTTCAAATTGATAATAGCAAAACTTAATTCTATGGAATACAAACAAGAGATAATTGGTTTTTGCTGATGTCATGTCAAGTACCCCGTTTTATCAAACTAGTCTGATAAAACAGGGTAGTAGATTTTAAAACAGAACTATAATAATGGATATCAAAATCAAGCAACATTATTCTAATTCTATTCACAACAATCACATGTTTATGGTTGACTGTCTACATCGTCTACAACAGCACACTCTTCATGAGCCCATCCTCTACATTTTAAACACTTTATCCACTCTTCGCCGGACTTCGAATTTGAAAAAGTTCGTTACAGTAAATGCAAGCTGAGTTACTATGTTCTTCATCTTCTGACGAAGACTCACAAACCAGTATTGCAGCAGCTTTCTTTGGTTTCTTCTGCTTCTCGCCATTTCTATTTTCAATATCACTAGCACAATTCCGACTATGGTTAGAGTCCATCGGAAGTTTCTGTTTGGCAGTCTTTCCATTTTGTGAAGCTGCAATCAGTGCCGCCTTGTAAGGGGAACTTATTAGTATAGCTGTCTTTCCTTTGCTTTTTCCGTTAAGTCCTTCTCTTATTTTTTTTATGCAAAAATGTCTTTTGGAGATACTTGGAATGCTGAAGTGGATGGTGTAGGGGTACCCTGTTCTGTCCAACTCAATAGTACCCTGTTTTACCGGACTGCGCCATTTTACGAAGACAGGGACCTCACCACAAAATACGCCAAATTTACTTTGAAACATACATCATTGTGTAAAGCAAACATATGTTGTACTTACTTTTAAATCTACAAATGATTGACTTCTACATATATAAGTCACAGCCAAAAATGATACCACAACACACTAAAAACCAAAGTTTAAATACAGAAAACGAACTTGTGCCCGAGGTCGGTTGCTACTAGTGCTACTCGAATGGCGGTAAGAAGCCGGCAAAGAAGTTAGTGCAGTGAACAGAAGATGGTAGCACACATCAACCGAGAAAATCTCAGTATCCCGTTTTATCAGACCACCCCGTTTTATCCAACTCTCCCCTACAGTAGTTGTCAACAGCTAATCCAAAAGCTATAATCTCCGTTAACACTTTCCAGCCCAATGGTGCCATATGGCGTCATTATCTGTATTTGTTGTTCAAGATGGTAAAAGTTAATGTTCAATAATGCTATGCCTTCATTGTGTACGTATTGGTATTTTCTTAATTTTTTTGATATTAAACGGATTAAAACCAGCAAAAGCAAATATAAATTACTTCGAAAATATATTTTTTCTAAGAAATACAGAACTTATTTCCGCTATAATGCTGCTAAATATGTCAATCAGCATTTATTTTACCCGGGCCTATACCTTCCTTTATCACTGTAGAACAGTAGCAGAATTTCTACACCTGTTACATTGAAATATTGGTCAGTGATATTCAGTGATTTAGAAGTTTAATCAGTTGAGCTACCAATAAGACAAACTATTTAAGGCAAATATGCAGCCTATAGGGCCAGTTTTCAATTAAAAATAAATTGGGCTGGAAAGGGTTAAGTATAAAACTTACTGTCTCAGTTTATAATTTTACAAGGATGCGACACGGAAGATTTTAATGAAATCCCCCCCCCCAATCCAAACTGCCCTTTACATGCAACCTTTTTTTTTCACGAAAATCTCGATTTTCTTAAAAATAACTAACAATTTTATTAAAATACTATACGCTTAAGATATTTTTACCGAAAATAAAATGTATATCTTGAATGTTCTGGAAATAGTTCCGAAATTATTCTGGGTGAAAATGGAAATGGAGTTTTATTTATGGACGCTCTTTAACTGCTGTGGTTCTTGGCATCCCATTCTATACTGGGCGTGAAAGATCGCTTACTTTTGCTCAGAGACCTGTTTTCTGGAATTGAGGTTCTTTTACATGCCATAAATCTATGACAGGGGACCAAAGGCTTTACTTCCTTCCGAAGAAAGCCATGCTAAGGATTTTTATGCCCGAAAAAATCCATCGTCATCCGGCGGGGTTGAACCCGCGACCTTGGGTATATGAAGTTAGCATGGTAGCCATTACACCACGGAGGATGACATTCTGGATGACTTTTGCATGTCTGGTAATCCGTAAGAGATAGACAAACACTATACAAATATGTATTCTTGTTAAAAACACAGTTTATATGCACTATGGCTATTTGTGAAGTTAATACTTTTCAGATTTTCTTTATTATTGGTTTCAGTTTTCTAATATTTATACTTTTTTTAAATGGGAAGCCGTCATTCATTTTTCTTTATTTCCTTAAAGGCAACACTTGATATTCTTTAAAGGTTACCAGTATTCATATTCTATTACGTCACATTGGGGCATCGGATAGAATTAAGTTACCACAGCTTCCTCTCTCCTGTTTCAATTTGGACATGCCTGCTCTATCAGGATCGGGAAACACGATTCTGCAGTGAAGGGTAATCAGCTTTCCTATTGTACCGCTGCGAAGTTCCAGATGGCGCCACCAACAATCTGTAGTCCTATAGTCATATTTTCCATAGGAAATGGAAAGAAAATGAGGGAAAGGAGAATCGTGGTAGGCCATTCGCCTTGGCGTGTAGGGGAAAAACCACGAAACATCTCATGATCCCTGGATATCGAACCTGGGACCTTCCGAATACGCGCCAAAGTCGTTACCATCTGAGAATCCCGCTCGGTGTTTGCATCAAAGCATTCTAATTCTAATCTGAAAATTTATAGAAACCAATAGGGATTTTCTTTATAGCAGATTCAGGAATGAAAAAAGGTTCCTCGGCTAAATTCGCCATGTTTCACAGCCAAAAGTTGTGATTTCGTTCTATAATACCATCTATGGGCGAAGAGTTCTTCCTGTCACCCTGTGCACATAAGAAAGGGCTGAAAATTCGTAACTGCTACATTGTGACGGTTACCGCATTATAACGGTTGCAGAAGTAAGATGCAGGGAGTAACTAGTTACCCAATTACTGTTACAGAAGTCACGAAGACAAGTTATATCCTTAAGGGTTACCGAATTTGGATGACTTAATTCATTACATGTTATTGATATCGCTTACCTGGGACTACTTCCCTTTGAGCAGCATTAATATCCTCCACAAGATAATATAGTTCCAAGGTCTTTGTATTTGCAAGGATAGAAACATTGTTTTATAGAGTAATATAGGTTTTTTAGTCTCTGTACCACGTATGGTGTGTTAGGAAGTAATGATGTCGGACAATAATGAGTGTTTTGCCGTTAATGTTTCTCATCTCTAGCATTATCATCTTTCAAAATGTCAAATGACAGGAATTATCTTGTATTTTACGATAATATTTATTATTCATTATTATATTCAATTTCAGTAATGTTGGTAGTGGTAAAAGTGGTGAGTCTTTGCCATATCTACATTAAAATGAGTATTAGATTTATATTTAGGTTCTCATTTAACTGTATTATGTAGACGCTTAGTATCAAAATTGCATATGGAATTAATTCTCATGTTAGAAGATGTGTTGACAAAATGCGCACTTTACATCAAATTTACTGGTAGCCATTATTGCAATGTAACTGCGCACGTGATAATTAAAACATATAACTTAATCGTTATTGATAACCGTTACATGTAACCGTTATTGCACTAAAGCAGTGACATTTATAACCGTTACGCGAAAATAGCTTAGTCACCCCTCTAATACGAACTAGAATTCCCTGGTGAAGAAACTCTTCTAAAATAGCCCAATACGTCGATATGGTACGTACTTATATTGAATATTCAGGAAACTATTAATATAATTAAAACGCACTCGTTTATACCGTTTCATTTATCTAGCTGTACAAAGATTGGAAGAAGAAAGCAAGCCTGTAATAAGAAAGTCTGAGAAGAGTAGAATGATAAAAAACGAATGACAGAAGCAGAGTTCTCTGATCAAGTTGATTGCATTTCCATTGGCCTCGAACTGATATTGTGTTTGATTTGTGTTAAATAATTTTTCCCCCAGCGTCAACTTTAACTTAATTTCCCGTCTCCAGGGTAACAAGACAAGCCATACTTTGCAGTAGATTGCTACCCTCGCCCATAATAACGAATTTAGTAATTTCCATCTGCAAATTAAATTTCCTCCGGTGACAAAGGTCCGGTAACCAACTGTTACACGAATCAGATTCGTCGCTCTGAAGTTATTTACTGAATAATATACACATCAGTTTAGAGAGGGCGATGAGAGAAATTAGTTTACCTCTGTTTAAAACAGAAACTCCGTGTAAATTGAAGAGTCGGTGGAAAGCGTCGAGGTGAAACCGCGTTAGCAAAAGTGCTACGACGTAATTTAAACAAACAAGAGCTGGAGAGGGGTGTAAAAAAGGGCGGCGCTAAATAATAAAGTGCGTTGTTTTGTGCGCGAGTTGTCAGAATCATTCCGCCACAGGAGGGAAATAAAATTCTGGTGGATATATTTTTTCTTGAGCAACAGTAATTATAGATATTGCGCCTGATGCAGATGTTTTGTGTAGTGGAGTGTACGACAAACAGTTGGGATTTATTTTATATGCCAGTGATTTAATACATTTTTTGTGCTCGTTTGGTCCTAGTATGCTTCTATATTTCAGATTTATTTTTCCATTTTTATTTTCTTTTGTCACTTGAGTCCTTAGGAGGAAGCACTACAGTAAACCGAAAATATGACACAATCTACTGGAAATACAGTTTTTGGCTCATTTTATTCATAAAAAGGTATTTTAGAACATGTGTGGTGGTTTTTATCTTGTCTGTCTCAAAACCAAAAAGGTTGATTAAAATACGAAGTTTACACTCGGCACGTGTCCTGTAACTATCTGAAGGATTCTGCACCAAGTGGCCTATTGTAGTTTAGAAGGCGAGGAAGACGAAGCCAAGGACAAACAGAGCAATTACAACCGCTGCAGCAGCCTCCGGAGGCGGTCCTTAACGTTTCCTAATATTATATACTGTTACCACATCGAACATCAGGACACAGTTCCACAATGTATACACGGACCTTTTCTAAAAATGTTTTAATCAGGGGTCTCAAAACATGCATTTCCGGTATAATCTTGGTATCGTATTTTTAGTGAAATACGATACCTTCTTTATACACTACGTACATAGTATGTGTAGAGAAAGTAACTACTCAAAGGGAAGCATTCAGCTAAATAACCAAAGAAGTTCAGTTTCAATTTCAATCTCCTTGTTTATATATCTTTGTTTTTGTTCGGAAATGTGCAACATTTTTGACAGCAAAAGAAAATAGGAAATAAAAAGATGTCCCCAAGTTTTTCTTGCATGAGATCCGTTCTGTTAGGACTGTTTCGTATTTCAATAAACTGGAATATAGAAGGACTCAATGTATTTTTAAAGTACAAGCAGGAGGCAAGAGCTATTTAACCAAGACAGGTTACAGTAACCAAATAATAAATTGCTATTTGCTAAAATAACATGTTTTGATGTGTAAGTTTTCGGAAAATGAAATTAGCATTTTGATCATATAGAAGAATTCGTTATTTCATAAAACGCATTATTGTTGACTTAAATTTTAGGTTAAAAAGCATAATGTTTGAGTTCTTTGTTATAGCCTTAATTTTCTTGAGCCAAGGTCTATGGTGTGGAGGACATGTGCTTTATAAGTAAAAACAAATGAAAAATATTGAAGCACCATTTCCATGAATATTCGTAAAAGGCAACCATTATTTACATCTAAACATTCAAGACATCCAAATTCGTTTCTTAAAAAATCATAAAACATTGTTCCATTAACAATACTTTTAGTATATTTCTGGAATTCGATTCTCAGTTTGAGTCGGCCGGATAAGTGGCTTTCCCTTGTAAGGTAAATGTCGGGTAACTTTAAGCGCTATGAATCCTGGGCTCACGACCTATCCAATTTAATGGTGTTAAACTAACAACAAAAAACTATGCCTTCAACAACATTGTCAACATGACGCACGTTTTAATGATTACTAAACCAGGAATAACTGTATCATTGCCATGACATCCGAAAATCCAGAAATTGATGAAATCCGTGTATGAACATAAAACTCTTCCTTCGACGAAAACCATAGAAATCATGGATAAACAGAAGGAATTGTTTTGACAACACTGATAATATGCAAAGCTGTTGCTCGATGGATAACAAAATCCTCCTGTTGCATTATATGATCTGAGAGTTAACTTTTTTGGTGAATACGAATTCCAAGAAACCCTAACCTCTTGGTCATTTCATTTACTAACCATCACATTGTATTTTTTGATATCCGCACTCTGTACATAGTGTATAGAGAAGCTATTGCATTCCACCCAAAGTTTTCACCGGAAATAGACGTTTTAGGCTCCCCTATATCCAAAATAAGAATTTTTAGTAAAAGGTGCAAGTGTCCGTACATGTGTCTGTAAACACGATAACTCGAAAACGAAAAGTCGGTAAAACACCAAACATGGTATACCAGTTTAGTATCTTCCAAAGATGCCACAAGATTATTTTAAGGAAAATCTCCCCACCTCAAACTACATTTTCATGGAAAAAATTCTGGACAATTTTAATTTTCTCAAAAATGGCTCTAACGATTTTGATTAAAATTCGTATAGTACAAATATTAACACGATAAATAAAATGCATATGTTGAATTTTCTGGGAATAACCTCTTAAGATCTCTTTATTCTGGATTTTCATAACTAGTAAACCGAAAGAGATAGACAAAAGCTTAATGCACAAAAAATATAGATCTCGTTGAAACACAGAATTTGTCATAATTTTTTTTCGTGGAGTTAACCATTTTTGAGATATTCCAAACACTTAACACCTTTTTACATACAGGAGGTTGTCAACTTTTAGCAATGCAAAGGAACTGATTTCATCCACAAGATAACCAGCTTTTAAAAGATTTCACTATCGTATTAGCCCTAGTGTATTCCATTCTTTTCCTTCTACTTACAAGAAAGCAATTGAGCTCAGTTTTACCTCGATTAGCATGAAGTAGACATCAGAATAAGCTTTTTAACAATAATTTGTTACTGAGATGTAGAGAAAGTCATGTGAATGGAACACATCAGATTTTTAGATTTTCTGTCTGTCGTCAAAAGGGTTCGGCTCTTTCTACATTGTTCCAGTTTTGACGTTGGTTCCGATTAAAGTAATCGTGGACCATCTCTTTATTAATAGCTTCAAGAAAATCAAAACGGACAACCATTTTGGTTATTTGACCGTAATCAGCAGAATTCGCCGATCCAGCACCATAATCTACTATCTCGTTTAATTTCATTGTTGTTGATGCACTGAAATGACTGTGAACAAACCTTGCTCGAGAATGGTGCACATTGCCATTAATGTCACATCTTTGGAAGATGAACTGATATATTAAAAATTGGAATTGAACCAACTTTTTGTTTTTGATTATGATTACATACATTTAAATGTTTTTGGATATTGGACTCTTTAAAACTATATTTCCAGTGAAATATCGGTATAAAATTTGTGGGTTGAATGCAATAACTTATTTACCTATGTACTAAAGTACGACATAGAGACAGCAATAAAATGGGCCCAGCATACACCCTTGAGGAACATCAAATTTGATAAGGCTATTTGTACTTTCTTCTCCATTTAGATCAACGATGCAGGTTCAGTCCTTGAAATATGATTTAAAAGGTTCAGTTCAGTACCAAATAATGTAATATCAGCATATTAGCATATCATTTTTAGTTCCAGGGAAACAGGTTGTAGGCTGACTGCAGGTAAGACTAATGTCTCAGGAAGGAATGCTAAGGGAAATCACTTGCACAAGGTTGTCACAAGGAGTTTACTGCTGTCTGGGGCCGGACTTAATTAGCTCCAAGCTCAGGAGGAATTCCCTCTAGAGCTATTTCTGCTGTTAACACACTCTCATCCAATCCCCAACACCGTGTCCGTCAAGATGTACTGCCCACTATTTCTCTAAACACTCGTTCACAATCTTCCTTCCATTTGCCTTAATGTCCACTATCTTATAACATTCTAATATGTATCTTACATAAAATATGTTGTAATAAGATTCATTTTTTACTTTCTCTGCATCAAAGAGTATCAAACAGTCGATGTAGAGATTTCACTGGAAATATATGGTTTGAAATCCCCTGAATCTTAAAAAAATGAGAAAATGGTCCATGTGAGAGGGGGGGGGGAGCAGCATAGTTTGAAAAGGAAAGAACCGTTAAAACCAAACTTGACAGGATTTTTAAGAAAATCCTCCCGCCCCAAGCTACCCATCATATGGAAATATTTTTGAAAGTTTTGTTTCTCTCAAAAAATGGCTCCAACGATTTTGATTAAAGCAATTTAGACTAAAGATATTTTCATCAAAAATAACATTTATATCTTGAATTTTATGCAAATAGTTTCCTAAGATATTTTCTGGATGGATTTTGCTGAATGTTGCATAAATGATAAACCGTAAGAATATATAAAAACTGACTGCACAAAAAATGTAGATCTCATTAAAACGCATGAGTATAACATAAGCGTTGTTCTCGTAGAGTTGACTGTTTTAGATATTCCTTTTTATTGGTTTCAATTTTAAACTACGTTAACTATTCTCAAACAGGAAGTCACTCTTCCTCTTTCTTCTCTTGTTTTACTGATGGGCATGCAGAGCGAACCGAACTTCTATTGTTTCACAAAGTAACCAGCTGCTAAAGGATTGTTTTAACCAAATATATTTCCTTATTTCGATTTTACTTACAAAAAGAGAAGAATAAAACCATTTCTGCTAATTTTATTGTAGCATGATGTAGATAAAAGAATCACCCTTTGTAACAATAATTTATGTGGAACAGCTAGAAAAAGTCAGGTGAAGGGAACACATCAGCTTTTTGCCCTCTACTCCACTTACCTAGAGTAAGCAGATATTAGGAGAAATATTTTATTTCATAGAAAGATGCGATATGAATTCCCGATTTCATGGGAATATGTGTATTTTTTCCTCAGAATAAATCCGATTTATAGCATTCACATGGCGTTTTGTGCTTGTTCTGCAAATAAACTATTATGAAATATTATTCTTCTATCTACTTCATAATAATCCAGAAAATATAAGCATAAGTAGTAGGAAAATAAGGGAAAAATATTAGGCTAAGGCAGTTGTCAAATCTTTTAAAAGCTGTGGCTCTGCTCTTTTGATTGCCAAAAGTAAAACAATGGATATATGAAACAAATGAAGAGTTCATGGTTAAGAAAAGCTTAGGCATTTTTAAATTAAGAATATTAACAATGACTATCTCGGAAATGGTTAACTCGAAAAAACTGCATATGACATAATTGTGTATTTTAACCTGTTCCACAATTATTTTGTATACTAATTCTGTCTACAACTTACGGTTTTTTGGTAATGGGATTGTGATCAAAATTATTAGCCATTTTAATAAAATCAAAATTTAAAAAAGTTCCAAGTAAAGGGTAGTCGAGAGTGCGGAAATGTTTTTGCAAATTTTGTGTTGCATCCTTGAAAAATGGTGAACTTAAATACCAGTTTAGTTTTTAACGGACTTTTTGTTTTTGAGTTATTCTGTTCACACACGCACGCGCGGATCTTTTTCTTAAATTACTCTTTGGACTTACGATGAAATCAAGGCTTTGATTTTTTGGGTGAAATACAATACTTTCTCCAGCTATTGTATACACATCACATGTAGATAAAGTATAAATAAGTGGTTTTAGAAACAAATAATTGTCAGTGTGAACTATGCAAGTTAAAAGCAAAAATTCGATTGAATACCAACTAAGTGTTTAGGTAAAGATCTTCCAAGAAAGAAGTACGAAGATATTCCACCACACACTAAGCTAAAGATTTTTCGTTACCCTTTTCTCAAGAGTTTTAAAATTATTTTAATTAAATGTTATATGCTCTAGATATTTGTTAGCCCCCAAATAATAAATGCATTTACACATTTTTCATGTACGCTACAAAATATTACATTAAACAAAGTTTTATCAGATTCAAGAAATCAGATAATCTCTAAGTTACTTTGGAACTGTCTAATATACGGTAAAATTGGTAAAACTGAACAAGGTCACTCTTTGGGTGGGTGTCAGAACATTAGGGCATTTTAATTAATTAATTAGCAGATTCCTTGGTAAGGAAAAGTTCTACATAATTATTCACTGGTCTTTGACAATTTTGGCATCCCTATACATTTTTTTGAAAAACCATTGAGTGGATCAAATATTACCAGAACAAAAATATGTGCAAACAGAAGAATACAACCAAAGTAAGAGAATGATATTTAGAATAGCCTTCTTATTAACTGAAGACTTTTTTAAACTCAACTTAACCCAGATAATACTAATAACAGGATTATTGACGGGAAATTGTAGTTTAAGGTTGTATCTACATGCAATGGGAATCTTCAAAGAAGAGCCAGTATAAAGGTTGTGCAACGTAGAGGAAGAATTAGACTCTCATATAATCTTAAAAAGCGAAGATCTGGTAGCGAAATGTATGAATTACTGGGCTTAATAAACCCAGATGAGACCTTCCTAAACTCTGTCTCTCATTAGAGATACAGGGATATTTAACTAAAACTATAGAGAAAGGAGATAATGGGTTCAACCTATATATTTCAGTATAAAGGGAAAACAACTCAACTCCTCCTTTATGACAGTCACATGATAACTATAAAATGTATTCATACTAATAAATACAACTAGATATAACTGATAAAATCACTTGAGATGCAATGCATTTTAAAATGTCCCTAGAAAACCATTGAGTACGAATGTTTATTAAAATGGACACTTGACTCTTAGTTCAAAAACAGAAAAAAATATATACAAAATTAAGTTATATCATTTCTGAATGTTATAAAATGATGAAAAATTAAAGAAAGAATTTTAAAATACAAATATAAATTTTGTTTAACAGAGTTAATCAGACCATAATACATGAATTTTGGAGAAATACTTGAATATAGTTTTGTCTAAGGAATATTATATTTATCATAGAAAGCAGAAGACGAAATTCGAATTTCTCATATAAGGTAAAGTTAGGTTCAAGGCGCTAAATAAGCGTTTTGGAAAAACTGAAAACGTTTGGAATTTCACTTTCCTTGTTTCTACGAGAAAGCCTTCTCTCCAGGAGAGCAAACATGACGTTAAAAGTGATTTTGGTGGTAGATTACAGTGTGGCGGCGACTCAATTATGCGGAGGATATCTCGTAGACACTAAACTGTTCATTCGGCAAACAGACAAGTCCGCTCGAGACCTAGATAAACAGCGGCATCCCTTTTCATTTCGCCAAAGCAAACACGATCGTGACGCGCTGCGGCAGCTTGGATACCAGCCACCTTCATTAAGCGCGTTTACACTTTTTGTTTTTTTTATCTCCAAATGCGTGAAGCATGTGTGAATTTTAAGGCGGACTTCCTGCAGGTATATGTGTAGCGAAACCGGAGTTTGCTGCTTTGTTGTTATCTCTAGGCAACAAAAGAAAGTGTGCAACAGACATTTTGTTCCAATTTTGGCGAGGCGCTCAATATTGCTTGGCAGGAGAGAAACCTTTAAAATATTGGTAGGAATCTGTTCATTTCCTTATCGGTATCATCAGATAAAATGCAGGCATGAAATCTATTTTTAAATGCCTCTTATTACTTTCTCTAATACGCTACAATGTACATATAGATAGAGAACGTATTATATACTACTCAAAAATTCGTTACCGAGATTTTACCGGAACTATATGTTTTGAGGTCCCCTGAATAAAAAGAATTTTAGAAAATAAAGATCAACGTGCATGTGGACGGCATAACCCAAAAACGAAAAGTCAGGCAAATACCATATTTAACACCAATAGTATCTACTAGGATGCGACATAAGGATTTTCAGGAAAATCCCACCCTTTACATGGAACAATTTTCGAAGATTTTAATTTTCTCAAAACTGGCTCTAACAATTTGTATTAAAATACCATATGTTTAAGATATTTTTATGACAAACGAAATGCATATCTTGAATTTTTTGGGAATAGCCTCTGAAGACTTTTTCATTTTTTATTACTTTTGTATATCGTAAGCCATAAGGGATAGACAAAAACTTATTACACAAAAGTAAAGATAAAAAAGCTTCAAATTGTATATGGAAGGTCCACATTAATTTACAAATAAAACTTCTCTATTCGCTTTTTGTTCATTTTAATTAATAACTATAACTGGATTGGGTAAAGTATTTATACTTTTTTTTATAAAATACTAAAATGCAGAAACTTGTAAATTGTTAGTTCTATAATCATTTGGAAACAATACTGGCTTTCATACTTAATAATACTCAATTCGAAAATATAATTTAAGAAAAGGATTATTCATAAATGGAAACCAATTAGCTTAGTGAGATGACCTTTAGTTCGTCGTTTGAATATTAAAATGAATATATCACTGATTTAAATAGGAAAAAATAACAAAACTAGCATTTTCACCATTAATTCCCTTAGGCATCAAATAATTATTTGGGTTATTTTATTTCATTACAAACAAGAAGAGGGGTAGGAGGTGGAGCAGGAGGAAGGGAAGTGATATTTCATTTGTTATCTGTTTTGTTTAGTTGCCACCTCATTTTAGTTTCTTACTTCACTTTTTACCCTGCTTGGTCGTAATTCCAGTTTCCTGTGTTTTTTAAAGCCAAGTAATTTGAGCCTTGCTTTCGGAGATATTTTTTATTTTTCCAACGCACTAATGCCTCCTGAAGAGATATGTAAATTTATAATGTAGTAATTAAGAGAGAGGAAAAGAAAGAGAAAGCGAGTTGGTGGTTGTGACGTCATCTCATTGTGTTAATATCCGCAGATTTCTTGAACGCATAAAACAAGTGTAATTAGAAGTGGTAGTAAATTGTGCAGGCTTCTCGTACACTGCAAAATAAAATTTGTCTTTTGACACTATTTTAACACTTAATTTTTTATAGAGATTTGTGGGAGCTGTAAGTCTAAAGCAGCTACATGTAATATTTTCTCGCTGTGGCGGCGTATTTAATTAACACACTGCCTTGCGTGTACTTGGCACATAAAAGATACGCGTTTTACAACTGCAACTCGTTTCACCACTGAATAAAAAGAAATGCGCTGACGGAGAGAGATTTTCTGGTTGCTCACTGTTTTGCTTTCTTTTAACCTCGCGTAACGTAATTTCTGCTAAAAGGTACACTTGGGTGTTTTATTGCTTTTCATGCACTCTCTTAAGTCTTCTAAGAAGCTCTTTAAGAAATATGGTCAAAGTGTCAAGTTGCTTTAGAGCGGTTGCCGATAAAATGTCGACAAAATCTTCACTTTTCCTCACGACTAAATTCATAGTGTCCGCTATGAGGGGATCCCTACTTCGATATCAGTTAACATTCCATAAATTTTACTTTCTCTATCAATGTGCGAGTACAGCGCACATAAAAGATACAGAAGGTATTGAGATATACTGAGATTTAACCGAAAATAAATGTTTTGAGGTGTCCTGAATATAAAAATACTTTTGGAAAAAGGTGTGTATGTGTGTACAGCATAAATAAAACATTCTGATGTATTCCATTCACATGTCTTTCTCTGCATCTCTGTAACAAATTATTGTTAAAAAGCTTATTGTGCTATCTATTTAATGCTAATTAAGATAAACATTATCAGAAATTGCCTTTATTAACTGATTCCTTGTAAGTAGATGAGAAAAAATGTGTGTTCGATTCACATTATGTCTACTAGCTGTACTGCAAACAAACCTTTTATTCAAAAGATTATTCTTTTATCTACATTATGCTAATCAACATCCATAAGTAAAATTAATCTTATTACTAGCTTCCAAGTAATTAGAAGGGAAATAGGGAAAGATTTGACTTCCCTTAAGCATAATGTATTCCCTTAGTTCTGTTCTACTTACAATGAAACAATTAAGACCAATGCTGCTAAGGTTTACTTCAATTAATATGATGTAGATAAAAGAAGAAGATATAGATTTAAGAATAGTTTATTTTGAGAAAGGCTACAGAAAGTTATGTGATTGGAACACATCACATTTTATTTTTGTAGAGTTAATTGTTTCCAAGACAACCCTTGTTATTGACTTCAATTTTAACTACTTAAGCTTTTCTCTTAAGCGGAAGTCAACTTTCGTTTCATTTCGTATGTATTATTCCCGGAAATCAAATGGAACGGAATTTAAATTTTTACTTTCTCTATACGTACTATGTACATAGTGTATAGAGAAGGTATTGTATTGCACCCAAAAATTCGATACCGAAATTTCATCGCAAATGCATGTTTTTGATACCCCCTGAATCCAGAAAAATCATTTTTAGAAAAATGTCAGGATGTGTATGTGGGCAGCATAACTCCAAAACGAAAAGACCGTTAATACCAAATTTGGTATTTAAGGCTGTGTCTTTCAAGGATGCGACACAAAATGTAAAAAATGTCGAAAATTTTGATTTTTTTCAAAAATGGCTCTAACAATTTTGGTAAAAATCTCTTATATTTAAGATATTTTTACATGAGAAATAAAATGTATATCTTACATTTTCTGGGAATAGCCTCTGAAGGCATGTTTATTCTGGATGAATTTTGCATGTCTGGTAAACCGTAAGAGCTAGACTAAAACTTATTGAATAGAAAATGTAGAGCTCGTTAAAACACACAAAATATGTTATATACATTTGTTTCTTGGAGTTGAGCGTTTTTGAAATATTCCTTTTTATTAGTTTCAGCTTTGAAATACTTTTCTCATACAGGAATTTGACAACTCCTGTCCAAACAAACAAACAAACAAAGGTAGTTCAAACACATAGCAACTAGATTTTAACAGATTTCATTATCGATTTAGCCTATAGTATTCCATTTATTTTCCTTTTAATTACTAGGAAGCGATTTTCTCAATTAGCTTTAAGTTAATAGTAGAATAAGCTTTTTAAAGTAATTTACTGTAAAGATGTAGAGAAACTCATTTGAGTGGAACGCATCATATGTTGTCCTTATTATATAAGGAACATGAAATTCCAAAGCCCTCACACAGTGATATATAACATTATATCTCTTTGGCCTTACTGATCCTATTATAGTGTGAAACTAAATGTACAAATATATAATGAAGGACATAGAATAATGCGATTTTGTAAGAATATATCGTAGCAGAATGGATGCAGAAACTAACGCCAATGCAACACTCGGATAACAACTATGTACATATAAGAATATCCCTGATATTAACATATCTATATGAGGGAAGAATGAAGGAAACAAGAGATGTGAGATGAAAACTTTTGGACAGCTGAATGGCGGAACGATGTTCTTTTATTTGCTATCGTACAATAACTAATTCTTATCTTACAAATAAGAAGCACATGACTGTAAATGGTTTTCTAAACCTACTCAGCACGAATTGGTTTCAGGAAAGGAAACTTATACTAATTTTTACAACTGTATAATATACATTAAACTGAAGATAACACACAGTTATATGACATTACTTACAATTGTTAGCTTAAAATTGTCTTACAAAAAATCTGATGTTTCATTCACATGACTTTCTCTACCTCTCTGCAACAAATTATTGTTAAAAAGCCCTTGCTTCTATTTACTTCATGTTAATCGAAAAAAAAAAAAAATAGAAAAACTAGTCTTATTACTTGCTTCCTTGTACGTAGAAGCGAAATAAGGGAGTGCCATAGGCTAAAGTGAAAATCAAATGTTGGTTGCTATGTGACTGAAGTTTCGTTGTTTTTATGGACAGAAGTTGACAAATTCCTGAATGAGAAAACTTCAGTTTTTCAAAACTGAAACCAAAAACAAGGAATATCTAAAAGAAAATCAACTCCGCGAAAAACATGTATATAGCAAAAATTGTGTGTTTTAACAGGCTCTACATTTTTTGTGTGGTAAGTTATTGTCCATCACTTAGGTTTAGCAGATATGCAAAATTCCGTAAAATGCATTCATAATAAGGTAGTCTGCAGAGGCTATTCCCAGAAAAATCAAGATGTATATTTTACTTGTCGGGTAAATATCTTTGATATGATATTTTAATCAAAATCATTAGAGCCATTTTAAATAAAATCACAATTTTCAAAAAAAGTTCCATGTAAAGGGTAATTGGGAGTGGGGGGATTTTTCTCAAAATCTACGTGTCGCATCCCTGGAAGATACTAAACTTAAATACCAAGTTTGGTATTTTACCGACTTTTCGTTTTTGAGTTATCGCGTTTATGGATACACGCGCGCGCGCGCGCGTGCACACACACACACACACACACACACACACACACACACACACACACACACACACACACATGGATCTTTTTCTGAAAATACTTTATTTGGATACAGGGGACCCTAAGACATATGTTTCCAGTGAAATCTCGGTATCGAATTTTTGGGTGGAGTGCAATATCTTCTCTGTACACAATGTACGTAGTACGTGTAGAGAAAGTAAAATAACATTTATATACGTTCTATTCATGTAACATACAGCATTCCCGGAGCAAAGTTAATCCGGAGGTGAGTTTTACTTTAGCTACAGAGAGGCTTTTGATATTTAAGAATCCTTACCACTCACTTGCACAGGTTACTTCAAAAGGATATAAAAGTAGTCGGTGTATATAATTTGCACCAGTCACATCTGCACTTCGTTATCTCTAATTATTCTTACTTTCTCTACACGTGCTATGTACTTAGTGTATAAGAGAATGGTTTGTAATACACCCAAAAATTCATGTATATGTACATGTATATGTACATGTTTTAGGTCCCCTAAATGCAAAAAAAAAAAAAGCATTTCGAGAAAAAGATCCGCGCGCGCGTGCGTGTCTGGATAGCATATTTCAAAAACGAAAAGAAAATTAAATACCAAACGAAGATTTTGAGAAAATTCCCCTCACCCAAAACTACCCTTTACATGGAACAAAATTGGAACATTTTTACTTTCTCAAAAATGGCTGTAAAGATTTTCATTAAAATTTCTTATATTTAAGATATTTACAATACAAATAAAATGTATATCTTGAGTTTTCTGGGACTAACCTCTAAAGACCTCTTTATTCTGGATGATTATTATTGAATTTTGAACAATTCGTAAACTGTAGGAAATTACTATAAAAATATAGATCACGTCAAAACACACAATTTATTTGATATACGTTTTTTTCATGAAATTTACGATTTATGAGACATTTATTATTTTTTATTGTTTCATTTATATAGCCTCCTTTAACATCTTAGGTCATATCGGGGGCTTTGTATTTGAAACAACTCGTCTGTAGGTTCTTTGATGTTTGGTTTAAATAATATAATTTTACTGAAACACACACACACACACACACACACACACACACATATATTCACTCTCGCATACATACTTCCAGACTCTGGAGAATAGGGAATAATTCTGGTTAAAGAAAAATTCCCCGCCCCAGCCAGCAATCGAACCCTGGACCTCCGGGTGAGAAATCAGCTAGCTGACCTCTCAACCATGGAGACAGTCATTCCTTTTTATTTGTTTCATATTTAAAATACTTAAACTTTTCTCACACAGAAACTCCTGGCACTACATAGAAATTGATTTCAACCGCATGGCAACCAGCTTTTAAAAGATTTGACTATTACTTTAGCCTGGTGTATTCCCTTATTTCCCTTCTAATTACAAGGAAACGTGAATTAAGACAAATTCTAAGACTAATGTTTATCCCGGTTATCAAAGTAGATAGAAGATTATGCCTTTTAACGATTTGTTACAGCGATGTTGAAAAAGTTATGTGAATGGAACGCATAAGGCTTTCTTATTATTATTTATGTATAATATAGTATTCATATTTGCTGCGGCTAGTTGGGTTTTTCGGTCGAGCAAGTGTCTTTTAACATGGCGTGAACAGTAAAACGAACAATATCAGAGACAACACCTTTGTAACTTTTAGTTTGAGTAATTTGCTTAAACTGTTATTCAGAATATTTACACCCTATATGCACTTTGGAAATCTCCGGGATCCAAGCGTTCACTTACAAATGAAACATAGATAGCGCGTATCATATTTCTAACGTAAATATGTAGGACCGAAGTACTGTGGAGAACAACTGACTGGACTTCTATCTAAAGAGAATTCTGTGAGAGGTTGTATCTCTGTTAAATATATATCGAACACCGTTGTTCTTCCTAAGCATTAAAACTGCTCTAATTGGCTTGTTTTCCAGCTTCCAGTAGCGCCTCTTTCCATGAGCCGGTATAATTATCCTACTTAATTTAAGTTGCTATCTCTAGATAACTTTCCAGTAACTTTCACAATCTCACGCTCAACCTTACTTAAGTTGAGGTTAACTCAAGGACGTTCTTTTATACATTTCACTCTAGCTTCCTGCCTATTGTCCACAAAAACGTTGCGAAAGATTTCTCTTCCCATGTACCATTTCAGCTGTCTCATCTCTCTTATAACTAAGCTGATATTATGTTGCTTATTGATTATTTACAGATTATAGTATTACGGAGTAGGGTTATCAATCTGTCAAAATGAACTATAACCAAGGCACATCTTGAGAAATGGCGATAGGCAATGTTTAGTAATAGATATGAAGGAAAATTCAACGCTTCAACATTATGCTAGCACGATAATAATCTAACAGTGCTCTCATGTTCACTTTGGTATGCGAGTCGGTGCAGTTGGGGATGCTGGAGTGCGTAACAACACAGGTCGTGCGAGGCGACGATAACCGGAACCTTCAGAACTCTACTCTGGATTCTTTCAGAGGCTTCAGCTTCCATCAGTTTCCAGAAAGTTCTGTGACGTCATTTTCAAGCTATAAATGGGGAAAGAATTGAAAGCTGTGTGTAGTATAGTGTATCATGCTATATAAGAAGTCGTGAGTGATTGGAGTGTTAGAGCGCAGTGTTGCGCGAGTCATGGATGGCCTGCAGCCGTCAACCGTCTACGCGCCGAAACGTCGAGTGAATTACTTGCAGCAGAGAATTTAGGTCTTTATTTGTAACCAATTTTGAAGTCAGTAAAGACATTTGTTACACTACTAAATGTATAAGATTTAATAAGTTGCTGGCAATGTCTTAGTTGTTTTTGTCAAGAAGTTAGCGTTCCTACATTAGTATTGCATAACTAATGTGTGCACACTGTAGCGTCAAAAACGTCCGCTCCTCCTTGTTTACGTGAGAATCATTCTTGTCTGAAGCAGAATATACCGAAAACATTTCTACGGAAATCTTTGTTACATTATTTTGGTGCTGAACGCAATAGGTGCAAGCGTGAGAGGAAATTGTTAAAAGGAACTCGACTTTTGAAGAAATAAAAACTCTGGCCAGTCTTCCACTTCCAGGAAGGAAGTACTAGGTTGACTCTCCGATACTGAGTGACGGTACAATACTGAAATAAATCGCGGCAGTAACGATCTTCGCGTTGGGAGCTGACATAAGCCTTTTCTGATGGAGCATCGCTTGCGATTTATCGAAATCAATTGTTGGCGACAAATCAGCTGAGACGACTATTGGGAGACATCCATCACAAGTACAAACTGTGCTCAAATACCCGAAAAGTACAAGAGAAAGCTTTTTCAGCTTAATTTTACACCGCTCTAAATGCTTTTATAACCGGTACATCTACAAATACGAGGAAAGAAAGAGATACGAAGGAAGCTTTTACAACTGAGTTCTCTTAACCAGTACTTGCCCATTTCTAGTTCTTTAGACAAAGCATAGTAATTATTTTCTGTACTTTAAAACTATAGTAGACATAGTTTTAGGATAGAAAACTGAGGGGGACAGCCACGCACAGACACATGCACATATCCATTAATGGTTACCATACCCAGGAGGAACGGATAAAGCGAGAAATCCTTATGAGGCTGCAGGCCGCAAGGAGACAGGCTACATAGACGTGTGGAAGTCCCTAAAGTTTCCAAGCTTAAAGACCCATCCTACTGCTGGAGCTGCCTAGAGAGGATGATCAACGACCACTCGACTAAACTAAATTAAATCAAGTCAAGTGTTTATTTATAGACGCTATTTAATTTCTTAGCGTCCCTTTCTAAATTTGCCGCTCAAGACCGTTTAATTTTGTTCTTTATCATGTTTGATGTTATACGCGCCGTAATTCCAGGAAATGGGACCAACGGCTTATTTCCCTTCCGAAGGAGGTGATACCAAAGATGTTTGCGCCCGAAAAAAAATCCATCGTACTCCGCCGGGTTTGAACCCGCGACCTTGGCAACATTAATATTTGTAATATTAATATTTGTATGATGAGAGATGTCGCGGGAAGTCGGTCGTCTCCTTCAGCAGTGTCCTCAGCTCTGTCGTTGATAAAGATTCCAATCTTAGTCTGTTAATTAATGATAACTCAGGGGTTTTGTGTCTCAGCCGAATATTAATTACACTGCATTTTCCCTTGCGATTTCAATTTATTATATCAGAGGTTTAACGTGCGGCTAGCTGGTTTCCTTCAAAAATGTTATAAATAAATACCATCCCACAACTTAGTGATAATCAGGAGCCTAATCTAAACACTAAGCGATGTGCGCACAACACAATGTAACATAATTGTGTACTTCAAAACAGAGAGAGAGAGAGAGAGAGAGAGAGAGAGAGAGAGAGAGAGAGAGAGAGAGAGAGAGAGAGAGAGAGAGAGAGAGATCTGCCGTGTCTTATGTACCAATCCTGGGTAACGCCAACTTTTGCGCCATAAAATGCAACAGTATCTCCTATTGGTTCTTTGTTAGCATCACCTCACACATTATGAAAATAAATTGTGCCAAGTTTTGAAGCCATAGCGTCCACATGACGCGTTTGAGAAAACCCTCACACATTAACTCCTGCTTGCTTCGTCTATTTCTCCAATTCCCTCTGTTACTTGGAGGATAAGTCATTATTCCTGTCTCACTTATTTCAATGTCTGTTCTTTTCTATCTTACATTCTTTAGCCTAAACCCTGTGCTCATTAGAAAGTGGTGGTTGGTGAACTGTTATCAGGAACTAAGTTAGGTCGCCTTGCCTTAATTACCTAAGTTACAACTTACTTTTATGCATATTTCTGTCACTAAATATTCACAGGTATTTTACATTGATTTCTATAAGCTTATAGTATTATATACAATTTCCCTTTTTATATGTTTTGTGAGGATGTGGTACGTGCCTCTATAGAGAACTTCATAGGTATTCGCTGAAAATATTCTTCATTCTGAATGATGCTAAGCAGTAAAAAAAAAAGACAAGTATTACTAGGAAAAATCCTGAAGTACATTCACATAGCTTTCTCTACCCATTTAACATACGTATGTAAAAAGCTTATGCTTTTCTCTAGTTCTTATAAACCGAGAATAAGCAAATGAAGAAATACTTTAATTACATATTTTGAACCTTCGTTCTCTTTGTTGATCAACAGAAAATAAAACGAATAACGACCTTTCATTTAAGAAAATTATAGAAATATTTAAACCAATAACATGGCATTCCTCGAAATGGTTAGACGGAAAGTTTTCAAAGCTGAAACCAAAAACAAGGAATATCTCAAGAACAACAATCAACTTTATGAAAAAAATGTATATAACATGAATTGTGTGTTTTAACGTGCTCTACAATTTGTGTGTGGTAAGCTACTGTCCATCTCTTACGGTTTAGCAGTTCTTCAGAGGCTATTCCGAGAAAATTCAAGATATACATTTTATTTGTCAGGAAAGTATCTTTAATATATGATATCTTAATCAAAATCGTTAGTCATTTTTGAGAACATCAAACTTTTCGAAAAAAGTTACATGTAAAAGGTAATTTAAGGTGGGAGATTTTTCGCAAAATCTTCGTGTCTCATCCCTGGAAGCTTCTGAACTTAAATACAAAGTTTGGTATTTTACCGACTTTTCGTTTTTGAGTCACCGTGTCCACGGACACACACACACACATACGGAACTTTTTATGAAGAGTTTTTTTTCTATACAGGGGACCCTAAAATATACATTTCCGGTGAAATCTCTGTATCGAATTTTTGGGTGGCGTGCAATACCTTATCTATACACTATGTACGTGTAGAGAAAATAAAAATGAAGCTAATGACAAGGAATATTTTGAAAACGGTCAACTCCACGAAAAATATGTATGACGTAGATTGTGTGTTTTAACGAGATCAACATTTTTATGGTATGTTTTTGTCTATCTCTAACGGTTTATCAGCCATGCAAAATCTAGTAAAATTCATCCAGAATAAACAGGTCTTCAGGAAGTATTCCTAGCTATTCGTTTTGTTTATTATATAAATATATTTAATATACAATATTTTAATGAATATTGCTAGATGCATTTTTTGAAGAACTAAAATTTTCGAACATTTTTTCCAGTAAAAGGTAGCTGGGGTGGAGAGGATATACTTGAAAATCTTCGTGTCACATCCTTGGGAGATACTGAACCTAAATATCAAGTTAGACATTAAACGGAATTTTCGTTTTTGAGCTATGCTGCCTGCAGATTCTCATACTCACACACATTGACCTTTTTCTAATTTTTTTTTAAGGTTCAGGGGGTTCCAAAACATTTTTCCGGTGAAATCTCGGTATCGAATTTTTGGGGTGCAATAAAACACCTCCTGAATATACTATGTACATATTACGTGTAGAGAAAGTAAACATATATGTTACAGTATATAATTAAATGTTCTATCACCAACAGTGTGGCACAGGTTTGAATGGTAAAACCTACAGAAAAGCTCAATGACATAACCGGCGTGTTATGGTAGCTCAGTTGGTTAGAGCAACCAGAGGAAATCGGAATAATGAAGTTTCCAATCCCGACTATGGCATTGAATTTTTCAGTTGGAGTCTGCATTTTCAACCTTGTCTGACACACGGATTGTGTGAAAGAATATTTAATTACCATTGATTGTGCTAATAGTTGGTTAAACGTAGCCAGGACCTACGGCATACAAGTTGACGTTGGGGCATTTCGTCTCAAAATGAATTTAACATATCCTTATTATTTCTCTGGGAAAATGCAAGTCAGTTGGGCTTATGTGTGGGATGTTGATACGCTGTTGGCACAGATTTTTCTTCTTCTTTGATCATCAATTTTATTCTTCGATTGATCAGCACAGATTTTCCATTCTATTCTTCTCTCTGACTTCT
The DNA here is from genome assembly GCA_030762935.1 of Hymenopus coronatus. NCBI lineage: Eukaryota > Metazoa > Arthropoda > Insecta > Mantodea > Hymenopodidae > Hymenopus > Hymenopus coronatus. The sequence goes on from CM060894.1 coordinate 77,710,790, forward strand.
ATTTAATTCTTCGTACGTTCTGCAGTTCACGTTATTCTTAATTTGTTTCAGGCATTGTAGTCTTGCTCTTGTATTCGTGCTTTCAATTCTATCTTAGATTTTCAAAATATTTTGCTGTCTTAATAATGCTTTACTCTTATTTTTCTTATTCACTTCTAAATTTCTCTTTTTCCCTTTGCTCTCTCATAAACTCCTTTATTGTAATTTTATTCGTCCATTTAATTTTCAGCATTTTCCTGTAGCACTATGTTTTAAATGATTCTATCCTTCTTCCTGATTTAAGTATTTATATAGTTTCACATGCATAAAACATTAATGCTCTATATATTTGTCTTCAACAAGTCCTTCCGACTACTGAGGTGATTTTTTTCGTAGTCAGGTCATCCTCGTGGTATTAACACTGACACCAGCAGTAACATAACTGGACAATTCACTTTATGTGGGTGAAGGCCCATTGTGGCATAACCGGGAAGAAACTACCTGACAGATTAGCTAAGGAGACGTTAGCAGGAGAAGAAATAATATAAAACAAAGACCCCAAATCTACTATCAATTCAGAAATAAAAGATTCGGGCATCGAGGAATGGCAAGACAGATGGAATAACACCACAAAAAGAGCAGTAATCTAATCTTTTCTGCCCTCAGTTAAAGAAAGACTAAAAAAAACTTAATTTATTACACTCGCATGATTTTTCTAGCTACTCTACAAACTTCTTAGAAGAGATAAATCTTCTCTCTACACAATGCTAGTCGAGATAAATATTAGCAGAATGTTTTTATTACTTAGTTCCTTATAAGTAGAAGGGAACTAAAGGAATGTGCTATGCAAAAGTGATAGTCAAATGTTTTAAAAGCTGTCGTTAAGCGATTGTCATTGCAAATCATTTCTTTGCTTGGCCAGGAGTAGAACAATAGAACAACGGACACTTCCGTTGAAACTAATAACAAGGAATGCCTCGAAAACGCTAAGCTCCAGGAAAAATGTATATAGCATAATTTGTGCATTTTAACAAGGTCTACATTTTTTGTGTAGAAAGTTTTTGTCTATCTCTTACGGTTTACTAGTTATGTCAAATTAAGCAAAATTCATCCATAATAAACAGGTCTTTAGAAGCTATTCCCAGAGCATTCAACATATACATTTTATTTGTGATAGAAATGGCTTTAATATGTGGTATTTTAATCAAAATCGTTGGAGCAATTTTTAAGAAACATTTTCGAAAGTTTTTCCATGTAAAGGGTAGTTAAGTGTGGGGGGATTTTCTTGAAAATATTCGTGTCGCATCCTTGGAAGATACCAAACTTAAATACTAAGTTTGGTATTTAACCGTCTTTCCGTTTTTGAGCTATGCTGTCCACAGACACAGACAGACAGACAGGGACCTATATCTGAAAATACTTTTTTTGGATTCAGGAAGTCCTAAAACATGTATCTCGACATCGAATTTTTGGGTGGCATGCAATACTTCTCTAACCCTATATACATTGTACATATGGGGCTAGAGAAAGTAATACAACTACCAGTAAACCCAGAATTCACAGGCATGGTGACAGGCTACTGGAAAACAAAATCATATCTATATCGATTCCACATTATAAACGATCCGATCTGAAAATGCAACAGAGGACAACAGACAGTCAACCATCTCATTTACGAATGCATAAACAGAACATCAAAAATCCATTCTCATAAATGGAGTAACACAAACTTTGGCAAATATATTTAATCCATAGACATTAAACTAGAAAAATCTAATACTAATATATGTGATCAATAAATTGCACATGATGTAATATAGGTCGGCTAAACTGTGACTAATTTATTCTAAGAAAAATCCAAATATATGTATCTATTCAGCTATTAACAATATTAAAATAATGTTAAAAGATCAATTAATGTAATGAATACATATGATATTACTATAGTAACGGGGCATTTAGAAGATTAAAAAAAAAAAAAAAAAGGGGGTCAGAAGCCTGTTGGGGAGTTAACGGCATGAAACCACAGAATGGAATAAGTGGTCGGACTGTAGCCAGGCAAGGTATTAATATTCATAAAATTGAAGATAAAATTAATACAGGTAAAAATACAGGACAAACATACTGTAATAAATAATTATAGATACTAAAGGATATATGTTCTTTACAAAATAATTTGAGCATTAGGAAGTGAATGACATGAAATACAAGCAAAAAGGACGATAGGAAAGGTGGCGATGGAGCAATTGATGAAATTAGTGGCGGGAGAAACCGGAGAACGCGGATAAAAAACACAAATCCCATATGCTGGCACTTGGGATCGGATCGAACCCGGGCCACCTAGGTGGGAGGAGAGTGGTTTAACCATATAAAAGCTATATTTTTGGATGTAAATAATTGGTTCCTTTATTGAAGGCAAGTTTTCGTGTTGTATTTAAAGTAAGTACTTATTTAGGTGTTGAAATTCTTCACCTTCATCTAATGATTTTTCTTCTAGTTTTATTTTTTCGAATTATTAATATTTAATAATTATTTCTTAGTATTTTTCCAATGTATTAATAAGCAGTTATAAAAATCTTATTTTGCATTAAAATTTTAATGTAGTCTGCGTATCAGAGCACGTTAATTTAAATCCCCTTACTTTTATACTTATGTTTATTCTTTCAATAATTTCATTTAGTGATATTTCAATATATACACTGAACATTATTGGCGCTGATGTTTATCCTTTCTCTACACTTTCCTTATGAGCTATTTCCTAACTGGTTCCACAAATTATAATTGCTTTTTATTCCTATGTACGTATATATTTTCCAAATGTTTCCCATTTCTCTGGATTTGTTTCTCAGTTCTTAAAATATTTTAAACACTTTTTCCATCTCTTATTTCAAGCGCTTTTTCTAAATCTACAAAGATATATGCGTACCTACTTTTATCCTTACATATTCTTTTTGCATTCTCTACCAAGTACTATTTACTTCATATTAAACATATTTAATGGATATGTTTAATTTTCTGGGAATAGCCTCTGAAGACCTATTAATTCTCAATGACCTTTGCATAGTCGGTAAACCTTAAGGAATAAACAAAACCTTACTACACAAAAAAATGTGGATATAGTTAAAGTACAAAAATTAGGTCATGTACATTTGTTTTGTGGAGTTAACCATTTCCATATTTTGGTTTCAATTTTAAAATAGTTGAAACAATTCGCAAACAAGAATTTGTCATTCTTTTTTTTTGTATTATTCCTGACCATCCAAAGAGTAATGCATTTCAATAACATAGCACCCAGCCTTTAAAAAAATTGACCTTCGTTTTAGTGTACTGGTAGTGTATTCTCTTATTTCCTCTCTACTTATAAGGAACATGTAATACGATAATTTCTGCAAACGTTTATTTTGAGTTATATGAATTAGACAGGAGAGAGAATAAGAATTCTAACATTTGATAGGAAGTTATGAATAGTTACAGAATAAGTATGAGACACATAAGATCTGTTCTATTATTAGTTCATCACTAATATTGTTTCTGTTATAGCTGTGTTCGTCCTGAAATATATTGATCACCTATTATAAATTCTTCCGTTTTTTTACATTCTCTATATGTAATTTTGTAGACATTTTAAATACACGTGAGAATAAAGTGAATTAAACTGAAGAGTACGCCAGTGTTCACTTTTTCTACTTTGGCAGTTTTGCTATTGGTATTCTTTTGCAATTTTTGTAATCCTGCTTTTCTTCGGTGATTCAATCATCTACTGGCGTTCCTTCCATCTTTTAAACTCTTTATTGCAAGTTCAAACTCTTCTTTAATATAGGCTCCCCCTTCTTTTTCCGTTTCTTCTATACATTCTGTTAATTCTTCTAGTTCCTTTCCCTTGTACACGTTTTTTTTATATATTCCTTCCAACTGTTAGTCATTATACTATCGTTATAATCTGAATTTCCTTTGGTATGTCTGTGTTTATATCAATGCTTTTTATACTCTCTAAAAATATTTACTTCTGTACACGTAGGTACAATATAGTGGAAAGTGAAGGTATTGTATTCCACTCAAAACTAGATCCAAGGTTTCACCGTAAATATATAATTTGAGGCCCCCTGAATTAAAAATAACAATTTTAGAAACATATCCTTGCGTACGCGCGCGCGCGCGCGCGCGTGTGTGTATGTAACAGTATAGCTCACTAATGAACAGTCGTTGTATACTACCCCCCCTCTGGTACCGTGGCGAACACCCGCACTAACTGTTACTCATATACTGGACAGGCCCTGTGAAAAAAAAAACAGTGTACATTACATAAGTGTTAGAGTACAGTGGTATCTTAAACGAACGTGTTCACTCAACGTGTACGATGTCCCATTACAGCAGTGTTGACATTACATATGCGAGTTATAATAAAACAGATAAATATTGCCGTTGATATATGTTAATGACATAAATTGAACGTCAACATAAATTCCCACTCTTTATAGCATTACGGGACGGACTGTACCATGCGCTCGATCCGCACAACGGTTCACTATTTAACATACGTTGAAAAACAGTAAAAGTGTGGCTTGTCAAGGTAATTAAAACACTACCATATTTCGGTCTGCGCAGCTCACGTTTCAAGTGCTTCCCCTCTTCTCGATTTAGCCGGCTACCGTCGAAGATGTAGGAAAGGTGAGAATGGAGGGAAAGTTTTCCATCGCTGCTGTGTCATTGTTACAATACGAGCGTGCATGACCGAAAGTACGATGAGAACAAGTATTGTTTTGCAAGTAAATGGCAGCATTGTAAACAATCTTCCTAGCCTGTCCCCTAAGGGACTTGCCAGAGGAGAATTTAGGTGTTGAAGGTCCCGACTCTACTGTTAACAGTTCTCAGTTTATATACTCTTAAAATAAACTGTACACTATTATTTTTGTAATCATTCACTGCCCTCTCTCCCAGCACTGATAGAAACCTCAAGATGCGTTTCCATGTCTGATGTCGCATGACCACGCGGTAGAAGAAAGACTGACGTAATCAGCACCGGCGGAGCCTCAACTGAAATGGGCTATATCAAACTTGCTATTTAAGTTCAGTATCTTCCGAGGATGCCACACGGCGATTTTCAAGAAATTCACACCTACACTAAACTATCTTTTACATAGAACATTTTGAGAAAATTTTGATTTTCTCAAAATGGCCCTAACAATCTTTTATTAAAATGCCATTTATTTATAGCAAACATACCTTGTATTTTCTGGGAATAGACTCTGAAAACCTCTTCATTTTGAATGACTTTCGTATGACTTTTGTATAACTGCTAAACGTAAGAGATAGATAAAGACCTATTACACAAAAATTGTAAATCTCGTTAAAACACACCATTTATGTCATACTATTTGTAGAGTCCACCAATTTCGAGACATTCCAAGTTATTGGTTTCAATATTAAGCTACTTAAACTTTTCTCAACTTTCTTTTCATATCTATTTTGTTTACTTCTAGCAGGCAAGGAGAACCGAATTCCTATTGTCTCATATAACGTCCGGCTTTTAAAAGATTTGACGATCGCTGTAGCCTGTGCATTCCCTTTTCTCCGTTCTACTTGCAAAGAAGCGAGCAATAAGACAATTCTGCTACGTTTGTCACGATGAAGATAAAATAATATGTTGCAAGAAAAGTTTGCTGAACAGCTCGGATAAAGTCCTGTGAATGGAACATATCAGATTTTTTTATTTCACTTTCAGATTTCCCTTTTTAAATTATACATGCGCTTCCCTTTTTTCCTAAAACTGTCCTTTAACTCTTTTGATTACTATGTTTATTTGTTTTCTTAACAATTTATACTTTTCTCAATCTTAAGCATTCTGCATTGAAATACCCTTACAGTTGGTTTAAGCTGTACCAATTTAATGGTTCAATGGTTAATGAGAGTATTTTGGTGCACAAAACTTGCATTTTATTTTAGGTTATAATTATGGAACTTATGACAAAGGAGTGAGTAAACTTATTCGTAAAATTGTTATAATTCTTTCTGTCATCCATTGTTTTTGGATTCTGCTTTATCATAAATTATTTAATTGATCTTATTTATTCATTAATTTTTTTTACTTTATTTTTTAAGAAAAAGTTAAATTAATATATACATTCCATTCTATCGGTAATACGCTTAAGTGTTGAATTGCTCCGTTGATTGGAGCAACCAAAAAAACAAAACAAAAACAAGCAAACAAACAAAAATACAGATTTATAGAAACACAATTAAAGTTTCATGGTAGTGTTAATTCCCGTTCTAACTACATGGATGACAAAGGATAACATTGATCATTAAATATAAATGAAAATTGGGAAAGAACATTTTGGAAGAACGGTACAGGCTAGATTTGAGGTCCGGACCCTCCCTCTTAGTGATCCGTGCTTTAATTTGCTTGTGGATCACAATTCATATAACATTAATTTTGCTATTATAAATTTACGGTATATTCGTTGCTATTCGAGTTTGCCTATTCTTTGTCAGTCTGTACTGTCACCATTTTGCTGATAATGTTTCATTTTTTCTTTCTCTGCCACTTCACTGAATTAGATAAGAGAACATTTTATATTTTACCGTAAATCATATTTTGAGCCTTTTAAATAAAAACAATAGCATTTATTTAAAATAACACACTGAATGTTGCTATTTATAGGATAATTCTAAAATGAAATATAAGCTAAATACTATCGATGCGACCAATGATATTTAAGAAAATTCCACAACTCAAAATTTTCTGTACAAGGAAATTGTTTCGAAATTTATTTTCTTAAAACTTGTTAACGATTTTGTTTAAAGATGTGTTTTAAAATAATGAACGAGATTGAAGATATTTACGAACTCTATGCGAATATCCTCTAAGTCCTCTTCAATGGAGCCCTAAGAGATGGACAAAATACAACTACTTACCAAAACTATAATCATTAAAACAAATAATTTTTAAATGTAATTTCTGATATATTCTTACTCATTTGTTTAAATTTTGAAATATACTTTTTCCTTTCTTTACTGTTACCTAGGTATGATGAATAGAGGAAGTGTTAAATTGCAGTCTAAAATGATATAGGGAGCATGATTTCAACGGGAAAGAGAACACATAAGAACTCTAAACGAAAAGGCTGATGTTCCATTTATATGACTTGTTCTCCTATTCTGCAACCAACTAGGTATTCTTACAAAAGCTTATACTTCTGTCTACTTCAGTTAATCGAGGTACACATTTGTGGATATTCTTTTATTGCATATGTTCTCGTAGATGGAATGTGAATAGGAAAAACAAATATTAGATTTAAGCGATAGTCTTATCTTTAGTGAACCAGTCAGTATATGATGGTTTATAAATTTCGTTTTCTTTGCTTCACCAGGAGAAACAAAAACGACTAACGACTTCCCATTTGATACATACATTGCAATATTAAAACCAATAACAATAGCACTCTAACTAAATTGTAGTACACAGGTTGTTAGGGGTTTAGATTTATTTTGATAAATCTAATCTTAATGTGTGATTTGTTTTCGGTGATTTGTTTTACTGTTTGTCTTACAGTTTTCCCACAATTACATAATTTACTAGCTGATGTATTTTGCATGGCCTTAACTGCTCGGCGAAATATATCACGCCTATCAGAATGCACTGTCCGTTTAGCTTCCTCGTTTTTATACCTCAATACATGACCTACTGGCCTAGGTAGTATAGGATCATTGATTGGACTTGCAGAAAACATTCAAAATTGGCTCCGATTCAACATTTGTTATAGCGAGGCCCGGCCACTCAAGGTTAGCCGGTTCCCATGACCACGCTCGCTAAAGCGTCTCGCTTTGGTGCTTCGTGGGCAGGGGATCGTGGGTTCGAGTCCCGCCTTAGGCATGGGTGTTATATGTTTGTGCAATATATATATACGTTTGTGTAAAAGGAACAGTAAAACCAGTAATCATACAGTAAACTTAGGGGGAGAAATGTAAACGGGGATACAGCACCGGCGTCCTGATCAGACTCCGGTACTGTTAAAAAAAGTCTTCCGACCCGCAGACACACATAATAGGATGTGCCACACCTACTTGGAGGTGTTACAAGTACGCAAATTAAGCAAATATTGATGTAATTGTACATTACGTCTTTTTAATTGCCAATACAAATATCTAGCTATATACTTAACACCCTGTAAATTGTAAAACATTTCTGTAAAGATGTTAACCTTATAAAGTAGTTTTACCAAAGTGAAATGGAACATACTGTACTGCATAAAGAAGTAACAACAAATAAGCTATATACATAGACGGAAATTCTTATACACTTTCTTTCCCTTTTTAAATTCAGTTATCCTCAAAACGTATATTTCAAATGGATTCTCATATCGAATTTGTGAGTGGAATGCAAAACTTGGGTAAGATGTATTTTTAGCAATTTATTTATTTGTATCTCACATTACAGTTTGATGCTCCGCAGGTACCGGCTACAAAGGACTCAGTTTGGAAGTAAAAGATGACCACTCCTGAACCTCCGAGAGGCTCCGGTAAGTCAGATACTTGAGTAGTTTTATCCCGGAGGAGCAAGGCGTGTGACTGACGGGATTAACGTCGCGACGACGCTCAGCAAATCCAATACTGACGCGACTGTCTCTGTCTCGCTCACTCTAACGCCGCTTGTACTAGCAGTATCTCTTTTTGTTGCAAAGGAACTGTCTTCCTCAATATCTGGCACAACACTTCACCTCTTTATCTTGTTTTTAAAAATATTTGCTTTTAATGCAGCCTTTGAAAAGCTTTATTTCTCGCTTTCGCAGTTGTCCTTTCAACACTGGAGATGTATATATTGAGAAAAGTGTTGCTTTATTACGCAGACTTGACAACGAAGCGTCATTAGTCGCTTTCTGTACTAAGCCTGCTTCACAAACAAAAACAAAGTATAAGATTACGAGGACAAAGGCATGTTTTATTTCGAGCAGATCTTCAGAGAACATTTATACTTGGTGTATAGTAGAATAAAGTAAAACGGAAATAGCTAAATGAAACTACCATATTGGCACAGTAAGATTTAATGTTTTTATCTTTTTACTTTCTCTACACGTAGTATGTACATAGTGTAGAGAGAAGATATTGCATTCCACCCAAAAATTCTATACCAATATTTCACAGGAAATAGATGTTTTAGGGTCCCCTACATCCAAAAAAAGTATTTTCAGAAAAAGGTCCGTGTGTGTCCATTTGTCTGAGAACACGATAATTCAAAAACGAAAAGTCCGTGAAATACGAAACATGGTATTTAAGTTTGTCACCCTCCGTGGTGTAATGGTTACCATGCTAACTTCATATACCCAAGGTCGCGGGTTCAACCTCGGCGGAGGACGATGGATTTTTTTCGGGCGTAAAAATCCTTAGCATGGCTTCCTTCGGAAGCGAAGTAAAGCTGTGGGTCGCGTGTCGTAGATTTACGGCACGTAAAAGAACCTCAAGCCTGATAAGAGAGGCCTCTGAGCAAAATTAAGCGATCTTTCACGCCCAATATAGAATTGCACGCTGAGAACCAAAGCAGTTAAAGAGCGTCCATAAATAACAGGCCATTTCATTTTTTCATTTTTGGTATTTAAGTTAAACGTGTTTCAGAGATGCAACACAAACATTTTGAGAAAAATCCCCCCACCCCAAATTAACATTCACACGGAAACATTTTCGAAAATTTTGGTTTTGCTCAAAAGTGGCTCTGATAATTTTGATTAAAATACCGTATATTAAAGATATTTATATTACAAATAAAATGTTTATCTTGAATTTTCTGGGAATAGCCTCTAAAGATTCTGAATGAATTTTGCTGAATTTTAGTAACTGGTGAACTGTAAGAGATAGACAGAAATTTACTACACAAAAATGTAGAGCCCGCTTGGGTAGTGTGGTCTGCATCACATTCAAAAGTCGTGAGTTCGAATCTCGCTTAGCGTGAGTTACCCGAATAAGGCTCATTGGACTCCAAGATCATTTGAGCATCATTTCACCAATTTCATTCATCGTCCGATATGACCAACCAATTAAGACATTAAACTAAAAAAAACAAAAAAAAAAAAATGTAGATCGCATCAAAATACACAATTTATGCCATATACGTTTATTCGTACAGTTGACCACTTTTGAGATATTCCTTTCTATTGCTTTCAGTTATAAAATACTTAACTTTTCACATATAGGAATTTGTCAACTTCTGGCAATGCAAAGAAACTCATTTCAACCACATGGCAACCTGCTTTTGACTATCGTTTTAGCCTAGTGTATTTATTATTTTCTTTCTTCTTACAAAAAAAGCATTTCTGCTAATGTTTCACCCGATTAGCATGAAGTAGGTAGAAGAATAAGCTTTTAAACAGTAAAACTTTGTAGATAAGGTCATATGAATGGAACACATAAGATTGCTTTAATTTTTGAGGTGTCTATTTGAGAATAGGCACACTAAATAAAAGTAAATAAACGATTAACAAACGTTGGAAGCTCTAGCTGAAATAGTTTCTCAGTAATGCAATTGAATAGTTTTAACTAGCGAAAAAATGCTAAATTTAAAAAAAAATTGGTATAATGGTGAAATTTTGCGATACATTTATTGTAAGGCTATGATTCTTACTTGTGGAAAATATTCTGAAGTGTTCCATTCACATGACCTTTTCTACAAATGTTACAAAAGACTATTTATTACTATTATGATTTCTTGGACTAATTTCCAAGCTTTCAGCGGCGTATTCTGTCGCCATCTTCAGTTCCCTAATGCTAGTCCAACACTTATCTAGCCGACATCCCGAGAAGAAATCAATAACAACCAGTGCCGGGAAGTTTCAAATCTTAGAAAAGATTATTCCTTTATTTATATCGTGGTAATCTAGATAAATATTAGCAGAAATAGTTGTTACTTCTAAGTAGAAAGTAAATAAGACAATACAAGCTAAAGCTAAGCGATAGCAACATCTTTTAAAAAGTCGGTCGCTATGTGAAACGATTGAAATTCGCTTTTCGCTTTGCACGGCCAGGAGTAAAACAGAGATGAAGCTAAAGATGACCTCCCGTTTGAGAAATACCTAAGTAGCTTAAAATTGAAACCAATGACAGGGAATATATTTGAAAGCGTGTACTCTACAATATAAATAAATGAAATAAATTGTGTGTTTTAACGATATCTACATTTTTGTGTAGTAATTTTTGCCCTTTTATACAAAATTCAGAATGTATAAATCTTCTGAGGCTATTCCCAGAAAATAAAAAATATAAATTTCATTTTTTATGTAAATATATTTAATATGCGGTACTTTAATCAAAATCGTTGGAACTATTTTTAAGAAAATTAAAAATTTCCATGTAAAGGGTAGTGTGAGGGGACTTTCTTGAAAATCTTCGAGTAGAATCTTTAGAAGATACTAAATTTAAATACCAACTTTTGTATTTAATTACCTTCTCGTTTTTTGAGTTATTTTGTTCACTGACACACAGTTTGTTTTTCTATAAATGCTTTTTTTTTTTTTTTTTTTTTTTTTTTTTTTTTTTTTTTTTTTTTTTTTTTTACTCCTGTGAGCTCGAAACAAATATTTGCTGTGAAATCTCTACATCGAATTTTTGGGTGGAATACATCATCCTTTTCTGCCTGTTATGTGTATAGTAATTGTAGGGAAAGTAAAAATTGGTTGTGTTTTTGGTTTTTACATTTTCTTTGTTCTTCAGTATAAATTAAATTTGTTGAGCCAGTCAATTAAATGTTAAAATATAGTCATTAGCCTTTAGATAGCCTTTTAGATTAGACATACAAATTTTCTTACAAATCAGACCAAAACTGAAACGCAAGAAGTTCATTTCATGTGCAAAGGTAAAACTGAGAAAAACATATAGAAAGGAGAAACAGAGCTTAAGGATAGCGCATGGGCAATTTAAAGATGTTGCTGGGATTTTAAAATGGCGAGTCGTGAAAAATGGTTAGCCAAAATGATTCACAGGTTTCTACAAAACATTTATGATATAATTAAAAAATCGAAAATTTTGTCATTGGCACTTAAAAAAACTCGGCCCCAGTGTCCCTTAACTGTAATTTTATATTCATATTTCATAACAAAAAAACTAAAGCAAAAACCCTATATGAACTGCCACAGAACACTGATGAAATTTTAAAACTGATCCTTCATTATTGCATAAAATAAGGGCAGATGATAATCAAGTTACGGAAACGTAGTTAGGCATTTTCGGTATTTTCTTGCAGTAGAGCGAAAAAAATAAGTTTAAATTTTAAGTATATATTATTCTTTTCAACATCATAAAGAGATACTATATGTGTGGGGTGGGTCTGTGAACAGCATAACTCAAAAACGAAAAAGAGTTGAACAAAAACTTGAAATGTAAGTTTATGTCCTCCAGTAATGCTACACAAAGATTTTCGGAAAACCCCCAACCAAAACTACAGTTTCCATGGAAAAAGTTTTGAAAATGTTTATTTTCTCAATAACGACTAACAATTTTAAGTAAAATGCAGTATATTAAATATACTTACACGACAACTAAAATGTATATCTTAAATTTTCTGGTAATATGGTTCGAAAATATCTTCATTCTGCATGAATTTTGTGTAACTGATTAACCGAAAGAGATAGATAAAATCTTACTACACGAAAAATGTAGCTGACGTTAAAAAGCATAATTTGTCAAATATTTTTTATGGAGTTAACCATTTCCGAGATATTCATTGTTATTGGTTTCAATTTAAAAATAATTTTTTCTATTTATTGGACATGCAAAGAGTACAATCAAATTTCAATGACAAAAACAATGAGATTTTTAAAGATTTTACTCTACCTCTTAAGACTAGAGTTTTCCCTTATTTTCCCTGCTACTTTAAAGCAATTTCTGCTAATGATCTCTTGAGTATCGTGTAGTAGATAGAAGAATTATAGGAATAGTTTGTTACAGAATAGGTAGCGATAGTCATGTGAATGGAACGCATTAGATTTTAATTTAGTAGAGAAATATGTCATGAGACATATCCTGTGGCAATTATTAATTGTACATTTTATAAAATCCATTAGTTGTTATTTTTAACAAATCATATTTAATCGATGCTTTATAATGCCTTTTCCTCTTCATATTGAAGCATCGCGTGTAGTTTTTTTTCTTGTGTAAGGTTTATTGAATAACACAGTGAAGAATCCAGCACAGTATGAAATTATATTAACGTTCCAGCGTCATCGATATCTTCTTATGTCCTGGTGGAATCGTTTCCTTCGTTCCTTTCTTACCGCACCAAACTTTTCTGAGAAAAATCCTAATGAGTATGCAGGAAAAGAAAGTTCAAACTCGCTGACCATCTCAAGATTTTGAACTCTGCAGCATATTATTCTAAACAACCGTGGCATAGTTGGGGACCTCATTGTTTCTTAGAAAGTTGGCTATCACAGTTTGAGGCATTCTTTGCTTTTATTTCAATCTTATTCATCGTATGAAGGAAGTTTTATCTGGCAGCCTTTTTATTTCAGGACCAACAAAAATTCCTCTTCTTTAGCTTGGTTTCTCACAGACAAATATATTGCAGAGGTACATGAAGCATTCTCCATTTTTGGGCAAAGCTTTAACAATCCGTCTCTTGATGCCCAATTTTGTGTGGAGAGGTGGCAGATGAATTTTATTTGTTTCTCTGCAGGACTTATTGCAAACATTCAGATTTTATGAGAAGTAAGAAGTCTTAGTTAAGGCTTGACCATCTGGGTAACATATACAAAGTTTTTGAGGTTTTGACTGCTCAGAAATGTTGACAAGCTCAGTCGACCTACTTTGGCGCTCTCGATGTCCATCGCTCTGCAGCCGCACGACATATCATCAAGAAACCGTAATGTATTTCACCAAGAATAAGAGTATTTTTACGTAACACTGTGTCATGCCGAAATGTGCCAGGTAAGCCGGGAGGTAAGGCCCTGTTCTTAAATAACTTGGCCTAGACGAAAATTTCTAAATTGCGCAATTAAAGTTAGTTGTAGGTAGCACGTGTATTTTATTCTTAACTCCCCTGATCTTCTCCTAACCCACTTAGGATATTATCCTCTTTCGCCTTTTATGGAGGTCATCATCTCCACAAGTCTCGAAAGCCAAAAGCTGAGTTCCCAACCCCTAGGATTATCGGCTGGGTTGAGGAGTGTATGTAACCCTCCAACCCTAGATATCCTACATTATCCAGCCTGCTGACCAAAAGAAGTCCCGGTATGGATATCAATGCCAGAAAAATGAAAATATAGTATGTGTGTGTGTGTGTGTGTGTGTGTGTGTGTGTGTGTGTGCGCAAAAATGATGCGTGATGTGAAATTTCTGATCTTTTTCGCACTCGAAAATACATAAGGGAGAGCTAAAGTTTTTAACGTTTTGTTCATTTTCATTCAATGTGTGATTTGTATTCTTATTTTCTGTTGCGATTTTCTCATTCTCTATTATTTAACAATTAGCCTTGCTTTATTCAATCACTATTTTATATTTTTAAATATCTCTTCCTACAGTTATCCTTATTTGTTAAAATATTAGATTCAACTTAAGTGGTGCTCATACTGCTTGTATGTTTTAACAGGACCTAGATTTGAGCGTACAACTCAATTAAAAATTTTTACATTAAGAATATGACTTGTTCTATAGGCCCCGATGGAGCAGGAGCGTGCTTTGAACGTGCACCACCTGGCGATTTTTACTTTCCCTATTACATGTATTAAGTAGGGGAAGTATTGTCTTCCAGCCAAAAATTCGATGCTGAGATTACGCCAAAAATACTCATTTCTACAGTACCACAATCCAAAAAAGCATTTTGGAATAATAGAAACACTTTATTCCCTCCATCACGTATATAAGATGGTGAAATATTGCATTCTACCCAGAAATTTGACATTTCACAGGAACCAACGTATAGGCGATTTCTGAATGCCCACCTTCACCCCAAAAGAAACCTATCATAAAGGTCCGTAGGTGTGTGTGTGTTTATAAATTTTGTTTTTCCCAAAAATGGCTCAACGAGGGAGGACAATGGGATTTCGAAGCCATCAAATAGCGACCAGCTTTTAAAGTATCGTTTTAGCCTGTATATTCCCTTATTCCCCTTGTACCTACAAGGGCATTTACAATCTTCAGAATCAACATATCTGCCCATGCCTGCGATATCTACCAGAGTTCTGCTGTATTTTCGGCATTAGATTACATTTAACATTACTTAGAAGTAGTACTTTCGTCTATAAAGCATGTCCGTCCCTATACCACCATCCACCGTCCCTGGCTTTGCAACCCTGAAAGATGATGAGCGAAATTAATGAGAGAAAATGAGAAACAGTGAACTTTGTGTTAGCATATACTCCACCCGCAAATTTGCCTACCACCCTGGGAAAACCACGAAATAAAAAGGAAGATCAAAGTCTGTTATACCTCCTGAAATTACTCACATATTTATGGCTGTAGTTTGAAGTATTTGTTAACTGTATTCTAAGTTCGACATAAATAAGTATACATTACTTTCTATATTACCAAGTAATATGCTTAGATATGTACATACATGTACAAAAATAAAATAATATAAAATAAAATCAACTCTGTAATACCACATTCTGTCAACTAATTCCCTATACTAGGATAAACATTGTAAATTTTATAAATTATTTACTACATTATATTATTTTCACACAATTATTTTACAGAATATAACCTATATACTAATAACTAAAACAAGCTATTCCAAAAAATAAATAAGTAGCATAGAATAAAAGTAAGCAAATAAATTTCCCTAAGAAATGCACGTAGTAGGTAGATAAAGTATTGTATTCCACCCAAAAATTTTGATACCAAAATTTCAGCGGAAATAAAAGTTTCAGATCCCTTGCATTCCAAAAAATATTTTTAGAAATATGTCAGTGTATGTGCATATGTAGACAGCATAATTAAAAAACCGAAAACTTTCTTGCATACCACACTTGGTATTCAAGTTTAGTATCTCCCAAGGATACGACACGCTTATACGACATACGACAAACTTGGGAAAAATATTCGAAAACTTTGATTTTCTAAAAAAATGGCACCAAATATTTTGATTTAAATACCATATATTAAAGATATTTATATGAAAAATCAAACGTATATTTTAAATTTTCTGGGAACGCCTCTAAAGTCCTCTTCGTTCTGGATAAACTTTGCATTACTGCTATAAACAAAAACCTACCGCGCAAACATTTAGGTGTCGTCAAATACACAATTTATGTCCTGTACATTTTATTATTGAGCTAATTGTTTCCGAGTATTCCTTGTTATTGGTTTCAATTTTAAAATACATGCCTACACTTTTCTCAAATCGAAAGTAGTATGTGTTTCTTTTGTTTTACTGCTGGCCTTGCAAAGAAATGATTTTCCAAAAAGAAAAAACGATAGGCTAAGAAAGTTTCTTCTGCTCTTTTTACACAAAACTAGTGTGTTTATTACATACAACAGTTCTTTCTGTAACACGAGAAAGTGTGTTTGTGTATAGGAAGCACATCTGACGTATGTGAAGTGTGTTTTGTTCCCAGTCCAAGCTGACTCGGGCAAATTGAAAACCAAGTTCAACTCCTAACCTCAAGTAACAACAACGAATACTAAATCTAATGTATTAAGTTATTCAGCGATCGCACAAAGTGGACCTAGTAAGGATCAGGCAATCGTTATTGCAGCTCATGAAGGTATTCCTATCAAAGATTATGTTTAGCCATAGCAAAACTTGCCGAACCAACTAATATACGGTTCGTCTCACGAATCTCAAATAACCGTGTATGCATGTACCTCTCTAACAAACGAACAGCGGAAGAAATAGTAGCAAACCATCCCCGGATTACTATCAATGATGTACTAGATCTGCGACCCCTATTGACTAAACGCAAGGGAGTCACACTGTCAAACGTCTGTCCAGTCATCCCCAATAATACCCTAGAAAATTACCTGGCATCCCAAGGTATATATCCGACCTCTGCAATTTCACACGTCAGGGCCGGAATGAGCGCTCCAGGTTTCTGTCACATTTTAAGCTTTCGCCGACAGTTCTACGTTAAGCCTGAGGATATCGATCAACTTCCCGACAGTTTTCAAATCTATCACGATAACACAAACTACTGGGTCTATGTGTCAACTGACACACCTACTTGTTTCATTTGTAAACAAGAAGGCCACCTGGCTAGCCAATGCAAATCATCAGCAGTGCAACCAACCACCACAACGCCCTCTACCTCCAATTCAGGGGAATTTCCCTCCTTGCCTACCACAACGGTAACCTCTGGCCCATCTACCTCAAAAAAGACACTCATCATGTCAATGACGACCAAATAAATTCCTTAAACACTGAAAAAGGGGAAAATTCTTCTTCTCATACAGTAAACAATACCATGCTTGTAACTGCTTCCCACGATGCTACTACTGTACACTTAGGTGAAGTAGCCACTCCTGTTGACAGTCTACTACACCGCATGAAACGTCCTATTTCTTCAACCAACAGTGATTCAGAACATCCAAATGATTCAAAAGTTGAGCAGGACAATTCTGAACGGTTAACCAAATCACAGGATGAGTCATCTGATAATAACATTTTAAAGACCAGTACTAAACCAATGCCTAAAAAACCAAAACCATCATCGGCAACACAACCACTACGTGAACTGCTGCTACGACTTCAAAACCACATGGAGACTAACCCGGACGAATACCTTTTGAATTTTATACAACTTGTCAGTTTCTATGAAAATTCAGTGGGGTCCTCTGATGTCGCCCACTTGGCCACATCATACACCACTGATCATCATGCGTTAGCACAATTGCTTAAAAAGATATATCCTATGTTAACAAACAATAAAATAAAAAAACAAAACCACACGGCTTGAAAAGAAATTGTTGGGCACTACTAAACCAGAGAACACTTTGGCACCGTCTCCACAGATGTTGCTGGAGTTACTCATGAATCTCAGCCATGAACTCTGATACGTTGCTACTACAATGGAACATCAATAGTTATAGATCTCAACTAGAATACTTGCAACTACTTCTCTCTACTCATAGTCCCGCTATTATATGCCTACAGGAAACTAATTTTCATACTGACTACATAGCACCAATACGCCGGTATACTGGATACCATAAACATCGTTTCAACGCTCACCATGCTAGTGGTGGTGTTGCAACATACGTGCTTGAGGACATTCCACAGAAAGAAATTGTCCTTCAAACCTGTCTGGAAGCTGTGGCTGTCTCTGTTTTTCTCACTATTGAGATATGAATTTGCAATCTTTGTCTACCAAACAGTGCCAACATTGACCTTCAAATGCTCACACATCTTATTCAACAATTACCCACACCTTTCATTTTACTGGGAGACCTTAATAGTCATAATATTCTGTGGGGAAGCCAGCGAACTGATCGGCGTGGGAAAGTAATTGATTCAGTTCTGAATACATTTCCCTTAGTGGTACTCAATTCCCCATTACCTACCCGTTATGATGTAGCCCAAAACTCCACAAGCAGTATTGACGTCACCATGTGCTCTTCGAACATTGTGCCTCTGTTCCATTGGTCCATTGAGCATACTCTCTATGGTAGTGACCAATATCCTATTATTCTGAAGTCTACCTTCAATGCACCCAAACATGCTCGACGTCCTACTTGGCAACTCCACAAAGCTAACTGGCCCTTGTTCAAGGTTCTTGCGCAGAATGCCATTGCAGATCTCCCGCAACCGGATATTTTCCCACAAATGGACGTAGATGACCTTATTAATATGTTCTCTACAACCATACTTCAGCAAGGACGTCTCAGCATTCCTTTAAGGGAAAATGTTTCAGGTAAACGCCGTGTACCATGGTGGAATGATCAGTGCGCCGAAGCAATCCGGAACAAAAACCATTCATATTACAAATACAAACGTCAACCTACACTCGAAAACAAGTGCACCTTCAAACGACTCCGAGCTGCGGCTCGTCGGGAGGTGAAAGAAAGCAAACAGCGTTCTTGGCTTCAGTTTCTATCTACTCTAAACGCTAATGCTCCTCAATCCCAATTGTGGCATAAACTACACACTCCGTATGGCAACCGCTCCTCTCAGGTGATATCTCATCTTCGAACACCTACTTCAAGTGCGCCCATTACCGACTCTCTGGTAATAGCTAATACCTTGGCAACCGCTCCTCACAGGTGATATCTAATCTTCGAACACCTACTTCAAGTGCGCCCATTACCGACTCTCTGGTAATAGCTAATACCTTGGCAAGCACTTTTTCTGATGCTTTCAGTGACTCCCATTATGATCCTGAATTTCTCCACACTAAAAATAAGACTCCAACATTAGATCTGCAGATGATATTTACAAACAGCAATCAAATGTTTAACGAAGAACTCATGATGAAAGAACTACTGTATGAATTAAAGTGTTGCACCAGCAAACGTCCAGGACCAGACAGTATCCCATATGCATTCCTACAGCATCTGCCAACAGCTGGTCTTTCCTAAATATTAGATATTTATAACTACCTATGGGTTAATAAGCTTTTTCCTAATCAATGGCGTAGCTCCATCGTGGTACCTATTCCTAACCCCAATAAGGACCACTCTCTTCCCTACAATTACCGTCCAATTTCACTTACCTGTACCCTATGTAAGCTGCTGGAGAAGATTATCAATCGCCGTTTACGTTGGTATCTAGAATGCACAACATTTTTTGCAGACATCCAATATGGTTTCAGAAAACACCGTTCCACAACTGATGCATTCCTGCTGCTAGAATCCTGCATTGCCGAAGCCTTCTTGAGCAGTCAACATGCCATTCTTTTTAGCTTGGATATCGAAAAGGCTTACGATACTGTCTGGCACGATCACATCATTCGCATATTAATGAAACATGACGTCACAGGAAACATTATTGCATTCATTTACAATTTTCTCCAAAACCGGAAAATCAGCGTTCGTGCTAACGGTGTTCTATCAACATTGACAACGGAATACCACAAGGATCTGTTCTTAGTGTGACACTTTTCTTAGTAGCCATCAATGATGTAAATTCCTGTCTCCAGCCACCTGTAAGAGCTAGTCTCTTTGCGGATGATCTAACTATATTTTGCAGTGGGAAGAATATACAGACTACCCAGGAACTAGTGCAAAATACACTCTACAAATTACAACAATGGAGCAATAGTACCGGATTCAAATTCTCTGCCACTAAGAGCCGATGCATTCTGTTCAGTCGTTCTCGTGGGCAATCATCGCCGCCTCTCCTTTTTCTAGGGAACCAGACAATTCCTACAGTATCCACTGTCCGCATTCTAGGGCTACATTTTGATCACCGCCTAAACTGGATCACACATTTTAAGCTCTTGAGAGCAGAATGTTTTCGACGTTTAAATGTCATGAAAACAATGGCAGCCAAAACTTGGGGAGCTGACTTCACAGTACTACTTCGAACATATAGAACAATTATACGTCCCAAGTTGGACTACGGCTGCATTATTTATCATTTAGCCAATCCAACAAGCCTGAAAATGCTCGATAGTATTCAATCTTCAGCACTGAGGATCTGCTTGGGTGCTTTTCACACCAGTCCTGTAAGCAGTCTCCAAATCGAAGCAAATGAACCTCCGCTGAATACGAGGAGGAAGGCCATAAGTCTCATGTACGCTACACGAACTGCCTCCAGGAGTCCATCAACAGTTTGAAACCATGTTTTTCCTGCCAAGTCCCAAAGCGTATGTGCTCATAGTCAACGTCGTTTTGTACCCTTCTCCCAGAGAATTCTACTTTTTCTGCAAGAGATCCAATTGGATATTTCGCCAATGGTCTCCTGCTCCTTCACCCTTGACGATATTCCTTGTAAGTTACAACTACCTACCATAGATATTTCCATGGCGCGTTACAACAAAGACAGTACAGATACTTCAGTTTATCCCCGTTTGTTCAGAGCCCTTTGTAACTCACACTCCGCATCACAACAAATTTACACAGATGGCTCCAAATGTGAAAATCGTTGCGGTTGTGCTGTGATTTTACCACATAAAACCTTGCTATACGGCTTACCTCAATTTCTATCTATATTCTCTTGTGAACTGATAGCTATTCGTCTCGCTTTGGAGTACGTCCTTGAAGCCATTGCTCTCTCCTTCCCCATCTACACAGATTCGATGAGTGCTCTTCTCAGTCTTCAACAGCGAACTCCAACCAATAACCTTGTTCTTTACATTCAGTTACTCTATCATAGATTATCTATCTCGGGCAAACAGGTCCTGCTTGTGTGGGTACCTTTCCATGCTGGCATACCCGGGAATGAGAACGCCAATGCTGCAGCTAAGGAAGCAACAGGACACCCTCCCAACTTATTGGACCTCAGGATTCCTCACCAAGACCTCAACCGTTTTATGCGTGGCACCATTCTCCGGCAATGGAAGCAACAGTGGTTGAACTCAACTAGAGACAAACTACGTGATGCCTGTCCTCTTTCCACTTCTGTTAATCCTCTCACACATTACAAACGTCGTCATCAAGTTCTTCTATCTCGTCTACGTCTCGGACACACTGCTCTCACTCATTCTTATCTTCTGTCCGGCGATCTTCCCTCCAAGTGTAACTATTGTCACTCTCCGCTTACAGTCGCTCACATTCTCACCAGCTGCCGTTTCTACGATGATGCAAGAACTAGATGCCGTATTCCAGCAAATATGTAACCACTCTTAGTGATCCAGCCTTCTCGAAGAATGTACTGAACTTTTTAAATGAAACACATTTATGTAAAAAATTTTAAAATTTATTGTAGTCGCGATTTGACCTTGTTGTTAAAGTGACATTAAATAAAATAAGGTTTAAAAAAATGATTTTCATTGACTACCACATAGCGACAGCTTTTAATGCGTTTGGATATCTCTTTAGCTAAGTGTATTCCATTAGTAACCTTCCACTTATGAGGAACTAAATAATAAGAGCATTCCGCTAACGTTTATCTCGATTAACAAAAGTGGAAGGAAGAATAAACTTTTGTAAGAAGAGTTTGTGTGCAGAGCAAATAGAGAAAGTCATGTGAATGGACCGCATCGGATTTTTTTGTTTCTTTAACTCCAACATCAAATTCCGCCACTTCTCTAGAGACGTAATGGGTAACATTAGACATAGTTTACTAGATGGTAGACAATGGAACAAGATAGTGGAAAAGAGATAGTTTCTCATATAGGAAGATGTCTGAAGAAAGACAGCGGTGAGAAGAAGGAAAGTGAAGGCGAGAGGACAATAAGGATAATCAAATAAGAAAAGGAAGAGCTCGAGGCGAAGCATGAAGATGAAAGTTTGGTATCTTAGATCCGGGGAAAGTGAAAACGATAAGCGGAGGATCAAAGAGGACTAATAGACAGCCTCACTAAAGACGTCTCGAAAATGGAAAGAAAACTCAACCCTTGAGGGGGGGCATTATCCAAGTGCTGCTATTGACTCCAATTTGGAAGCCAATTTTCAAGAGTAACTCTGGCCTCAAAGCGAGGCGAAACATCTGCTTTGAGAATTATAAACTTTCCTCGTTGTCTAACATCACCTCACAGCCAATGCCGATAATGTGAATGGAAACAAGTAAAATAACTGGCAGAGGAGCTGCGCTTTTATTAGTTATTGAGTTTAAAATGTTTATATTTTATAAGCTAAAGTAAGATCGACAGGTGAAAATTAAATTTATCTAATGGGGTTTCACTAGCGTTTCTCGCCCGTATTAACAATATAAGTACGTAGTGGATAGAGAAGCTATTGTATTCCACCCAAAAATTCGATGTCGAGATTTCACCTGAAATATATGTTTTGAGGTCCTCTGAATACAAAAAAAAGCATTTTAGAAAAATATTCCTGTGTTTGCCTGTGGACAGCATAGCTCAGAAATGGAAAGAGGTATTTGTATTTAAAATTTTCAAGAAAATCCCCCCCACATACCACCCTTTACAAGGAGCATTTTTTGAAAATGTTGTTTTTCTCAAAAATGTTAACGATTGCTATTAAAATATCGTATATTAAAATGTTATCATAAATAAAATGTAAGCATATTTTGTATTTTCTGGGAATCGCCGCTGAAGACCCCTTTATTCAGGATAATTTTTATAGAATTTTGCATAACGGTTAAACCGTAAATATACATCTCGTTAAAACACTCAATTTATGTCATATACGTATTTATGTAGAGTCGGCCGTTTGAGATATTCCTTGTAATTAGATTTAATTTTAAATCTTACTTTTCTCTTACCGGAAGTGACGTTTCTTTAATTTATTTTTTACTGCAGGCATGCAGTGCGAACGAACTTCAATTTTTTCACATAGGACCAGAGTTGACTATTGTATTCCTTAATGCTCCTACTTGCAAGGAAGCAAATAATTTCACAGTTTCTGCTAATGTTTACCATGATTAGTATGTCATAGGTAAAAGAATTATCTTTAGTAAGGAAAATTGTTTGTGTAACAGCTAAAGTCATGCGAGTATAGCACATCAGATTTTTTATTTTCTCTTGCACCTACCTATAGTAAGTGGAAAAACCTTGATTTGTTCCTTCACATGTGTTTTTCTACATCTCTGTGACAAATTACTGTTAAAATGATAATTATTCTATCTACTTCATGCCAACCGAGATAACCATTAGCAGACATGGTCCTTTTACTTGCTTTCTTGTATGCAGAAGGAAATAAGGGAATATACATTGCTGAATTGATGAATTCCGGGATGAGAAAATTTTAGTATTTTAACAATAACAATGAATATCTGGAAGATGGTCAACTAAACGAAAAAATGACATAAAGTCGGTATTTTCTGTGTAGTAAGGTTTTGTCTATCTCCTATGGTTTATCAGTTATGCAAAATAAATTTTTCCGGAACAAAAATGTCATCAGAGACTATTTTTAGAAAATTCAAAAAGACATTTCATATTTAAAAATATCTTTATAGACGGCATTTCAATCAAAATCGTTAGTCATTTTTGAGAGGATCAAACTTTGGAATATTCTTCCATGCAAAGAGTAGTTTGGGGTGGGGTTTTCTGCCTCAAAATCTTCGTGGGTGATCTTTGGAAGATGCAAAGCTTAAATACTAAGTTTCATGTTTTACCGAGTTTTTATCTTTGAATTAATGTTGGACACAGGCACGGATCTTTTTCTAAAATTCTAATATGCTACACACACATGATTTCCTCTAGCTCCTCTACAAACTTCTTACAAAAGATTATTCTTACTTCTACACAATTGTCTTATTACTTAGTTTCTTATAAGTAGAAGGGAGCTAAATGAATGCACTAGGTTAAAATGTTAGTCAAATGCTATAAAAAATATCATTATGTGATTTTCATTGCAAATCATTTCTTTGCTTGGCCAGGAGTAGAACAAAAGAAAGACGGATACTTCCTGTTTGAGAAAAGTATAAGTATCTCACATTTGAAACCAATAACAAGGAATATCTCGGAAACGGTTACCTCCACAACAAAAACGTAAAGGACATAAATTGTGTGTTTTGACGAGGTCTACGTTTTTGTGCTGTATGTTTTTGTCCATCTCTTACGGTTTAGCAGTTGAGCAAAATTCGGCGAAATTTATCCAGAATAAAGAGGTCTTCAAAGGCTATTCCCAGAAAATTCAAGATATAAATTTTATTCGGGATGTAAATATACTTAATGTACGCGATTTTAATAAAAATTGTTAGTCAATTTTAACAAATTAAAAATGTTCGAGCATTTTTTCATGTAATGGGTAGTTTGTGGTGGAGGGGATTTTTTTTTTTTTTAAAAATTTTCGTGTCGTATCCTTGGTAGATACCAAACCTAAATACCAAGTTTGGTATTTTACGGCTTTTTCATTTTTGAGCTATGCTGTCCAAAGACGCAGGCAGGCAGGCAGGCAGACTGACAGACACACAGAAATCTCGGTATAGAATTTTTGAGTGCTAGTAATGCCTTCTCTAATTACGTATCATATACTGTGTAGAGAAAGTAAACAAGTATTGGTTCCAGCCAAAAGTTAACTTAATTTTGCATAAAAAATGCATGATTAGAAGTACACTGAACTAAAGAACAGCAATTTGAAAAAAATAATTGTTTCTTTCACACGACTTTGTATGTTCTACAAACAAACTATTCTCATAAGAGATTTTTTTTATCGATATCATGCTAATTCAGATAAACTTTAGCAGAAATGGTCTCAATACGCACTTCATCCTACGCAGTTGAGGACATAAAACTGGAATACGCTATGCTAAACAATAGGCATATCCTTTGACAGCTGGCAGCTATGTGAACAATTGAAGTTCGGTTCTCTTTCCATGGCCAGGAGTAAAACAAAAGAGAGGGGAAACTAAAGATAACTTTTTGTTTGAGAAGACTTAAAGTCGTTTAAGATTGAAATAAATAAAAGATATTTCGGAAACGGTCAACTCTACAAAAAAGAAATGTATATGACAAAAAATGTGTTTTTAGCATGATCTAGGTTTTTTTCTTACGGTTTTTCATTTATACAAAAGTCATCCAGAATGAAGAGGTCTTCAGAGACTATTTTCAGAAAATTCAAGACATACGGTTAATATCTCAAAAAGAGGTAATTTATACACACTATTTTGATCAAAATAATTAGAGCCATTTTAGGAAAAAACAAAAATGGCCATGTAAAGGGTAGTTAGGGGGGTATTTTCCTGAAAATCTTCGTGTCGCATTGCTGGACGAAACTAAATGTAAATCCAACTTTGGTGTTTAAGGGACTTTACGTTTGAGTTTTGCTGTTCACACAAACACAACTTTTTATAGACTGATTTTTATTCAGGGCATCTCAACTTCATCTGAAATATTATTAAACTTTTGGGTGAAATACAATACTTACTCTTATACATTGTTCATAGGAGTTAGTGAAAGTAAAAATGTAATGCGTTCCATTTACATGACTTTCTCAGTCTATTCAGCAAAGATCTATTTTTACAAGGATTTGTTCCTCTGTCTACTTTTATGTTTATGAATTTTTTTCACGCATGGCACGTGGTAGTAGGAAGTGGCGAATCCAGTGCGTTGGATTACAATAGACATATTGTACAATAGACATATTGTACAATAGACAATTACAATAGACATATTAATTGCAATCATGCTTTACTAAGCAAAAATAATGTAATATAGCAATACAAAGACGTGTGTTTATTTTACGCCACAATAATATAATATAGCAATACAAAGAGATATGAAATTTGGTATGGACATTAGTTGCAGTATTTTCGATGCAAATACACGTCAAGACAAATGAGATTTTAGGAATACTATTCTTCGTGTCCATATAGTTCGTGTTATTTTATTCACGAAATAGTCTTATTAAATACAACCCGAGCTGCAACTTTTCTCGCGAATTTATCGGTAAAAGCTGGAACTCTCGTTATATTACTTATGATAAACATTAGCAGAAATGGTCTTCACATATTATTTTCTTGTAGGTGCAAGGGAAATAGTAACATTTTTTACGCTATAGCGATAGTCAAAATTTGTAACGGGTGGTAATTTATTGCAACAGCTTACTAAATTAAATAAAAATAAATATTTCTCATTTTCTTGCTAAAAACACATATACATTTTCAAAAAAATTGCAAAAAAAATGGTGCACATAGTGTCAAAATTATTTCAAATGCACACAAAACATTTCGCGTTTAATTTAAGAAATTCATATTTATCGTTAAGAGCTCTTGCAGTTGGCTATACGAATACCCTTAAAACGTAAATATTAATGTAGTATGTAAAAGTCTGAATGTCACTGGAACACCGTAAGCGAAAGCAACAGCAGTTCAAATCTCTTATAAAACTCCGTAACCTGAAGGTTTGAATTAATATTCAATAACGCTAGCTATCAACAGGTATGCAACAAGCTAGACATATTTTACAAGCAAGAGTGGACTTTCCTCAGCGAAGTTAGATGCATAATATCCCGATTTACCTTTTAACTGCAGAACCTTCGCTTACGATCTCTCTCTCTCTCTCTCTCTCTCTCTCTCTCTCTCTCCTGAAAGGATAGAGTAAGGCGAGGGAGCAAAATGTCTGTTGGGAATCTATCGAGAAGTAAAATGTCAGGTCAATATTCCAAGATCATGATTTCTTGTGACTTCCTTAGCTGCTTTAATAACTTCTAGCTTCTCTGTTGCTTATCTAAAGTAAATACTAGTAGTATTGTATTTTATTCATAAATTTCATCACAGATTTCATAGAAATACATATTTTTAATTTCCTTTAATCCCCCACCCCTCCAAATGATATTGAATAATCATATTTACATGAGAAATAATATGTATAACTTTAATTTTATGCGATTAATTTTTAAGTCTACTTCGTATGAAATTATTGACAACGAAAGAGAAGGAGAGAGATATATTTTTTTTTGGTAGTGTTTATCGCCCGCTTTAACTACTTATGGCACCGCAGGCGGTGACACTGATGATACATGAATGATGATGGAGCAGCGGTGGAATGCGATGCTGGGGGAAACCGGAGTACCCGGAGGAAACCCGCCCCAGCGCCGCTTTGTCCACCACAAATCTCACATGCGGTCGCTTGGCTTCGAACCCCGGCCATCTAGGTGAGAGGCGAGCGGTCTTAACCACTCGGCCACGGCGCGGCCACTAAGAGAGAGAGAGAGAGAGAGAGAGAGAGAGAGAGAGAGAGAGAGAGAGAGAGAAACTTACTTTCCAAAATTAGATTTTGTTTAAACACTCTTATGTAAATTCCTTTATATCAAATTTTTTGGCATTTACATAGTATGGCGATGGTTTGCATTTTGAAATACTCTTAATTTTTATGTTTCTCTGTGACTTATATATACTTAAACAGAGAATGTAATGTACGAGGATGAACATATGTTGTGCTTTGGTAACACTGATTGCTGTAGATACCATCTAGTTTTCCACTGGAGAGTTTGATATTGTTGACTTCAACCTACTTCAGATATTTTGTCAATAGAGCGCATTTTATTTATTTATAGTGACTTTAAAATTATGTCTCAGCGAAAATATGGGATTAACTCGTGAAAATGTTTATGCGATGATTTATGGCTTTCGAAGTAGATTATCAAGACAAGAGTGCATTGATCAATTTAATACTACATTTGGCGATGAAGCTCCATACTTTGCCTCTGTGAAAATCTGGTATAACGAGTTTAATCGTTGCCGCCGTTCGCTCATTGACGAATTTGGTACTGCTGCTGCTGCTTTCATTCTGGTCATGCAAAAAGAACGGAAGAGCAACCAGCTCTTAAAATATTTAAGTATAGGAAAGCTTAATCCAGTTTTTTCCCTTATTTCTCTTGTACCCGCAAGAAAATATATAACATCATTTCTGCTATTGTTTCTCAATTATCATAGATAATATAATACATTTTTGCCAATATATTTTGTTGTATAATTTACAGAAAAAGTTATATGAATGTAACACATCTTTTTTTCTTCTTTTATTCAGGACAGAGTCAGATATAATACTGATTTGCAAATTTCGTGGTGCAGAGTTCATTTCTGCTGTATTAAGTTTCAAAATGTCGTTAGTTTAGGTTAGCCAATCCATCATCGTTGTGTACCAATAAATATTCAGAGTTTTTGTAAATGTTTACTCAGCTTTGAGTGAACTACATCGCTTGAAACGTCAATAAATCAAGCGCGGACATACATTCCAGTCAGCAAATATCGCTTCGAACATGTCGAGCGGGCATTTTAGATTATGTGCTCCATCCATTCATATGTTTTTATGGTTACATATGCAGCAAGGTTCACGTTCCCCGTTCAAGTTTGAACTCTGCCGATCACTAGTACCTCTATACGTTTTGGGAGAAACTTAAATTCCCCGTTCCGATATGGCAACCTTTATTGCAGTCAAATGTACAGACCGGAATTTAACGTTGTCCTTCCTGTTAGCTGAATAGAGGTAATAACGCGGTTTCATTGGCGCAAAGGAATGTGCTAGTCTCCCCAATCGAGAGACTGCTTCTTCGGTATCCTTGAGCGGCTTCGGAATCAGTACAGGAGTCTAGTATTTATTACGTCTATTGTCTGATTACAAACAAATCGCCGCTGCATTTGTAAGGTTTTATTGAACTCGGGGAAGGAGCAGTGTCACGTTTAATCGGTTCGCGTCTAATTTAATTGACCGCGTAACGTATACAACACGCCATAAACGTATTTCGGTCAGGGGGCCCTTGTTTAATGCCTGCTCCGGACGTTTTACTGTACATACAATACCCTGCCCATCACGTGCAATTTATTCTCACTCGGTGCTGAGTTAAATTGAGTCTAATCTTGTGTGCTGCCCGTATTAATGAGGCCGAAAATGGTGCAACAGACTGCTATGCTTTTCAAAGGCTTCCGTGGGATAATTTTCAGGGTATTCTCCTATCTATGTGGTATGAAATAATACTAGAAGTATTGTTAAGGAAACCAATGCTTTAAAATGTTATTAAAATCTAATTTTGAGCAAATTTGATTGCTTTAGGTGGATAAACCTTTGTTCATTTTTAATCAGTACACCCCTCAAAAACCGATCCAATACAACCCTCAGAAACCGATAGTGGATTAGAAGTATTTCTGAGCAAACCAATGTTTCGGGAATTTGAATTTTTTATTCTACACTATTCGACCTTTTGGTTTATTATTTTTTACTTTTAATATATGTATTACAAATACATTTACCAATGCATAAACCTTTACGTAAAATTCTTATTTCGCACTACACAGCCCTCATTTAATAAGGAAAAAATTAAATCAGTTCATCTACTTTTCCATCATCAAACTGGATCTCTTGAAGTTTGTTTATAGGTTTATACCACTCTTAAAAATGCAAATTGGGGTTGCCTAATAGGTTTGTTTGAAAATAGTTCCTACGTTTTTACTGTATAAATAGTTTCTATGCCTATAAGAATACTGATAAGTAGTTGAATATGTAATAGAAGCCTAAAATAGAATAGCTTTATTCCTGTACATACAGTCTAGAGGGGAAAGAACTGCTGAAGTTTTTGGTTTCCTTAAGTATTTCATTTTTTAAATTAGAAGTCAAAATTCCCTTGTCAGATATTTTACACATCAGCCGATGTCTTATACGGTTGAACAAAGTAAGCATTGAAGTGGTAGGACACGGAAGCATTTTACCTTAGTTGCTGCAATACACGCGCTAGATGTTTTCTCTTCCATTGGTTTTATATCAAAATTTTGCCACTGAAACCTTAAGCAGGGGTAATTTCTGGCACAGGAACGAAAGAAAGGAAGGAGATGTAAGACGAAGATTATGTGCAGTGGTTGCATGAAATTAACTTGTCCTTTTTATCATATGTGTCACTTGAACATAAAAACTGAAAATGAACTAGAAGAAATACCACGATACGCTCTATATTACAAACAAAATTAAAAAGTTATTTGTACGGAACTTAGCTATACAGCAATAAACCACGTAAAATGAGAAACAAAACCAAAATTAAAAAGTCGCAACTTTGCATCACTTGAAAGGGTAGGTAACCTTCTTTAAATACTTTTGAATGTTTGGTAAGGTTTTATAATAAAGTTTAGAATAATTTTAATGCCGAATTCATTCTGGAAAGATAGACACAGAATACAAAATTGAGTGGTATAGTTGAGATTTGTCCTCACGTGGACTGCTATACCATCTGAAATAAGAGTTCCGTGTTTAGTTTTACATACTGCTTCTGCCTTTGCTTCTTACAGAGTAATAATTAATAAACCAGAATTGATTACTTTTTCTTAGCTTGGATTGTAGCCTCTGGTGAACATCTACCATCGATAAAAGCTCTTGTGGTCCATTCACATAAATTGCTCTATATCTCTGTAACAAAATATTGCTAATAAACTTATTTTTTTACATACTTCATGCTAATCAAGGTAAACATTAGCAGAATCGGTCTTATTAGTTCCTTGTAAGAAGATGGGGAAATAAGGAAATAGAGTAGGCTAAAGCGACAGTCAAATGTTTTAAATGAGGTTTGTATTGGAATTAAAATCTCTCTCTTTGCATGGCCAGGTGTTGACAATGTAACAGAATTGTTAACAAAAATACATGAATAAAGGAGATTTGGAGCTTTTTTCCATTTGAGACTGCCTATACTTTAAGAAATTTTTGTCAATGTGAGACGTCTTGAAATATTTTCATCTGAGGATCTCTTCATCTGAATTACGATATTCTCGATTTGGAAGTATTGGTTTTCCTTCTGTTCTAATGATGTGCTTTCAATGTTGTAATTTAACTTGTATTTGGAGATTCTTCTGTTGTGAACGATGTTGCGAACTCTCTGTGCTTCAGTGGATATTTCGTAATAGCATTGCTTCTGCAACGGAGGAAGTCTTGGAGCGACAATACGATATACAGTTTTAATATAAGCGTAAATTTTTCCTCCACACACACTTTTCCTCAAAGACTCGGGTTTTATCTTCACAGCAGTAGCTGGCTCGTAAACTTTGCAGCATGGCAGTGATGAAACTTCCAGAATATACTTGATATCAAGTTAATTGTACTGTTAAATACTTCTAATGACTTCTGTCTTTATGGTTCCAATTACTCATGTCTTGGATTACATTAGTAATTCAGTTTTTGAGAGAGATCTAAGAAGCTTTATTTGAATACGACACACCAATGATATCAGAGATATGTAATCTTAAATTTGAAGCCGCATAACTGGACTCCATTTTTTAGATTTCTCTATAGTCATGTCTATCCGCTTAAAAGATTTTTAACCATTTGTTTAAAACTTGCTATTTATTGTGTCTTGAAGCACACAGGTGTTAAGGTGTTCGATCCTTTTGTCGCTTTAAATTTCCATGTACTAGAGAGGTACTAATGCTTCTTTTGGTCATAGTTTTTATTACTATGAGGCCATAAATTAAGGTGGTGAGACATAGTTGAAACTTTTAGCAGAGTACCTAATCATGGAAGAACGCTGTGATTTTGTTGCTATACGTTTTATGTTTTAGTAATGCACCACCTAGGGAGGGCGTTTGTGGAGTTCTTATGTTTAGAAGACCTCCGAAGGTACCTTGAGTCACTAGTGAAAGAATTACCAAATATTTTTCTTTAAATTGAGATATCTGTGGAATACAGTTACTCAATAATCACAAAGACCTGCCTATCAGATGCTAATAAGTAGTATTAAGAAACAATTAATTTTCCCTTAGTCGAAGTAACTTCTGTATTGGAAAATACTCGGAGTTTTCTCTAGCTTTGTCTCCCATCCAGTATTTTATCGTTGACAATACGATCTCTCGTGGAGGAGTGGTGCTACTTGCTCTAAAGCTTTTCTGAATTTTTTACTTATGAACGTCTGCCAAGATTAGAACCACTGTAGTGAAAAAGTCCTTGTCTGCTAAGATTAGAACCACTGTAGTGAGAAAATCCTGGCTGTTTTCCCTTCAGGCGAAGTTGGCTGTGCTGGGGGAGACTCTTGGACGATTTCGTCTGTCTCTCAAGTTCTGAACCACAGCAGTGAAGGAACTGTTGGAGTTTTTCCTCCATGTGACTATGGCGGTCTGAAGCACGCGCCGCACATTCCATTAAGCAGCAGTGCTTCCGGAGGGAAAGCCAATTTCCCGCGAATATTGATGAGCTTCTGAGGAAGAGTTGGTGACTACCTCTTCACCACCCTCCTTTTCTTTCTGTGCCCTCGCGGGGCCAACGTTACGCCCCTGCTATGAATGTAAATAAGAAACCCCTTGAAGAACTTGCATTCGCCTACCCTTTCCCCCTTCTTTGCGTTTTTTCGCGGGACAAAAGGAAAAGAACTCGTCGTTGTGAACCCAATCCCTTCCTTGCTCGAGACGAATAGAACTCGGTTCTCTCTTTGCTCTGATGACGTATTACCATCACTTTGCCATCTCTTTGGTCCTTTGTTCCCACTGTTTTCTTTGAGCATTTAAATAAAATTTAATAATAGTAATGGTCCTCGTGGTGATGCTAGTTATACTGCTGACGACATGAGAATAGTAGAATAAGGCATATCTGAGGTGCTGTACTCAAGTATTTTGTCTATTCATTTTAATTTTGTTTGATAGCTATTGTACAAATAATTATTTTAATAGATTTTCTACCACGTGCATTGTAGATAGAGAAATTATTACATTTCACTCAAACTAAATACTGATATTTCAGCTTAAATAAATACCTGTTTTGGGATCTCCTGAGTCAAAACAATAAACTGCCTGTATGTATGTGTGCGCGCGCACATTTTACACGCCCCAATTGACCACGGTGTTTAACATGCTTTAGGTTTATTTAAAGCAGGAGTTTGTCTTGAAAAATGTAATCCACCGTTCATAGGTTAATAAAGTATTATAAATTCATGATTGGAGGAACACTTTCTCTATTAGGTTATAGTATTGGTATTTAAATAAAATAAATAAAAATAAAATAATCATACACATATTTTCATAGCTTATAGCCGTAACATAACTAATTACAAAGCATAACAACTATTAACATATTGACATAAAATATTGAAATATTTAACTTGAGTAATGTCATTATAAAGCATTATAACAATAGTACGAGAATTAATTTTACGAAAAATTGTACATTTATAGCAGTCAATACATATCTTAATTGATGTTGAACACAATTTGAAAGGAACGCTCTTCTCCGTATTAACTGTCGTACTCACGCATGCAGGCGAGTACGACAGCTAACGCATTGCATTATCTAAGTGCAAAACTTTATTCCGCCACTTTCTAAAATTAAGAGAAATTCCTTCTAGGCAGGCATATACGATGGAATTGCTACATCTTGGATTGCATTCT
Organism: Hymenopus coronatus; assembly: GCA_030762935.1. NCBI lineage: Eukaryota > Metazoa > Arthropoda > Insecta > Mantodea > Hymenopodidae > Hymenopus > Hymenopus coronatus. The sequence goes on from CM060894.1 coordinate 77,744,541, forward strand.
GTTCCTGACATTGTAAACTGACACTATATAAAGAAGAGAGGGAATTCCTGCTGTCACGCGTTTACTCACTGCTTGGACCAATAGAGGCTATTTGCTTCGACAAAAATAAAACAAATTGATGACCCCTGCCCTAAAGAGTAAGCTTATGGTTTGTTAATTACCTTTTCCGAAGGGGCGGGGTGGTTGTAATAAGGCACGAAATAACAAAATCTAGGTATCTCACTTGATTGACGTTCATGACAAATTTGAAATGTTCAATTCATATGACTTTTTCTACATCTCTCTAATAAATTGTTACATATCTTATCGACTATTTATTTTATGTTAAGCGAGATAAAAATTGCCAAAATGGTCTGAATACGAGTACCTGCTTCTTGTAAGTAAGGGAAATAAAGAAGTACACTAGGCTAAAGCGATAGTCAAACCTTTTAAAAGCTATATCTTTTAATAGCTATGCTATATTTTTAATATTTGTTTCTTTGCATGGACAGGACTTGAAAATTTTCGTGTGAGAAACATTTAAACATTTTAAAACTGAAACCAATAACAAGAAATATCTCAGAAATGATTAGCTCCACGTAAAATATGTGACAACGTATCTATCACATGTTTTGGCAGTCTTAAGAACATTATATCCTGGTATTTGAATATTTATTTTCCATATTAATGTAGTTTGGCTATAAATTGGATTAATTTTGTAGATGAAATAACATTTTATTTAGATTGTATAATAAATAAAAGTGAACTATACTTACTTTCCATATTAGTCGTTTTGGCTGGAATAACTGTGGTTTTAACGAGATCTTAAAACACACAATTATATAAATCCTCAGATATTGTTTGTTATTGACATTTTTCAAATAGTTATAATTATTCTTCCACCTCCTAGGTTGGTGTTGCAAAACATAACATTTCAAAGCCATCATTTGGGATCTGCATTTTAAAGCTCCATCGTTTCCGGCCTCTTGTACCCATAATAAAATTTGTAATTATCAACTTCAGCAGTCTTATTTATCGATTAACAATTAGTAGGTAAAAGAATAAGCTTTTATAATAAGTTTTAGAATAGTGGTAGGGAAAGTTATATTTTTAGTTGTATCTCGTTTATGTACATTTTTATGTTATTAGTTGCAATCGTCAGTATATGTATATACATATTAATTTCGTAGCTTAAACATTTTCAGAAATTCATGTAGTTATGACTATGTTATGTCTCATTCGACTGTCATTCACTCAAACAGGCAGGAAAAATTACTAAAAGATTCTAAATTCCTACTTTTGTAGATTAAAATTAAAAAAAAAAGTATCATGTCAGTCAGAATACATAGCGGAAAGCGTTATATAATTTCAGGAGGAGTTATTTGAATAGGTTAGTTATAATGTTTTCATAATAGCTTCGAATTTTACATAGAATTTCAGGATCCGATATTTGTATACATTTGTTTATACAATTTTAATATTAGTTTCGAATGTTACATGGTCACTAAAAGAAAAAAAAACAAACTTTTAATATATTTGGCTCTATCTATCCAAATCCTGTCCTAAATGTGGCGTGTGTGAAAAACAATTGATCCAATTTTAATATATTTGTTTTATGGATACCAGAACTACTATTATCACCAAATCAAAAAAATTGCTTAAAAGACGAAATTGCCTCATGTATATTTGTCGTTTGCTTTGAAAGTTAATAGGGATTGTTGCACGTGTGAGGTCGGCTTCCTTTACGTTGTCATTGTCTCAGGGGCCGTAAATTTAACCAATGAAAAGAGGCCACAGAACCTCAAATCTTTGAACAACCTTGTACACACTTTTGGAAATTTCTGACCACGTCATCGAGGGTTATAAAAGGGAGAGAATGAGCCCCGGCAAGTCGATTTCGACTTGAGCTAATAGCACATGCATATCTTCGTGCGCGCGCGCGTGCGTGCGTGCGTGTGTGTATGCGAGTGTGTGAGAGGTGAGGAAGTCAACTGTAAACGCGTCGAAGCGACGAGAGAAAAACCGTAATGCAGATTGTTGGTTATGTGCGAGAATGCATGTAACACACCAATATTTTTTCGCCTTGATTGGAGTCGGGGTAGTGGGTGGGGGGGACGAGTTCTAACTTCAGTACTTCACAAGCATTTTGCCAAATCTACACTGTAAAATGTTCCATCTGGTGCACACTGTAATTTGACTAAACCTCATACGGCAACTAATTTCTTCAATGAAATACATTAAACGGGGTTTTATTGCTGCATATCATGACATAAAAAATATTTAAGATTTATAAATATCCTATTCTTTATTCTTTACTCTTATTACTTATCTTAGGTTTGTTTATTTGTTTTTCACCTTCTTTAGCACGTGTATACAGTGTACATAGTAGCTAGAGAAGGTATTGCATTCCGACCGAAAATTGAATACTGAGATTTCACCGAAATACATGTTTTTAGGATCCCAGCTAAAACTATTTTTAAAAAAAGGAGCGGGTAGTTACACAATCGGGTGTCCATATGTCTGTAAACATGATAACTCTACTTATAATGAAGTAATAAATAGGACCATTATTGTTATCCTCCGTTGCGTTTATCGTGATTAGCATGCATCAGAGATAAGTTTCAGCTTTTTTGAGAATAATCTGTTGCAGAATAGCTAGCAAAAGCCATGTGAATGGAAGACATCTGATTTTTACAATATTGCAAACTACCACTAATAGGTCGTAGATTAAGTAAATTTGTTATTTTCGGGATGTAAATGAATTCGTAACACACATTTTACTAAGTCATCAAACTCTACTAATGAGTATTACTTTCTCTACATGTTCTTTGTATATAGTGTATAGAGAAGGTATTGTATTGCACTCAAAAATTCGTTACCGAGGTTTCACCGGAAGTACATGTTTTGAGCCCCCCTGAATTAAAAAAAAACATTTTTAGAGAAATGCCCGCGTGTGGGCAGCATAGCTCAAAAACAAAAACTTTGTATTTAAGTTCGGTATCTTCCAAGGATGCGACACGCAGATTTTCAAGAAAATCCTACCCTTTACATGGAAGAATTTTCGAAAATTTTGATTTTCTCCAAAATAGCTCTTAACGATTTTGATTAAAATATCATATATTAGAGATATTTATGTACAAATAAAAGTTATATCTGAAGAAATCCTATTTTGAATGAATTTTGCGGAATTTTGCATAGCTGGAAACCGTAAGAGATAGACAAAACCTTATTGGAGTAATTGTTTTTTCACACAAGCTGTGTGTAGGACAGGAGTTGGATAGGCAGAGTCAGACTGAAAAATTCAATGCCACAGTTGGGATTTGAACTATGGATCTCCCGGTCTCTAATCGGTTACTCTTCCACTGAGTACTTACAACAATGTAAGTCGCCATTGGGATTGTCATCTCAAAATAATTTGAGATCACCTTGTGGTTCACCGAGAAACATGCGAGTCAGTTGAGAAATTCAATACTATGCCAGCATGTTGCCATGGTAGCTCAATGGAAGAGCAACCGGCTAGAGACCGGGAGATCCGTAGTTCAAATCCCGCTAAGGCATTGAATTTTTCAGACAAAAATTTACTTAGCAAAAACTGTAGCGCTCGTTAAAACATAAAATTTGTGTTATATCATTTTTCGTGGAGTTGACGATTTTTGAGATACTCTTTGTTATAGTTTCAGCTTCAAAATACTTGTACTTTTCTCATACTGAAATTTGTCAACTCCTATCCATAGAAACAGAGGAACTTCAGTCACAGCAACCCACTCCCTTATTTCCCTTCTACTTACAAGGAAACAAGTAATTAGACTATTTCTGCTAATGTTTTCGCGATAAGTAAGAAAAAGCATAAGCTCTTTAACAATAATGTGTTACAGAGATGTAGAGAAAGCCATGTGAATGGAACACATCTGAGTTTTTATAAGTTTGTAAGCTGCCACTAATAGACCATAGTTTAAGATTGTTATTTTCGGGACATAAATGAATTCGTAACACATATTTTACTCAGTAAAGTCATCAGACTCTACTAATGGGTATTTTTATTTTATTCATTGCAAGTTTTGGTGCCATCGATCGGAGGCTGGAGGCTCGCAGACGACACAGCTGGCACGAATGCGGGCACATTGTAACATCGACAGGGCTTTTATCCTAGCCTTAGGCTCGACAAGTTGTCGAAACAGCGTATCACAGAGTGACTTTGCTCATTCAGAAGCCATGCGGGTAGTTGTTAAGTAAAGTTTATTCTCTCCATGGGTATCGACAAACGATCGTAATCAAAACGTGCCTGATGACGTCATCTGTGGTCTACTATGAAGCTGCTGTGAATCGATTACGCTAAATGAAGAAAGTTTTTACTTTTTCACATTGCATATATACAACGTGCATAGTAGATAGAGAAGCATTGTATTCCACCCAAAATTTCCATACCGAAATTTGACCAAGAATATGTTTTGAGACACCCTGAATAAAAAATAAGCGTTTTTAGGAAAAGGTCAGTACATTTGTATGTATGTGTGTGTCTTGTTTAGACATAACTCAAAACCGAAAACCAAACTTTGTATTCAAGTTTAATATCTTCCAAGGATGCGGTACGAAAATTTACAAAAAAATCCCCTAGCTCAAACCACACTTTAGAAGCAAAAATGTTTGAAAACTTGATTTTTTCAAAAATGGTTTCAACAATTTTGTTTAAAGCACAGCACATTAAAGATATTTACATGGAAAAAGTATATCTTGAATTTCTCGGGAATAGCCTCTGAATTTCTTATTCATTTTGTGTGAATTTTTCATAACTGGTAAACCGTAAGAGATACCCAAAAGCTTACTGCACTAAAAAGGAATATCTCGTCAAAAGACAGAATTTATATTCATTACATTTTTGTTGTAACATTTTCCGACATATTCCTTGTTATTAATCTCACTTTTAAAACACTTCTCCTTTTCTCAGGCAGGAAGTCGCCTATGTTTCTTTTGCTTTACTTCTGACCAAGTAAAGAAGCGAATTTCAAAGTCAATTACATAGCGACAGCTTTCGAAATATTTGGCTATCGTAATAGGATAGTTAGTTTGTACAACAGCTAGAGAAAGTCATATGAGTGTAACATCATATTTTTCTTATACGGACATCGTGCTATTCTGTAAGCATATGCCAGTATTTTCCATTCAAATTATATACTCTGATCAAAGAAATTCTAAATTAATTTTGGAAGAATCCTTGCTGTTCTCAATTACATCAAATTAACAACTAGGTTACATCGCAACGAATCTGTAAGAAATCGATCGATCGGTGTATGGTCGACAGTTAGCTTTTTATATATCATCCCTATAACATACCATATAGCTTCGTTACATGTCCAAAGAGGCCTTAGTGCTAGGCAACAATGTCTGCGCATATGAGCGTGATGGGCATTAGCCGTCCAGTTTACCTCCTTTCATTACTTGTGGATACATAGCAGCGCATTCGCCATTTCCATCAATGTTCATCTTTACTTTCTTCACATAGTACATTGTGCCTAGGTATAGATGACATTGCACTCCACCCAAAATTCGATACTGAAACTTCACAGGAAATACACGTTTTAAGGTCACTGTAGAACAAAAGCATTTAGGTGTCTGCGAACACGAGAACTCAAAAATGAAAATTCGGTAAAATACCAGACTTAGTATTTAAGTTTAGTATCTTCCTAGGGTTGACACGAAGATCTTGAGGAGAATCTCTCTATCCCAAAATAAATTTACAAGGAAACATTTGTAAAATATTTGTGTAAAATATCGTATATTAAATATATTTACTTGAAAAATAAAACGTATATTTTGAATCTTCTGGGAATAGCCTCTGAAAAGCTCTTCATTCTGCACGAATTTTACTTAATTTGTATAACTGGTTAACCATAAGAGACAGGCAACATTTTACTACACACAAACTGTAGAGCTCGTTAAAACACAAACTTCATATCTTATACATTTTCATCGTAGAGTTTACCATATTTGAGGCATACTTTGTTTTGGTTTCAGTTTTAAAACACCTAAAACTTTTCTCATGTGGAGATTTGTCAACTCCTGGCAATGCACTGTCGCTTTAGCCTAGTGTATTCCCTTATTTTCGTGCCACTTATATGGAAGCAAGTAATAAGACCATTTCACTAATGCTTATTTCGATTAGCATGAATTAGAAAGAAGAATAAGCGTTTTAACAATAATTTGTTAGAGAGCCATGTGAATGGAGCACATCAAATTTTTATTGTTCTTCTAGACTTAAGCTGGAACTTTGGGTGATGGTGTCAAATATCCAATCCGGTATCAATTTGCCTTAGCGACTCAGGGGCTACCACAGAAATGTCACATTTGTCGCACCATGGGGTTTGAACCAAGGACGACTATCTCCTCGTGCAAATATTATTTTTCTGCACTTACTATGTCCTCCTAAACACTTGCATAATGAAATGTCATAACCCGACTTAATTTAATGCCAAAGAGTCATTCTTGATTGCTCCTAAAGTGATTCTACCTGAACGAAGTATTTGAAGCAGTAGAAAGCTCAGCTTTGAAGATGGTACTCTCATGTTGCAACAAACTATTGTTACAACACTTATTCTTCAATCTACTTCAGCTTATCAAGATAAGCGTTAGCGGAAATGGTTTAATTATTCGAGGGCCGTTTTCTTCAACCTCCGATAGGGTATAAATAAAAGACAAGTTCATAGAAAACAATTATTTTATTACTAAAAGTTTTGTACACTTACGGTTAGTTTTCAACATAACCACGGAAAAGATTGAGAAAGTTAACGCACCTGTGAACAAGCTTTGCAATACCGGCTTCAAAAAATGCTGCCGCTAATGATTTCAAATGAGCATTGACGTTACTTTGAAGATCTTCGTACTTTACGACGTTTGCGGAGAGCCATTCAAAACAAATGAAGAGGAATGCTGACTTCAGGAATTGTGTTGATCCATGACAACGCTCATCCACACACTGCTGGCACAACCCGTCGGCTCCTTGAACATTTTCAATGGGACATTTTCGATCATACGCCGTACAGTCCTGACCTGGCACCCAGCGACTTTCACCTTTTCCCTGAACTGAAGACATGGCTAGGAGGCCACCACTTTCAAACCAACGAAGACCTTCAAAACAACGTCAATGCTCATTTGAAATCGTTGGCGGCAACATTTTTTGAAGCGGGTATTGCAGATCTTGTGCACCGGTATGATAAATGTCTCAATCATTTTGGGATTATGTTGAAAAGTAACCATAAGTGTACAAAACTAGCAATAAAATGCCTGTTTTCTATGAACTGGGTTTTTATTTATAGTCTATCGGAGGTTGAAAAAAATAAACAAACGGGCTCTCGTATATCATTGAGGTAGGGGGATTGTACTGAAAATCTTAGTGCCATATCATCGAAAGGCGCTGAACTTAACCACCAATTTTTGTGTTTAACGGCCCTTCGTTAAATTATGCTGTTCACACACAGACGCCTTCTATAAATCTTTTTTTGTTTACTCAGCAGATTTCAAAACACATTTGGAGTGATATTTTGGCTTCAAATTTTTAATTCGAATACCTTCTCCAACTACATAGTAGGGGAAAATGAGAAAACCGATGTGAGTTTATTTGGGAACAAAGTTACACATTTAGCAGTTCTAGGCGTATGCAGAAATTCATCAACAGAACGATAGTAAAGTGTTTTAAAAGCTGTCGCTCTATGTGATGGCCTGAAATAAAACAAGAGAAACACGGGCAAGATACTTTCTAAGAAATGTACATGTAACCAAAACGAACAACAAGGAATATCTGGGCAACGGTTTCCTCCACAACTATACGTAAATGTAATAAAATATGTTTTGAGAAGAGCTACATTTTTTGTGCAGTAAGTTTTTGTCTGTCACTTACAGTTTACCAGTTATGCAAAAGTCATTTAGAATGAAAAGCACTTCCTAGGAAATTTGAGATACGCATTTGGCCATGTAAATATCTTTAACATGCGATGTTTTAATAAAAATCGTTACATTTTTTAATAATTCAAAATTTTCGAAACATTTTCCATTTAAGGTACGAGGTGGGACACTTTTCTTAAAATCTCTGTGTGGCATCTTGGGAGACACCAAACTTAAATACCAAGTTTGGTTTTTAACGACATTTTCGTTTTTGAATCATGCAGTCCACAGTCTCACACACATACATACGCACTCACGCACGCACAAATTGTTCTTCTAAAAATTTTTTTTTTCCTATTCAGGGTGTCTCAAATCATAGATTGATATTGCATTTTGGGGTGGAATAAAATACCTTTTCTACCTACTATGTACATTGTAGAAAGTAGAGGCCTATGCTTCTACTACTTCTATTTACTTCATGCTAATAAACTTAAACGTTAGCTAAAATGGCTTAGTAATTGATTCCGTAAGTAAATGGGAAGTATGGAATACACTAGGCTAAAGCGATAGTCAAATCTTTTAAAGGCTGTCGCTATGAAATTGACATTGGAATTGTTATATTTTCATAGAAGCCGTAAAAAAAAAAGCCACAGGAATTCAAATTTTCGTTTGACAAAGGATTAATTATTTTAAAATAGAAACCAATAAAAAGAAATATCTCGAATACGATTTAACTCCAAAAAAAGTGTATGACATAAATTGCGAGTTTTAACGAAATACAAGTTTTTTGCGTAGTTAACTTTTGTTTCTTATGGTTTAATAGTAAAACTCATCCCAAATGAAGAAGTCTTCAGAAGTTATTCCGAAATATATATTTTATTTGTCATGTAAGGGTGTCTTTGTTATACGGTATTTTAATCAAAATCATTAGTCATTTTTGACAAGATCGAACATGTTGAATAATCTTTCATATAATAATAATAACAATAATAATAATTATAATAATATATTTGTGGGTCTTGATGTAGGTATCTGCCAAACACAAATGTAAACGACAATATGCGTATTGTTATGTGGAATAAGAAAGATTTATGCTACTCAAAACCCAACTGTTCAATTACACCATTTATCCAATGCGCATATTGCTATTTATATTTGTGTTTAACAGATATTCACACCAAGATCCACAAACAATGATTAACAACAGGTACGTACAGCTAAATAGGAACGCTATCCCGTTTGTTATTGCACCATAGGGCTCACCAGCATGCATAATTACCGTGATGGGCGGCTAAAATTGGTGACGTTTCTCTCATAATTAATTTTATTTCAGCACCGGTGAGGCATTTCGCGAATGAATCTTAATACTAAAAAGCTATATAAAGTAGCGTTTGATTTCTACAAGGAATATCAACGACTGAGATTTCATTATGAATAAATTAACAAAATATATGACTAACTTTCGCAAGATTAGAACAGTAAGATCTGTAGTTTTTATTCGGGAATATCTATAGATGCGGTAAGTTATTAGAGTGAAAGAGCGGGATTTTACTATCTATTTCCAGCGTAAAGTTGTCTTCTTGAGTTTACAATTTCCCAGTATTATAGGTCATGAATAAACCATAAAACAATCTGCTTGAAATCCTATTTCAGCAAAATTTTTCATCTGAGTGCTGAATGGAAATGGTAACTGCTTTGCACTACGTCAGCAATGGTCACGTATAGCCAGAAGCACATCCGTGTAGTTACTGAATTATGAATAAGCAGTGTTATTATTAAACAGTGACTGCATGGTGCAATACACATGTAGACAAAAGTAATCAAATATACAAGTACAACGCCTAACCTAGAGTTGCTCACTACCTCTCCTATTTTTAGGAACCGTATGCCCTGCAAAGCATAGTTTGGGATATTTCAATTGATTTCTTTGGATAGCAAAGGTTTTGACAACATGAACATGTAGATTGGATAATGTTGATCACTGAATGATACTACAGAATAATAACATATATACAGAAAATCAAAACTGAGAAAGCCTAGTTCCGTGATGTGGGAGCAGCATGTCTGCCTCACATTATAGAGACCGCGAGTTCGAATCTCCGATATTTCAGACTCAGTTTTGGTAGTAATTATCATGCAGGGTACTGAAATAATTACTCGTTTGCGAACACCGTTTTTGGATGTAATGTGGATGGGAACATGCACGTTGCTAGGTAAAAATAGGTGATGTTAAGAATCGGCTTCCGGACGTAAACAAAACGGTGCAATAGTTGAGTTGCGATGGGGGAGGGGGTTTCGTTTTGTACACGACGCTTAATATAAACAGGAAGAAAGGATAGAGCAATGAAGTAGCAAAATTTCAAATACAACTTTACAGCTTAGAAGTTATCTCTGTTAGAAAAACTTATTCAACAAAATTAATTCCTTCAGGGGTTTCCCTTATGGTAAAAGGATGTTAGGTATCTGTAAGTCCACAGGATTCTGGACTAACGTGGGAATTATCTTATGAATATTATGAATATTACTCGTGAATATACGTTTTACTGTTAATCAAAACACCTGTGGGAAGTATTACCAAAATTAACAAATATTTACAATCTGCTGATATGTTTTAACTCTGTCAAGAATTCAAATAATTATAATTTGGTTGATTCATCCACTGCATGAATATCTGGAGAAGTGTGGAGGATGATCTTTCAGTCAAAGTAAGTGTAATACTTGGTTGTATTTCACCAGTCTTTTGTTACTCTTTAGAAATGAAGGTTCCTGTCTGGTAAATAGTATTGCATTAATTTTGTGTGACCAATTATTAACCTGAAAAATAACATCTTTTAATGCTGGTCTAGCCGTTAAACAGATATAGACTGGAAGAGAACTTGATAATATGTATAGATATTACAAACAAAAACTATAATTATATTTTGTTCTCGAAAAAACCGTTACTTTTCCATATTATATGTATGAAAATTACTTGTGAGGTGGTTAGTCCATACTTAGTTTTGCTAATACTTATGTGATATTACACAGGGTTATGAAACAGTTCTCGTTTTCTAGCACCGTTTTGCAGATGTAATGCGGATGGGAACATAGCACGTTGCATTTGAGCTTGGTTGGAGGGGGGAGGGTTAGTGGGTTTTGTTTTATACACAACTCTTAATATAAACAGAACGAGAAGGTGGTTAAATGTGTTGGCGAAATAACAAATACAACTTTGCAGGTGATGGTAGAAGTAATGTCATCGTAACCTGGGTGTCTTGTGGTGGCCTTTTAAAGCTCGACAATATTCGACTGAGACATGATTCACCTGCCTGCAGAAGAAACACGTAACAGTGAAAATGTTTTTGCTAGAGTACGTCGGAATTGGTTACGATAGTGTGAAGCTTGAAGGTGTGCAAGTGATGGACCTTTTGAATCTGTGAATCGTATGAATCATTTGATTTATTATTTATCCTTCTACTCTTAATGTTAAAGGTATACTATTTAGTAGGCTTTCTAAGAACCTAAATATGAAGTTTGTTTGTGTTTCATATCAGAAATGGGATTTCATGCATTATATTACCAGCATAAAATTCAAAACATACTTCAGTTTAATAATGAAGGAGCTTCCGAGTTTAGATTACAAAATTTCATTATTAAATTCAAAATAAATTATTAGAAAGTTGCAGGCACGAATCTATCTATATTATTACTGGCGCATGGGCGTGAGAATTGCAATAAAACAGGTACAAGTGGTATGGTACAAATGTTCACCGATGGTAGCGCTCAGCTCTCTCTATACACTTGTAGAACACAGCTATGATTAGAATGAAGTCTTGACGACTTACTTCAAATATTATTTATATATTTACTGATGCATAGTCCTCAATAGACCATATTGGCTGTAGATTAAAGTTACATAGTAATAAACTGTTAACACTTCCGTTTTTATAAAATATGACGTACACACACGCGCGCGCACGCGAATTTGAACCCTCAAAGGAAATTTTCCTTTTCTGTTGCTATACCGATCCAAATGTATTGTGAATCACTGAACTGCAGGAAAATAAATGCATTGTTTTTGAGTTTAAGGCTAATTCAGTTCTAAGTGACTCAAATGCAGGTTTTTACAATGTTGTGCAAATAATGTGCAATTCTACTGTTGAGGCTATACCGAAGTAATATCTTTAAAAAGCTTAAGCTACGAAAAAGGTAGATATGGAATAACAATGTGCAATTTTTAGTAATTAGAAAATGACCATTGTTCTTTTAGAACCCTTTAGGACCTCATCTTGTAAACCTTGTAAGATATGCGTGTACTCAAAATATAAGTAAAAAACTTGACCAGAAATCGCTACACAGAAAAGTCCAGAAGTTAATTTTAGAGTATATAAATTAGAATTTATACCCGCAGTAAATGTATCCTTAATTTTTTTTAATTGATATGAGGCATATTTATTTTTATTCAATCAAGGGGTGGATATGTATTAAGTCTTCAGGAAATAAAAAAACACGATTTTCAATCTGTGTATTTTATTTCTGCATATGTGTCAAAAGTGGTAGTGGTAATATGATGGAGGTGGTTGCGGTGGTGAATTTAAAATTCACGAACTACATAATTTGCTTTAATGTTTAATGAAGTTAAAATTATTCACGTTCTGCATACAAGTCATTACAGATGCTTACAAACTACATTTATCTCTAATATATAACTTAATTGCATCACAGCACAGAAAATCAACGAAGGTATTTGTGTTAACACGTTAATTCGTAATTAACTATTTTTTGACAATTTTATAATGTACATCAATGACAGCTTTCCTGACTCTATGGTACATACGAGAAATTCTACTCAACGAGTAGTAACTGCAAATACAATAACAGACACTATCAGAAACGAGAATACGCCAGTTTATAGCATTTAGCAGGCAAGATCTACACTCACGAGTCACGCGCCATACGGTGGAAGCAAAACCCATTTAAACATCTACTTCTGGGTTTGAAAGGGAAAGTATCTTCCCCCTCCTAGTTATTGGTTGGCTGCCAGCGTGGCGTTTTATAATATGTAAAATGGTTTAAACTCGTGAAATGATTCTCATCCATCTAGCATATGGGGAGTAAGTGCTGAGCTTCAATTCACATAATTTGGTGTTTAGATTGTCTTTAATCGAACTGCATTTTCATTTTCTATAAGTGTTGACTGTTGAAAAGTAAATAAATAATAAGCATTCGAGAAACCAATGTTCGAAAGCATTTTTATTTCGCTCTTTGAAAGTTATTTTAACTATTCTGAGAAACATTTAAATGTACAATTTGTAAGAAAAGCGAATAAAAGGGTATAACAAAAGCGCTAAAGTCCTTTTTACATAAACTGAACACCTTGAAAGTTGAGAAACAAGTATAATATAAGTAGTTTCCTAAAGATTCTATGCATATTGATATTTGCAGAACATTGCTATATTTTCTTCGACACTATGAGAACGTTTCCCCCAATCAAAATAGGAGTGAAGCATTTAATATCTATTTATGTAGTTAGCAAGACACCTCTGATAGAGAAGTTGCCTATATTGCAGGCTGGAGTGCATATCAATTTCTCAACACCTTCAATGCTAAGTACATAGTAGGTAGTGAAGTTGTAATTTCATCCAAAAATTCCATGTCAACATTTTATCAGAAATACACGTTTTAGGGTTCCCTGCAATAAAAAAAGCATTTTCACAAATGTTGAGTGTATATGTGTGTCCATGTGTTTAACACGATAATTCAAAAACGAGAAGTTAGTAGAACACCAATAATAAGTATAGAAGTTTAGTATCTACCAAGGATGTAACACAAAGATTTTGAGAAACACATCCTCACATAAAACTGCCCTTTAGATGCAAAAAAAAAAAAAAAAAAAAAATCGAAAATATTGATTTTCTCAAAAATGGTTTAATGGTTTTGATTAATACACCGTTTATAAGGGATGCTTATGTGACAAATAAAATTTATATTTTGAATTTTCTGGGAATAGCCTATGAAAACCTCTTCATTCTGAACGACTTTTGCATAAGTGTTAAACCATAAGAGATAGACAAAGAATTAATATAAATAATGTAGCTCCCATTAAAACACACACAGTTTGTATCATATATATTGGGGGATTTAACCATTTCTGAGATATTCGTTGTTATTGATTTCAGTTTTCAGATACCTAAATTTTTCTCATACGGTAATTTTGAAACTCCTGGCCATGCAAAGAAATGAATTCCAACCCCATAGCAAATGATTTTTAAAACATTTGTTTACCACTTTAGCCTAGTGTAATCCCTTTTTACATTCTCTACACGTACTATGTACATAGTGTATAGAGAATGTATTGCACTCCACCAAAAACATCGATACCGATATGTTTTAGTGTACTCTGTATCCAAAATAGTCTTTTCAGAAAAAGATCCGTGTGTTTGTGTGTGTCCGTGTGTCTATGAACACGAGAACTCAAAAACGAAAAGTCGGTAAAATACCAAACTTGGTATTTAAGTTTAGTATCTTCCAGGGATGCGACACAAAATTTTTGAGAATAGTACCCCCACCCCAAACTACCTTTTACATGGAACTTTTTTTCGAAAATGTTAATGATATAAAAAAGAGATCTTACGATTTTTATTAAAATATCGTATATTAAAGATATTTACTTAACAAAAAAAATGTATATTTTGAATTTTCTGGGAACCTTTGAAGACTGCTTTATTCTGAGTGAATTTTGCGGAATTTTGCATAACAGCTAACCGTAAGAAATTGACAAAATCTTACCACACAAAAAATGTAGAGCACGTTAAAACACACAATTTAAATTATATGCATTTTTTTTTTGTGAAGTTGATCGTTTTTTTGATATTCCGTGTTATCGGTTTTAGCTTTTAAAAACTTACACTTTTCTCATTCAGGAAATTATCAACTCCTGTCTAAACAAACAAAGGAACTTCAGTCGCATAGCAACCAGCTTTTGACTATCACTTTAACCTATGGTACTCGCATATTTCGCTTTTACTTGCATGGAAGCAAGTAATAAGACTATTTCTGCTAAGTTTTTCTGGATTAGCATGAAGTAAATAGAAGCATAGGCTTTTTAACAATAATTTGTTTCAGAGATGTAGAGAAAGTCATGTGAATGCAGCACATCAGATTTTTTCTGTTCTATTTACAAGGAATCAATTAATAAGACAGTTTATGCTTATTTTTTCTCGATTAGCATGAAGAGAACATTTTAAACAGTTATTTGTTATAGACATTTATAGTATTGCGAATGGAGCACATCAGATTTTTAAAAATATTTGTCAAAAAGATGATGTTAAATAATTTCTGCTAATTCTTTTGTGTTTTAATCTGCCAAATCAATAAATAAAGCCAAAAATGCAGCATCATAACATTTTTGATGTTACATTCGCATGACTTTCCCTACGTTGATCGTTTATTGCTGGCTATAAACCATTCCTTAGAAAGTTTATTTTTCTAACTAATTAATTTTAATCGAGATAAACCTTTACAGAAATAGCTACATCTCCCATTTTGTTAAATATAACGATAGTTAGTAGTTATAAACAGTGATTATGCTAGCTTAAAATTCCCTAATCTTTCCATGTAATCACGAGAAACAAATGAAAATAGATATTATAAGAAAGGTTAATCATTTGATGAAGAATCTGAACAATTAATAAGGATATCTTGGAAATATCTAATACCACAAAGTTCATTTGAAATAAACTTCGTATTTTTAAGGGATCTTCTTTTTGTGTTATACTTTAGTCACTTAAGTTTAACAAATATACAATATTAAACAAATGCTCCTTAATGAAGTAAATTTCACGGACTATTCCCTTAAAATTTAAGATAAACATTTTGTTTCTCATATAAATATTACTTAATAGAAGTAATTTGTCTACGAAGTCGGTGCCTAACCCTTGCGTCAACGAAGCTAAGTAACAAAAAATACGATATACGTTGAACTCTAATAAAATTATTATGGTTACATCGTCGAAAATCATTCTTGGCAGTTACCTAAAAAAGTTTCAATTCCTAAGTGCAGCTTGAATTAAATCGATAAAAATACTCATACTCCGATACTACAAGCATTCAACAAAACGGTCTCTTTCCACGTCAGTCTGTTATTTTCAGAGAATTATTGCACTAATCTCCAACAGAAAAGTTTCCCCCCCTGTTTTCTTGAAGAGCCACTTGCCCCAATGTCTAGATCCCAATTATCAACTAAGCTCTGAGCATACTCTGCCTCCTTGTGAACACAAAGAAGAGCAGACAGATACGAATTCAATCATAGGAAATTCAGTCGATATGCAACTTCCATTTGATCAGAAACATTATTAATGTATAACATTAAAAGAACAACATATTTTAAGTATTAGGGACATCAGAGTTACTATCTTATTAAAATAATATCTGAGTTCATTAATAAGTACTCCATCTACATATTTATACAAAATATGGATGTTTACATGTGTATGTCGTAGTATATAAGAGAAAGCTCATTCCTTTAAGCAACAACGCGTTTTTGGACTTGAATACTTTAACAAATGAGGAAAACATTTTCGGCTAAACTCAAGTTTATTGCACTTAGGCACTTATCCTAATACGCTTGTAACACTAAAGATACACACTTTGTTCGTAATTTACTCACACTGAAAGCTTCTATTGACTAAACTCAGCACTGTTTTCTGTCAACTGCGCATTTATTCCCTGTATTCCCTTGACTGCATTAATTTTTTTCGCTCACCAGGTTGATGTCGTTTTCTTCACACCGGAGTTTCCTTAGTCTCCTATATACCTTGCAATCTGACTCCAATTGATTTTTAAGTCATCGAAATTACGACTCACAAAGCTCCATAAATGGTCCGTTTTCGAAAACGCAATTAGGAACTTTCGGGATTGTTTTGCTGGGAAGAGAAAATAGTTATGATGTAAGAGCGCAAAGTTATTGTTTCTGATTCGAGCGGGAATATTGTAAAAGAATGAAAACGAAATTTTACGCTCGCGTATCATTGTGTTTTTTTTCTACGAGAATTTTCTGATATCAAAAGAAAAACAACGAAAGATGAAATAACTTTCGGTTTAAGTTTGAGCCGTTCCCCAAGGGTTATAATTCGTTATTTACTTTGCTGTGTTAGGGTACGTAGTAACTTTGATTCTGCTTCTTTCGCAGCTCTAAGGATATCATAATTATCAAAATGTGCCATTTTCTCAAAATACATCACATAACCACAATAATATTGGTTTATTACAATCTGCTATAACCAATGTATGCACACTGATGTCGTGAATTATTTTGGCGAGGGTAAATTTGGAAGAATTATTACTTTGCTTGCATTTGCTGAGCTTCTCTGCGCGCGGATTCCGTAAAAATCAGCTTGCGATTTGAAACGAGCTCGTAAACACTCAATTACACTCGGTCTTAGAAAAATATATTTACTTATTACATTGGTAAGTTGTTATATTAACACCTAGAAAAATATATTTACTTATTACATTGGTAAGTTGTTATATTAACACCCTACCAAGGGTTTGAGTTTTACCGTTAGAGCCAACTGAAAAATTCAATACCATATCCGGGATTTGAATCCAGATCTCCCGCTCTAACTATTGAGCTATTGTGACAACACTCTTTCAACTAATTTGTGTTTTTTACTCGGTCAATCAGCTCGGTGTTCTCACAGTAGCTGAATGGTTAAATCAACAGCACGGAGAGCGGAAAATAGTGGCATTAAATGATTTAGCTGCGTCTAATAGTAAAACATATGCCCTTGGTAATACGTTAATAACAAAATTAACAAAGTAAAAAAAAAAATGCCCAATAGTTTGCATAAGTAAATAAATATTACCTGAATACCAAGTACTTAGGATAGTAAGTTGCCATTCAGGTATTCTTTGAAGTTACTCGATATTACCGAGTAAAAAACACGAATCAATTCCAGCATTGAATGTCATACTGCCATTCTGTCACAGTATCTCAATGGTTAAAGCAACCACACACAGCGGAAAATTTGTGTTCTAATCGCGACTGTGGCACTGAATTGTTAAGCAAGTATTAACAGTAAAACAAAATGAATTTGTTTGTCCAGCTATTGTGTTTGTTTAATCTATTGCAAAGGAGCAAG
Source organism: Hymenopus coronatus (assembly GCA_030762935.1). Taxonomy (NCBI): domain Eukaryota; kingdom Metazoa; phylum Arthropoda; class Insecta; order Mantodea; family Hymenopodidae; genus Hymenopus; species Hymenopus coronatus. Next base: position 77,762,516 of record CM060894.1, read on the forward strand.
GCAGATCAGGAAACTGTCCCTCTGCCGGCTGGATGGCAGAACGTGTCCCTTTACAATACATGTACAGGTAACTGACCCCCTCTGAATTGCGCATACTCAGGGTCACAGTGGAGTACGTTCTTCCGGAGCGTGCTACTTTGATTCATTCTGTTTGTCATTACTCAATAACGGCAACTATTTGTACTATAATTTTACTTGGAATGTTGCTAAGATAAAGCAGAAATTCACATACATTTTGGAGAAAAAAACTTTGGGTTATGGCCAAACTGTCATCTTTATCCAGTGCATTATTGGTATATATAAATATATACGTGTATATATATTATTACTGCTGTAATAATAATAATAATAATAATAATAATTAATAATAATTTATTAAAATTAATTCTCAATTCATATTAGGTCATCACGATACATATTTACTCACAAATGATTTCAATCTAAGTAAAGAAATATAGTTAACATAGAACTTGTAGAAATAACATTCAAGTATATGTTGGGAGCATTGAGTAGCAACTAAAGAACACGCAGCTATGCATTAGTATATTACTCCTTCAAGGTCTTTGTAACGAGATCTTGCGAAAAATTTCTCTTGGTGGTTAAATTCATTTGACCTTCTCTGCCTGTTATTAGGGGTGTAAATTATTCTTTAAATAATGATTTGAAAAAGAAAAATACTGAAAATAGGGATAAATTAAAAGGAACAAATGTTTTAAAATACTACGTATTCTTTATAGTGAAATTCCTACGAATATGGTATAGCCATTCCAATACATAGCCATTCCAATACATACTATTTTTTAAAAATAAAGTAATACAAGTCGATAAATATCTTACTCTATGCATGAAGTTGGCGATTATACACAATAGTGGAGAACATCCTAGAAGAAATGTGTTTAAATTGCATACAACGAGTAAAGAATAGAATTTATGATAATCACAAAAGAATAATAAAATAATGTCACACCACGGGAAATATCTAGTCCACTCAAAGATAAGTATAGAAGGGAAAAGATTGGAATAAGTTTACCATTTAAGTACTTAGAATGCGACATAAGAGTAGTTCGAGATAATGATGTGGAATATTAAAGTAATAAATTCCAACAAGTTTGCTGAACAATAAATAAAACATTGAAAGATAAAACGCGAAAGGAAACAAAGCTGACATTTCATAAATACCGTTTTATAATATGGACGTGAATCGTGGATAATAAAACAGAGGAGTAGAAGTAAAATAAAAGGGGCTGAAATTAGGCTTTCGTGGAGTGAGAAAGGTTGAACAAGAAGGTGACAAATAATAAATGCAGATTTACGTGGAGAATTAAAAATATATGATTTAAATAAAAAGATTCAGAAAAATAATAACAACCGGAAGGAATATAGTGAAGAGAGAATACCCAAGGTAGAAGAAACATTGGCTGCCCAAGACAGAGATGGGAATTATGAAGTGAGGGGGAATAGGCCAAAGACCTAACCCTGGAATGAAGAAGAAAACAACTTTTTCTTCTTCTTCACTTCACTGCATGGCCATAATGACCTTTGCGTCTCGCAGTTTTTCCTTCCGCCACTTTCTGGGTCGGTCGATATTTCTCCTTTTTAGTTGGTAATGAAATATAAAATTAGATAATTTTGATGAAATTCTTAGGACATGTTGGGTTTACTGACTCTGATATTTTGCAATTGAACAATTATTGAATCTATGTTCTGCTCTTATATGTTCATTTCAAATATGATATAGTTTTGGGCATCCTTTTGCTGCCCGAAAATGTTCACCTCTGCAGTTTGTAATCGGCTATACATTTACTATAGAGAGACCCATTTCTCATTTCCATATAATAATGCAGGGGCCGCCATTGTTTCATAGAACTTCAACCTCATTCATTTCTTGTTTTATTTCTCAATGTTCTATTCATAATTCCACATACTGTGAATCTTGAAACCTGTTATTTATTACTCTTTCAATTCCTGCCCTGTAGTGTTTCTAAATATTTAAATTCTTTCAATTCTTCTACCGGTTTATTTATAAATTCATTTTGATCTTGATGTGTTCTTTCCCCCAAAAGGCCATTGTTTTGCAATTCTCTGATATTTAAGAGATGATATTAATAGAACTAATGCAAGCGTTATAATCCATAGTGTAAGAAATCCTCGTCATCCGGATATAATTAAATATTTAATATTGTATTCCGTTTACATTTATTCCTGATTATAATACTTTTCCAACTCTCTGTGGTATCATTTAAATATATATGTACATTAGAATAGGTGACATACTACAACATTCTCTTATATTAAAAATAAAATTATATAATCTACTGAGATTAAAATTATGGTAATAATAAATATTGAATGATCATGAAAGTATATAAGTTGTTCTATTAAAGGTGAAGCACTATCTTCTAAACCTAAATTTGCTTGTGTGGACATGTTCTAAAAAAAGTGTAAACTTTATTTATGGAGCCTCTATTAATTAAAATTGGTTCAGTTTTATAAATTTCTGTATTTACTGTTATTTTGAAGTTGCAATACAGATTCTTAATACTTTTAATTACTCTCTGTAAGTAGTCATTCTTTTCCATTACTCTCTATAGTTTTTCTCTGTCTAACTCGAACACTTTAAAAAATCTAGGAAGGCCAAATGTGTTTGTAAATTATACTCTTGTCTTTTTTCAAACAACTATTGTATGACAGTTTTATTATTTGCCGTTAGTCATCCTCATCAAAAGCCGCCTTTTTCTCCTACTTGTGTTACAACTATTGTTGTTCTTATGCTTAGAAATGTTATATTCCTATCTTAATAATTTTAATCGAGATAAGAATTTCCGGAAATAGCTGCTTTACACATTTTGTTATAAACGGAATAGTGATAGCCAAATGTTGAAAAACTGGAGTCTATGTGCTGCCTTAAAAATTCTATACTCCTTCCATGATATCGCGAGAAACAGTTTAAATCGACAAGAATAAGGACGACTAAGTATTAAATAATTTGAACCATTTCGGAAATGGTTTGTTACAAAAGTTATTTGAAATAAATTCTGCGTTCTAAACATATCTAAACACATTTTTTATTATAGTCTAACATTTATCATTTGTGCAGCATAATATAAATTTTATTCCGATTAAAGAGAAATTCACGAGCTCTTGCCAGCATTCAAGATTCTGTCAGGAAATTATAGTTTATAATTATATTATATTTTAATATATAGTATTTTAGTAAAAATCTTTAGAGCCATTTTGCAGAAAATGAAGATTGTAAATTCTTCCTCATAAAGAACTATTTGGGATAATGTCTTTTCTTGAAGTCTTACATGGCATTTCTGTGGAAGTTGCTGAACTTGCATATCAGCTTTGATATTCAGTCGACATTTCGCTTTTGAGTTATGCTTCTCACACACACCGCGCGCGCGAAAATTATTTTTAGGCTTCAGGTAGTCTCAAAATATATTTCCTGAGAAATCTTAACTGAGTTTTGGGCGAATACAATAGTTTCCCTACTCGTAGTGCTGAAAGTAAAAATATTCAGAACATAAGTATCTTCTGGCAGATGGTAATTATTGTGTGTATGCTATAATAAAACTTGAAACAACTAAACGGGTAATGCTAAAAAAACACTCATTTTTATGTTTTAATGAGATCCTCCAAAGCATGCATTTATACTGGGTGATTCTTAATCACCATCCAATTCGAATAGGCAACCCACATGGCAATATGAGAAGGTAAAATTCATCTACTGTATAAACATTAGTCATTATTAAGAAGACTACTTGCTTACGTTCCAATTCATTTATTTACCGGGTAGGGGCAAATGTACTATCATTTAGAACTGATTGATCCTTTGATTATCTGACATACTGTATTTATTATTGTTTTAAAGTAAGGTATATCTATAATCCTTAACAGAAATTTAATATTCGATAATACCTACGTGTAATAATAATGATTACCTCGTCCATTATAAACTGGAAATCTGAAGATTATCTGTTAAACTAATATCCGCAGCTGAGTTTTCTATACGAGTGTTTAGGGTGGTAGATTTCTAACAACGAGGTTCTAAGTTTAATTCCCTCTCCTGCCTGTATTACGTACTATTTTACTAATTTTGGCCATATTCTTAGGGGCTTTGAGAAATATTTTGTTATTGGTTTAGAAGAATATATCTCCAGAATATTTTTTGCGAATAAAAGCGCTAGTTCTCTCGTACAAAGTACGCCAAAGAAAATCTCACTGCACCTAGGGTCTACTCACATTATTTATCGTTAAAGGTGGCCTTGCTTTGTTACTTTAGGTCACTCCAACGGTGCGCTACTCATGCTAAATAACCACAACAAGGGTTGCCGTAGAAACGTAATATATGCTTAGCTCTCGATTCTATTAACTAAAATACAAAAAGGAAGAGCGAGTGTCTTCTGTTTGTCATACAGACTCTTATCATGATTGGTAGTCATAACTTATCGGCTATTGTAGGACACGCCTACAGAAAGCTATTCAAAATCCGCTGAAGATTTTCTAAAGTGCTATGATGACGTCAATGTGTACCAGGGCGTCATTCACGCCATACGTAGTAATGGAACAAATCATTTTTAAGGCTGGAGGAAGCCTTTCTGTTGCAGGAAGACTGTATCAACAACGTTTCGACTAAGTCTATCACAATACGCCAAGAATCACTGCCCGCTGTACGTTACACCAGAGTTGCCTTGGAGGGTATACCAGAATGCATAGCAATATCTTCAGCAATGCATACGCATGCAGGGAAGGTTAGCCCGAATCGAAGGATAAAAACTACAGCAAATGCAATTTGGGGGAGACGGAAGGTCCAACGTCAAATTTCTAATTAATTGACTCACAATTTGTATCGGTTGTATTTAGGAAATGAAATAGTATGTTTGTAATGGCAAAACAAAACTCTACTCCAGCTTACTGTAAAACTCGCCATGAATTTTTATCACGTAAAAAAGAATTTGTTCAAGAGGTCCCGGGTTCAAATCTCAATTAGGGTAGTTACCCGTGCATATCCCCCCTCCACCCCCATAGTTTTCCCTTATCCAGAGAAGATAAATGTGGAGTAACCAAGCTCTATGGCCCCCAGACAAATTTTAGCATCATATCGCAGATTCACCGATTTTATTCTCTAAAGGAACGTTAGGTCTCGCACTTCCCATTTCTTTTATGAATTTACATGAACTTTTGACGAACACACTTACGCAGCTACAGCACTGCATGCAATGACTACCCCTTGCACCCCCATAATATGCAACCTACACTATCGGCATGCTATGCGCTTTTATTAGTAACTTCAAGAAGTGGACTGTGATTCGGGATATTTTACATAAAATTAAATCAGAATGAAGGGGGCATTACAGGATGTTCAAAAGTTGATATTAAATGCATTCCTTATATCAATAAATAATGTTTCTGGTACATTAAGAAAAGTCATTAAGATCATTTTGGTTGAAATAGGAATGAGAATTTGGAAACCATTGAATCTGTTGGAATAAACTGTATCTGTAATTTGTCTTGAATATGGAATCTTTTTATCACACTTAACGCTTTTTTTTACTTAAATTTATTTAAATGTATTTAACTTTTAATTGAATCTACCAGCACAAAGAATATGAGATAAACCCTACAGTACAAATTATAAATTCAGAGAATAATAAAAGAAAAAGATCTAGAGTTGACGTCAGACTTGGCCCTGGGTCACGAAGCTGGGTCATCACTTTCTGATTGGTATGATAACTATTAATCTTCTGTGTCCGAATCACAATCGTATGACAGCAGAAGGTCTTGTGGGAAATGACTCCGGATCCGACAGATCCTTTCAGAACGTTCTTTCCAGGGAGAAATATATACGCAGTCTCCGGGAGAAGGAAAGTGCCTGAGAACAGATAAGTTCAGAGGAGGTACTAAAGACTTCCTTTCCTCCAATCTGAAAACTGAACTGGAACCTAAAACTGAAAAGTTATATTCAGTTCAGTTTTCAATTCAGTTCAGTTCAGTTCAGTGCAGTTCAGTTCAGTTGTGCTTTCCTAGAAAACTGGACCCAAAACTGCACACCATTAAAGTGGCTGAAAAATGGTTGAGAAGCTTGCATGGCAGTGAAGCAAGCAAGTGAGTTGGAGTTGGATACTTTGATGTTTTTTGTTTTTCTTGGTCGACGAATTAACAGATAGTACTACTGATAATGAACAAAGTTACTACATCTTGAAGTTAACCCACCATAATGCCAGTCTGTTGTACTACACTTTATTCCAGAATCTTTGAAATTATTTAAGTGCTAAACTGACTGAAAACTATTAAACAGTAAATCTTACTTATTTCTTGATTTGCCGAATTCCTCTCCAAACTCCTTCCAAAGCCTCTGTTTATTCTCTATATTTCTATACCTGGTATGTTGTACGTTGTATAAAAGTACGTTATGACAGACAAAGTCAATTATTCTCTCTTACTCATATATGAAAACTTTAGTTTTCCACTCATTAGGTACAATATTTAAACCAAATTACAAATACATCAACTATAACCTCACTCTATCTCTCGTCCATAGCTCAACTGAACTGAAATGAAAAAAATCTGATGTGTTCAATTTGCATGACTTTCTCTACATCTCTGCAACAAATTGTTGTTAAAAAGCTTATGCTTCTATTTACTTCATGCTAATTAGCAGAAATAGTCTTATTACTTGCGAATTGAGGGAGTTCCATAGATTAAAATGATAGCCAAAAGATGGAGGCTGTGTAACTGAAGTTCCTTTGTTTGTGTGGACAGGAGTTGAGAAATTCCTGTATGAGAAAAGTATAAGTTTTTCAAAGCTATAACGAAAAACCAGGAATATCTTAAAATGATCAACTACACGAAAAAAATGTATATGACAAACTGTGTGTTTTATCGAGAGCTACAATTTCTGTGTAATTAAGTTTTTCCTCATCTCTTACAGTTTAGCAGTTATGTACAATTCCGTAATCAAAATTGTTAGCCATTTTTAATAAAATAAAAATCTTCAAAATTTTTTTCATGTAAAGGGTAGTTTGGGGTGGGGGGATTTTCTTGAAAATCTTCGTGTCACGTCCTTGGAAGCTACAAAACTTAAATACCATGTTTGGGCTTTACGGTCTTTTCTTTTTTGAGCTATGCTGCCCACACACACACACACACACACTTGCACATACATACATACTGAGAAGCAGACACACACACGGACATTTTTCTAAACATGCTTTTTTTGTATTCAGGGAGAGTCAAAATATGTATTTCCGGTGAAATCTCGGTATCGAATTTTTGGGTGCAATGCAATACCTTCTCTATACACTATGTACATAGTTCGTATAGAGAAAGTAAAAACGACTTCCACCTTCATTTTCGGGGCCTAGATTTCTAGTGGACAGCTTAAAATTTCTAGTGACAGACGAGAAAGAGATTCAGTTGTCAGCTCAGTTCAGTTTCGTTAAGTTCTCGGCGGGAGGAAAGCACTTCCATAATAAAAAAAATCTTATGTGTTCCATTCACATGACTTTCTCTATATCTCTGCAACAAATTATTATTAAAGAGGTTATGCCTCTATTTACTTTAGGCTAATCGAGAAAAAAATTAGCAGAAATAGTCTTATTACTTCCTTGTAAGTAGAAGCGAAATAGGGATGTACCATAGGTTAAAGTAATAGTCAAAAGCTGGTTGCTATGTGACTGAAGTTCCTTTGTTTGTATGTATGGACAGGAGCTAACAAATTCCTGAATGAGAAAAGTTTAAGTTTTTCATAGCTGAAATCCAAAACAAGGAGTATGTCAAAAACGACCAACTCCATAAATTGTGTGTTTTAACGTGCTCTACATTTCTTGTTTAGTACGTTTTTGTCCATCTCTTACGGTTTAGCAGTTATGTAAAGTTACGTAAAATTCGTCCAGAATAAAGTAGTCTTCAGAGGCTATTTCCAGAAAATTCAAGATAGATATTTTGTTGGTCAAGTAAATATCTTTAATATATGATATTTTAAACAAAATCGTTAGAAACATTTTTGCGAAAATCAAAATTTTCATAAAAAGTTCCATGTAAAGGGTAGTTAGGTGTGGGGGATTTTTCTCAAAATCTTCGTGTCGCATCCCTGAAAGATATTAAACTTAAATGCCAAGTTTGGTATTTTACCGACTTTTCGTTTTTGAGTTATCGTATACACGGACACACACACACACACACACACACACACGGACCTTTTTATGAAAACGATTATTTTTGGATACAGGGGACCCTAAAACATATATTTCCGGTGAAATCTCGGTATCGAATTTTTGGGTGGAGTGCAACACCTTCTCTATACACTATGTACATAATACGTAAGAGAAAGTAAAAATGGCACAGTTCGTGATCATGTGATCCGAACTAAATGATATTAAGTTCAGTTTTCAGATTGGAGGAAAGCAAGCCGTAAGTCCCATTTTGCGATGAAGTTGGGCATTGCATAATGAACCACGGTGCATTCAATATATTTCTTGTAACTATATTTTGTAAGACTAGTCGGTGAATTTTGCCAGCAGCCCTACTCCTTAAGCATAGGTGATAAAGGGACGTAGAAGGTTTAGATTTTGAACTATCTTGTCCTCTCTCTCTCTCTCTCTCTCACATATATACACAGAAGTGGTTTATTTGATAATTGTCAAAGCGGTAATGAAAATAAATATAACGTTGTGATAAAGTACAAATACGACTATGTGATATAAACAGGCTATAAATAGAACCTGAATTTTTTATTCATTAATTTAACATGTTTCATCACATTTACAGATATACTGGGAACAAGTTTATATAATTAACAACTATTGCACATGTGTTGTTAACTAAATGAAAGAAAAATTGGGTGAGGAAAAGGAACACACACAAGGCTGCCCAACTATCCCGTATTCAGCGTTTGTTAATATTCCTTCGTGCCCTGTTAGGTTCTGCAAATCTTTTAACGCACCAAGGAAGATCTGTACACGTCAAATATGGAGCAGTTGAACCACTTGGTATTTTTTTGAAATAAGGAACGAGAAGTATGGCTGGAAGGTTCTTGACGATAATGGTAAAAGGATATGCCCAATTGCGGACAAAAGGAAGATTGGACACATATTTTGGCAGTTTGTGAGCAGACGGAGGAGACTAGGAAGTGATTTTAGCTTGAAACAGATGGAGGGCAACATACTAGGAGTTTATTCTAAACAGCCAAAGCCAAAGCCAAAGCCAAAGCCAAAGCTGACAAAGGGTCACATATTTAATTCAAATACGATATAAAGTGTTTGTACACTTTCTTTATACACATATTTGGTATATAATCAGCTTCCATATATGGGAGTACATAGGTAAAATTGTGATTGCTAATGTGCGCATGCGTGGTAGTGTTTTTGTTTTGCTTTTTGTTGTTGAAACGTGTATGTGTATGTGTCTATGGTGTAACATTAGGGATAAATAACAAACGAAATGCACATTTTGACTTTTCTGAGAATATCTTTTAAAGACCTGAACTGCTTAGTCTAAATTGCTTGTGTGTAACTGGTAAACCATAAGAGAGAAACAAAAGCTTATTGTAAAAAAATATTGAGTGTTCCATTCACACGAATTTCTCTATATCTCTGATCTCTGTAAAAATTGTTCATAAGAATCCTATTCCTATCTTCTTCGTACAAATCAAGATAAATATTAGCAGAAATTATAACCTTATTACCTGCTGCCTTGTAAGTAGGGGGAAATGAGGAAATACACTAGGCTAAAGTGATAATCAAATATTTTAAAAGCTAGTTGCTATGGGATTGAAATCTTTTTTTTTTTTTTTTTTGCATGACCAGAAGCTCAGGAGTGCATGTATGAAAACAATTTCGAATATTTTAAAACTGAAATCAATAACAAGGAATATCTCTAAAATGGTCAACTCCACGAAAAAATGTAAATGACAAATTGCGTATTTTAACGAGATCTACATTTTTCGTACGCTGCGTTTTTGACTGACTCTTAAAAATTATGCAAAATTCATTCATAATAAAGAGGTCTTAGGAGGCTTTTCCCAGAAAATTCAAAATACACGTTTTATTTGTTACGTAAATACCTAACATACAGCATTTTAATCAAAATCGTAAACTCCTTTTAGAGAAAATCAAACCTTTATAATTTGTTTCCATATAAGGGTAATTGGGGTGGTGCATTTTCTTGAAAATATTTGTGAAGATACTAAACTTAAATACCAAGTTTGGAAGTTTAGTATTTAACAGACTTTCGTTTTTGAGCTATACTTTTTTTTTTTTTTTTCAAAACTGATTTGTTGGCTTCTCGGGTCCTTCAAACATATATTTCCAGTGAAATCTCCGTATCGAATATTTGGGTGGATTGCAATATAGCACTATATACTTAGTACATGTAGAGAAACTAAAAAGTATAGAGCTCGTTAATACACATAGCTTATGTTGTAAATTTTTTTGTAGATTATACCTTTTTTGAGATGTTATTTCTTTCAATTTTAAACTATTTAAATGTTTCTCAAATTTTTCTCCATAAATATTTCGTTCCATCTTCCTTTTGCTTTATTTCTGGCAAGTAATTAGAGGATTTCTAATGTTAATCTCGATCACCATGATGAGAGAATAGTTTGTTTGCCCAACAGGTGAAGAAGGTCATCTGAATGGCACACATCACATTTTGTAAAATAGTCTTCATTAAGTATATTACATGTATTTTTACTTTCTCCATACGTACTATGTACATATAGTATAGAGAAGGTATTGTAATCCACCCAAACATTCGATATCGAGATTTCACCGGAAATACATGTTTTGGATCCCTCTGACTCCAAAAAGAGCATTTCTGGAAAAAAAAAAGTCCGTATTTGTGTTTGTGCGCGCCTGTGGACAGCATAGCTCAAAAACGAAAAGACTGTTAAATTCCAAACTTGGTATTTAAGTTTGGTATCCAGCAAGGATGCGACACGGAGATTTTCAAGAAAATCCCCCACCCCTAACTACCCTTAACATGGACATTTTTTCGAAAATTTTGATTTTTTCAAAAATGACTAACGATTTTGATTAAAATATCGCATATTAAAGGACTATCTGGAACTTCTTGGAATAGCCTCTGAAGACTAATTTATTCTGGATGAATTTTACGGAATTTTGCATAAGTGCTAAACCGTAAGAAATAAACAAAAAGTTACCACACACAAATATAGAGCACATTATGTTATATACATTTTTTTCGTGGAGTAGATTGTTCCGGAGATATTCCTTGTTATTTGTTTCAGCTTTAAAAAACTAACTTTTCTCATACCGGAATTTGTCAACTCTTGTCCGTATAAATTAAGGAACTTCAGTCACATAGCAACCAGCTTTTAAGTATCCCTTAAACCTATGGTACTCCCTTATTTTGCTTCTACTTACAAGGAAGCAAGTAATAAGAGTACTTCTGCTAATTTTTTCTCGATTATCATTAAGTAAATATAAGCATTAGCTTTTTAAGAATAGTTTGTTGCATAGATGTAGAGAAAGTCATGTAAATGGAGGACATCAGATGTTTTTAATGTGCTAATGGACTTCACACACAAGTTTAAAGACGTAGTTTAAGCGTTACGTTATGTATGCACAATTCTTTGTTGATTAAAGCTTTGTATCTCGGATTTAGAATTTAACGGTAATGTTTCTATTAGGATAGCCCAGTTCTGGTAGCAAGTCAAGCAGTCATTCACTCCTGTATACTGCCAGCACATGCCCCAATTAGCGTCGCCATATAATTGTAGTGGTACAGTAGTTATGGGGTTTTTCCGGGCTCAAAACATTCACACAAGAAGATAAAAGGGTCCCTTAATCCTAACAACCGGCGCTAAATGGTTAATGACCGTTATTATAAGGCAATTAAAATGTGGATCAACTTGCTGTTATATGACTAGATGCTTTTATTGACTTCGACGAACCATAGAGACTCTTTCAATGGATGTTAACACATTTTATGTGTATATTCACAGGAGTGGTAATAATATGGATTAATACAGTCGCTGCACAATGTTCAGATTAATTCATATGTAAAAGCAATATGGTAATTACATAAAATTAACCGTTGAAACATTTTGCATTCTCTAGTACGTACCTACAATGTACATATTAGTTAGAGATGGTATTGCATTCCATCCAAAAATTCTAGACTGAGTTTTCACCGAAAATATATGTTCTGACACCTCCTGAATAAAAAAACAATTTTAGAAATGTATTTGTAGGGGGGGATGAGGATTTACAAAAAAATGTATTAATCCCAAAAGTGGAACTTTTCCGAAAGTTACGATTTTCTCAAAAATGGTTCTAACGAGTGTCTTACATTTAAGATTTTTCGTGGCAAACGAAATGTATGTTTGAATTTCCTGGGGATAGTCTCTGAAGATTTCTTTATTCTGAATAACATGTCTATAACTTTAATATAACTGGTAACCGTAAAAGATACACTAAAGCTTACTGCAGAAAAAAAGTAAATGTCGTTAAAACATTCAATTAATGTCGTATACATTTTTTCTTTCCCTAATTCATATGTGCAATGTACGTAGTGGATAGAGAAGTTATTGTACTGCACCCAAATTCTATACCGATTCCAAAAAAAAGAACATTTTTGGAAACATGTCCATGTGTATGTATCTGTGCTCAAAAACAAAAAGTCGTTTAAATACCAAATTTGGTATTTAAGTTGAGTATCTTCCAAGGCTTAACTAAGAAGATTTTCAAGAAAATTCCCTCAGCCTACCTACCTACCGTTTACATGGAACATTTTTCCATTTTTTTTAAAGAAAATTCTCCGAACTATTTTTAACATGGAACATATTTTCTCAAAAATGGTTCTTCCAACTTTGATTAAAATACCTTATGTTTAAGATATTTTTACGATAAATGAGATTTATATATTGAATTTTCTGGGAACAGGCTCTGAAAACCTCTTCATTCTGGATAACCGTAAGAGATAGATAAAACTTACTAAAAAAATGTAGATTTCATTAAAACACAACGTTAATGTTATATGCATTCTTCGTAGAGCTAACCATTTTCGAGTTATTCTGGATTATTGGTTTGAATTTTAAGCCACTTTTCTCATACGGGAAGACGGCTTTAGTTTTGTTTATGGCTTGTTTACTCTGGCAAGCAAAGAGAATGGAATTTCATTTGTGTTTTCACATAGCGACCGTCCTTTAAAGGTTTTCACTATCGCTTAAACTGGTGTATTCCGTCATTTCCCTTTTACTTGTCTAATAAGATAATTCTGCCTAGCTTATCTTGATTAGCATGATGTAGACAATAGATTCATCTTTTGAATAAAAAGTTTGTTTGCGGAATACTAGAGAAAGTCCTGTGGATGGAACACATACTGTGTGGTATGTGTGGACAGATTAGCTCAAAATACCCAAAATACCGTAAGATACCAAACTTGGCATTTATTTTAGTATCTTTCAAAGATGCAATACGAAGATTTTAAGGAAAATCCCAACCACCATAAACTACATGGGTTTTTTTTAAATTTTTGTATTTATCGAACATGGTTCTTAAGATTTTAATTAAAATACTGTATATTAAAGATATTTACATCACAAATAAAATTTATATTTTCGATTTACTGGGAATAAACTGAAGACCTCTTTATTCTGTATAACTTTTGCAGAATTTTGTCTAACGTTTAGACCTTAAGAGACAGACAAAAGCTTTTATACAAAAATGTTGAACCCATTAAAACATAATTTTTGCCATAAACTTTTTTAATGTAAACCAATATTTTTTAGATATTTTTTGTTATTGATTTAAATTTTAAACTACTTATTTTCTCAAATGGGAAGTGACGTTTCGAGTCGTGTCTCTTGTTTTACTGCGAGTCATGCAAAGCGAACCAAGCGAACTTCAATTGTTTCACATAGGACCAGCTTTTAAAAGATTTGACTATTGATTTAGTGTATTCTCTTATGCCCCTTCTACTTACAAGGAAGCAAGCAATAAGACATTATTTCTGCTAATGTTTAGCTTGATTAGCATGTCGTAGATAAAGAATCTTCTTTTGCAAGGAAAGTTGTTTGTGTAAATGCTAGAGAAAGTCATGTGAATGGAGCTTACTAGATTTTTTTCACTTTTGTAGAGTTAAGGGTTAAACGTTTTCAAAGAATTGGTTTCAGTTTAAGCTACCTCATCTTTCATTTCACCTCTTTTGTTTACTCCGGCAAGCAAGGAGAACGGAATTTCAATTGTTTTACATAGCGACCGCTTTTAAAGAATTTGACTATCGTTTTATCCTAGTATATTCCCTTATGCGCCTTCCGCAAGCAAGCATGAAGTCTAATTCTGCTAATGTTTATCTCTATTAGCAGGATGTAGATAAAATACTAATATTCTGTGGGACAAGTAGTATGTTGTGGAATAGCTAGAGAAAGTCATGTGAATGGATGTATCAGATTTTTAGAAAAGTTCCATGTGTGTCTGTGTATGATCATTTATATGAAATTATTAAAAAATCCTTCACAGGCTATTCTCAGAAAATTCAAGATGTATATTTTAACATGCATTTACAAAATATGGTAATGCATTTAAAATCATTAGCCATTTATAATAAAACAAAAAGGAACTAAATTTGTTTTATAAAGGTAGGTTTTGTAGGAGATATTTTTGAAAATATTTGTGTCGCAATGTTATACACCGAACTAAGTACTAAGTTCTGTATGTCCGGCATTCCGACCGTCATTATTAAGTTACCCACGATGCTTATCCCTTAAGATTGCAACCCAAGAGTAGATCGGGTTTTGACAACTTTACCCATAGTCAAAGCCTTTCAGGAAAATTTTACAATTTTAACAATTATCTCCGCCGGATAAAAGACTTCGCACATATTTTATTTCGTTTGATAGTTATGCTGTTCACACACACACACACACACACACACACACACACACACACACACACACACACACACACACACACAACAGATACACACCAGCTGGCCTTTTTCTATAAACTACTTTATTAACATATAATCATCAAATCTCGATTAGTAATTACTAACACGTATACAGGTAGAGAAGGTATTGCTTTCCACCCAAAATTAGATACCAAAATTTCACTTGAAGTGCAAGTTTTTGGGTCCTCTGAATTAAAAAAAAATTGGTAAAAGGTTCCCGAGTGTATGAGTTTGTCTTTGGGTGTATGTATGCCTTTGCGTGTGTATCAGTGTGTGAGCAACATAATTCAAAAACGACAGTTCCGTTAAATACCAATCTTGGTATTTAAGCTCAGAAACTTCTAAGGATGCAACGTAAATATTTTTAAAAAAAATCCCCGAAACACTTTACATGGAACATGATTTTCTCAAAATTGGCTCTAACGATTTTTTTATGAAAATACCATATGTTTAAGATTCTTCCTGACAAATGAACGCTATGTACTAAGTATTAAGTTTTCTTAATTTTCTAAAGACTTCTTCATTCTGGAGGTGTTTTGCCCAACTGGTGTAAACCTTAAGAGATAGAAAAATCTTGCTATAAAAATGTATAATTCGTTAAAAAACACATATTTTACGTCCTGTATATCTTGCTGCGCTAGTTAACCGCTTGCGATATATTCCTGGTTATTGTTACAATTTTAAAATATTTATATCTTTCTCAAAGTGCATTTTATTCGCTTCATCTCCTTTGTTGTGTTACTCATGGCTATGTACAGAGAATCCCATAGGGAGAGTTTAAAAATATTTTGGTACTGCTTTAGCCTAGTATATTTCATTATTTCCCTTCTATTTATAACGAAACAAGTGATACAGTAATTTCTGATAATTATTTGATTAGCATGAAGCAGATAAAAACAAAAGCTTTTATAACAATAATTTGTGGCCGATTAGGTAGGGAAATTAATGTAATGTAATCAATCACAATATCAATCTATCCCATATTTCACAAATATTTAATTAACTAAACGAAGATACTTTAATAGATTATAAATATTGTTAAAACCCCTATTTTTCTGCCTCCTCTATGATAATCTAGATAAGCATTAGGAGCAATTGTCTTAATTACTTGCCTCCTTGTAAGAGAAGTAAGAGAAGGTAAATGAGGGAATACACTAGGCTAAAACTATAGTCAAATCCTTTAAAAGCTGGTTGACATGTGGTTAAAATCCGTTTCTATACAGGACCAAGATTTTAGAGCTTTCCGTGTCAGAAAGGTTTTAAGTGGGTACTTTGAATCTGAAACAAATAACAAGGAATATCTCAAAAATGGTGCATTTAACGAAAGAAACGTATAAGACATAAATTTTGTGTTTTAGCGTGTCCAATATTTTTTGTGTAGTAAGTTTTTGCCTATCTCTTACGGTTTACCAGCTACGCAAAATTCAACAAAATTCATTCAGAATAAAGAAGTCTCCAGGCGCTATTCCCAGAAAATTCAAGATTTACATTTTATTTGCCATATAGAGCTCTTTAATGTATAGTATTTGTTAGAGCAATGTTTGAGAAAATCAAAGTTCTCGAATATTTTTCCATATAAAGGTATAGTTTGGGGTGGGAGTATTTTTCTCAGAATTTTCTTGTCGCATGCCTGGAAGATACTAAACGTAAATACCAAGTTGGTATTTTAACGACTTTTCGTTTCTGATTTATCTTGTTCGCAGATACACGGACACTCACACACGAACCTTTTTCTGAAAAAACTTTTCTTTTGATTCAGAGGACCCTAAAATGTATATTTCCGGTGAAATTTCGGTATCGAATTTTTGGGTGGATTGCAATACCTTCTCTATACTCTATGCACATAGAACGTTTAGAGTAATAATAATTAAATGTCAGCAGTAACACAATTGTAATATTTATTTTAAAATTTCACCCTCTTGGTTCTCATAAGTATGTGTTTTATTGTTTTCACTTTGACCACCCTTTCAGTTCCTTTCCGAACCTTCATCTCAAACTAACTTCTAGTTCTTTATTTTAGGTAGAGGAATCTAGACATTCCGGAAGTCGTGTCTTTTTCCCTTAAGTGAAAGGGAAAAGCTTTTTCTAGAGTAAATACAAGTGGGTTTAAGTTTCTGGAGCTGTAGGACTAGAGAATGGTCGCTCGACCTTCTAGCACATTAGCTCGGTCAATATTAACAGGAAACTTGTAAATCTTACTTGGTCAGCTGCTTAGAAGAAAGACAAAGTGTATGACAATCCTTGTAGATAGGAACTTGAATGCAACTTCAAACGTAGCTCCAACATTTCTGTGTTATGTGTAACTTTCACACTTACTTCTTCTGCTTCTTACGTAAGTAATTGAAATGGTAAATGCATGTTTTTTACACAGAATACTTTTTAACGAAGTAAGTATTTAAACATCTGACGTGTTCCATGTATACACCTTTCTCTACATCGCTGTAACAAATTATTGTTTAACATCTTTATAGAATTGAGATAAACATTAGCAGAAATTGTAAGTAGAAGGAAAATAAGGGAATACACTAGGCTAAAATGAATGAAAAATTGGAACGTAACACAGTGTGTTTACAGTGGCCAAGATATACAATGTGATGAAATGAGTTCCTCGTAGCTTACTCCAATCAAATTGTGTTTAAACATCCCTACAGCAGATTGCAGGCCCTTTCAACATCCTGATTTATAGAGATTCAATTCACGAGCGCCATCTCTCTTTCTTCTTCTAAATTAAATCTCGCAAGAACACCGGCAGCAACAAAAATACGACAGTAATATTTTTCAGTTGGCCTCCCGCTGCGCTATATGGCTTACGTCAAGTTGATCCGCAGTTAAGTGGGTTTCTGTCCTGAAACCAATTTCCATCTATTGGATTGGACCTATTGTTTGCCTTGAAATAAGGAACATATATCCTGCTTTCGACAGAAACAGTTTTACTGCAGTTTAAGTGCTCGTCCTGTGCCAGTAGCTATGAAATTCAATTATATATTGCTGCTTAAGAACGTAAATTATACCTAAAGACAGGATCTCAGAGAATGTATATATTCACTTTAACATGATTTATCCTTTCATAGACGTCTAATGCTGTTGCAATTCCTTAGAAAAAGCACTGCTTATTAAAACGTGATATGTCTGCATGCAAGTAGTGCATGGTACCTATAATCACTGTGGTGATGCTTCTGTGAAATTTGACCAAAAATAACCTGATTCACACGACTTTCTCTATCTGCTCCGAAAACAAACTATTCTTACTAAAGACCATTTTTCTAACTGCATCATGCTAATGGAGATAAAAATTAAAAGAAATGGTTCTTATTACTTTATTGTAAGTAGAAAGGAAATGGACTTTACTAGAATAAAGTGACAGTCAAAACTTTTAAATTCTGATTGCCATGTGAACAATTGAAGTTCGGTTAACTCTGCATTCCCAGCAGAAACACAAAACTTAAATGAAATGGAAGGTGACCCAGTTTGAGGAAGCTACGCAATTTAAAATTGAAATCAATAACCAGGAATATCTCAAAAACGGTCAAGCTATAACGAAACTGTATATGACATAAAGTTTATATTTTAATAAGATCTACATGTTTTGTGTAGTAAGGTATTACCTATTTCTTAAGTTTTATTTATCAGTTATCAAAATTTAGCAACATTCTTTCAGAATGAGCAGGTCTTCGGAAGCTATTTCCAGAAAGTTCAAGATAAATATTTTACTCAAGATGTAAATATCTCTAATATACGGCATTTTAAATAAAATAGTTTCAGCCATTTTTAAAAACGGCAACATTTTCAAAAACTTTGTCATGTAAAGAGTGGTTGGAAGAGAGAGGATTTCTTGAAAGTTTTCTTGGAAGATGCTAAACTCAAATACCAAGTCTGATTGTTAATGGTCTTTTACTTTTATGAGCTATGCTGTCCAAAAATACATACAGACCTATTTCTAAAAATTCTGTTTTTGGACTCAGAGGACCTCAAAATGTATATTTCTAGTGAAACCTCGCTATCGGACCTTTTTGTGGAATACAATACTGTACTGTAGTAATGTAGAAAGTAATAATGGGACATTAAAACATTCATTGTTCATAATACATAATGAGTTACAAACTTTAAGAAAAGATCCCGCCTATCTCTTTTGACACATCTTAACTCAGCTATAAATGGGAAGAACTTTAATAGATCTACTTAAACCTTGTTTTCTCATAAATTTTTCCCCAAAATTATTCCGTACTCAAAATGCTCCATACGTTTCTATTTTATATTCTCTGACACGTATATGCAATGTACATAGAAGGTAGAGAATGTATTGTATTCCAATCAAAAATTCGATACCGCGGTTTCACCGGAAATGCATCATTTACGGTACCCTGTATCCAAAAAAAGAGCATTCTTAGAAATAAGTCCATGTGTGTAGTGTCTCTTAACACTATGACGCAAAAAAGCAGAGTTGGTAAATTAATAAACTGGATATTTAAGGTTAGTATCTTCCCTTAAAAAAAAATCAAAATCTTTATCTTCCCAAAATTGTCTCTTACGATTTTGATTAAAATATCAAATTTTAAAAATATTTACATGACGAAATAATACACATATCCTGAATTTTCTGGTTATAGCTTGAAGGCTTCTATATTCTAAATGAACTTTGCTTAATGTTGCATCATTGTTAAGCAGTAAGAGAGAGACAGAAATTTACCATACAGAAAGTGTGAATCTCGTTAAAACACACATTTTGTGATTTTTTTTTCGTGGACTTGACAATTTCCGAGGTATTCTTTGATGTTGGTTTCCATTTTAACAAACGTCCCAATTGGAATTTGACCGTGCAAAGAAACGCATACAGAAATGTTTGTCATGTCAATGGAACAAATACAAGTTTTACTTTCTCTACACGTACTATGTACATAGTATAAGGGAAGTATTGTATTCCACTCAAAAACTGCATACCGAAATTTCACCGGAAATAAATGTTTTAGGACTCCCTGAATCCAAAAAAAGCATTGTCGGAAAAAAGGTTCGTGTCTGTCTGTCTATGTATCTGTGGAAAATAGCTCAAAAACGAATAGACCCTTAAATACCAAAGGATGCTACACGAAGATTTTCAAGAAAATCCTCCCACCCCAAACTACTCTGTGATAGAAAACGTTTTGAAAATTTTGATTTTTTCAAAAATAACTCTCACAATTTTGATTAAAATCTCTTATATTTAAGATATTTACATGCCAAATAAAATGTGTATGTTGAATTTTCTGGGAATAGTTTTTAAAGAGCTCTTTATTCTGGATGATTTTTTATTGAATTTGCATAATTGATAAACCGTAAGATATAGTCAAAAACATACTTGAAAATCTTAACTTTAAGTTTAATCTGTATAAGTCATTCTAGGTACATCTTCCCACAAAAGAATGTAGATCACGATAACACACACAATTTATGTCATATACACTTTTTACATGGATTTGGCTGTTTTCGAGATATTCCTTGTTATTAATGTCAGTTTTAAAATACTAAACATATTGTCATAAGGGAACTTGTCAACGCTTGGCCACGCAAAGAAACGGATTTCAATCCAATAGCAACCACATCTTAAAACATTTTCCAGTCGGTTTAGAATAGTGTATTCCTTTATTTCCCTTCTACTTATAAAGCAACTAAGAAATAAGACCGTTTCTGCCAATGTTTAGTATTAAATAGATAGAAGAATAAGCTTATGTAGAGAAAGTTATGTAAATGGAGCACATCAGATTTTTTGTTATGACTTAAAAAATTGCTGCTATTATTTACTTAAAATTATGTTTAATAATTCTTTTATAGTAAATTAATGCATTCTACAGACTAATTCTGAATCATTCTAATAGTTTAGAATAAAAATGCTAAGTATGATTCAATGTATTTCTTTAAAATGTACACAAAGAGAATATATTGTTTGATAACATAACTATACAGGCTATAAAAATTCAGTTCATTATATTATATTTTGTTCTTTTATTCATAAGCATGAAGCTATAAAATGTCATTCATTTGTACTGAAAATTGCATTGCATAGAAGAATTTGAGAATAAGAATGTGCCAACAAATGCATGTCTGAGAAAAGAGTGTAAACGACCATTATAATGGACATGCTGCCTCTCCTTTGCCTTTAGCTACTCTTTTGCACAGAAGCTATAATTTGAAGGTTCTTGAAGTTTCTTTTGAATAAATTGTTTACTTTAAATTTGAAAAAAAAAACCTACCGTTATTGAATTTTATAGGACGCTAGGTTTATAGGTTTTAATTGTAATACGCATGCTTTTAAAGGTCGAACAGTTTAAATGCTAGATGCAACTACAGCAAGATTTTTCTGAGTATAGCTTTTAATTTTTCAGTTCCTATGGGGTTTTCTCAAACGGGAAATCGTTATTCGTTATTTTTCATCTTGGCACAGCAAAGACAATGAAATTTCTATACCATCATGTAGTGACTGACTTTTAAAAGTTTGACTATCGCTTTAGCTTATTGAATTTCCTGATTACCCTTTTATAAGGAAATAATATCCTAATAATTCGATTTTTGTTAATATTTATCCTGCTAAATATAAGTTAGATAGAAGAATAAGCTTTTCAAAAATATAGTTTTCTTCAGCATAGCTAGAAAAACTATGTAAATATTGTGCATCAGATTTTTCTTAAATATATATACGTAACTTCATTCCTCTGATAATCAGAGAGCTTACAATGGCTGATGCCTTTATTTTTACTTTCTCTACTTGTACTAAGTACATGGTGTGTTGAGAATGTATTGTATTGCCCCAAAATTTTTGTACCGAGATTTTACCGGAAATACATGTTTTGGGTCCCTCTAAATCCAAAATAAGTATTTTTGGGAAACAGGTTCATGTGTGTGTGTGTGTGTGTGTGTGTGTGTGTGTGTTGGTGGGTGGGTGTGTGTGTGTGTGTGGATAGCATTGATCAAAAACTAAAAGACCGTTAAATACTAAACTTGGTATTTAAATTTGGTATTTCCAAGGATGCGACACGAAGATTTTCAAGTAATTCTTCCCACCCCAAACTACCCTTTACATGAAAATAATTTCGAAAACTTTGATTTACTCATAAATGGTTCTAACGATTTCGATTATAATCTATTATATTTAAGATATTTACTTGCCAAACAAAATGTATATCTTCAATTTTCTAGGAATAGCCTCTGAAAACATGTTTATTCTGGATGAATTTTGCGGAATTTTGTATAACTGGTAAACCGTAATAGATAGGCCAAAACTTATTTAAGAAAAAAATGTCGATCTCTTTAAAACACACAATTCATGTTACATACTTTTCTTTCGTGGAATTGAACTTTTTTGAGAGATTCCTTGTTATTAGTTTCAGTTTTAAAATACTTATATTTTTCCCTTACAGGAATTTGTTAACACTTTACCATACAAACAAAGGAACTTCAGTCACATAGTAACCGAGTTTTAAAATATTTGACTTCGATTTAGCCTATGATACTCCCTTATTTGCCTTCTACTTACAAGGAAGCAAGTAATATGACAATTTCTGCTAATTGTTTTGGAGAGTAATATGAAGTAAATAGAAGAATAAGCTTTTTAACAATAATTTATTGCGCAGATATAGAGAAAGTCATGTAAATGGAACACATCAGATTTATCATGTGTGTATGTAGCTTCATTCCTCTAATGACCACAGAATTGTAATGGCCGAAGCCTTTATTTTTTTTTTCGAGGATCTTCCGTAGGTGAAGATTGTTTATATAGCTTTATTCTCATTAAAACATTGAATAATTATTTTTAAGATCTGCCAAAGCTATCGGCAGCATCTGTGCAATACAGAACCAGCAAACGTCATTCAGACTGTGGGTTTTGCGGTCACTAATGAATACTGAATGTCACTTTAGCTAATACACGCTAGTGCATATTTAATAAATCAGATAATTATATCTATCGAATGCTCACTCTCACTCTGATCAATATTTCAGTTGCCCGCTCTAGCAACCTGCACCTGCATAGTCAGTTGTTTTTATTATTATCTGAAAATTCTCAATAATTATACTGTTTGGAATATTAGACATCTTTATAGACGAAAGAAGTGCGGTTCAGAATTCGAAACCATTGTGTAAAATGCACTTTCGAAACAGTTAATGACATTATTTGGGCTGATATTTTAGTCACCCATGTCAATTAATTGTTTCTTCTACACTAGCCGAGTGTAAGAACAGGAGTTGAAATGTCCATGGTAGGGATTTGAACTACGGATCTCCAGGTCTCCGTCAAATTACTCTAACCACTGAGCTACTATGACAAATGCTGACATGAAATTAAATTCACCAACTGACTCGTGTTTTACCCTGTAAAACTTGAGGATAGATAGTGGCACCGCAGGTGATGATACTGATGATACAGGGAATGAAGATGGAGCACTGGTGGAATGTGATGGCGGTGGAAACCGGAGAACCCAGAGAAAACACACTCCTGCGCCGCTTTATTCATCACAAATCTCGCATGTGATCGCTTGAGATCGAACCCGGGCCGTCTAGGTGAGAGGCGAGTGGCCAAAGCCTCGAGGAGATCTCAAAATTATAAAACTAATAACTAAATATTAAGTATTTGTTTCTTAATGAAGCTGTAATTGCCAGGATCATATCAGCACCGCCGGTATGCCGGAATTTCGATCTGCAGGAGTTAAAACATGCCACTAAATCTACTTCATGGAGCTGTTGTTTTTTTTAAGCACACTTAAAAGCCATAGGTCTGTGCCAGGTTTGAACCGTAACCTTGAGATCAGAAGACCAGCTCCTAACCAACTGAGTTACCTAGACCGACAAATTATTTTAAGATGGCAAACCCCAAACTATAGATACGAAGTCATGATTGTTAATTAATTGTTTCTTCCACACTTCCACATTTCAGCAGTGTACCTTGTTTCATCTAACTCCTTCTAAAGCTGCCCTTACGATACTTAGGATTATGTTTAGGTATTCAAATCATAACAGGCTTATTTTTACAAATAATTGTTCAAAAATAAGTTTTGAACAATATATTGTTGCAGATGTCTGATTTAAAAGGGTGATCGTTATAGGACAATTAATATAATTTAAACACTTCTTTTTAACAATGTTGTATTTCCTATTTTATACTTTAAATCCTTTAGTTATTAAATTTTGAGATAACTCCCTTTATCAACAATACCTTGAAGATGATAAACAACTTGACCAATACGAGTATTAACACGCTTCTTTCAATAGTTCTTCTGATAGCTAATAAGATACTAAGATCTTCATCTATTGTTATAACTTTATTATTAATTAAACTATTATTGTTTATAAGCTTTGTCGCATTATCCCAAATAAATTATTGCTATAACATTCAGAATATGAATTCTTAAGAGGGTCAAAAGTCTTATGCCACCAATATTAAATATGCTAAATTTAATTTAAGATATACTGAAATTGTTATATACAGCAGGCGTTCTAAAATTGCCCATCTATTTTTGGAATAAGGCTTGTTTAGTAGAATATAGAAGATAGGATTATCATCTTCACTATATCTTCTATTAATTAAAATCGATTATCAAAATTCTTTTAAGTCAACCATGCTGCTACTACTAAGGTAGATCATAACAATTCCAAGATGTTTCTATTCTGTTAAAATTATCCAAAGATTTTTGAGTAATAGTTTCTGTGAAAATGGGTCCACCACAAATCCCCATGCGATTGCCGAAAGCTAAATAATAATTTATGGAATGTTAGTATTAATAGTAGGTATTTGCAATTTTAGGAGACAAATATTAAATAATGTTTAATCTCTTAATTTATGTGTTTACCATTAATTACAAAACTAATAACTATTTTAGTAAGATTGTTAAGATTATGATACAACGCGGGCCCTTTGATGAGAGGCGAGTGCTCTATCCACTCGACCACGGCGCGGCCCTTTAGCCTTTCATTATGTAGTATGTAATCATACTGAAGCTGTTTCAAACAGACGTTTTCCGGATTACCCCTCATTTCCCAACGGTTATTATTAAGATCTTAATTAGTTACTTTTAAGGCAAGTCAACGTAGAGAAGAGGCTGGAAGGAACCTGAAACTCAAAATCATACTGAAAGAAAATCACTTTTGTGATCTAGGGGAATGCGCCACTTTTTATGCTCGCGAGTGTACCCACTATACAATGGGATTGTGTATCTTCCATTGATTCGAGATGCTGATGATCTCTGAGGGCTGGCAAAGATTCTTCTATGTCTCCATCACCTCAACGCCACAAGCTTATCCTGCACTTTCTGTGAAAGAGGTTCGCTCATATGTGCTGGAACCTCGTAAGCAAGCCTGTAGTTTACGTAAGGATGTAACATCGAGCTGTGATAGAGGAAAACTCTTCCATAGAGTGAAGCCTCTATGCCATAGCGCCACTATACCTCTTGATTTCGTCGCTACAGAAAAGAACCTGGGGAGGGGCGGAGGTTCCATTTTCAAACGTCTGAGAGTTTCTCCTAGATGCGTATTTGCGCTTCGAATTGCCTTTATCATTTCCCCCTCCTCGTCCTTTTGCTTGCGAGGTCAGACTTGATGAAGGTTAGGGGAAGGGGAAAAATTGACAGATCTGGGAACACTGTAGAGGACGCGCCTTGAATAGGCAAGAAAGAAGATAAAGGAGAAGCGAAGAAAAAAAGCAGAGAGCAGCGGACAGCGACTCGACTTCAGAAAACAAGAAAAGGCAACGGGGAGCGGAGGATGTGGTATAAGAAAAGACCAAAAGGTAAGACGAATGAGGTCAAGTAGCGAATGTGTTTGGAATATCTGTGGAAAAATTCCCTTTCCTAATATCGTCGTATACACGGAAAACAATATTTGTACTTTCCGCTATGGCCAACACAAGAATTTGTGCTTAAATCACGAATCACGATTGGAAATAAAATCAAGAACCTTTGTCTAACTTACGTCATGGTCAATATATACTCTTGAGTCATACAGATTCACATAAAGGTAATGTTCGTCGCATTCAAACATACAAAAAAGCATTAAAATTAATTTTAAATAAAATATTAATGAACTTAAATCACAACTAAGAAAAATAACACATACTTATAAACAAAATAGTATAATATTCTCTTAAAATTATTATTAACTGTTTGTTATTCTTTTCATTTATATTACTGTGTTATGTAGGGGGTTTTTACACTCAATCAGTTTAGTGTATTTAATTATTTTGTGCACAGAATTTTTTTCATTGATATTAAAATATATGGCCAAGTGGTTAGACCACTTGTCTTTTCCGGCGAACCGAGTTCGCATGTGGAACAAATTCCACAAAGCGACGACTGGGTGAGGTTTCTCCAGAGTTCTCCGGTTCCCCCACCATTCATTTCACCATTTTACTCCATTAACTCAGTTTCTTTAATTCAGGTCACCGTTATTTCATTTCTCATTCCCATTCTCTAATCTAGCATCGTGCTGATCACCCATCCTGGCTACTCTATCAATCCAGAGTCTGTCTGCTACAGCCACTGGCTTCATGGGAGGGTAAGTTCTTCATACCAGGAGAGTAAATAGAAAAAGAAAAAGGAAGTTAAACAAGAATCAGTTTGCTCTACCGGCATGTAAGGGGCGATAAGAGTACCTCGCCATACACTTTTACTTTCTCTACACGTTCTATGTACATAGTGATAGAGAAGGCATTGTATTGCATCCAAAAATTCGATATCGACTTCTCACCTGAAATACATGTTATGGGACCCCGTGAATAAAAGAAATTAAAAAAAGGTCCATGTGTGCATCTGTTTCTGTGTATATATATGTGTGTGTGTGTGTGTGTGTGTGTGTGTGTGTGTGTGTGCAGCACAGCTCAAAAACGAAAAATAGTTAGATACTAAAATTGGTATTTATGTTTAGTTTCTCCCAAGAATGCGACAAGAAGATTTTCAAGAAAATGCCCCCCACCCCAACTACCTTTTAAATGGATAATATTTCGAAAACTTTGATTTTCTCAAAAATGGCTCTAAGGATTTCGATTAAAACCTCTGGAATTCAAGATGTTTACGTGACAAATAAAATGTATAGCGAGAATTTTTTGAAGATCTCTTTGTTACTGATTTTGATTTTGTTTTTGAATTTTGCACAACTAGTAAACCGTAAAAATGTAGATCTTCTTACAACACATAGTTTATATCCTACATATTTTTCTCCTGTAGTTGAGATTTTCGAGATCTTCCTTTTTATTGGTTTCAGTTTTAAAATGCTAAAACTTTTCTCTTATAGGAACTTGTCAACTCCTGGCCACGCAGAGAAATTTCAATCCAATAGCAAACACATTTTAAAACATTTGACTGTCGGTTTAGCCTAGTATATTCCCTTGTATCTGCTTATAAGGATCTAAGTAGTAAGACCATTTCTGCTAGTATTTATCTTGATTAGCATGCGGTTGATAGAAGAATACTAACAATAATTTGTTTCAGAGATATAGAGAAAATCATGAGAATGGAACACATTATATTTTTAAATATTGAGTTTCATGATTGAGTTTCTTTTATTAATTTGGACTGGTCGTACGTAATATGTGGAACCAACGGACACAGAATGGTCAAACTATAGGTCATGTATTCTAACACTTAAATGCTTGAATGTAATCGGATGTTGCCATATATCGTTTTCATGCATATGGTCGTAAGAGTATCTATTAGATTTCCACTCTTGGGGCCAAACTTAATGTAAACATACGATACATTATCTAGTTCACGTATACGTAGGAACCAAAACAAACCATAATATATAGGCTTTAAATATCCGTGATTGTACGTTGATTCAAGCAGTATGTTAATCAAAAATGCACATTTTAGTAATATAAGGTAGAAAATAATATGAATACTGTAATTAAAAAAGGCTGTAACTTCCGTTAAATTTTATGTGGTGCGCTCTCCCTTTTAGCTTTCTCTATCTGGAAATGTAGGTAAAGAAGGTACTGCATTCCACCCAAAATTTTATACCCACATTTCATTGGAAATACAAGTTTTTGGGTTCCCTGTATCCAAAATATCATTTTTAAAAAAAAGTGTGTGTTATATCCGTGTGCATCCGTGAGCACTATAATTCAACACTGAAAACTAAGTAAACTACTAAATTTGATAATTAAGTTCACATCTTCCAAGCGTGCACATGAAGATTTTTAAGAAAACCTCCCACCCAAACTCGTGTACCTTTACATGGATAAACTTTTGAAAGCGATTTTGTTTAATGTAGCGTATATGACAAAACGTATATCTTGAATTCTCTGGGAATAGCATCTAAAGAGCTATTCACTATAGATGATTTTTGCATAACCGGTTAACTGTAAAAGATAAACAAAAACATACCTACTACACAAAAATGTATATCTCGTTAAACACGCAATTTATGTGATATAATGTTTTGTGGAGTTAACTTGTGGAGATATTCCTTGTCACTGGTTTTATTTTGAAAATATTTAATTTTTTTCATACAGAAATTTGTCATTCCTGTTTATTTTGTTCTTCTCCTGGCTATCAAAGAGAATCGAATTTAAACCACTGAGAGGGCAACTTTTAAAATATGTGATTGTCGCTTTAGCTTCTACTTATAAGGAACTGGGTAGTGAAACTGTTGCTGCTAATGTTTTATTTTGATTAGCATGAAGTAGGGAGAAAAATACATTTTTGTAATAATAGTTCCAATTAATTGTTTTTCTCACAAAAACCATGTGTAGTACAGGAGTTGGAGAGGTACAGTCAGTTTGAAAAATATATAGGTATATATATATATATAGGATTTGCACCATAAATCTCCAGGTCTCTAGCCGGTTGCTACAATGCGAGATGAATTTAATGACGTGCCGGCATTAGGTTAAGGTTTAACCATCCCGTTGTCCTAAACTTCTTAAGCAGACGTTTAACAGTTTCCCTTCATAGAACTGGAATACCGGAAATTTATTTTGAAATTGTCCTAAGCCTGTCACATGACTCTGTTTTTACGTTTGTTTTGTAAACTATGTTTGTTCTTCAAGCGTGAAAAATTTATACATATTATTTTACATCGCTTTAACTTCTAGGTCATATCAACGAATCTGCTCCATAAGATGTCTCGTTGACGATATATTGAGGAACCTATCGGGACTGCTCCCTTACCGAACCACTATCGTTTTGTGTCAGCAAGATGGTCATAGGGTGCTACAATCTATTGCTTTCAACAAATGACGCGTACAGCCATACTTCCAGCTATATTGCTTCCACCATCCGTAGTCAGGTGGCCAAGATCAATCAGTCCTTCGAGACCACATCCTTTAATATCATACTGGTGTAGACGGTGTTAGTGTGCCATTCAGAGTAGCTGCTTTAACTTTCTTTAGATGACAGCTTTTACTGTTCAGTTTTATTGTTTTTAGACTGAATATGGCATGCAGTATTATCCATCCAATACGGTACTCATCTTGCAGACTGTGAGAAAAGCCCAGGATTGGTCTGCCCACGGGTTTTGAACCTGGGAACTCTCGAATGCTAGCCATAGACGTTACTGGTCGGTAACTGTGAATTTGTCAGTAGGGGTTTCGATGGATTAATAAGTTAAGCATAGCAACAATGAGAACGCCTATGCATATCATATTCAACTCAAATTTCCTAAATCAAATTTTACCTTTGAGATGTACAATGCACAGTTTCTACAGAACAAACGAAGGTACCTAATAACTTGTTCGTTCGAATATAACACAGCTAATAAACTTAGTCTAGAGCTGGTTATTGCGCAATGGAAAATAACGTAGTTAGTGTAATGAACGATAATTTCACGTATAGGGTCTGTGGCCTTACCATGACACGAACTTGTAATACTTATGAAACAAAGTAACCCAAATGTATTGAAATAATATCCTGCTGCTGAAAATAGTAATGATGAAAATAATTTTACACTAATTTCCATTCTATCTTAGGGCAAAGAGAAAGAATGAAAAATAAAAACGTAGCATTTAATAATATTTGGACTGTTTAACATTATCACCGGGTATTTACCTCACTCCGCCTCCCTTTACAATGTAGAGTTATACTACACTAGTTACATTTACAAGCTTACCTGAATTAGAATATAATTCATTTAGAGATATATTCTCAGTCCTACACAAAGTGTAACATTGTTCTTTGATTTATTGTTTCTTTGTATTTCAAGTCAATCAGAATGTAATGCCATAAGGGCAGGGTGGAAGCTAGTATTAGCCGGTAAATACAGATATCTTATTCGGGAGATTGGAGTTTTTTGCGCTCCTGAGTGTAATTATCTCAGTGTGTTGGACCTAAGGGTATCCACCTAAACAGTTTGAAAATTTTCTTGAATGAAATATCTCTACAAGCTAAGTTAGCCAACTGCACAGTGGGTGTTTACTACTACACATGAACTAGCTGCTATGTCAGACACATAGAGGTGCTCTGAGACCCACATGTGACATGGGCAGCATCAACAACTATGGCTATGTTTGTTATCTTACTCTTGACGTATGGGTTCGTTAAACTCTGTGCTGTACTTTCTTTCCAAATCATATTTGTCTGAAACTCTTTTTCAGCAGTTTTCCAACCGTTGCAACGGTGTTTGTGTTTTGTCATTGTCAATATGGTATGGTCTTCTGTCATGTAAACGTAAGACTTTCACTATATAGAGGCGAATTTATTTGTTACGGAATAAATAAGACCATATCTGTTACTATGTATTCATCTGTTGAAGTAAGATATTCCTTGGTGAAAGTGTAGGTAGTTATAGCTTACATTTACATATATGAAATGCACAATGGCTGCTCTGAGAAAGTGTTTTTAACTGTCTAAAATTAAGACTGTCACAGCGTCACACAGGATGCATTGCTATTTAATATTTAAAAGGTTATTAGATCTGAGACTCATTATAATAGTATAACGGTAACATTTGGAAAATTCACAGTATATGAGATTTCTTGTTGAAATTTATACCTAGGCGATATTTTAGTAATATTGAAATGTCTAGTTTACATAATTATTTAAATTAAACCTCTTATTCTCTTAATTTCATTCTTCTTAAAATATTCACATAAAATCCAACTGTACATTGAATGGATTTACAAACAAATCTATGATATCAGATTTTTATACTAATCTCCAACTGTTACTTTTTGTAGTTTCCAAAACATTTGTTTTTACAAAGTACAATAATTTATTTCAAGAACGTATATAGAACATTTGTTTAATGTACTTTCAAGAGGTAGTATTGCAATAATTTGTTTCAGCAATTTTGAAATAAATTAGTAAAAAATGCATCGTGTGGATCATAATATGGAGAAGTCTTGAAAAATGGTTCGCGGGAGAACAAGGCTTAAAAGTTTCTCATACGGCATGCTCCATACATTTATAGCTTCACTTAATTGGTAGTGTCAAGTGGAAAAAGCGGTATATTTTCTTAATAAAGTGAATATTATGTTATTCGAAAAACTAATGTTTTATTTCACTGTCAAAATGCATACCCTCAAGGGTAGCCCCTGCCCTTAA
Organism: Hymenopus coronatus; assembly: GCA_030762935.1. Classification (NCBI taxonomy): domain Eukaryota; kingdom Metazoa; phylum Arthropoda; class Insecta; order Mantodea; family Hymenopodidae; genus Hymenopus; species Hymenopus coronatus. Next base: position 77,793,925 of record CM060894.1, read on the forward strand.
TATTGTTCTAAGGGGAAGCTTTTCTAGAGAACATTAGCTCATGCAAAAAGTTTTACAAATAAGCATCAAATGCATATGTTTTAACAGCTCAAAATCTTCAAGCCGGGAGCAATGAGTACCTAAAACATCTTAGCCTACCTGAAACCACACAGGGAATAAAGAACTCACGGATAGTGTTCTGCGATGAACGTCGCATAAGAAAAGCATTAAGAGAAAGAGAAACAAGCCTGGCCAGATCTTCCCCAAAAACCTCTCTTTTTCAAGAACATTCACAAGCCAACTTTTGCGCAGGCTTAACCTTCAGTGAAAGGCGGAAAGCACTTAGAATGACAGCTATCTGCCCTCTGTGGCAGAACCCGAGGCAACCACCTGTGTCGGCGACGCGACAGAAAGACTGAAACACTTGCCCAAGTTTTAGGTTATGAAGAATTACTTCGAAACACATACATAAAATTAAGATTTTGAGTATCTTTACTCCTGGGTATGTTATATCTGACGGAGGTTCTAGGTATAAGGTTTATATACACATGTGTATGTACCACGAACAAATTGATACAAAACTTTTCACAAAACTGTATTTGATGGCCGGGTGTGTGCATGGTTCATACATGAACTTGGTCTGCATGTTAACTTGAGGTTTGTTTCAGACCCAAAAGTGCCTTCACGCCTGTTTATTGTGATAATTTCCGCACTTTGGATTGAATCATTAGTCGGCTTTCTAGTGCAATGATTTTAATGAAGTTGTTACTTAATTGCGAACTTTGTAGCATCTGTTGTTACGTCGGACTTGAATGCATGAACAAGTGATTCCATCTCGCTGCATTGCGGAAAACGACACCGGATTGTGCTGAATATTTATAGGAGCCCCTTGGAAACCTTTTCTGCAATACAGCGAACTTCCTTTCACCATAGGATGATATCATGTCTCTTCTTTACATGTTATGGAATATTCTTGATTGTGACGCGTCGCACACTAAGTAGTGACGAACCAGCCCGGTCAGGAATCGGCTAACGTGACATAATACATTGTCGGGAGCAAATGAATCCATCGCCCTACTTCAACCGGATCAACACGCTCCAAACGTAAACACACACACCCCATCAATACGATATGTAGAAGTGGAAAGGAGCCTTTCGGTTATAAATAAAAGGAAGGTCAGGCTCGCCAGCTCTCCACTGGTCGGTTTTAGCTTGAAATGGCCCAGTTGAGTTCTGCAACTGTTTAAAAGTACCAAGCGTATATACGGAGCATTTGGACCACATCATACGTGAGGTAGACTATTGCAGAGAAAGGCAAGCAACCCGATCAAACGGTCTCCATTTACGTCATTCAACGAGTTGCTACTCGGCTACAACCAAAGCACCTAAGCAATGTAAAAAAACATATGGCAGTCTTAAGAGGAGACTGTGCGCTGAAAATGGATAACACTTAATTTACAAATTTATATGAGTTAAACAATACTTAGGATAGCATAGCATAAGTCACGAGAGTATTCTGCGCCTATATCTAGAGCATTTGAACCTATACCATAGCGGGAGGAAAGCTGTGGTGAGAGGAGAGACAGGGCAGCCGAGACAAGGAGTCGCGACAGAGCAGCCGGCAAGGTTCCTAACATTTCAATATCCAAACTCCCCGGCGAGGCTAGTACAGTCCACCCCCTGCGGACTTAGACATCCCATTTGTAGTCTCGGAGTCTGGATACTGCTCCGAATACAACGAAGTTGACCAGAGAGCTCCTTTTTCCCTGCCATGCAGCGCCGAGGCTCCCGCTGAGACTTAAATGAGACATATCAACCAGGTGGAGGGTGAAATGAAATAAGAAATAAGATTAAATGGAAGAGGATATGCAGGGGATGTAATGAAATTTCCCGCCATTCACCTACGGACTCGGGGAAAAATTCTCCCGAAAATCTCTAGCTCAGAAAAGCCGGCTGCGGAAATCAAATCCACGCGCTATTGCCTATGTCCCGTCGGTTGGATTCAATACTTAATCTGATTTCAGTCATACTTATATTTACGTTATCATGATTTTACCTTAAATTATTTCGTATATTATGGTTTATTACAACCCTGATTACTTTTGTCATACCCATTACTACTTCTCTACTAGTGTACAATGTACATTCATAGTAAGCAGAGAAGGTATTGCATTCTCCAAAAATACGTTACCGAGTTTTCACCAGAAATGTATGTTTTGAGGTCTACTTAATAAAAATAAAATTTTACAAACAGTTCAGTGTCTGTAAACACTTAGTATACAAAACGAGTCGATTAAATATGAAACTGCATCTTCCAAGGATGTGACAAAAAATTTATCAAGAAGATTATTTATCACCTTCATCTTTCTCCGATAATGAAGATTTGTCCGAAATTTCGATTTTCTCTAAAATAGCTCTTAACAATTTTGGCTAAAATACCATGTGTTTAATATACATTTTTTTTTTTTTTTTTTTAAATGAAGCACATATCTTGAAGTTTTTGGCAATAACCTCTTTAGTTGTCATTTTGGATGCCTGTTGCATACCGGTCAACTGTAAGAGGAATACAAAAACGTAATACATAAAAAAATTTAACATTTGTAAGGACACAACTATGTGTAAAACATTATTTTTGTTGAGTCAGCCTTTTACGAAATATTCGTTATTGATTTCATATTAAAATATTATACATCTCTCGCCATTCACTTTTATTCTGCTGGTCAAGTAGATGGACCTGAATGTGAGTGAATTTACATAGCAAGTAGCTCTTGAAACATATGATTATCCCTTTAAATTGACCTAGTATGTTCCCTTATTTTTGATTACGGACAATGAACTGTGTAGTAAAAATATATCTGCAAATTTTCATATCAATATACGTTAAATGGGTAGAAAAACACTTTGTTGGAATAGTTTATCGCGGAACAGGTAGAAAAAGGCATGTGAATGCACACTTCAGTATATTATTTATGTATGCATGCTTATACCTTAAGAACCATTGAAATTAGTTTTACGAAAGCGTCCTCCAGCTGTAGAAGTTTTCTAGACCTATTTAGCTGTATCACTGTTCCAACATACCATAGTTTGCTGTCATATAAGACTTGTAGCTTTTGAAAGTATTTTGAGAGTCTTCATATATTTTTTACTTTCTCTAGCCCCGTATGTACAATGTATAATGTGCATAGTGGTTAGAGAAGGCTTTGTATTTAACCCAACAATTCGATAGGTACCAAGATTTCACCGGAAATACATGTTTTAGGACCCCCTAAATCCATAAAAAGCATTTTCAGAAAAAGTCCGCGCATGTGTGTGTGTGTCTCTATGTATGTGTATCTGTGGACAACATAGCTCAAAAGCGAAGAGACTACTAATTCCCAAACTTGGTATTTAGGTTTAGTTTCTTCCAAGGATGCGACACGAAGTTTTTCCAGAAAATATCCACACCACAAACTACCCTTTACATGGAAAATTTTTCAAATGTTTTTATTTTCTAAAAAATATCTCAACAATTTTGATTAAAATCGCGTATATTTAAGATATTTAAAAATAGATATAAAATAGATATAAAAATAAAATGAATATCTTGAATTTTCTGGGAATAACCTCTGAGGATCTCTTCATTTTGGATGAATTTTTCCGACTTTAGCTTAACTGCTAAACCGTAAGATATAGACAAAAAACTTAACTGCACAAAAAAAGTAGATCTCGTCAAAACCCACAAATTTATATCCTTTACATTTTTGTTGTGGAGGTAACCGTTTCCAAAATATTCCTTGTTATTATTTTCAATTGTGAAGTTCTTATACTTTTCTCAGTCAGGAAGTGTCCGTTTTTATTTTATTCTACACCTGGCCAAGCAAAGAAGTGATTTGCGATGACAATCGCATAACGACAGCTTTTAAAACATTGACTATCAGTTTAGCCTAGTGCATTTCTTCAGTTCCCTTCTACTTATAAGGAACTAAGTAATAAGGAACATTCTGCTAATATTTATCTCGATTAGTATTGTGTAGAAAGAACAATAGTCTCCTGTAAGAAGTTTGTAGAAGTGCAACAGATCAAAATGTTTTGTGTAACTTAACCTCTTTTAATCTGTATGGGCATATCGTACTATGAATGACATCGATGAAATGATGTTCAAAAGATCTGAGGGTCCGTGGAGCTTAAAACTACTCGGCATTCATCTTCTCAGGATAAGGGAAAAACCAGAAAAAAACCATATCCGGATAACTTTCCTTGAGGGACTTGAAATCACAACCCGTTGAATGTGAGTCAGACACGCTACCCCACACAACCAGGTGGGTTACTCCCTATTTGCAGGTATAAAATGTCTTAACAGCTATTCCCTTTACTGAATATGAATATTAACGCCGGAAACCACTAATATTTGAATCTCCATTATAATTTTCTATGTGTGTATATTCCATCAATCCGTTTTAGCGTATCTTGGACACGACGGAGATACCTAGATCAGATGAACTTCATAGTTTGCGATCTCACCACTAAGTACACATAATGACAAGGGGTCAGGAGATATCTCCCAAAAATGGAACCATAGGACAAAATCATGTGAAACTGGTGAAATGTTTCCTATTGTTTCAAGCTATGCGGTTCTCTTAGGGAATATAAAACCACGGGACCAATTGTTTTACTTCCCTTCCGAAGAAAGACATTACATCCGAAAAAATCTATCACTTCCCGCTGGGACTGAATCGCAGCCTTGGATGCAAGAGGCGAAGCATGGTATCCACTACACTACGGAGGACAACTCGTAATCTGTATAACAAGCCAAAATTTATTTAGTTTATCAGAGAAAATAACACAATTTATCAGATTTTAGTAGAAACATTGAATTTTAAATTTGTGTGTTTTAAAATAAATGCTATCTGTATATAATACAACAAAAGTATTCGGAATATCTTGCATGTTTATTTCTATCACCTCTGATGACAACGAATTTTTACTTTCTCTATATGTACTACATACATAATGTATAGAAAAGATGCTGTATTAAACCTAAAAATTCAATACCAAGATATCATCGGAAATATATGTTTTGAGACCCCCTGAATCCGAAAAAGCACTTCAGAAAAATGACCGTGTGTGTGTGTCTGTCAGTTTGTGTGTATGTCTGTGGGCAGCACAGTCAAAAATAAAAATACCGTTAAAAACCAAACTTGGTACTTAAGTTTGGTATCTTCCAAGGATGTGACACGGTGATTTTCAAGAAAATCACCCACCCCAAACTACCCTTTACATGAACATTTTTTCGGAAATTTTGATTTTCTTAAAAATGCCTCAACGATTTTGATTTAAATCTCCTATGTTTCAGATATTTACTTCACAAATGAAATTTCTGTGAATAGCCTCTGAAGACTACTTTATTATGGATGAATTTTACGGTTTTTGCATAACTGCTAAACCTTAAGAGATAGACAAAAGCTTACCACACAGAAAGTGTGGAGCATATTAAAATACACAATTTATGTTATATACATTTTTTTCGTGGAGTTAGTCGTTTTTAAGACATGCTATGTTTTTAGTTTCAGCTTTGAAAAACATACGTTTATCATATAGGAATTTGTTAATTCCTGTCCATACAAACAAAGGAACTTCAGTCACATAGCAACCAGCTTTTGACTAAGACTTTAACCTTGGTACTCCCTTATTTCAGTTCTACTTACAAGGACTCAAGTTATAAGACTAATGTTTTCTCAATTAGCATGAAGTATATAGAAGCATAAGCTTTTTAACAATAGTTTGTTGCAGAGATGTAGAGAAATTCATGTGAATGAAACACATCGATTTTTTAAATATATATGCCACACATATTCGCACGCCTGAAGAGTTTAGAGGGATTCATTAGGATTCCCGCATTTGACGAATGTATTGAAGCGTGCCATCCATACGGCGTGATTTTGTCTCTGTGTTTGCATATTTCGTTAAGTTTGTGAACAGTGCAAACTGCAGGAAAAGGAATAAATTAATCTTAAAGGAGATGAGAGATATAAATTGTAACGAATGAGGTTTAAGTCTACTAAAGAAAAATTGTATTCGTGAAATAATTATCAAATTAGTCAGCATTTTTGTGCTTTTTCTCGGAGGAGGTGCTGAATCTGTTTTTAAAGTTTGCTAATATGTTTAACCCATGCAAGGTTACCCAATAATGGAGGGAAGATATTAACATAAAAAAGAAATATTATTTTGGTCTATTGGGGTGCGAACCTCCGACTTTACCAGTGTGGTTCACCTCTCAAACCATGCCTTACACCCCTTACACCTGTCTTACATCATCTGACACATTATAGCTGAAATATTATATGATCTTATAATATTATAATGCTGTGTAATTTTATGTTTGATTTTTGTTTACAAAAATATCAGTATTCAATCTAAACCCGTCACCATCGAACCACGCCATCACTCCGATTGATTAGCTGGGTCCTTCCTCTCCTTTTCCTCTGGAATGCAGAACATACGTTTTGACTGGATTCAATCCCGCAATATTTGGTTCAACAGGTTAGCCACTCCTTCGTGGAAGACTTCATGGCTATGAATCCAAACATCGAGGTTTGCTTCATTTAATGGAGTAATCCGATGTTCCTCCTTGGTAAAGTAGGGCTACTTCACAATCCTGTACAGGCCATCATAACACGTCCATATCGCTGAAGAAGTTAACCTTGCTTTATAATGTTTATACTCTTCTTGCTTCTAATATTCTCGAAAAACTGCTTTTAATTTTCTTTGTCATTATCTTTCTAAGAATTATACAATTGCATTCGCTTACAAAACCGGAGTTTTGTTCTTAACTTTTTGATGTTGAAACAACTCTATTTGAGAAATAATTACTTAAGATGTCGGAGTTGGAATGGAAGGTGTAAACAAATAGCCTTTAATAAAGCAACATCTCCTACCACATTAAAAGGAATAATTCTTATAGGAGGTCATAGTGATCCAATATCAATAGCAGGAGCAAGTCAAGAATATTAAACAAGAGAAGGGAAGGGAAGAGACGAAACTGAGGAGAGATACAAAATAGGACCCTTACAGCAAACATCAACAAGAAATTTGTAGCATCCGACTAAATCAGTATTTAGGTAATGACGATGTAGAAGACGTGGATAAAGAATGGGAAGTAATAAAGGACTGTGTAGTAAAAAAAAAAAAAAAAGAAAAAAAAAGGAGCATATGAGACGTTAGGAAAACAATTGAGATCAGGGACAGATATGTAAGAAAGTAGTTAAAGAGAAACGATGATTATGCATACCTACAAGCACACACAACATATAAAAGAGATGTATAAGGAAGCAAGAAATAAAACAAAAGAATTAAAGAGAAAGACACATGTGGATACCCCAGGTTTTATACGCGAGCCACTATTTATATTTCGAGCCTTGGCAACACTGTGTTAGGTGCCTCTGGTGTTTCCACTGGAAACTTTTGACATTGTTGACGTTAATTTGTTCAGATATTTTGTCAATAGAGCGGTATTTGTGTTGTTTACAGTGGCTATAAAGCCAAAATATGTGATTAACTCGTGGGAATCTTCGTGAGATCATTTATTATGATCTTCGACGTAGATTATAAGAAAAGAGTACATTGATAAACTTGCCACTACATTTGGCGATGAAGCTCCATCCTTCGCAACTATGAAACGCAGGAATAACGAGTTTAATCGTGGCTGCCGTTCGGTCACTAACAAAGTTCGTGATGTTCGTCCAAAATCAGTTGTACCAGAAAACATTAATGCTGTGCAAAACTTAAGAGTAGGAGATCGTCATGCCACATACTGTGAGATAGAGCATTAGTTCCACCAGCATGTATAAATTATTGCATGATTATTTAGCCCTAAAGAACGTTTTCTCTCATTGGATCCCATAAATTTGACACAATCTCGAAAGTATGCTCATGTCGAATGGTGCATACAAATGCGCCATAAATATAATGGCGGGGTTTTAAAAGACATATTGTGCAGGGCACTCCAGTTGGGCAGTTCAAGGAGGGGGGGCAAAAGGCGGAGTCTTCAAGCGATAGCCATCAGAAAGTAAACGCACATCTTATCACTGCGCAACATGTTTGAACTGCTCTCGTCTATTTGCACGGACAATACATAAAATTGTAGCATATTGTGAATCATAGATCTATGCATATGATTCGGAACGTAAACAGCAGTCGACTGGATGGCAGTTTCAAGATGAACGAAATCCAACAAAAGTTGCTCGCACTCGAATCACTTGGAAAGAAATGATCACGAGAAAAACTAGTAACGTATCTTTAGAGGAACGTAAAACTGTAAATTTTGAATGGTATACAGCCATTTGTTTACCGGAAGTCTTCGGAGAAATAAGGAAAACAAAGAAAAGCCGTCGGATCGTTCATTAAGACAATGCAAACGCTCACACACCTCGTCTAACAACGGTCTGTTTTAACACTCAAAAACTCGAGTTTATACCGATTTGATACCTACTGATTTCTTTTTATTCCCCAGCATCAGGAATAAGATGTGTGGACAGCGATTTTCTACGGCAAAAGAAGCGGTTGATGTGTTCAAAACCATGTTTTAGAGGTGTCTCGAGCAGATTGGGAAAAAGCCATGACAAATGGTTCGAACGCATGCTATCGATCATAAAGAAGAGCAATAAAACAATTTTCAATAACAACAAAATGGTTTTTATTATTAGGCGCAAAATATAAATAGTGCCGCCTAGTTAGTAATTATGTTTATGCTAGGATGACTTTGCTTTAAAATATTACAACGCCTGAATAAAAAGCAAAGACACCACTAAAATTAATGTTGTAATAATGTATTTCTAATATACAATATGTAAAAAATGCAAATGGCGTGTTATTTATAGACGCTCTTTAACTGCTGTGGTTCTCAGCTTCCCATTCTATACTGATCGCTTAATTTTGCTTAGAGGCCTCTCTATCAGGCTTGAGGTTCTTTTACGTGCCGTATATCTACGACACGGGACCAACGGCTTTACTTCCCTTCCGAAGGAAGCCATGTTAAGACTTTTTACACCCGAAAAAAATCCATCATCCTCCACAGGGTTTGAATTCGCGACTTTGGGAATGTGAAGTTAGCTTGGTAACCATTACACAAATAATTGGGATTCAGATCTTGCGTATTTATTATGACCCTTTTATATTCCGAGTATATTAAAATGAATTATACAATTTTACTTTTCTCAAATAAAAGATATAATTTAGTATTCTAATTATCCCCTGTCTTAGATTTGCGGCACATAACAGAACTAAAATCCTCATTACAGACCTCCTCTGAGAAAAAAGTAAGCCATTTTAATGCCCAATATGGAAAACGCTAAGAGCCAAGCGAATTAAAAGTGTCCATAAATACAATCCAATTTCAGTTCAACTCATGTATGTCAGAGTTAAAGAGCGTACGCGACCCCAAAATTTGGAGTAGCGCTGGAAAGGCAACGTGGTAGCCAATATGTTATTGTCGTCCAACACTAGATTCTGCTGTGATTATAGTTTGTCCTAAATGCTATGGTGTACTGCATACTGAGGGTAGATGCATGTGAATCGCGAGTCACCACTGCTCTTTTGGTGCGCACCAAAGCTAGAACATTTGTTAATCAACATCGTTAAGGCCAATTTTTAGAAAATCAAAAACTTAAAAAAGTCGTCCATTTAAAGTGTAATTAGAATGGGAAGATTTTCTTGAAAATTTGAAGATTCCAAACCCCTAAACACCAAGTTGAGTATTTATTGGGGATTTAGTTTTGGAGCTATGTTGTTCAGACATATATTCGCGTGAACTTTCTTGTCACAATTTGTTACTTTCTCTACAGTATGTTTTATACAGTAGGTAAAATATTGCATGCCACCTAAAAATTGGATTTTGAGGTTTCACTGAAAAATGTTTTAGGCCTTCTGAGTCCATAAAAGCATGTTTAGAAAAAGGTCATTGTGTGTGTGCGTGCGTCTAAGAACACCAAAATGTGTGAACTCAATAAATGAAAAGTGGAATTAAATGCCAAACTTGAATGTTTTAAGAATGCAATAAGAACTATTTTACATGGAAAGTTTTCCCAAAATGTTGATTTTCTCAAAAAAGGCTAACGATTTTGATCAAAACAATCATATTAAAGAAAACTACTGGACAAATAAAACATATATCTCGAATTTTGTGATGACCTCTTCATTTTTGAGGAATTTTGCTTAGTGACCGTAAAAGACAGACAAAAACTTAAATATGCTAAAATTTAAAGCACACAATTCATATTACACATACACACATACTTTTGTGAAGTTAAACAATTTCCGAGATATTCCTGGTTATAGGTTTCAATTTTAAAGTGTGTATGTTTCTCAAACGGAAGGTTTTCATTCCACTTCATATCTCTGTTTTACTCCTTGCATATGGAAAGAGAACCGATTTTTCAATGACAAATGCTATTCATGTCGCTATACCGCTTTTAAAATATTTTACTATCACTTTAGCTTAGTGTGTTACCATATTTCGCTTCTACTTACAAGGAACTAATACTACATCCATTTCTTTAATGATTATTCTTTTATCTAAATTGTGATAATCAAGATTTTTTTCAGCATTGGGAATGGGACACGTCAGGCTTATTCTTTTATGACTTCAAAATCCAGAGATCTACATTTTGGTTGGAAAAACATTTCTTCCATACTTACTAGGTACGCGGTAGAAAAAGTGAAACTAACTTAAAAATTTAAAAGAAACTTTAAATTGTTATAAAACTCTAATAGAATAAACTAACGTACTATAACTCATTTAATAGTCCATCACTACACTTGCACCTGAGGGACTGAAGCAGATTTGAATGACGAACGCAGATTTTGTATCACATCCGAGTATATTCCTTGAGCTCTCTGATGTAAATTCTTTCAAAGGAAGCGGAGACGTGAATTTGATTTCCCTAATTCTGCAACACGCTCATATTCCTAAGCCTATATCCATCTCATTCTCGCTGGGAGATTGTCAGTATACTTGCTGTATATCTTTTTACATCTCGCCTTCACTTTTTCTTCTATTGGCTTGTCCTTTGATGGCTGGGGGTGCTTTCCTCTTGCTTTGATGTTTTAAATTGTGTTTCCATAAGGCTGGCATTGCACGTATGGGCTAAAATTCCCCCAACATCCAAGATTTTCTTAGGACCTTTGTATCCCACAGGTTACAGCAAGATTCTCTGCCATCTAGAATAACATATATTGTATTAATGTTATGTTATCCTGTCGGTAGTGGTCAAACGCCCCGCAGTTTCTAAACCTTTCGCCCAGGGAAAATGTTGCATTAGACTAAAAGTCTGATGTGTTCCATTTATACTACTTTCTCTACCTGTTCTGCTAACAAACCATTTCTGTAAATTATCTTTTCTGTTTCATGCTAATCGAGATAAATATTAACAGAAATTGAATGGGATGGCTCAGGGTGTTTTTTTAATGGCCTTCATTCCGGAAGTCTATCCGGCCTATGTTTTTTTTTGTGGTATTTCCTGGGGTCTCCAGGCGAATGCTGAGTGTTTCTTGCATCCTGAATTATAACTGTGTGTCCCTCCATAGTAATTTCATTCATCCTTCATCCCCTTGATTTCTTTCAGGGTTGGATTTGTCGAAGGTGATACTCGGTGCCGCGTGACAAGGTAAAATAATGCTCAAAGTGAACATCTCCATCCCCCTATTTCGGCTGTTTTCCCGAATGACGACAGCTTCTGGCGGGAGCGTTGTACCCAGTTTGTGGCGGGGATCCCGCTCTATCTGCTTTGTTGTCGAGGTGGTTCAATCTGAAAATTGCATGGGCCATATCATTACTGTGCTGTCGCTCCTGGTTCCGGCCGCATGGTGTACCCCCTTATATCATTCCTCCCTCCCGAACATGTGTTCTCGTGTGGCGTAATACCCTCAAGTTCGATGCCAAGCCTTCCCCGAACGAAGGTATCTCTTCCTAGTTTCCCACTGGCTGCGTTTTAACTTGAAATAGCCCCGTTGAGTTCTGCAACTATTTTAATGCACGAAGGAATATTTGCACACGCCAAAAATGGGACAGTTAGACCACCTGGTAAAACTTCATAAACTTCCCATAAAGGAAGAAAACAAATCTGCTTATAATAAATTAGAAACTAGCCATTATAATACATATTGGAGCATCGGAATATGATCGTAAAATGTATAGAATGAACTTCGATTTATTTATTATTTTATAGTTAACAAAATTTAAACAGGTCATTGTGGCTTTTAAGACCAGTGAAACTATGTTGAATTTGTTTCTTTATATCAATATATAAGCATATGAAAAACTAAAAATAAGAAACAAGCGGTATTTAGTTTGTTTTTGATGCTATTTCTATTAACATAATATCGTTCAAAATTATTAATATTTCAGAGAGACGATTGTAGCATGTTTACATTTAATCAAGCAAAGTCACGGGTGGTATTGCGGTTATATTTATTTAGTCAATTCTGACATAACTTCAGGATCAATGTCGGAGAGGATATCAATGAATAATATACGAAGTCTTTGTTCTTTTATTATTTTCCCTGTCCGCTAAAGCTAAGTACTTATTACGTTGGAAATATTGGAGCTAATGTGATTACTGTTGCGGAAGATATTGATGGTTTTCTGAACTTCTGCAGAGATCACATAAATTTAAATAATCGCTGCTATGAAATAGGGTAGAATTTCAAATTCTAAGTTGCACAGCGATTATTACTTTGTGTCACTGTTTATATGTGTCAAGTTTGTTTGAAATCGATGCAACAGTGTAGAAGCTGATAAAGAACGTGCATACATACTTCCTTATTTACATATATACACTATAACGCAGTAGACTTAAGCGATAGTCAAATCTTTTAAGAGATGATCGCTATTTGACACCTTTGAAATTTCGTTCTCTTTTCATGGCCGGAGGAAAAACTTATGTTACATGCACAGTACTTTAAATGCATATTCTCCAATAAACTATTCTTACGAAAGCATATATTTTGTGTACGTAACACATATCGATATAAATATTTGCAAAAATATATTCTCGTAGGTAGAAACAGTTTCAATGCTTACCTACTTTTAGCTACTGGAAAATAACGGAATAAGCCAGGCTAAAACGATAGTCAGACCGTTTAAAGACTCGTCGCTATGTGATAGTATTTACATTCCGTTTTCTTTGCCTGACCTGGAGATAGTAAACGAACTTCCTGTTTGAGAAATGTATAGGTATATTAAAAAGGAACCAGTAGCATGGAATACCAAGCTAATATATAACAACAAAAACAAATACATTTCACAAAATAATGTTTTAACGAGATCTACATTTCTTGTGTAGCAAGATTTGTATATATTTTACGATTTTCGATTTACGCAATAGTTATCCAAATCTAATAAAACTTTACAGGCTATTCCCAGAAAATTCAAGAAATATATTTCAGTTTGCATAAACATATCATAAACACATTACTTTTTAATCATTATTGTTAAGCTATTTTTGACAATCAAAACTTTCGATAAATGTTCCATATAAGTGGTAGTTTGGTGTGGCGTTATTAATGGTTTTGAGTTATGCTGTCCAGACACATTACACACAAGGAATTTTTCTAAAAATGCCTTCTTATTATTCAGGGGATCTCCAAACACACACACACACGCACACATATATGTATGGGTATATGCAGTGAAATCTTGATATCGACGACATTTTGGGTGGAAAACAACACCTCCCCTTACTGCTGTAAGTAGTAAAAAACTAAAAAGAAATAACGATTTTCTGTTGCACACCATCGTCGCATGGTTAGGCCGCTCGCCTCTCACCTACGCGGCCTAGGGGACCGCATTTCAGATTTGTGGCGGACGAAGAGGCGTCTGAGAGGACTTTCTTTGGATTCTTTGGTGTCCCCCGATATTCAGTCCACTAGCTTCTCTATAGCCATTTTTTCTGTCATCTGATGTTATTTTATCCGCTTCCTGACTTTTCGTACGAGACATCGGCTGATCACCCATCCTGGCTTTTCTACGAACCAGAGCCTCTGCTCCTCAACTGACTTCAGGAACTGGATTGTAGGTTTTAGGAGCGTAAGTCCTAGATACGAGGTGGGGAAAGAAAGAAAGAAAAGTAAAGAAGAAAAGTATTAATATCGGAAAATTTAATAAATGCCCAGAAATTTCTTGAAAGGTAAACGTGAAGATCTAAAGGGATCAAATCCGCTTCCAAGGAGGGATTTTTTCTCGGCCTTCAATATTTTTATAGAAAATCCGATGTTACACTCATTTATCTAGCTGCTCAAGAAACAAACTTCTTAAAAAAAAATTCTTCTTCTTTCTACATCATGCTAATCGAGATATATATTAGTACAATAGTATTACTACTTCCTTATAATTAGAAGAGCACTAAAGGAAATGACCTAGACTAAAGTGATAGTCAAATGTTTTAAAAGTTGTCGTTATGCGATTGTCATTACAAATCGCTTCTTTGCTTGCCCAGGAGTAGAACAAAAGAAAACCGGACACTTCGGTCTGAGAAAAGTATAAGTAGTTTACAATTGAAACCAATAATAGGAATATCTCGGAAAGGGTTACCTCCACAACAAAATGGTAAAGGATATGTTTTAATGGGATCTACTTTTTTGTGTAGCAATTTTTTGTCTATCTCTTACGGTTTAGTAGTAAAGCAAAATTCGAGAAAATTCATCCAGAGATCTTCGTAGCCTATTCCACGAAAATTCAAGATATTTATTTAGAATGTATCTATCTCTAAAATACAGAATTTTTATCAAAATTATTAGAATAATTTTTTGAGAAAATCAACATTTTCGAAAAGTTTTCCATGTAAAGGGTAATTTGTGTAGGGGGGATTATCTTGAATATCTTCGTGTCGCATACTTTAAAGATACTAAAACTAAATAAGAGTTTGGTATATAACGGGCTTTTCGTTTTTGAGCTATGCTGTCTACACACACGCGCGCGCGCGCACGCATGCAGAACATACACACAGATATTTTTCTACAAATGTTTTTTTCGGAGTCAGAGGACTCCAAAACATACGTTTCCGGTAAAATCTAGATATCAAAATAATGGGTGAAATACAATACCTTTTATATCCACTATGTACATTGTATAAGCGTGCTAAAGAAAGTAAAATTAATAATATCATGACTATAAAAAAATATTAATCCAAGTGTATATATGAAAACTAGGATTTAAATTATTTATTCTAGATAACATCAAGAAAACATGTATTAAGATTTAGGTTACCTCAAAATGAATTTCTCCTGGTAGTCTACCGGGAAAACACAAGACATTTGTGGAATAAAGTCATGCCGGCTAGAGCAATTCGATTGTTAGAGCAATTGAAGGCACCAAACGATGTGCTATGACATTGCATCTTTCAGTCTAGCTCTCTTGTCCAAATCAAGTTGTCAGTTCTATATTTGGTAGTTGTTGAAAGCAGCAACCAGGGAAAAATATATAGATCTTACCAGAGTAAAAATTGGAACACTTCAGTACCAACTGAAACTGCACACCACGACACCAATAAAATCTTTAACGGCAATTTGTACTATTTTCATATCAAAGTCTTTATATTTTTATCAGTCTTCAAGAAGTGCACAACAGTTTTCTGTTCTTCCTAAAGAGGCAGTGTTGGAAACAGCACCATGCAAAATTTGCTCTCATTTCTCCTTGTTGGTGAAATTAAATTAGAGATGTGAGTGTGTGGTTTCTTGGATAAGGGAACGAACAGTGTCAGTTGCCAGTCTTGACTAATAACCTGCCCCTGTGAGTGACGTAACAATCCGTGCAGGGCTACTCCGGCCGTTTCATGCATTTTAATGGCCATTCCTCCCTACTCGACTGTCAGCCAACATATGGGACCCACTGAACTGCACTTGAAAACTCGCTAGGAATTTTTTGATCGTCTTAAAGCGATATTCAACTCCGAGCATTCTTCTCGGTACCAATTTTCTCACAAATCAAACATGAATTTCAACACTAATTGTCATTATATTCTTTATACTGTGTTGTACTCTATGCTCAGTTTGCTTAACCATGAGGTAACGCTTGTGTTGTTTATATTAGTGATGGCCTGGGGTCACTTTCGACTCCAGGAATAGAATACAGGATATCCCAGAATGCAACAGTACAAATTAGCAGTATTGGAGAGGAGTCCAAGATAAATACTTAGCGATAGGGTACCTATGAGCTTGGGTTCTAAATTTTATGCTACATAAAATATAATAGCTCACCTCTGATGAAGCTACCATTAGCTGAACACTTGAATTTCAGAGAACAGTATTTAGCGCTATGGTTAGCGTGTGGGCATCGCGTTAGGATGAGGGAGTTGATGTCTCCAGTTTCCATTAGCATCTTTGTTTTTATACTGTCTGCTTTGTTTGAATTTCATAATGAACTGTTCATATTTTGGTGCGTTACTCAATATGATTTATTTGTAATGACAAATATATGTTATATATTATGTTCTCCATTGCATCTGGATGAGTTTCATTTAAAAATGTATTAAACACCAGAAGGGGTGCATTTCTCCGTGTCTCTCAACGCACACACACGGACCTTTTTGTGAAAATGCTTTTTTTTTTTGGACATAAGGGACACTAAAACATATATTTCCGGTGAAATCTTGGTATCGAATTTTTGGGTGGATTGCAATACCTTCTCTGTACACTATGTACATAGTGCGTATAGAGAAAATAAAAATAGTAACTATTCAAACTTTATTATGTTGCAAGTTTTATCATAAATGGAAATAAAATTATTTTTTATTGGATATGGAAAAAAACCAAACATTTTACTGGCATAGCTTTCTCTGCCTATTCTTACAAAAGCTCATTCTTCTTTCAACTTCATGCTCTTCAGAATAAACATTACGAAAATGGTCTTATTATTTAGTTCCTTATAAGAAGGGAAATAAGGGAGAACACTTGGTTAAAATAATAGTCAAACCTTTTAAACCTTTGTTACTATGTGAATAAAATTTGGTTCTCTTTGCAAGGCCAGGTGTAAAACAAAACAAAAAAAAACAAAAAAAAAACGAAAAAGGAATTAACAATTGAGAAAAGTCTTAAGTTTTTAAAATTATAAGCAGCAACGAGGAATATCTCAGAAACGGTTACTAACTCCACAAAAAATATATATGGCACAAATTGCGTTTTAACCTGATGCACACTGTGTGTGTGTGTTTTATCTCTCTCTTAGGTTAACTGGTTATTTAAATATAATCTAGGGGCCATTCTCAGAAAATTCAAGCTATAAGTTTTATTTACCATGCAAATATATTTAATTTGCGGCATTTTAATCAAAATCGTTAGACTGATTTTTAGGAAAAGTTTTTGAATTATTTTCTATGTAAAAAGAAGTAGGGGTGGTGGATTTTCTTGAAAATCTTCGAGTCACATCCCTGGAAGATGTCAACTTTATCAAGTTTGATATTTTACTCACTTTTGGTTACTGCGTTATCTTTTTTAGGGACATATACCTACACTCCTGCACAAGGACCTTTTCTTAAAATCTCTTTTTTATACAAAGGACTCTAAAACGTGTATTGCCGGTGAAATGATGGCATCAAATTTTTGGGTGAAATGCAAAGTAGAAATGAATTTTGAGAGTACTTAAATGCACATTTCAAATCCTGGTTTTAATCCAAACTTAGAATTTAAATTCAGCGTTTAAAATTTAGGTCACGTTTACTAAAAAAAAGCATGTGTGAGAAGAAAGTGAAGATAATTCCAATCTGAATTTCAATAAAAAGTCTTATATTTACACCGAAATGTTTACCAGCTACTTCTCAAGCATTTTGAGGAATGAGTGAAATAACCAATCTAAAATTGGCTTGACTGTATATTTTGGTGGAAAAAGCTATGAAAATATCAGCTAAGCGATAGAATTGCGCCCAGAAAAGGTCTAGAACTTTATTAATTAGAAGCTAGAGAATCCAGTTAATAACAATAAAAACAAAATTAAAAATGACATTTTTGGGCAACTTTTATATATATTTTCCATTATTATATTATTTATATACTGCTTACCTTATTTTTAATTTCTCTAAACATACTATATACATAGTGTATAGAATAGGTGTTGCATTTCACCCAAAATTTCAATATCGGAATTGCACCGGACACATCAATGAGGTCTATTGATTTTTAGAAAAAAATGGTTGTGTGTGTATGTGCGTCTGATAACTCAAAAACGGACGCCTACCCAAAACTATCCTTTACATGGAAAGCTTACGAAAATATTGATTTTCTCAAAAATGTCTGTAACGATTTCGATTAAAATACTTAACTATATTAAAGATAATTACGTAGGTAACTAATAAAATATATATCTGAAATTTCTAGTGATAATCTCTGAATGACTTGCAAAACTGTTAAACTGTAAAAGACAGGCAAAAAGCTAGTACGTACATCCCATTAAAACATAGTATTTATGTCATATACATTTTTGTAGGGTTAATGATTTCCAAGATATTATTGTTATTCTTCTCACTTTTAAACTACTAAACTTTTCTCGTACGGGAAGTCATCTTTCGTAACATCTCTTGTTTTACACCTGTTCATCCAAAAGAGAAGCGAATTTCAATTGCTCAGATAGTGGGCAGCTTTTTAGATATTGGATTGTCGCTTTATCCCAGTGTACCCCCTTATTGCCCTTCTATTTAGAAGGAAGCAGCTAATAAGACAATTTCTGTTACGATTTATCTCAATTATCATATAGATAAAAGAACAATTTTTTGTAATAATAGTGTGTTTGCAGAACCACAGTGAAAAGCATGTGAATGGAACACATCATATTGTTTTTGTTTTTTTTTTTCATTTAACATCCTTTAACATTTAAGGTCATATCTGGGGCGTTGCATTAGAAGCAACTCGTTGTCTGTAGGTTCTTTACTTGGATATAAACAGACACACACATATTCACTCTCACATACATACTTCCAGACTCTGTGAGTCTATAGGAAATAATTGTGATTGAAGAAAAATTCCCCGCCCCAGCCTGGAATCAAGCCCGGGACCTCCGGTTTAGAAGTCGGCTCGCTGACCATTCGACCACGGTGGCAGTCCATATTGTTTGGTTTTACATTTTTTTTGTGTTCCTAATATCAGATACCTCAGGACGCAAGTAAAGCGTTTCTGGTCTTGGGTTTATTAGGAGAACATGTCAGCCTTATACTGTATTTGCGTATTTATATTCTATATAGATGTGTACGTTTCATGACTTTCTGAATATACGGTGAATAGCAACTTGCTTGTGCGTGACTGATCCTGGTGCGCAATTCGACAGCAGAACAAATTAAGACAGAACAGATTAATTAAAGCTGACAGTGATGGAAAGTTTGCGTGTAGATACACGTAAACAGTAGTATTTAATTTAAAATTTATTTCTAATACTTAATAAAGGTCGTAGTAGGCAATTTAAAGATAATTAAATTGAACTTGTTCAATTATAGAACTGCCTAAGACTAATCAAAAGACATTTAAGGTTATGTAGAGCTAAGTTGCTGCCTTTTAAATTTGCTCCCCCAGTTCTTTTTCGGAGACTTAAAGAAGTTTGCTTCATTTTTACGGGGACAAAAATTACTGAAACTTTGGAGACGTAGAGTCAACACTGAAAACATACTTTAAATTTCGGCGTGTCAATTAATAATCATGAACTTGTCAATTTCTAACTTCAGCCAATACTCAGTGGAAAAAGACTTCCATTTTAATATCTGAAATTCATATTATTTTATTGTAAAAATAACATTTTTCATTTTAACTTTTTTACTTCTAGTCAAATTTCTCGTATGCATCAACATAAGCGGGGTTCTGCTGTGGCGTTTGGATGCCTGGAGAAAATACAATAAAAAGTTAATATTGTTCTATATATTTAGGAAGATATTCATATTTTTGGGATTTATTTATTTTATTCTTATTTTCTTATATATCTACATCGAAGGTTGAAGCTTTTATGTGGTTGAAGCTAAACAGATTTAGTAGACTTTCTGACTTTTACCTTATTTGAAATATATTAAACCTCTGGTAATAACTGAGAGATGTTACACATGAACATACAATTACATTTTTGAAAAACTGCCTTTCATAGATCTGATTTCATTTATGAAAATGTGTTATAGATGAAATCACTACACGGTGATTCAAACAGACTAGAAACATTTATATACACATTTTTTTAATATTCAAAACTGTGTACAAATTTGTTAGGCATACAAATACAATTTTGGTTCTCATAGGCAAAGGATAATCTGAACATACGTAAACTTAAACGTAGATTTTGAATAAGGCAACATAACAGCGGAGATAAAATAATTACTTAATGAAAAGCAGGGATTTGACAAAGGATCTCCAGTTCAAATCCAATTTTGGTATTGATTTTTTCAGTCTGGCTCTATCTTTCCAATCCCTGTCCTACACGCGGCTAGTATAGAAGATAAATTGTCTGTTACCTATTGGCGTTGTTCTTTCTTGTTTATTTATTTAATTATTTTCACTTTCTTTATTAGATATAGTAATAAGGAAGAATTTCACCCAAAAATTCTGTGTTAAGATTTCAACGAAAAGGCAAGTTTGACATCTCCTGAATCCAAAGAAAACGTTTTAATAAAAATATCCGTTTGTCTGTTTACAGCTTAAATAAAACAAATATGTTAAATTCTAAACTTCAATGCTTCTATAATTGAATCTGGCCACCCCCAACTATCCTTTACAAGGTGAATTTTGGAGAATATGATTTTTCTAAAAGAATGACCCCACTAATTGATAAAAATACTACACATATAAAACATTTTTATGATAAAATATATATCTTGAATTTTCTAAAAATGGTCTCTGAGCTCGTCTTCATTCCAAATGACTTTCATGCAGATAGTGGTAAATCTTAAGAATAGACATCAGCATAACCACAAGCATTTAAACCTCGTCAAAATACACATTTTCGTGAAATACCAGTTTCCCATTTGCGTTGTTATTGCTTCGAATTTTAAAGAGTTTATATTTTTTATATGGAAAGTAGTTATTCATTTTAATTGCTCCTGATCATGCAAAGAGAAGCGAATTTCAAAACCATCACACAGCGACCAGCTTTGAAAAGATTTGAAAATCGCTTCTGACCAGTATATTCCAGTATATTTTTTCTACTATTTTTGCAAAGGAGAGGAGCTAAAACCTAAAACATTTTTACTAACATGAAAATACGCGAATCCTTTCACCTGACAGTGCTTCATTGGGAACTGGACACACTTATTACTTTCTCTAGCCCCATATGTACAATGTACATAGGGATAGAGAAGGTATTGTAATGCACCCAAAATTCGATACCGAGATTTCACCGGAAATATATGTTTTGGAGTCCCCTGAGTCCGAAAAAAACATTTTTTTTTAAAAAAAAAAGTCCGTGTGTGTGCCGGTGGACAGCATAGCCAAAAAACAAAAAGGCCATTAAATACCAAACTTGGTATTTAGGTTTAGTACCTTCTATGGATGCGACACGAAGATTTTCAAAAAATCCCCCACCACAAATTACCCTTTACATGGAAAAAATTTAGAACATTTGATTTTCTTAAAAATGGCTCCAACGATTTTGATTAAAATCCCGTATATTAAAGCTATTTTTGGGAATAGCCGTTGAAAACCTCTTTATTATGGATGAACTTTGCTGAATTTTGCTTAACTGCTAAACCGTAAGAGTTAGAAAAAATGTACGACACAAAAAAAATATACCTCATGACAAAGTACACAATTTTTGTCCTTATGTTTTTGTTGTAGAGGTAACCGCTTTCGAGATATTCCTTGTTATTGGTTTAAATTGTGAGGCACTTAAACTTTTCTCACACAGGAAGTGCCTTTTTTCTTTTGTTCTACTCCTGGCCAAACAAAGAAGTGATTTGCAATGACAATTGTATAACGATAGCTTTTAAAACATTTGGCAGCCACTTTAGCATAATGCATTCCCTTATTCCTTTCCACTCATATGAAACTAAGTAATTACCTTCTGCTAGCATTTATCTTGATTAGCATTGTGTACAAAGAATAATAATCTTTTGTATGAGTTTTGTAGAGCAGCTAGAGAAAGTCATGTGAGTGTAACACCTCAGACTTTTTTTTCTCTAAATTGACAAAATAGACGGCTTACTGGTGAGGTTAAGATTGCTGCTATACCTATCGTTTTTGAGACGATCCCCCACAGATTCTCCATGGGATTTATACCTCGGCTGTTGCTCCTAATACATAAGGATGAAAACTGACCCGTTTCGCAATCTTGATTTACTTTTCGTATATATTGGCGGTGAATATTAATTGTTGGCGAACACCACAATTGCATTTTATCACTCGAAGTTGTCTGCATTTTATAATATATAGCACGAAAATTCTGATGTGTTCCATTGACATGATTTTATCTAGCTGTCCCACAGATAAGCTTTCATTACAAAAGATGCTTCTTTTATTTACTTCATGCTAATCCAGATAAGTAAATTTCTGCTAATGTTTATTACTTGCTTCTTTGTAAGTAGAATGTAATTAAGGGAATGCAGTAGGCTAAAGTAATAATCAAGTCTTTTAAAAGGTGATGGCAATGAGAAACAATTGAAACTCGGTTCGCCCATGCATTCCCAGGATTGACTTCCCACTGGAGATAAAGTAGTTTAACATTGAAACCAATAACGAGGAATATTTTTAAACGGTTAACTCTACAGAAATATTTATGACATAAATTGTGTTTTAATGAGACCTTTTTTGTAGTAAGCTTTCTCTCTCTCTGTCTCACGGCTTACGGGTTACAGAAAAGTCACCAACAATGAAGAGGTCTTCAGGGGCTATTCCAAGAAAATTCAATATATACGTTTCGTTTGTCATGGAAATATCTTTATAACATGGTATTTTAATCAAAATCACAAGAGTCAAGATTTGAGAAAATCAAAATTCCCGAAAAAAGTTCCATGTAAAGGATAGTTGGGGTGAGGGGATTTTCCTGAAAATCTTTGTCACATTTTTGGTATACACTGAACCCAAATACCAAGTTAGGTATTTATACGACCTTTTGTTTTTAAGCTATGCTGTCCAAAGACACACACACCGACCTCTTTCTTTAAATGGTATATTTGGGGGCCCCAAAATATGTATTTACGGTGAAATCTCAACACCGAGTTTTTGAGTGGAATACAGTGGGTCTCTATCAACTATGTACGTACATTGAAAAATTAATAATAATCAACTATTTGTTTCGAGTCCAGCAGTCTGCATGCATCCTTAAAATATAAAGTCTCTAACTTGTGAAGTGCTTTTCAATTAATATATTCATCAATTATTAACATAATATACCGTTCATAATAGAATAACTAAATGAATGACTGTTTTAATACTAATGAAGAATATCCCAATGAATTTGAACCATCCGCTTGAGTAATGTTTTAGAAGACCACATTACATAAATGTAAAAAAGGTTAAGTTTATGTTGGAAAAGTAGAATCGGACGGAAAAATTCAATGCAATAACGTTGAATATGAGATTCGTATTAAGGATCTTCCGATTTCCGTCTGGTTATTCTCACCAAGTAAGTTACGAGTACCATGAAAATATTCTGACACGATGGTAAATCCTGACTCTCAGTTTTTCCGATAAACCTCGAGCAGATGTCAAATTCATTTTACTTTATGACTCTCAATGGCGAATTAAAAAGTTGCAAGTATTTCAAATCTCGGGCTTCATAGTCCAATCATTATTACGTTGGTAATTGTTCAGTTACACAAGCAGCTTAGTTGCTTAGAACAGGCTTGTCCAAATTGAACGAGGGTAAGGCCTACTAGCTTATTCCACTCCGTGTGAAGCGTTGAGGACATGCCGCTATGTAACGTAATGGACTGTTCGTAAACACAAATCCTTTCTCGTCTGATTCTGCTGTTCTCTTTTTTCCCCTCGGTAACGTGTTTTTATATGGAAGAGTCAATCGATATCTGCTGCTAAAGATGAAGTTCAGGTCTTTGATAGATCAACTAAATGATCGCCGCATAATTTACTGCGATACTGGTTTCCAATATAGTTAATTTTAGAGAAGCTTTGCCCGCAAATGTATGGGGGTCAAACATTCACATTAAATATTACGCAAATAATCGTAATTTGGAAAATAAATCCTTCGGAAATGATTAAATAGCTCTTAACGTCTTTCGAACATTTTATATTCGTACAATTCAGGAGAGCAAGTAGGTCCCTTTGCAGTTGATGTGGAGACACCAAAAATGCATGAAAATAATACTTCTTGCGTTGAGAAGCTACCGAACTCTGTTCGTATGTATGACAGTACGTGTGACTCGCCAACATTTCCCCCACCTTTACTGGATACCGGGGAAACGATTCCTGGTGTCCGTACTGCGCAAAGGTTATTTTTGGACATACTTAGATTAAGACTAATATTTCCTACCACGGTAAAGATAATGGTTACCGGAAGTAACAAAAAGTATACATACGGGATATTTAAGATATAGTGGAACAAATAAACGTCAATTAAACCCTTGGAGTATTCCATAATTATTTCAAGATCAGAGCAAAACTGTGGCAAGAGATACTTATAGTAAAAACATATTCTGCGAATATTTGAAGAAGTAATTTTGAAAGATATTGGTGAAGTACATTATGGGGAATGTATTGTGCACTCGCGTGCATAAAATGTAAGCCATTTTCCTAGATTAAAAAAGTTTCCACATTCAGTTGAGCAAACTTTGGCTGCTTCCAGCCCGTATAAGTAAATAAACAGAAACATAAAAACTAACCAGTGAATTATGTCATATGTGAAATTTAGGGGAAGTTGCATGTCGCTTCTAGGAAAGGATTTTCTACTACTGGTACCAAGGAAAGCATATACCAGCTATAAAATAATTCAGCCTTTTGTGGAGAAGACGAATTATTTGAATGTGCCATTAAGCTGGGCACCAGCTAAGCTTGCATATATGGGAGTTTTCATCAACGACAGTAGATGCAGGTTGAAGTTACTGCTCTTATTGAATGGGCATAACATAACCAATATTAAAACAATTGGGCAAAAATTATTTTTTTTTGGGAGGTGGACCTTTGTTTCATTTTACTTAATTCACCCTCATCAACCAATCCAATTCACTCCGGTAGTGTAGCATGAAAATACGAAGTTTAAGTTTTATGATATCTTCTTACAGCTCGGCCATATTTTAGAGGGGTAGAGCACCCGGCTCTAGAATTATGCTCACCAAAAAGAGGTGGTCATGTTTGTAGTGCTGAGGAATAGAGTTGCCTAGTACCAAAATAAAAAGCTCCGTGTCATTGCGACCATATTTTGAGAACAAGCGTATGCGTAGCTGAGACTTGAACCTGTGGCAGAATGAAAAAAATAATTGGAGCCAATTATCGACGCGTTAAGCGCCTAAGTAAATAAGAGAGAGAAAATAGATAAAGTTTACTAAACAGCCAACTAAAACTTAATGTGAGCAGAAAGAAATCCAACGCTCAATCCATCGACTCTTACTTTTATGCCTGCTTAGGAGGAATCTTTCTTTCTTTTAGAAAGTGGCGGAATAAGTGATTAGTTTTCGACAAAGTTATTAAATCGGAAAATACATTAAGCGACCTATGGAAGCGAGTACGACAGTTACCAAGGAGAAGAACTTTTATATAAACTGTGCTGGCAAATAGTTACCAAGATAACTGTTCATATTCACTATTATAAATACAAAAACCAATTCTTATGCTTTGGCAAAACAATGCAATTACAAGGGCACCGACAAAGTTAAATCCCTTGTTTTGTTATGTTAATCTAGTCATTATTTTTTGCAATTATTTATGTTATATAACAAATTGCCACCAAAATATATGAAAATAGTTTTTTCATATCCGAAGTTTAATTACTAAAGCAAGAAACATATAGAACAATTCCTCTACCAATCGTAAACTTAAAATACGTGATTTAACCTATGAAAGTATATTACGTATACAAAAGACAAAATATTGCATGCTCCCAGAGCACTGAAGGAGGTATGTTCTTGCTTTCACGTAGTTGTTCGCACTGTGTACACTAGGCGCTTCGTAGAAGCATCCAGGCATATTTGCTCTCTTTTCTTTACTCAAAGTTGGTGACCTCTGCTCATACCGAATGAATAATGCCCATATTCGGCATGAAAGCGACATATTAAATCACCCTTTGTATTCACATTTTTTTTCAGCAACTTAAAACCACCCATTCCTCAAACTATTTCCTGAACAATGCCCAAAGAACACCCTGCCTGTGTTCCAAGAGATTTCCGGGTTGTTTGTTTGGCGCCCATAATCCAACAGGTCGGACATAACAAAACGCTTGCGCCGCTCTTTGCCAAAACATCGACGGGAACAAAATACTTTTCTTTATTTATGTGCGCAATACTGCATTCTCTGTGAAGCTTCCAGAAGTAACCTTCTGTCTGTGATACATATTTCATGGTGAATACAAGACGGCGGAAGGGGTGGGGGTTGCAAGCGCAATGCGGAGCCCGCCGTCGCCGCCGTCATGAGGGGGTGGGTCCAACAAAAAATGTAGCGAGGGGCGGTTCAACTGGATTATCTGTAGATATGCATGGTGCTACAACAGCTCCTGCCGAGAGATACGCCGCTATGGTGGACCTTTTCAGCAACACGGTACCTACAAATTGAAAAACTTAATGCATTTAAGTTTCTGCACTGTCGGCTATCGAAGATTTACAGACGTCTAGTTGTAGAGCGAAGTATGAATTTATCTTTTCAATATTCCCAAAAACTACTGAAACATTTTGGAGCATTTGTAGCCCCTGCAGATCTCTCTTATACTTACAATCTAGTTAAAATGTGACGGTTTCAGCATTTTCATTTTATCTATCACCTACACGAAATACTACATTCAACCCCAAAAAAATTGATGACACAATAAGAAACGCATTGTTTGTGTATGCGTGTGTAAACATTGCAGCCCATTTAAAAGTCGTTTAATAAAAAATTTTGTATTGAAACTTAGCATCTTAGGTGGAAGTGACACTAAAACGTACATGAAAAAGTCTATGTATACTTCATTTGTTTTTCAAAACATAAAAATTATAATCTAAATATATATTTAATGTATTTGCATGAAAGTGAAATGTACATACTGATTTTTGTGAATAGCCTAGGAAGTTGTGTCCATTTGGAAAGGCTTTTATAATACTAGTTAAAAACCAGCTATGGGTGTCAATTCTCCATTTGAGGAGAGTAAGCCGGTGAAGACGAAGAAAAGAAGGTTAAGGAATGGACAGTATCTTACTACGCTAAAATGAAGAATCCGTTAAACTTACAAGAATGCTGCTGCTGCTGCTACTACTGCTGCTGCAATAGTAATATTATTGTAGTAATAGTAATATAGCAGTAGTAATAATTATTAATAATAATAATAGTAATAGTAATACATTTCCATCCCTTATATCGGCATATAATTATTAGACCACCATTACACGAATTAAGCCATGCTAACAATTTTATCTCGGAGAAAAGTCATCACACTCCGCCGGATTTGAACCCGCAAACCTAGGTGTTAGTCGTAACTAACTAATCACGCAGGGCAATATTATGATGATGAGTTGCTAAGCAGTTACCAGAGATCTAATTCATCCTCTTCCCTTAAACCCTTTGCTTCCGTCTACTTCTTGCTCCTTTCCAACGTTATCTTGGTCTACCTCAGTCGTTTCTTCCTCTAACCTCCAGTTTAAGGATCTTCTTTGGTACTTCGTTCTCTTCCTTTTGCGTCCTCGATCTCTACCCATTACAGGCATCATGGTTGGGATGCAGTACTGGAAGGTGGGACGTGGTTAGCACCCCGAATCCCTTATGTAATCTACGCAACCTGGAGCTGCTATTTTTTCTCAAGTAGCTCTCCAATTGGCTCCTCAAGGACCTCATGAGTCTGAGTGCACCTCGTACCAGATGTCTCAGCCGGAGAAAATCCCCACGCCGGTACCGGGAATCGAACCCGAGACTCCTGCTTGGTAAGCAGCCACGCGCCAAAGAGAAGATCACATACAGAATCTAGCGTTGGTTAAATAAATATATTAGCTTGGAAGAGATATATATTTTTGCAAACTAAGATAATAGTCGTTTTTCTGCACTCGGTTAATCACGAATAAAAATAGACAATGATAAATGTTAATTCTTAGCATATATCAAGTCTATTTAAATTTCTTGAAAAACAAACGTTTTTGAAAACGCAAGCATTTTGTAAGATAAGTTTAATGTAAAGGAATTTTCACAAAGCTTTGAGATATTTTAAAATGTTGACTTTGTGTCATATTATATTCATTGTTAAATGAATTAAAAAACCCAATTACGTACAATATAAGTACAATCTAAAATACTAAACTCATCTTCATGTTAATTATGTAATTGTTTCGTGAATATATTGCATACATATTTAGAAAATACTTTCCTATTATAGGCGTTTTGCTTTCTTGTAAGAAGCAGGGAAATAAGGGAATCACTAAGCTAAAGCGATAGTCAATTTTTTTAAAAGTTGGTTGCCATGTACTTGAAATCCGTTTCTTAGCGTTGCCAGAAATTGAAAACTTCCCGTGAGAGAAAAGTTTTTAGTATTTTAAAACTAAAACCAATAACAGGAATATCGAAAAAGTGGTCCACTCCACGAAAACAGTATATAACATAAATTGTGTGTTTTAATGAGATCTACATTTTTGTGTAGTAAGTTTTTGTCTATCTCATGATTTACTAAATTCATAAAAATTCATCCAGAGTGAAGACCTTTTCAGAGGATATTCCCGGAAAATTCAAAATACATATTTTATTTGTCATGTAAACATCTTTAACCTACGGTATTTTAATAAAATTCATCAGAGCCATATTTGAGAAAGTTAAATTTTTCGAAAATTTTTCCATGTAAAGGGTAGTGTGGCTTGGGGAAGATCTTCCTCAAAGCTTGGCGTCACATCCTTGGAAAATACTAAACTTATACACTAAGTTGTGTTTTACCAAGTTTTCATTTTTGAGTTATTGCGTTCACAGAAATATAGTCCTTTTTATAAAAATGCTTGTTAAATATTATACAGGGGACCCTAAAACGTGTATTTGTGATGAAATCTTGGTACCGATTTTTTTTTGAATGGAGTGAAATACTTTCTCTATCTACGCAGCGTGTAGTGTGTAGAGGAAGTAAAAATCAACTTTCTATTTTTTCCAAAACGCTGAAAAAGCGCTTCAATGTCCCCTTAAACTGTTAAATCTTGTATAAGACACTCTGCTTCACACTACTGTTAAGAGGAACGGTGGTAATGTAGTGGCGCACCATACTGTTGTTTCAAGAACACCTTGTCCTCTTACAGCATAAGAGCGTGCTTAGCGCTCTGACTTTAGCAGAAAAGAAGCACTGCATGTAACGTAGGGCTTGAGTGCAGTGCTTGCTTATAGTAGTTCCCTGCTGCCTCATTGACGACGGAACTTCCCAGTGAGAGAGTTTGCTTTCAAACAAACTCTCCCGAACCATGGACTTTCAGACGCCTCCACCCCTATTACTGCAATAATTAGAGAGAAATGAAGGTCTCCCATTATTTTACATCTCGTCCTGCTAGCAGATCAATTGTAGACAGACACACACAGACTCTCAGAACTAACTTTTCCGCTTAAAGTGGTACGCAAACAAGTCGTTAAAAACTTGACATTCAACTCCTCTCCAGTTCCCTTGTTAAACGTGTATAACTAGTTGACACCTTCAGAACTGGTATTACCGAGCCAAGTGGTAACATTTTACAACGCCATATAATGCGATGGACTTTGTCGATGATGCGCTAGCTAACTTCGAGTTTAGGGACAACTCAAGAGCAGCCAAGTTATATCTCCATGAGGGGACTGAAGTTTCAAATCAGTTACTCTATCCTTGTTCACTACACGTCATATTTTACTCCGATAAAAGCTTTTTATATCTCTCTCGAATAATTCAGGAGGTATACAGCGGAACAATGAGCATTGAGTTTAAAACAACTCCGATTGTTTCAATCACATAACTTTTTCTAGCTATTCCACAAACACATTTTTCTTACAGAAAATTATACGTTTATTTATGCCATACTAATCTAGATAAACATTAGCAGAATTATTCTGATTATTCGTTCTCTTGTAAGTAGACAGTAAATAAGGGAACACATTAGGCTAAAGTGATAGCCAAATCTTTCAAAAGCTGTCGCTATATGGAACAATGTTGTTTGGTTCACTTTGTACGGTCCCGCTTGAAAAAGTGAATTAGCTCAAAATTAAAACAAATAACAATGAATGACAAGATCTATATTTTTTGTTTAATAAGTTTTTGTCTATCTCTTATAATTTAGCTGCTATTAAAATTCTGCAAATCTCAAAAAGAAAAAACAACTGTTCAGAGGCTATTCCCAGAAAATTCAGGACATGCGTTTTATTTGCTACGTAAATATCTTTAATATGCGACATTTTAATAAAATTGTTAAGCATTTTTTAAAAACTAAAACATTTTGAAAATATTCCTGTAAAGAGTAGTTGGGAGTGGAGAATTTTCTTGAAAATCTTCGTATTGCATCTTTGCAAGATACTGAACTTAAATACCAAGTTTGGCATTTAAGGATACTTTTCGTTTTTGAGCTGTGCTGCCCACATACACACACACTCACTGACAGACACATATGGACGAAAATTTTCTAAAAATGCTTCTTTTTTTTATTCAAGGGTCTTAGAGCATATTTTTCCGGTGAAATCTCGGTATCGAATTTTTCAGTGCAGTGCAATAACTTCTCTATACACAGGTAAATGGAGCATGTAGAGAGAGTAAAAACAAATTTATGTATTCCATCCAGATGACTTTCTCTATAAACAACCGTTACAAAAGTTTATTCCGTTATCCACGTCATGGTAATTGAGGTAATCATTAGCAGAAATGGTTGCATTGGTTCATTCTAAGTAGAAAGGAAATACGGTAATATACAAGACTAAAACGATACACAAATCTTTTGAAAAAAAAAACCGGTTGCTAGGTGAAACAATTCAAGTTCTGTTTGCTTTCCATGCCAGGAGTAAAACAAAAGAAAGATGAAACCAAAGAGAAAAGTTTTAGTAGCTTAAAATTTAAATCAATAACAAGAAATATCCCGGAAACGGATAACTCTATAAAAGGAAAAATGTATATGGCATAAATTGTGTGTTTGAAGATATCTACATTTATTGTTAGTTTTCTCTATCCCTTACGGTTTACCAGTTATACAAAACTCAACCAGAATGAAGAGGTCTCCAGAAGCTATTCCCAGAAAATGCAATATATACATTTTGTCTTGTACGTATCTTTAATATACCGCATTATACTCAAAATCGTAGGAGCCATTCTTAAGAAAAACAAAAATGTTTAGATATTCTCACGGATCTCTTTCTAAACTGGCATTTTATTCAAGGGACCTCAAAATATAATTCCGGGAAATATCGACATCAAATCCTTGGGTGGAGTACAATACCTTCTCTATCTATTATATGCCTAGTACATATACATAAAGTAAAAAAGGCTTATGTGCTACATTCACATAACTTTCTCTATCTATGCTGCAGGAAACTACTCTTAAAAATCTTATTCTTCTATCTAGTTTATGTTTAACAAGAAAAAAAAATCTGATGTGCTCCATTCACATAAATTTATGTACATCTTTGTAACAAATTGTTATTAATATGCCTATTCTTTTATATGTTTAATGCGAGAACATTAGCAGAAACGGTCTTATTACTGAATTCCTTTATAAGTAGAAGGGAAATAATTAAATACACTAGGCTAAACCGACAGTTAAATGTTTTAAAATGTGGTTGCTGTGGGAATGAAATCCCTTTCTTTGCATGGTCAAGATGACAAATTCCCGTATGAGAAAAGCTTTAAGTATTTTAGAACTGAAATCAATAACAAGGAATATCTGGAAGAAACGAACTCCACGAAAAAAAAATCACTTGACATAAATTGTGTGTTTTATCATGATCTGCATGTTTGTGTAGTAAGTTTTTGTCTATCTCTTACAGTTTACGAGTTATGCAAAATTCAATAAAAACCATCCAAAAAAAATAGGTTTTAGTCGCTGTTTCCTGAATATTCAATTTATTTGTCATTTAAATATCTTAGATATAAGAGATTTTGATCAAAATCTTTGGAGCCCCTTCTGACAAAATCAAAAATTTCGAAAGTTTTTCCATGTAATCTGTAAATTGGGGTGGAGGAATTTCCTTGAAAATCTTCGTGTCACATCTTTGAAAGATACCAAACTTAAATACCACTTGAGCTAAGCTGTCCACAGACACACACATGCACACACACACACAGGAACCTTTTTCCAATAATGCTTTTTCTTTTTTGGATTCAGGGGGACCAAAACATGTATTTCCGGAGAAATCTCGGGATTGAATTTTTGGGTGAAATGGTAGTGCTGAGAAAGTAATTAGTATAAATGGTTTTATTACGATTTTATTTTCTTGTCCATGGGGAGCAAAGAAAACTAAAGCAATAGTCAAATCTTGTAAAAGCGGATTTATATGTAATGTATTCAAATTCAAAAAAATATGAGAATACTACCCATTTGAGAAAAAATATATGTATATATCATAAATTCTGTATGTTGAGTTCCACATTTTTTATAAGTTCTTTTATCCATGTCAGTTATGCAAAAGCCATTCAGAATGAAGACGATTTCAGAGCTATTCACAAGAAATTAAAAAAAAACTCATTTTGTCATAAAATATCTTTAATATTCGGTATTTTAATCAATATCGTTTGAGACATTTTTGAGAACATCAAAATTTTCTTAAAAATCTTGGTAACGCATCCTTAAATACTAAATTTGTTATTTAGCATATCTTTCGTTTTTCAGTTAAGCTGTTCACGCACACTCACGGACCGTTTTTTAACTTTTTTTTTTTAACTCAGGGGACCTAACACCTTTATTTCCAATGTAATTTCTGTATTAAATGTTCGGCTGAAATGCACTACCTTCTCTACCTATACACCATGTATTACGAACGATGTAGGGAAGCTGAAAAGATAAAAATAAAGGCATAAGTAATATTCATCGTGGCTTTATGCAAATATAATTTCAAACTATTATTTTGGATGGGCAAAATGGGGGTCAAAAGCGGGCCTATAACCTAAGCTATGAAGTAAAATACATTGAACTAATTAAGATACTCTGGGTATATAACTTTGCGTTGTTAAAAATTGTATTTAACGTAAAGTACTGTGCCTACGATAAAAAAATATATACAGACTGTTAGGGGCATCCATGTAGGTACTAGTATTGGTAACTAAGAATAATATCATGCACAATACATCAACATTTGCTTCGAGTGCGGAATTATAAATTTACATATTAAGAGTAGTATGTTTTCAGGTTGGTTAGTACCTCCAAAGTAGGCGTGGCATACGCTAGACATTCTTGTTATTTCACCTTGAGCCGGCGGATGAGGAGGAGTTATTTTGAGTGGGCGGGCCTTGCTATAAGGAATGTTGTGTCGGAATTGAGTTTGAATGCTTTCTGCAAGGGCAGATTACGTATTCAGGTGTAAAAATAGGAAGCAAAACGGATGGTCTATACTGAGAGATGTTGTTCATTTTGCCGCATAGTTAAGGCCATGCAAAACATATCAGGTGGTAAATTGTGATTTGTTTTTGAAAAATTGTTTGAAGGCGGTAAAAAGTAACACACCAAAGTGGATACACACCAAGATAGTATTTATTAAAATATTTCTGCCTATACCACCTAACACCCAGTATATATTAAATAAAGGGGAAATTACAACTTACAGAAAGACAAAAAAAGAAAAAAAAACTAAATGTCATTTTTGTAACCTTCAGCATTTAGCCTCCCATTAGAAAGTTTACAATATGTATGGAAAGGTATTTTAAAATAACATTTAATGCCTTTAAATATACAAAAAACAAAGTTAATAAACTATTATGATGTAAACACCTTTTAAAATATTATGAGAATTAACCCAAACTTTGAAAAATTATCATGGAAGTGATGCAGCCATTTAAAACAAACTAAGTTTTAGGAAAGAGTTACAAGTATTTGTTCCTTTTTATACTTTCTCTATACGTACTGTGTACATAGTATATTGAGAAGATATTGTATTGCACCCAAAAATTCGATACCGAGATTTCACCGGAAATAAATATTTTGAAATACCCTAAATCCGAAAAGCATTTTTAGAAAAACGTCAAGTGTGTGTGTGTGTGTGGGGGGGGGGCAGCATAGTTCAAAAACGAAAATACCATTAAATATCAAACTTGGTATTTAAGTTTGCTATCTTCCAAGGATACGACACGAATATTTAAAAAAGAATCCCTACCCCAAGATACCCCTTAAATGGAACATTTTTCGAAAAGTTTGATTTTCTCAAAAATGGCTCTTATGATTTCGATTACAATCTCTTATATTTAAGTATTTGTGTGTCACATAAAATGTATATCTTGAATTTTCTGGGAATAGTAACTGAAGAGATGTTTATTGTGGATGAATTGTGCGAAATTTTGAATAACTGGTAAACCGTAAGAGATGGACAAAAACGAACCTCACAAAAAAGTACAGCTCATTAAAACTCACAATGTATGTTACAAACCTTTTTTTTTTCGTGGATTTGACCGTATTTGAGATATTCCTTATTGGTTTCAGCTTTAAAATACTTATACTTTTCTCATACGGAAATTTGCAACTCATGTCCATACATACAAGGATAATTCACTCACACAGTAACTAGCTTTTAAAGGATTTTACAATCGATTTAGCCTATGATACTCCCTTAATTCCCTTCTACTTACAAGGAAGTAGGTAATAAGACCCTTTCTGTGAATTTTTTCTCGATTAGTATTAAGTAAGTAAAAGAATGAACTTCTAAAGAATAATTGATTGCAGAGACTGGAGAAAGTCATGCTAATTGAACTAATCAGAGTTTTTTAAAATAAGATATTTTAAACTTGTTTCCTGTTTCACATTTATTCTAAATTTCTGTTGCGTTCGTATTTGTTTGCCTTATTTAATTACTACTACACATAGACCTGTATAGACACACAAATACATAAACGGCATTTTTGGAAAAGGTGTGTGCGTGAACAACTCTAAAATCAAAGTCTGTTAAATACCAAAACTCGCATTTAAGTTCAGCATCTTTGGGAAAAGTGTTACGAAGATTTTTAAGCTTTACGAAAATGTCTCAAAAATGGCTAACGATGTATATTAAAATAACATCTATTTACGATATTTTCATTCGAAATAAACTATATATTTTGAATATTCTGAGAAGAGTTTCTGAAGCCCTCTTCATTCTGCGACTTTTTTATGTAACCGTGAAAGATAAACAAAAGCTTGCTCCGTAAAGCATCAGAAGTGTCCCATTCACATGACTTTCTCTACATCTCTACAATAAATTATTGTTAAAAAGTTTATTCTTCTATTCACTTGAAGCTAATCGATAAAAAATTAACAGAAAGGGCCTTATTATTTGTTTGCTTGTAAGCAGACGGGAAATAAAGTTGACAAATTCCCGTATGAGAAAAGTATAATTAATTTAAAACTGAAACCAATAACAAGGAATATCTCAAAAACGGCCAACACCACGAAAAAAGTGTATGTAACATAAAGTGTGTGTACATTTATTACGTACATGTAAGTTTTTGTCTATTTCTTACAGTTTAACAGTTAATGCAAAATTCCGCGAATTTCATCCAGAATAAACATGTCTTCAGAGTAAAAACATTTACTAGAAAATAAGGTTTAAAGTTGCTAATAGACACTCATAAGCAAATTCTCAAGTTCTAGAGCCTCATTCAGTTGCTAGTTAAAGTGCGCCAAGTGGTAAAAAAAAATTCTTAAAGTTTAGAACTCATGTCATTTGACTCTGGAAAATAATGTAATTTTTCGCAATTTTTGGTAAACTTTCAAGATGCATCCACCTTAAAACAATGCCAGAAAATTCTAATGTTTACTCTTTCTATCACGTATGTACAATGTACATAGTAGATAGTAAAGGTATTATATTCCAGCCAAAAATTTGGTACCGTGATTCACCGGAAATACATTTTTGTGACTGCCTGAATCCCAAAAAGCTGTCTTAAGTGTGTGTGTATGTGGACATTATAGACCATAGCTAAAATGATAGATAAATCAGTTGTATATACAATTTGGTATTTAAGTTATGTGTTTTCCAAGCATGCGACAGGAAGATTTTCAAGAAATTCCTCCCACCCCACCCAACTAATATTTACATAAACTTTTTTCGAAAATTTTGATTTTGCCAAAAATGGTTCTAACACTTTTTATTGAAATACTGTATGTTTAAGATATCTTCATAACAAACGAAATTTATATTTTGAAATTTATGCTTCTGAAAACCTCTTCATTATGGATCACTTTGTGCAACTGGTAAACCGTAAAGACCGACAAAAACTTAGTGCAGAAAAAATATGGATCTCATTAAAACGCACAATTTATGACATATTTTTCGTAGAGTTAGCCGTTTCCAAGATGTTCCTTGTTATTGATTTAAATTTTAAGCTACTCAAAATTTTCTCAAGCGGGAAGTCAACTTTCGTTTTATCTCTTTTGCTTTACTCCCGGAAATGCAAAAGAGAACCGAATTTCGGTTGTTTTGCACGGCGATGAGGTTTTAAAACATTTGACTATTGCTTTAGCCTAGTGTAGCTTCCTAGTTCTTCTTACAAGGAAGTAAGTAACAAGGGAAATTATAATAATACGTATTTGATAAGTATGATGTAGAGAATAAAATAATATTTTGTGAGGAAAGTTTGTCCAACGGCTACAGAAAGTCATGAATGGAACGTCAGATTTTTCTAGCGGTGGTTATTTGGACCAGTGTTGCCCTCAGAAAGGCAGCTGTGGTACAAAAGATTCCTCACGAGGCAACCACATACGTGTTTGAGCCTGGTACACCAGCAGTCTCTGCTAATGATTTATTCCGTTTTAAAGTCAGTAGTCGCTCTCCAGCTAGCAGCAGGATGACTGCTTTGTGCGTGGTCACTCCAGCGAGCGAGCGTGTGGCTGTTAACATTCCTTCATCGCCATCCAGAACTATCTTTTGTTTCGTCTCTTTTAGCACATTTTAAACCCTGCAGCTTGTTGCCTGCTTCATGCGGTACTGTTAGCTGGATTACTGGACACTATCTCTTATATGAGCTATGTGCTATAGAGACTCGTTGGACGGAAGTGCGCGGTGCCATAAACTGTCTCGGCCAAAATAGCGCTAGAGCTATTTTTAGAGACAGTGCAATTTTGAGTACACTGGGTCAAAAAAGTAGAAAATTATTTTACTTTCTCTTACCCAAATGTACATACAATTAAATAGTAGCTAGAGATGATAGGACATTCTACCCACAAATTATAGGTTGAGATTTCGTCTGAAATATGTTTTGAGACCCCCTGACCGAAAAAAGCATTTTTAGAATGCGATTCATGTGTGTGCCTGTGCCTGTGGACAGCATAGCTCAAGAACAAAACAGTCTAGCTCAGTATTTATGTTCAGTATCTTCCAAAGATGCAACACGCAGGTTTTCAAGATGATTTCCTCATCACAAACTACGCTTAACGTGGAAAAAATGTTTTGAAAATGTTGCTTCTTTCAAAAATGGCTATCGATTTTGATTAAAATAGCTCTATTAAATATATTCACATCACAAATAAAATTTATATTTTGAATTTTCTGCAAATAGCTTCTGTAGATCTCTTTATTCTTGATTATTTTTACAGAATTTTGTAAAATATTCCTTGTTATTGGTTTCAGTTTTGAACTACCTAACTTTTTTCAAACGGGACCATGCAAAGCGAATCGAACCTCAGTTATTTCACATAGCAACCATCTTTTAAAAGATTTGACAATCTGTTTAGCCTAATATATTCCTTTCCACTTAAAATGAAGCAAGTAATAAGATAAATTCTCTAACGTTCACCTTGATGTTTACAAAATAATAATCTTTTGTAAGAATAGTGTGTATATGAAACAGCTAGAGAAAGTTATGTGAATGTAACACCAGAGTTTTTTAATGGGTAACATAATTACACTCTGAGGGTTTTGATTTTAGAGTATATGCTAGATAGGTTACCAATCAAGGATAAGAAGTTTTATCTCCCGCTTGTTAAAATAAAACTTAAGTTACACGATCATACATTACGAATGGATGACAATAAAGTAAGTAGATCTTAAAGCACACACCCTAGAAAGCTATAGAGATGTTGGTTGCCCAAGAACTAGGTGGAAGAAATCTGAGATGAAACAAGCTGAAGATACGTTATTATTGATCTGAAATTAAGGGGTGGTTCAGTATGTTGTATGTTTGGTACAAAAAGAAAGCTAGATCAATAGTAATTAATTCAGCCCAGTCTAAAACTGAGCTAGAATCTCCTTCTAGAAGAAGGCTTGAAGCAGTTTTTGTATGTTTTTAAACTAAACAACTACTCTCGATATTTATGCGTGACGAAAATAAAACTACTTCCGTGTTCATTTATAGTTTTATTTCCGTGCTTGCCTTAATACCCAAGGTTGAGGATCTAAATTCGGCGGAGGATGATGGATTTTTTTCAGATCTAAAAGTCTTTAGCATGACTTCCTTCGGAAGGGATGGCAATCCCCTGATCCCATGAAATGTTCATATTCTCGTAAAAGAACCTTTTTAAAAAACGCCTCTGGGCTAAAGTCGTCTTTTTCCCATCTGCCAGTCGTGATTTCGTTCTGTAGTGCTATCTGGATAATGAATTCATCCCGCTCCATCATGTGCACACAGTGGCTAACTGGGAATTTCCTAATTAAGAAACCACTGTCTAGGTGGCCCAATAAACCGACATGCCTGATGCAACTTGGATTACTTTTGCACCTAAATTCAACGAATGGTTTCCGCCAATAAGAACGTGGTGGGTGTAAGTTGCCCTTAAGCAGGTCGGCAATGAAAGGACCTTCGAATCTAATTGTGCTGGTAAACTGAACAGCTTACGCTGAGGCAAGGTCGGCAATGAAAGGACCTTCGAATCTAATTGTGCTGGTAAACTGAACAGCTTACGCTGAGGCAGGGGGAATCATAATGAGCTGTATTCTTTTATGCACTACATTTTATGTCTGTCATCACACCTGCGATTCTGTCTCCTCATAAGCTGGTCGAATTTTCGATTTGTTTCCACTGAGATGTCACTCGTCATTGCCAGTTAAAACGATACCAGTCCCTAAACTAAGCGTCTAACGAAATATGTTCCGTACATTCGTTTGGCTTCCCCCACAAACTTCTGTCCCATTATACAAACGTAAATCATTCCAGTAGTTTTCTCTACAGGTACTATATACAAAATCGATACCGAGATTTCACCGGAAATATATGTTTTGGGACCCCTGAATAAAAAAAAAAGCATTTTCAGAAAAAGGTTCGTGTGCGTGTGACTGTGGGCAGCATAGCTCAAAAACGAAAAGACCGTTGAATACCAAACTTGGTATTTAAATTTGGCATCTTCCAAGGATGCGACACGAGGATTTTCAAGAAAATCCCCCCACCCCCAACTATGGAACTTTTTTCGAAAGTTTTGGTTTTCTTAAAAATGGCTCTAACAATTTTGAATAAAATACTTCCCTGACAAATAAAATGTATATCTTGAATTTTAT
The DNA here is from genome assembly GCA_030762935.1 of Hymenopus coronatus. NCBI lineage: Eukaryota > Metazoa > Arthropoda > Insecta > Mantodea > Hymenopodidae > Hymenopus > Hymenopus coronatus. The sequence goes on from CM060894.1 coordinate 77,833,540, forward strand.
GAGTATAGCTACTTTATTCTAAATAAATTTTACGGACTTTTGCATAACTGCTAAACCGTAAGAGATGGACAAAAACTTACCCAACAAAACATTTAGAGCACGTTAAAACACACAGTTTATGTAATATACATTTTTTTCGTGGAGTTGATCGTTTTTTTTTAAATATTCCTTGTTTTTTTTCTCAGCTTTGAAAACTTATACTTTCCTCATACAGGAGTTTGTCAACGAACAAAGGAACTTCAGTCACATAGCAACCAGATGTTGACTATCATTTTAACTTAAGGTACTACCTTGTTTCACTTCTACTCACAAGGAAGCAAGTAATAATACTATTTCTGCTAATTTTTTTCTCGATTAGCATGGAGTAAATAGCAGCATAAGCTTTTTAAAAATAATTTGTTACAGAGATGTAGAGAACATCATGTGAATGAAACGCATCAGATTTTTCTATTATGCTTGATGCTCATATTGAAATTATTAATACGAGCAGAATGCATCCATAACGACTAGTTGAAATTAAAATCTTTATATGGTGATTGTTAGGTATAGTTTAAGTTGCGGATGGAAATGTAGCTAGAAATTTCTAGCAGACAGGAAAATAGGGCAGGTAATGTTTCAGTGGAGTAAAGTCATTAAAAGAAATGGAAGTCAGAAGTAGGACAGAGCGCCAAAGCTACCCTTGTACTAAGGAAACGTAAATAGTTACAATAACGTAATTTTAATTTGGGTCATTAATTCTCTTGTTTGCCTTATCCCTTAGATAAAGAAGAATATGCAAGAGATTTATAGCTATTCTACACATTCAAAACAAAGCACATAACATCTAAGATATCATTAATATCTTCCAGTCAGCAGTGATGTCCAGTTACAGCTATATTATTCTATATAAAGTTGCATACTATTACTACGCTCAAAATAATATTAATAATTTTTGCAAATTTTGGAGGAAGATTATTAAATTAAATAAATTTTTAACTCCTTATTTTATTTGTTTACCATTTAATTTTTATATGAAATTAGTTAATATTATGACAGTAAAGAAAATTGTTGGTACAATTGAGGATATAAAAATTATAATTTGGGATAATCCTTTAAAAAATAAAAATCAATGTACAATGTACAAATCTGGCTATAATAGCAAATAGCAAATTATTTAAGATCTCCTAAATTGAAAAGCAAGCAAACAAAAATATCCGTGGGGTGGATAGAAAGAGAAAAAGAGAGAAGAAAAAGAATTCATATTCAGAGTAACTTTTAAATCTAACGTCCTCCAAGCAAGTGACCGAACATTTTAAATAACATTCACGCCATTCACGCTTCAGATCAACAGAAAATTTCCTTATTTCTTATTTTCTCAAAAGTTGCTCTTAATTTTTTTATCAAAATATTATTAGTTAAAGATGTATGAGTGACTGATAACATAGTTAATTTGGATTTTCTGAATATTTTATGTAAAATATTAACTTTAAAACCATTAAATATGAACAAAAATTTACCACGTAAAAATGCAGTGTTTAAAAATTACAGTTTATATGATGCTGTTTTTTCTTGAAAGAACTATTAAAATATCCAAAACATCATTATTAATATTTCCATTGCTTTTATGATATCTTTAGCTGCTAGTCACTTTTTTTTTTTTTACACTTTCTATACATGTACTATGTACATGGTATACAGAAGAAGATAAGAATAAATGGTGTTATTTCTTTGTGTTCTCTCTTTCTATAATCACATTATTGTTCACTAACTTCTTTGCGCTCGGCACTGCATAACTCTTAACCGTTAAGAGATAGAAAATTTACTATATAAAATATTTAGATCGGCTTAAAATACGAAATTTATGTTAATTTTTTTTATTTCCTCTAGCCTATATGAACAACATATCTATACAGCATATAGAGAAGGCATTTATACCATCCAAATATCGATACTGAGATTTCACCGGAAATGCCTGATTTGAGAAAAAGGCGAGTGTACCTGTGGACTGCATAACTCAAAAACAGAGTACGTTAATTACCAAACTGGTATTAAAAGTTTCTTAAATCCCAAGGATAAGACACGAAGATTTAAGAAAATCCCTCCACATCATAAACTACTCTTTACATGGAAACATTTTCCAAAATTTTGATATTCTCAAAAATGCCTCTAACAATTTTAATCAACTTATTGTATACTAAAGATATTTACCCCAAGCGACCGCATGTGAGATTTGTGGTGGACAAAACGGCGCTGGGGCGGGTTTTCTCCGGGTACTCCGGTTTCCCCCGCCATCGCATTCCACCGGTGCTCCATCATCATTCATGTATCATCAGTGTCACCGCCTGCGGTGCCATTAGTAGTTAAAGCGGGCGTTAAACACTACCAAAAAAAAAAAAAGATATTTACATGTCAAATAAAATGTATATCTTGAATTTTCTGGGAATTGTCTCTGAAGGCCTCTTTATTCTTGATGAATTTTGCTGAATTTAATAATAGGTAAACCATAAGAGATAGACAAAGTTTACAACAAAGAACTGTAGATCTCATTAAAACACACATTTATCTCAGATACGTTTTCTGTAGAGCTGCGTTTTAGATATTCCTTGTTTTTGGTTTGAGTTTTAAAATAATTATTTTTTACTTTCTCTACACGTACTATGTACGTCGTGTATAAAGAAGGTATTGGATTCCACCCAAAAATTTGATACCGAAATTTCATCGGAAATAGATGTTTTGGATCCCCCTGAATCCAGAAAAGTAATTTTGGAAAAAGGTTCGTGTGTGTGTGTGTGTGTGTGTGTGTGTGTGTGTGTGTGGACAGCATAGCTCAAAAACGAAGAGACCGTTAAATACCAAACTTGATATTTAAGTTTGGTCTCTTCCAAGAATGCAACACAGATTTTCAAGAAAATCCGCCCCCCCCCCTACAACTACCGTTTATATGGAAAAAAAGTTAGAAAATTTTGATTTTCTCAAAAATGGCTCTAATGATTTTGAATAAAATCTTATATTTAAGACATTTACATGCCAAATAAAATGTATATCAAGAATTTTCTGGGAATAGCCTCTCAAGACGTGTTTATTCTAGATGACTTTTAAGGCATTTTGCATAACTGACAAACCGTAAGAGATAGACTAAATCTTATTACACAAAAAAGTAGATCATATACATTTTTCATATACAATATTTTCGTGGAGTTGATCGTTTTTGAGATATTCCTTGTTATTGGTTTCAGCTTTAAAAAGAAAACTTATAGCTTTCGGATACAAGAATTTGTCAACGGCTGTCCATACAAACAAAGGAACTTCATGCGACCAACTTTTGATTATTACTTTAACCTATGGTACTCCCTTATTTTGCTTCTACTTACAAGGAAGCAAGTAATAAGACTATTTCTGCTAATGTTTTCTCCAAAAATAGAAGCATACGCCTATTAACAATAATTGCTGCAGAGATCACATCAGATTTGTCTTATACGGCAATCCGTTAACTCCTGGCCCTACAAACAAAGAAATTTCAATCACATAGCAACCAGCTTTTGGCTTTTGACTATTGCTAGCCTAGTGTATTGCCTTACTTTCCTTCTACTTACAAGGAAGAAAGTAGTAGGACCTAATTTTAGCATGAAGTAGATGGAAGAATAAGCTTTTTAACATTATTTTGTTAAAGAGATATAGAGAAAGCATGCGAATGGAACGAAGTGTACAATGAAACTATTTATCTTAATGTTTATCATATATGTGTAAGATGGGAATACAGTAAAATATACTTTTAAAGAAGTAAACGATTGCACATAGAGAAATGTATGGACATTTAACGTATAGGATATATTTGTATAAATTTCAGAACTTGTAATTTGTATTTTTGGACTCTGTCAAAGGAATGCAACGTTGAATAGATTAGAGGATTTAAGTAACATAGTATTAATACGTTGGTGTTTTAATTAGTATATGCTAAAACAATGTATTAAATGTAAAACAGGCTGTGTTTTATATATAAAAATGCCAACACAATTTTTTGCTGAAGCTTTTAAGTCTGGGAAGCATTTTACGTCATGTATGTTGCAATAAACAGGAAGCTAAACTAAGAGCAGGCTGGTAGAGCTCCAAGACTGGGCCCACAACTCCACCCTCTCGACTTGTAGCATTGAAAGGATAGAAATTTGGGTTGACAGAGTCGGGGTGGGGATAATGTGCGGGGCATATTGCTGTACAAACACGCTTTATATAATACACACACATCACACTCATTTGTTTGTTTGTTTCCTCTTGTTAAACTTATTTTTCTTTTGTAGCCGGTGTCCTCATTAGTCTTTGCGTATGAAATTTTAATATTAGCCGAAACAATGAGCCTCGTCCGACACCTCTGCCCCTCAGCTAGGGCTTGAAATATACATCCATGCATACAAAAAAATAAAAGTAAAACATGGCTTTGTTTTGTTGTCACTACAAGTTTAAAACTTCATTTTACTTCCGTTAGAAATGGACGTACGTGTATCCACTACATCATCAGTAAGTGTGGCGAAATTAGCTTGGAAGTAATTAGCTAACAAGATAACCAAATAACCAACAGTACTCACTCGCCTTGGAATTTCTGTGTCCCTCTCGTACGTTGTAATGAGTAGCTGCAGGGTGCATGTTTTTGTTGAGCTCAAAATAGAGGAAATACTTCTATAAGACGATTATATTTAATATATTTTTAGGGTCCAAGAGCTGGAATTATGTTCCCCAAAGAAGCAAAATGCCCCATGTTACAGGTCTTCGGTATAAAACCTGACCGCCGTTACGGTGTTTTGCCTCTGGGTAGCATGACATGCTACAGCCGGCGATGCCAGCACCCTTTCTTCGCTTCTTAAATTTGTATTCCTGTAAACCTATAAAAATAAATATGAAAAATCTTGTGTTCCATTCACATGCCTTTTTCCAGTTCTATTTACCATCTTCTGCTATTCAAGACAAACATTAGCAGAATGGTCTTTTTGCTTTCTTCCTTGTAAGTAGAAGGCAAATAAGGGAATACACTAGACTTTTAAAAGCCGGTCGCTGTATGAAACAATTGAAATTCGGTTCTTTTTGCTCGCCTGGAGTCAAAAAAAGGAGAGCGAAAACCGAGATCTTTCCGTTTGAGAAAAAAATAACTTAAAACTGAAATCAATATACTGGAATATCGCAGAAAGGTTAACTCCCCAAAAAATGTATATGACAAATTGTGTGTTTTAACGAGATCTATATTTACTTTCTCTACACGTACTATGTATACACGGTGTTTCAAAAATACGGGGCATAATTTTAGGTACGTATTTCCCACATGTAGACAATCAAATTAGTTCATTATAACATGTGTCCGGAAATGCTTCATTTCCGAGTTATGGCCTTCAAAACATTGAAATTCACTGGAACGTTTTTCTTTCCGCAGGTTGTTGTCATTGCAGATGTTCAAAATGTCCACCTCCTGCTTGAATACAGACCTCACATCGATGTCTCATTGACCTGCGAACACGATCCCAAACTCCAGGAGTATTGCGTAAGTCCTCACAACTTGCCACAATTCGATTCCGAAGGGATTCCAAATCCGGCACCGGAGACGAATAAACCAATGATTTTAAATGGCCCAACAAGTAGAAATCGAGAGGGTTCAGATCAGGTGAGCGTGGAGGCCAAGCAATTGGGCCACCTCTACCTATCCATCGATCAGGAAACCTTCGATCCAAGTACCGGCGAGCCGTAAGACTGAAGTGTGCAGGAGCGCCATCATGCAGGAAGTGAATGTGTTGATGATTGATCAGTGGAGCGTCTTCGAAAACGTCAGGTATGGTGTTTTCCGGGAAGTTTGTGTACGTCTGCCCCGTAAGTCTGTTTACAAGTACATGGGGTCTAACTATCGATCACCAATGATACCGGCCCACATGTTGAGGGAGAACCGCACCTGGTGATGAGATGCAACAGTTGCACGTGGGTTTTCATGCGACCATACATGCTGCTTGTGGAAATTTGTTATGCCATCTCTTGTGAACTGTGCTTCATCTGTAAATAATACGACGGCAGAAAAGTTCGGATTTACACCACACTGCTGCAAGAACCACTGACAGAACCTAACTCGTGCAGGGTAATCTGCTGGTGACAGGGCCTGTACACGTTGCAGATGATAAGGATACAATTGATACTCGTTCAGCAGTCTCCAGACAGTCGTATGAGGAACATTGACTTGCAACGTTAACCGTCTTGTGCTGATAGGAGTCCTGTCCACAGCCTCCAGAATCTCCTCCTGCACTTCTGGAGTTGTAGATCTTGGTCGTCCCCTTCCCAAACCAGGAGAGGTGAATGTTCCATACTTGCACAGACGGGAATGGAGACGTACAAATGTCTTCCGATCTGGACATTTTCGCTGTGGGTACCTCTCCTGGTACAAACGACGAGCCAGCGCAGCATTGCCGTCCGCCTTACCGTACATGAAGTGTATCTCTGCCAGCTCTTGATTTGAATACATGTCGCACATTCTTAACGCCTAAAGAACACTGGATGTAACCTTCCTCAGAATGAACTATCAGAGCGCCCTCCTAATGTCTCCTTTGACGGCCAAGACCTGCGGAAAGAAAAACGTTCCAGTGAATTCCAATGTTGTGAAGGCCATAACTCGGAAATGAAGCATTTCCGGACATGAACTATTTTGATTGTCTACAGGTGGGACTTTCAATGTTGTAAAGGCCATAACTCGTAAATGAAGCATTTCCGGACACACGTTATACTGAACTATTTTAATTGCCTTCATGTGGGAAATACGTACCTGAAATTATGCCCCGTATTTTTGAAACACCCTGTATAGTGTATAGAGAAGGTATTTATGTCGAGATTTCTCTATAAATAGGTGTTATAGAGTCCCCTGCATCCAAAAAAAAACATTTTTTAGAAATAGATCCGTGTGTGTCCATGTGCCTTTGAACATAACTCAAAAACGAAAAGTCTGTAAATTACCAAACTTGGTATAGCTTATTCCCTTGTATCCCTTCTACTTACAGTATAGCAAACATTAAGACCATTTCTGCTAATGTTTATCTCAATTAGCATGAAGCAGAGAGAAGAATAAACTTTTTAACAGTAATTTGTTACTAAGATATAGAGAAAGTCATGTCCATGGAACACATCAGATTTTTACTTTCTCTACCCGTAGTATGTACATAGTATATAGAGAAGGTATTGTATTGCACTCCAAATTTCGATACAAAAATTTCACGGGAAATGCATGTTTTGAGACACTCTGAATAAAAAAAAATATAAAAAGTCCGTGTGTGTCTGTATGTATGTGTGTGTTTGTGGGCAGTATAGCTCGAAAACGAAAAGTCCGTTAAATACCAAACATGATTTTTAAGTTCAGTATTTTCCAAGGATACCACACGAAGATTTTCAATTAAACACCCCCACCCAAAACTACCCTCTACATGGCACATGTTTCGATCATTTTGATTAAAATACCTTATGTTTAATATATTTTTATAAGAAACGAAATGTATATCTTGAATTTTCTGCCAATAGCCTCTAAACTCTTCATTCTGACTGACCTTATTATAATAGGCAAACCATAGTAGATTTACAGAAACTTACTACAAAAGATGTAGATCTTGTTAAAACACATAATTTGTCGCATACTTCTATAAAGTTAAAATTTTTCAACATATTTTGAATTATTGGCTTCAATGTTAGCCACTTAAACTTTTCTCAAACGGGAAGATATTTTTCTTCTTGTTTTTCTTTGTTTATTACTGACGTACAAAGAGCTTAGAATATCAATTGTTTCACATAGTGACCGGCTTTTAAAGGTCGAGACTATCGCTTAAGCATGTGCATTTTCTTATTTCCCTTTTACATAAAAGGAAACTAGTAGTAAGAATAATTTTGTTTATATTTATTTTCATTAGCTTGATGTAGATAACGGATTAATCTTTTGAATAAAAGTTTTATTTGCCATGCAGCTAGAAGACATCATGTAAATGGAACACATTAGATTTTTTCCATTCTTCTTACAGAGGACCAAGTAATATGGACAATTTCTTCTATTGTTTATCTCAATTAAAATGATGTAGATAGAAGAATAAGCTTTTTAACAAGAGTTTATTGCAGAAATGTAGAAAAGGTCATGTGAATAGAACACATCAGATTTTTTTGTGGTATGCATTTGTCTATCACTTACGTTTTACCAGTTTCGCAAAATTTAGCAAAATTCAGCCAAAATAAATAGATCTTCAGAGACTATTCCCAGAAAATTCAAGCTATACCTTTTATTTGTCACGTAAATGTCTTTTATACACGGTATTTTAATCAAAATCGTTAGTAATTTTTGAGAAAATGAACATTTTTTCATTTTTTTCCATGTAAAGTGAAGTTTGGGGTGGGGGATTTTCTCCAAATCTTCGTATCTTTTAAATATACTAAACTTAAATACTAAGTTTGGTATTTTACCGACTTTTCGTTTTTGAGGTATCGTGTTCACTGGCGCACAGACATATATACACATGTACACAAACACATATATTTTTTCTATAAATGCCTTTTTTTTTGTTACAGGGAACCCAAAACGTGTATTTCCGGTGAAATCTCTGTAACGAATTTTTGGGTGGAATTTAGTACCTTCTCTATACACTGTGTATAAAGTAGGTACGTTTATGGAAAGTAAACCTCTGACGTGTTCCATACACATGAATTCCTCTTGCTGTTCCACAGACAAACTTTTCTTACAAAAGATTATTCTTTTACCACCGGTTCCACCTCATGTTGCCGATGGCGAACGCAAGCACTAACTGTTAATTCATACACTGTACAGGCACTGTGAAAAATCAGTGTGCATTAAACGAGTGTTCGAGATATCTAACCTGTTCACTTATCGTGTGCTGATATTACTTATAATAAATCCAATAACTATTGTCTCTTATTAATGAGATACGTGAAATGTCAATATAAATTCCCACTGTGTATACCATTATGTAACGAACTGTGCCATGCGCTCGATCCGCAAACACACCACGACCCCTCAGTAGTATACAGTCGTTAGGCATCAGCAACATTAGCGACACCGCCGACAGCGGTAGGTTGAACTGGAAAGGTGTATATCTACATCATGGTAATCGAGATAAACTTCAGCATTAATTGTTTTATTTCTTGTTTCCCTATAAGAAGAAGAAAATAAGGGAATACAGGCAAAATCGACAGTCGAACATTTCAAAAGGCCGTCGCTTTCTGAAATAATTAAATTTCGGTTACTCTTACATTCCCGCGAGTATAACAAAAAATGAAACGAAAGTTGATTTCACGTTTGAGAATAGTTTAAGTAGTATACATTTGCCACCAATAATAAGGGATGTCTTGGACTCTACTAAAAATGCATAGAACATAATGATGTGTTTTAACGAAATCTTTATTTCTTTGTGTAGTCGTCTTTGTCTATATCTTACGATTTACCAATTATGCAAAAGTCAGCAAAATTCACACACTAAAGAGGTCTTTCAGGTGATTCAGGAATATACATTTTATTTTTGATTAAAATGTTTTTGATATACGACGTCTTTATCAAAATTGTTAGAACTATTTTCAAGAAAAGAAAAACATTAACAAATATTAACTATGAAAGTAAAAATATGATGTGCTACATTTACATAACCTTTTCTACCTATTCTGCAGGTAACTAATTTTACAAAAGCTTATTCTTTTACCTACTTCATGCTAAAATAATCATTTACATCAAGTTAAACAGTAGAAATGATTTTATTACCGTAGTATTTCCTTGAACAAGAGGAATAGGGAAATAAAATAGGCTAAAGCGATATCAAATGTTTTAAAAGATTTTATAAAGTAATTTCTTTTCCTTTGCTTGACCAGGATGAAAAAAGCTAATGCTTTCCTTTCTCACACGTTTTTCTGCCTACTCTGCAACAAATTATTATTACAAAAGCGTATTTTTACCTCTACTATGTTCTAATCAAGATAAAATATCCTTCCCTTTGAGCAACTAGAATTAAAATCTAAGTATTGGAAATTTTAAAACCAATAACAACAAATATATCGGTGATGGTTACATATTAAAAAAAATAATAAAAATCGGATTTGTTCCATGCACATAACTTTCTCTAGCTGTCCCACAAACATTTTTCCTCACAAAATATTCTTGTTTTATCTACGTTATGCTAATAGAGGCAAACATTACCAGAAATGGTCTTATTACTTACTTCCTTATAAGTAAAAGGGAAATAAGGGAATACACTAGGCTAAAGCGGTAGACAAAACATTTTAAAGTTTGTTTCTACGTGATTTAAATCCATTTCTTTGCATTTTCAGGATTTAATAAGTGTATATATTTAGAATCTGAAACCACTAACAAGGAATATTTCGGAAACGATCAACCCAACGAAAGAAAAAGGCTAATGATATAAATTGTGTTTTGTGTAGTAAGTTTTTGTCAATATCTTATGCTTTAGCAATTATTCAAAATTTATCCAAAATGAAGAGGCCTTCAGTGACTAATGCCAGGAAATTCAAGATGTTCGTTCTATTTGTCATGTAAATATATTTATATGTAACTTAGTCAAAATCGTTGTAGACTTTTTTTGAGAAAATCAACATTTTAGATTTTTCTTTCTATGTAAAGCGTAGATGGGGTAGGGAATTTTCTTCAAATCTTCATGTCGCATCCCTGGAAGATACTCATCTTAAATACCAAGTTTGGTATTTAAATAACTTTGAGCCCCGTTGCCCCCCCTCATACACATGGACATTTTTCTAAATGGATTCAGGAAGTCGCAAAACATATATTTCTGGTGAAATCTCGAATTGTTTGCTGAAATATAATACCTTCTCTATTCACTGTGTAAACTATATACACAGAGAAAGTGAACATTTGTCTACAATAATTAGGTGTTAGTATAAAAATCTAATGTGCTCCATACCCATGCGCATATAGGCTACTCTTGCAAATAATTATTATTTTATCTACAGTATGCTAATAGGAGATAAAAAAAAATCTGATGTGTTACTCACATGACTTTCTCCAGCTCTTCTACCAACTTCTTACATAAGATTCTTCTTTCTGCACCTTGCTAATCGAGATACTCATTAGCAGAATGTTCTTACTACTTAGTTCCTTATAGGTAGAAAGAAAATAGGGGAACACACTAGGCTAAACCGATAGTCGAATGTTTTAAAATCTGTCGTTATTCGATTGTCATTCAAATCGCTTCTTTGCTTGGCCAGGAGTAGAACAAAAGAAAAGAGGACACTTCCTGTCTGAGACAAGTATAAGTACAATTGAAACCGAAAACAAGGAATATCTCGGAAACGGTTACCTCCAAAACAAAAATGTAAATGACATATATTGTGTGTTTTGATCAAATCAACATTTGCTGTGTAGTAAGATTTTGTCTATATCTTACCTTTTAGCAGTTAAGCAATATTTAGCAAATTTCATCCAGAATGAAGAGCTCTTCAGAGGCTATTTCCAGAAAATTCAAGATATATATTTTATTTTGTATGTAAATATCTTTAATATACGTATTTTAATCAAAATCGTTACAGCCATTTTATGGAACATAAAAATTTTCGAAAATTTTTCCATGTAAAGGGTAGTTGGGGTGGGGAGTTTTCTTGAAAATCCTCGTGTCGCATCCTTGGAAGATACCAAACCTAAATACCAAGTTTAGTATTTAACGGTCTTTTCATTTTTGAGCTATGCTGTCCGCAGACACATACACACACATATACACTCGGACTTTTTTCTAAAAATGATTTTTTTGCATTCACGGGGTCGTAAAACATGCATTTCCGGTGAAATCCCGGTATCTAATTTTTGGGTTGAATACAATACTTCCTCTAAACACTATGTACATAGTATGTATAGAAGAAGTAATTAACAGAATTGGTCATATTAATTGTCTATTTGTGAGTAGAAGGGAAATTAGCCAAATATTTTAAAAACTGATCACTAAGGAAACACAGAAGTTCGGTTTGCTTTGCATGGTCGTCACTAAAACTAGAAAACAAAACGAAAGGAGGCTTCCTGTTAGAGCAGAGTTAACGAATTTAAAAATCTGATGCGTTACACTCGCATGACTTTCTCTGGCTGCTCTATAAACTTCTTACTTAGATTATTATATTTTCTGCACCTTGCTAATTGAGACAATCATTAGAAGAATGTTCTTATTGCTTAATTCCTTATAATCAGGAAGAAAATAAGGGAATACACTAGCTTAAACCGATAGTCAAATGTTTTAAAAGCTGTCGTTATGCGATTGACATTGCAAATCGCTTCTTTGGTTCGCCAGGAGTAGAGAAAAAGAAAAAACGGACACTTCCTGTCTGAGAAAAATATAAGTACTTCACAACTGAAACCAATAAAAAGGAATATCTTGGAAACGGTTACCTCCACAACAAAATGTAACGAACATAAATTGTGTGTTTTGAAGAGATCTACATTTTCTGAGTAATAAGTTTTTGTCTATCTCTTACAGTTTAGCATCTAAGCAAAATTCGGCAAAATTCATCCAGAATAAAGAAGTCCTCAGACACTATTCCCAGAAAGTTCAAGATATAAATTTTATATGGGATGTAAATATCTTTAATATACGCGATTTTAATCAAAATTGTTACAGCCATGTTTAAGATGATCAAATCTTTCGAACTTTTTTCCGTGTAGGGTAGTTTGTGGTGGGGAATTTTTATGAAAATCTTCGTGTCGTATCCTTTTTTTTTTTTTTGATGGTGTTTAACGCCCGCTTTAACTACTTATGGCACTGCAGGCAGTGTCACTGATGATACATAAATGAAGATGGAGCACCGGTGGAATGCGGAGAACCCGGAGTAAACCTGCTACAGCGCCGCTTTGTCCACCACAAATCTCACATGCGGTCGCTTAGGATCGAATCCGGGACGTGTAGGTGAGAGGCGAGAGGTCTAACCACTCGGCCACGGCGCGGCCGTCGCATCCTTCGAAGATACCAAACTTAAATACCAAGTTTGGTATTTAACCCTCTTTTCGTTTTTGAGATATGCTGTCCACACACACACACACACACACACACACACACACACACACACACACAGACACACGGACTTGTTTCTGAATTTTTTTTTTGTACTCAGAGGGTCCTAAAACATATACTTCTGGTGAAATCTCGACATCGAATTTTTGGGTGGAATACAATACTTCTCTATCCCTATGTACATTGTACATACGGGGCTAGAGAAAGTAAAAATTGAAAGCAATAACAGGAATTTACGGTCAATTCTACAAGTAAAACGTTTAACATAAATTATGTGTTTTAACCTATCTTCATTTTTTGTGCACCAAGCTTTTGTCTATCTTATGATTTATCAGTTATGCAAAACTCAGCAAAATTCTTCCAAATAAGAGGTCTTCAGAGACTACTAGGGTAAATCAAATATAAGCCATAATTATTTTTTTATAATTTTATTGAATCCACCAACAAAATTACAACCAATACCTCATTTGTTCTACTTAATCTCCCGAATTTTAAAAAAAAAAATCCATCGAATTGGCAGCTTTTTGATGCCGTCCGCTAAGAAGGAAGAGGAACGTGTGCAAGTACTCTTCTATTGTTTCATCGTCATCAAATCGCTTTCCCCCCAGTTCTTTTTCCAGTGGCCCAAACAAAATGTAGTCACAAGGTGACAAAACTGGGCTTTAAGGTGGATGTTCCAGAGGTTTTCAATGTAGTTCCTCCATTTTGCCCGTGTAAAGGCAGCAGTGTCTCAAAAGACAGTTGTAAGCATCAATTCCTGGGTGAGGAGACGAGGAACTTACGTGACAGATAATTTCCGCAATTTGAGTTCATCGATGATTGCTTGAACACTTCGAAGCTTATTCCCACGAGCGAAGAAATTTCAGATATTGTGTGCCGATCTTCTTCAGTAATATCCCGTACAGCAAGAATATTGTCTATAGTGATGCTTGATCGTGATCATCTTTGGCGCAGCTCATTTTCCGCTGCTTCCTGTCTTGCTAAAACACGTTTGTGCCACTCATATGCCTGAGTCTTTGAAAATGTTTCTTACCCAAACTGTACCTTCTCTAAATTTCCGAAGCTTTGGTGCCTTCTTTTGCCAAACGCTTGAAAATGATGCGTTGTACTAGAAACATGCTCCCCTTGCACACTCATGGTGTACTGAAGCGAGCGGCTGCTCGGCAGTATGTGACGCAACAATGCCACAATTCTAGACATTCCCACCAACATCCTCTCAAACCCCACTTATTTCCGTTCGCTACCAGAGGCACTAATTTAAAATCCGGTTTTTATTTGTTTCACCTTCGTATTACCAGAACATTCAAGATATATATTTTATGTGCGATATATGGTATTTTAATCAAAATCCTTAGTGTCATTTTTGAGACACATTTTCAAAAAAAACTTTGCATGTAAAGCATAGATTTGGGAAGGGATTTTCTTGAAATCTTTGTGTCGTATCCTTGGGAAATATTAAACTTACATAAATACACATACCTTTTTTTCTTTTCTTTGGATTCAGGGGGGTCTCAAACATGTATTTGAGATGAAAACTCCGTATCGAATTTTCGGAATACCTTTTCTTCACATTACGTATATGTATAGTACGTTTAGAGCAGTTATAAATTTGTCAGACCTGTAGAAGTTTCAATCTAATTTTGGTTGTGAAGACACAAAAGTCTTTAATTTAGTATTATAGGAGATTTATTCATAGCATCTGCCACATTAGTATATACCATACGCTGCTATGGCATTATTCTCTTGTAGAAATACCTTTTTCTTCATACAGAATGTGTGTGATAATTAATACGCCAGGAAATTTGGATACATACATATGTTATCTATTGCAGTGCCAAAATATAATTTGCATTAATTCACATTACCCTCCCTACTTCTTCTGCCCACTAACTATTTTTAGATAGGATTGTTCATTTATATACATCATGCTAATCAAGATAAACATTAGCAGAATTATCTTATTATTTGCTTACTTCCAAGCAGAAGGGACATAAGGAAATGCCTAAATTAGGCTAGAGCGATAGACAAATCCTTTAAAAAACCGATCGCTGTGTGAAACAATTGAAATTCCGTTCGCTTTACATGGCCAGAAGTAAATCAAGCGAAAGATTAAAAGAAAGATGACATATTTAAGAAAATTTAAGTAGCTCAAAATTGAAACTAATACAGTCAATATCTCGGAAATGGTTAACTCTAAAATAACTGTATATGATATAAACTATGTGTTTTAGCGATATCTAAATTGTTTGTGTAGTGAGTTTTTGCCAATATCTCACGGATTACCAATTACACCAATTTCATCCAGATTTAAGATATCCCCAGAGGCTATTAGCAGAAAATTCAAGGTATACGTTTTATTTTGCATGTAAATATATTTAATATACGGTATTTTGATCAAAACCGTTAAAGCCATTTTTGAGAAAAAAAAAAATCCAAAAAATTTTTCTATAGTTTAGGGCGTGGAGATTTTCTTGAACATTTTCGTGTTGCAGTCTTGGAAAGAACTAAACTTAAATAGCAAATTTGGTATTTAACAGTATTTATGTTTCTGAGCTATACTGTCCACAATAACACACACATGCATGCACACACGAACCTTTTTCTAAAAATATTTTTATGGATTCAGGGGACCTCAACATAACATTTTGGTGAAATCTCAGCATCAAATGTTGTGGTGGAATACAATATCTTATCTAGCTACAATACATTTAGTTCAAGTAGAGAACGCAAAAAAGAAAATCTCCGTGTGTGCATGTCTTTTATGAAAACATTCCATAAAAAGTCTCCAAAACTAAGAAAAACGGAAAATTATTTGTGGCTGTATAGGTACACGCATCTTAATTTGAAAAAAGGAAAAAGAAATCTGATTTGTTCCATCCACATATCTTTCTTTAGCTGTTCATAATACAAACTCTTATTACAAAATATATTTCCTTTCCACATCATATTAATCGAGATAAACATTAACAGAATTGGTCTTATTACTTGCTTCCTTGTAAGTAGAAACGAAGGAATACAATAGGCTAAAGCGGTAGTCAAAAATCTTTTAAAAGCTGGTTACTATGTGATACAATTAAGGTTGTAGACCCTTTGCAGGTACAGTTTAAAAAAGTTAATTCTTTAAAACTAAAACCAATAATGATATGTTTCAAAAACGTCCAACTCTAAAAGAAAAATGTATATCACATAAATTGTGTGTTTTAACAAGATATATATTTGTATTTTTATTTTTTCTATTTTTTCTATCTCTTACGCTTTAGCCGTTGTACAAAGTTCTACAAAACTCGTTTGGTATAAAGAGGTCTTCAAAGGCTATTCTCAGAGTATTCATTTATATATCATGTAAAAATCTTTAATAAGTGAAATTTTAATCAACATTTTTACATGTGAAGCGTAACTTGGGGGAGGGATTGGCCTTTCTTAAAACTATTTGTGTCGCACTCTTGGGAGGTACTACACTTAAGTACCAAGTTTGGTATTTAACAGAATTTTTGCTTTTGAGCTATGATGTCCAGAAGCACAGATACTGACCTGTTTTATATTCAGGGAGCTTCAAAATATGAATATCAGATGAAATCTTTTTATCGAAATTTTGAGTGAAATACAATATTTTCTTAGGACATGGTATGTGAGAGAAAGTTAAAAAAAAATATTTTCAGCACACAAGAAACCTAAAGCGATGCTTTATGTCACCTAAAAATCCGGTCCCTAATTATAAGAAAAACGACGTGATTGATCGAAGATTGAGGAGCTGCTAAATATAAAGTGTATGAATGGAATAACCTAACTGAAATGGCTGACGAAGTAGACACAAGCATTCGTTAGTGTCAATTATGTAAGGCAGGTTCGAAGAATGGGAACCTTGGTCACGATGTGCAGGCTACCAGAAGGTGGCGGACAGAGATAGTCTCGATGAGCAGCCCTTTTCCCTGCCACGCCGCACCCAAGAACCACCATCGACACTTCAGACACTGAGAAATCCCAACGAGATGCATGAATGAGTAAAATGACAATGACACGAGGGGCATGAGATTAAAGAAACTTACCCAGCATTCACCTGATGACTCAGAGTAATTCCCGAAAAAATACAGGTCAGGAAGTCCAGCCACGGGGATCAAACCGGCGACGTCACGAAATATACCACTCAGTATATTGTTTGAATCATTTGAACGTTCCAAAGCAGATTTTTCTCTCTTTAATTACATAGACAATAAGCAAGCATTGAAGCTGGAATTGACATGGCGTAAGGGACCTGCACGCTCATCATCAAGAGAACCCCAAAAGTTTTCCACGTGAGCAGATCTGTTTCTAGGAGATTGCACTCGCATCACGTTTTGAAGTCTGGTATTTGTTCAGTTTCTACCAACAGATGTGATGAAGATGCATTTTCCTTTGCTGCTTCCCGGGATAATACCGAACTTGCATGTTAAAACTTGTTAAAATTCTACTCTCTCGCACTGCGCGCCGAGTGGCGTTAAAATTCTGTTCAAAGAGCATATATTATGTACATTAGCTTAACTCAAAGCTACGCATTATCTTCTGTCTTTGTCCCCATCCATTAGACGTAAGTCTCTCCCGTCACAATTTCAAAGAACTCGTTAGTATGTAATAAAGAAAATGAGTGCACGGCAGAAGGTAAAAATTCGGACTGGAACTACGTTACATTCGTTCCAAATAAAACTTCACGGGACAACAAAATGACAACCTTGGTATACTTTATCTCATTGACACTATTTCCATGCCATTCGCACGACTTTTTACTTTCTCTACACGTACTACGTACTTAGTGTAAATAAAAGGATTTGTAATGCACCCAAAAATTCGATACTGAGATTTCACCGGAAATACATGTTTGGGTTCCTCTGAAGCCAAAAAGAAAAGCATTTTCAGAAAAAGGTGCGTGTGCGTGTGCGTGTGCGTGTCCGTGTGCGCGTGCGTGTGTATTGATTTTCTCAAAAATGGTTCTAATGATTTTCTTTAAAATCTCTTATGTTTAAGATATTTACATGACAAATAAAATGTATATCTTCAATTTTCTGGGAATAGCCTCTGAAGACCTCTTTATTCTGCATGATTTTTATTGAATTTTGCATAACTTAAACCGTAAGAGGCAGACAAAAACGTATTATACAAAAGACCAGACCTCGATAAGATACACAATTTATGTCATACAGTTTTTTCGTGGAGTAGGTCGTTTTCGAAATATTCCCTGATGTTGATTTCAGCTCTAAAATACTTTAAACTTTTCTCATACGGGAACTTGTCAACTCCTTGCCTTGCAAAGAAACGGATTTGTATCCCATAGGAACCACATTTTAAAACATTTAAAAGTCTGTTTAAGCTAGTGTATTCCCATATTTCCTTTCTATTTATAAGTAACTAAATAAGATCGTTTTTGCTAATGTTTTAGCATGAAATAAACAGATCAATAAGCTTACTAATACTAATTTGTTACAGAGATATAGAGAAAGTCATGTGAATAGAACACACAAGATTTTTCTACCTAGCCTACTACAAACTTCTTACGAATGCTTATTCTTCCATGTACTTCATGCTATTTGAAACAAAATTAGCAGAAGTGAGTTTATTCTTCAGTTTCTTGTAGTTACAAATGAAATAAGGAATACTCTGGGCCAAAATGACAGACAAATCTTTTAAAAACCGGTTATTATTGCTATCCGTAATCGATATTTTTAGTACGTAAATTTAAAAATCAAATTTTGACTCTTTCTACATGCAAGTAAGGATGTAAACATTAAGTGCCTTGAATATATCTATGTTCCCACATTTTTATCTGACATTTATATCTGAATGCCAAATTTTGACAATACCTACACAAAATTAATAATGCAAACAGTAAGTGATATGACACAAACTAAAATTCAAGTGAAGCTTTTTTTTTTTTTATTAGATGGACTAGAAAATAAATGTATATTGCATGTATGTATTATAGTAGTGTAATTTAAAATATAAGCTTTGCATTGCAGTTTTGAGAGTAATAACTAACACTTTAGAAAAGCATTACCAACATTTCTATATAGACTCAAAGACATTAATAATACGCCTGAAAATACGTGTCCTAAGATGGGTTAGTTACGCTGACTCCGCCCATGTCTGTCACCTGTTTGCTGTGCTCTTAAAAGCGTATTGGACAGGCTTCGTTACCGAAGAGAAGCGAATAGATATGAAATGCAACTTGCGATAAATGAAGTTCTGAGATGTGAACTGGTGATCCCCAAATTTTCGGGTAGGACAATACTCGGCCCCTCTCACCGGGTGATACAAAATTATATTAATATTTTCTCTGCGCTACATACTGAGTTCTTATATTAAAATAATAGGCGCACGATGTCGGCTAAATTAACACTGCTTATACTAGTCAATCTGTTCTGAGGGGTTGAGGGATGAAGGGGTTGGTTCCCCAAATCTGTTTTGCCTATTTTTACTGGCTTGGAATATTGTACCTGAATGGCAATATCCGTGTCAAGTCAATTGTTCATTTTCATAGCACCAGGCGTATGTTTAATGTTCTTAATATTTTCAAAATGTAGATCTTACATTAAATTTGGATGTCTTTGTATGTAAGGATATAATGCTGTAAAAGCCAAGCGATATTGAAAGTTTAGGACATTTATTATTAGTTGTAATGCGATAACTTTAAATTGTGTGTACTTGATGTATTAAATTTTGTATGCTTTGGCATGTTCGAAGTTCAAGGCCTGCTTGGCCATCATCAATCTACAGAATGCAATCTAATCTAATCTCTTTGAATGACAATGATGAAAACAACAAAACAAATGACTTCCCAATTGAGCAACGCATTTTATTGAAAACTTAAACCAATAGCAAGTAATATCCCGGCACCTGTTAAGGGGACAGTAAAGTACTATTTCAGTAATCTTTTTAAAAACTGTCGATTTACGCATTTGCTGTGTAAAATGGCACCACTCTTTAAAGTACAGAATTATAATGTTTAAATATTGAACAAATCCAACACATCTTTTGAACGCAATATTTAAACGTTAGGCTAATTAAATGACCCTCTTTGTCAAACTTAAAAACCTTTTTTTCTCAGGTTCAACTGTTTTTCCTTATTTTTTCTATATTAAAAATCTAACTTCTTCCCAAATTATACAGCTAGAAGCCTGAATATTTTTTCCGAATGTGTAACAAATCTCTTGCTGGATTTTTATATTAGTTTTAAAAAGCTAATTAGCATAATTATGAGTTTTTTTTAATTGTCACTCTATTTACACGTACTATGTACATAGTGTATAGAGAAGGTAGTTGGTCAGTAATAAACAGAAACACAAACAGCTGCAAATCTAATGAAATTCCAGATGAATCAAATACTGAAGACTTTAATACAATTTTCATGAATAAACTTGCTGAAATTATCGATTCAATATCAGACGAAGATGTCAATGCAATGTCTTTCATAAATAACCTTCTTAAACCCAACAAACCTAATAACAATTTCATACTTGAGTATTTTAAAGTTGAATATATTTATTCTGCCATGCATTCACTCAGTAATAGTTCTTGTTTAGATATACCTATTTCGTATACATTCTGAAATTATTAATTTGCTACTCTTTACATTTGAGAATGCTTAGCCCAAATTTTTAATTGTTGTTTAGACACTTGCACATTTCCTGACGCTTTCAAACATTTTAAAGTAATTTCAGTTTATGAGCACAAATGTAACAAAATGACTAATGAAAATTATAGGCCAATTAACATAATGTCAAGTATATCAAAAGTTTTGAGGTCTTAATAAATAAATAATAAATTACTTTGACAGAAGTTCTGATTTTTCTAACTGCCAGTATGGTTTCAGGGCTTCTCATAGTACTACTGAAGGTATAACTGGATCTATAAAGCGATGCTTTGATTGTTTTGAGAGAGGTGGCAAAGTATTCAGCAGTTTTTCGATCTTAGTAAGGCCTTTGACAAAATTTTTCATGATGTTCTTATTGTAAAACTTCAATTTTATGGTTTTCATTATGACAATGTACACTTTTTATACTCTTATCTCCAAAATAGGTAGCAGTCAGTATCCTTAAATGGCAAAATGTTCAGTTTTAGGCCCGTGAAGTAACGTGTTCCACAGGGGTCTGTACTAGGGCCTGTTATCTATCAGGATCGTTGATGAATGTCTAGAACATTTTCTGTTTGTAGATGATCTGGCTACTAGCTTTCATACAATAAACAAGATGTTATTTCTGTTAATCCATAGAAATGGTGCAATGCCAATAAACTTTGTTTAATCATAATAAAACTACAGACGCCATTTTCTCTATAAATTCTTTGTCCGTTCATCAGTTAATTTTCTGGGCATCCATATCAAAACTGGCTTGCATTGGCAGACTCATATTAACTACTTATCAAGTAAAATAAGTAAAAGCTTATTCTTATTAAGGTCACTTAGAGTGAGTCCTGTTGTACTCTTGTTAGTGTATTATGCTCACATTCATAGTTACCTAAGTTATGGTACTCTGTTATGGGGTAATCTGCTGGTCAGGTTTTCTTCAGAAGAAATCTGTACGTACCATATTTGGAGTTTCACCAAGAACTCACTGTAAACCACTTTTTATGTGACTTGGTATACTAACAGTGCCTTCAATGTTTGTACTGGATTCCCTCCTATATGTCTATAAGAATATTAACCTTTTCTCAATATGTGTTTACGTTCATAATTATCCCACTCGAAAATGCTCTGATATTTATCTTAACAAATGTAAATACAGGAAAACTGTTTAACAGTTTCTCCTGTACGTCAGTTAAATTTGTCAACACTCTACCTCAGAATATATAGACTCTTCCTTTGTTAAACTTTAAGACGAGATCAGAACAACCTTGAAGGCAAATCCTCCTTATAGTGCTTCAGAAATTTATGACTTGAAATGGGATTAGTCTTATCTTTTTTATATAAATGTATTTTGTAATATTACTGTAAGTAGTAATTTTTAATTGATTTTTATTCCCTCGTGACGCAATCTATGTATGTTTTATAGTTAATGACTGAAAATAAACTAACTATCCATTGCACACAAAAATTTAATACTGAGATTTCATGGAAATATATGTTTTGGGACTCTGAATCCAAGAATAGCATTTTAGAGAAATGTGTGTGTGTGTTTGTGGGCAGCATAGCTCAAAACGAAGTCAATTTTGAAACTTTTGGATTCATCAAAACGACTATAACGATTTTGAATAAAATCTTTTACACTTCATTTATTTAGAGGACAAATAAAATGTATAATTGCATTTTCTGAGAATAGCCTCAGAAGGGCCGCTTCATTTGGATATTTCTAAATTTTCTATAACTGGTAAATCGTAAGAAATAGACAAAAATTGCTAGGCAAAAAATGTAGAGGTCATTAAAGCACACAATTTATGTCATACATTGTTTCCGTAGAGTTGACTGATTTCCAGATATACCTTGTTATTGGTTCCGGTTTTAAAATACTTACAACATTTCTCATACGGTAACTTTTCAACTCCTGGCCACCCAAAGAAACTGATTTCTATTCCCTAGCAACCATATTTTAAACCATTTGATTGCCGCTTTAGCCTTGTGTATTCCATTATTTCCCTTCTAATTATAAGGAACTAAGTAATTAGACTGTTTCTGCTAATGATTATCTCGAGTACCATGAAGTAAATAGTATTGGCTTACTGACTATAATTTGTTAGATATGTAGAGAAAGTCATGTGAATGGAACACAGATTTTTATTTACGATATGCTGAGTGACTAAATTCATCAAGATCAGCCTAAAAGCAACGTGGACTCCATATGTGCATAAAGTTAGACTTGCAAGTGAGAGAATGTTTATGAAACATTACATTATATAAACCCTTGGTTACTCGTTCTTTCTTGAGAGAATATTCTATACTTTTGCGTTTAAGTCCATTTAGAAATACGACTTTCACGAACAGTGAGTGCTATGCATATGGAAGCTGTCTGTACACCTACCGCGAAAACTCATTCCATGAGGCGGAAGTGAAAGGCGTCGGGGACCCTGATATGGGGAAGAAAATTGGGAGGTCCTCCGCAACGGACCTCCAGAAGTTAGTTGCGTTTTATTTCCCTTCCTCTCTCTTCCGGTCGGAGAGATCGATTCTTCCCCGAGAATCGAAAAGATGATTCAAATAGATAATCTTCATTTAATTTCCTTCGGAGTTCCATTGATAGCTACGCCTCGTGTTCGTCTTTTGTTTTCGCTCACCCTCGTTCTCTCACCAGAAAGCAACCATAACGCCCCTTCGCAAAGCTTTTATCTTCTATTCCCGCTTGGTGCCCGAGCTTACGTTTACATATTGGACAACTATGCACAAAAATTCAGTAATGCATTTCCTCTAGGAAAAAATCTAATGTGTTACATTCACATGACTTTCTCTAGCTACTCTAATAACTTCTTACAAAAGATTATTCTTCTTTCTACACAAGGCTAATAGAAAAAACATTAGCAGAATGTTCTTATTACTTAGTTCCTTATAAGTAGAAGAGAACCAAGGAAATACACTAGGCTAAAATGAATGTCAAATACTTTAAAAACTATCGTTATGCAATTTGTCATTGCAAATCGTTTATTTGCTTGGCCAGGAGTAGAACAAAAGAAATACGGAAACTTCCTGTCTGAGAAAGATATAAATACTTCACAATTGAAACCAATAACAAGGAAACGGTTACCTCCAAAACAAAACGAAAAGGGTAAAAATTGTGTGTTTTGACGAGATATACATTTTTATGTAGTAAGTTTTTGTTTATCTCTTACGGTTTAACAGTTGAGGAAAATTCGGCTAAATGAAGAGGTCTTCAGATGCTTTTTCCAGAAAAGTCAAGATATATAATTTATTTGGGATGTAAATAGCTTTAATGTACGGAATTTTAATAAACATCCCTAGACATTTTTGAGAAAATCATTTTCGAAACTTTTTCCATATGAAGAGTAATTTGTGGAGGGAAGATTTTCTTGAAAAACTTCATGTCGCATCCTTGAAATATACTAAACTATATACCAAGTTTGGTATTAAACGGTTTTTTTCGTTTTTGAGCTGTGCTGTCCACAGACACACGCACACACGGACTTTTTTCTAAAATGCTTTTTTTTATTGATCCAGGAGGACCTAAAACATATATTTCCGTTGAAATCTCGGTATCGAATTTTTGGGTGCAATACAATATATTCTCTATACACTATGTATATAGTACGAACAGAGAAAGTAAGAATGGAATGTCTGTGTATTAAAAAAAAAGTAAACGTATTGTTTATAGACCCAATGTTTTTTTAAGTTTTAATTTCGGGCAAAAATCTTCTTTATTACTCAATTCACCCCCTTCTTATTAGATACAGCGTGTGTGTACAAGATTGCTCTGTGTATGTCTCTTCATCATCTACACAGGAAAATGTTGAATTAGATTTTCTCCGTATATCCCATTGTGTCCATCCCTTTGGCGCAATGGTATCACACCTGCCTTTGCAGCGTGGGGCCCGTGTTCGATTCCTGTTACCAGGGTGTGAATTTATTTTTTTCCAGGGAGTCCTGAGTCTGTGTGTCCATTAATCACCACGATTCCGCGGAAGGGAAAGGGCAACAACATCGCAGTATTATGCTTGCTGAAGGCCGAGGTTGGGCTGTGGTATTTTCCACAATTCGCTTCGGCTATTGGTCTTCCATCGGGTTGAATACCCATCATTCGATGCCTAACAGCGGTCGAAATCAAGGGTGCAATGAGTTTCCTTTTGTAGATTATGTGCTTTTGACCCTTCAACATAGATAACTCATCGTGCTCCCGCCCCCGCCGATCATCCCATGCAAAACTTCAGCCAGAATTAAAGGGCGTAATGATAGATTTTGTGTGCTTTTGCTCCTTAAATATAGAAAGCTCGTCGCCATATCTCTTTTTTTTTTTCTTAAATAAATAAGGACCTTTAATCCGGTAGGTCATTTTGGACATGGTCTGGGTGGTAACATACTAGCCTCAGATTCCCACGCTTGTGGGCTCGAATCTGGGGGGAGTGATGGATTTTTTCGGGTGTAAACATCTTTAGCATAGCTTCCTACGGAAGGGAAGTAAGGTTGGTTGTACAGTATCGCAGATTTACGGCATGTAAAGGTATCTCAAACCTAATAAACAGCAAAATTAAGCGGTCTTTCACGTCCAGTATAGAATGGCACCCTGAGAAGCACTGCTGTTAAAGAGCATCCATAAATTAAAAATAAAGAGCGAACGATGAATGTAATCGGTGAGTTGATGCTCAAATTAGCCCAGGGTACATTATCCTTAAAATTATTCCACATTTGTCTACTAGGAATAAGGGAAAAATCTCTTATCCTTGTAACTCGAGCTCGGGACTTCTTGAAAGCGAGTCAAACATGCTACCCTCACACTGCAGAGGCATTTTGAATTATTGTTTATATTCTAAAGGTCTATTTACTATTTTTCAGTAACATATCCGAGCGTTTCGGTTCTAAAACTATACAGTTTCAAATAACCGTTCTAAAATGTCATCTACGTCCACGAATACTTTATGCATAACCTAACAGTGACATACGTTCTCTAGGCCTATCGTTACGATATTATTATCTTACTCGGACTCTTTCGCACCGAATCTTATTATTGTCTTGCTATTAAAGATGATGTTCTCTGCTCTACTCCTCTACTTTTCTTCGTGGAAGCATAAAGTGGTAACGTATTGATAAAAATAATACATATATAAGCTTGTTATAATTACTATACACTTAAATCGCAGTAAAACCTATTACTTTACACAAAAGTAATGCTTTTATACAAAACGACAGTTTTTTTTAAATACAGTTCCAAAGGTTTGTCGGGACTCCACGCTCTATTCCTTATTCCTCCTTTTTCCCATTTATTTTTTACTTTCTCTATACGCACTATGTACATAGTGTATAGAAAGGTATCGTAATGTATCCAAAAATTTGATACCGAGTTTTCAACGGAAATACATGTTTTGGGTCACCCTGAATCCAAAAAAAGCATTTTTAGAAAAATGTCCATGTGTGTGTCTGTGTGTGTATGTGTGAGTGGGCAGCATAGCTCAAAAACGAAAAGACCATTGAATACCAAACTTGATATATAAGTTTGATATCTGCCAAGGATGCGACACGAAGATTTTCAAGAAAATCCCCGTACCCCAAAGTACCCTTTACATGGAAGTTTTTTCGAAAATGTTGGTTTTCTAAAACCTGGCTAATGGTGTTGATTAAAATATCGCATATTAAAGATTTTTACCTAACAAATAAAATGTATATCTTGAATTTTCTGGGACTGGCCTCTGAAAACTACTTTATTCTGGGTGAATTTTACGGAATTTTGCATAAAATGTAAACCTTAAGAGATGGACAAAAACTTAGCACACAAAAATGTAGAGAACATTAAAACACACGATTTATGTTATATACATTTTTTTCATGGAGTTGTTAGCTTTTTAGGTATTCCTTGTTTTTGGTTTCAGCTTTGAAAGACATTCTTTTCTCATATAGGAATTCGTCAACTCCTGTCCACAGAAACAAAGGAACTTCAGTCACATAGCAATCAGCTTTTGACTATTACTTTAACCTATGCTACTCGATTATTTCGCTTCTACTTACAAGGAAGCAAGCAATAAGACTGTTTGTGGTAATTGTTTCTCAATTAGCATGAAGTAAATAGAAGCATAAGCTTTTTAACAATAATTTGTTGAAGAGAGGTAGAGAAAGTCATGTGAATGTAACACGTCAGATTTTTTTATATTTGATTACCGTTTTTGCTTCTTATACGCATTACATACACACCTATAAACATTTACAAACACATAAACAAGGCGGGACTTGAACCCACGATCCCCTGCGCCACGAAGCACCAAAGCTGGGCACTTTAGCGAGCGTGGCTATGGAGACTGGCATCTTAGGCAATTGCCTTCTTTATGCATATACTCGTGCATAAAATATTACCCAAAATAGAACGGAGCTCTTTATGTTGGTAGTGATAAAATCACGCCTCACACTCCACAAACTAGCCACTCTTATTATCAAGCATAGCCATTTGATTAGCAGTATACTTGACTTATCCTAAAATACGGCCAAACTGCCGAACGATAGCAACTTAAGCCTTAAATGTTCCTTTTTTCCACACAAGTCGTGTGTAGGACAAGAATCGGAAAGGTAGGTCAGACTGAAACATTTAGTATCATTGCCGGGTTTTGAACCATGATCTCCTGGTTTCCGTCCAGTCCCTATCGTTTATTCAGCCTTAAATTGATCGCCAAAACACAACCCAGTGCACCGTTATAATGTTGCCTTCCGCCATTCGCGCCAGAAATGCTGTCATACTTTCACGACCGCCTGGCGCGTACACGCGGCATACTTTATGTAAAACGAACAGACCCCTTATTCCGACAACTTGAACGGCGACTAAAATATTCTGTTAGTTATAATGGGGATAATATTGATAGTCATGACAAAATAAAGAGGTGCACATTTAAAAAATAGTATGTACGCGATAGCTTACATTTATTCGCTCTCAGGAAGTGGTTCTATTCCCTCTAAATCAGAATCGTCGTCTGAGCTGTTCGTGCTGGTGCTTTCCACTCAACAACGGTGTCACTTAAAATATATCTCTCTCAAAAAGCGCACCTTCTTTCGTTGTGTTAACTGTTTTGGATCACAAAAAAAAAAAAAAAAAAAAAAAAAATATTCTTCGCAAAATCGTCCTATTCTTGCATCGCGTATTTCACAGGCTCCTCCCCCTCCACCTCCCGCCGTATCAGATTTTTCTTCACGAGTACTATTTACACTTATAACCTAAACACCGGTGAACACTAATGTTAATTTCACCACTTCTTTTTGGTAAATGTTGGATATTTCTTACAAACTTGAAATAAACAATCAACACTGTAGCTTTTTCACCACAAGTTAACGTTTTACCATCCTTATGCTTTGTATAACTAGACGAGATACAAGACGGAATTCACGGCGACTGTCCTCCATAGTTCTAAAGAGTAACATCCAGCAACCGTTACTGTGTAAACAATGATGTGGAAATCACGTGATTCATATGAATAGAATGTGGAGACTTGATATCTATTTAACTGTACACATTGGCGCCAATTTCACTCTTAGGTATTTATATAGAGTACTGTACCATTTAAGAATTAATTCGTTCCGTAATTTAGATTACTAGCATGAGATTACATTCTTGTGCGCACTTCTATCTAGGTGCACTGGTCTCGTGGATCCGTTTTGGCGCGGATCAACCTGAGAGAATAGATAATGCTACTACTGCTGTTGCTGCTATTGCTACTACTTTGAGAGTAAACCGATTTTGAAATACATCTGTAAAATATCTCATGTGTTCCATCCATTCACATGGCTCTCTCTACCTAGTTTGTAACAAGTTGTTCTTACAACTAATCGAGAAGGCCGGTGTGCCAGAATTTCGTCCCGTATACCAGTAAATCTACTGATACGGAGATGTCGCTTTTAAGCACACTTAAAAACTATCGTTTTTGGCCAGCGCCTAACCAATTGAGCTGCCCAGACCGACCCTTATAGTTAGAAAGGGAGTAAGGGAATTTAATAGGCTAAAGCGCTAGTAAAATCTTTGAAAGCCGTCGCTATGTGATTCAACTGAAATTCCCTTTTATTAGCATAACTAGAATAAAAATGAAAATAGATATGGAACAAATGAGGACTCCCGTTTGAGTAAAATATTAAATACTTTAAAATTGAGACCAATAATAAGGATTATCTCGAAAGCGGTCAACTCTACAATACAAAGAAGAAAAGAAGGTAGGAATAAGTTATGCGTTTTAACGAGATCTTTTGGTAGCAAAGTTTTTGTCTATCTCATACGGTTTACCAGTTATGCAAAATTCAGAAAAATTCATCCTCAAAAAAGTGCCTTTAATAGGCTATTTTCAGAACATTCAAGATATACATTGTATTGTTATTTAAATATAGGGAATTATAATCAAAATCGTTAGTAATATTTGAGATGAATCATTTTCTGGCATTCTTCCATTTAAAAGTTCGTTTTTTTTTCTATCTATGCTCTGCCCCCCCCCCACACACACAGACACACATGGTGCCTTTTCTGAATCTTTTTGGACTCAGGGAGCTTCAAAAACATATATTTCCGTTGAAATCTTGGCATCGAATTTTTTGGTGGAATATAATACCTTCTAGCTATATTGCACATCGCATGTAAATATGTGCTAGGGAAAGAAAAAAAAGAAGTATGCATTGAGATGTAATATTGAATGACAGTTGTAAGTAGATACCCTATGTGGTAATGCTATGTCACACTGATCGTATATCTAATGCTATCTATCGTATATCTAATGTGTATCGAGTTACAGGAATTCAATTACTATGATATCCGATATGTCATAAATAAGGTCAAACGAGCTTTTATTTTTGATTTAATACATATAAGATAGCTAGTTTTGTGAATAATTGGTCTGCCTACGGTTGCATTAGATGAGAAATGGGTATAAATGCCTTTCAAAAGATGTGTAATCGATATACATATTACATTCAAAAGTTCCCAAAATGTGTATCTAACACAAACAAGTTACCATAAGGTAATTTACACAATATTTCATTCAAAATAGTTTCCTTCCGCAGTCACACGCTTCTGCCACTATGTGGAAGCCATTTTCAAATACCTATCTACATATACTGTAGTTTCATCAGCGTTCGAAAAGCTTGACTGAAACGTTTATGCCATTCGTACACCTGGGTATTCATGTGTTTTGCATCATGCGCTTCTTCCATCCTTCTCAATATCTCTAAGGGATAATTGTTTAACAAAACACAAAACTTTATGCCGACATTAGGAAATGTGATAAATGACCACGCATACACAATAAAAACTACTTGCCAAGCAAAGACAAGAATCATTATTAGATGAACATTGAAATAAAGTATCATGCACATTACCAACACCTAAAAATAAAATATCCTTTACTTTCTTTTACGTTAAAGAGAAAATGCACCACTCCGGAGACTTTTTGAATCTAAGGCTATGATACCTATTAATGCAATCGCACAAATACAGGATGTTGGTACAAAAACTGACTGCTCACACGGGATTTGGCATCTGGGTACTACATGCTACAGCCATCCCTACCAGGACTCTCTTCGCTTCTTACGTCTGGACTCTCTTCTTGTAAATCTGTATATAAAAAAATCTGATGTTATTACACACACATGACCTTCTCTAACTGTTCTACAAACAAACTTCTTACAAAGGATTATTCTTCTTTCTACACTATGCTCATCGAAATGAGCATTAGCAGAATTTGGTTCCTTACAAATAGAAGGAATGCGCTTTGCTAAAGCGATTTTCAAATCTTTCAAATGCGACTGTGCTTGAAATTCGCTTCTTTGCTTGGCCAGAAGTAGAACAAAAGAAAAATTGGCAATTCCTGTCTGAGAAAAGCATAAGTAGATATTTTGAAATTAAACCAACAACAAGGAATATATTGGAAACGGTCAACTGTACAACAAAAATCCATATGACATAAATTTTATGTATTAACGAGATCTATATTTTGATGCATTAAGTTTTTGTCTATTTCTTACGGTTTACTAGTTATACAAAATTCAGAAAAAATTATTTAGAACGAACAGGTTTTCAGAAGATATTCCCGGAAAATTCAAGATACTTATTTTATTTGTGATGTAAATTTGTATAACGTAAGGTATTTTAATAAAAATCGTGGGAGGGTGGGAGGATTTTCTTACAAATCTTCGTATCGCATCCTTTGAAGATAATACATTTAAATACCAAGCTTGGTTTTTGAGCTATGCTGTCCACAGACACACACACACACACACACTCGTACATATACGGACCTTTTTCTAAAAATGCTTTTTTTTGGACTCGGGTGATCTTAAAAAATTGTTTTCTGAAACCTCGGTATCGAATTTTTGGGTGGAATACAATATCTTCTCTATACACTATGTAGTTACATAGTACGTGTAGAGAAAGAAATAATATAACATAATTAGTTCTTAACTCGCTGTAGATGCTAGCAACATCGTGTTTCCGCAGCTCAAATAACGCCTAACCGAACAAACATATTTAGATAGACACAATTTAGCTTGACCAGTTTGTGGTCCTCCGTGGTCTAAAAGTAACACTCCAGCCTCTGGTGCCCAATGTTGCGGGTTCAAACCGGCAGAGGGCGATGGATTTTTTCGGGCATAAGAATCCTTAGTAGGCTTCCTTCGGAAACGGTGTTGGTAGCTTGTCGTAGCCTCTCGTCTAGACGGCCCGGTTTTTTTTTTTTTTTCTTTTCTTTAAATACAACTCCGGAGGCTTGTCAGGACTCCGGCGCTGCATTCCTTTTTACCTCTTTTTTTCTAGTTTCTAAATTTCCTTATTTGACCTATTTGTTTTTCCTTTTTACATATACATACACAAACGCACACATATTTACAAACACAGAAACACCCATGCCCAAAGCGGGACTCGAACCCACGATCCCGTGCGCCGCGAAGCACCAAAGTGAGCCACTTTAGCGAGCGCGGCTACGGGGACCGGCAACGGGGTTCGATCCCAGGCGACTGCATGTGAGATCTGTGGTGGACAAAGCGGCGCAGGGGCGTGTTTTCTCTGGGTTCTCCGGTTTCCCCCGCCATCACATTCCACCGGGGCTCCATCTTCATGTATCATCAGTGTCATCGCCTACGGTGCCAGAGCAGTAAAGGCGGGTATTAAACACTACCAAAAAAAATCGTGTCGTAGATTTACGTCAATATAGAATGGGACATTAAGAACTTACTTTCTGTAGCAATACTAATGACAAACATACACAAGACATTCTTCTAAATGTGCTTTCTTTGGATTCAGGGTGTCTCAAAACAGGTATTTCTGGTGAATTCTCGGTATCTAAATGTTTAGTTGATTACAGTAGCTTTTCATTTACTATATACATTTTACTAGAGAAAGTAAAAAAAAACTGGTATGTTAATTCACATGACTTTCTCTACAACTCTAATATATGTTATTACTTACTTCCATGAAAGCAGAAAAAGCGACTAGGATAAAGCGACAGTCAAGCGGTTGCCATGTGGTTAATATCCATTTCTTTAAATGACCAAGAGTTGACAAGTTCCCATATGTGTAAAGCGTAAGTATTTTAAAACTGAAAACAATAACAAGAAATATCTCGGAAATGGTCAATTCTAGAGAAAAAAATGCATGTGAGATAATGTGGGTGTTTTAACGAGCTCTACTTTTGTGTGTGACCAAGAGTTGACAAGTTCCCATATGTGTAAAGCGTAAGTATTTTAAAACTGAAAGCAATAACAAGAAATATCTCGGAAATGGTCAATTCTAGAGAAAAAATGCATTTGATATAAAGTGGGTGTTTTAACGAGCTCTACTTTTGTGTGTAGGTGTTAAGCCTTTGTTCATCTATTACAGTTTATCAGTTATACAAAATTCAGCAAAACTCGTCCATAATGAAGAGCTCTTCTAAGGCTATTCCTAGAAAACTCAAAATATATATTTTATTTGTCATGTAAATAACTTTAATATAGGGTATTTTAATTAAACGCGTTATAGCCATTTTTGAGAAAATAAAAATTTTCGATCATTTTTTCATGTAAAGGGTAGTGTGGTGTCTGGAGATGTTGCTCAATTTCCTTTTGCATCATTGGAAGGTACTAAACTTAAATACTAAGTTTGGTATTTTTCTGACTTTTCGTTTTTGAGTTATCGTGTTCACCGACATGCCGGCACATAGACACACACATACCTTTTTCTATACAATATACCTTTTTTGGATGCAGGAGACCCTAACCGCTTATTTCCGGTTAAATTCGGTATCAAATTTTTGAGTGGAGTGCAATATCTTCTCTACTTATGTATTAAGTAGAGCGAGTAAAACGCACCTCTGTGTACACTGAAACCGTTTAGTGACTAAAAGAGCCAAATTTCAATACATAAACGCGTTAACCTGTTGTTAAATATTTCGAAATCTAATCTTTGGGTACAGGATAGAACTACAACTGGTTTTCATAGGTGATAGCTTTGACGATGTTTCTGGGTATTTTGAAACACCTGCCAAATTGGGGTACACTGGGTGGGTTGGTACAACTGTGAAACAGAACGGACTGTTGCGGCACATTCCACGAGGAAATTAAAGTCACGCTAGCGAATGGAAATATTTTCCTACCCCCTCCATCCCTCCTGATCTCTGCAAGGGAAAGTTTCTTCTGCAGCCCCCTTCTCTTTCCAAACTGCGACTAACTTCACTTTAATATTTTTATCAACTTTATATCTTTTCATCGCTTGTTTAAATGGACCAAAAGGAATGTATTCCCATAATATCTTTATTCCAATTTGCATGATTTCATGCTCCACCGGTTTTTGGATATTTCCTTATAATTAGTATCATTTATCTTGGCTTGAATGTTTTGGAAATGCAGATATTTCGTGATAAATGGAGATATTGCTTTTCTTACCCATTTCTTCTACGCTAAATATATTACTTTTGTTATTGGATTTATCATGACGCTCTTTCCCCTACTTGTGTGTTTTATGCTCTCATAGCCAGTGATATCTATGCCTCATTTACTTACAGATATTCATTCAAATCTGGATTTCGTAGATGTTTTGATTACAGGGACTACTTTCTCATTTGTGTTTTAGTTCAAATGAGATGCAATGTTTTGTTGCGAGTTATTTCTTCTCTATTTTATTTGTTACTGACCTTTACTGGTTGTAGAAATGCACATCATAAACATTTCTAAAAGACTAGAACGAAAAGGAATACATTTGAGCTGTAACTGAATTTTAGGTAGTTACTTGCAAGTGACCAACCCCCATACATCGTACTACTCGGCAAAGAGACCAGGAGTAATAGAACACAAATGGAGCAATGTTTCTTGAGCTGGAATTTTGTTCATTACGTGATTAATTGTATACATTTAATTTCACAGGCACATAGTAGGAAAAATAACCCTAATCATAGTAAATATATCAACTTTATTTATTCTAACGTTTTCAGTGAATGAAAATGAAACTATATATTGTATATCTTTTTGCAATTTCAGTAATGGAAAAAATCTGATGTGTTCCATTCACATTACTTATTCTAATCTCTGTAACAGATTATTGTTGATAAGCTTATTCTTCTATCTACTACATGCTAATTGAGATAAACATTAGTAGAAACGATCTTATACTTCGTTCCTTACAAGTAGCAGGGAAATAAGGGTGTAAACCAACAGACAAATGTTTTGAAATGTGGTTACTATGTGATTGAAATCCGTTTCTTTGATGACCTGGAGATGACAACCTTCATTATGAGAAAAATTTAAATACTTTAAAACTGATATAAAAATATGGAATACCTGAAAATGATCAACTCCATGAAAAAACAAATATGACAAATTGTGTATTTTAAGAAGAATACACCTTTGAGTAGTAAGTTTTTGTCTATTTATTATGGTTTACCAGTTACGAAAACTTAAGAAAAAATCATCCAGAATAAAGAGGACTTCAAAATCTGATTCCAGAAAATTCAAGCTATATAGATTAATTTTTAGAAACAATTATTTTTCCAAGTAAAGGGTAGTTTGGGGTGGGAGAATTTTCTTGATAATCTTTGTATCTTTGAAAGATACTGAATTTAAATATCAAATTGGTACTTAAAGGACTTCTCGTTTTTGAGATATGCTGCCCACAGGCAAACAAATACTTTTTTCTAAAAATGCTTTTTTTGGATTCAGGGAGTCCCAAAGCCTGTATTTCCGGTGAAAGTTCGGTATAGAATTTTGGATGTATTACAATACCTTCTCTATACACTGTGCTTAGTAGTGTAGAGAAAGCAAAAATAAAGAAGCAAACTATAAACAAAGAAACGAAGGAAACCAATTTAATGCTACACCTTTCTTATTTAGCAACAACTTCTGCAATTATAGAAAGTTCATCATTTTCATCAATCTGTACCATTCCTAAGGACAATATTTACTCAAGCGCAGATATTTCATCAACAGTGTCCATTAAACTTTAATTGAAAGATGCCTGACTGTTTCACGCCTTCACTATCTAGCTTTGAAAACATATGAAACCCTCAACTCATGTTCCAGTAATCCATTTTTCCAATAATCATGAATTTTTGGTGCTCTAAGTTGCAATAGTTTCGACATTATGCTCCTATATCATCTCTCACGCCTGGCGATGGAATATTGACGGCGTAACCATATTTTCCGATAGGCCTGTTCGCTTTGTCCAGTAGTACGTCTATTTCCGCTTGCAGACAGGACTCGCACATCGAGATTACGTGTTAGCCAAATTACCTTTGATCGCTATTGTATGTTTATAATGGTTGTATCGATAATGGTTTGAGTGTAGATAACTTGAAGCAAACTGTTTAAGAATTCAATGAGATTTAGGACTCCGGGAAAAGATTGGTCCATTACGTTACTTGATGTTGCAGCAGCAAGAAAACAACCGGAATTACTAAAAACGTAAGTCATGACTATCGTAAGCATATTCGTTTAGCAGAGCAGCGTAATTTTATTATAACATTATCTGGTAAAGGCATCTGACATACGAGGGCTGCCCCACAATTATCCGGCCTAACAAAGAAAGAACAAACATTTTGGGAAAAAACATCTTTATTTCTCTACATAGAGTCCTTTCAACTTGATACACTTTTCTCAGCGATGTTCAATAGCTTAAATACCCTGTTTATAGTCAGAACTATCGAGGTCTGCAAAATACGTAGCTATATACTGCAGATTCGCCTCCTCATCGTTGGCATATCATCTACCACCAAACCATTTCTTCAAGTTTGGAAGCAGAAAAAAATCAGAGGGAGCTAAATCTGGCTGATAGGGTGCATGAGGAAGCAACTCGAACCTTAATTAATTCATTTTGGCCAGGGCGATAATGGACGTGTGTACTGGTGCATTGTCTTGATGAAACCAAAGCTTTCTTTTTCATTAAATGCTGCCGTTTTTGTTCGATCTCATCACTCAAACGCTGTAACAAGTTCGTATAATATTCGACATTGAATACTTTTCCTTTTTAGAGATAATCAATGAAAATTATCCCGCGTGTGTTCCAGAAAACTAACGCCACATGCAGATGGAACTGTCTTCGCCTTCTTTAGAGCCGATTGTCCCCATTCTAATTCATTCTTTTGATTATTGCTTTGTCTCACGTGTGAAGTGATGGGCCCAGTTTTTATCCATTGTCATGAGTCGACTCAAAAACTCGGCTTTATTGTAGCGAAACATTGGCAAAAACTCGACTGAAACATCCTCACGACGCTGTTTTTGTTCTATTGTGAGCAAATGTGGTCCCCACCTTGCGCACAACTTTTTCATATTCAAATTTTCAGTCAGTATGCAATATACAGAAACTTTTGAAATGCCTACAATGTCTGCTAGCTCACGCACTTTCAGTTGACGGTTATTCAACACCATTTTGTGGATTTTCTTTATAATTTCTGGAATGGTAACCTCATTTGGTCGATCACTACGATGTTCGTCTTGGCAGCTCGTACGGCCGCGCTTAAACTCTGCCTCCCAATATTTCACTGTTGTAAATGAAGGATCAGACTCCCTCAAAGTAGAATCTAGCTCAGTTTTAATATTAGTTGGACTAAGCTCTTTCAAATGAAAGTATTGTATCACATAACGATAGCCAGTTTTATCCATGTTTACAAATTCGCTGAGAGCATTCATTAATGATGAACACCAAACAAATGCTAAACAATGTAAAATCGTCAAATTTCAAACTTAACATTTCTACGTTGTTACTTTTTACCATTGTTGTTGTTTGAAAGAACTGCTATCTATACGTCAGGCCGGGTACTTCTGGGACAACCACTGTATATGTATTTATCCAATTTTAGCATAATAAACAGGCTGTTACTGTTCAATAATGTGTATAATTGCCTAAATAAGTTTAAAATTAGTTATCTAAGTGTGGTGATATTAGACTATATCACAGTCTGTAATGTCCTGCTTCTATCCCAAAAAGAGACAGGCATAAGGTTGTCTTATTTATTACTTATTGGTTCAGTACGCTAGGCAATAACAAATGAATTGCGGGGAAAGATCCTAACGTCCCAGTTACAAACGCATAAAAACTAGTAAATCCAATGTCTACCAATAGCTGTTTATGTATCCACAGTGAATACCAAGATACTAAAAGATATATACCTTCACATGCTGTTCTTTGTGGAAGTTAATTTTTCTAGGATAGCGAGGGTGTCGAAAGGTTTGTCTTAGCAAAATCTAAAGAGGAGCCCATTTGAAGAGAGAACAGACCGTGCTAAGTGAAGGACCAATACTGAAAATAAAATAATAATTACTATAACTGGTCCCATAACACATTCGGTAGAGCGCCTCTTGCTATGTTACGCGTCCCTATTCGATTACTGGCTGTGCTCGAGAAAGCCTTCCTCCACCACGAAGGTACAAGTATGTTGTGTAGATGCGAATTTACGATTGCCACTGTGCAAAATCTGACGCCACGTTCCAACTCAAATCAAATTACAATCAGTAAAAGTATATGGCACCGATAATTGGTGCTATATATTTAACAAAAATAAGCAAAAGACTATTTGCTGCACATTTATGTTCATTTAAAACTATGCAAGAATAACACAATATTCTATTAGTACATAATTTAAGCTAAACATGATTTAATGCAGGTCTGCCAGATGGATGATGTAATATAAGCACCTCTCAATATCGTCCAAGGATGCGACACCATTTTCATGAAAATCCCCCCACCCCCAACTACCCTTTATATGGAACCTTTTTCAAAAATGTTGGTTTTCTTAAAAATGGCTATGCTGTCCACAGAAACACACATGCGGACCTTTTTCTAAAAATACTTCTTTTTTGGATTCAGGGGAACCCAAAACATATATTTCCTGTGAAGTCTCGGTATCGAAATTTTCGGTGCATATAGTTTGGTATTTAACGATCTTTTCGTTTTTTGAGAGCTATGCTGTCCACGATACACACGGACCTTTTTCTAGAAATACCTTTTTTGGATTCAAGGGAACCCAAAACGTGTATTTCCGCTGAAATCTCGGTATCGAATTTTTGGGTGCATTACAATACATTCTCTGTACACTATGCACATAGTACGTGTAGAGAAAGTAATAACTTATTGATAAATTATGAAAAGCATCATCATCATTTGTTACAATGATACTCTCTACTTGCTCATAGCTCAGGAAGTGCTACGAATATAGTTCAAGATCTACTCTGGGTATTGTATTCTGAGGAACAATCGTGATAATCTACAATTCGGCACTCGGTGCCAAAGAAATGTCCAGAAAACGCTTCTATCCTCGTCTTGAACACTTTATTCTATCTGGGTTGCGTACCTGGTTGGTGGTGAAGTCGTTTCTTATTCACTAATTTCAAAATAGGCTCATCGGGACTACGAGCAGTGTAGAGAAGTTCTACATCGCGGAAGTCTACCCCCGCGACCTCAATTAGGTTACCTTAAAATAGCCGGTCCCCATGGCCACGCTCGCTAAAGCGTCCTGATCAGACTCCGTTACTGTTAAAAAAAAAAAAAAAGAAAAAAAATGCCTTTCATGAATCTTATGTAGACTCACTACGTGACCTGTTTTCGAGACCTCCGGGAATGTCGCCGCACTACGGTATCTGAGATAATTGTCAGCCCTAGGATTCACCGATTTTGATTTTTACTTTCTCTATCACGTACAATGTAACTTACACAGGTAACGAAGACATATCGCCTAAAAATTGAATATCGAGGTTTCACCAGAAATAGATGTATTCAGAAACCCTAAACAAAATCATTTTACCAAAAGGGCCCATATGTGTCTCGCTCTCAGTGCTTCGTGAACAAATTCGGATAAGAACCAAACTGGGTGATTGAGTTCAGGATCTTTAACGTATGGATCAGTAGGTTTTTAGAAAAATTCCCCTTCTCCAAACTATAACAGGGATGATTTTTTAAATTTTTGGCTTTTCTCAAAAATGCCTAAATGAATTAAACGCCATGTATTAAATATATTTATATGACAAAATGTATAACTTAAATTTTCTTGGAATAGCCCTTGAAGTCCTCTTTATTTTTGATGAATAATTTTTCATTCTGCAAAATCTTACAGTAAAAACAGCACATCTTGTTAAATCGCCTATTCAACATATATACATTTTTGTGCAATTTAATATTTCGGAGATAATCCTTGTGTATCGTTTTAATTTTTCAATGATAATTCTTTTCTCAAATAATAAGTAATTTGTTTTTTCTAATCCAAGCCACGTAAATAGAATAAAATTTAAGGGCTGTCACATATCGAAAACTCTTGATATATTTCTTTATCGTTTTAGACAAGCATTCTCCCTTATTCTCCTTGAACCTATAATTTATTTAATGTGTTTAGCATAAAGTAGATAGAAGAATAAGCTTGTGTAAGAGTACTTTGTTGCAGAAGGGGTAGAGAAAGACATGTGAATGTAACTCAGATTTTTTAAAGTTCTATTTATCCCTTAATTTTAAGTTATACAAGGCCAGTATGTGGAACAATTGGTAGTTGCAGAAGATTTTCTTCATGAATACATACCTATAGTTCCGTTATAGGCTGTATATAGAAATACACAGGAAGATGCTTCTGTTTGAAATGACTCGTCTGTAGTATAGGATTAGTGGTGAACACTTCTTTTTGGTTCTCGACACTTTGTCAAGTTGAAGGTCGTCGTTGGAGATTCAGGTTGAATGTCTTCGCTAGTGTCTGTCCTCTGTCTAGCTAACTGTATGTACATGGGAGCTTGTGGATGTTGTAAGGTGAAAATTAAATAATACAAAATTGACTGTTTCGCAGCGATGGCTATTTTAAAATCTGTTTCATTTTGAGTTACTTTGCACGAATCTTGCTTCACCTCTCACCTAGACAGCCCGGGTTCGATCCCAAGCGACCGCATGTGAGATTTGTGGTGCAAAAAGCGGCGCATGGGTGGGTTTTCTCGGGGTTCTCCGGTTTCCCTCATCACCACATTCCACCGGTGCTCCATCTTCATTCCATGTATCACTAATGTCATCGCCTACGGTGCCTTGGTACTAAAAGCGGGCGTTAAACACTATCAAAAATAAAAAAAAAACGAATCTTGCACTTAATTTTTGGCTTATTTATAGTTGCACTTATTCGCCCCTGACTTTGCTAAAATAGAATAACGTTCTTAACGGTGCAAAATTGATTAGGAGCGATGTTGAGTCTGCGAGCGCTATGACGAATTGGTCTTAGTGCCGTGTAGTAGTGTAATGCAATAGTGGTAGTTGAATTTGGACGAGAATTCTCTTTATATTGGCTGCAGCTCACGCTAATCTCGCCAGTTAGAAAGACTGATACTGGACTACGATTGGTGGACAATTTTGTTTAAATTTAGTATTATTTTCTCATTGGCCCAAGGGTAGCGTTAGGACGCCATCTCTAACGGATCTTAAGGGTAGGGGAATGGGACGGCGCCGCACTGTCGAGAGTTCGAGAGTTACATCCTCCGAGAAAACTATATTTTGCCTATCTGTACAGCTTTACCGAGAAACAAATATTAAATTATGTCTCTATTTATCCCTCAATATAGTTAAAACAGCTATTCAGTATTGCACTGGCTTTCTAATGGTATGTTGACATGTTTGTATTCCAAAAATTACCGATTTATATTAATTCGACTGATGGCTTTTTATTGATTATTGCTTAATTATTATTATTTAACTATTTTTGGTCGGTCTGAAATATCCCCTCACGTTTTACTATAGTCTGTCCCTCTATTTTCTTCAGAGATTCATATTATGTTGTGCTTAAAATAAAGACGAAGCGTATTAATCAACATTAGTGAAACCAAAATGTGTGTAACGTAATTTCCATATAATGATATGATCTGTTACCTATGTAAATTCATGCAACAATCTCTTATCCATGCGGCATGCATTCAATATCCACCAGAGCTAGAAAGTTGGAGTGGAATAGATAAACAATGGGCTACAAATGAGCGCGCTTCTGTGGTACAATGGCATTAATTTCTTTTGTTTACTAAACTGTACTCTTGGCATTTGTCGTATGGATTAAAGCAAGCATATAATGTTCGATGCAATGTTCATCGCTTAAAACAAGGTAAATAGTATTTTTGTTATTAAAACTGCTGATGGACTGAAATCAAATAATAATTAAACATTTTAACATTTATTCTATTGTATGTGTGATTGCTTATTACTGAGCAAGGCATTGGCCAGGTTTTAATACTCGTATACAGTATTCCCTACAAATGTCTTGTAAAAGTAGCTTACTAACAAGTTCAAAATAGCCAGAGTTTCAGAAAATTGACGTGTACCTTTCAAATGCTTGTTACATAGCAGTATGTAATGTAAAGTTAATTAAATGCAAAATATATCTTTATTTCTGACGCTATCTAAAGCGCTCCTTAGACACAGTTTAATGTATAAAATAGCATACTATGATACGTAATAGTTGAATAACTTTATAAGTGAATTTTATGTAATACAAACATTATAAACTTAGAAAGCAAAGTAATATTTCCAAGCATTGAGTTTATGCTTTACCTTTATGATATATCTATGGAACTTAATGCAATTCATTCATTTGCTGATGTTGAAAACACAAATGTAAGCATTGAAAATGGGGAATTATCCCTCCAAGGAAAGCAAATCCATATTTTGAGACAGAATAGAAGCGCTTTCGTAATTACATGGAGAGTGAAAATGTTATAAATATTACGCAAACATTAGTGATGATATTATTAAACGAATATCGTAATTTAGCAAATTATTAACGATTTTGTACAGCATTACAGGTTGCATAAATTGTGCCATACAAAAATATTTACAGTAGACTCTCGTGAAGAGAGTAATCATTAGTATAAGCAAAACTATTCAGACACATGCAAAATGAATGAAAAAATCTTGTGTGTCCTATTCTGCACAAAATTATTGTTAAAGAGCTTATGCTTCTATTTACTTCATGCTAATCGAGAAAAAAATTAGCAGAAATAGTCTTATTACTTGCTTCCTTGTAAGTAGAAGCGAAATAAGGGAGCAGTATTGGTTAAAATGATATTCAAAAGTTGGTTGCTATGTGACTAGTTCCTTTATATGTATGGACTGGAATTGTAAAATTCGTGTACGAGAAAAGTATGATTTTTTAAAGCTGGAGCCAAAAAACAGAGTATCTCAAAAACGATCAACCGAAAAAAAATATATATAAGATAAATTGTATATTTTAAGGTGGTCTACATTTTTTGTATTGTAAGTTTTTGTCCTTCTCTTACAGTTTAGCAGTTAGGCAAAATTTCGTAAAATTCATCCAGAATAAAGTAATCTTCAGAGCCTATTCCTCGAAAATTCAAGATATACATGTTGTCATGTAAATATATTTAATATACGAAATTTTAATCAAAATCGTTAGACCCATTCTTGAGAAAATCAAAATTTTCGAAAAAGTTCCACATAAAGGGTAGTTCCATGTAAAGGTCTCAAAATCTTCGTGTCGCATCCCTCGAAGATACCAAACTTAAATACCAACTTTGGTATTTTACAAACCACCCACATGCATATATTGTTTATCTTTGTGATGAGGTGACTATAGACAGCTTTAGTGCTGAACATATGACGTTAATTTATCTATGCATGACCCGGTGAGGTAACAAAGCTTTCAACTGTTGCATCTTAGAAAAACAATCGTTGATAAAATACTCCCCTTACAGGACTTATGTGTCTTAACGTCTTAGAACATTAGTTGCCTTTTATATCCCGCGATGATAGGTAGAAGGGTTTCCGCAAAACATTTACTATCGCTATTTTCACTTTCT
Organism: Hymenopus coronatus; assembly: GCA_030762935.1. Taxonomy (NCBI): domain Eukaryota; kingdom Metazoa; phylum Arthropoda; class Insecta; order Mantodea; family Hymenopodidae; genus Hymenopus; species Hymenopus coronatus. Next base: position 77,876,395 of record CM060894.1, read on the forward strand.
GAACACGTACTATGTAGATAGTGTATAGAGAAGGTATTGCATTCTACCAAAAAATTGGATACCGCTATTTCACCGGAAATACACGTTTTAGGGTCCCCTGTATACATTTTTTTTAGAAAAAGGTGTGTGTGTGTGTGTGTGTGGATGGGGGGGGCCTCTGTGTCCCTGTGTCTGTGAACACGCTAACTCAAAACGAAGAATCGGTAAAATATTAAACTAATATTTTGTATTTATATTGAGTATCTTCCAGGGATGCGAAACGAACTTTTGAGAAGCATCCCCCCAAAGTACCCTTTACATGGAAAATTTTCGCAAATTTTGATTTTTTCAAAAATACTCCTAATGATTTTGATTTAAGTACAGTGTATTAAATATATTTATATAGCACATAAAATGTATATCTTCACTTTTCTGGGAATAGCCCCTTAGTCTCTTTATTCTGAATGCATTTTCTGCAGTTTGTGTAACAGTTAAACCGTAAGAGATAGACAAAAACTTACTACACAAAAAGTGCACATCAAGTTAATACACACAATTTATGCCATATATGTTTTCTCGTGGAAATGACCATTTCTGCGACATTTCTTATTTGTTTTAGATTTAAAATACTTAAACTTTCTAGGACGGAAAGCTGTTAACTCTTGAACGAATTTCAATCACATGGCAACCAGCCTTTAAAAGATTTGACTATCGTTTTAGCATAGTGTATTCCCTTGTTTCTCTTCTACTTACAAGAAATCAAGTAATTAAGACAATTTCTGCTAATCTTTATATGAATTATCATAAAGTAAATAGAAGAATGAGCTTTTTAACAATAGTTTGTTACAGTGGTGACTAGAAAGTTATGTGAATAGAACAAATTACATACATGTTTTATTTTTATTTCGTGTTGTGTAATGTTGCATTGTTAACAATGGCTTCTCCTTCTTCTGGGAGAAAATGTATGAACAATCAATATAATAATTTCGTTACGTATTGTGGAGCCTTACATATACGGAACCATTTCTTAAGAATCTGTATTTTGCTTATTTTGAAGTTAAGGTAAGAGGTAAAAGTTAAACATGGTCTCCTCGTCTGGTACTGTTTTTAAACATGCAGTAAAGGGCTAAGGAAGTTGTACAATGCGAAAAGATATCTGATGTATTCCATTCATTTGACTTTCTCTACATCTCTGTAACAAATTATTGTTAAAAACTTTTTCTTTTATCTACTGCATGCTAATTGCGATAAATATTAAAGGAAATTGTTATTACTTGCTTTCTTGTAAGTAGAAGGGAAATAGGGGAATACGCTGGGCCAAAGCAATAGTGAAATCTTTTAAAAACTGGTTGCCATGGGGTTGAAATTCGTTTTATTGAATTCATAGCAGTTGACAAATTCCCGTATGAGAAAGGTTTGAAGTATTTTAAAACTGGAACTAATAACAAGACATATCTCGGAAAAGGCCATCACAAGTATGTATAAGGCATAAATTGTGTGTTTTAACGAGATCTACATTTCTTGTGTAAGTAAATATTTATCATTTACGGATTACCAATTATACAGAATTAAAAAAACAATAATCGAGAATAAAGGGTTTTTAGAGGAATTAAGTGCTAATGTTATCATTTAAATGTATTTTTGTGTTTGAATACACCATTGTTATAATTCAATAAAATTACACTCTTAAAAACCTTTGCCCAGAATCTAAATTGAGTTTAATATTCATCCGACTTCTAGCTTTTAATTATTTGTTTCCAGATAACAAACTAATGTTCCCTTACATATCCGGTGAAAAATTGCGTGCCTCCACTCGAAAAGGATATCAACATACGCTACAGGTAAGTAGTACAGCAAGTACGCTGCATTATTCATTGAGAATCTCATAAATTAGCTAAAATGATTCTTACTTCAATTTTTGCTTATAAAATTTATACTGCCCTAAAAAATCTTATGTGCAAATGGAATTAATGTCTCAATTTGAAATACACGAATACATTTTTAAGTATTTAGCGAGAGAATGAATTCAAAAATCACTTTTCTAAAAGACATGACCTATTTCATTGTGCTTCAGCCCATCACCATAAACTTGGGCAAACAAGAGATTGTACACTTTATTGAAAAAATAACAGCGATTATTTTCCCTTGGAGATATGCGTCGAACTTACTCTTGAGAACTAAGGCCAAAAAGAGATACGCGGGAGAGAGAGAGAGAGAGAGAGAGAGAGAGAGAGAGAGAGAGAGAGAGAGAGAGAGACCTGTTTCGACCAAACCTGGGAGATAAGCTTTGACACAAGGGGAAAAATCGGAGTTTCCAAAAATGTAATATTTTAGTGAGCAACTTCAGATAATGCTCACAAATAGCTGTTTCGTATTTCAGTAACTTACTTGGTACCAAGATTTGGGATGACTATCAAGATGATAATTAAAAACTGTTTCCAACCAAGATTGGGCTTTCCTTTGCTATATTGAGAATGTATAATACATGTTACAATGCAATTTTTGGACTAATACCCCTTTCCCTGAGCACCGGCAATTTATTCTCTAGCTAGAGTCGAAATTGCGCCCTATTTCTCACAATTAATTATTTAATTTTATTGATACATAAAACTCTCGTAAGATCCGTCCATATCTTTCTGACGAATATCGTAACGGCTTGAATATTCCCGACACAAGAATAATAATTACTTAGCCTTCCCGCCCTCATGAAATAACAAAGTTACAGCGTGTTTCACATATTACAGTGTGGTGTATGTTTCTTGTTTCCGAATTTGGGTTGTCTTACGAGATCTAGGGGTAGTATCCTGGCTTCTGGTTCCTAATGTCGCGGGTTCATTGATTTTTTCGGCGTAAAAATCTTATCACGGGTTCCTTCGGAAGGGAAGTGCGAGTAGAAAATCAAGTATCTTTTACTCTCATAATAGAATGGGACGCTAAGAACCATAGAAGTTCAAGAACATCCATAAATAACACTCGATTATTTTAATCTAATTTCTGATTTGGAGCATGGAGTAATAATACAGTCAAATAGTCACCTGTGGCTAAGCTTACTCAAATACAAAGTTCTGCAGTCACTTGTTAAAACAATTAACAAAACTTAAAATGCAATATATTAGACTATATCAACATCACCAAATCATGCTGCTGCTGCTGCTGTAGATGATGATGATCCTAAGTGAGTCCTCGAATTACCGAATACATCGAAATAATAGACGCTTTCTTGTTATTTTTTCACAAAAGATGTTCAAATCCTTAAGATATGTTACACAATCAATGGCACTTATGTCCTTGTACTCTTATTACATGACAGTAATAATTTTAGATTTTGTTTCCAGGTCTATTTCAGAAATAAACTTTTTCATAAATGTTATTGCGTTGTGCATTTCATATGGCTATTTTCTCATCCACCCCTCCCTCACTATTGTAAGTCGTTAATCGTGCTTGCAAAATCAGATTATGGTACGTTATTTCTGATGCCTTCTTCGTCTCACATGAAGTGCAATATCGTTCACTGGCTCGAATATTATGACTTGGTTCAGTTTTCATTGACACTGACACTTCATTTCTCTTTACACTTCGAGCAGTGGTGTAATGAACCATGTGAGAAGCAACCTTTTAATGTTTCCACTTCATTCATGATAGTGTCCAACCTGGACCTCTTTCATCGCACACCGGGCAGCAGTCACTGTCCATCACAACCACACTCGTAGAATATACTGAGTACCCGGCAATTTATGTCGCATGAATATAAAAATATAATGCAGTAAATTTACTCTTGCGAGAGCTCTCCCCAATGTATAGTTGCAGGAGTTTCGAGAGTTCGCGCTAGGCGGACAAAGAAATACCCAGAGGTATCTCGCTGCTTCTCGACAGCTTCTAGGATTTACATCGGGTGAGAGCACTGGCCCCTTCCCCTCTCCTCGCTGAAGGATACACTGCCATCAACACGAAGATGCTCGGTCCAGAGTGGCGGCATCATAATTGTTGTTTAGGATTTTTTTGAAGGTATTCATAGAGAAATTAGTTAAGGTAATGAAGGAATGCAGTGGTAAGGAAATGTGTAAACCTTAGGGAAGAATAAGCACTGTTCTGATTTAGGGGAATGTGACACATTGTTGCATCCAGGTTGCATTGCGGAACAGAATCGTTAATGTGCATTAATGTCACATTATATGCGTATGCATATTAATAATATTATGGTGAATCTAAAAATAAAACCTTATGCAATTGTTATTTCGCCAAGAAATGCTGTTGAGCAAATGGGCATTGATTTAATATAGATTCCAATAAGATCAACAAAAATAAAATCCTCAATTGACAAAAAAGTTTTATAATATTAGTAGCAGGGAAGAAACCCAAACATTTGTAGACCAATTAGGAATTCTGTTTTCACAAAACGACGAATGTATCGGAATTAAAACTAAATAAAAAAATCAACCTCGTGCATGAGGATATTGAACTATACAAAAGTAAAGTTGCTGATGCACCAACTGCGTAAAAATCAACCTCGTGGTTCTCTCAACCGAGAATATTCGACCTGTACAAAAGTAAAACTGCAGATACACCAATCACGTTGCGGAGATTGGTGAAAGAACTGAAATTACCATCTAAAATGTTTGATCTTGATGCCGCAGTGCAACGTAAACAGTCGAAGAAGATTTGTGATGGCCGAGGACCGTTTTCAAAACAGTGTCCTATTTTGTGGAAGGATTTATCCCATGGCCACGGTCAGCAGTTGTTTTGGAGGGCGGGATTCCATTAGCAATGAATTAACACGGCACACCCCCTCCCCTAAGGCCTTAACAAGGGCACATTGTTTTCTCACCCGGTGTGACAACAAAGCCCTTCATCAAACATGGAGTACGTCACGCATTTCAAGTCCGCCGCGTTTTAATAAACGTAGAGGTGAAATTTATGGTATAGCCATTGTAATCATCGAGATATTTGGTGGTTTTGAACTATATAAAGATGTCTAATTTTTATGAAAATGCACACATCAATGAATATCAAACTAGCCCACACGTGAACCATGGTGATAGTTGATGAATTTTATAGCATAGGTAACTGACACAGTATGCTGTAATTATTTTAAAAAGAATTGAATTACTCATTAAATTCATTAACATGTACTCCTTGAACTGTTAGGATTTAGTTACTAAATCATGACCTTTGTTTTCATAGGGAAATCTTCAATTGACGATCTCTAAAATGCTGGAAATTGCTTTTGTCAAAGCCTACAGCATATAAATAGGTATGAGATATAAGGGCAAAGAAAGCAATATAAAGGTTTCCCAGATAGTGCAGAAACAAGAAAATTGTATGAGCGTATCTACAGCAATGCAACGAGCGTTAATATTTTTCAATGGTAATTTACCTAACGCTACGAAAGCTTTTGAGATAATTATTACGAACTTAAAGAGCTAGTGGAGGTAGATTAAATTAAGTAAGAAATAAGGGGATTCAATATAATTATTGTGACAATGCCATCCGTATTGCGGCCTCTCTTATGCTCGCTCTGTTATGCGGCGGTGGAGTTTGAATGCAAGTCATTGCAGCTGGGATGCGTGAACAACCCGGCAGAAGATGTAAGAGAAACCTTCGGGAACAGCAATCTCGATTCTTCTACGAGCTTGAGTTTCTAACATATTTGACAAGTTTCCAGAAATTTTGTGACGTCATTTTCTGGCTATAAAAGGAGGAAGGAGTGCAGTGTGCTGTGAATTGTACTGAGTGTTAGCGCGCACAGTGGTGCGCGAGCCATGGAGGGAATGCAGTTGTAAACTGTGTACGCAACGAAACGCCAGGTGAATTATTTACAGCAGTAAATTTAAGACTTTATTTGTAACTACATTTTGAGTCAAACAGAGTTGTTACATTATATCGCGATAATTTTTTATTTTATTTTTAATATAACCACTCCCAATATAAATCCAAATTATGCGGAGACAGATATTGTACCAATACTTGTACCACTGAATATTTAATCAGACCGAATTAGGGATTATAGAAGTATGTACGAGAAAATAAAATTAGTTATTGGTTTTTAGTGCTTTAAAATTACAGATTAAGTTTGCTTTTGATAGGTGAACAATAGCCTAATGAGACACGTGCCAATATGCTCCCTGGATTGCTCAAGTATAGACAACGTGAACAAAGAGTGCCTAAGTATACGCCAGTATTGTTCGAAAGGTGCACGGAGGATCCCTTTACTTGGCCCTCTGGATTAATATAGATATATGCACTCTAGTAAATGAACGCATGAAAAGTATAAAAAATGAATGAAGTAAGTAAAAATTTCACTATTCATTCTGCAATAAACTATTATTACAAGAGCTTATCTTCTGCTGCTTCCTGCTAATCGAGATAAACAATAACAGAAACTATTTTACTACTGGAGTACTGATAATTGCTGTGTTCTTTGTGAGGTAGGATACTGGGAAGGTGCTAAATCAAGTGCATGACCAATTCTTTGCATGACAAATAAAACATAAATCTTGAATTTTCTGGAAATAGTCTCTGGAGATCTTTTAATTCTGTATTAATTTTGCACAGATATTCAACCTAAGAGATATACAAAAAGTTACTATACAAAAAATCTATGTGCTCCATTCACGTTACTTTCTCTACATTTGTGCAACAAGTTATTGTTAAAAAGCTTATATTTCTATTTACTTCATGCTAATCGAAAAAAAAATGGTTGAAATGGTCTTATTGCTTGCTTCCTTGTAAGTAGAAGAGAAATAAGTAAGTGTCATAGGTTAAAGTGATAGCCAAAAGCTGGTTGCTATGTGACTGAAGTTCCTTTGTTATGGACATGAGTTGACAAATTGCTGCATGAAAAAATATTTTTTTAAAGTTGAAACCAATAGCAAGTAATATCTAAAAAAACTATAAACTCCACGAAAAAAATGTATATGGCATAAATTTTGTTTTATCGTGATATACATTTGTGTGTAGTAAGTTTTTGTCTTATTTCTTACGGCTTGCAAGTTACGCAAAATTCTGTAAAATTAATTTCAGAATATATTATTCTTCAAAGGCTATTCCCAGAAAATTGAAGATATACATTTCGTTTGTCATAAAAATATCTTTAACGATTTTGATTAAAATATCGTATATTAGTTATTTTTGAGAAAATTAAAATTTTCTAAAACAGTTCCATATAAAGTTAGTTCGGGGTGGGGGATTTTCTTGAAAATCTTCGTGTCGCATCCTTGGAGGAAACTATCCTTAAATATCAAGTTTGACATTTAACGGTCTTTTCGTTTTTGAGTTATGTTGCCCACACACACACACAGACAGAGACACACTCACGGACATTTTTATAAAAATGCTTTTTTATGGATTCAGGATGTCTCAAAACATCTATTTCCGGTGAAATCTCGGTATCTTTAATGCAATACAATACCTTCTCTATACACTACGTACATAGTACGTGTAGAGAAAGTAAAAATGTAAAGCTCATTAAAATGAACAGTAAATGCCAAATACAGTTTTTCTACAGTTGAACGTTGCCGAGATATTCCTTGTTATTGGTTTTAATTGTATACTACGTAACGTTTCTCAAACGGGAGGTCTCTTTTCATTTCACCTCTCTTTTGTTTTACTGCTGGCGGTGCATATCAACCAAACTTGAGTTATTGACATAGTAACCATCTTTTAAAATAATTGAGTACTGCTTTAGACTAGGGTAAAGGAAACAAATAATAAGAACATTTCTATTAATGAAAATTAACCAATGTTTTCATTTTTTCTTAAAAGTTTGAATTTTGGGCAAAAATTCTTGTAATTTTACTCAATTTACCCCTCACTTACCATGATATTCTAGAAACAAATCTTTCATACAAAGCTTGTTTTATCTATAAGTAAAGAAAGTCATATAAATGGAAAACATCAGACTTGTTTATTCTCATAGAAGTAGAGGCCCTCCCGACAATATTATTGCACCATTTCAGTAGATCCAAAGTAGGGTGAAGGGAATGAAAACTTTAGAATTGTAATTGGCCATGGTATAAATTTAATTTATTAAGAACTGTGAAAATATATTGACACCTTTAACATATTTTTTTAAAGTGAAAACTTCAGAATTTACAGAGTATTGAAGTTTATTTAACGCACTTGCTCACCTTTATTTTCTAAGCTTATAGATCGGGCTCCTCCAAATCAGTTCGTCTGAGTAAGAATGCATGGACAGCTAACCACAGAACTGGGAGCAGAGATGAAATAGTCACGGGCAAAGGTCATATCACAATGTTGGCGTTGTGCCTTTTGATTCAGTCGGTACGATAGGTTGCCCTTAATGCAGCGCAGTATTGCATGTTGCAGGGATCGACCTGCGAGTCGTGAGTTACTTCTTGCTCTTGTGGCGCTCAGCGCAGCTGAAACAGTCTGTTATAATTATTTGAGGATAAAAATGACCTAGCAACCGGGCAACAATCATTCACAATTGAGGTTTTATATATAATGCCGATTCTCACTGAAAGGGAAATAACAAAATATTAATCATGGCAGGTTATGGCGACAGCAAGAGCACCCAAAAAGAGGCGTGCGATATATTCAACGTGTTAAATCTTAAGGGGAAAAAACCATAACGCATTCTACAGTGAGAAAACGTTAAGAAAAATCTGATGTGTTCCATTCACATGACTTTCTCTATGTCACTATAACAAAATTGTTAAAAAGCATATTCTTCCATTCATTTTATGATATTCGAAATAAACATTAGCAGAAAATGTTTTAATTACTTGTTTTCTTGTAAGTAGAAGGAAAATAAGGGAATAGTCAAATCTTTTAAAAGCCGGTGCCAATTGCGAAATCAGCAAAATTCATTCAGAATAAAGAGGAGTTTATAGGCTATTCCCAGAAAATTTAGACTATACATTTTGTTTCTCCTATAAATGTCTTTAATATACGGTATTTTAATCAAAATCGTTAAAGACAATTTTGAGAAAATAAAAATTTTCGAAACCTTTTTCCATGTAAAAGGTAGATTGGGGTGGAGGGATTTTTCTCAAAATATTCCTATCGCATTCCTGGAAGATACTAAACTTAAGTACCAAGTTTGGTATTTTATCGACTTTTCGTTTTTGAGTTATCGTGTTCAAAGACACACACACACGGGTCTTTTTCTATAACACATTTTTTTTGGATACAGGGGAACCTAAAACGTCTATCTCCATAAAATCTCGGTATCGAATTTTGGATGGAATGAATACCTTCTCTGTACTTAACATAGTACGCGTAGAGAAAGTTAAAATGCTGACACGGAATCTTTGAGGAAGGCTGAAACTGGGATACCATAGTTACGAGCTAAGTAATAAATCAAATAAAATGTCAATATTCTTTAAAATCTAATTTTCATTGTAGAAACAAATATTTAAAAAAAAAGGTATCCTAATCTATCAGGAACCACCAGAATATGTTTAATTTGATCCATGGTTCCAATTTAATTCTAAAGTTCAACTCCACACTCTGGCACTTCGCTTATGTCTGCAGGGACTCGTCATCTCCCACGAGAATACAAATAGTTAGCACTTTATTCACTGTATTATTCAAAACGTATGGTCAATATTCCAGAGTGTGTAGTCAATGAACTTTAATTCTGTTTCCTTATACTACTATTAATGTCGGTCGATAAACCTAGCTTCAAGTACTTCGCTTTCATTACTCTCTTTTCTGTCGCATGAACCATTTATCTTGATATACCTCTTCTACTACACCATTTTTCCAACTGAGTCCTCTTTAAGTTCTACAGGAGCTCTCATGTCGTAGAAGCCACGAAATAAAAATAAATATCTGATGCATTACTTTCACACGAGTTGCTCTCGTCACTGTCGTTTATTTTATATTTATTCTATTTTATCCGACTGTTTCATCCTTTAAGGAATAAGGCTCCCCACCTATTGGCAGGGTAGCTGAGAATTATTTATTAGTGCAGCTAATTCTAATTCTGTTCACTCTTATATTAATAGTGCACCGTTTTATATTAACATTAACACTATTTTTACATTGAACTTTTGAAACATCTTCAGTGTTTCTGTTCCTATCCCCTCTACATCATGCATATTTTGCATTATAACTTTACAACCTCTTATCACATTTCTCTGTCCCTTATACACCTTGACCACAGATGTTTCACTTTCTGCTTAAAGAAATCTGTCCATCTGGCCTTCTGCCAACCTACGCATCTTCTTCCTGTTATGGGATACCGTATTGTTGTTCCAGAAGTCCCATCTGTTACATATGCTTGCAATGTGGCCTCCCCATTTGCATTTGAGACTATATTTCTTTGCAAATAGCAGCTTTTTATATTTAATTCATGTTAATAACTACAAATAAACTGAAACGATAACCAAATCTTTAAAATGTGGATTACTATTATGTGCTGGAATTTATGTTCTTTGCGTAAATGAATAGTGATAGCAAAAGTACACTCAAAGACAATAAAAATACGCCAGAGCAGGTTAACTTGTATCAGTATATTACTTTATTCTACAACGCGCGCGCATTACCTTGGCATTAGAACTTCAGTATGTGGCGCAGAGAAAATATTAACCTCATTTTGTAATAGCCTATGAGTGGAGTGGAATATTTTTCAAGCAGAAACTTTAGAGGTCATCAGTTCGCAACACAGAACTTCATTTGTTGCAAGTTAGGTTTCATTTATATCCGCTTCTCTTTGGTAATGTGGTTTGTCCAATGCGCTTTTAAGAGCGTAGCAAACAGGTGAAAGACATGCGCGGGGTCAGCAAAAAGACCTTGTCTTACAATAAGTATTTTCAAGCGTATTTTTAATGTCCTTGGCTGTAAAATAGATGAATTATTAGATATATTAGTTGGTATACATTTAATTAGTAATGTATGAAAGATTTAGTGTCATAATTTTAATAAGATAAAAACATTAACGATTATTTTAAAAGGAATGAGTGTAATAATAAATAAGTATAAGGTTAGAATTAAATTGGGGGAAATAAAAAGAAATAATAAAGTAATAACAATTTTAAAATTGTAATTAAATAGATAAATAATAATAATGAATTATAAGGAAAATGTGTGTATGAATGGAATGATGTGAATGAGTTAGATAGAGCAATTTATATATTTGTGTGTGGTTTAATAGTGTGAGCGTGTAATGTTAGTTTGAATTAAGAGTTAATAGAAATAAATTATAGTTATATGAATATAAATCTACATTAGAGATTAGTGATGTGAGGAGAGTAATATTTAAATATTTTTGTATTTGGTGTTGTTTAAATTTGAAATATGTTTTTATTTTAATTTTTTATTTTTATTTTTGTTTTATTTATTAGTTGTAGTTTTTATACATGTAAAATTATGATGTAAATTTTAAAAGTTAAATAAATTATAAGAACTTAAAATATGGGCCCTGATCTTAGAAATTAGATGCCGGGGTTATTATTGCAAGTTTTTTCATCTCTTTATCTGTAAAAGGTACGTTCTAAAACTTCTCGTTTACACTGGTGAAGTTAGCCTAGTTGCTATAACAGCTGTTAGCATTATGCCAGTAGCATAGCCTGAAGATGAAAATGTAAGCCAACGAATATCATCTAATTCGTTATGGACCAGCCTAAATAGAATTGCCCATATGAGCATATTGAATCTAGGTTAGAAAACATACAGTGTAAACAAGGTATTCTTTAATTATATCTTCCTTTTCTGAGAGATTTTAGGGTTATTGGGGGAGACATTTCAAATTTACGTATTTTGTATAGATTTTTCTGACAGGTTTACGGTGATTGTATAGCTAGTACATTAATACGAATACCAAATTTAATTTAAATCCGATAAATATTTTGCAAGATATTAATTATATCATAAATTGTTTTATGTGAATATATAGCATAATCAAAAGTTAAGAACATTGGTTAGCACTTCTTGAATTGGAGCTGTGAACCACGCAACAAAACTTTACTTGGGAATATTTAAGTAGCTTTGATTTTTTAAGTTTTACCTTTTAATCTCTAAAATTAATCACTTTTTCATAAACGTTTTTTGAAAGTTATTATGGGTGTTAGATTAATTTTGCCGCTAGTAACATTACAATAATGTTTCTGCTCCTTCTGGAAAATGTTATTTGTATATAAACAAAAACTGCGGCGCATGGAACATTTTCAAATTGTAAAAATGCAGTTTTGAAAAAAAAGATAAATAAAAACGGCGGTGTATATTATTTCCTATTGTGACAGTGGCGTCTTATGCAGTGATTCTCACACTTGCCTCGGTATGCGAGTCATCGCAGTTAGAGACCTTGGAATGTGTAAGTACACCCGAAGTGCAACGGCACCTCTGGGAACGAGAGTCTTCTCGATTCTTTTCCAAGCTTCGGCTTTCAGAAGCTTCCGGCAATTTCTGTGACCTTATTTTCAAGCTATAAAAGTAGGAAGAATTGCAGTGCAGAGTGTGTAGTATGTTATTAATAGTACTGAGTCGTGAGTGACTGGAGTGTTAGCGCGCAATGATGCGCGAGCCATAGATGGCGTGCAGCTGTAAAGTATCTAAGCGTCGAAATGTCGAGTGAATTATTTACAGCAATGAACTCAAGATTATATTTGTAATTCATATTTAGATAACAACTGCATTTGTTACAGTACGTTATGAAACAGGTGTATTGTGCTGTCTTTAAATAGATGTATGCCCGAACGTTCTAATAGTCATTATCCATAGAAAAGTAATTTTCAATTTTTATTGACCGATCGTGGTCAACATTTCACTTTCAGGTCTTAATTCTAGCAGCTTTTTACCCTGAATTTTTCGGACAACAGTTTACGTATTTTCGTTGCAACAACGGCAGTGGAACAATGTTTTGCTTGTCATTGGAACTCTTTACTTTGTGATCTGAACATAACTTCCTTCCAAAACCCGCACAAATCTTAACCTACATTTGCTCAGTACTAAGTAATGAACTCGCGCTCAAAATTCAAATGTTGAAGAAACACACATACAAGAAACAAATAACTCAAAACTATAAATGTAATCATATAATCACGATTCTTAGTACCAGATGTACTCCATCTCAATACATACCATTGATCATGTGCACAATTCTTCCAGCTGATAAAATTAAATTGAGTATTTTTTTGTGAACATTCTTTAACTGCTGCGGTTTTCAGTGCCCCTTTCCAGCTGTTGGCAGGTGTCGTTGACCCGAACATATTTTGAGCTGGATATTTAATGACATTAAAATAATTACGTACCACAAAATTTTAATGAACTCCAATGTTGATGACTATGTGATACATCTTTAACATCCTTTGGCGCTACGTCCCTGCATTATCCGTTACACGCAGAACTGTCAAGTTTCAAACGTGCAAGTGTTCAGCGTTTTCTACAAAGCTGATAACAATGAAGTACGAGCTGTGATAGAGCACTTCCTTTTGAAGGGTTTTACTTCAACATAAATACAAAACAAGTATCATTGAAATTTTGCTTTCAACAATTGAAAGGTAGCCTGCTGAATTTAATTAGTCGTGCATCAATTCAAGGTGATTAGCACTTTGGTTGCCCAGAAGTATTGTGACATGAGAGTGGAACAAAAATTCACAAGCCGCCTTCAATGATCGCCGATTGAACTTAGCTGACATTGCAGAGCCCTTGGTACCTCTGTGCACTGCGTTTTACACGAACTTTTTGTGTGAGACAGCCTTCCCGTTGGTTAAAAGGGACGAAAATGCACTCGAATGAACAATTTTCAAGAGTATTTAAGAGCAGATGAAATTATTATTCTAATTTATTTAAATATGATTGGATAATTATTTTTAGGTTATATAAATAAGTTGGCAGAGTTTATTCGATCAACAAATCTTCTTAACTGTAATAAATTATTCAATCCTAATACAAACAGTGATGTACCTCTAGTTGGTTTCAAATAAATAAGGATATTCGTTTGATAATGGACTCTGGGTAATTCTAAGTAAGTTATTGACTATTATTTGGGTACAAACTTGATTTTAAGGACAACAGTTTGGCTGAATTTGGTTAAACAAAATCTAAAATTGTTTTTTATACAGAAAATTAGTTTTGAATCCTTTAGACGTGCACATATAATCAACATTTAACTCTTCTATTCGTGATTCGGGCTCTACAGTCTCTTACAACACACCTGTTTCCTAGCACAGTATTTTCTAAAGCAGCATTTTTCTCAAAATTGCATTTTCACACTTTTAAAAATTTTCCGAGTGTCAAAGTTTTGTATAAATAAATGCGAAAAATTATGCATTGTACATATATTACAAAGGGATAAATTATCTTAAAGGTATATATCTTGATGAACAATTATTAATATTGAAGGTTAATACTTCCTTTTTTAAAATTATAATAAATCAGTAATCATAGTTATTTAAACGCCACTCTTTAAAAGTTTTTGTGAATGGTTCAAAACTCCAATTCAGAAAATGTCAATCAATTCTATGAATTTCGAGGCACGTGAGACATTTTAATTTTACAATATGTTTTAGTAATAATATTTATTAAATAATTTATGTCTAACCAATTTGCATGCCATTTGGTAATCATATTAAAACATCTACGTAATCACAGTAAACTATTCAGAGAAATCTAGGCATACAGAAATATAGACATTTGAATTTCACTCCGAGTGTACCTTAACTTTTCAAAAGCTATTTAACATAATGAAATGAAACTTTGACAATAAATGCAGCAACCGTTTCAGAAATAGTCCATGTATTAACAGAATGTTAAAATTGCTACAAAAATAGCATAAATTATATAATTAGTTCTATAAATTATCACTAAGTGTAGTATATTGAGGCGCTCTGCCCTCTGAAACACATATTTCTTTTACTTTCTCTAGCAAGTATGTGCATAATAGCCAGAGAAGCAATGTATTCCACCCAAAAATTCGATATAGAGATTTCACTGAAAATATAGGTTTTCAGGTCATTCGAAAAAGCATTTCTGTCTATCTGTCTGTGTATAGATCAAAAACGAAAAGACCGTTAAGCACCCAACTTGGTATTTATGTTTAGCATCTTCCAAGGACACGACATGAAGATTTTCAAGAAAATCCTCCACCCACCACAAACCACTTTTTACATGGAAAACTTTTTGAAATTTTTGCCTTTCTCAAAAATGGCTCTATCGATTTTGATAAAATAATGTACCTACCTATATTAAAATATTCACACCACAAAATGCATATTTTGAATTTTATGGGAGTAGCCTCTGAAGTGCTCTTTATTGTGGATGAATTTTGCAGAATTTTGCATAATGCACAAACCGTAAGAGATTGACAAAAGATTAATAAACAAAAACCGCAGATCTCGTTGAAACAGATAATTTATCATATAAGCTTTTCTTGTAGAGTTGACCGTTTTTTTTTGTTTTTGTTTTTTTAAAGATATTCCTTGTTATTGGTATCACTTTTAAACTACTTAACATTTCTCGAACGGGACCATTCAAGGCGAACCGATCCCAATTTTTTTGCATAGCAACCAGCTTTTATTAGATTTGACTATCGCTTTAACATAATGCATTCCCTTATTTCCTTCTACTTACAGTATTAAGTAATAAGACCAGTTCTACTAATGTTTATTTTATTTACCATGACGCAAATAAAAGAATAATCCTTCGTAAGTATAATTTATGTATGGCACGTTACAGAAAGTTATGTGCATGGAACATAACAGATTTTTTTTACTGATCTTTTGTACTGTAGTGCATGCCATAGTTCACAATTTCCACCTAAAATAGTTTGTTATAACCGAACCTAGTCTCCCACCCACTCAATTTTTTGTATTATATTATTTATATTATATTATCTTTGTTATCAATGTAGACTTCATATACAATTTTACATATCTATACTTTTTAGTAAATTGATAATGTGAGTAGTAATTTTAGCTGCAAAAACTAACCCTTAGGCTGAAAAACGATAAGAAAAAGTGTCATCCTTGTATTTAAATGGATTGGTTTATTCAGTACCAAAACTTCATTTCATTATGTTATTCTAAATTATTTTTGAAAAACTTAAAATCAAGATCGGCACTGAAACAGCAGTCAAAAACAAGCTTACAGCCACCCAGTGTCATCAAGCAAATTTCAAAGAATAGGAATAGCATCTTCGGGACCGATAGCGGAACACATGCGGATACCAGTTACATACCCACCGAGTAGAGACCGACTTGAATTGGCGGTACGTTTGGGGAACGTGTCTCATATACTATGCTATATAATACAATACTATTTTACAGTTAATTAATGCCTTTGATGACAGCGGTCTTCTCTCTTGCTTCAAATGGATTCATACAGAACAACATTGCAGATATGTCTATGACAATAACACATATTTGGAAACATCGAACATTGAAATGTTTCGAGCCCTTTAAACTGTTGAAGTTGTGTAAGCAATTAAACAGAAACCCGTGACACCTGTTTTGGACCGTGTGAAAAAGAAAGTGGAGACTGTGTGGAAAAAATTACGGATTTTCAATAATGTGTGAAATACAAAATGTGCTACAGGTGTTGCTATGGAGATAATTGCTGATGGAGTATCTTACCTAATAGTGGATAATTTGTTTTATTTCCGTTTTTTTCCAATCATACCTTGTGACATGAAGCGAAGTTTCTCCAATATGCAGCCTGTTTACGTCAATCGGAGACGATTCACATTTGAGACGTAACAGATGTATGTTGTTGTGCATTGTAATCTATGTATCTTGAGAGAAAATGAACAGATAATGATGCTGATCACTTGTGGCACAATAGCTATTGAATGTATATAAATATTAAAATGGTTAGTTCCCATAAATCCATAGCATTTATGTTTACCATCCTCGATCGTCTTCCACTGCTAGTGAAAACATCACAGTCTACCACGCAACCAATGTCCCATTTTTCTCTTAATAGAACCATTATGTACACATTGCCTTGTCAACACATCACGACTATATACCATTTTGCGCTATCTTCGATTCTGTCCCGCTATCGGTCTTCAAGATGCTATCCCTACCAATGAGTTTCTCCGTGTTTCATAACAGCAGATGAAACACGGATTCGTCATATACGCCAAAGGAGGAGTGGTCCAAACATTGGAGTTAGCACATGGTAGCACGCCAAGATTGATGTCAAGTTATTAAAGTTATTAAACACTTACTGCATGGCTCCTTGATTGTGCATGCATATTTCAGATACAAGTTAAACGTGACAAAAAGAAACAAAAGAGAAAAGTAAAGAAAAAAAATAAGGCAGTCCCGTTTGCGCAAAGGTTACTTAAAACGTGCTCAACTCAAGAAGTGCTACCGACATTTATGCCATATTTCAATCAGTTGAGAGTAGTAGTGCGATAGATTTAAATGCTGTATATTTTAAATTAGCTCATATAAGTTCCATTTAATAACATTCAAAGAAAATATCCAATAAATCGTCAAGATGCCAAAAGTTAAAACGTGCTCTTGTATGGAGCCGCCACTCTATGCGACCCAAACATTTCAACATCATTCACGTGTTGGTTCTTCTTGTGTATGTCCTTATTTGTTTTGCTGACCATCGAATACAGAACGAGGAAACTAAAATCTAGGAGAATGGGCCACTTTTCATGTTAGAGAAAGTGATAATCATTTGTCCATGTAAATACATTAAAAACTGCTTTATATATCTTCTCTATAAGATGTGATGTTGTTTATTAAAACCATTTATGAGAAATTACATGCCATAATGAAGTAATACAGTAAGAAACCAATTTATATGAATAACCTGTAAAATGCCTAGCGATTGATGTATTTACTATGAAAGAAAAAAATATGTGTTGCACTCACATAACTTTCTCTACCTGTTATGCAAACAACCTCTTCTTACAAAAGATTATATTATCTATTTCGTGCTAATCGAGATAAGCATTGGTAGAAGTGATTTTATTACTTGCTTCCTTGTAAAGTTGCGAAGTTTAAAACTGAAACCAATAACAAGGGATATCTCGGAAACCTCAACTTTACAAAAATGTATATGACATAAATTGTGTGTTTTATTGAGACCTACATATTTTGCAGTAAGTTTTTGTCTGTCTTTTACTGTTTACCAGTTACGCAAAATCATTTAGAATGAAGAGGCTTTCAGAGGCTATTCCTAGAAAATTAAAGATACATATTTTATTTCTTATGTAAAAATCTTTATCTTAATCAAACTCGTTAAATCCAATTTTGAGAAAAACAACATTTTCAAACATTTTTCCATCTAAAGAGTAGTTTGGTGAGGGCGAATATTCTTGAAAATCTTCCTGTCGCATCCTTGGAAGATGCTATACTTAACTGCCAAGTTTAGTATTTAACGGTCTTTTCAATTTTAGCTATACTATTCACAACACGGACCGTTTTTCTACAATTTTGTTTAGGGGGGGGCACATGGGACCTAAAAATCGATATCCATGAGATCTTGGCATCAACTTTTTGGTGGAATACATCACCTGCTCTACCTACTATGTGCACTCTAAACCTACATTTACTATGCCAACTTCGTATACTCACGGTCGTGGGTTCAAACGCACTGGAGGACGATGGATTTTTTTGGGCGTAAAAATCCTTAGCATGGCTTCCTTCGGCATGTAAAATAGGCCTCTTGAGTAAAATTAAGCGGTCTTTGACGCCCAATATAGAATGGGACGCTGAGAACCACAGCAGTTAAAAGGCATCCATAAATAAAATTCTATTTCATTTCTAAACCTATATATAGAGAAAGTAATAAGCTAGTAACCCTACAGAAAACAGAAGTAGTTGAATAAAGGGAGGAAAAGAAGAAAAGTGGGAGAAAACTAACAACTTTGCGGAAGATCTCGGATACTATAGTAGGATACTGCTATAGATTTTATCAATTCAGGTTTTGCACGTTTTAATATTCCTCTCCGGAAGATATAGATGAAGTTGATGGGATGTATTTCTTGAAGACGTTTGCTCTGAAAACAAGTGGCAACGACTGACAAAGACAACAGTGCGAAGTCAAAGCCAACCCCCCTCCCCACTAGATGCCGACGGCAGTAAGAATCGGCAGGATGGGAAAGGACTAAAGAACATGCTATTTATATGGAAATGGCGTTTCAAAGGGAAGATGGGATCTTCACATTAAACAGTGCCAGGAGAGTACCGATAAGTCTAGAGAAATAAATTAATTTCTAGCATTCTCTCTCTTAAGGGTAGCCTTTCATCTGCACAGCCGGGCCGTTCTGGGAATTCGATTGTCATAGGACCATAGGGGTTCCTTAAGGCTTCTTGAAATAAGCTTGATACGTAACAAACAAGGCAGAACCATGTTTCCAGGCTATTCAAGTAATAAAAATGTGGTCTTAAATTTACTTCATTTTCTGAACCTTTTATCGATCCAAGAGTTGCTGTACAAATTATCCTTCCGAAGGTTTATTTTTCTATTTACGACATTTTAATCAAAACAAATATTTTCAGAAAAGTGTGTATTACACATTTTGTGGTAATATAATGCAATAACGATGGTGAAATGTTTAAACAGAATCTGACGTGTTCCATTCACGTGACTTTCTCTAAATCTCTGCAACAATGTATTGTTAAAAAGCTTATGCTTCTATTTACTTCACGCTAATCGAGAAAAAATTCAGAAATAGTCTTATTAGGTGCTTCTTTTTAAGTAAAAGGGAAATAAGGGAGTACAGTGGGTTAAAGTGATAGTCAAAAGCTGGTTGCTATGTGACTGAAGTTCCTTTGTTTGTGTGGGCAGGAGTTGACAAATTCCTGTATGAGAAAAGTATAAGTTTTTCAAAACTGAAACGAAAAGCCAGGAATATCTTAAAAACGATCAACTCCACGAAAAAATGTGCAGCGCATAAATTTTGTGTTTTAATGTGCTCTACATTTCCTGTGCGTTAAGTTTTTGTCATCTCTTACGGTTTAGCAGTTATGCACAATTCCATAAAATTCATCCAGAATAAAGTAGTCTTCAGAGCCTATTGCCACGAAATTCAAGATGTACATTTTATTTGTGAGGCAAATATCTTTAATACAAGATATTTTAATCAAAATCGTTACAGCCATTTTTAAGAAAATCAAACGTGTTGAAATTTTTTCAATATAAAGGATAATTTGGGATGGGGGGATTTTCTTGAAAATCTTCGTGTCGCATCCTTGGAAGATACCAAACTTAAATACCAAGTTTTGGTTTTAATGGTCTTTTCGTTTTTGAGCTATGCTGCCCTCACATACATACACAGACAGACATACACGGTCATTTTTCTAAAAATGCTTTTTTTTTTTGGATCCAGTGAGTCTCAAAACATCTCGGTATCGAATTTTTGGGTGCAATACAATACCTTCTCTGTACACTATGTACATAGTTCGTATAGAGAAAGTAACTAGACGCTGTAACTTATAACCTTAAATTTTTATACTCTTTCCTTGACTCGCGAGAAACCACTGAAAATTAGTATGCTTAAAAACAAAATGACATGCACATGCGCAGAAGAATTCAGAGCTTCCGTTGCAAATGTAAAGAGATAGCACATATACGTGCCAATTACTACCCGCCACGGTTCCATATGACAGCACGCTCAAGTAGAGATTACATTGTAAAACAGTAGCTGCAATGCCAATTAAAGCACTGGTGAAGATTTTGGATTTTAAAGGTTAGTTCTATATCGCGTCATATTTACCATTTTGGGAAGTGCGCTTCTATCTCCTAAATTCATATTGATATTTTAAAATAATCACTTTAATAATTTGTGTATCGGAAATAATTTATGTGCAAAAACAAAACATTAAGAGATCCACTTTTTATTTTTTACCACGTCTATGCACATAGTAGGTAGAAAAGCATTATATACCCCTCAGAAATTCGAGATCTCATCGGAAATATATTTAAAGGAAAACTAAATGAGAATCACTTTAGAAAAAGGCCCATTAGTGTGAACAGCATAGCTCACAAAATTTCGTTATGTACCAAGATGCGTATTTAATTTCAGCATCTACCAGGGACACGACATGCAGGTTTTCAAGAAAATCATACCACTTCAAACTACTTTTTACAGGGAAACTTTTTCGAAACATTTTATTTTCCCAAAACTAGCTCTTGATTTTGATTAAAATATCTTGATTTAAATATTTGCATCACAGATAAAATGAATATATTTAATTTTCTGGGAATAGCCTCTAAAGCTCTCTTCGTTCTGATTGACTGTTGCATAACTGGTAAGCTACAAGAGATAGGCAAAAAGTTACTGAACAAAAATATAAATTTCTTTAAAACAGAAATATCAAATACATTTTTGTACAATAAACCATTTTACAATTTTCTTTTGTTATTGCTTTCAATTTTGATATATTTAAACTGTTCTCAAATGTAAAGTCATTATTTGTTTTTCTCATCCCTCGTCAGCAAAGAGAAAGGCATTTCAAAACTATCACATTAAAAGATTTGAGTGCCACTTTGGTTTACTGTTTTGCCTTATTCCCTTTATACAAAGAAATATGATGTATGCTTTCATTTCTACTGGTGTTTATCTTGATAAGTGTGAGAAGGATAAACTTAGTTTTGTAAGAGTAGCTGTTTGCAGCAAAGTTGGGGAAAATTATGTGATTGTAACACATCATTACATTTTGTGTGTACCGTTAGGATCTATTGCTTATGTTATACCAGTTATACATGAAACATGAGTGTAGGAATTCCTTCCAAGTGATGAAAATTTCACAGACTGTCAATTTAATATATACATTTTATTTGGCGTAAATATTATTAGATGGCCCATATGCTCCGCCATATTTGACGTGTGCAGATATCCCCTAGTGCATTAAGTGTTGCAGAATTCAACGGAGTTTTTTAAAGTTCAAAATCCCAGTGACTCTACTACCAGCGAGAGCAACATTCGTTTTACCTATCGTAATGATTGCGACACGCTCACCGTCTCCGCTGATAAACAAGGCGGGTAAAGCAAATTTCGCTTTCGGCAGTTCTCCATTTTGGGTTTTAACTTACAATAGCCCCATTGAGTTCTGCAGTAGTAGTATTTTATGAAGTTTACAATATTACAATATTTGCATCACACAGTCGAATGGGTCGGGTGATCGTACATGCTGTCTAAAAATACTTGAATTCAAAATATTATCTACTTATATTTTATATATCTTAACAACATTGGAAATACACACACACATATACACACACATATACACACACACACACACACGCTCGCGCGCTACCACAGAGCAATAAAAGAAAGAACACTCTGATTACGCATACATACATACATACACACACACACACACTTGCACTCAAAACTACACCACGTTATCATATATATAGATTAGTCAAACACCAAATAAGCCTATACAATATTTACACAAATATTTTATCTCTTAGTGCACGTACCTCCATTAAGCATGTGCCCAGGCTTGGCCAGTTTTGGCTGTTTAGAATCCGATCCTAGAATGCAGTCCTTCGTCTGTTTGAAGCTAAAAATACTTCCGGCAATAATTTTTTCCTAACATCCTTCATCTGCACGCAATCTACCAAAATATGAGCTCGGTCTTGCTGATCCCTGCATAATGGGCAAATCCGCCTACCAGCTTCAACTACCTTACGGACTTTCCACCTTCCCAACCTGAGCCATGCTATTCCCGATCTTTGTTTCATACCCAATTTTAAAATATTTCTCTCTTTACCCCATGCAATTTTTATTTCGTTTGCAATGACAATTTTTATCTACATTCAGATACTATTTCCTGCCTGTTTATATCGCATAGTCATCCTTTGAGTTCTGCAACTCTTTTAACGGGATATCTGCATACGTCAAATACGGGGCAGTTAAACCACCTGATATATTTATATATGACAGTTTATTAAACATCCTTTGCCATTCCTAGGCAATTAAAATTTCGAAAATATTTTGATGTAAAAGATAGCTTGGGTGGGAGATTTCCTTGAAAATACTCCCTTCAGATCTTTCGAAGATACTGCACTTAAATATCAAGGTTGTCATTTATATGGCTTATCAGCTTTTAGTTCTTTTGTTCATAGACACACATCAACACTTTATAAATTACGTTTCTGGATTCAGGAGGCGTTAACACATATATTATAGTAATATATCTGTATCGAATTGTAGGATAAAATGTAACCTACAATATACGTCGAAGAATAAGTAAACATTAAGTAATGTATCAACAAATCTAGGTTTAATTTCTCTACACATACTGTATACACATTCTATAGAGAAGGAATTGTATTCCACCCAAAATTCGGTATTAAGATATCGCCGGAAGTATATTGAGGTCTCCCGAGTTCAATCATTTTCAGACAAAAGATTAGTGTGTGTTAGTGTGTGTGTGTGTGTGGACAGCATAGCTCAAAAACGTAAATACCAAAGTTGGTATTTAAGTATAGCATCCTCCAAGAATGCTACACGAAGATTATCAAGAATAATCCTCATCCCAAATAACCTTTATATGGAAAAAATGTTTGAAAAAGTTGTTTTTCTGAAAAATGGCTCTAACACTTTTGATTAAAATACCATATTTTAAAGATATTTACGTAACAAATAAAATTTATATCTTGTTTATAGCTTCTGAAGACCTATTCATTTCGTATGAATTTGGCTGAAGTTTGCACAACTAGTAAACCGTAAGAAATAGAATGAAACTCATTACACAAAATGTACATCACGTTAAAACACACAATTTATGCCATATACATTTTTATTGTAGAGTTGACTGTTTCCGAGATGTTTCTTATTATTGGTTTAATGTTTAAATTGGGTAACTTTACTCAAACGTGATCATCGTTTGCTTCATGTCTTTTTTTTGGTTTTCTGTTAGCAATGCAAAGCAAACCGATCTTCAATTTTTCATATAGCGATCAGTTTTTAAAAGAGTTGACTTTCGCTTTAGTCTAATGTGTTCAATTTTTTCCCTTCTGCTTAGAAATACGCAAGTAATAAGACAGTTTCTACAAATGTTTATCTGGATTAGTATGATGTAGATAAAATAATTATCTATTAACAATAGTTTTTTTCAGAACACATCAGATTGTTAGCATTTTGCTGCATCCAAAAGTCGTCTTCTCATACAATTGTTATGCAAACAGGCTGCATTACACCCGACGTACAAAACACTATGTCCACAAAACTAAGTACATGGTCCATAAACTACAAAATAAAACATATGGCAAGAGAGCAAAAATCACAGCATTTTTCTTGTGGATATACTAATTGTTTATTTTGCACAGGAAGCAAATATCAAAAACCTGATAATTAACTTAATCAATTACATTTTATGGAATATTCAGTATCATTTTTGGCTCATTGCATTACAATTGAGGGAGGGGAGAAATTGTGTAAGTACACGTTTTTTAAACACACAAACATTAACAAGTACTAAAATCTCTTAAAAGGTGAATTAATCAAATGTAATGGCTTTATTAATAGGTCATGTAGCATTTGGGTATAAACATTTAATTAAATAGTATTATAACTCGAGAATTAAATTTTAACCTTATTCACTTCCTCAAGCAATAGCCAAACCATCACTATATAATTGTGAAATTCCGTTCTATTTACGTGACAGCCAGAAAATAATGTTATATCTTAATTTCACAAGAATTTTTCCAATCATTCTTCTGAAATCACAACGTTTATACATTCCTTTGTAAGATTCAATAGTTTTAGCGATTAATCAGATAAGTTGGGGGTTTAAAGCGCAAGTCTTTGTGATGGGTTTGAAATTCCGTGGTCGTTGAACAAGGGAAAAAAATTATTACTTACTGCTTTTCAAATACGTAAACTTTCTTAACAGCTTAGTAAAGAGAAGTAGGTATAAGTATTTGTAATTCAAGATGCGATGAATGTAGAAGAATTGTTTCACTCTCCGAAAAGTAATTTTGATAAAATATTCAATATAGTGGAAAGATTTGCTCAGCTATTAATATACCAAAAATAAAAAAATAAACTTCCATAAATCACTAATGTCCTCATAGTAACTACTTCTCAACTAGGATCAAAATTCTAAAGGCATTTTGAGTATACAAGAACGTAATGAAGCACTTTCATACAAGAACGTAATGAAGCACTTTTTCTATAAATTCGAAAATCTAAAAATGTGGCACGTGCTGTTTGTTGAGACATTTAAGTTACTTTATAACTGATTATTTATGGTAATGGCATAGATAGAGAAAGTAATATGAATGAAACACATCAGATGTTTACTTTCTCTAGTCGTATGTACATGTACATAGTAGATAGAGAAGGTCTTGTATTCCATCCAAAATTGTTATACTGATATTTAAACGGAAATACATGCTTTGGGGATCCCTGATTCCAAAAACAGCATTTTTAGGAAAAGAATGTGTGAGTGTGTCTTTGTTTGTGTGTGTCTGTACACAGCATAACTCAAAAACGAAAACTAGGTCAATACCAAACTTTGTATTCAAGTTTAGAATCTTTCAAGTATATCACAGAAGGAGTTTTAGAGAAATGTACCCACACCAAACTCACTTTACAAGGAACATTTTTAGAAATTTTAGATTTTCTAAATATAGCTCCCTAATGACTTTGATTAAATGCCTATATATTAAAATGTTTACATAGCAAATAAAATGTATATTATGAAATTCTTGCTAATAATCCTTGAAGTCCTCTTCATTCTAAATGATTTTTGCATAACTGATAAACCGTAAGAAATAGAAAAAAAAACTTAGCACACAGAAATATAGATCTCGCCACAGCTCACAATTTGTTATACAACTTTTTTTTAGAGTTAGCCGCTTCAGAATATTCCCGTTTTTGTTTTCAATGTTCTCAAACTGGAAGCCCTCAACCATTTAATCTATTTTTACTTACGACTATGGAAAGACAGTTGCATAAGGACAGGTTCTAAAAGTGTTGACTGTCACTTTAGCCTAGTGCATTTTCTTATTTACCTTGTTGTTATAAGAAACTAAGTAATAATACAATTTTTAAAAATGTTTATTTTGATTAGCACTTTGCACACAAAAATAATCTTTTGAAAAAGCAGTTTGTTTCCAGAACAGATGTTTATTTATGTTAAAATTTCTATATCAGTTTTACTAATCAGGTATACCTGGTTTAGGAAGTAACAACGGTGTTTTGTTTTGTTTTTATTTTGGACGGCTTCTCGCAATCTTTAAAATTATACGAAAACGTATATACTTAGCTTCTAACACATTGTGATGTTGAGTAACAATGGTTTAACATGGGTTTCTTTAGTGTAGGAAGTCAGTTCATAGAATGTTTCTGTGATTCTATTCAGTCTAGATTCAGATAACAAAATAAAAGTTTAGATGCAGTTAAATTGCCTAAATTCTTTCGCAATTGAACATACAGCTCCATGCTAGGAAGCATTTCCCTGAGAGGGGAAACAAAGAGAAGAATCTGGCAAGTTGTTTACGAGGTATTTTAATAATATTATCAAAGCAGAAGCCAGCAAAGAAGCTACTAGAATGTACATGTATTAAACTCCTTTTCATCCTGCGCACACCTAGAGAAAGCAATTACCTTTTCTTTCCTTACAGACAGGATTAAAGGAAACGGTTCCTCTGTCTGGAGCAGCATTTGTAAAAAAAGAAGCAGAAAAGAGAAGGAGTAAGAAATCATGGGGATGGGATGGGGGAGGGCTTTTACTTTTGATCTACTGGGAGATTTTTATATTTTCTTTCCTTCGGAACAGCAAAAGATCTTAATGTGTTTTGACCTTGTTTAGCTCGAAGGCTGAAGATAAACCCAAGTAAGATACAGTGCAGGAAATCCTAAGTAGGAGTCAGTGAGAAGCCTTAAGGGACTTTAATTCACAGAGCTATATTTGTGGAAAGGGAAATTTTAATTTCTCTTTAGGTTTTCATAGAAATAATAAAAATAATTTCAGAATATGTACTGACCTCCTGTGGAACATCATAGCAAGTTCTAAGACAATTATTTCATAAAATAATATTTAATTTGACAAAATATAATTTTAGTACAGATTCGATATTTAACCGTGTTATTTGAATTAGAAGAATTTGAAAAATGTATTCCACAGCCGGGATTTGAATACGGTTCTCCTTCTCTCCATGTGGTTGCTCTAACCATTGAGCTACAGAGACAACTTGCCGTTGCGACATTCAATCCTCCAAGTGGTTGTTTTTTTGACCCAGTTTAACCAACCGACAAATTAATGGCGGCTTACCTTCGTAAGAACTTAGTATTCGGGTAATATTTATTGTAATTCTAAGTGGAATTTGAAATATAGGAACATTATTTCCAATATAATAAATTTAATTGTTTATGTGAGAATCTATGACATTTATTTTATTTATTGATTTAGATTACTCAGTCTTGCCATAATGTGAGGTTTGGGGCACTGCTTTATTTTACGGCCAACTTAACATGCCAAAAAATAATTTGTGTTGCGGAGAAGAGAGATTGTGTTAGCAGATGTTGCTGGAATGGCTGCATGGTGAATAATGTGAAGTCAGTTGTTCGACGACCGCCGTGCCAGGTAGATAAAACCTATGTTGGACAGCGCTCGTACAGATACTCTCCGTGAGAAAACTGCTAGATAATATCACAGGAAGTAAGTGCAAGCAAGCTCTTGGGAATAATGTCCTGCCATACCGGACAGTCGCGAGGTAGATAAACAAAAGAGAGAGTCTCGGACTTGGAAAATGTTCGTGGCTTAAGAGAAAGCCCCACATATTCTAATGGTCCAGAAGGTGTAATGCCATTGATAAACTGCTCTGCGCAATGTACGAGCCGATGTTATTACCAATGATGTTCGAGAATTTAGTAATATATTAACCTCATTCGCTATTTTGAGTTGGTTTGCAGCTGTGAATTTAAAAGAAACCAGTAACGCGCTATAACGTGCACATCTGAAAGTGAATGTAAACTAAGTTGTTTTCGATGTATTGAGTTTATCCCGAGAGCAAATTGTTAAGCTATTTATTAAATATGGATACAAAAACGGATAATTAGCAGAGTACAATAAAAAAAGAAATAATCTGTACATTTTTAAAGGAGCTGCTGAATTGCATCAGCCAAAATATTCAGATGAGCTAAAGTTCATAAACCTTGTGCTTTCCATGTGTTTTTGAAAAACGAGGATGAGGCGAGCCGTAGCAAGTCGTCGAACAATACGGTCCTCTGGTTTGGTGATTTCAGCGAGGTTAGGTTAGGCAAGGTTTAGTGTGTATGTATAATTAAATCGTAATAATGGGTACCAACATAGTGATTTAAAACCAATATGAGATAAGCGCAAGCCGTCAGGCCGTAGCGACCCGCAGCAAACGACAGGGTTCTCTCTCTGTCTCTCTCTCTCGTTTGGAGATTTCGGTGAGGTTATGTTTGTGTGTGTGAACTGGGTAAAAAGCGGTTAAAATTGAATTTTGAAACGCTATTTCTATGTTTTTATAAAAATGCAAATTAGGGTGTTTTGAATGGAAAAGAAAGCTCCGAAGTCCACCCTGAAGTCAAAGTAAACTTATACATAGCTTGTTTAATAACGCTATTAACTGCCAGGGTCATATCAGCGCCAGAGAGGTGGCGTATTTTATCCTACGGGAATTGTTTTAAATGTCAGTAAATCTATGCGGCTGTCGTTTTTAAGCACGTAAGTCAGCGGTTAGGACCCCGTTTGAACATACAACCTTGGAATCAGAAGCCCAGCACCTAACCAACTGAGTCAGCCAGACCGACAATACTGAAACCTCCTCCGCACGTGCTCTTAGTAAAATGAACATCGGGAAAAATAAATTTAACATGGAAATAATATACAAGGGTAAACTATCAGTTGAACTGTAGATTCACATAACCATATAGCAAAGCATAAAAGCTAAAGCAAAAAATAAATAATTTGTGTTTTTATCTGTTATTTAATTACGGCTAACTGAATTTAAAGGCTGCTATTGAGGAAGAACTTAACGTTAATCTAAATCAATAAAGACAGAAACAAAAGTGAATCGATTTATGGAATATATATTGTATTAGAATAAGGAATTAAACTGCAGTGCAAATAGAGAAAGGTAAATTTGCGGAGTTCGATTTGCTTCATGGAAAGATAGAAGTGATAAAACCTTAACTTTACTTCTCAGTTTTGGTGACCATTTCTGACGTTCCTCATTTTTCTCTTCAGCAGAATATGTTTCTGTTTTTTTTCGATAGGGATTATAGAAATCCCTTGTATTGTATATATCAGCTCCCCTTGCGTAAACGACTTTGTGGTTTAACAGAATATTACGTCAGCCAGATTCTATAAATGCTATCTTCCTGTGCAGTGATGTTACGTTTACAACAACGGAATGCTTGTGTTCGAGCTCATACATAGAGGGTGAGTGCGGAGTTTGGCCCATGACCAGTGTTCTCTCAGCATCGAAGTACATCTGAGGAGACACGAATGTTAGTGTCTGCAAATAATGAAAAACACTTCCGTTGGGAGAAACTGAATAATCATCCACTTCTCATGTGGGCAAGAGGTCCATAGCCACGTTGTCCATACATTTATTGTTGCTGTTATTATTATTATTATTATTATTATTATTATTATTATTATTATTATTATTATTATTATAATTATTATTATTATTATTATAATTATTGTTATTATTATTATTATAATTATTGTTATTATTATTATTATAATTATTGTTATTATTATTATTATAATTATTATTAATATTATTTTCCTATTATTATTCTTGTTATTCTTATTTTTATGATTCTTATTATTCTTACTTTTATTAATATTGTTATTTTTGTTATTGTTATTTTATTTTCTTTATTTTTATTTTTTTTATCTTTATTATTTTATAATTAATAATATTACGAATATTTCCATATAATCTGACTTAAGACGACTATAAATTCATAATTCACAGAAATTACTATAGGATTAAAGCCAGGTTACGGTCATTTACAATTTCTGTTAATTATTTTCTCTACTTAGTACATTCTACAAAGATGCAGAAGATATTGCATTCCACCAACAAATTCGATACCGGACTTCCGTGATCTAAAAGCAGAAGTTTTTATAAAGAACCAATGGTATTAGCAATGCCTAAACATTAATTTGCTTTGGAGTGTCAGTTTTGCAAATAATGTTCATATTATTATGGTATAAAACTGCATTTGTACAGCTGAGCCGAATTGTGGTGCAGGCTTTGGATACTGAATGGAAGAAAAGCACTTTTATGAGGTTATCAAAATTGAAAAGTCAAACAATCTCTATGGATGGAAAAATAAATATTTTTTGAAAAACCAACATATTCTATGTATAATTCGGTAAGATTTAATAAGCAAGTCATTGGAAAGTGTTTTTTTATAATTGTATTAACATATGTTCAAGAATAACAATACCAGGTGGCCCAACTGCTCCGTATTTGAGTTTGCACATGTGACTTTGCATGTTAAAAGTGTTGCAGAACTCGGAGAAGCTATTTTAAGTTAAAACCGTTAATTGGTTGAGGGATCTTCGTTTTACCTCTCTTATCACTTATCACCGGATATGGTGAGCAGGTCGCACTCATTGAGAGAGGTAAAACGAAGGTTGCGCTCACCAGTTTTCCACTGGTCGGCTTTAATTTGAAATAGCCCCGTTGAGTTCTGCGACTCTTTTAACGCACGGAGGCATATCTGCAAACATCAAATACCAGGCAATTGGGCCAACTAACATTAATACGGAGCGAGGAAAACTATTTTAAGCACTTGCAACGGAAAACGAACATGTGAAATTAACTTCTAAAATACGTAATAAGTTGTTGTAGGAAGCATAAGATAAAGGAAGGAAATAAGAAAACTGACCAGAAAGAGGTAGGAAATTAGCTTGAAGATGTTTAAACATTTAAACATTAATGTTATTTATTGGAAGACAAGGAAATAAAAACTGAGAGGAGGGAAAATAGCAGAAGGTTGTGTTATGGAAAAATGCATACTAAAACGTTTATCCATGGCCAGCAAAATATGATTGGTTGATACACAAATTATATTCAGCAATTTAATGAGTTGTTATTTCGTCCTTAATGTCACCAGTATTTATGTAGTGGGTAGAAGTCCTACCTAACCACTTAATATCACTAAATTCATGATGCATTTTAAAATCATCTATCCACTTTCATCCAATAAGTTTTATTGTAATGGAAGCCGGGATATTTTCATCATCTTAAAATTCAATTTAGCTGTCTTAGTTTCTAAGAAAACGTTTATTTATATACAATATGTTATTCACATAAAAATCCGTTCAAAGCAAAAAAAGAGGGGAAAATTCGCATATAGTTGCAAAGAAAGAAAGCAAATAGGCATTATATAGACTTTTATAATTAACAGCAATAAAAATTAGATATATCTGTAGGCTTCCACGGCCGTAGTCCATTGAGGTTATGATTTCCAGTGTATGCCGCGACATTCTTTTTTTTACAGCGCTCTGCCGATGTTTCGCGGCAACTTATGTTAAGCTTCTTCCATGGAACAATTCTAATTGTAGAGCAACCTTCCCTTAAAAGAAGGATAGAACTAGACCCGTACTCCAAAGTATGTGGGCGTCCCAATCTTTTTACTTTCTCTAAGTATGGTGGGAAAGTATTATATTCCATCCAAAAATTCAATGTAATCCAAAATGTGTGGTCGTTCCGATCCTTTTGCTTTCTCTAGGTATAATAGGGAAAGTATTGTATTCCACCCAAAAATTCGATGTCAATATTTCATAGGAAAATGAGTTTTGAGGTTCTCTGAATCCAGTAAAAGAGTTTTAGAATTTTCAGAAAAAGACCCGCGTGTGTATGCGTGTGTGTGAGCACCATAACTCAAAAACGATGAGGTCTGAAATACCAAATATGATATGTAGGTTCTGCATCTTCCAAACGTACTCAAATCGTCTCGCCTAGTTCAGAACTTTTACAATATTACTTATCAACAGTAATATAGGGTGGAAGCTGAATAAGTGTAAACAATTTGAGAATAATTGAAGAACAATGCGTGTAACAAACAAAAGTTTATCACTTTGCTCGGTTATAATATCATTGTCATAAACGAAGCACGAAATTCAGAGTCTATTGTGTTTTGAACGGCGCTGCGTTATCTCTCTCCTGTGTTTACATACATAACGCAACGGCCAGCTCCTGTGTTTAGTAGAACACGCACACGCCGGCCTGCATTTCACATGACTCACAGTGAGGAAAGGAGGGGCCGTTCATTCACAAACTTTCCTTTACACAATGAATGGCTTTACTTATGCTGAATTAGCTGATATTCATTTAATTTTAAATCCTTTCCAAAAGAAGAACATTAACTACAATGTATCAAAGGTTCTGTGTTGCAGGTTCTCTTAATTCCCGATTTGAAGGTCTTTTATACTTTGAGGTTTAATTTCAATTTCTCTCTTGTAAGAGTAATGAGGGTGATTTTGTAGTTCAAAGCATGAAAATATAAAGATTTACATGTTGCTATAAGTTAGTAAACTTTCAATCAAACCAAATTTAAATATAATAATATCGTTGCGTGCAGCATGTTTAATTTGAATCCTGAATGCATTATGAATCGTAATCAGATAAAGTACGAAAACAAGTGAATGGTTATGTAGGTTGAAGCATTGATATTCTTCCATCAAATCACACACCATATTTGGACAAAGGGCAAAGTGCAGAGCAAGGTCAACTACAATGTGACTTGTTACGTAAACAATTACCAAACGCATGAGGTAGGAAATAATAGCCATCCTAAAAACATCGCAAAATGTTCCACATGGACATAGCTTTATAAAATAACGAAAAAACTGCAAATAGTGGATCACTACATTATCCTCAAAGCTGATGCAAATATTGAACTTAATTCACCTTCCAGCTTATATTTCCTTAACGACATTAATTTTATATAATGGGCTATAGCTTCTTCTTATTTTCAATGATTTTTCTCTTAATACTCTATCAAATACCACAAATAAGATAACGTTTGTAAGTTATATGCTCTTCCTGTCTGAATTATTTGCTTTAAAGAAATACACAATCGTAGCCCTCTTCTGAATCCACGTTGTACTTCAGAATTTAATACCTGTGATATTGAGTTCAGTCTTCTTATTAGGATTTTATTATATACTATATGAATGTATTAGAAGGATTATGCATGGACAGCTACTGCAGTGTTTCATAACCCCTTTTCTGAAGACTGGACATCATTCCAGGAGCTGGGTGTTTGAATAGTGATCCAGCATATTGTGACCTCATTCTGCAGCCGTAATCACCAAGCATGTATAAACTTCGTAAGTCATAGCTGATTGTTGGCATCCATTGTTACACCTGCGTTAGTGGACACGTGTGTCGGCGGCCAGTTCTTTCGACATCGAGGCTGTGATTGTTATACCTATGCAAGTTGTCACGTGGGTTGTCTGAAAGTTCTTTGACATCGAAGCATGCATTGTTACACCCGAGTGAGTTTGTTTCTGGAAGTTTCCTGCCACCTGATCGACAGGTATAAAAAGGGGAACGAACTCCTGCATAGTGTTAGGTTTCAACAGGGTATGCATAGCGTCCAACAGTTCAGTTTTTGACGTAGCGAGCTGTAGTAGTCCTTGCCACAGCGAACGTCATTAAGTTAACTTATACGGCACAATTGTTACGAAAGCACTGAAGAATTAGTTATTTCTGAGCAGCTTCTGGTTGTAATCAGTGTGTGCGAGAAATTAAGAATTGTTTGTTGGAGTATACAAAGAGTTTTTGTTACAATAGCTTTACCGTGTAAAAACCGATTCTGGTCTCTAATGGGACAGAATTAAAAGCTACATATTTATGCAATCGGTTATTGGGCTCTTTATTTTTAAAAGTTGCTGTTGCTGTTTCCTGTTCATTATATGCATTTGAATCGCTATATTTGTTTCCTCCTTGTTAGTTATTTCTTAAACATCTATTGTCATATATCTTCATAGAATTTCAGAACTTGCTACGGCACCTTGGTAAGATTAATATTAATATATTTCACCTTTAGCTAAGATATTTCAAAGCTTTATATGCTGTACTCTAGTTTCAATTTACCTTCTGTTCGATATTGCTTACGTTTTTATTCCAACTTTAATCTTGAAGCTTCGTTATTTGCCGTTAATACTGTCGTTGATAGTATTTTGTAGTTTATTTTGCCACTGCTGGATTTGCATTCATCCATTTCAAATATACTTCAAAAGTGTATTATTTTTTATTAAGTCTGATATTTTATCATTCCATATAGGGAGATCATCTTCATTACTTTCTCTACTCGTACTATGTATAGAGAAGGTATGGTAATGCACCCAAAAAGTCTATACCGAGATTTCACCGGAAGTACATGCTTTGAGTCCCCTGAAGCCAAAAAAAGCATTTTCAGAAAAATGTCCTTATGTTTGTCTGTGTATGAATGTGTATCTGTATTTCTGCTTGCAGCATAGATCAAAAATGAAAAGACCGTTAAATCCAAACTTGGGTATTTAAGTTGGCTATCTTCCAAGGATGCACACGAAGATTTTAGAGAAAATCCCCCATCTCAAACTACTCTTTACATGGGAAAAAATCCAAAAATTTTGATTTTCTCAAAAAATGAATCTTAACAATTTTCATTACTTAAGATGTTCACCTGACAAATAAAATATTAAACTTGATGTTTTCGGGAATAGCCTCTGGAGACATCTTTATTCTGAATTTGTCGGAGTTTGCATAGCTGATAAACCGTAAGAGATAGACCAAAAACTTACTTAATACAAATGCAGAGCTCGTTAAACAAAATTCATATTACATGCATTTTTTTCTTAGAGTTGACCGCTTTTGAGATATTCCTTATCAGTTTCAGCTTTAAAATATTTATACTTTTCTCATATGGGAGAGAGAACTCCGGTCTATATAAACAAAGGAACTTCAATTACATAGCAACGAGCTTTTGACTATCACTTTAATCTATGGTACTCCCTAACTTCGGCTATACTTACATGGAAGCAAGTAATAAGACCATTTCTGCTAATTTTTTTTCGATTAACTGATTTAAATAGAATAATAAGCTTTTTAACAATAATTTGTTGCAGAGATGTAGTGAAAGTCATGTGAATGGAACACATCAGGTTTTCTTTTTGTTTCAGAGTGCCCAGATTCTCAAGAACAACTTTATTGATAGTTTCTTTCAATCCTTCAAATTCTGCGTTTAAACTAAGGACACGAATATCCAAATTATTCTTTAATTTATTCGCTTATAAACCCCTTTGTATTCTCAACTTGCAGTTGCTTAATTTTGAAGTTATCTTGTTTTAGGTATTGTATCCATTATTTACTTTGCCCATCTAGATAGAGATTTATTTTGGAAAAAGGCACAATATAATGTTCAAAGTTAAATGTATAGTCCGCCAAAAGTTCGTATATCCTGTACTTCTGGTGCTAGTTTTTCTACGCTAGATAAGGGGGATATCCAAAGTTAAGAAACTGTACAAAAACTACACACATCTCTGTTCTGACATTGTTACATTCAGTCTCCGCTAAGGTACTCATTGGTGAACTTTCTATGAATTTTTTTTTTAAATTTCTTCCGAAACTAACATATTAAAACAGTATCATATTTATAGCAAATTGACCAGTAGTTTGTATACCATTATTTAATTCATTATTTCAATAATAGAAGTGGTTTGCGCTTCAATAAATTAAAATTTGAATTAACTTTCACTACCTTTCTTTATAATAAATCACTAATGATACATATTTATTTTCACTAACTATATTTGAGAAAAAACGCCGGGCAGTATTTTTATTTACCGTTTTTGTATTGCTGAAAACGAATATAAGCTTAACGAGATGCTATATTTTTCATTAATTTTAGCGACATTAAATATTTTAATTAATATTTCTCCACCTATAGCCGGTGAAGATTAATGTTCTTATACATTTGTTTATGGTTGTTTCTCTGCAACATTTGAATAAAAACTGCATCTAGTGGGACAAATTGAGCTCGGTGGGAATTGATACCAAATACAGACTAGAGGACTCATTGTTAATAAGTAATACTTTATAAACAGAAATGGAATTTTTAAAATATTTTGCTCAAAGGCTTAAATCTGTTATGAATTTAACTTAAAGGTTAAGTTTACATATTTTGCGCTCAATTTTGCACAAAATATTAGGTACAGAGCGCGTGCAAAGAAATTCTTTTTTTTTCTCGGATCATTTTTCACAAGGAGCTTCTGCAGTACGTACGGAGAAAGGTATAGAGAGAGCGAGAGAGTGAAGAAGAGGAACTAACTCCCTTGGGAGATATTAGTACGTCTTGTTACCAAAACCAAAACAAGACCTCGGAAACTTTGGTTCTTGGAGCACGGCAAGGCCGCTACTCGCTGTCGTGGTTTTCCTCTTTTCTGCTCCAGGTTAGAAGTCGCCAAAAGGATAAAGTGCAAGAGAAGATGGATCGATTTCTCCGATTTCTCTGGAGAGTTCTTGGGGAGAGAAAAGTGATGTTGAGGGATGCCGAGTTGATGTCCTCGAGAAACGCGCGTCAATTTAGTCAAGGCCTCTTACAAATTGCTGTTAAATGTTGGCGTAATGGCCTCCATCACAAAGCCTACCTTCTATACGATTATACTGGGAAAATTTCGATTTGTGCGTTTGTCTGTTCAGGTTTTGCTCTGTAGTAAATTGAAACTCAAACATATATTCTAAGGTTAACAAATGTGGAGTCAGGTTTCTAAACCGGAAAAATTGATCCTGCATTTCTTTTTACTTCCTCTAGCACGTATGTAAACACAATGTCTAAATAGTGGCTAGAGAAGGTATTGTATTCGGTTCAAAAATTGAGATTTCACCGAAAATATATGTTTTGAACACCCCTAAGTCCGACAAAACTATTTTTAAAAAAATATTAGTGTGGGTCTGTGTCGGTTGAAAGGATAGCATAAATACTAAGAGGCCGTTAACCAAACTTGGTATTTAAGTTTAGTATTTTCCAAGGATGCGACAGCAAGAAAAAGAAAGTAAAATATATAACTTTAAACCAATAAAAATATATAAATAAAATTAAAATAACAATAAAAATAAATCAAATACAAGTAAAATTTCTAAAATATAATCAATAATTAATAGCAATTAAATAATAAACTAAAACACCACACACATATTCATAATTAACACCAATATTATAATTATTTCTAAAACTTCTATAACAAATATATAAAATAAATTTACCAAGTGTATTTATTTTTATATTCCATTTTTATTAAAATACAATTAATCTATTAACTTTTATATATTATTTATATATTTATATTATAATTATCATACCAATAAATTAATATTTCAATTTGTTTATTAATGTTTGATTATTTATTTTACATATTTAATTATCACTTAACTACATTTTATTATTTAATTAAATGTACAATGTACATAGTGGATAGATAAGGTGCTGTATTCCATCCAAAAATTTGATGTACAGATTTCACCGCAAATATATTCCATGAGTGCAAAAAAGCACTATTAGGAAAAGGTGCGTATGTGTGACTATGTGTGTGTCTATGGACAGCATAGCTCAAAAATGAAAAGTTCGTTAAATACCAAACCTGATATTTAAGTTCAGTATCCTCCAAGAACACGAGATGAAGATTTTTAAGAAAATGCTCCCTCCCCCAACAACCTTTTACGCGGAAAAAAATCGACAATATTGAATTTCTCAGAAATGACTCTAACGCTTTAGATTAAAGTGTCGTATATTTAAGATATTTATGACAAATAAAATGTATATCTTGAATTTTCTGGGAAAACCCCTTTATTCTGGATGGTTTTACTGAATTGTGCATAACTGAAAAACCGTAAGAGATAAACAAAAATAAACTTACTACACAAAAATCTATACATCCTTAAAATACACAAATTATGACATATATACTTTATACGCGGAGTTGGCCATTTTTGAGATACTCCTTTTTATTGGTTTTTGTTTTAAAATACTTTTCTCATACGAGAACTTGGCAATTCCTGGCTACGCCAAGAAACGGATTTCTATCACATTGCAACCACATTTTAAAACATTTGAGTGTCGGAATAGCCTAGTGTAGTCTCTTATTTCCCTTCTACTTATAAGGAATTAGGTAATAAGATATTTCTGATAGTGTTTATCATAAGTAGATAGAATCATAAGCATATTAACAATAATTCGTTACAGAGATGTAGAGAAAGTCGTGTAAATAGAACACATTCGATTTTTTACTTTCTGCAGCACGTATGTATAGACAGTGTACATCATAGCTAGAGAAGATATTGTTTTTCACCTAAAACTTGGAGGCTTCAACGTAGTTGTATGTTTTCAGTTACCTGAGTCCATAGAAAGCACTTTTACTTTCTCTAGCCCGTATGTATATCAAATAAAATAAAAATATGTATAATAACCCTGGTACCAGTATTTAAACTAGAACTAATATACCATATGTCTAATATTAAACTTCACATTTATACATTTATCATTATTACAGATAAATTTAAGCTAACAAAATTACAAATAAATTATAAATATAAAACTAAAAAGATAAAAAATAAAATAAATAACTTCAAACAAATAAAAATGTATAAATAAAGGTTAAATTAAAATAACAATAAATAAAATACTAATTAAATTTCTAAAATAGCATAAATAATTAATAGTAAATAAATAATAAACTAAAACATCAAACACACATTCATAATTAACACCAATTGTTACCATTACAATTTCTAAACAATAACAAATATTTCATTGATTTTTACTAAAACGT
The DNA here is from genome assembly GCA_030762935.1 of Hymenopus coronatus. Classification (NCBI taxonomy): domain Eukaryota; kingdom Metazoa; phylum Arthropoda; class Insecta; order Mantodea; family Hymenopodidae; genus Hymenopus; species Hymenopus coronatus. The sequence goes on from CM060894.1 coordinate 77,915,070, forward strand.
AATAAACTATAATTGATCTATTACCTTTTATTTATTATTTATATATTTATATAATTATATCAATAAATTAACATTTAAATTGATATTATTTAAAAATTACTTCTTCTACATATTTAACTATCAATTGATTAAATTCTACTAATTGATTAATTAATAGATTAATTCTACAATGTACATGGATAGAGGTGATATATTCCATCCAAAACTTTGATTTTGAAATTTCACCAGAAATATATGTTTCGAGATCCCGTGAGTCCGAATAAAGCATTTTGAGAAAAAGGTCTGTGTGTGTGTGTGTTTTTTTTTTTTTTTATCTGAGTCCGTGAACAGTATAGCTCAAGAACGAAAATACCGTTAAATACCAAACTTGATATTTAACTTTAGTAACTTCCAAGTATCCACGCGAAGATTTTCTAAAAACTCTACCCCCCCAAAAAAAAGGCCTCCAACGATTTTGATTAAAATACTGCATATTAAAGATATTTACATCACAAATAAACAGCATATTTTGAATTTTCTGGGAAGTGCAGAATTATTCTGGATGTTTTTTGCAGAATTTTGCATAACGGTTAAACCGTAAGAGAGATCAAAACCTTACTACAGAAAAATTATATATCTCATTAAAATATATAATTTATGTGATGTGCGTTTCTACTCGCATGTAGAGCTGACCGTTTCTGAGATATTCCTTATTATTGATATCAGCTTTAAACCACATATTTTTCTGTAAGGGAAAGTGAGGTTTCGTTTCATTGCTCTATATTTACTGGAAGCCCTACAAAGCGAGCCGAACTTCAGTTGTTTCATATAGAATCAACTTTTAAAATATTTCACTATCGTTTAACCTAGTTATTCCCTTATGTCCCTTCTAGTTACAAGAAAGTAAAAAGACAATTCCTGCTAAGGTTTATCTTGATTAACAACAATCGTCTTTTGTAAAAAAAAAAAAAAAAAAAAAAAAAAAAATTACAGTAGTATAAAGTAAAAGTATAAAGTATAAGCTGGTATAGCAGCTAAAGAAGGTCTTGTGAATGTAATACATAGGATTTTTACTTTCTCTACACGTACTATTATATAAGTGTATACAGAAGGTATTGCATTCCGCCCAAAAATTTGATACCGAGATTTCACCGGAAATGCTCATTTTAGGTACACCTGTATACAAAAAATTAGAAAAAGGTGCGTGTGTGTCCGTGTGTCTGTGAACACGATAACTCAAAAAAAGAAGAGTCAGTGAAATACCAAACTTGGTATTTATGTTTAGGATCTTCTAGGGAGTGACACGAAGATTTTGAGAAAAACTCCTACCCCAAACTACCCTTACATGGAAAAAAAATCGAAAATGTTGATTTTCTCAAAAATGGCCTTAACCATATTGATTGAAATTCTATATAATAAAGGTATTTATTTGCATGATAAATAAAATGTATATATTGCATTTTTGGGAATCGCCTTTAAAGACCTCTTTATACTGGATGAATTTTGCTGAATTTTGCGTAACTGGCAAACCGTAAGAAATGGACCAAAACTTACTGCATAAAATATGTAGATATCATTAAAACACACAATTTATGTCATACACGTTTATTTCGTGGAATTGACCATTTCTGAGATATTCTTTATTATTTGTTTAGTATTTAAAATAAACTTTTCTCACACCGAAGTTGTAAACTCTTGGCCATGCACTGAAGCGGATTTTATCCACATGGCCACCAGTTTTTAAAAGATTTGACTATTGTTTTAACCTAGTGTATTCCCTTATTTTCCTTCTACTTACAAGGAAGCAAATAAGACAATTTCTGCTAATGTTTATCTCCATTATCATAAAGTGGATAGAAGAATAAGTCCTTTAACAATATTTTGTTACTCCATTGTAGAGAAAGTTACGTGAACGGAAAACATTAAAGTTTTACAAAAAGTTTTGTGTGTGTGTCTGTGGACAGCATAGCTCAAAACCGTAAATGTCGTTAAATGCCAAACTTTATATTTATGTTTAGTACTTTCCAAGGATGTGACACAAAGATTTTCAAGAAAATACTTCCCACTCCAGAGTACCCTTTAGATGGCATCATTTTTGAAATATTTGTTTTTCTCTAAAACGGCTGTAATGATTTTGATTATGATTACAATACCATATATTAAGGATATGTAGACATTTTATATTTTCTGGAAATAATCTCTAAAGAGCATTTTATTCTGGATCAGGTGTCTAGAATTTTGCATGAAGGTTTAACCGTAAGAGATAAATTATTACACAAAATATGTAGATATCATTAAAAATAAGATTTATCTCGTATACATTCTTCTTGTAGAATTGACCGATTTTGAGATAGCCCTTGTTATTGATTTTCAGTTTTAAACTTCCTAACTTTTCTCAAACGGGACCATGCAAAGCGAATCGAAACTAAATGTTTACTTTCTGTACACGTACTATATACATAGTGTATAGAGAAGGTATAAAACTACACCCAAAAATTTAATACCGAAATTTCAATGGAAATATATATTTTAGGGTCCCTGTAACAAAAACAAAAAAAAAACAAAAACAAAAATTTCAAAAAAAGGTCCATGTACCTGTGAACACGATAGCTCAAAAACGAGAAGTCTGTAAAATACTAAACTTGTTATTTAAGTTTAGTATCTTCCAGGAATGAGACACGAAGATTTTTAAGAAATTTCCCCACCCCTACTTTTCACTGCGTAAACAACTGCGCGGAAAGCAAAAGCAAACTCCTTCAGTGCCATAAGTGTGAGCTTTCACGGCCGGTGTCCATTGTTTTTAAATTTAAAATTTACAGGTTATTTTGCTGTGCCCTGTAGGTTAAACCATTTTTGTTTAAAACATTTCTTCCTAACGTTTCGTGCCTGTCTGTGAGGGACATCTTCAGAGGTAATATCTCAGACCGGATGTACAGGATATAAGAGGAGGGTTCTGCTTCTGTTTGTATTTAGCATGGTGGGTTTCGGAGTTGAGAAATTAAAGGAAATCAGCTTTGGTTTAATTTGGGTCCTTCGTCTATGTTAAAGTTGTTTATACTTCTATAGATTTCAATGGCTTCTCTGTATAAACGGGGCTAATAATTGTTAGTAGTAGCTAAAACCTTTACTTTATCGTATTCCATTCGATGGTAGTCCGAGGATAAAACAAGTTGTGCCACGGCTGATTTTTCTGTTTGTCCTAGGCGGCACCTTCTTTTGAGTTTTGTGCTGCACGTGTTGATGCTGTACTTTGTAGTGCCAATGTAAATTTGGCCACATGTGCACGGAATTTTCTAAAAATGGCCAAAATTGGTCTTTAGCTGATTTGGGAATATTAATTTTGGTGTTGTTGCAGTATACAAGATTTTGCGTTTGAAATACATAATCCAACCTTCATATTGGATTTTATCGTGTATAACAGATCATATTTTCATGTGTTTGATAGTAATTTATATAACATAAACGTGTATTATATAACATAAAACAAACAAGTCTATTAATTTAGCTCAAACAATTGTAATCCGATTTTATTGCTAAATAGTAAGAGAATTGATTTGTGACGAAAACCTTTCACATTTATAGCAGTGAACTTAAACAGGCATCTTGGTAATTAATTGAAATCGAACACAATTTGAAAGAAACCTGCTCCTGGGTAATTTTCTCACTCACTTGCAAGAGATGCGTAATGACGTTGCAAATTGAATTTTCTAAGTGCAAAACTTTTTCCGAAAACTAAACACTTATTCCGCCGCTTTCTAAATGTAAAAATAATTCCTGTCATAAGGCATAAACATACTTAAGAGGAATTATTCTACACATAAACGTAAGGGTCTAAGGCTTGTATGCTGGATTGCTTCCCGTTCTTGAGATTATAAACTTACACACGACGCTCTGGGCGGGAGATCCGTGGTTCAAAGCCCGGCTATGGATTTATGAAATGAAAATAACTTGTACACCTTGTAGTTTACCGGGAAAAATATGAGTCAGTTGAAGCATTTTTCCATGCCGGCATATTACTATGGTAGCTAAGTGGTTAGAGCAACCGGTCACTGACCGGAGATGCGTGGTTTAAATTCTGGCTATGACATTGAATTTTTGTCTGACTCTACCTACCTAATTGCTCGCAGTTTAAATATCCCAGTAGCATAATTCTCTTAACAAAAATATATAAAGATTATTTAGCTTGGGGATATAAATGTGAAAATCGAACATATTCATTTATACAGAGTTTGGAACTAGAATGGTGTTTATTGTAGGGACTATTAATTATAATTACTATTATCTGGTTTATTAAATTTGTACTTTTTCAATTATAAATAAGACAGAGACATTCTTAATTTCCTCTTTGGAATGCAGATCTTTTAAAAACATAGTCACAAAAGAAAGGTTAGCTTTCCCTCACCATACCAGCAATTACTCTTAATATTGTAATCCTTAAGAAGAAAAGCTTTTTTTTTCTCTAGCACGTATGCACATACAATGTGATAGTAGCTAGGGAATGTATTATATTCTAAAGAAAAATTCGATGTCGAGATTTCACCAGAAATAAATGTTTTGATGTCACCCGAATCCCGCGAAAACGCGCATGAGTGTATATGTGGGCAGCATAGTCCAAAAACGAAAAGATCAATAAATACCTAACTAGTTATTTATGATAACTACGTTTTACATGGACGCATTTTTGAAAGTTTTGTTTATCTCATAAATGACTCTAATGATTTTGATTAAAACATCGTGCATAACAAAATTTATGTCTTTGATTTTATGGGAAAAGCCTCTGATTATCTCTTTATTCTGGATAAATTTTCCTGAACTTTGAATAAGTAATAAACTGTCGGAGATGGACTAAAACATACTGCACAAAAAATGCAGATCTCGTTAAAACACATAATTTAGTTCGTGTACGTTTTTCATGTAGAGTTGGTGGTCCTTGATATTGGTTTCAATTTTTAACTTCGCCAACTCTTCTCGAACTAGAAGCCACCTTCCATTTCGTTTCTCTTGTTTTACTGCTGGTCATTCAATGCCACATAGCGATCAGTTTTTAAGATTTCATTATAACTTCAGCCCCTATCACTGCCTTATTTCTCTCCTACTTATAAGGAAGCAAGTAATAAGACCGTTTCTGATAGTGTTTATATCGACTAGTATGAAGTAGATAAAAGAATAACAAGAATTTAGCAAGAATAGTTTGTATGCTACAGCTAGAGAAAATCATGTGAATGGAACACATCAGATTTTTTGTATCTAGTCTCACTTGTCAATTATCAGGTTCAGAAGGCCAGTGCCTAACAGACTGAGTCACCCAGACAAACCTAATGAATTAGTTTCACTGAAAACGTAATATAATTTGGAATGTATTCCCACATATATGTACGATATATATATATATATATATATATATATATATATATATATTATTATTTTAATTATAACGGCAAGTATATTATGCCACAAAATGAAAAAATCTGATGTATTCATTCACACGACCTTCTTTGCTTCAAATTGTAGTTAAAAATCTTATGCTTCCTTTTACTTCATGCTAATTAACAGAAATAGTCGTATTATTTGCTTCCTTGAAAGTAGAAGCGAAATGAGGGAGTTCCATAAGTTAAAATGATAGCAAAAAGTTTGTTGTTATGTAATTGAAGTTCCTTTGTTTTTATGGATAGGAGTTAAGCAATTCCTGTATGAGAAAAATATAAATTTTTCAAATCTAAAACGAAAAACCAGGAATATCTTAAAAATGATGAACTCCACGAAAAAAATGTACATGACATAAATTGTGTGTTTTATTGTGAGCTGCATTTTCTGTGTAGTAAGTTCTTCCCCATCACTTACGGTTTAGCAGGTATGCACAATTCCGTAAAATTCATCCAGAATAAAGTAGTCTTCAGGGGCTATTCCCAGAAAATTAAAGATATACATTTTATTTGTCAGGTAAATATCTTTAATATACGATATTTAAATCAACATCGTTACAGCTATTTTTAAGATAATCAAAATTATTGAACTTTGGGGTAGTTTGGGGTGGGGGGATTTTGTTGAAAATCTTCGTGTCGCATCCTTGGAAGATATCAAACTTAAATACCAAATTTGGGCTTTAACGGTATTTTCGTTTTTGTGCTATGCTGCCCACAGACACATACAGACACACACGGACATTTTTCTAAAAATACTTTTTTCTGTATTCAGGAAGTCTCAATACATGTATTTCCGTGAAATCTCGGTATCGAATTTTTGGTGCAATGCAATATCTTCTCTATACACTAGTTCGTATAGAGAAAGTAAAAGAAACCTATTGGTAGTAGAATAATAAGGCACTTACTTGCTTATTTTAGTTGATATATTACTTACTGTACAAAGTACTATATATAGGTATATAATAGGAAGAGAAGGTATCGTATTCCACCCAAAATATTCAGTAGGTACCGGTATTTCACTGGAGATACATATTTTGAAGACCCCAGAATCTAAAAATAGGATTGTAAGAAAAAGACGCATCTGTGTGTGTCTGTGAGCAACATATCTCAAAAACGAAAAGATTTTCAGGAAAATTACCCCATTCCAAATTACTCTTTACATGGGCAAATTGTAGAATATTTTAATTTTCCTAAATACGGCTGTAATTACTTTAATTAAACTGTCGTATAAATATTTACATGACAAATAAAATGTATATTTTGAATTTCTTGAGAATAGCCTCTGAGATGGGTACCCTTTATTCTGAAAAACTTTTTCATAACTGATAAACCGTAAGAGATAGGAAAAAGCTTAATACACAAAAATAGACTTGCTGCGTTAAAATCTCTTAAAAACACAGAACTTATGTCTGATACATTTCCGATACATTCGTTGTGATGAGTCTCACTTTTATAATACTTTAAACTTTTATATAACAGGAATTGGGTTTTCTTTTTCTTTTACTCCTGACTATCCAAAGAGAACTGAATTTAAATCACAGAGCAACCAGCTATTAAAAGATTTGGCTATCGATTTAGCCTATGGTACTCTCATATTTCTCACCTACCTACAAGGAACTAAGTTATAAGACCATTTCTGCTAATGTTTATCTTGATTAGCATTAAGTAGATAGAAAATCAGCTTTTATAAGAACATTTGTTACAGAATAAATAGAAATAGTCATATGAATGGATTTCTTTAGATTACTGTGCTTTACTTTCTCTACATGTGCCATGTACACAGAGTATATAGACGGTATTGTATTTCACCCATAAATTCAGCACCAAGATTTCACCTTAATTATTGGAATTGACGCCCTTTTAGAAAACTGTTGGTTGTGTCCTCTCTGTGTATGTGGGTGTGTGTGTATGTGGGTGTGCGCGCGTGTGCGTCTGTAGACAACATAGCTCAAAAACGTAAAGACAGTTTAATACCAAACTTAGTATTTAAGTTAAGTATTTGTCAAGAATACGACACGAAGTTTTCGAGAACAAATTCGGTACCGCAAACTACCTTTACATGGCAAACATATATACAATTTTGATTTTCTCAAATGGCTCTAACAATTTGATTAAAATAACGTATACTTAAAATATATACATGACGAATGAAATGCACATTTTGAATTTTATGGGAATAGCCTCTAAAAACCTCTTCTTTCTGGATGAGTTTTGCAGAATTTTGTATAACTGTAAACCGTAGGAGATAGACAAAAACTCACCACACAAATATGTAGATCTCGTTAAAAATCTCGCTCTAGGTCATATACAGCTTTTTCTTGTAGTTAACCATTTCCAAGATATTCCTTGTAATTGGTGTCTGTCTTACAATACTTAATTTTTTTCATTCCGGAATCTGTCAACTCCTAACCATGGAAGAAGACTAGTTTCAATCACATACCAACCCAGTTTTAGAACATTTGACTATCACTTTAGCCTGATGTATTCCATTCTACTTGTTAGGAAGCAAATAATAAGGCAGTTTAATGTTTATTTCGATCAGCATGTTGTAGAAGAATACGATTTTAAACACTAATTTGTTATAGAGATGTAGAGAAAGTCATTGAATGGAACCCGTCAGATTTTTTTTAAATGAAGCTGTAGAACTACTGTATAAAGTAAACTTAAATGGGAGTTTGTTCCAGGATAAAAGCCGTAGTGTGCAGAGTTTTGTTGACGTCATAGTTTTGTATATTTTGATACAATCTCGGCTAAGTGTTCCGAAATTCAAGATTATACTACCTACAAATATATAGTATCAGTTAAGATTATGAAATATTTAAAATAAACATTAATTATTAATGAACATAATTTATTAAGACATTCAAGTGAACTAGATGCTGATTAATTGTAATGATATTAGGCAATTTGAGTCCAGTAACTGTAAACTGCGCGACAGAGGAGTGATTTTCATCCTCACGGCTTTGAAATTCGGATCCCAATTTATCACATGGGTTTTGGGAGGGTATCGCTGCGAGCGAAACGATTACATTTTTTCATTGATATAATCTGACCATTTTAGACTACTTTCATTGACAAAACGAACTCTATAATGGGGCAAGTGGAGGGAAAAGGATTAAAATTCCCAAGAATTTTACTAATGTGCCGGTTCCCATGGCCGCGCTCGCTAAGGCGTCTCGCTTTGGTGTAGGGGATCGTGGATTCGAGTCCCGCCTTGAGCATGGGTGTTATATAGGTGTGTGTAACAAGAAAACAGCAATTCAGTAACCTACAGCAAACAAAGTACAAATGTATGGTGGATAAATCGAAACGGATGTTTATTGTATGCTTTTCTCTGCTTAGCTGTGTATAGGTATAGTCTGTTTAATTTGTTCGCACACGCAGTGCACAGTACACAATGCATTTTGTTATTTTTGTTTGTCTATGTTAACCCTCTATTGCATGAATTATATGCTACAAATAATTCTTTCTCGAATTGTTAAACAGGACCTGTCATAAAGGCTTAAACATAGAATTCGGATGTTAAAATGGAACGTTAAGGTGAGATGAAAGTTACACACACACACACACACACACACACACACACACACACACACAAAGCCGAATGTTGCCAATTCGAACCCCAGCGAGTATAGTAAAATATACGTATGATAAAAGATGGAGAGGACCCATTTCAAACAACTGATTTGAAGGCATGCGTGGATGGAAATGAAATAGCGTTTTATTTATGGACGCTCTTTAACTGCTGCGATTCTCAGCGTCCTTGCCTATATTAGGCATGAAAGACCACCTAATTTTACTCAAGATTCTCTTTATCAGTTTTAGGTTCTTTTACGTGCCGTAAATCTACGATAGGGGACCAACGACTTCACTTCCCTTCCGAAAGAAGTCATGTTAAGGATTTTACGCCCATTAAAATCCATTGTCCTCCACCAGGTTCGAACCCGCGAGCTTGGTTATATGAACCATTACAGCACCGAGAGTGACAAGTGTGGTTAATGATGGGCTTAGTTTCACTTCATTTGGTTCTAAATGCAACTTAGTGGTATTCAAGCTTATACTTCTACGATATAAAGTAGTTACAAATACTTGTAAGTATTTTACTGTTACGACCATTATAATATAAAACTGACAAAAGCACATCTACGCGTTGTGTGAGTGAGTGTGAGTGAGTGTGAGAGAGTGTGAGAGAGTGTGAGAGAGTGTGAGAGTGTGTTTCAGAATTTGCCAAGTTTTAGGGTCGCATGCTTGGAAGTGTCCTTAATTAAACACAAGATCAAATATTCAGATTTGAATAATTACATCTATATTATTCTTGTTAATCTTAACAATACTAAACGAATACATTTTAAGTAATGTTTGTGAACTTCTTGACTTATGTATATTATGTAAGTCAACGTATGACGTAACTGATAATTATGAATGAAATATACTGTGCATTTATATTTTTACATTGATTTGGTTTTGCTCATATTTCATAGGTTTAAGCTTATAATGTGAATATACTGCTAAATGATGTGTATGTCAAATATTCTGTATAAAATATAAAGTACCATAGAGTGAATTCAAGGGAGCATGTACACTTTGAAAGATAAAATTTTTCTGTTTAATGTGTGATTAAACGGTTAAAAGCAATTAAATTAGAGAAATAAAACTTGCCAAATAAATATTGATAGCGAGAGATTGTTTGAACTTAAATATTACCTCCTTAAGCTAACAATATAGAAGACATGTATTTCATCTTTGATGTCTTTCAAGTATGTTTGTTGTGAAACTCGTTAACGTTCAACCCTTTTTATATAGGTAACTCCAATTCCATAAATACCGGTTTGTTTTAACTGTATCGTTTATAATATCTTCGTAAAATTACAAATACATGTATCGTGTTATTTTATATAATGTGGTGTCACTTTATCTCTCAGAGATTCGTTGAATGCACCTAAGAGTATTCCTTAGCTCGTAAAAATGGAATCCAAGTAAAATATTCAATGCCATAGAATTCTTCCGGTTGCTCTAACCAACTGAGCTACCATGGTTACATGCAGGCAAGACATGCAATTCTCCACATGATTCGCATCTTTGCCAATAAATCAGTTATCTCAAATTGCTTTTGAGAAGGTGTACACAAATAATGGCCACTTACAATCCAATGGGTACTTCATCTCCCGGATTGTAAGGGTTTAAGTAACTCTTAAGATCAAACGGTGGTTCTACCTCTGGTTGTGCATTAAATTCTCTAGGCTTATTTACGTTTCTAACAGTTTCCTATACATGGAATATGTGAAAGAACAATTATTGATTACTACGCTGTCATTCATTTGCACGAGGATAAATCAAACCCATTTAAGAAACCGTATAGCGTAAAAAAATTAAGTGTTGATTTAACAGTATTATATTTCGATTGTGTAGTTCACTTTGACTTATATTCCTGATATCTGAACAACGTGAATTTTGACTTTATCCCGTTATTTCCCAAATTATTTAGCTAATGTTGCTCTTTCAGTAATTCCTATACCAGCTTTCATCTCTCTTCCGAGGGCTCACCATCGATAGCTTCTAAGTTTGCTAGAATATCACAATTTCTGCAGAACTAGGCTTCGAAATGTAATTCTAAGTACGTATAAGTTCAAGTTTAGGGACGACCTAAAACTGAAATTCCATTTTTGGTCGCCAACCATATCTAAAGCTTTCTGTACTAAGGAATTCATTTGAATTAGATGACAGGAGTTCGGTCTTCTCGTTACATGGAAGGCGTATTCCTGGGTTTTCATATAAAGTTAGAAATCCTAACATTTACATTTTAAAATGAAATTCACTCTCCAATCACGTAATTTCATGCGCACCGTGAAAGAACAATTAATATATAAAATTATGCACCTCTGATGCCAAGTAAAGTTAGCGAATCTAGAAAATGATTCACTAGCTCCACAAACTATAGTAAAAATCGTATCTGTTCCATTCACATGATTTTTGTAACAATAGTTATTACAGAATGATTATTCCTTTATGTCTTGTTAATAGAGATAAGCGTTAGCAGAAATGACTGTATTAGTTCCTTCTAAGTAGAAGGGAAATAAAGGCAACACTATGCTAAAGCAATAGTGAAATATTTTAAAAAACCAATTGCCAGTGAAACACTGAAATTCGGTTTGCTTTGCTTGGCCAGTGACAATAAAAGTAGAGATAAAACGAAAGCTCACTTTCCGTTTGAGAAAAACTTTAAATGGATTAAAAACGAAACCAATAACAACGAATATTTTTACAAAAATTCTAAATAATTGACATAATTGTGCATCTTAACGAGATCCACATTTTTTGTGTAGTAAACTTTTGTCTACCTCTTACGGCTTGCCACTTATGCAAAATTCATCTAGAATGAACACATCTTCAGAGGTTATTTCCAGATAATTCAAGATATACATTTTATTTATCATTTAAGAAAATGTTGTATGTAAAGGGTGGCTTGTGGAGGGGGGATTTTCTTGATCTTCGTGCCGCATCCTTGGAAGATACTAAACTTAAACTTACCGTTCTTTAATTTTTGACCTATGATGTCCAAAGATACGCACATACGCGAGCGTGGATCTTTTTCTAAAATGTTTCTTTTTAATTCAGTGGATTTAAAAACTTGTATTTCCGGTAAAATCTCGACATTGAAGTTTTGAGTAGAATTCATTACGTATAATGTGAATGCTCTCAGCGAATTTGTAAACATAGATAAAATTGGTCATAGTTATGTGATACAATACTTTCATTTGTAACATCGTGTTGCATCCTTGGAAGATATTAAGCTTAAATACCGAATTTACCGACTTTTCACTTTTTATTTATGGTGTTCACACACAGAGAAACACGGACCTTTTTCTAAAAATGCTTCGTTTTTGGATTCAGAGGACCCTAAGGTATACATTTTCCGATGAAGTTTCAGTATTGAATTTTTGGGTGGAATACCATACCTTCTCTATCTAATATGTGTCTACATGCTAGACAAGGTAAAAGGTGGTTTGTAGAGTGTGAACACAAAACTTGACGAGTTCTTTTGCTGCATCAATTATGACTTTACTTGTGATGCTTAGAAAAATGTAATGTTTTGAAAACGAATTAATCATTTGTAATAATTATGTATACCAAAGAATCGTGATTTAATTATGAAGAAACCTATGTTTTAAAGTATTGTATTACACTACATCAGATTTCTACGTTTTTGTGTAGCAAGGGAAAACGAATTTTGCCTGAAGCTAGTAGGCTATGAGACTGGTGGCAATAAATTGGTACGCTTCACCGAGTGATAACGCCTGACCTACATGAATGTGCGTGTTAGTGTGGCAGCAGAGAGGGAAATTTCGCTAATCACAAGGATTATTAATTTCAGCGACGAGGTATCACTGTGTGGTGAACTTGCACGTAATGAGATTAAAGCTAAACGCTGCTAAAGTGGCTTGGGATGTTGTTTTATCAAACACGAGAGGTCAGACTTAAAAGAGAGAGTCTGAAATCTCCCCCGTTACAAGAGAGATGAGTAAATGATTCCAGAATATCATTGCTCCGAATGGCGTGACTTTCACACTTCCAAATATGCCTAGCATTTAATATCCCACTTTTCATACTGTATATAAAGGTATGTGTTAACCTTTTCACTGCTAATATATTTTTATACGAGAAATGCCTCCTTGCTAGGTTAAGGGGGACGCTATGGTGAACATTTTCTAAAAATCCGAAATTTGATTTTGACAAATAACATTTTGCCATAATTTTGTGTATTTCAAGTTGAAAGTGCAATAATATACCCTAGTAACTACAAAACGTGAGTATAGTAATATTTTTCCAAATGTACATAATAGGTCTCACACCGGGTACTTCTATCTGCCCCGTCATCATCCAGGCAAATCACTAATTATTTAACCTGGGCTCTCCCCATCCTAAACCTCTCGGGCCTCCCCACACCCTACCAACAGCATATTTCCGGTCGTGAAACAGACTGTTTTGGCGGCAGAGTGCAGCTTGACTCAGACCAAATGACCTGCACTTTTCCCTTGCTTTATATTTTACTAGAAATTAGTGTAAACAGTCCGTGAGAGTTGACAGATATAATTGATTTAAAAATTGCAGCAGGAGAATATGAAATTCTAAGATTTATAATCGCTCAAACCTACGGTCGAGTTAACTCGAAACTCGACCGTAGCACAGTTGTACTTAGCGATAAGTTATCCCGATTGTAGAACTGAAAAGGTTAAGTCAATACCCATATCAAGTAGATCCTATTTAACAAACAAATTTAAGTTTCCTTTATTGTAATCTTAGGAACATCCATTACCAAGACAAACGACTGTCATAAAGTTCAAAATAAAAAACCAGCATCATTAATACACATCTATATTTTCATAAGTAATATAACGAGAGCAGCAACTTTTATCGATAAATTCGCGAGCAACTATCTAGAAAATTTATCTAGAGAAAAATTGATGGTCGAGTTGTATTTAATAACACTATTTCGTGAATAAAATAACGATTAGCCTATATAGACTCAAGAATAATATTGTAAATCATGGCCAACTTGCTTACAAAACTCGCTGAACTGGTTCCGTACACTCTCTCTGTTGTTTTTAGTATTCTGCGGCTTTGAGTTTTCAATTAATTGGTCTGTTTCAGTGATAGACCTTTCCCCAAAACGTTTGGAACTTCTGTCATTATGTACGGGAATATTGCTGCACACTGATACTATTATTATGTAAACATTAGTTCAGAGAGAAAACAAATGCTCCGTGGTGTAACAAATTTAGAAAAAGAAAACCCGCACATGAGAATGATAAAAACAACGATTAAAATGCAGAGATAATGGGTTTCGATTGGTTAGCATTTTACTCGCCAATGTACTGGATAGGTCACTTCATAGGATCACGTGTCATTAACGGAATGGTCTTGCTAAATTATTCATTGATTTTCTAATAAATCTGATGTGTCCCATTCACGTGGCTTTCTCTACCTATTCTGCTGCAAACAAACTATTCTTAGGAAATAACATTCTTCCACCTCAAGCTAATTAAGATAAACATAGCAAAAATGCTCTTTTACTTACAAGGAACGAAGTAATAAGGAAATAGCCCGCCTGGTTAGCGTGGTGGTAGCATGTCTGCCTCACGTTCTAAAGGTCGTGAGTTCGAATCTCGCTTAGAGTGAATTACCCGGGTAAGGTTTTTTTCGGGGTTTTCCTTTATCCTGAGAAGACGAATGTCGAGTAACTTTAAGCTGCATGGACCCCGAGATCATTTGAGCATCATATCATCAATTTCATTCATCGTCCGATATGACCAAACCAGGTTAAAGGACATTAAACTTAAAAAAAAAAAAAAAAAAAAAATAAGGAATACACTAGGCTACAGCAATAGTAAAATCTTTTATACGTTATCAACTTCTCACTTTGCGATTGACATTGCAATACAATTCTCTGTTCATGGCCAGGAGTAATACAAGAGGTATGAAACGCACGAGAAACCACCCTTTAAGAAACATTTAAGTCTTTCAAAATTGAAACCAATAACAGAAATATCTCGGAAATGGTTAACTGCACAAAAAATGTATGAGGGGTGTCCGGAAAGTATCGTTTTGGAAAAAAGGACAAACTATTTGTTTTTGCAACAACATTTATATAAGGAGCATCCCTTTACTTATGTTTCGAAATACCTGCCACTATTATTTAGAGATTTTTCATAGCGGGGAATCAACTTTTGTGGACATAAATTTCCGTTGGCAGATGAAGCCGCTGATGCGTTCAAAACCATGTTTTTAAGGTGTCTCAAGCAGATAGGATAAAATGCTATGATAAATGGTTGGAACGCATGCAAAAGTGTATTTATAATTAAGAATATTTCGAGAAACAATAAAGCAATTTTAATGACAAATTATGTTATTAATTATTAGGCTTAAAATGTAAATAGTACCCCTTGTATATGGTATTTTAATCAAAACCGTTGGAATCATTTTTGTTAAAATAAAGATTTTCGAAAACGGAATATATATAAAGAGTAGTTTTGGAAGGTGTTTTTGGCGAAAATCTTTGTGTGGTATGCTTGAAAGATTTTGCACATGTGCATTTGGTATTTAACTTTCTCTTCGTTTTTGAGCTATCGTCTTCACGGAGACATTCACACATACATACAGACAGACTTTTTTAAAACATGTTTTTTATTCAGAAGATCCTAAAATGTTATTTTCAGTGAAACCTGGGTATCAACTTTTTGGATAGAATGCAGTATCTTCTCTATCTATATACTAAGTACGAAGTAGAGAATGTGTCAAGTTTTACTTAAAAACTCAGTCGTGGTGTTGCATAAGCTCTGTTCGCATGTGGTAGTCTTAGAAAAAACTACAAGGCACCCTGACCCTGGATTAACCTGCATCTCGGCAGCAAAGGGATTTTTACAAACTTAATTTGTAGGTGCGCGATTCAATTCTTCTCATAAGTAGAAGTAAGACAGCAACAAAAGGTACTTGAGCTAACTTCTGAAATAGAGAACCGGAGAGGAAGACTCAGAGGTGGGGTAGGAAAGACGTTTCGAGCTATGACAGGAAATGGCGGGGTTCAGGAAGCGCGAACGAGCACAGAAAAAGCATCGGACGGAAGGATGGAGAAGAATTAAAAAGTCAGGAAGTTTGGCGAGGAAGAAACATATGATCTCTCGCATCGCGTTACCGTCCCAGCAGACGGCTGTCTCACGTCCATCACTGCACGTACGGTTTCTTGTTCCGGACACCAACCTTTCTTTGTGTCAGGGCGGAACAGAACCTTGGCTCAAGGAATGGGACTTCAAAATACACCATTTGTTGAATATTAAAGCGCATCTTCCATTCATATCCTCGACGCCTATTTTATGCCACGATTCATCCTTAAATCAGATGCTTGAAGCAAAGAGGATCAAGATCTAGTCACGGTTTCCTGAGTTTCTTCTCGGAAATTCTAATGAAATATTTTGGCAGCAAATTCTTTGTTCCAAATCTGCAGCAAACTACTCTTCCAAAGTTTGTTCTTATATCCACTACAAACTAATCGAAGCAGGCAGCAATATTTTTGTTGCATATTTCCTTGTAGGTACAGGAGAAGAAACAGGTTGGTCGCTATGTGTTGCAATTCTAACGGCACGAATTTGAAATTCATTTGTTTAAATGGCCAGGAGTTGATAAATTTCCATATGAGGAAAGTATGAGTATTTTAAAGCTGAAACCAATAACAAATAATATCACTGTCAGCTCGACTAAAAACCTATATTACACAAATATCTACAGTTTTAGTGTAGCAAGATTTTGTCTATCCCAAACGCTTTACCAGTTATGGAAAATTCAGCAAAATTCATCCACGACAAAGAGATTTTAAGAGGCTATATAAGTTATACATTTTATTTGTCAAGTAAATATCTTCAATATAGTACATTTTAATCAAAATCGTTAGTGCTATTTTTGAGAAAATAAAAAAAATTAAAAAATTTATCAGGTAAAGGGTAGATTGGGTTGGGGTATTTCTTGAAAAAAATCCTCTTATCGCAGCCTTGGGAGATAGTAAACTTAAATACTAAGTTCGGTTTTTAACGGCCTTTTCGTTTTTGAGCTATGCTGTCCACAGGTACAGATAGATATACACATCCAGGCCTCTTTATAAAAATGTTTTCTTTATTCAAGGGTCTCAAAATATGTATTTCTGGTGAAAACTCGGTATCAAACTTTTGGATGGAATACAATACTGTCTTTAAGTTATGTACATAATGAAAGAAAGTAAAAATAAAGAAAAACGAATTACCACTACCTCAAAAGGGAAAAGTTGCAAGAATTGAGATATTTAAATCAAAAACCATGAACCCCTCGGAAATGGTTAGCTCCTCAAAAAAGCATATAATATAAATTGCGTGTTTTAACGGGGTTTGCATTTTTACTTTCTCTAAACGTACTATGTGTATTGTGTAAAGAGTAGGTATTGTATTGCACCCAAAAATTTGATATCGAGATTTCACTGGAAATACATGTTTTCAAACCCCCTGAATCCAAAAAAAAAAAAAAAAAAAACATTTTTAGAAATATGTCCCTGAGTGTGTGTCTGTGGGCAGCATAGCTAAAAAACATAAGGACCATTAAAAACCAAACTTGGTATTTAAGATTAGTATCTTCCAAGGATGCGACACGAAGATTTTCAAGAAAATCTCCCCACCCCCAACTACCCTATACATGGAAAACATTCCGAAAATTTTTATTTTCTCAAAAATGGTTCTAACGATTTTGATAAATATCTGTTGATATTTGAAATATTTACATGACAAAGAAAATATATATCTACAATTTTCTGGGAATAGCCTTTGAAAACATGTTTATTCTGGGTGAATTTTGCGGAATTTTGCATAGCTGGTAAACCGTATGAGATAGACAAAGACTTACCATACAAAAAATGTAGAGTTCATTAAAGCACACAGTTTATATTATATACATTTTTTTCGTGAGGTTGACAGATTTGATATATTTCTTTTTGTTAGTATCAGCTTTAAAATAGTTGTACTTTTCTCATACGGTAATTTGTCAACTCCTGTCCATACAAAGGTACTTCAATCACATAGCAACCACCTTTTAAAATATTTAACTATCGATTTAGACTAGTGTACTCCATTATTTCTCCTCTACTTACAAGGCAGCAAGTAATAGACCACTTCTGCTAATTTTTTCTCCATTAGCGTGAAGTAAATAAAAAAATGAGCTTTTTAATAATAATGTATTGTAGAGATGCAGAGAAAGTTATGTAAATGGAACACAACAGATTTTTTGTAGTAGCAACGTGTCTATCTTTTACGGTTTACCAATTGTGCAAAAGATACCCATAATGAAGAGGGCTTCAGAGACTTCGAAAAAATTCGAGATATACATTTATTTGTTATTACATCTTAAGGAAATTGTATTTTAATATTGTTACGCCATTTTTAAGATTATCAAAATGTTCAAAATATTTTTCCTTAAAGGGTAGTTTTGATGGGGTATTTTATTGAAAATCATCGAATCTCATCTTTGGAGTACGCTGAACTCAATAAGTTTGGTATTTAACGAAATTTTTGTTATTAACTTACGCTCTTCATAGACAGTTGGGCAGGCACCGTTTTTAAAAATTCTTTTCTGTATTCAGGAGGATTCAAAACATTATTTACGGTGAAATGCTGGTGTCCAAATTTTTGTGTGCAATAAGATACCTTCTCCACTTACTGGGTACATTCTACATGGTAGAAAAATTAAAAATATTAAAAATATTGTTGAAAGTGAGAAGTTGAGCCTTTGGCTTGTAATGGTTTTTGAAAACGCAGCGTCATTAATTCGGTTGCCCTCGGGTATACACCTCGTGGCTGTGGGTAGTACACGGATTTTCAAACAATGACCGTTCTATTTCCCTTTACCGTTACCATTCCGCTGAAATAAACTGTTAAAATTATGTTCTACTAAGCTGATCTATTACCATTTTACATAAATAAACATTTTAGGTTTTCAAGTTACATATTCTTATTTATTTACCGAAAGCTATAAGAACACATAATGGTTTATATCCCCACGAATTGGCCGCGCCGTGGCCGAGTGGTTAGACCACTCGCCTCTCACTTAGACCCGCGACCGCATTTGAGATTTGTGGTGGACAAAGTGACGAAGGGGCGGGTTTTCTCAGGGTTCTCCGGTTTCCCCACCATCGCATTCCACCGGTACTCCATCTTCATTCCATGCATCATCAGTGTCATCACCTGCGGTGCCACAAGTGGTAAATGTGGGCGTTAAACACTATCCAAAAAAATATCAAGGCGAATTAATCAAAATGCCGGTCCCCATGGCCGCGCTAGCTAAGTGCCTAGCTTTGGTACTTCGTGACGCAAGGGATATTTGGGCATGGGTATTTGTGTGTTTGTAGCGCGTTCAAATCCGGCGGAGGACGATGGATTTTTTCGGGGGTAAAAATTCTTAGTATGTCTTCCTTCGGAAGGGAAGTGAAGCCTTTGGTCCCCTGCCGTAGATTTACGCCACAAAAATAACCTCAAGCCTGATAGAGAGACCTCTGAGCAAATTTAAGCGGTCTTTCACGCCCAATTTAGAATGGGACAATGAGAACCACAGTAGTTAAGAGAGCGTCCATAAATAACACGCCATTTTTTGTGTGTTTGTAAATGTGTATATGTCTGTGTATTTGTACATTAACAAAAAAAAGCGGTAAACACAAGGAATTAATGGAAAGTGGAAAAGAGAGGGGGGGGGAAAGAAAAGGAATACAGTGCCGGAATCTCGATAAGACTACGTAATTGTATTTTTCTTATAACAATTAAAAAAAGAGTTTAATATAAGGAAGCGCGTACTGACACGTGAATGGTCTATGAGGCGCGTCTACATACTCTTTTCGCTCCGCCTCCTAGTTTACAAAATTTTCCTATTAATTGCACGCTAATTCTTCACCATTGCCTATGTACAATGGCTTGCTAATTCTCAGAAACCCTAGTTTATCTGCATGTATTTGGAATTTTTTTTTTCCTTCGTAGTCAACTTACCTTCCCCCCTAGAGTTTACAAGCAGGTGCCTAGGGGTCAGAAGCCTGTCGGGGAACCAACGGCACAAAACCACAGCATGGAGTACCTGGAACGTGTGGTCGTCCCGTAGCCAGGCATGAGCATGCGGAAGTGGATGATATGACAGGAGAGATGGGGATGTTAATGGACGCTTCGTCCACCAAAAATCCCAAATGCGTGCACTTGGAATCGAATCCTGGCCGCCTAGGTGCGAGGCAAGCGGTCTAACCACTCGGCCACGTCGCCGCCTATTTGGCGCTTTCTTAGTCAATTAGGTACGTTACGGAAACCCCGTTTGTAATCGATAGAACTATCTCGGACTGAGCCACCAATTACTTCCTAATCTATCGAACTGTTAATCTTCCTCTCTTGTTTAGCTCCAATTCTTACTCAACATATTTCATGAAGCTTTAAATATCATATATTATTATTATTGTTAGAATTAAATGTTATTTAACGTACTCTGCGTTGCTATTTCTTATTTACCAATTGTAGTGACCTATTAATGAATATTAATTTATTAATTTCTCAAATGCGGAGAAAGCAATGATGAGTGAAACTCCCTTTTATTTTGCTCACTCTACGACTGGTACAGTGAATTCAATTGACTCTCTATACGGTAACTGCGCGCTCAGACTGTGAGGCTGCTAGTATAGTATTACTTTCAGTTGTTTGCTCCTGAATAAGATTACAGAATGTTACAGCACAAAGAGTCGCGGGTTCAAACCCGGCGGAGGACGATGGCTTTTTTCGGGACCCGTGTCGTAGATTTACAGCACGTAAAAGAACCTCAAGCCTGATAGAGAGGCATCTGAGCAAAATTAAGCGGTCTTTCACGCCCAATTTAGAATGGAACACTAAGAACCACAGTAGGTAAAGAGCGTCCATAAATAACACGCCATTTACATTTACAGCACAAAAAGAATATAAAGTGTACATTAGGGTATTGCGTTCGTTATTTATTAACTGAAATATATTAGAAATAAAACATAAGGCATTTCTGTTATTAAAATTCAAAATAGGCATACTAAAAATTGAAATACAAAAACCTGATGTTCTAGTCACATGACTTTCTCTACATCTCTGCAACAAATTATTGTTAAAAAGCTTATGTTTCTCTCTACTTCATTCTAATCGAGAAAGCATTAGCAGAAATAGTCTTGTTACTTGCTTCCTTGTAAGCAGAAGTGAAATAAGGGAGTACCGTAGGTTAAAGTGATAGTTAAAAGCTGGTTGCTATGTGACTGAAGTTTCTTTTGTTTGTATGGACAGGAGTTCACAAATTCCTGATTGAGAAAGGTATAAGTGTTTTAAAGTTAAAACCAAAACAAGGAAAGGATCATCTCCGCGAAAAAATGTTTATGGTATAAATTGTGTTTTAATGTGATCTATACTTTCTGTGTGGCAAGTTTTTGTCCGCCTCTTACGGTTTAGCAGTTATGCAAAATTCCGTAAAATTCATCCAGAATAAAGTAGTCTTTAGAGGCTACTTCCAAAAAAATCAAGATATATTTAAGATATTTACATGCCAAATAAAATGTATAAGAGATTTTAATCAAAATCGTTAGAGCTTTGGAGCCATTTTTTCAGAAAATCAAAATTTTCGAAAAATGTGTCATGTAAATCTTCGTGTCACATCCTTGGAAGATACCAAGCTTACACACACACACACACACGTGCACACACACGGATCTTTTTTTTAATGGTTTTTTTTGTCTTTTTGATTTAGGGCGACCGAAAACATGTATTTCCGGTAAAATCTCGGTATGGAATTTTTGGGTGGAATGCAATACCTTCTCTATACACTCTAGACATAGTACGCGTAGAGAAATTAAAAATTGTTTACTTTTACAGCTTCAAAATAAAATTTACAAAATATATAATATGGTTTGTGTTTTAGATTAGTTTTAATGCCATCGATTGTTATGAAATTTGGAATATAATATTCCTTAGGCTTCGCTTAAAAATAGAACATATGACATCTTAATAGCTTGTCTCTAGGGAATATTTACATTTCTGAGTTTTCACTGGGTTCCCCATAGCTATTCAAATATAGTGCCAATTATTTTTTGTAAAACAATTATATAATAAAAAGTTTATGAACAACATATAAGGAAAGTTTCGATTCAATGGCTATTTAGGAAATTGAATATATTTTGTTTATTATTCGAGTACATAAAACAGCTATTGCCAGAAACTGCATTATAAAACATCTAGACTAGGTATTAAAAAGGAAATTATCTACCTATACAGCATCAACTTCTTTTATATTTTACTGATGCTTTGTTTGTTATGTCAATTCTTTCATCCTTTAGCATGTCCATGTACACACAATTGCGCGTCAACTTTAAAATGCTTGTACTTTCACATTGTTCAGTGTCGGTGGAATGTCCTATCATATGGTGTATAACTAGCCTCTTGTTTAATCATTCTGTTATTGATTTAATATATATTTTAGGACACATGATAAGGGACATTTTTAGGTTAAAAATCAAACTGTAGGTGTAATGAAAACTTTAATCTGTAAAGCGGGAAGGTGTTTCTTTATAGATGGTTTCTCCAATTTTCAAATGCCTGTAAGTTTTAAAACTTACTTTGACTAGTTAACTATTAGCTCTTTCACTTATTCATGAATACTAACGACTGGTGAGCACTCCTAAGATATTATTGAAAATATATCTTTACTATTCATAAAATATGAAGTAAATATTAATGCTGAGGAAGCATTTTGTGAATAATAGGAAATATGCGTATAAAGTTCGATACCTATATAGGCTTGATTCAAATTTCATTTAATTTTCAAAGTCAGAAATATATAATAATAGACACTAAGAGGAATAAAAATTACAAATAGTGCAAAGTATTTTTTGGAGCAATAATAATTGTAATCTGCAATTAGGCCAAAATTTACAAAATTAATCTTGATTTTTTTTTCCCAAATATGGTTTAAGCCGAGGTTCCTGTTTCTTTTCCTCTTCAATGTTCAAACTGATGGCATAGATAACAACGGTATTTGCTCTACGAGTAATACCTTTACTACATTGATATTATTACTACTGAATGGGGATTTACATTTTTAATGCTGGCGGTTGTAAGTTAGGCATGGTTCAATTTTAATTAATAACAAATTATACTGTAAAGACAATTTAGTTGTTTTATTATTTAAACAAACATGTTTTGACAGTTAGTGACATAGCGCTTTTCCAAAGAAATAAAAATATGAGTTTGCTACATTTCCTAATTTCAGATTTAATAATTAATTTATCTTGCATAATTTTAACTCCATATTACATATGATATGCAGGGTGTTTCAAAACGACACCCAACGAAGATATGGACCTTGTTGGTCATACCGTACGTGATACGTGAATATCATTTTCAGCTCTAAATTCGGCACATACAAAAACTACCATAATATCACCATGGATTAGGCAGTCATACATAACCAAATGGCACGTGCCTGGTCCCCTCCAACAGAGATGCCGGTTGGTAGCGAAGGTTCCAGTCGCATCGTGTAGGCATGGTTTGATAGACACGTCGGCGCGGCACAGGTCACCTCAGTATGGAAAACGTAGCCTGTGGCTTTTGTTATGCGTTTCGTATAACACGTTCTGAGGTTGTTTAAGTGGGTCTGGCAACCGTTGTTCCTTCGCTGCCTAATCCCAAATATGTGTGACTTTTAAACACACACAAAACTTTATATAGTATAGTTTGAAAGTTGCAACATCAAGTTTCGGAAAAATCAAATTGTAAGCTAATCAGCTGCTATCTTCGTCTGGTGTCGTTTTGAAACAGAGTGTATACCTATATACTTAGTATATACTCCGATAAAAGTCAACATCTTTGAGGATGCTAGTCTTCAATAATTGTTGAACGACCTAGAGGGAAGTGTTTAACGGTGTGACGTCAAAATATGTATGCATTAATTATGTCATGGATACGATAGTACTACAGGAACTTTACCTTTGGAAGACTATGGAAAATTATAGTTTGAAATTGAAATTAAAATTAAAATACCTATATTGTCATTGCAGTTTTAATTTGTGTGATTTGCTATGTTATTTAGGATATTAAAACTTCTTCTAAAATTATGTGTAGAGTGAGTTTTGCATTTATAGTAATCCTTCCATATCAAAAGCTAATTTTGAAGTGAGGCAGAAACTTAGTATGCAGTATATAAATTGTCGTTGTCGCCGACACACCTATGGCCTCTGCCATTTCGCGAATTTTTTTGAACGATCAACAAGACTCGTACGGTGAACTTTTTCAATGATTTACTCGCTAATCACACCTGCTGTGTGTCCTAATTAAAATCCGATGTTCGACCACGTTTAAAGCCGATTAATCAATATCTAATGGTGAAAGGTACCTATAAACAGAATTCAGGTTCGTTTAGGTTTTTACCTTCTCGCAAATTTACCCATTCAAAAGTAGATAGCGAATCACAGAAACGTGATTCCAAATTAGCGAAAACTAACTTAAAATGGCTCCTAATTCCAAACTAATCTGTGAATCAGTACCAAATTTAGTTTGGTGTCGTGTAACAAATAATAGCACCGGATAATAGCAGCATCTATTTTGAAGGTCTGGTATTTATTGAACCCCTCTTTAAGGCCAGCATATGTCAACTAGCTATTAACTACATCACTATCGACTTGGTTTCCTCTATTCCTTTTGTAAAGAAATCTTAATAAAAATATTACTCCAAAAACTTATTTCTATTACAATGACTTGGGTATAAAAAACTGAAGATTCGTTCACGTGCCTTTCTCTATATCTCTGAAACAAATTATTGTTAAAAATCTTATTTTTCTATCTAATCCATGCTAATCGAGATAAACATTAACAGAAATGTAGGGAAATAAGAGAATACACTACGCTAAAGCCATAGTCAAATCTTATAAAACTGGATGCTATGTGGTTGGAATGCATTTTCTTGCATATCCAGGTGTTGAAAATTCCCGTATGAGAAAATCAAAAATATTTTAAAACTCAAACCAATAGCAAGAAATATCTAAAACTGACCAATTCCACAAAAAAAATGAATGACATGAGGTGTGTTTTAATAACTGCATTTTTGTGTAGTAAGTTTTTGTCTATTACGGTTTAGCAGCTATGCAATATTCAGAAATATTCATCCAGAATAGAGAGGTGATCAGAGCCATTTTCCAAAAAAATAAAGATATACATTTTGTCATGTAAACATATTTAATATACGGAAGTTTAATCAAAATCGTTAGAGCCAATTTTGAGAAAATCAACATTTTCGAAATGTTTTCCGTGTAAAGATAGTTTGGAATGAGGGTGCTTTCCTCAAATCTTCGTGTTGAGTCCTTAAATACCAAGTTTGGTATTTTAACAGCTTTTCGTTTTTGAGTTGTTGTGATCACGGACCTTTCTCTAAAAGTGTATTTTTTGGATATAGGGACAATAAAACGTGCACCTCCGATGAAATCTCAGTATCGAATTTTTGGGTGGAATACAATACCTTGCGCATACATAATGAACACAATACGTGTAGAGAAAATAAAAATAAGTTTTCGTAAAGATCTTTTCATTAGTGAATATGAGATATGTGAGCATAAAACATCAGGATTTTTTCATTGTTAACACTTTTGTCTCATTTTAGCTTTCCAGAAATATATTTCCTTAAGCAGAGACAAAAGCTCAGTTGGCTAACTTGGGTTCATTTTTCTTGTGTTGCATTGCACGAGCACTGTACAACTGTAGGCACTGTGTCCAAATGAACAATGCAGTGAAGTAATGAGCCTGTGTTTTGTTTCCTTCCTTTAATCAGATTTCGTCTAAAGAAGAGAGGAAATCTTGAGACTTCTTTACAAGCGCCTGCTTCTGCCGTCAGCCCCGCTTGATTCATTGCAACCCCACTTAATTAATGAGCACCAGAGAAGAACTTCAAGTCAATGGAGACAGCCACCTGGTATATGCTTCGCTTCGTGTCACTAATCTTGCTCAACATGGATATGGGCACGCTTGTTTTAGTGTCTCAGTCACTTAGAGCAGTTTTCGGGATTATTGCTTTAATTCCATAGCTCATATTTCACCCAAAATATACTTTTTGATTTTACGTTTTGTATTTAGATACAACCTATATGTATGTGTGTGTATGTTAAAAGAGAGAGAGACAAGAAAGCATAACCTATGAGTAACTAACTCGCTCTATTTTTGCGCCGCTGCAAGCAGTGACAGCAGGAATTGCCACTCTTTTTACTTTCTCTAGCACATACGTACTTATAATGGAATAGTAGCTATAGAAGATATTGTATTCCATTTGCTGTAGAGATTTCATCGGAAAAGATGTTTTGGGGTATCCCGAGCCCAAAAAAAGCATTTTTAGAAAAAGGTTGGTGTGTGTCTGTGGACAGCATAGCTTAGAAACGAAAAGACCGTTAAAATATCAAACTGGGTATTTAAATTTAGCATCTTCCAAGGATGCGACATGAAGATTTTCAAGAAAATCTTTCCTCCACAAATTACTCTTTATATGGACAAATTTTTGACTGTTTTCCAAAAATAACTTCAACGATTTTGATTAAAATACCTATATTAAAGGTATTTGTATTGCACATAAAATGTACATTTTGAATTTTATAGAACATTCTTTGAAGACCTCTCTATTCTGGATGAGTTTTGCAGAAGTTTTCATAATAGTTAAATCGTAAGAGATAGAAAAAAAATTACCACAAAAAAAATAGATTTAGTTAAAATGTAATTTATATAATATACGTTTTTTCTTGTCGAGTTGACCGCTTAAGAGATTTTCTTTGTTATTATTTACAAATTTAGACTATCTTTAATTTTATCAAATGAGGCAATGCTAAGTGAACCGAACCTCAATTGTTTCACACAGCGAGCTGCTTTTAAAAGATTTGATTATCAGTCTAACCAGGTGTATTTCCTTACTTTCCTTCTGCTCACAAGGAAGCAAGTACTAAGACCAAGTTCTGCTGGTGTTTATCTCCATTAGCTTAATGTTGATGAAAGAATAACCTTTTGTACGAATAGTTTTATATGGAGTAGTTAGAGCAAGTTATATGAATGGATTTTTTGATTAGTGCGTCGTGTGTAAAATGTCGGGAACACACAATGCAACACGCAAGCCTGCCTTCTATGTTTATGCTGCTTAGGATGTAGCCTTCTTATTTATAGAAGGTGGCGGAACAACTGTTTAGTTTGTGACAATGTTGTGCACTTAGAACATTTAATCTATACCATCATTACGCAACCAATGAAAGAGAGTACGAGAGCTGCCAAGGAGAAGAATGTTTCTTGCAAATTGTTTTCGATCCCAGTTAACTATCAAGATGCCTGTAAATATTCACTGCTAAAAATGGGAAATTCTGTCTTTACAAATTAATTCTTATATATTGCTTTACAATACGATTATAATTGTATTTAAACAAATTAATGACCTAATTGTCAAATATGGAACTATTTCTCTTAGGACCACCTATTATCACCAAACCTGTGAAAATCTGTGTATAGTATTATACCTCGGGTATAATACTATAAGACATATGTAAAAGACATAATAGAGCAATTGTTATATCAACCATGTACCTAGAACAATTGTATTAAACCTATGAAGTTGGATTACTTATTTCAAATGCAAAACATTTCATACTGGCACAGTTCTCTGTTCTTTATTTACGCGCTATGTGTCACTCAATTCACAGGAACATCGACAAAATTCGCTCCCTCTACTTTAGCCAAAGGTAACCAGTTAATAACGCCTAGCATAACCTAAAAATGGAGGTAAATACGTTCTAAATTCATACTTAAGCATAGCATTAGTTGCATTTTTAGATTTCTGTTTAAAATGAGTTTGGTTCATAGATAGATAGATAGATAGATAGATAGATAGATAGATAGATAGATAGATAGATAGATAGATAGATAGATAGATAGATAGATAGATAAAGTTTATTTGCTAGAACAAGGTACATTGTGTAGCAACGTCAAATACAAACAAGATCAAAAAGAATTGACAGTATTATAAAATTCATCCAAACAATAAAATGGATTTAAAATCAAAGTGCGCTTCACTGACCTCTTAAAAGATTCAATGGAGAGAGCTTTAGTGCTGTTACTGAGTTTGTTAAATAGATTTAATGTTTTTATTTCAAATGAATTTTGTATCTTGCTATATTTACATCTATTTATGTAAATATTGGAACTAGTTCTGGTGTGACGAAGATGGATTTCGGAACATAGATTGTATTTATGACTATTTTTCTTAGCAAATAAGAGGCAGTGGAACACAAATAATGAAATCAAGGTTAAAACACCCAACTTAACAAATAAAGGTTTACAATGAGTTCTGGGGGCTACACCACATAAAATTCTAATTGCTTTTTTCTGTAATAAAAGTATCTTTTTAGCTAAAGCATGGTTCCCCCAAAATAAAATACCATAACTCAAATAGCTATCGATTTGTCCATAAACTGATAATAAAACATTGGAAGACATATTATTTCTTAAAACACGTAACATAAATATACCTCTGCTTACTTTATTGGCGATATAATTAATATGTGAACGCCAACCTAGATCAGGTTCGAAATGAATGCCTAGAAATTTTATACTAGTTTCCGCTAAAAAACAGGACAACTAATATTAAAAGTGAGGTCAACTGTTTTGTTTTCTTTGAGAACAAGACTATTGCATTTGCACCATTTATCGATTTTTTCAGTAAGTGCATCAAGTTTATCGTGCAGACTGGCATTAGAATTACAGAGATACTTACTGCCAAATCGTCCGCATACAAATATGTTACTAGGAATTCATCTCGGATATTAAAAGGTAGGTCATTAATATAAATTATAAAAAATAAAGGGTCGAGCACAGAACCCTGTGGGACACCATACTTAACTAATTTAAAATTAGAGTAACTATCATTTATACAAACAGACTGATATCTATTACAAAAATAAGATTTGATAAAATTCAAGCTGTTCTTGTCAAAACTATAAAATTCTAATTTCTTAAACAACATTTCATGAGATAGTGTCAAAAGCTTTTGTTAAGTCGAAAAATCTACTATGAACCAAATCACCTTTATCAAGACATTTAAAACATTTTGTCATAAATGCAATTAGAGCATCAACTGTGCTGCGAGAAGATCTAAAGCCAAATTGACAATTGGTAAATAACGAATTTTTATCAAAATAGTGGGTGATTTGTTTATTTAAAATAATTTCAAAAACCTTTGACATAATTTGCAATATATTAATAGGCCTATAGTTTGAGCAATCAGATGTAGTCCCCTATTTATAAATAGGAATCACTTTGGCAATTTTAAAAATGTCTGGAAATTCACATGAATCAATACAATGGTTAAATAGATCAGTTAAAGGTTCACAAATAAATTGCGCTGCCAATTTTAAAATTTTTGAATTCAGGCCATAAACATCTAAGTATGCACTGTTGTTAAGTTTTAAAATGGTAAGATAGACATGCTCAACACTAACATGACTGAACCGGAAGGTTCTCGTTGTTCTGGGTAACTTATCCAAAAAGTTAAAAGCATCATGATTAACATGAGGTAAATTAGAAATATCATCATCGACTTTATCAATAAAAATGAATTAAAACAGTCTGGAGACATATTAAGAGGTACCTTGTGAGATTTGGAACTGGTATTTAAAAGCATGGATGCAACTGACAAAATACATTTAGTTTTATTCTCACTGTTATTAATTAAATTGGAATAGTAATTGATTTTAGTTGTTTTAAGAGTATATTTGAACTGTTTTCTTAATTCATTGTATTTATGTTTAAGTTGTGAGAACCCAAAATACTCACAGAGATCATAATAATACAGGCATTTTTGTTTTAAAATCCTGAGTTCATCTGTATACCATTTATTGTGCTCATCTAAACGTTTAGGTTTACACTGAGTTAAAGGAAAGGATTTATCGACAACATCTAAAAACATTTTAAGAAAATACTCAGGTTTATCTGCAGGACACCTGCTATACAAATAACTCCAATTTATGGATTTTAATTGGTTAATAAAATAACATTGATTATAATCATTAACTGGCCTTATAAGATTTAAATTAGGTTTAGAATTATTATCACTTTTTGTGATTTTGCCAGCATTACAAGAAAATAAAATTGCATGATGGTCAGATAAAACAGTATTAATTACCTTTGAAGAGCATCTGTCACTATGGATAGATGTGATAATATTATCCAAACAAGTTCCAATAGAAGCACTTAAACCTGGTCTAGTAACTTCATTAACAGTTAAGCGTAATCCAAAATTGTCAAGTAAGTTTTGGAATTCAATAATGTCATTTGAAACAGTAAGAAAATCAAAATTAAAATCACCAGCTACAACCACATGTACATTGGAACTATACTTGTCACATACTAAGTTTAAAAATTCATAAAATCTACTAAAAAAGTCATCAATTTGAGCCCTTTTACTATCAGACTTTCTGTAAACTGTTACGCACAATAGGTTGCAGGAAGCAATAAAAGTAGAACATATTTCAAACGCAAAATCTGAACATGTGTCAATGGTGAGAGTGTTTTTCGATCCACAAAGTTCATCTTTATTAAAAATAGCAGAACCACCATGATTACCCTTTGATCTACAGTAACTATCAGACAAATAATAACCAGGTACTTTAATTAGGTTGATCTCATCGTAAGTTAACCAATGCTCTGTAATACAGTCAATATCTACTTGCAGCTGATTCAGTAAAATTAACAAATAATCAATTTTGTTGGAAATGCACTGGGCATTCCAGTATAGTATATTAATTCCATTATCAGAAAGAGATTTAAAAGTAGACCAATTTGCATTACGAGTTATTAGGTCCCTTCCAATGGGGCGGGTCTCTTCTGAAAAAACTTAGTAACTAATGTACCAAGAGGCCAGACTGCAGTGTCCATTGCCTTATCTATATTACTTGCGTCAATAGTAGCCTTGAAAGATGCATATGAATCAGGGTATTTAGATTTAAGGGGCTCGCAAGTTGCTTCAGGAAAATTGTCTTTCACATAGTTTTCTAACTGCACGGATGTCGTAGTTGGATCCAACCTCGAAACAAAAAGAAAGCCTCTTGGGGACAGTTTTTAAACCAGAAACCTGATTGGAATTCTTAACACCCACAATCACCTGTTTCTGTTGCTTCACTTTTTTATTATTTCTTTTTACAACAGTAGACCAACTACCCTCTTTGACGGCTATGTTCGGTTCACCTTGTTTACATTCACTAGCACTTTCAAATTCACATTAACACATTCGTTAACTCCTGCCATTTCTGAAACAGCACGTAGCACTTCTTCTTTTCCACGAGGATTTAATTTGTTGTTAACTGGGGCACTGTTGTTGTCTGCACTAACAGTAGGCACAGCGTGGTGCTTCGTCAAATTTAACTGCTCCGTCAATAGCCCTACCTTCTCGTTCAGTTTTGCTGTATTACATAGTTTATAATACGTATGTCAATTTTATTGTCTGAATCAGCTATTTCACTAATAGCTTCGTAAAAGTTCACTTCCACGTCGTTAGGATTCACCTGTTTACTGTCACATCCACAACACTGCACTGTATTATCATCCAGGATTTTAATATTGCTTAATTTTGCACAACTGTTATGAAAATAATTTTCACAGACGCAACATTTTAAGCCACTAACAACTTTGGTCTTGCATCGCTTACAAGTAGCCGATGCACCAGTCGTTCCTCCACGCATTAGGTTATGTTCACAGACAAGAGCGAATACAAGGCACGTCCGTTCACTGCGACAAGTAGAGTAGTATAACTCATCATGTTCCGCAATTTTCAAAGCCATTGGAGGGCATTTTTAAAAGGCAGTGTTTGTCACCCTAAGGCACAGCATGCCAACTGACAGCAAGGTCAGTGAAGTATCTTGATGATTCTTCAACACACAGAAAGCTGAAACAAAACACATAGATAGCCGCAGCAAAATATATTGTAAACTGAGTTAAACAATATACTATTTATTGTATATTCTCCTAACCAGATTTTTACTTTCTCTACACGTACTAAATTAGGTAGAGAAGTTATTGCATTCCATCCAACATTTCGATTCCGAGAAAGGTGTGTGTGTGTGACTGTCTGCCTTTCTTGTCTGTCTATGGACATCATAACTCAAAACGAAAAGATCGTTAAATACCAAATATGGTATTAGTATCTTCGAAGGATACGACACATAAATTGTCAAGAAAATTGCCCACACCAAGCGAACTTTACATATTTTACTCCTTAAGGTAACATATATGCACATTTGTATTTGATACCTTATTCACATCATTTGTTTTCAGCAAAACTAGTGCAAAGTAATATGATTTTACCAATAAGTTTCTTAGAGAGACTTTATGCTTCTGAAAGTTCTGAGTACCAGTAATTGAATCGGCGGTAATTCTGTTGGAAAAGATCAATTTACCAAAATTTGTGGTTTTTAAATTGCAGTTAATATTGAACATTTCCAATAAAATCACCCCCTATGCTTTAATGACTAAAGATACATATAATAGGATATTTTATTCATTACCTTGGTAATAGGTAACTGAATTGTGCATCTTATGTAGTTACTTTGCATTTCTCGAATATCTCATGCTAATGAATTAAAATTTAGGGATGTTATGTGTATTTCGTAAAATACCGAAAAGTCATGTTTTACAGAGAAGCAACATCGCAATCCCAGTGAATAATACTGAAATGTTCGCTTGCTAAATTGCTACGTATATATTTCTTGGTAAAAATTCACAGCTGCAACTAGCGTAAGCATTTTATTGACAATTCAGCTTCACTGAGATTAGACAATTTCAACCAATCACGGTCATCTGATTGGAGCGACATTGTCGAAAAAGCTTATCACAGCTGATGTTCATTTCTTTGAAATCTTGTCGCATCTATATTACGTATGTTTAATCTCCTCTTGATTATTGATAGCAAGGTGACAATTCAGGCAGCCAACCGTCACTTTTAATAACTGTCAGTACCACAATTGTAATTTCAATTAATTCAGTTACAATGGTTATTTAAAGTTTTATCCAGTTCATTATGTATTTAGTTAAAAAAAGAAGTGAAAATATCATTATTTGTATTTATGTAAGAGATAGCTGCAATAACCTCAAATAAAATAACGTTTCTTTCCATTTCATGTATTAGTTATCAAAAGCTGAAATAAAACAATTGTCCCTATTTCTATTGGTGCTAGAGATTGGGTGTAGAAACGGTCGGATATATCATAATTTAGGGGGCAGTGAAGAAAGAATGAAAAAACAATATTCGGTAAATAAACATGGTCGAACGCGTCATCTACCATTTGAGAACTAATGTAAATATTACAATCATAACCTGATAATGTCTCCCCTCCTATTATAAATTATTAATAGTCTATTTCGCTGGTTTGCCTTATCAATTACAACTAGTGTTTTCACAAAACCGAACAAATAATACTTCGTTGTATTTCCTCTACATAGATTATATGACTAGTATGCCGTATGTATAAAACAAGCTCTATTATAGGTAAAATATTACTGGATTGTTTTATTTCTTCCGCAGATTCGTAATTCTTGTATTAATTCTTGTAATCCCAAAATATCCATAGTACTTAAAAAAACTAGATGCAACTTCACTTAATAAGAAGTACTTAAACAGATGCACTTGAAAAACATCTCTGTATGCACATATTGCTTTCTGTGCCACAAGTATACTGCAGTAATTACTGTGAAGCAGGTTTGTAGAGAGAAAATGGGATATTGCAACTAGCACGGGGGGGAGCTCTGTTGCTTAATTCCGCCTGCAAGTGGTTCAGTGCTAGAGAGACCCGCCTGTTTTGGCACATGCCAAGTAGGGAGGGTCCTGCTTCCTTTCTGTCTGCAATGGCTGAATGAACTTACTTCACTAAGTGAAACGCGGGGTTACAAAGTAGAAAGCAATTGCACGGATAAAACTTTAAAAATCAGAAGAATGGGGCAGGGAACAACAAGCGGTTAATGGCAGAGGGAGACGATAAATGCAGAACACGCTGCTGTTGAGTCAGCTTAAATTCAATGGCATACATTTACATTGTCTTCTCTTTGTTACAGTACTTTTACAAGCTCTACAAGAAATTCCATTATCATGCATTATTTTCAATTTGTTAATACAGCGTTGCATTTTAATTATTTAGAGTATTGCTACCACTTCGAAGATTTAACCACAGAAGCACAAAACAAGTGGTTGTTGCATACAAAATGAAACACGTAACATGGAGGAACAAATACACTGCCACAGAGGGGAAAATCAAAATAACACAACGGCGTATCCTTTGAAAAGATATGCGACAGAAACGAAACTGAAACAACGAAGTAATTAATACAATTAAGTAAGACAATTCAAGATATAAACATGTGAGAAGATGGAAATAAGTGGATAAACACCAGAACTAGTAGAAAGCACCTACCTAGGAAGACCTAATGGATTTGTAAACAAGAAAAAATCCCTAAGATAGGAAGACAATAGCTGATTGTTTCCTCCGCATAATAAAGTAAAACAAACAAGGAAATCCTTATTCAAAACTCTGATATATTCCATTCACATGCCTTTTCCTAGCTGTTCTACATAAAACTACTCTTACAAAAGATTTTTTATTGATTTATTTATATAGGCCCCCTTTAACATCTAAAGTTATATCGGAGGCTTTGCATAAGAAACCATTCGTTGTCTGTAGGTTCTTAACGTTGAATTTAAATCGTTTTATATTCCTCAAACGCACACACAGTCACTGTCACATTCATATTGCCAGACTATGTGGGGAATAGAGAATAATTCTGGTTAAAGAAAAATTCCCTACCCCAGCCGGGAATCGAACCCGGGACCTCAGGGTGAGAAGTCAGCTCGCTTACCACTTGATCACGGATTATGTGTATTACATAAAGTGTATGTTTTAACGTGCCCTAAATTTTTTGTGTGGTATGTTTTTATCTATCTGTTACGGCTTAGCAGTTATGCAAAATTCCGTAAAATTCACCCAGAATAAAGTAGTCTTCAGAGGCTACTCCCAGAAAATCCAAGAAATGCATTCTATTTGTCAGGTAAATATCTTTAATATATGATATTTTAGTCAAAATCGTTAGAGCATTTTCAATAAAATCAAAATTTTCGAAAAAAGTTCCATGTAAATTGGTAGTTGGGGGTGCGGGGATTTTCTTAAAAATATTCGTGTCGCATCCTTGGAAGATACAAAACTTAAATACCAACTTTGGTATTTAAAGGTCTTTTTGTTTTTGAGCTATGCTGCCCAAAGACACGCACACACGGACCTTTTTCTGAAAATGCTTTTTCCAGGGGGACCCAAAACATGTATTTCCGGTGAAATTTCGGTATCGAATTTTTGGGTATTATGCAATACCTTCTCTATACACTATGTACATAGTACGTGAAGAGAAAGTTAAAAACGTAGGAAACAGAATCCTAAAATTCTACGTGACTTTAAGTTCAGAAATAAAATGGAGTAGGCATAAAATGCATGAAGTAATTGTATGAAGGAGCATTGCTGAGGAATATCGTGTTAACTGCGGGTCACACGGGGCTCGAGCCCATGATATTGGAGTACGAAACCATGTTGTCGTGGTCGCGCGTAACTTTACACAAATTAAAATACACAGAGGTAGAGCTTTTGTAATGCCGTAATGAATTAATGCAATAGCATGTGCACAATGCACTTTGTATTGCCAGTTGTCAGTAGTGTAAAGCTTTCCATTAGAGTGTATAATTAGGTCAATAAATCTAATCTGCCGCGTCACGCATGAACAGTGTGGTCGGTGCTGCTCTGAAACGTTTAGAGCCAATACCACTTTGTAAAGGCTTTCAAAC
This sequence comes from Hymenopus coronatus, assembly GCA_030762935.1. Classification (NCBI taxonomy): domain Eukaryota; kingdom Metazoa; phylum Arthropoda; class Insecta; order Mantodea; family Hymenopodidae; genus Hymenopus; species Hymenopus coronatus. The sequence goes on from CM060894.1 coordinate 77,950,892, forward strand.
AACCCGTATATAACTCGTCACGGCTGGCGTACTTCCACTCAAGATTTTTATTTAAATACTCGCTACCAGCAAGCAGAAGGGCTCCGGCGGTAACATCTGCGGTACGAATTTGGGAGATCCCGGCTTCAAATCCCGTGGGCCCATCAATCTGACTAGGGTTTTTCGTGGTTTCCCTCAGTCCTCTAATTAAATACCAAATTGCATAGTAATATAATGACCAAAGATCCATTATAAGTCTAAAATATTATAAAGTATAATGAACTTCGTTCTTATGAATTTTTCCAGCTGTTCCACGAAAAAAAAGAGTCTGATGGTTCCATTCACAAGGCTTTCTCTACATATCTGTAACAAATTATTGTTTATTTTACTATCTACTTCATGATAACCGAGAGATAAACATTAGCAGAAATAGCCCTTCTCGGCGACCACGCCGTGGCTGAGAGGTTAGACCACTCGCCTCTCACCTTGACGGCCCGGACTCGATCCCAAGCGACCGTATATGAGATTTGTGGGGGACAAAGCGGCACGCGGGTTTTCTCTGGGTTCTCCTGTTTCTCCCGCCATCGCATTCTACCGGTGCTCCATCTTCATTTCATGTATTACCAGTGTCATCGCTTGCGGTGCCTTCATTTACCCAAGGTCGTGGGTTCAAACCCGGCGGAGGACGATGGATTTTTTTCGGGTTTAAAAATCCTAAGCATGGCTTCCTTCGGAAGGGAAGTAAAGCCGTTGGTCCCGAGTCGTAGATTTACGGCACCTAAAAGAACCTCAAGCCTGATAGAGAGGCCTCTGAGCAAAATTAAGCGGTTTTTCACACCAAATTTAGAACAGGACACTGAGAACCATAGCAGTTAAAGAGCGTCCATATATAACACGCTATTTATTTATTTATTTATTTATTTATTTATTTATTTTTTGCTTGCGGTGCCACACATAATAAAAGCGGGTGTTAAACACTATAAAAAAAGGGAAAACGAATTGTCCTTATTACTTGGTTCCTTGTAAGTAGAAGCGAAAAAATCTGATGTGTTCCATTCACATTATTTTCTCTAGCTTGTTCCGTAAACAAGTCATTTATTCAAAATATTAATCTGTTGTCTACATCATGCTAATAAAGATAAATGTAAGCAGAATTAAACTTATTACTAGCTTCCTTGTAATCAGAAGGGAAATAAGAAAATGCAAAGGCTAAAGCGATAGTCTCGTCCTTTAAAAGCCGGTCGCTATGTGAAACAATTGAGGTTCGGTAAACAAACGAGAAATTGAAAAAGATGTCTTCCCGCTTGAAAAAAAGTTTTAGTGGCTTAAATTTGAAACCAATAATCTGTAAAATCTCGAAAACGGTTAACTTCCCCCTCCCCAAAACATGTATATGCCCTAAATTGTTTATTTTAATAAGATCCTAATTTTTTGTGTAGTATGTTTTTGTATATCTTACAGTTTGGCAGTTATATAAAAGTCATCCAGAATGAAGAGGTATTCAGAGATTATTTCCAGAAAATTCAAGATATATATTTCGTTTGTCGTAAAACTATTTTATAATAAGATATTTTAAGCAAACTCCTTAGAACCATTTTGATAAAATCAAAATTTTCGAAAAATTTAATGAGTGGGAGGAGTTTCTTGAAAATCTTGTCACATCCTTGGAAGATACAAAACTTAAATGCCATGTTTGGTGTATGTATTTCCGGTGAAATCTCTGTATCGAATTTTTGGGTGAATTACAATAGCTTCTCTATACACTATGTATATAGTACGGTAGAGAAAGTAAAGACTATTCTTACAAAAGATTATTATTTTATCTACATCATGATAATAGAGATAAACATTAGCAGAAATTGTATTATTACTTACTTTCTTGTAAATAGAAGTAAAATAAGGGAATACCCGACGCTAAAGATTAATAAAATATTTTGAAACCTGGCCATTATGTGAAACAAGTGACTTCCGGTCCTTGTCAAGGGGAATTAAAAAGAGAGATGAAAGGAAATATGGCTTCACATATGAGAAAAGTTTATATAGCTTTAAAATTTAAACCAATGACAAAGAATATCTCGAAATCATTAACTGTACAAAAAATAAATAAATGATAAATAAAGCACAAAATGTATATGACATAAGTTATGTGTTTTAACGAGATATACCTACAGTTGTTGTAAGCAAGTTTTTATCTATCTCTTACGGTTTACCAGTTAAAAAAAATAATCCAGATTGAAGATTGTATCATAAGTCATTTCCAGAAAATTTAAAATATACACTTCGTTTATCATGAAAATATCTTAAGACTATGATATTTTAATAAATATTGTTAGAGCACTTTTTGAGAAAATCAAAGTATTCTTAAAACATGCGATGTAAAGTGTAGTTGGGTGTGGGGGAATTTTTCCTAAAATCTTGGTGTTGCATATTTGGAATATACTGAAATTAAAATTCAGTTAAATACCAAACTTTGCCATTTGAGTTATTCTGTCTACAATCACTCACATACACACACTCACACACACACATTGGATTGTTTCTACATTTTTTGATTCAGGGGACCATAAAACATATATTTCAGATAAAACCTTGGTATAGAATATTTGGGGTAGAAAAGTGCATTGAGTGAAATACTTTTTAGAGAAAGTAATTTGTTGTTTTCCTTTTACATCTCTACCTAGTCAGTAGCAGAATATTTTTACTTAATATTTTCATCAGACAACCGAGATAAATATTATCAGAAATTGTCCTATTACTTAGTTGCTTTTAAGTAGAAGAAAAATAAGATTAATAAGGGAGGGGGGAAACTTATACTAAAGCAAAATTGATCATAATTTTTTGTTTACCTCTATTTTTGTTTTTATGTCTACCTTTATGAATATACCTGCTCGTGCACCAAAGATAAAATATAATGTGACAGTATATTTATGATTTGTTGAGAATAGTCACCATGGAAGATATTTTCAGGATTCGTTTTATAGACAGTTAATTCATATAAAAAATTATACCAAATGTCTTTATTTAGTTCAAAATTGGTAATCTATTTCACTACTGCAAAACATTTCATTCGACACTTCGACGCAGATAACGCCTCTCACAGTCACTGTTCTTACGCCAAGACTCAAAGACTGTCTCCAGACTAAGTTGGCTTGCAACCCTTCTTATATAGCTGTGAATGACTTCATCTGAAGTTACTGGTACCTAAAGCTTCTAGCGTGAGCCAGTTGTGCCAATGTGTCACATTCCAAGGCTTCCAGTTACCAGCGTTGCTCTTCCTGTGTTTATCGCATTCCAAGGCTTCCAGCTCCGCCGCCGCTCATACCATGGCTCCTGCGAATGAGAACGTTCGTAAAACACATCCGGCATATATGGGCTGACTATACTGCCATGGCAGCTCTGTGGCCAGAGCAACCGGCTAGAGTACGGGAGATCCGTGGTTCAATCACGGCTAATGCACTGAATTTTTTCAGTCGGACTACCTGTCAGGACATAAAATGGTTTATTTGTATTCCTATTCAATATAGGGCACTCATTACTCTCAATGTTTGGTCGCGGGTTCAAACCCGGCGGAGGACGATGGACTTTTTTCGGACTTCCTTCGGAAGTGAAGTAAAGATGTTGGTCCCATGTACATTTACGGCACGTAAAAGGACCTGAAGCCTAATAAAGAAGCCTCTGAGCAAAATTAAGCGGTCTTTCACGCTCAATATAGAATGGAACGCTGAGAACAACTGTAATTAAAGAGTGTCCATAAATAAAACTCCATGTTATTTCGCAATGTGATCTATATACTAAGCAAACTACATAAGAACTGTATATAAATCAAAGCGCTAAGGGCAGGAACAAATACAGCTAGCTTTATTTTCTCCTTTGCATGTGGGCATAAAAAACAGGATACACAAAGCGTTGTAATTTCACAACAGAGGGCATGGACAACATTTCTGCCCTCTATGCGGAAGTAGGGGAGTCACATGTAGGCGACTGGCTTCGAAATAAAGCCACGTTGCGTTGATTTGTGTGCTGTAATTAATTTCAATTGGTTTGGTATTTAATCGCTGAATCACGCACGTCCCATCGCGCAGTTTGACTACGGCCTGTCCATGCCATTGCTGGTGTCACAGGTGTGCCAACATTCCACAGCCCTCTTCGTGTTCAGTTATTTCTGTTTCGCTGGTGCACTCCCTGGGCGGTGTAAGAGATACGTGCGATAAAATTCAGATTTATTTTAATGTATACCTTACATGGCAATTAATGCACCAATTTATTCGAAACCTATGATGGTGTGTGTGCGCGTCGGTGGATGGGTCTACTATCGCGCATATTTTCTACTGCATTGCAGGCATTATTATTGTTACAACCCATTACTTCAAATTGAAAAATTATATAGTACAATATTGTCTTAAATTTTTGTTTCCTCTACTATGTACTTATTTCACCCAAAAGATTTGTCAAATTATTTTATGAAAATACATGTCGTATTAATCTTCCCCCTCCAAAATATTAATTGTCCGTGCATTTTTATGTTTATTTACCTCCAAATGTGTCGGCTAAAGTGGTACTTGGTATCAAGGTTTACGAAATGTCAAGGATACGACACGAAGCTTCCAATAAGAATCCCCCTTCCCAAACTGTGTTTTACCTGAAAAATGTTTCGTTCAAAAATAGCGTTTTGTGGTTTTAATTAAAATACTATTTACACTAATTTTATGAATAATAAAATGTATATCTTGAGTTTTTGGGAATAATCTCTATATCTCCCTTTAATTGTAACAACGTTTAAATAAAATTGATAAACCGAAAGAGATAAGCAAAACCTTACAACACGACAACTTTAGACCTCGTCGAAGCACAGAATTTATGTCATACATGTTTGTAGTTTTAACCATTTCATAAATATTAGTCGCAATTGGTTTGAATTTTCACAACAGAAAATCATTATTATTTTTCTTTACTTTTTTAAGAACAGTTAGTTGAAGTATGCACTGAGAAAGTTGCGTGAAGGCAATATCTGAATTTGCTTAACGTTTACTTAAATTGTTCCTACCCAAAAATATTAATGTTGCCCCTAAAGGAATAATTAAAAGCGAAATACTCCTTTCTTTTAATTTTTGAATTGTATTCTCTGTATACATTCAGATTTCATTAAACCATTTATGTGCACTTAAATTCTATTATTTAAAAGTTTGCGTGTGCAATGCCTTTTAATGAAGACTTAGCTTACTCAGTTGCCTGACTAATCCTAACCCTGTGACGTAACACAATGTTAGCGGATACGCTTCAAGAGATTCAAAGGGAAGCGTAAGCTTCATTGCTTACAATCGCATCTTACCATCATAGAAGCGCAAATCATAATACTCCTTCAGGATAGGATAGGAAAGAGAGCTGAAACTGATAACAACGAATATTTCAAAGACGAAAGATCTCACGAAAAAAAAATGTATATAGAATAAGTTGTATGTTTTAACGAGCTCTACATTTTTTGTGTTTTAAGTTTTTGTCTATATCTTACGGTTTACTAGTTGTGCAAAATTTCACAAAATTCATTCCAAATGAAAATGTCTTCAGAGGTTATTCCCAGAAAATTGAAGATATACATTTTGTTTTTCATATATAAGGGATTTTAATTACATTCGTTTTTCATTTAAAGGGTAGTTAGGGGTGAGGAGATCTTTCTGAAAATCCTTGGAGTATACCAACCCATCTTAATCAACAAGCTTGGTTTTTAATGGTCTTTTCGTTTTTGAGCTATGCTGCCCACAGACATGCACACACACATACATACAGAAACACAGGCCATTTTTATAAAAATGCTCTTTTTGGATTCAGGAGGTTTCAAAACATATATTTCCGGTGAAGACTTGGTAACGAATTTTGGGTGCAACACAGTACCTTCTCTATACACTTTGTAGAGAAAATACAAACATTTTTACTGTGAATGCTTGCAACCTGTGCTTGACAGTGACTCAAAACTAGTATAAAATGTATTTCCGCAAGTGATTTACGTGGAAAAAGAACACCATTCTGATCCAACAGTTGATGCATTTGATGGTTCTGTGAGTGGAATCGTTTAGCACGGTGCAACAGATCTGTATGCAAGCCCACACGGTTTTGCTGTGGACGTGAAATTCGCCACATGCACACGAGTTTTGAATGTAACTAATTGTCATTGGACAGTGATGTCATCGGCAGTGTAGAGGGCGCTTTGCAATTAAACGTAAAATAATGAGAAACACGGTTGGCATGCGTGCACCAGGCCACAGATGCATGTGATATCATTTCCCTGCTAAGTAAAAAACACTTCAAGTTATGTTTACAACACGGCTGTAACGCGCGTCAACAAATTTACGGCAAGAACTGCTAAGTGAATGTAAAACATGTATTTGTATAAAAAGCGGATTAATTGCGTCACATTTTGGTGCAGAAATTATGAAGCATTATGAAGCACTATACGCGTTGTGTACACGCGGCTAGTGACCTAATTGAACAAAACGAGAACATGTTTACAATTGTGGTGAGTGTTTGCATAGCGGAATGTTCATTAACGGGAGTACTGCAAAGAGTTACACAACAGCGAGTCAGTAATATTGTTACGCAGATCCGAAGAGCGTTCAGTGGCTTGAAACCATGTTCACTGATAAATATAATAAGTAGAGACAATTTATGGAAGCGTTTGTCGAAGCCAATCTCGAGTTTCATAGCCGTTTTGTATCTGAAAGCTATGTTCTTCCCGAAAGAGGCTATAACATTCTAATTTTGAGTAATATCAGAATAACGTCTTGTTTTGTATAATACAATACTCCTTCGGAATGAAAAGGTTTTACAAATTATTCTTCAAAATAGCTATACATTTTCTAGGCCGTGCCGTGGCCGAGTATGTGAGATTTGTTGTTCTCCGGTTTTCCCCCCGCCGAGCATTGCCCCAGTTCTCCATCCTCATTCCATGTATATTAGTGACATCGTCTGGGTGCCACAAATAGTAAAAGCGGGCGTTAAACATTATCCAAAAAAGTGTCCCGGTCTATATCATCACCTACATAGATCTATCTTTCCAATCTGCCGATAATTTATTATTTCTCTTTCTTGTAATCCTATTTGCTATCATTCTGACAATGTGATCCATCCACTTCATTCTATTTTTTTTTCCCTATCTTATCACTAACAAATTATTTTTGAATCTGATCTTATTATTAAATCCCTTATTTTATCTTACTTTCCTTAATCTTATTTTCTTTACTTTTGATTGCCCATTTTTATAGTGTTTAGCGCCCATCTCTGCTATACATGGCACCGCAGGTGACACTGATGATAAATGAAATGAAGATGGGGCAGGAGTGAATGGTGCGGGAAACCGGAGAATCTGGAGAAAACCCGCCCCTGCACCGCTTTGCCCACTACAAATCCCACATGCGATCGCTTGGGATAGAACCTAGGTGAGAGGCGAGTGATCTAACCACTTGGCCACAGCCCAAATTTTATTGCCTATGATTTGGAACAATATACAAGAATGTCATATAAATATCAGGTATTTTAATCAGAATTGCATAGGCATCTTGAAAACAATTGAATAGCTTTGTGCATATTGCGTGTCTAAGGTAGTTTCGTATGGGGAATTTTCTTAAAACATTCATAATCGCGGAAAATACTGAGCAAAAAACAACATAAATAAATATATAAAATGATAGTTTGTTTTCTAGTTATGCTACTCACACGCATGCGTACAAGCCTACATGCATTTCTGTGATTCAGGAACATAAAAATGTCTTTGTGGTAAAAGCTCAGTATAACATTTTTAGTTGGAATGCGATACATATACAACTCCTATGTTTGTGGTAAAGAAACAAAAGTTATATCAAATCCTAAACGTTTAATGTTATTAATCCTGCTGTAGTGGAAGTACAGATAGACTAATTTTACATGAGGGTTTATTCATTAGTTAATTTCTTTGTCGTAAGCTTTTATAAGAAAATTTTATGGAAGCTATGTAAAAAAATATAACGTTTTGGAAAATTCATTTGATTTTTGTACCTTGTTTTTTTTAATTTCTCTAGCTTACATAGCAACTAGAGAAGGTACTGCACTCCAACCAAAATTCGATACCTAGGTTTCACTGGAAATGTGTGTTTTAGAGTTTATTGAATCCAAAAAGTATGTTTAGAGAAATGTGCATGTGAATGTTTGCATGTACAGCATAACTAAAAACATCTTAAGCGTTCCATCCGCATGACTTTCTCTACCTATTTGTCAACAAATTATTTTTTAAAAAGCTTATTCATGTTAATCGACATAAATTTTGCAGAAATTAGGAGAATAATAAGTAAATACATTAGACTAAAGGGACAGTTAAACTTTTAAACGCTGTTGCCATACGAAGACATTGAAATCCCGTTACCTTTGCATGACCAGGAGTAAAAGAAAAGACATACAAACGAAGGACCACTTCCTGTTTGAGAAAACTGCAAGCATTTCAAAATTAAATTAATAAACCATAAAGTCTCGGAAATAGTTAATACTACGAAAAAAAAAGTATAGGACATAAACGGTGCGTTTTAACTAGAAATTATACATTTTTTGTGCGCTAAGATTTTTGTCTGTCTCTTAGAGTTCACCTGTTGTGCAAAAGTTCTCCCGAAGAAAGATAGCTTCACTGACTATTCCAAGAAAAGTTAAGATATTGCTTTCATCTGTCATAACAATAACTTTAACACGTGATATTTTAGTCAAAATAATAAGAGCCACTTTTATGAAAACCAAATTTTTGAAAAATATTTCATGTAAAGGGTAGCTTTAGGTGGAAACTTTTCTTGAAAATCCTCCTGTCACATCATTAAAAGATGCTGAACTAAAATACCAAGTTTGGGACTTAACGGATTGTATTGGGTTTTGAGTTACGCTGCTCAAAGACATAAGCCGCGCACCCCCGTGCACACACACATTCTCTCTCTTTCACTTACACACAAACACACACATAAATTTTCCTTTAAAAATACAGTTTTTTGATTCAGGAGACCCTAAAATAGGTATTTCCACTGAAGCCTTGAAGCAGAATTTTTGGATGTAAAGCAATACCTTGTCTACCTACTATAAACGTGTTAGGGCAGTGTTTAACATCCACTTTTACTGTAAAAGGTACCGCAGACGAAGACACTGATCAGACATGGAATGAAGATAAAGCACCGGTGGAATGCGATGGCGGGAAAGAGAACCCGGAGAAAAATCCCACTTATTTTCACCTGGTGTCGAACCCGGACCACCTTGGTGAAAGGCGAGTGATCTAACCACTCTATCATGGTGCGTCCTATGAACGTGCTAGGAAAAGCAAACTGGTATTTACATTCAGCATCTTCCAAGGACGTGGTACAAGCTACCTCTTATATGCAACATTTTTCTACGATTTTTATTTGCTAAAAAAGTATATACTGCTTTTGATCAGCGTAGCATATATTTAATATATTTTATGCAAATAGGATGCATCAGTAGAGGTTTCTGGGAATAGCCTCTGAAGTCCTTTTCAATCTGGATGACTTTTACATAACAGGTAAACCGTAAGAGATAGAGAAAATCTTACTTCACAAAACTGAAGATCTCGTCAAAACACACTATTTATGTCTTACATTTTGGTGAAGTTAATAACTTCCGAGATATTTTTTGTTATTGTTCAAATTTTACAACTATTATGCTTGTATAAAAAGTGAAGACGTTATTCGTTTTTATTTAATGTGTAACTCCTGGCCATGCAAAGAGTACTGAATTACAGTGCCATAACCACTGGCTTTTAAAATATATGATTCTCTCTTTATTCTAGTCATTCCCTAATTTCCCTTGTACATACAGGAAATGAGTAATAAAATCATTTCTGCTAACGTTTACCTCGAATAGGATGCAACGATAAAATAATAAGCTTTTGTAGAAATAATTTGCTGCAGAATAGGTAAAAGTTGTATGAATGGAACAAACCAGATATTGCTAATTTAAAACTTGTAAGGGACTTCTTTTTTTTACAAGGCAGATTTTACAAATATTTACGTTACCTACTTTAATGTTATTTTTACTTATTTGTTTTAAACCGCTTTAACAACCAAGCCAGTTCGCGACTACGCAATATTTATAACAATTCAATTTATTATTTCACAAGGAAACATTAATTTGCACAAATTTAAACAAAAAGCTTGTGAATTAGTACATAAAGTTTAAACAAAAGATTCTTATTAAGCACATTTCAGTTTAAATTAATTTTAAATTTTTTCGTTTGTATACAATCTTTTTTGGGGAGGAAATTGACGCCAATATGGAATTTTCTTTTTTTTTTATGCATTTTTAAGTGTTTTTTTAATTCAATCAAATACGTATTTTAAATCCCCTTCACATGCAAATTTTAAGCTTTGTTTCCTACTATTTAATTTTGTCAGCCTTAAACGTAATCCAAAGCTATATCCTCTTACCGTCTTGATATAAAAGCGTTACTCGTCATGCCTTGAATATCTATTAAAAGCATCTTAAGTATTGTAGCTTTTATATTTTGCATGGTTTATACAGTAAACAAATTAGGTATCGCCGTGAGAATAAAGAATAAAAAAAATGTTACCATAAGTACATTAAATACTGTCTTATTCTGCACAGAAAGCAGATTTCAAAACTATGATACCTTAGACTATTAATCACAGTTTCTAAATATTCAGTAACATTTACGGTCTTATTACATTAAAATTATAGGAGTCTCTGAAACACTCGTTTTTTAAATTGTAACTCAAAAATCATTAAAGCTACAAAGTTGAACCTACTACGGGTGTATACATAGGTCATGTAATATGTGTATATTCACTTTAATTTCCTAGCTTTAATACTCTAGAACTTATCTCGCTTTGCTTCTTTGGTCATAATAGTAGCCTTGATTTGGGAAACAAGTGAAGTAATGTAGGGTTTTCTTAACGTTGGTTATATCATCTTACGCTCTCAACTTTATACTCAATACACAGAGAAGACAAACATGAATTGATTAATTATAGACCTATTTCTATATTACCAATAATGTCTAAGATGTTTGAAATTCTGTTAAGTAAACAAATTACTAAATATTTTCAAGAGAACTCGCTATTTTCAGATAATCAGTTTGGTTTTAGAACTAAACGTAGTACTATTGATGCCATAGTTTCTTTTATGACCAGAACATGCTATTGCATTGAAAGAGGGGACACCGTTCATAGCAGGTTTTTTGATCTGACCAAAGCTTTTGACACTATTTCGCATATACTTTGCTTAAAAGCTTAAATTTTATGGTTTTGATTATGACAGTTTGAAACTGGTTAGATCATATTTATTAAATAGGTATCAGTCTGTTTGTATAAATGATAAACATTCACAATTCAAATTGGTAGAACATGGTGTTCCACAGGGCTCCATACTTGGACCCCTGTTTTTTATCATTTATATCAATGATCTCCCTTATAATGTTCAAGATAATTGTTTAAAGACCTATCTCTATGCTGATGATTTGGCAATCAATATCTCTCTTAAAGATAGAACTCTTATGGACACTAAAATTGTAATGTTATCCAATATAATTGAAAACTGGTGTACACACAATAGCCTTATTGTTAATTATAACAAAACTGTTGATTTAGCTTTTAATGTCAATTTATCTAGCTCAGATTCCATTGCTAACTCTGTTACATTTTTAGGAATTAATATCCAACCGTGTTTAGGTTGGCATAGCCATATCAACAGTGTGGCAAGTAAAATAAGCAGAGGACTCTTTTTATTAAGAATTTTAAAAAAAATATTTATCTTTGAATGCCTTGAAAAGCATATATTATGGGTGCATAAATAGCCATATGAATTATGGTATTTTATTCCGGGGCAACCACGTTTCTGCCACTAAAGTTTTTGTGCTTCAAAAGAAAGCCACTAGGCTTATGAGTGGTGTATCCCCTAGGATACATCTCAAACCTTTTTTTATTAAATTGGGTATATTGACGATGGTATCTTTATGTTCTTAATTGTTTACTATTTGTCAAAATGAATATAAATTCTTATACATTGTGTTCCTCTGTTCACAATTATTCTACAAGAAATACTGAAAACATTTATGTTACAAAATGCAAGTATAACAAAGTCCAAAACTCATTTGAAACCATATCTTTAAACCTATGTAATAGCCTTCCTATAATGTAAAAACCTTGCCCTTATCATTATTCAAAAGAAAACTTAAGATTGTTCTGCTCTCCAATCCATTGTACACTGATTCAGAGTTTTATACTTGTAAAAGTAATATGTTTTTGTAACTTGTTGTGTTATTTATGCATTTGTTGACGTTGCTACACAAACTCTGTATTGTTCTGGCAAATAAACAATCTATCTATCTATCTTCCACCCTAAAATTTGAAATTTTCACATTTCACTGGAAATGCACCGTTTATGTTGTCCTATATATTGTATGTGTATGTCAGTGTTTTCTTTGAACATGATAACTCAAAATCTAAAAGTCAGTTAAATGCCAAACTTGGTATTTAATCTTCCAGGGATACGAGGAGAATATTATGAGGGAGACCCCCTTAACTTAAACTAACCGGTACATGGAAACATTTTTGAAGTTATCTATTTTCTAAAAAAAATGTCTAACAATTTTGATTAAAATACGTATATTAAAACTATTTACTACACAAATAAATTGAATTTTTGGGAATAACCTCTGAAGACCTCATTTTGAATAACCGTTGCATAACTGATAAACAGTAAGACATAGACGGAAATATTTACACAAAAGTGTAGTTCTCATTAAAGCTCTCACTTTTTGTGATAAATATTTTTAGTAAAGTTAACCATTTCCGAGATATTCCTTGTTATTATTTTTAAATGTTAAAGTAATTAACCTTTTCAAACGGAAAGTCCTCATACATTTCATGTGCATGGATTAAGAAACAAATTTCAATGACAAGAAGAATAGTTTAATGAATTGAAAAACAAGTGTATATGGACAGAAAACAGAGTTGCAGAACAAAATACAAACGAAACAACCAGCCAGAATTAAGGTATTATTGTAAAATCTAGACTACCATTGGCATAGTGACAGAGTTTAAAATATTTGACTATTGTTTTAGCCTAGTACACCCCTTATTTATTTTCTACTTACAAGGAAACAGATAGAAGGATTAGCTTGTGTAAGAATAGGAGATAAAGAAAGGCACATAAGATTTTTTAATATTAATCACACTCATATCCACTATAACATTCGCTGCTTCCAGACTCTGTTGGGAAGAGATTAATTCTGGCTAAGGGAGAGCTACACCAGAACATTTTGAACAATTTAAGATTTTTTTTCGTTTTTTGCTGTTGTTTTTTGTTCAGAAGAGTGTTAACTTGCTTCCTGTCATACCTGCCCCCCCCACAAAACTCAACTCTTAAGCCCTTGATTTGGACATTTATAGTTTAAAAATGTGTTTATTTTTTATTTTTAGCTATTTCCAATATATTAAAAGATGTTAACAAATTATATACTTTCTCTAAACTTATTGGTTTAAACGCTGATTTTTTTTCTACTCAGGTTTTAATGCTTTAGAAATAATCTGAATCAATTATATTTTTCATATTTCTTCTACATTATTGCAAAACAATTAAATAATTTCCCTATTCATTAACAATTTTTCTGTAACATTTACAATTTGTATAAACTTTTAAATAACATGTATAAAGTAAACAATTGCTTAAAATATTCTTTTATAGTTCAAATGCACATAAAAAAAAACAATAAGCACGTATTAAACATTTTTTTAGGAAAGGTACATATAAACATAGAATTTCATATAAAGAAATAAGTAAAACATGTTTAATAAGTAAAACACATTCAGAATAGCGTGGTTTCGAGGATATGAATGAAGGGATATGGCAGTTTTGACAAACATGTTAATTATTATTGTTTTCATTGAGCGTATAATAGGGATTTTAAAAGAATTTGAGTCTTTTATTCGCCTGACATGTAACGCTCGCTTAAGCACAAGTATGACTGAAAGTTTGAAATTCAAAACTAATAATGCTAACTTTTTTGCAATTTATTCCACAGATGTAATATAATGTAAATAAGTTACAGTGAAAATTCCATCTATTTTGCTTTAATGTTTTGGAGGTTGGTCAAATTTGTTTATTTTTGTTACGTCACTCAAAAAGCTCCTTGTGACAAAAAAAAAATTGGGTCCAATATTTTAACTTTGCCTCCACAATACATCATTTTCTTTAAACTGACTTAGGTTTCTTTGTGTCTCCTTTTGGTTAAGCTGCATTTTTTTTAAAGTTATGGATGTTTCTTTTTGTAATAAAAATATAATTTTTATGTTTAGAAAATTAAAAAGGTATGCTTAAATACATCTGACAGTAAAACCTAGACAATTGTTATCCACTGTACCTCTGTAAACGAGTACGTCACATTTTTCTGTTACACAAGGTTCTCCGTGAGCTGTTGTGCCATGGAGTTATAATAATAACAGGACAGGAGTTGGATAGGTAGAGTCAGACTGAAAAACTCAATGCCACAGCTGGGATTTGAACCACGGATCTGCCGATCTCTTGCCACTGAGCTACCATGGAACATACCGGCGTAGAATTGAATGTTTCCGGGTAAACAACTGGCTAGAGATCGGGAGATCCGTGGTTCAAATCCCAGCTATGGCATTAAATTTTTCAGTCTGACTCTACGTATCCAAATTTTTTACTTTTTGCACTTCTTGGCCAATTTTCACGGATGAATAACCTTAAATAACAAATTCCCCGCCCCTAGACCTCTGAATTGAGGTACTAGAACGCTGACCACTCGACCAAGAGGCAGTAAAAATCAGGCTTTATGCTTCTAAGGAAGGGCAAAACTTGATTGAAACACCATGTTATGCTTCTGGTACAGTAGTGACCTCTTTAATCGTTAATGTACTTGCACGAGACCAGTACAACAGAGGACGTGTGTTGTGAGTTTTTAGTCTGGTCGCAAGGAAAGGGCGCGACAGGCAAACATTCCTGTAATATCGTAAACAGCACAAAATATAATCGGTATTATGTGTGCGGTGGAGGGTTTTTTTTTTTTGCGTAGAGGATGTTGTTTGTTGTTACGAGAACCGGTCCACACGATAAATTGGGCACGGCCATATGCACGCGTGCGCGCGCTAGTGTAAAATGTAAATGAAGTGGAATGAATCTTGCGTCCGAACCCCCTCCCCTTTCTGGCTCAGTGTATATTGAGGCTACCAGAGAGACTTCTAGTTTAAACAATAAATCTTGTGTGTGCGCGTGTACACATACCTCACCCCTATCTCTGGGTATGCTTCCCTGGATTTAATTTTGGGGATAACTCCGTAACAGCTGGACGTAGAAAAATAAAGATATACAGAAAAGAGTAAGCTTCTTCTGGGAACCGAACTATAATAACCATGGTTGCGATGAATGCTGCTCTCTTGCTCCAATATTTATTTTCTCTAGCCCGTATGTGCAATGTACCTATTGAATAGAGGAGGTATTGTATTCCACCCAAAAATTCGATACCGAGATTTCACCAGAAATGCATCTCTTGAGATCCTCTGAATCAATAAAAAGCATTTTAAGAAAAAGGTCCGCGTGTATATGCGTGTGTGTGTGTGTGTCTGTCTGTACAGCATAGCTCAAAAACTAAAATACTTAAATACCAACCTTAGTATTTAAGTTTGGTATCTTCCAAGAATGTGACATAAAGATCTTCAAGAAAATCCCCCACCCCAAACTACACTTACATTTAAACATATTTTAATCTTCTGCCTTTCTCAAAAATGCCTTTAACGATTTTGATTAAAATACCGTGTATTTAAGCTATTTATATCACAAATAGTAATAAAAAATATATATTGAATTTTTGGGGAATAGCTTCAGAAGACTTGTTCATTCTGGATGAATTTTGCTGACTTTTTGCTTTATTGGTAAACTGTAAGAGACAGACAGCAGCTTAATACACAAAAGATGTAGATTTCGTTAAAACATACAATTTATGTCATTTACATATATTTAGTGAAGTTGACCGTTTTCAGTTTTAAAATAGTTTAAACCTTTCTCATACGGGAATTTGTCAAATCCTGGCCACGTGAAGAATCGATTTCAATCCCAGAGCAATCAGATTATAAAACATCTGACTGTAGGTTTAGCCTGTGCGTTCCCTTATTTACCTTCTACTTAAAATAAATAAGTAATGAGATCGTTTCTGCTAATGTATCAATTAGCATGAAGCAGATAGAAGAGTAACCTTATTAACAATAATTTGTTACAGAGATGTAGAGGACTTAATCCTGTGAATAGAACACATCAGAGCTTTAGAAAAAATTCCGTGTGTGTGTGTGTGTGTGTGTGTGTGTGTTTGTGTGGACAGCATTACTCTAACGCAAATATGTTATCAACCAAACTTGCTATTTAAGTTTAGTATCTGTCAAAGAAGCGATACGAAGGTTTTAAAATAATCCCCCACCCCAAACTACAATTTTTTGAAAATGTTGTTTTTCCTATATCATTTTCCTATATTAATAAAATGACATTAGAATATCCCAATATGTTATCTTTATTATTTATTATTATGCCAAGCTTCGCTACCTTTCTCCACTATTTACTTTCACTAATTAGTACATGGTACATATGAAGAGGAGATATTCTACTTCACCCAAAAATTCAATACTGAGATTTAGGGTACCCATTATTAAAAAAAGAATTTTTATAAAAAAGGTCTGTATTAATTTGTCGGTAATATATCAAAATTGGTATTTAAATATCTTCCAAAGATGGGACACAAAGGAAATCCTCCCACCCCAAGCTATTGTTTACATTGAACAAATGTCGAAAAAAGTTAATTTTCTCAAAAATGACTAGTGAGAGTTTTGATCAAAATAAAAATCTCTGAAGACCTGTTTATTCTGCATGACGTTTGCATAACTGGTAAACAGTAAGAGAGACCAAACCTTAGTAAACAAACATATAGATCTCGTTAAAACATATAAATTATGTCATATAGAATTTTTTTGTGAAGTTGATCGTTTCCGAGATATTTCTTGTTAATACTTTCAGTTTTAAAATACTTATCTTTCTCATATGGGAATCTGTGAACCCCTGGCCACGCAAACAAATAAATTCACTTAACAACCAGGGTTTAAAAGCTTTCACTATCTCTTTAGCCTAGTATACTTCCTTATTTCCCTTCTACTTACAAGGGAATAAGGCAATTTCTACTATTGCTTATCACTTTTTGCATTAAGTAGATATAAGAATCAGCTTTATAATAACAATATCTTACAAAGATGTAGAGAATGGAACATAAACTGTTTCATGTGAATGGGACTACTCAGATTTTTAATCACCCAAATGTATGTTAAACAATGTCAATTAAACTGTCAACTAAACTGTCAATTTCCAGTATATCAGCACCGCCGGTTTGCTGGAATTACGTCCAGCAGGAATTCTTTTACATCCCTTTAAATCTCTGTCACGAGGCTGTCGCTTTTAGGCACACTTAAAAACCACCTGTCTGCGCGGGGTATGACCCATGACCTTGGATTGGTGAGGGCTGCAGTCTCGTCTTATTCCTTGGTTTGTTTCCATTTCAGATGTCTTATATGTCCCTGTTTTTATTTTTTTTATTATTATTCTTGTTGTTTGGCTTTTTAGAAAGTTTTTTTGTAGCTTAACGTCCTTTAACCTGGTTGGTCATTTCGGACACGATGAATGAAATTGGTGAAAATGATGCGCATATGATCTCAGGGTCCATAGAGCTTAAAGCTACTCGACATTCGTCTTCTCAGGATAAGGAAAACCCCCGAAAAAAAAACTTTATCCGCGTAACTCGCCCTAAGCGAGATTCGAACTCACGATCTTTTGAATGTGAAGCAGACACGCTACCCAGGTGGGCAGCTTTTTATTGCTTGTATAAGATGACGAGGGTACCTTTGATTCATTAATACAATTCTTAATTTCATACACCGTAAAACATTACTATTGAGCTCGAATAACGCCGAAATGTCGAGTTTCGTGCCTTTAGAGTGGCTTTTTACCATTATTGTTGTTCAGAGCTACATTTCTAAGGAAGCCTTCTGATTTTGAAGCACCAACAGAAATAAAAGGTTAGTCCCGTAAGGACGTCACAGATCGTCCGACGATAAAACGGAACCCAAGTGCTCCACTGTTATACATGAAATAAAACACCCCTGTTGTTGATAGTGGGCTAGGGTAGGGGTGAAATATAACTTTCTCTACACGCGAACCGTTTTGTGCTGCATACTATTTACTTCTACCGGCTTTTTATTTTTCTCTGCCACCGTCTGCTGCTCGTAGTCACTTACAGGCGGTGGGAGGAAAACAATACCATGCAAGCCTTTTAGCTTATGTGCAGCGAAGGGAAAATTATAACCTATCAGCACCTTACCGGTGAAAAACAGCCAATGAGGTCCATGCCAGTCTATTTTAAGAGCTGTAGAAACGATAAAAAAGTACAGAGATAGAAATTGTCAGGCGATTTTCGAAAACAAAGGCAGAACCGAGTCAGCTGGCCCATGCGTTTCGACCGGGACTGACAATTGGAGGTCATGGTTTCGATTCCTGCAGCCTAACTCTCTGACACATGGGGTTTTTCATGGGTTTTCCAGGTCAGTAGGCGAATGCTGGGTATCTTCATTTCCTCTCCAATTCATTCTAACCGGTCTACTCAGGGTTGTAAGTGTCGGCGAGACGCTGTAGTGGCACTGCTTTGGAAGTGGATCCGCTTTGGAAATATAGCACTCGGCGGCAGGGTAGCGTTGGAATCGTCTGTGGAACTTTGATGTCTGGGCGGGGTTTGAAACGCCTTAATGCCCTCCGGCCACTAAACTGAAGACTTGGTAATATTTCAAAATAACATTTACTATACTTAGGTTAAACTTAGTTATTTACAGTATTGCGGCATACCTAGTGTGGGGTATGAATCACCCCTACATTGCGCATACAACGGGTAGTAGCTTCAATGACAGAGCTGTTCGTGCCTGCTAGAGGTTAGAGAGTGGCCTAAAGGTATAAGCTACAGTCAAAGGTGAGAGATCCCAAGGGGTGCTCATTCTGCAGCTACGTCCGCAGACCTACTAGAAGATGACAATGAATGAATTGTCGAAACGCGTCCAGGTAACCTCCACCAACATTTAGCGAAGAAGTTTAAGGAATAGACGCCCATAAATGTAAAACATGAAATCTTCACTCTTAACAGTGCTTCTTTGTGTAATACTTCCATTCAACTCACCATGACATCGTAGATCTTGCAGTTCACACTTAAAGCTATGCAACGTCAGTAGCTCGGATGAACAAGGCTCTTCTGACCTAGTTACTGAAGCTTATATATTAAAACGCATGCTTAAGACAGCATTGCTTTAGGACGGCACAGATATGTCAGCATTTCGACACCATAATCGATTAATGAAACTGGTGCAACATTAGCTCTTAGTAAATTAAATATAATTAACTCAAAATGACCATGTCAGGTACCTTATAATACCATATCATATCCTTTTACTTTTAGCATACTTATCCTAATGTGCATAGGGTTGAGTACGGCTTAGGTACTACATCCTCATAGCTTCCTAGCTGTTAGCAAGTGTAGCCCTTTGGTCTGTGCCACTTACTCTATCCCAATCTCTGTCTCTCCCCTGCTGTCTTTCTTTGTTTTTTCTTAACCACTTTACTTTTATCTTTATGAAATATTGGTAGGTTTAATAATAAGAGTTTTATCTATAGGATTTGCTGATTTGGCTTTTCTCATTTATTAGCTCATGCTTTATTTAAGGCTCTGTTACTTATATGTCCCTATTTCTTTAATTCTTCTCTTTCCGTTGAAATTCAACATTTTCATTGCCATCTTTCCTGCCATACTATCCTATTTGCTTTCCTCCAATTTCTTACTTCTTTACATTCTGCTAAACAGTAAACAATACTGTCTTTCTCACAGAGTATAACACAAGGTTCTGGTTCATTGCCCCTCATTCCTTTAAAAAAATCAGATTATTGTTAATAAGCTTATTCTTCCATCTACTACACGCTAATCCAGATAAACATTAGCAGAAACGGTCTTATTTCTTAGTTCCTCATAAGTAGAATGGAAATGAGGGTTAAATTCGGCTAAACAGACTTTCACATGTTTTAAAACATGGTTGCTATGGGATTTAAATCAGTTTCTTTGAGTGGCCTGGAGTTGACATGTTCCTGTATGCGAAAAGTTTAAGAATTTTAAAACCGAAAGCAATAACAAGTAGCATTTCTAACACGGTCAACTGCAAGAAATATATATGACATAAACTGTGTGTTTCATTGATATCTACATTTTTTGTGTAGTAAGTTTTTGTCTATCTTTTACGGTTTAATAGTTATGCAAAGTTTTAAAAATGTCATCCAGAATAAAGCGGTCTATAGAGGCTATTCCCATAAAATTCACGATATACAGGCTGTTTCTTAACGACACCAAACGAAGATAGCAGTCGATTAGCTTACACTTTGATATGTCCGAAACTTAATGTCGCAACTTTCAAACTCTTCTATTTAAAGTTTTATGTATGCTTAAAAATCTCACACATTTGGAATTAGGCAGCGCAGGAACAACGGTTGTCATACGCCACGTAAAAAACCCTAGAACAAGTTATACGAAACACATAGCAAAACCCACATGCTACGTTTTCCATTACTAAGGTGACCAGTGCCGCGCCGGCGTGTCTATCAAACCACGCCTAAACCACGCGACTGGAACCTTCGTTACCAACCGGTATCTCTCTTGGAGTGGGCCAGGCACTTGTCATTTGGTTATGTATGACTGCTTAATATATGGTGATTTTATGACAGTTTTTGTATGTGCCGAATTTAGAGCTGAAAATTATATTCACGCATCACGTACGGTGTGATCAACAAGATCCACATCTTCGTTTGGTGTAGTTTTGAAACACCCTGTATATTTTTTGTCGTATAATTATCTTAAATATAAGAGATTTTAATCAAAATCGTTAACCATTTAAAAAAAAAAATGTATAGAGAGTCGTTGGGGGTGGGGAGATTTTCTTAAAAATATTATGTCGCATCCTTGGGAGATACTGAATTTAAATAACTTTGTTGTTTAACGGACTTTTCATTTTGAGCTATGCTGCCCACAGACACACACGGACATTTTTTTTAATTGTTTTATTCAGGGGGTCCCAAAACATGCATTTCCAGTGAAATATTTGTATCAAATTTTTGGATGCAATAAAGTACCTTCTCTATACACTAGTAATAATGTTCCTGTTCACATCCATGCCAATTCTTGCCTTTCTGGTTTATTACATCAACATAAGAGGCCCACCATTTATATTTTGAACCTGACAATGGTTGCTATAGGTTTCCACCTGGGGCTTTCACTGAAAAATTTGGCATTGTGGACCGTAACCTATTCCATATACTTTATCAATAGAGCATTATTTGTGTTGTTTACAGTTACTTTAAAATTGTGTCTCAGCGAAAAATGGAATTAAGTCGTGAAAATGTGTTGCGGTGATTTATTATGATTTTCAAACTGAATTATCAAGACAAGAATGCATTGATTAACTGACTACTGCATTTGAGGTTGAAGCTCCATCCTTTGCCACTGTGAAACGCTAGTATAACGAGTTTAATCGTGGCCACCTTTCGCTCACTGACGAAATTCGTGAAGTTGTTCAAAATCAGTTGTGCCAGAAAACATTATGCTGTGCAAAACCTGATAGTGCAAGTCACTATCACAACTGCAAGATAGAGACAACCATAGGCATTAGTTTCACAGCATATATCCAAATGTGATGTGTTCCATTCACATGACTTTCTCTACTATCTGCAACAAATTATTGTTAAAAAGCTTATGCTTCTATTTGCTTAAAGATAATCCGAGAAAAAATTAACAGAAATAGTATTATTGCTTGCTTCCTTGTAAGTAGAAGCGAAATAAGGGAATACTATAGGTTAAAGGGTAGTCAAAAGCTGGTTGCTATGTGACTGAAGTTCCTTTGTTTGTATGGACACGAGTTGAAAAATTCCTGTATGAGAAAGGTATAAGTTTTTCAAGGCTGAAACTAAAAACAAGGAATGTATACAGCATAAATTGTGTATTTTAATGTGCTCTACAATTATTGTGTGGTAAGTTTTTGCTATCTCTCTTGCTATCAGTTTACCAGATACACACAATTCTGTAAAATTCATTCAGAATAAAGTAGTCTTCAGAGGCTATTCCCAGAAAATTCAAGATATACATATTGTATGTCAGGTATATATCTTTAATATGCGATATTTGAATCAAAATCGTTAGTCATTTTTTAGAAAATCATAATTTTCGAAAAATTTTCCATATGAAGGGTAATTTGGGGTGGGGGGATATTCTTGAAAACCTTCGTGTCGCATCCTTGGAACATACTGAACTTAAATACCAAGTTTGGTATTTAACGGTCTTTTCGTTTTTGAGCTATGCTATCTACAGACACACACACAGCCAGACAGACATACATTTTTCTAAAAATGCTTTTTTTTTGTATTCAGGGTGTCTTAAAACATGTATTTCCGGTGAAATCTCGGTATCTAATTTTTGGGTGCATTACAATACCTTCTCTATACACTATGTACAGAGTACGTATAGAGAAAGTAAAAATCTGATGTGTTACACTCACATGACTTTCTCTAGCTCTTCTACAAACTTCTTTCATAAGATAATTCTTCTTTCTGCAACTTGCTAATGATATAATCATTAGCAGAATGTTCTTATTACTTAGTTCCTTATAAGTAGAAAGAAAATAGGGGAATACACTATGCTAAACCAATAGTCAAATATTTTAGAAGCTGTCGTTATTCGATTGTCATTGCAAATCGCTTGTTTGCTTGTCCAGGAGTAGAACTACAACAACAAAAAACGGACTGGTTCTGTCCCAGAAAAGTATAAGTACCCACAACTGAAACCAAAAACAACGAATATCTCGGAAACTGTTACCTCCACAACAAAAATGTAAAGGACATAAATGGTGTGTATTGATCAGATCTACAATTTATGCTTAGTAATTTTTTTGTCTATCTCTTACCGTTTAGATGTTAGGCAAACTTTAGCAAAATTCATCCAGAATAAAGGGATCTTCAGAGGCTATTCCCAGAAAATTCAAGATATACAGTTTATTTGGTATGTAAATATCTTTAATATATGGAATTTTAATCAAAATCGTTAAAGGCATTTTTTAGAAAATCAAAATTTTCAAACATTTTTCCATGTAAAGGGTAGTTGGGGGTGGGGGATTTTCTTGAAAATCTTCATGTTGCATCCTTGGAAGATACCAAACCTAAATACCAAGTTTAGTATTTAACAGTCTTTTCGTTTTTGAGCTAGGCTGTCCACAGACACACACACGAACCTTTTTCTGAAAATGATTTTTTTGGATTCAGGGGGTCCTAAAACATGTATTTTCGGTGAAATTTCGGTATTGAATTTTTGGGTGGAATACAATACTTCCTCTACTTCTCGTTTGATCCCACATAATTTGGCAGAATATAAAAAGGATGCTGGTGTAGATGCTCAGGAAATATAATGGTGGGGCTTCAAAAGACTATATAACATTGTAACAAGTGACGATTCTGGATCTATGTACTTAAATCAGAACGTAAACATCAGTTGACAGTATGCATGTTTCAATATGAACCAAATTTTTTTTTGTTATTATTAAAACTGGTAATGTGCCAACAGTGCCTTTCAAAATGATCAATTCTGAATGCTACACAACCATTTGTTTGCTGGAAGTCTTCGATGAAATAAGGAAAAGGAACAAGTGTCTTCGGACACTTCATCAAGACTACGCGAGCGCTCACATATCTCGTGTAAGAATCGACTATTTGAACACTCAAAAAATCTAATTGTTGACATATCCGCAGAGTCTTGATTAACGCCAATTATTTGTTTTTGTTCCCGAACACCAAGAAAATATTACGTGGAAAATGATTTCCGTCCGCAGAAGAAGCTGATAATGCTTTTTAAACCACGTTTTTGAGGTGCCTTAATCAGATTGGAAAAGTGCTATTACAAATGATTTGATCGCTGCAAAAGTGTATTAATTATAAAGGAGAATATTTCGAAAAACAATAAAGAATTGTCAATGACAACTTACTGCTTTTTCATTACTAGGCACAAAATATAAAGTGCCCCTCTTGACCATTCTTTGTTTCAATTTTCTATATAAACAAAGCGACGTTTTGTTTTCTAGATCACCAAAAAGTTCCTGTTTATCTAAGTCTTGTATCCTATTTATGACTAATATTTTTCATTTTCCTCTCCCTTATTTCATCCCTATTTTCATAAACATTTCCTCTAACTGTCCTCACCAATTCTTCTCACCCTGAATTATTTTGACCGTTTCATACATAGTATTTTTGACATATTCTCGTATTTGCTCTTTATACCGCTACATCAAAATGCAATACCTCTCGCTGATCGTTCCACTTCTTTCTAGTGTTTCTAATTCTACCATTGCTACTCCTTCTGTTGTTACTCTGCATAGCCGTAAAATCTCTTTACAGAACATTTCGTATCTGTAGTCTGAAACTCCCCAGATTTCCGTTGCGTATAACATTTTTGCTTCTTCTGTTGCCTGTAAACCCTCTACCGTTTATTGTCCATATGGTAATTTATATTTACATATTCCAATTCCTGTCATTGCCCTTTATCTTTGACAGAAGCTAGTAACTTCACCCCCACTGAGGTCTTTGGTAGTCATGCCTCTGTAGAATTGACATACCTAAATGGAGTGCACTTCCGTTCTTGCGTAAGCTACGAGGCCGGTTTATAAAAAAAATACCAGCATAGTGGAAAACCTTTCAAACTTGTTCTCTGGGGAGTTGTAAGGTCAGTGCTCTGTGGCTTATGTGGAACTTGAGGTGTTCAATCAGACCCAGAGTGTGGGCTCCTTGCGCTCCCTGTTTTGAGATGAACTGTTAGGGACCCACCACGGTAGCTCTTTCTCCGCGGTCGGTTTTTGAGTTCGCCAGATACTCTTTCTTGTCATCCTATTCTCTGACACACAATAAGCTTATTGTGGGTGCAATATGGAGCCCCTGCGGCATATAGCAGCCCAGCCCAATCTGCAAGGGCTTCATCAAACGCAATACCAACGACATTTAAGGTGGGGATTGCATTCTAAAGAGTTAATGTTTTGTGCTGATTGAAATTTGCCGTAATAATAGCTGCAAGACTAGAGAAATAAGATATAGTGTACAGTGGAAGGAAACATATACCCCAAAACTAATTACAGAGGTATATCTACTGTGGCTCTCACCCCCAAGAGGAACGGATGAAGGGAAGGAACTCCAGAGTGCTACAGGTCCCAGGCAGACAGACCGCAGAGACACTCCAAAATCCCTAAAATTTCCTGGAGGACGATTTAATCGTCCTGGAATATTCTAGGGAAAGTGTTTAGAAATCTGCAGGGCAACTCATTTTAATTAAAAGTAATTCAGCACGATTTCTTTTGAGAGTTCGTATCAAAAAGGAAGATTGAGACCTCGTTTAAGAGTATTCGAAAACTGGACTTGGTGCTGCCCAGAGAAGGCGATAAATGACCCAGCAACCACATAGAACAATTATTCGCTCCAAATGTGTGACACCGCCTAAGACACTTAATCTAAAAGCACACCTGAAACTGAGAAGGAAATCAAATGAAAGTTAAATGAGGGAATGAAAGCAGTAATGCATGAATAACTAACCCAGCAGTCGCTTATGGGCCAGGGAATATCACAAAAATCTCATGTCAGAACGAACGATCCACCAGAATCGAATCCGGAATCTCCCTAATATGAACCTCGTATGTTACCGCGAAACATGCAAGTTAGTTATCCAAACATATATCCTTGAAAATAAAGTTAAAAAATCTGATGTGTTCCATTCATATGATTTTCTGTACATCTCTGCAATAAATTTTAGTAAGAAAGCTTATGTTTCTATTTACTTCATGCTAATCGAGAAATATTAGCAGAAATAGTCTTATTATTTGTTTTCTTGTAAGTAGAAGCGAAATGAGGGAGTACCATAGGTTAAAATGAAAGCCAAAATCTGGTTGCTATACAACTGAAGTTCCTTTGTTTGCATGGACAGGAGTTAACAAATTCCTGTATGAAAAAAGCGTGTTTTTCAAAGCAGAAACGAAAAACCAAGAATATCTTAAAAATGATCAACTCCACGAAAAAAATGTATATGTCATAAATTGTGTGTTTTACTGCGAGCTACATTTTCTGTACAGTAAGTTTTTGTCCATCTCTTAGGTTTAGCAGTTATGCACAATTCCGTAAAATGCATCCAGAATAAAGTAGTCTTCAGAGGCTATTCTTAGAAAATTCAAAGTTTACATTTTATTTGTCAGGTAAATATCTTTAATATACGATATTTTAATCAAAATCGTTAGAGCCAATTTTTAGAAAATCAAAATGTTCGAAAAAAAATCCATGTAAAGGGTAATTTAGGGTGTTTTTTTTTCCTCAAAATCTTCGTGTGGCATCCCTGGAAGATACTAAACTTAAATACCAAGTTTGGTATTTTGCCGACTTTTCGTTTTCGAGTTATCGTGTTCACAGACACACGGACACACATGGACACGCACACGGACTTTATTCTCATACTTTTTTTTGGGGGTACAAGGGACCCTAAAACATATATTTCCGGTGAAATCTCGATATCGAATTTTTTTGTGGAGTGCAATACCTTCTCTATGCACTATGTACATAGTACGTGTAGAGAAAGTAAAAAGAGCAATAGTAAAGTATGGGTTTCAAATTTAAAAAATCTGATGTGTACCATTCACATGACTTTCTCCATATCCCTGCAACAAATTATTCTTAAAAAGCTTATACTTCTATTTAGTTTATGCTAATCAGAAAAAATTAGCAGAAATAGTCTTATTACTCGGATCCTTGTAAGTAGAAGCGAAATAAGGGACAACCGTAGGTTAAAGTGATAGTCAAAAGCTGGTTGCTATGTCAATGTAGTTCCTTTGTTTATATGGATAGGAGTTGACAAGTTCCTGTATGAGAAAAGTATAAGTTTTTCATAGCGGAAACCAAAACTAAGGAATGTCACAAAAACGACGAACTCCACGAAAAAAATGTATATATCATAAATTGTGTGTTTTAAGGTGCTCTTACATATGTTGTTTGGTAAGTTTTTGTCCGTCTCTTACGGTTTAGCATTTATGCAAATTTCCATAAAATTGACACAGAATAAAGTAATCTTCAGAGGCTATTCCAAGAAAATTCAAAATATACATTTTATTTGTCAGGTAAATATCTTTAATATACGCTATTTTAATCAAAATTGTTAGAAAATCAGAAATTTCGAAAAAAGCTCAATGTAAAGTGCGGGGATTTTTCTCAAAATCTTCGTGTCGTGTTCCTGGAAGATACTAAACTGAAATACCAAGTTTGGTATTTTACCGACTTTTCGTTTTTGAGTTATCGTGTTCACAGACACACACACGTACCTTTTTGTGAAAATGCGTTTTTTGGATATAAGGGACCCTAAAACATATACTTCCGGTGAAATCTGGGTATCGAATTTTTGGGTGGAGTGCGATACCTTCTCTATACACTATGCAGATAGTGTGTGTAGAGAAAGTAATAAGGGATAAGGCTTTTCTTAACATTCGCGTGACTTGGGATTAAAAATATTAATTTTTGGAAATTTTAAAGTAAGCTATAAGTTTATCAAGATCCTGCAGTATAATTAATAGGACTAATACATTGTTTTGAGACCTCGTATTTCTACAAAAAGTATTGAGAATAGTGTGAAATTAGCTTTTCATGGTTTTAAGTTAGCTACAATTTACTTTGAAAAATCTCCTATATGGGTTAATTGATATACTATACTTTTAAACAGTCGACCAAAATAAGGGTATTAAACATTTTTGAAGCTGGAGGTAGCTTATCATTTGTATTAGATTCTAAAATTATTGCACCAGAGTTTTAAAAATGATATCCAAAAGTTTTAATCAGAAAGTTCACCGTAATCAGAAGTTATACAAACATGATGCACAATGTAATAACTCACTTTTGAAACCAGGTTGGGTTTGAGGTTATTAAAACTTTGCCATACCTATTCAATAAAATATAATTCAAAATGGGTGAATCAAGTATAAAAATAACCTAACATTCAAGTTTTACCAGTTTCTTTGGTACATTTATATAGCCACCTTTTATCCTATGGTCATATCAAGGACTCTTCATGAAACATTGGGGATTTACTCTTTGAACTTTTAGAGTAGGATTTTCATACGCACATTCACTCTCACGTGCACACCAGCAGGCCTTATTGTAGAGGGCAGAGGCTAAATAAAGAAATATTTCCACCTCCGACCGGGAACGGAACCTAGGACCACTCGACACCAGAGGTGGTCTTTTAATATTTGTTGAAATGTTTTATAATCTATATTTGTCTGGGGCTTTCCAGTATTCAAAGGACTGTCAAAATTATTTCAGTGGTTACACACAAGTACAACTGTCTATTTTTACTTTCTCTACAGTAATGTGTTAAGTACACAGTAGGTAGAGAAGATATTTTATTCCATCTAAAAATTCGATGTAAAGATTTCACAAAATACATATTTTGGGGTCCCTTATATACAAAAAAAGCATTTCTAGAAAAGGTCTGTGTGTGTTCTCGTATGTCTGTGAGCACGATAACTCAAAAACGAAAATTCGGTAACTTGGAATTTAAGTTTAGTACCTTTCAAGCATACGACACTAAGATTTTGAGTAGTCCTCTACCTCAATAGGAAAAATTTACATGGGAAAAAATTAAAAGATTTTAATATTCTCAAAAATGTCTCTAACTATTTTGATTAAAATATCGCATGTTAAAGATATTTATATAACAAATAAACTGTATATCTTGTATTTTCTGGTTTCTTTTTTCCGGATGACTTTTGCATAACTGGTGAATTCAGAAAAATGTAGATCACGTTAAAACACGGAATTTATGTCATATACTTTTTTTTCGTGGAGTTGACTATTTCAGAGATATTCTTTGTTATTAGTTTCTGTTTTATAATAAACTGTTCTCATAGGAGAACTTGTAAACTCCTGACCGTGCAAAGAAACGGAATTTCAGTCACAAAGCAATCAGCATCACCTGCGGTGCCAGAGCAGTAAAACCGCGCGTTAAACACTACCAAAAAAAATTAAAA
The DNA here is from genome assembly GCA_030762935.1 of Hymenopus coronatus. Lineage (NCBI taxonomy): Eukaryota > Metazoa > Arthropoda > Insecta > Mantodea > Hymenopodidae > Hymenopus > Hymenopus coronatus. Next base: position 77,980,060 of record CM060894.1, read on the forward strand.
TAGTTGTCTATCGCTTTAGCCTAATGTATTCCTCTATTTACTTTTACTTACAAGAAGGCAAGTAATAAAACCATTTCTGCTAAAGTTTATCTTGATTAACAGGAAATGGAAGCATTTTAATTGATTACAAAAAAAGTCATGTCAGTGGCAGTTTAAATTTTTAGGCTTAAATATGCAGAAAATCTCGTGTAACTGCATGCATTTCATATAGTGAAGGAGCTTACCCTAGCAGAGCAGTACGATATGGTCAGCTTTAAAGCACTTCTGAGTGAGCCTGGGAAAACTCGTAGTTAAGTCTTAATGTATGCCAGGCTAGGAGATAAAATCGAAAGAAGAGGGAGTTCAAAGTTTCAGAGGATGGGAGTGAGCGGGGAATGAGAGCGGGAATTGAAAATATAATGGTACAGAACACCGGAATCCGGGCGATATGCATCCCAAATACCGAGAGCTTAATCTTGTGCACTTCTTGCTGTTTTCCACCAGCCTTTCTTTTCCATTTAATTTATCACGATGTTCGACCAAAAATAATTAAGAAAATATCCTCTTAATTACCATTTCCTTTCCTGGTAATGAATTCCCTGGCGGTGAAACGGCAAGAAGGAGAGAGTGAAATCTGCGAAAGTAATGAGTGTGCTATCTAGTTAATAATTCAATTCCAAAGTGCTAACTTCGACACTTGAAGCGACTTCCTTGCATGTGAAAACATGTACATGGAGAATTCGTGTTAAATGCTTTCAAGAGAAACACTTGCTTCTTTCTTTCTTGCTTTCATTCTTTCTTTCTTTCTTGCTTTCATTCTTTCTTTCTTCATTTCATTCCATTTCTTTTCCTTTTTACATCCTTCCTTCTTTCCTCCCTTTCTTTCTTTTTCTTTCGTGCGTCCTACTCCCTTCTTCTTTACTTTCTTTCTTTTCTTTCTGGCTTTCTTTCTTCATTTCATTCTATCTTTCTTTTTTCTTTCTTCTTTCCTTTCTTTCTTCCTATCCTTCCTTTGTTTTTCTTCCTTTCTATCCTTCTATATTTCTTTCTGTCTTTCTTTACCCTTTCTTTACCCAAGGTTCAGTATTCCGATTTAGCCGGAAATACCTGCTACATGCTCCTCTGAATTAAAAAAAAAATGTGCTTCATTCACATGACTTTTTCTACTTGTTCTCAAAAATTGTTAGAAACGATTTTTTTTTTTTTTTTTTTTTTTTTTTTTTTGTAGCTTAACGTCCTTAACCTTGTTGATCATATCGGACGATGTATGCCATAGGTGAACTGCTGTTCAAATGATCTCGAGGTCCATGGAGCTTAAAGTTACTCGTGTTCTCAGGATAAGGGAAAACACCAATAAAAACCTTATCAGGGCAACTCAGCCTAAGCGAATGTGAAGCAGATACGCTACCACCACACTACCCAGGCGGGCTTAGACCTTCGACGTGTGCGGACGTGTCTACTGGTCGCTCCGTGCTACAGTTTCTGTCTCTACTGTTTACGCGAGCAGTGTAAAGTACGTAGTTACCAGCTAAATCAAATGCCTGAACTCTACTAATGTGTTTTATTTGAGCTGTGTAAAACTAATTAATATAATAGGTGATCGGATTTGCTCTAGCTATGGCTGGAACCAGTAATAGTGGTGCTACTTCCAACACTAGCAATAATAATTCTTTTTGTAAGAGATGCAAGGCCAAGGTTGTCAATGGACTAAAGTGTGCTGAATGTGAAAGCTATTTTCACTATTATTGCGCTAAATTAACTAATAACGTTAAAATTTTAGACAACAATACTGTTAAGTGTTGTGACGATAATGTCCAATCTAGCCTTGATGTACCTGATGGAAAACTTGACGTTTGTGTTTACAATTATATTATAGAACAAAAGGATAAAATTGTTCTTCTCAGTGATAAAATTAAACTTTTAGAAGAAATTAAGATAATGAGAGGTGAAACTTTTAGTGAAGTGGTTGATAACATGGAAAACGTTAATGTGCAACTGAATCTACAGCGTGAACAAATGCTGAAGGTCAACAGGAATCATGTGAGGACAACCTTTCTGGTAATGCTGCAGTAACGCAGCTTAAAGACAATCACGGTAAACAGAATGGGTCGGTGTTCACAACAGGTGATGTGGTTAAATTTACCATTCCTAATAACATTGCTGAGTCCAACAATGAAAATAATGGTAGGGAATGGATAACGGTTTCACGTAAGAAAAAGCAAAAGTCTAAGGTTGTTAATACGGAGGACGCTGCTACTGCTAACAATAGTAGGCGTAGGAATGATTTTATTACCGGAACATCTACTACAGAAAAAGTTTCTACTGTTGAAAAACTGAATTTCTTTTTTATTTCTCGTCTTGATCCAAACACTGAATGCAGTGATGTGTTGAATTATTTACAGGATCATAAGAAGGGTAGCTACCAAATTGAAAAACTTAAAGCAAAGTATGCCAGCTATAGTTCGTTTAAACTCGGTGTTCCTGCCTCCTTAATTAATGATATTTTTCAACCTATTTTCTGGCCATCTGGAACGCTAGTTTTTAAATTTAGATTTCCTAAAGGGCCTGTAAATTTTCAAAGGCCCCCAATTATAGCTCTGAATTGAGCCTGTTCTATTGGAATGTGCAAAGTGTTACCAATAAACTTGACCATGTAAAAATTCTGGTGAGTGAACTAAATATATATGTATTGTGTATTGTTGAGCATTGCCTGTGTAGTGAAGAACTTTCTCTGCTGAGAATCTCTGGTTATGAACTGATTGACTCTTACTGTAGGAAAAGTGGTCAGCATGGTGGGTCTGGAGTTTTTGTCAGACATGAACTTTGTGCCAAAAAAGTTGCCTATGTGTCAAATCTAGCCGTGCAATCTATTTTTGAAGTTTGTTCTGCTTTAATTGATTCATTGAACATTTTATTTATCACAATTTATAGGGCACCCACTATTAATACACAACATTTTCAAACATTTTTAACCAATCTCCATGACATTTTAAATTTTGTTTTTAATAAGTTTGTAAATGTTAAAATTATTCTCACTGCTGATTTTAATATTGACTTCCTTGTGAATAGCAATGAACTTAGTGACCTTTTTAATTTATTCATCAGCTTTGGATTACATCACACAATTAATGAAATAACTGTCCTGGTAGAAATGGTTCAGTTGGAACATGTATTGATAACATTGTAACTAACATTCATGTCGACAAATATGCATCTAAAGTCGTCCCAAACATTGTTTCTGACCATGACGCTTTACATTTCAAAACTAATGCATGTAACACGTCACCAGTTAGTGTAACTAAACATAATTTTAATATTATCCGCCCTCTCAATACTTTCAGTATATGCCATTTTATTAACTTATTAATTAGCATAAACTGGTTTTGTGTACATAGTTTAAAGAATATTAATGATAAAGTGAATTGTTTTTTTCTCTGTTTTACTGGAGGCTGTTGACAATGCTTTCCCGCTTACTTGTTTTAAGAAATCTATAAAGAAGGATGACCATAAGAGGTGGTATACTGGTGAACTCCATAATTTGAAACAAAAATGCCTACTTTATTATGACTTAAGTGAACATCTTAGAACAACTGAATATAAAAATAAGTACTATGAACTTAAAAAAATGTATACACACTTACCCATTACCACTAAAGCCAATTTTTATTCCAACTTAATTAATAATTCTACAAATAAAACAAAAGCTAGTTGGTCAGTTATAAGTAGAATCACAAACAGTTGCAAATCTAATGAACTTCCAGATGAATTAAACGCTGAAGGCTTTAATAACTTTTTCATGAACAAAATAAACGAAATTGTAGATTCAATACCTGACGAAGATGTCAATGCAATGTCTTTTATGAATAACATTCTTAAATCCAACAAACTTAATAACAATTTCATATTTGGGTATTTTAAAGTTGAGGTTGTTTATTCAGCCATACATTCACTTAGTAATAGTTCTTGTTTAGATATACTTGGTATAAATTCTGAAATACTTAAAATTGCTTCTCCTTACATTTGTGAATGCTTAACCCATATTTTTAACTGCTGTTTAGACACATGCACTTTTCCTGACGCTTTCAAATGTGTCAAAGTAATTCCAGTTTTTAAGAAAGGTAATAAAACTGACTATGAGAATTATAGACCTATTAGCATAATATCAAGTATATCAAAAGTGTTTGAAATCTTAATAAATAAACAAATAATAGATTACTTTGAGAGAAATTCTCTTTTTTCTAACTGCCAGTATGGTTTCAGGGCTTCTCGTAGTACTATTGAAGCTGTAACTGGATCTATAAAGCGATGCTTTGATTGTTTTGAAAGAAGCAGCAAAGTCTTCAGCCATTTTTTCCATTTTTGACCCAGTTTCGCATGATGTTATTAAAGAAAAACTTCAATTTTATGGATTTCATAAAGACTGTGTACAATTTTTATGCTCTTATCTCCAAAATAGGTATCAGTTAGTATCCTTAAATGGCAAAATGTCCAGTTTTAGGCCGGTGAAGTATAGTGTTCCACAGGGGTCTATACTTGGACCTGTTCTTTTCCTCATATATATTAATGATCTACCTGCCAGTATCGATGATGAATGTCTACAGACTTTTTTGTTTGCAGATGATCTCGCTACTAGTCTTTCTCACGATAATCAAGACATTATTTCGGTTAAAAGTCACATTTTATCCTGTAATCTGCAGAAATGGTGTAATGCCAATAGACTTTGTATTAATCATAATTAAACTGTAGACGCCATTTTCACTATAAATTCTTCCTCCCAGTTATCGGTTAAGTTTCTGGGCATTTATATCGAAACTGGCTTGGGATGTCAGACTCATATTAACTACTTATTAAATAAAATAAGTAAAAGGTCACTTAGACTTAGTGTCTCCCGTTCTACTCTTGTGTCAGTGTATTATGTCCATGTTCATAGTTATCTAAGTTATGGTACTCTGTTGTGGGGCAATCATACCTCTGCCGGTCAGTTATTTATTCCTCAGAAGAAATCTGTACGTATCATATTTGGAGCTTCACCAAGAACTCACTGTAAACCACTTTTTATGCAACTTGGTATACTGACATTGCCTTCAATGTTTGTTCTGGATTCCCTCCTATATGTTAAAAAGAAATATCAACCTTTTCTCAATGTTCTTCTGTCCATAATTATCCCACTCGAAAATGCTGTGATATTTATATTAACAAATGCAAATATAGTAAAACACTTAACTGTTTCTCATGTATATCTCTTAACATTTTCAACACCTTACCTCAGAACATTAAGACTCTTCCACTGTTAAACTTTAAGAGGAGGATCAAAACAGTCTTGAAGGCAAATCCTCTTTATAGCATTTCAGAAAATTATGACCTGAAATGGGATTAATTTTATCCATTTTTAAATGTATTGTTGTAACATTATTGTATGTGAAATGTGTCATTAATTTGTATTCTCATGACGCAGCTTATGTATGTCTAATACTTAATGACTGAAAATAAACTATCTATCTAATCCATCTAATCCATCTATCTATTCATTTGCGTACATTAAGCCAGTCGAGTTAACATTAGCAGACATTGTCTAATTACTTGCTTCTTTTTAAGCAGAAGGGACGTAGTGAAATATTTTAAAAGCTATCCCTATGTGAAACAATTATATTCGGTTATCTTTGCATGGCAAGGAGCAAAACAAAACAGGTATGTAATGAAAACTATCTTCCCGTTGAAAAGTTGATGGAGTTTAAAATTGAAACCAACAATAAAGAATATTTTGGTTAGCTCTACAAAGTGTTTAATACATAAATGTGTTTTAACGAGGTCTTTTTGGGCAATTTTTGTCTATCTCTTACGTTTACCAGTTACGTATAAGTCAACTAGAATGAGTAATTCTTCAGAAGCAATTCTCAGAAAATTCAATATACAGGTTTCGTTTGTCGTGAAAGTATTCTAACATGTATTTTAATTAAAATCGTTAGTCATTTTGAGAAAATAAAAAATTTAGAAAAATGTCCCATGTAACGGATAGTTGGTGTTGGGTACATTTTACCCACATCTATGTGTTGCAGCCTTGAAGTATACTAAAATTAAATACCACGTTTGGTATATAACGCAATTTCCGCTTTAGAGCTATGTTGCATCCCCCCCCCACACACACTCTCTCTCAAAAAATGTATTTTTGGTGAAATCTCGGTGTCGAACTTTACGGCGGAATACAATAACTTATTACAAAATTTATAACAAATAACAGAATAACTATCTAAAATTATTAAAATACAAATTCAAAATCTTAATATTACTAATCCATTAGATAAATAATTATAACGTTGTCTACCTACGAAGTACATTGTACATTCATAATAGAGAAAATAAAAATAAAGAACGGGAAGGAAGATGGAAAATTATCCAAGCATGTGACTGTCGTTTGTCTAAACAGCATAAATAATACATAGCAAGCCCAGTAAAATGACTGCCTCCGTGGTCAAGTTCGATTCTCGACTGGGCGGGGAATTTTACTTATTCCCTATCCCCACCGAATCTCGATGTATGTATGTGAGAGTGAATGTATATATGTATCTAATTATTAAACTAATGTCAATAATCTAATTTAATATAGAGCTATTTCACAAATTAAAAGTCCCCAATATTACTGTGACAGATAAAGGGAGCTCTGCAAATGAAACCATAAAAAATCCGATGTGTATATTCACATATTTTCATTATTGTCTACATCTCGGGAACAAATTACCTATTCTTCTATCTGCTTCATGGTAATTCCGGAAAATATTAGCAGAAATGGTATTATTACACTTGTCTAAATCGATTGTTAAATCCTATAAAAGTCGGTTACTATATGACTGAAACCCATTTCTTTGCTTGACCAGGAGTTGAACATTTTCCTAATGAAAAAATTTCAAGTATTCTAAAATTGAAACCAATAAAAAATATTCTCTGCAATGGTCAATTTCTCGAAAAAATATGTATGACATATTGTGTGTTCTAACGAGATCTACATTTTTGTCTTGCCTCTGCACAGGCTATTCCCAGAAAATTCAACATATACATTTTATTTATCATGTAAATATATTAAATGTACAGCAGTTTAATCAATATCGTTTGAGCCATTTTTAACAAAGGAATATCAGTCACATAGCAACCAGCTTTTGGCTTTCACTTTAACCTATGGTACTCCCTTATTTCGCTTGTATTTACAATAAAGCAAGGAATAAGACAATTTCTACCAATTTCCTCGACATGAAATAAATAAAAGATAGGCTTATTAACAATAATTTGTTACAGAGATATACAGAAAGTCATGTGAATGGAACACATCAGATTTTTACTTTCTCTACCCTATTATGTACTTAGTATATAGAGAAGGTATTGTAACGCATCTAAAATTTGATATCGAGATTTTACCACAAATACATGTTTTGGAACCTCCTGAAACAAAAAAAAAACATTTTTAGAAAAAAGTCCGTGTCTGTAGTTTGTGTGCATGTGTGTAACTTTGGACAGCATATCTCAAAAATGCAAAGACCACTAAATATCAAACTTGGTTTTTAAATTTTGTATCTTCTAAGGGTGCCACGTGAAGATTAAGAAAATCCCACACCCCAATGATTTCGAGAATTTTGATTCTCTCAAAAATGGCTTTAAAGATTTTGATTATATACATATTTATATGCCAGATAAAATGTATATCTTGAATTTTCTGGGAACATCCTCTGAAGACCTCTTCATTCTGGATGAATTTTGTATAAATAATGAACCGTAAGAGATAGCAAAAAACGTATTGCACAAAAACTTTGATCTTGTTAAATCACACAATTTACACCATTTACATCATTTCGTAGAGTTGGCCGTTTCCGAGATATTTCTTATTATTGGTTTCAGATTTAAAATATTTAAACTTTCCTCAATCGGAAAGTTGTCAATCCGTGGCCATACAAAGGAACGAATTTCAATTCCATTGCAACTACGTTGTACAATATTTGAGGGTGTATTTATCCTAGTGTATTCCCTTTTTTTACTTTCTCTATAAGCACTATGTACATAGTGAATAGAGAAAGTATTGCACTCCATCAAAAAATTCGATACCGAGAATTCACCGGAAATATATATTTTAGGGTCCCCTTTATCTAAAAAAAGCATTTTCACAAAAAGGTCCGTGTGTATGTCCGTGTGTCTGTGAACACGATAACTCAAAAACGAAAAGTCGGTAAAATACCAAACTTGGTATTTAAGTTCAGTATCTTCCAGGGATGCGACACGAAGATTTTGAGAAAAATCCCCCCACCTCAAACTACCCTTTACATGGAACTTTTTTCGAAAATTTTGATTTTCTAAAAAATGGCTCAAATGATTTGGATTAAAATATCATATATTAAAGATATTTACCTGACAAATAAAATGTATATTTTGAATTTTCTCGGAATAACCTCTGAAGGCTACTTTATTCTGGATGAATTTTGCATAACTACTAAACCATAAGAGATGGACAAACACTTAACACACAAAAAATGTAGAGTACGTTATAATACACAATTTATGTTCTATACATTTTTTTCGTGGAGTTGATCGTTTTTGAGATATTCCTTTTTCTTGGTTTCAGTTTTGAAAAACATACTTTTCTCATACAGGAATTTGTGAACTCCTGTCCACACAAACAAAGGAACATCAGTCACATAGCAACCAGCTTTTGGCTTTCACTTTAACCTATGGTACTCCCTTATTTCGCTTGTATTTACAATAAAGCAAGGAATAAGACTATTTCTGCTAATTTTCCTCGATTAACATGAAATAAATAAAAGATAACCTTATTAACAATATTTTTTTTGTATGGACAGGAGTTGACAAATTCCTGTATGAGAAAATGTAAGTTTTTGAAAGGTGAAATAAAAAGCAATGAATAACTAAAAAATCTGATGTGTTCCATTCACATAACTTTCTTTACAATTCTGCAATAAACTATTGTTAAAAAGCTTATGCTTCTATTTACTTCATGCTAATCGAGAAAAAATAGCAGAAATAGTCTCATTACTTGCTTCCTTGTAAGTAGAAGCGAAATAGGAGTAAGATAGGTTAAAGCGATAGTCAAAAGCTGGTTGCTATGAGACTGAAGTTCTTTTGTTTGTATGGACACGAGTTCACAAAGTCCTGTATGAGAAAAGTATGTTTGTTATAGCTGAAACCAAAAACAAAGAATATCTCAAAAACAATCAACTCCACGAAAAAATGTATATAACATGAATTGTGTGTTTTAAAATGCTCTACATTTCTTGTGTGGCAAGTTTTTGTCCATCTCTTACGGTTTAGCAGTTATGCAAAATTCCGTAAAATTGGCTCAGAATAAAATAAGTCTTCTGAGGCTATTCCCAGAAAGTTCAATTATACGTACATAGTACGAATACGCACGCGCACACACGTTTTATAAAAATTTCCTTTTTTAACAAGGTCTACATTTTTGTGTAGTAAGTTAGTTTTCTCTTGCGGTTTACCAGTTGAAGTTATACAAAAGTTATCCAGAATGAAGAGATTTTCAGAGGTTATTCCCAGAAAATTCAAAATAAACATTTCATTTGTCATAAAAATATCTTCAACATATGGTATTTTTATCAAAATGTTAGCGCCATTTTTGAGAAAATCTAAATTTTCTAAAACATTTCCATGTAAAGGATAGTTTAGCTGTGGATATTTTCTTCAAAATCTTAATATCGCATCCTTATAAGATACTTGAATACAAAGTTTGGTATTTAACCGACTTTTCGTTTTCGAGCTATCCTGCCCACAACCCCCCCACACACATACACAGACACATGTTTCTATAACTGCGTTAATTTTGAATTCGGGGAGTCTCAAAACATATATTTCCGGTGAATCTCGGTATCGAATTTTTTGGTGAAATTCTCTATCCACTAAGTAGATTGTTCATATATGATAGACAAATTCTGTTTAGCAAGATTTTATCTATTCTTACACTTTACCAGTTATACTGACGTTAAGAGGTCTTCAAGGCATTCCCAGAAAACTTAAGATATACATTCCGTGTGTCATGAAAATGTTTTGAACATGTAAATATTTTAATCAAAATCGATGGATCCATTTCTGATAAAACCAAAAGTTTCGATAATATAGCGGGGGAATGCTATATAATGGCGGATGTCGGGGGGGGGGGATTTTCTTGTAAGTATCCGTGTCGCACCCCTGGAAGATGCTGAATTTAAATGCCCAGTTTAGTATTTAACCGTTTTTACTTTCTCCATACGTACTATGTACATAGTGTATAGAGAAAGTATTGCACTCCACCAAAATTTCGATACCGAGATTTCACCGGAAATATATGTTTTAGGGTTCCCAATATAAAAAAAAAAAACACTTTCACAAAAAGGTGTATGTGTGTGTGTGTGTGTGTGTGTGTCCGTGTGACCGTGTGTGTGTGTGTGTGTGTGTCCGTGTGACCGTGTGTCTGTGAACACGATAACTCAAAAACGCTTGGTATTTAAGTTTAGTATCTTCCAGGAATGCGACACGAAGATTTTGAGAAAAATTCCCCCACCCCCAACTACCCTTTACATGGAACTTTTTTCGAAAATTTTGGCTCTAACGATTTTGGTTAAAATTTCGGATATTAAACATATTTACCTGACAAATGAAATGTATATCTTGAATTTTCTGGGAATAGCCTCTGAAGAGTAGTTTATTATGGATGAATTTTACTAAATTTTGAATAACTGCTAAACCGTAAGAGATGGACAAAAACTTACTAAACAAGAAATGTAGAGCACATTAAAGCACACAATTTATGTTATATACATTTATTTTGTGGAGTTCGTCGTTTTTGTGACATTCCTTATTTTTGGTTTCTGCTATGAAAAACGTATACGTTCTCATACTGGAACTTGTCAACTCCTATCCATATAAACAAAGGAACTTCATTGACATAGCAACCAGCTTTGGACTATCACTGTTGTCCCGTATTTCGCTTCTACTTACAAGGATCCGAGTAATAAGGCTATTTCTGCTAATTTTTTCTGATTAGCATAAAGTAAATAGAAGTGTAAGCTTTTTAAGAATTATTTGTTGCAGGGATATGGAGAAAATCATGTGAATGGTACACATCAGATTTTTGAGTTATACAGTCACACACCATACCTACGCACCTATGTGCAATGTCTTTAATTTATCTACCAGTATCTATGTACATAGTAGATAGGGTAGGTATTGTATTCCTCCCAAAATGCGATACCAAATTCACCGAACATGTATGTTTTGAGGACCCATGAATAAAAAATAAAGCATTTTAGATAAATGTCCATACCATTACTAAAATCAACATAATTAAACAATAATTAGTAAGGTTTTAAACATAATTAAACAATAATAAATGAGATTTTTAAATTATTACTCTAAAATCATAGTTAAGTATGTTTTTGTGTGTATATGTGTCGGTGGACACACAAGTCAAAAACGAAGAGTTAATTAAATATTAAACTTGGTATTTATGCTCGGTATCTTCCAAGGATAAGATTTGAAGATTTTCAGGAAAATTTCTCCACACTACGATTTACACAGGACATTTTTCGAAAATTTTAAATTTCTCCAAAATATCTGTAACGAGTTTGTTTAAAATGCCATATGGTTAAGATATTTTTATAATAAACGAAATATATGTGGTGAATTTTCTAGAATAGCTTCTGAAGACCTCTTAGTTCGCAATGGCTTTTAATTAAAGGGTAAACCTAGGAGGTAGACAAAAACCTACTACACAAAATGTAGATTTCATTAAAGCACACAATTTATGTCAAAGACACTTTCTTTTGATAAGCTAACCGTTTCCGAGATATTCCTTGTTAACGGTTTCATTTCATCTTCCCGTTTGAGAAGAGTTTAAATTTCGCTTTATTTATTTCGTTTTATTTCTGGTTTGCAGATCACGCAGAGAAAGTTATATTAATGGTGTGCATAAGATTTCATGTTTTTCTGTTTATTTATTTATTTTTTTTTTATTCTGGGTTCTTCAAGACCTGTATTTTTGGTATGTCTTAGAAACAAATTTTTATGTGGAATACAATACCTACTCTATCTACTATGAATATAGATAATACTGGTAGAGAAATGAAGATAGTGAGCTTCTTTTGAGGAAAATAAAAGCTAATGCCACATTTTCGACATGAACGGTTGTTATCATGAAAAATTTGCTTTACAATTTTCATCCATGCGTGAATATTTCAGATACAAGTTAAAATTGACAAAAGAAACAAAAGAGAAAAGTAGATAAAAACAAATAGAGTAATAACAAACAGATAAATTGATTTTTACTGAAAAAATTAGTTCTGGCTTCCTGTACTTCAGCAGGAAATTACTCTAGTATTTTCAATTCCCTCTGGTCAACCAGCCAGCCAGCAATATCCAACATGCCAGCCTCCTTGTACTTCAACTTAAACATTTTTATTTTACTTGAATTGTTCTTTGGTTGTACTATTAGGCACAATTCGTCAAAATATGCACTCAGCCTTCATCCAATCCTCAGAGTGGGTAGATTCTTCTAACAGCATTGTCTGTTATTTACTGTGTCCTCCAACCTCCCAGCATAAACAACGCTGTAGTTTCTGCGTTTTCATGTTCGCCCAATCTGACGTAGAATTTCTGAGCCCGGCGCCTAATTACATCCTCCAGTATGGGAAGGCCGAAGCTTCATGTAGTAGTCTCACTGAGAAAAGTCAACATACAGAATAGATTGACCGGAGCCCTCTGTAACCGCTGTAACCAGAGAAGTCAGGAGTCTGCTGCCATACCCCACACTTCATAGACGTAGAGCACACATAACAAGGACTATGAGCGCCTTAAAAAGACGCAACTTGAAGTGGACAGGTATTTGGGCGGCCAGAACAGGGTAAAGGGTAAAGGGTGGCCGTGCGTGTTCACGAAAACTTAGACCCTTATCAAGAGTGACGTCTAGGTATTTGATGGAATTTCCCCACTCTATCCTCTGGCCCTGGTAGCTGGAACCAAATCAAATAACCAACATCTGCAATAAGAAGTTAACCTAAAATGGTTTAATATCCGGTTTTGTCCATAGTTTATAACTTTTCATTTTAAAGAATGAAAACAAAAATATACTTATTTCTTATTTCTTTATTTAAACGATGTGGTCAAGGAAACGATAGCTACTACATAAGATTTTCATTGTTATCTTGCGTCATTGTCTGTATTGGTTGCATTCCTTTAGCATTGAATGGGGAAGCAAAATTTAGCAGTACTACGGCCAACTAGCGTCAAATATATAAGTACTTACTCTAGGTGTTCGTTGCCAGGAAAGCTTCTTTGCTGCTTTATTTTTAACGATAGGAATAAGGAAAGTACAGTTATAACATAAAAACGTATTTGAATTTCGCTGCTCTGCATTGTGTCTTTGTCTCGATAAACTGGTGCTTTACCTTAACATTGAATGGGGAGGGAAAATACTACTACGGCCATCTAGCTGCAAATAAGTAAGTACTTACTCTAGGTGTTCGTGGCCAGGAAATCTTCTTTGCTTCTTTATTTTAGGCGATAGGAATAAGGAAGGGGCAGTTAATACATAAAAAAGTATTTGAATTTCATTGCTGCGTTACGTCATTGTCTCGATAAACTGGTGCGTTACCTCAGCATTGAATGGGGACATAATTTAGCAACAGCAGTACTACGGCCATTTAACCGTGGTACCACTGCCATCTGGTGGCTATTAACCGAAATACGTTCCTTTGGCGCTGTTATTATTCATATTATGAGGCTTAAAATCTTTCCCGTACTATTTTAAACATTTTCTTTTCCATAAACTTTGTCATGACAATTGACAATATCGAACACAACAAAAAACGAATTGTTCAATTTGGTGCAGTCGTATGCCCTCCTGAGTAGTATAGGGGTAACCTGTGTGACTCACATTCAAGAGATCGTGAGTTTGAATCTCGCTTAGGGTGAGTTACTCAAACAAAGGTTTTTTCGAGGTTTTCTGTCATCCTAAGAAATCGAATGTCAAGTAACTTTAAACTTCAACAACCCGAGATCATTTCAGCAATTTCATTTATCGTCCGATATGAGCAACCAGGTTAAAGGACGTTAAGTCTAAAGAAAAAAAAATACAGATGATATAGAAATTTGAATGGAAGATAAGAGATATAGATATTTATTAATAAATTATAAAACACGCCAAGGAATAAATATTAATAAAACTAACACAAACATTTGGCCTGTAGGGAAAAAGAAAATGACAAAACACAAATTAGCCCGCCTGAGTAGTGTGGTGATAGCGTGTCTGCCTCACATTCAAATAGTCGTGAGTTCGAATCTCGCTTAAGGTTTATTTCGGGTTTCCCTTACCCTAAGAGGACGAATGTTGAGTAACTTTATGCTCCATGGACTCCGAGATCATTTCAGCATCATTTCTCCAATTTCATTCATCGTCCTTTATGACCAACTAGGTTACTTAAGCCCATCCCCTCCCAAAAAAAAAATCTGATGTGTTCCATTCACATGGCTTTCTCTATATCTCTATAAAGTATTATTGTTAATAAGCTTATCTTTTATTTATTTCATGCTAATCGAGAAAAATTAGCAGAAATAGTCTTATTTCTTGCTTTATTGTAAGTAAAAGCGAAATAAGGGAGTACCATAGGTTAAAGTGAAAGTCAAAAGCTGGTTGCTATGTGACTGATGTTCCTTTGTTTGTATTCACAGGAGGTGACAAATTCCTGTATGAGAAAAGTATAAGTCTTTCAAATATGAAACCAAGAAAAAGGAATATCTCAAAAATGATCAACTCCACGAAAAAAATGTATATAACATAAATTGTGTGTTTTAACGTGCTCTACATTTTTTGTGGGTTAAGTTTTTGTCCATCTCTTACGGTTTAGTAGCTATGAAAAATTTATCCAGAATAAAGAAGTCTTCAGAGGCTATTCCCAGAAAATTCAAAATATAGATTTTGTTTGTCAGGTAAATAACTTTAATATCCGATATTTTAATCAAAACCGTTAGCCATTTTTTAGAAAATCAAAATTTTTTAAAAAAGTTCCATGTAATAGGTAGTTTGGGGTGGGGGGATTTTTCTCAAAATCTTCGTGTCGCATCCCTGGAAGATACTAAACTTAAATACCAAGTTTGGTATTTTACCGACTTTTCGTTTTTGAGTTATCGTGTTCACAGACACACGGACACACGGACATACACACACACACACACACAGGGACTTCTTTCTGAAAATACATTTTTTGATGCAGGGGACCCTAAAACATATATTTCCGGTAAAATCTCAGTATCGAATTTTTTGGTGGAGTGCAATACATTCTATATTCACTATGTACATAGTGAGTATAGAGAAAGTAAAAAACACAGAAGTTAGATTAAACGGAACTAAAGTATCTCATCAAAAAGAAAAAAGTGTGATTTGTTACATTTACTTAACTTTTTCCATATATTTTGCAAACAAAGTATTGTTATAAATGATTACTCTATTATCTACATAATGCTAATGAAAGTAAACGTTAGCAAAAATATTCTTATTTGATAGTTCCTTCTAAATAGAGGGAAAATAAGGCAATACACTAGACTAAAGCGACAGTTAAATTGTTTAAAAGCTGTCGCTATCTATTTGTCATTGAAATTCGGTTCTTTCTCCAAGTCCAGGAGTATTACGAAAGATATATTGATCGAAGAATAGTTTGCTGTTTCAGAAACTTTAAAATAGTTTAAAATTGAACCAAATAACAAGGACTGTCTCGGAAACTGTAACTATCAAAAAGTGTTTAGGACATAAAATGTGTGTTTTAAGTAACTGTACACTTTTTGTGATATACGTTTTGGTCTATCTGTTACGGTTTACTACTTATACAAAGCTCATCCAGAATGAAGAGGCCCTTAGAGGTTGTTTCCAGAAATTTCAAGATGCATTTCGTTTGTAAAAATATATCTTAGACATACCCTAATTTTTATAAAATAACATTTTTGTAATTTTTCAATGTAAATGCTAGTTTTTGGTGGGGAGGATTTACTTGAAAATCTTCGCGTTGTATATTTGGAAGATGCTGGACTTAAATGTCAAATTTGGTATTCAACCAACTGGTAGTTGTTGAGTTAACGTGTTCTCCCACACATACACACACATACACACACGCACACGCACATTCATACGAGCGCGTGAGGTCTTTTTTCTAAATTTCTTTTTATTCAGGGGATCATAAAACCTTTTTCCATTGACATCTTGGTATCGAATTTCTGGGTGCAATATAGTACCTTTTTCCACCTACATATGCGAGAGAATATAAGTAGAGAAAGTATAACTGTTTCTGCTAATTCAGTGGTCTTCGAAACATATATTTCGCTTAACGAATATGAGGTTCAATACAGCATCTACACTACCTGCTACGTACATTGTACATACGGGCTAGAGAAATACTTTTTTTATTTTTAGATTCAAGGAATATCAAAGCATGCACTTGCGGTGAAGTCTCGCTATTGAAATTTTGGATGGAATACAGTTCCTTCTCTACCTTCTCTCTATATATATATGGCAGAGAAGGGAAAAAATAAAAATATATATATGGTAGAGAACGGAAAAAATAAAAATGCAGGTTCTAAAAACTATTTGCATATAAGGGTACCATTTTGGTAAGATTTGGCCTTGATGATCAAGGGAAATAGTAGCATTAGAAATGAAAAGGTACAACGGTGAGAAACATACGCGGGTCAGCTGATAATTCCCGGGCCTCTCAATGAAAACAGCATTTAATTTTTGTTTTGCTTTACTTAACATAATCTCCAAAAAGGCTAATAAATTTATAATATTGGTATTCTAATTTAGTTAAGCCATCTAGTGAGATTTATCAAGGCCCTCAATATAGCTGTTTACCGTATCAATGACCTCCTCGTTGCTGTGAAATATTCGTCCTCCAAGAAATTTTTGGAGATTTGGGCACAGGTGGTAGTCACTAGGTGCTAGATGTAAAGAATAGGGTGGATGACCAAGCAATTTGAACTTTAATTCGCACATTTTTCCCATTGAACTGATCAGTAATGACTGATTGATGGGCCGGGGCATTGTTGTGACGAAACAATTCTTTTTTCTGCCAAATGAGGTGTTTTTCTTTTCACCTCATCACTCAAACGTTGCAGTAAGCTTACGCAGTAGTCTCAAGTGTTACTTTTACCATTTTCCAAGTAATCAGTAAAAGTAATTCCCTGTGCATCCCAGAAAACACTCGCCATAAATTTATTAGCTGACAAAATTGACTTTGCCTTTTTTGGAGTTGGTTCACCTGGCGCAATCCACTGTTTTGTCTGTGATATACTTTATAGAGTGTAGTGATGTATCCAAGTTTCATCCATGGTAATAAGCCGTATCAAAATTCACTGGGACTTTTACGGTAGAGCTCTACATTCTTAACAGAAACAGTTTTTCTTTGCAACTTTTGATCAGGTGTCAATAAACGCGGCACCCATCTTGCACAGGCCTTGTGAAAGCCCAAAACATTACTTAAAATGTTACCTCACTTTCTTTTGATATGTTTATAGTCTCTGTTATCTCAAACAACTTTAATCTACGGTCTTCCTATACTAAACGATGACTTTTTTTCAATGATCTCTGGAGTTGTCACTTCTACAGGCCATCCAGAGCGAGGGTCATCACTAGTGTTCGTATGTCCCATTTTGAACTATGCAACCCACCTTTTAATCATTGAATATGAAAGGGCAGAGTCTTTAAATGTTCTGACCATTTCCTCCTTGATTTCTTTAGGCGTTAAGCCTTTCAAGTGGCTATATTTATTCACTGCTCGTTTTCCAAAATATTCATTCTGGTGAAACCTCTAAAGTTGTCTTGTTTAAAATGCTGTCATTCGAAAACTAAACAAGTATTGACCTGTAACTATGGGTACAATCTAGTCTAGAGTTAAACTATACGATGCTATCGTCTAACTGGCCTAGTGCGCCATATCTGTGTGAGGCTCGGGACTTATCAGACGAATAAAATCCACTTGCAACATTGTAGCACTTCCTATAAGTTGTAAATTTGGGGTTTATGTTGCGACTCTAATATATATGGTGACTTCCTGTGTACTTGAGGCAGTCAATTTGCTTTAAAAGCACTTTGCAATGTTTAGAGAAAATCTTTCATTTTATCGGAAAGAAAGAAGGGCTGTAAAACGCCTTGTCTCTCACAATTTATTAGAAGACGTTGATGGTGTTGGCTGAGGGAAGTTTGCTTGGCAATTTTGGCAGGTCTGTCTCCACGAACAATCAGTGTGTTAACCTCTCAAGACTTGTTTCAGGCCGGTGGATGTCTCAAGTTGCTAAACAACAACATAACGTAACGTGCATTAGCGGCAAGTTGCCGGTGACATCCTCCCACCCGCCACTCATAATTTCATTACTACAAGAATATTCCATTTACTTGGCACGGCATGCGTCATCGTGAGCCGGAACTACCAACATCAACAAAGACAACTTTTTATTTTTCTCACCCACAGTAGTGAATAGCTCCTAAACTTACTTATTTTTATTTGCTATCTTAGAGTAGTTTTTGTTTTCTCCTCGACACTTCACTGCTTTTACTTTCTCTAAACGTACTATGACGTATACAGAAGGTATTGTAATGCACTCAAAAACTCTATACCGAACTTGCACAGAAATATATTTTAAGATCCTGCGACATTTTTTAGAAATATGCCCATGTGTTTGTGTATGTGAGACTGTGAACATCTATAGCTCAAAAACTCAAATACCATTAAATGCCAAATTTAGTAATTGTATGTATTATCTTCCAAGGATTCGATACGAAGATTTTTAAAATATGCCCAACCACAAACTACCATTTATATAGAAACATTTTTGAAAAATTTAAATATAATTTAAATTATTATTTTAATATATTTAAATATTATGGATTTATTATTTTTTCAGGTTCTATATGATTTATACCTTTAATCTATTTTCGAAGAAATGACTCTGACTAATTTGATTATTATAGTTATTTTCAACTCAAATAAAATGTGTATCTTGAACTTTCTGGTGTTAGTTCTATAAATGTTGCTGAAATTTACATAGATAACTAGTAAACAGTAAGAAATACACAAAAAATACTATAAAAATGTAGTTCTCGTTAAGGGTATGTATGACGGGAATTTTAATCAAAATCAAAAAAAAAAAAAAAAAAATAGATTAAATTATTTTACTGATTTAAAATAAAAAAAACATTCCTGAACACAAAAAGGTATAAATGGTCACCAGGCACCCTTTCTAAATGCCTTAGGCCACTGGAGCTGGTGTGAAAATGTGCTGAACTAGGTAAGAAACACTTCAGTTTGGCGAGATGTCATTCCCATCTTGCAAAATGAAAAAGCGAAATTGCGCAGAAGAAAAGCAGCAGTGCAAGAAGAAAAGGACAGAAAATGCAGCAGAAAAAGAGAAGAAGAGGAAACCTGAGGGTCCGGCAACCAATCCGGTGGATTTTAATGCCAGCCGTGCATTCAAATCTATCTTTGTATTCTCGTTATTGACATTTTCAGCAATTTTCTTCCTGTAAAATGCTCCTTGCGGAGTAGTTTTTCTGTTATACAAATACAATTTGCTATGCAGAGGTACAATGAATAAGGATTTCTCTAGATATTACTTGCAGATGTATTTGAGCATATGTTTTCAATTTTCAATCACAAAAATTATATGTTTTTATTACAAAAAGAACACATTCATAATTTCAAAATTTCTGGATCTAAATCAAAGCAAACACATACAAACCTAGAGTAAATTCTAAAATTAGATGTACTAAGAACCTAGTGTTAATATTTTGGATCAGCGTTTTAATTTTGCTGTCACAAGGGACCTTTTTAGTGACATGACAAAAATATAAACAAATTTGACCATAACTTCCAAATAAAATGGCATAAATTTCATAAAGCTAACATTAATACTGTGGAATTTCAAAAATTCAATCATACATATCCTTAAAACACTAAAATTATTCCATGTGCACCTTTGTGGTAGAGTGGACCGTTTCCTGGATATTCCTCATTATTGGTTTCAAGTTTAAACTAAGTAATTTGTCCCAAAACTGGGTTGCCTTTCCTTTCATCTTGCTTTTATTTCCTTCTGACCTTGCAAAGAGAACCGAACTTCAATTGTTCACAAGGTGAACATCTTTTAAAAGATATGGGTATCGCTTTAGCCATATTTTCCTTCTGTGTGCTAGGAAACAAATAATAAAACCAGTTTTGCCAATGCTTATCTCGATGGTCATGTTGTATTTAAAAGAATCTCTTTTGCAAAAATAGTTTGTTTGCAGGACGGATAGAGCAAGTCAAGTGAATGGAACACATCAGGTTTTTATTATTATTTTCTCTAACACGTACATTGTAGGTAGAGAAGGTGTTCCATTTCACCCAGTAATTTGATAACGAGGTATTACTGGAAAAACACGTTTTGGTCTCCTCTGGATTAAAAATAATTTTACAAAATCTCGTGTGTTCCATTCCCATGACTATATCTATAACAAATTATTCTTACAAAATACTATTCGTCTATATAATTCATTCTAATCAAGATAAACATTGGTATAAATGGTTTTGCTACATTATTTTGTTTAGGGGGATGGGTTACCACCACAGTAACCTGAATACTCAGGCCCGGAAAGGCACCCCAAGGAAATCCGTGGTACCTATTTTATAACCGGGCACCCCTTGCTACCATGTGAACCCATAGGGGACGACTACCGAGAAGACCGTGATTGGGGGCGACATTTACCAGCTTCTAAGCACTAACTCTCCAGGTTAGGAGAGAACATTGAGGCGTCTCACAGCCCCGCTCAGGCGTACTCAATCTTCCATGGGTTTCGGGACAACTGCCACGCCGAGACCCAACCCGAAAACTCCCTTCTTGGAGGGGGTCAAATATTCATGCACCTGTGTTACTTCTAACCTTACTAGATGTAGCCGGGTCGGAGTCCTTCGCGCTCACACCGGAGCAACTTAAGAGGTCGGAATCTCTCCCCTGCGAGGGTTTCTTGGGGGGGGGGGGGGATGAGAGCGAACAGGGCTAAAGTCAAATGTATTAAAACCTTTTACAATGTGATTAAAATTCGGTTCCCTTTGCATGACCAGGAGTAAAATTAATGATTAATTTCCTCTGAGAAAAAATGTCAAATATTTAAAAATGAAACCATAGTAGCGAATATCAAAGAAATAGTTACACACGAGATTGCGTAATTTCACGAGATTGCATTTTTTGTGTTGTAAGTCCTTGTTTATCTCCTACCACTTATCTGTTTTGCAAAAATCGTCCAGAATGAAGAAGGCTTTAGGGGCTATTCCCTGAAAATTGAAGATATAACTTTAATTTTAATGTGAATATCTTTAATCCACCTAGTATTTTAAACAAAAGCGTTTGGCATTCTTGAGAAAATCAAAACTGTCCAGAAAGTTTCCATTGAAAACGTGGTTTGGGATGGAGATTTTCTTGTAAAGCTTCATGTCACATCCTTGGAAGATGCCAAACTTAATATCAAGTTTGATATTTAACCGGATTTTCGTTTTTGAGTTACGCTCTTCCTCGCCACGCACACACATACGGGCCTTTTTGTAAAAATGCCTTTTAGACACTAACCTTTTTCTAACTATACACCATGTAAAAGGAGAGAAAATAAAACTATCTGGATGTATGTGTGTCCATGTATCCGTGTGTGTCTGAACTGTATAATCAAAAACGAAAAGCTCGTTAATTACAAAGCTTGCTATTTAAGTTCATCTTTCAAAGATCCGACACCAATTTTTTAAAAAAAAATATTGCCCCTTCCAAAGCTGTTCTTTACATGGAAACTTCTTCGAGCATTTTTATTTCCTCTAAAATCATATGAAATACCACCTTTATGATATTGTCATCTCATATAAGTTGTATATCCTGAAAAGCTTAAGAACCTGGAAGCTGCAGTAGCATTTCTTTTGGAATGTTTTAAGAATATTCAAAGAAGTTCTCGTCATTTATGTATTTGCCTTCATTACATTATTCGGCTTTTTATAATCCACAAAGAAAGGAAGAGCAATCTTGAAAATTAGGTACCTAAAACTAATGACTTAATAAATAAGTGCTCTTATTAATAACTTGCTAATTTTGTAAATGTTTTCTCAATTCCGTATTCCGTATAATATTTGGCTTATTTTAAAATTATGTATAGTTTATATTTATTTGTATACCGGAGGTTTCTATTTGACCGTTGCCATAGCAGCAAATTCTAAAAATTTAAAGGTAGTGAATGTAAATTGAATTGGTTGATTTTTAGTGTTACAATATTGTAAAAAGTAATATACATACTATATTCAAAAAGTTACCAGAATGTGTAACTAACATACAAACCACCGCATATTAAGGGACTGGAAGGACTCCAGGAAGGCATTTTCTGATACCTGCCATAGTGTCCTTGTCGTATGTGCAGTAATCTCTTCAGCATTTGAAATTCTTGACTGAAACGTTTATGCTATTCGTACATCGTGAGTTTTCCTCATCGCTGCTTTACCATAATATTCTTCATTGTTCTCAATGTCTATAAGGGAGTTTGTTTAACAAAACACAAAACTTTATGTTCGAACGTGCTCCGACGCCGCCGTTATGAAATGATATAAACGAACATTCATACACATCTTATGCCAAGCAAAGACAACAATAATAATTAGCATGAAAAGTTCAATGAAGTGTCTTCATGCATGTTCCAACCCCTAAAAATAAAATATATTTTACTTTCGTATACACTAAAGAGAAAAGAAACGATTCCGGGGACTTTTTGTGTATAAGGTTAGTAATTAATTCAAGAACAGACTATCAATTGAAAACATTTATTAAGAAAGAAAAAAAAAACTCAATACAACATGTTCTTTGGTATTTTAAAATAATAGTCCTAGATCACTTTGCACACTGCATTATAATTTTAGTTGGCTAAGGTCAAGATCATTATCAGTTACGCCCCTATGCGGGAATTTCGTCCCGTTTTTACATAGCAGTAAAACTACTGACATGAGGCCGTCGCTGTTAAGCACATTTAATAACTATCGGTCTGGGCCAGATTTGAACCCATAACCTTGATCAGAAGACCAGAATCAGCTGAGACATCAACAACATAATAGGTAGAGAAAGTAATGAATTCCACCCAGAAATTTGTTACTGGGATTTCATTGATAAACTCGTTTTAAGACTCCTTGAATCACAAAAAATATATAGTAATTTTTAAGCATAATTAAAGAAACGAAAATATTCATATTAAATTTGCTATTTAAGCTCAGCACTCTCATGGAAAACTATGTCGCACGAACATATTCAAGAAGATTCCCCATCCTATTTTACTCCTCAAATGGAATATTTTTTACTTTTTATTTTCTTAAAATGGTATAACGTAATTATTTCATATCTTTACTTCATACATAGTACACAGTAGAAAGATTATTGCATTCTAGCCAAAAGCTCGATACTGAGATTTCACTGAAAATACGTTTTTAGGGTTCCCTGTATAAAACAAATTAGAAAAAGGTTTGCGCGTGCGTGCATGTGTGTGTGTGTGTGCACACAGTAAGTAAAAAAAAATGTCGATTAAACATTAAACTTGATTCAGCATTTTCCAAGCGTGACTCGAAGAATTTAAAGAAACATCTTCCACTCCAACTACTCTATACACGGAAAAAACATTGAAAACTTTTATTTTCTCAAAGATGGCCAGCAATTTTGGTTAAAATGCCACATATTAAAGATTTTACATGATAAATAAAGTTAATGTTGAATTTATTAATTTTGCATAGCTGATAAGTCGTAAAAGATACACAAAAAGTGGATGCAGAAAAATGTGGAGTTCGTTAAAAAACATTATGTCATATACAATTTTTGAGGAGTTAGCCATTTCCAAGATATTTCTTGTTATTGATTTCAATTATAATACATGTATTTAAACTTTTGAAATCGTGAATAGTTAACCCTTGGCCATGTAAAGAGAACGAATCTCTATTGCAGAGCAACCAGATTCTAAGACATCTGAATATCGCTTTAGCCAAGCGTATTCCCCTATTTCACTTTTACTTTAAGGTACTAAGCAAGTTTGCTAATGTTTATCTTGACTAGTTCAAATAGATAAAAGAATAAGCTTCTTCTTAATAATAATAAAATAATTAAATAATAATTTTTTTTACTCCATGGCACGACAGCTCACGGGGAACCTAGGCCTACCGCCCGGCCGCTGCGTCCCCCATCTCGGTCCACTACAGACGTCATGGATGGGGTACAGTATTGGAGGGTGAGACGTGGTCAGCGCCTCGAATCCCCCCGGCCGGTTAATGCGGTCCTCATGACCTGGAGCCGCTACTTCTCCATCAAGTAGCTCCTCAATTGGCCCCCCAGGGACCTTACGAGGCTGAGTGCACCCTGGGCCAGGTCTCTCAGCGGGGGAAAAATCCCCACGCCGGTACTGGGGATCGAACCCAGGTCTCCCGCTTGGTAAGTAGTAACGCTACCACCGCGCTAAGGAGACGACCATTAAATAATAATAAAAATAACAATAATTTGTTACGAGATGTAGAGGAAAGCTTGTAAATGGAACACATCACATTTGGTTTTTATAATTTGGTGTAATTTTTAAACCGTAAGAGATTCTACAGGACTAAACTATAGATTTCATTAAAGCAAATTTATGGAAACAAACTTTTAGCACCCCTAACCATTACGGAGCTTGTTTATTTTTGTTTTATTACTTTCTCAACATAGTACATGGTACGTAGGTAGAGAAAATATTTCACTCTACCTAAAATATTATACGATTTCACTGAAAATACATGTTTTATGGTCCCCTGTATCCGAACATATTTAGAAAGAGAACCCTGTGCGTATGTGAGTGTGTGTGTGTATGTTCGTTCGTTCATTCATGTGTCTGTGAAGGCGATAACTCCGAAGCGAAACGTACCAAACCTGGTACTTAAATTGATTCTTCTAAGCATGCAACATGAAGATATTGAGAAAAATTTTCCCACCCCAAACTATCTTAAAAATGGAAAAAAATTTAAAATTTTTATTTTCTCAAATACGGCTCCAACAATTTCGATTAAAATACCGTATATTAAAGATATTTACATGCCAAATAAGAAGACTTCTTTATTCTGGATGAATTTTTTGAATTTTCCATAACTGGTAAACCGTAAGGGATAGAGAAAAACTTGCTGCACAATTCATTGAAATCTCGTTAAAACACACCATTTATTTCATATATACATCTCATTTTTTATGTACAGTTGGCCGTTTCTGAGATATTCTATGTTATTGGTTTAAATTTTATACTACGTAACTTTCCTCAAACAGGAGATTACCGTAAGTTTCATCTCTGTTGTTTTACAGTAGATCATGAAAAGCGAACCGAACTTCAATTGTTTCGCGTAAGACCAGCTTTTAAAAGATTTGACTGTCGATTTAACCTAGTGTATTCCATTATTTTCACTCTGCTTATCAAAAAGCAAGTAAAAAGGCTATTTCTGCTAATGTTTATTTCGATTGGCATGATAGAAAAATCTTAAGTGTTCCATTCACATGACTTTTTCTACATCTCTGTAACAAATTACTGTTAAAAAGCTTCTGCTTCTTTTTATTTGAAGTCAATGCAGAAAAAAATAGCAGAAATAGCCTTATTACTTGCTTCCGTACAAGTAGAAGGGAAATATGGGAGTAGCATAAGTTAAAGTGATTGTCAAAAGCTGGTTACTATGTGACTGAAGTTCCTTTGTTTCTATAGATAGGAGTTGTCAAATTCCCGTATGAGAAAAGTATAAGTATACCAATAACAAGGAATATCTCAAAAACACTCCACTCCACGAAAAATATTTATATAACATAAAGTGTGTGTTATAACGAGCTCTACATTTTCTGTTAAGTAAATTTTTGTTTACGGTTTGCCAGTTGTACAAAATTCTATAAAATTCATCCAAAATAGTCTTCAGAAGCTATTCCCAGAGAATTCAAGATATAAATGTTATTTGTCATGTAAACATCTTTAATATATAGCAATTTAATCAAAATCGTCAGAGCCATTTTTGAGAAAATCAAAATTTTCGAAAAATTTTCCAAGTAAAGGGTAGTTAGGAGTTTGGGGATTTTTTTTTTTTTTTGTAAATTTTCGTTTAACAACTTTTGAAGATACTGAACTTAAAAACCAAGTTTGGTATTTAACTGACTTTTCGTTTTTGAGCTATGCTACCCACAGACACACACACTGACATTTTTCTAAAAATGCTTTTTTTTGGATTCAGCGGGTCCCAAAACATGTATTTCTGGTGAAATTCGGTATCGAATTTTTGGTTGCATTACAATACCTTCTCTATACACTATGCACATAGTACGTGCAGAGAAAGTAAAAAAGAATAATCGTTTATACGTGGAAGTTCCAGAGAAAGTTATATGAATGGAACATGTCAGAATGTTTTCAATACCTGCATAAAGACTTAGAAACATCAACCGTCGATAAAACACTGAACTCTGTTATATACGTCCTTATCGCGCAATACAAAAGCACCTCAATAATCAGCTCAACTATATTCCAGCGCAACTTGCATCTCGCCATCTACGAAGACTAAAACGAAAGACACAAAAACATTTTGTAATGCTTGGGGAAAAATCATGTGACTCTACGTGATTTTGTGTGTATTTACACGTTGCATTATTATTATTATTATTATTATTATTATTATTATTATTATTATTATTATTGCTATTATTTATATAGCCCCTTTAACATCTAAGATTATACAGGAGGCTTAGACAACTGGGTGACTATAGGTTCGTGAACTCTGTGGGGAGATAGGGAATAATTCCGTTTAAAGAAAAATTCCCCGTGCCAGACGGGAATCGAAGCCGTGACCTCCGGATGAGAGGTCCGCTCATTGACCGCTCAACCACGGAGGCAGTCATAATTGTTTTTTCACCCAAGCCGTGTGTAGGTCATTAGTTGGATAGGTAGAGTCAGACTGAAAAATTCAATTTGAACCACGGATCTCCCGATATCTAGCCGGTCGCTCTGCCACTGAGCTACCACGGCAACATGCCAGCATAGCATTGAATTTCTCAACTGACTCGCAGGTTTCTCGGTAAACCACAAGGTGTTCTCAAATTATTTTGAGATGTCAACCCCAAAGGCGACTTACAATGTTGTTAGTACTTAAGTCCCAGGATTCATAGTATATTCTATTACGGTCAATTGGTATTGGTATTGCTTGTGTGAGCAAAGGTCAACGTAGGGTGCAACCCATTACTGCAAAACAGATATCACGGCATAACGCAGAACCATGCCAGTAGGAAGAAAGGATTTGAATAAAATCTTGTTCTGCTCGAATATAAGCAAAATTAATTTCTTTAACGGTCATAGTAAGCTTTTTTGGCAGTGAACTTATTAATGACCTTATTTAGAAACCGATGGTAGTTCTAGTAAACAAACTGTCAAACGCCTAGTAACAGAACTTCTTACAGAAGTATATTATTGTTTGCAAATTAGTTCAAAACGTTACTCACAACTATCACCCTGTTTTGTCCCGAGGTATGGAGCTGAACAGAATCTCTGCAGCATGTAGAACTGTCAAGACGGATCTACCCTAGTCTACGACTGTCTTATTTGAAATAAAGATGAAAATGAAAAGTTAATTGAAAGGAATGCAGAATTCAGTGTGATATGTCACATTCAAGCCGAACTTTTAGATGCCAACATATGCTATTTGCTTGCTGATACTAATACGGAACTGATAAAATATTTCAAATATGCCCCGGTCACATCATGCGAAGTGGAACGAACTTTCGCATTATAAATTTTGTTTGTCGGAAGTAGATTAAGCTTTTCATTTGAAAGGCTTTAGAAGTACGTATAATTTTCAGTGATATGACTGCAGATGAATAAATAATTATTTTAATTTCTGCTTTCGGTTATACCTAGTAAGAATCTAAAGATATTTAAGAAACTAATTTCAATATTTGGATATTATTTTACATTCAACCAGTAAATATTGATAGTCCGTAGAATAATTGCTTGGGTGTTTTCATAATGTACATATGTAAAGAAGGAAATCAGTCAGAGTCAGCCTTATATGTGTAACAATTTGTGTGTTGTACATAATCTAAATAGATGTACTTTTACGAATATGTCATAAGTCATTTTTGTTCTCTGTAAAAAATACTGTTTACTTGACAACAGGTTTGTTTACTTTTCCACCGTGCGTTCTTATCAATGACTTGTTTTGATGCGGCTAGACGGTCGGTCGCAACATATGTGCGGAACAGCGAATGGCACTATCTTCCTAGCTCTGCTAAAGATAATCTTATTAAAATCATTAGCCATTTTTTAGAAAATGAGAACCTTTTAAAAATGTCCCATGTAAAGGCTAGTTATGGGGGAATTTTTTTTGAAAATCTTCGTATCGCATGCTTAAAACTTCTGAACTTAAATATTAAGTTTGGTATTTAAAGGACTTTTCGTTTTTGAGCTATGCTGCCCACACACAGGAAACTTTTTCTAAAATGTTGCTTTAGTTTCAGGGGGTTTCAAGGCATGTATTTCCGATGAAATTTTGTTATTCCATAATGGGTGGAATACAATACCTTCTCTTCCTACTATATACATATTATGCGCAGAGAAAGTAAAAACTGTAGATTATAAATATAGTTTGTAAAACCTACCCTTAATTGCTTAAGGAATTTGGAAGAACAATGCTTATTTTCAGTCACTTTAACTGGTCAGTTTTCAAAATATTAAATTAGGTAGTATAGGGCTACAACTAACCCTGTATATATGAGGAATGGCAAGATGCTGTGTAAAGCGCATAAGAGTGACGGAAATGTGTAGGTATATATTTATTAATTACACACCGACACCCTTTGATCCGGCGACGAGTTCGTTAGCGGTTCTTCTCCTGGTGCGGGAGGCTATTAGCGAAACGAAACAAGACATGGTGCATGTGACAGGGGGGGGGGGATGGACAGGTTGCCCAAGGGAGCTTTGTTCCGTTGCGCCTGACATCGCCGCGCGCATCCAGTGGGTGGGTAGAGGGCGTTAAAACCGACGCTGAGACGTCGCGAACCCAGTTGCCGGCCACGCGAGGTCCCGGCTTGACGTCGGGGCGCCTACACGATGCGTCGTCTTCGTGGCTGACTTCGTCATCACGTAGCTACACAAAAGTCTGACAACACATAATAACTAATCTTCTAAGTTTTCCAGTGAGCAAGATGATGCGGCCGCACATTTTATTGGGATGTTAATTCAACCTGAGCATGAAAACACAACATTCACTACACATGCTGAAAGATTACAAATAATGTCTCTAAGAGTTTTAATTTTGTGTAATGTAATAGCTAAAACTGAATAAATTTGTTATTCTCATTTTGACAGGAACCTAAAGTGTGAACCGAACTTTTGAGACGATATTTCCTCTTGCTGAGAATGCGCGCGAGGAGATGCATAGTGTGGGAACAGATGTGAGTCATGTGTTAAACAGCGGTAATTAGTGTGTTAGTCTTTTTTTTTAAACGTCAACATCAGAGACACTTGCCCCTGTGCGAGTGCAACATGCCCGGGACCTCCCAGTGGCTTCTTTGTGTCTTCTTCTCCACACTGCTCGTATACGGTGAGTCTTAAGATTACTGATATCTTCATCTCCACTTGCAACTGAACATGTTTATTCCAGTTCAAACAGCAATAATTACAGTAGTTGAAGGACTTTCATAAATGAATTGCCTTATTATTTTATCAACCCAAAAGCAAAATTAAATGGGGAATAAACCTATAAAAGAGGAGAAAACAAATCAAAATGAATGTAGATTCTTTCTTAATTTGTTCACTGGTAACGAAGAAAAGTACTCAAAATCATAAAACAAAATTATACCAAAACTAAATTTATTCTAATAAAAACACATATTTAACGTAATCCTCTTTAAAATACTTCTTAAGATGATGAATCTGTGAACTTACATTAAAAATGTTACTTACAAAATAATAATTCTAAAGTTTAAGAAAGCATATAATTTTCCCTTTTGGGCAGTTGAATTATCTGAAACTATGAATAGGCAGACACATGCTGTTTAATGGGCACGACCAACTTTAAACCTTGTTTTCTCAGAAATTTTGTCCAACACTTAAACGTTTCAATACGATGTAATTTTTACTATTTGATTTCAAAGGTTTATAGTGCCTCTCAAAGGTACAGTAAAGAAGATGGTCCATATGCTTCTTCAAAATAATGCTCAAACTTTGATAAATAAACGATTACACTTTGAAATATCAAGAGTTTAGGATACTACGAATAAAGATAAGATATCATAGATGTATTTATAAACTTGTAAGCATCACATAGTCCATTTTTATTAAAACAATGAATATCCAACACAAATTATTCAAATAACCATGCAAGAATTCAGAAAATTGCACAAGTATCACTATTATTATATACAATAACTAGAAAATAGTATGCAAGACATGTTACTGACATTTATTTCAAACAGGTGCATTACCTTAATTAAAGTTATTACATTCTCAGCACTTAAGGTTTTTACTTCACGCAAGCGAAATAATTTCTTAATTTTTTGTATCAACACTTAAATATAAAATGTATTATAGTGATGTGAATTAAATCACTATTTTACTATTTAATGAGTTAAAGTTTGCAAATTCATACACCGCTATACAAAAATTATAATAAATTTACATAATTATTGTTAATGTTTAGGACATCAACAATTACACTAACATATAATACTTGTAAAATAAGAACTGAAGCTTTCCTGGCGATGTATTAATTAAAAATCTTCTCGGGCTTCTAACCAGGTAAAAACTTGGCTTGATACCAACGTTTCGAAGAAGTGCATCTTCCTCGTCTTCAGCCAAGTTTTTACCTGGTTAGAAACCCGAGAAGATTTTGAAAGAATATAATACTTGTATTTCATGTAAAACAGGAAAGAATATTAATTTCTTTTTTACAATCTAAACATGTAGTTCTACCCCTATTTAGTGGTCTACAATTTAGTGCTTTTAGTAGGGGATTTGTATTTAAAGCTACTAATCTGAAAAAGTATACATCACACAAAAAATACAATCTCCTAATTTCAATGCATTAAAAGTGAATATATTGGTTAAAAAATAAGCTTTAATAATTTGTAACGCATATTTCCGTTATTTCAAAATGCTTTTTACAAAGAAGAGGCTGTCACAGTTTCTAATGCAAATACATTTCAAACACTGTTGTTATTTTACATCTAAGAATGTGAGTTTACGGAATATAACATTTAAAAATCTAATGTGTTTTATTCACATGATTTTCTCTATACTCTATAAAATGTATTGTTAAAAAGCTTATTCTTCTATAATAGTTCGTGCAAATCGAGATAAACATTAGAAGACATGGTATTATCACTTGCTTCCTTGTAAGTGGAAGGGAAATAAGGAAATAGATTAGGCTAAAGCGATAGTCAAATATTTAAAAAGCTGATTGCCATGTGGTTGAAATCCGTTTCTTTGAAAGGAGTGGACAAATTCCCGTAAGAGACACGTTTAAGTATGTATTTTAAAACTGAAACATTAAAAAGAATATCCCAGAAACGGCCAACTCCACGAAAAAAGAGTGTATGATAAATTGTGTGTTTTTCTGAGATCAACATTTTCTTACGGTTTACCAGTTATGCAATCCAGCATGATGGCTGTTCCTACAAAATTAAAAACGTAATTTTATTTTTCATATAAATATCTTTAACATACGGTATTTTAATAAAAACCTTAAGAGCCATATTTAAGAAAACCAAAATTTTAAACAAAACTTTTCAAGTAAAGCGTAGTTTAAATTATGGTTATTTCACTCAAAATCTTCTTATCGCATCCTTGGAATTGCATCATTGATAATTTACCGACTTTTTTTTAGTTAAACTGCTCACAGGCACACGGACACACACGAATGTTTTCTAAAAATTTATTTTTTATACAGAGATAACTAAAACGTGTATTTCTGGTAAAATCTCGGGATCGGATTTTTGGGTGGAGTGCAATATCTTCTCTACATACCTAGCATGCACTATGCAAAAAAGTAAAAAAATGTGTTTTTAATGCTTTGTAGCGCACGCTTCCGTCCTTTCAAAATGATTTTTGCAAAGAAGGGATTATCTCAATTTCTAACATTTAAAACGACCAGAACACATTGTGAATATATTTCCCTCTAAGCCTTTGAGAAATAATATTTAAAAAAGCTAATAGGTGGTCAGATAAATTATTAGGATAAATTGTTTCAGGGCCTTTCATTAAATTTATTTGCTGTGAAATGTTTATTTTCTTCACTTAAAACTTCATTACGTAGAGAAATTTATATACTAATTACATTGATATCACACATGGGGAAAACCCTAAAGCGGTTAATATTAAATACTGTGATTTTGACGGTGTTCTTAGTTATATTAAGTAAAGTTTATATCTAAGAACTGCTCTAACCTCTACTTTATTGCATATTTGGGCCGAATTACTTTACACTCAAATTTACATTTACATCATCATCATCAACTCTTCATGGATTAGGAGGATTCTCCTGTTCCGGCCTCATATTTCTTCCCATCTTTTAACTGGTCTTCCTATCGTTCTGTAGCCTAGAGGTTTATATTTGTATGACTGAAATGGAATGCGAGAGTTATCCATTCTTTGTAAATGGCTTTCCCATTTTTCTCTATTTATTTGTATCCTTTCTTTTAAGCAAAAAATGTCTAATTCTTTCCTTATGTCTTCATTTCTAATATGATCTTGTCTGTTGCAACCTTTTACTGCTCGGAGATATTTCATTTCTGCCGCTTGTATTTGGCTCCAATCTTTCTTTTTAAGAGTCCATGTCTCCGAACCATACAGTAAAACTGGAACAGCCATTGTCTTATAGAATTTTAGGTTTGTATCTTTTCGGGTTTTCCTTTTTAAGGTACGAGCTATTACTCCACAAATATATTGGAACTTACTCACTTTATTATTTATTTCTTCATTGTTTGTCTTAAAGGTTACATTACAACCCAAGTAGTTAAATTTTATCACCTGTTCTAACACTTTATTGCTTAACACTATCTTTGATCTTTTTATATGTTTTCCTATAAATGCCATTATCTTTGATTTTTCTATTGATATACTTAAACCATAATCCTGGATCAATTTTTGTAGCTTGTACATACTTATTTGCAGCTTATCTTCTCGGTCTTGTATTAACATCATGTCATCTGCAAAGAGTAGCATATTTAAGGCATTATCTTTATTTATTTTTATTCCTAATGGTATTTCATCTTTTAATTTTCTGAGAATATCATCCATATAGATATTAAATAAAAGCGGAGATAAACTACATCCTTGTCTTAAACCATTATTAATTATCATATCTTGTGATAATCGTCCATTTCCTAAAACTATTTTTATTTTTGTTTCTTGGTATATATTCCTGAGTACATCTATCAATTGTTTTGGGTATCCTTTTTTATCTAATATATGCCAGAGTCTAGTTCTGCTTACCTTATCAAAAGCTTTTTCTAAATCTACAAAAGCTATATGTGTTTCTAAATTATATTCTCTTCTCTTTTCAATAATTTGGTTAATAGAGAATATATTATCGGTGCAGGATCGTCCTTTCCTAAATCCCATTTGGTTTTCTAATAATAACGGTTCTGTAATTATACTTAGACGTTTGTTTATGATTTTTGTATACAGCTTATAGCCTGTGTTCAGGAGACTTATACCTCTGTAATTACTACATACATTTCTTTTGCCCTTTTTAAATATATTGATAACGTGTGCATCGTACCAGCATTTAGGAATTCTATTCGTTTTCCAACATTTGTTGATAAAATTAAGCAGTCTTACATTTAATTTATCTCCTCCATACTTTATTAATTCTGCATTTATTCCATCTGGTCCTGGAGCCTTTCTATTTTGCATGTTTTGTAAAGTTAATTGTAATTCTTCTTCGGTGATTAAATCTATAGATGTTTTAACTATTACTTGATCCTCTATTGACTTTCCATTTTCTTCTAATTTATACCATAGTTCCTTATAATATTTCAACCATTCTTCTTCAGATATATTGTTTATTCTCACTTTGTCTTTCTCTTGTTTTGTTAACGTCTTAATCACTTTATAGGCAAATTGTTGTCTGCCATGTATGTCGTTTTCTATCTGGCTAATAAAATTCTCCCATGAATTCTGATGTCCTCTTCTTGTAATTGCTTTTGCGATGTTTCTTTTTTCTTTATAATTTTGTCTTGACTCTTGAGTTTTATTTTGTAGAAACGTTTTATACGCTGCTTTTTTGTTGTCAATAGCTTGTTTAATTTCTTCATTCCATATTCTTAAGCCAATTTTTCTTCTATATTTATTTCTTCTTCCAATTGCTTCTTCTGCTGCTCCTTTGATTGCTTTAATTATATTGGACCATTCTTTATCAATATGTTCTTCTACTTTTGTATCTTCTAGGCAAATGTTTAATCTTTCTTGATAAAGCCTCCTGATACTAGGTTCTTGAAGTAGGTTTATTTTGAAAACCGTTTTATTTTGTTCCTCGTTTGCCCTTATTTTTGATTTTTTCCATCTTGTCCATAATTCTATTTTAGATATCACTAAATAGTGGTCGGAGGATATATCACAGCCCCTGTAAACTCTAGTATGTATAATCTGTGATATTAATTTTTTATTTACCATAATATAATCAATTAATGATCTTTGACCACGTGCATTCCATGTATATTTATGAACATCTTTTGTTCTAAAAAATGTATTTGTTATCTTAAGTTCATTAAAAGTTGCAAACTGTCGTAATTGTTTACCATTTTCATTAATGTGGTCTTCTCCAAATTTTCCTACAGTTTTAGGTATAGGTTGTTTCCCAACTCTTGCATTTAAATCTCCAGCAATGATCATATATTGGGTTTTGCTTTTATTTACTTCTTCTTGTAATTGTTCATAGAATTCTAAAACCTCTTCCTTTTTTCCCTCTTCAGGACTATACACTCCCACAACAATTAGATGTCCTCTGGGGATTTTAAACGTTACTTGTATAATTCGTTCATTAATAAAAGTATAGTGTTCAATTCTCTTTGTCCATTTTTCATCAATTAATATTGCTACTCCTTTTGCTGCTCTTTGTTTTAATGAAACCCCACTATATACTAAAGTGTATTTCCCTATCTTTTCTGTACCTTTTAATTTCTTTTTAGTTTCAGTAAGTACCGTTATATTTACCTTCATTGTTTCTATTTCTTTTACTAATTCTTCTTCTTTTGTGGATATTCCTCTCACATTCCATGTTCCTATTTTTAATGGTTCTGCAATTCCAAATCGTGCGTCCTTTTTCTTTTGCTGTGGTCGAAATCCGATATTATCAATCCGGCTATTATTTTGAGGCTGTTCAGTATGTAAAATTTCGCTCTGGCCGCGGTACGAACGCTGCGCAGAGCTAGTTCAGTGGTGGGGCTGCCACCTCTCTGCTCCTGAACTCGCAGATGCTTTTCGGGCATTTACCCTAGATGTGTTGTCTTCACCTCAACTTTCGAGTCACATCCACCCGTTGTGCCAGTTTTGGTCCACCCCGAGTATTTTATTTCCTCGGTACCACCTATATCTAGGAGGCATTCCCCGATCCGCCACCTGGGGAGGCGCCCGATGGGGGATTGGCACTGAACCCCTCACGGGTACATTTACATTATTACATAATATAATTAAATTATGTCGCATTAACATCTAGTTATGGACGTAACTATGAATTCTTTTCCAGCCATGGTTTAGGTCGAAGCCGGTTCCGTTCTCACATTTGTTTCATTATTTCCTTGGACGACCTTAAGATTGGTAGTTGAAGGTCTGTCTAGGCGTTCGTTATTATTATTATTATTATTATTATTATTATTATTATTATTATTATTCAAAAGATTATACGTGAATTGTCGGTGAAATGTTTACATTGAATTTTTATGCTGAATAAAACAGGTACTCTATGTAGTAAAGAAACTAAAAATACAAGTTAAATATTAAAATTTAAATACTAGCATATAGTGTTTTATATTAACCTAAAAATAAAACTGTTAATATTTATTGTAAGAACTATGTAAATATAAATCAATTTTGAAAAATTGGTGAAAAGGGTGAAATGGTTAGTAAAATTACAGAATTACTCCAACAAAAAATGTTAACAAAATACTTTATCGAGTAAAATATTATTCTTTTGGTATACTCTAAATCTGCTTTAGACAAACCGCATTAATTAATATTTATTGTATAATATCGCAGTATATAACACATTGGAAATTCTGTGACTAAAAGCACCTGACTACACCTTCTATTGGAGGCTCTTTTCTGAAAAGATCTAGTATATCAACGTTATTACGTATTAATAATTATAAGATATAAGTATTTGAAATATAGGTGAGAACATAGTCTCTTATTTCACTAATTCTTATTTCACACACGATTTTCTTTAATGTCTTCCTTGTTAGCGAGTATCAGATGGACACTGTTGCCATAATAATAGTACAAACAAACTTATGTAGAAAAAATTTACACAACATTATTGTATGTAAAACTTAACTTTCTTCCAAAATGTTGCATTTTCATGGAATATTTTAAAAGAAATTGTCAGTTTCACTTCGTTAATTTCGACATATCATACAAAATATTCTAAGTTTAAATAATTGTATTTTAAATTGTAAATCTCAATACGTAGATCCTAGAGAAAATATTAAATTATCTACTACTATTCTATTGAATCCACGCAACAATTCCATACAGAATACGTTTTAAGATCTTCTGAAGTCATGTTTAGTAATAAAGGTGTTTGTGTGTGACTGAATAGCAGAACTCAAAAACAAAAAAAGTGGATAGAAAAAGCCACGTATATGTGCATCACATTCTTATTAATATATGATAGAGCTTATTTTTACAAATAGTTTTGTTCATAGTTTTCAACAAAACTAGAATATGAATAAATACGCATTATTCTACTTTCTCACATTTCAATGCAGGATAACAATATTAATATTACTGATTGTTCCATATTTTGCCTCTGCTTCCCAGAGGCTGTATTATTTTATTTGTTCCACAATCTGAACCTATTTAATGTTTGCCAAAAGATACAAAATACTTTAAAACATCAATTAATCACACAGAAATAATATTTTGTTGGACAGTAAACTTGATAAAACTACAAAAATGATGATGATAATCAAATAACAGTACAAATTCTGATAATTTTAATATTATAAGTGATATAAATTCAAATTTAGTTACACTATATAATTATGTGGTATTATGGGATATTTTATATCCCATAAAATGATTGCTACAGGATAAGTCATTATTTTAGTGATAATATGGAATATTGGTTTTTTTTTTTTCTTATTTATAATCTCCCCGCCACGAAATAAAATGATTTGTAATAGTTCCCCTGCGGCAAAGAGCACAGTATATTTTTAAACTGTATTTTTCTACAAAATAAGAGATTGTTGGCTCATATGTACTCTTCCTTTCTGCATAAACCTCTTCAGGTCGTGTAGTTGTTTGTTAAAACCTGATCATTGGGTCTACAGCTTCTTTCTGTTGATGCAAATGACGTCTCAACACGGCTCCTGTGATTAGAGCGAGGCACTGCACTGCATAAATTATAGTCTCTTTGCATTTTTTTTACTGGTACTGGTATATTATAGTGTATTTTAAAGAATCTCTTTTCCTAGATCTTCCATTGTCTGCAAACCCTGTTCCACGGTAGCTTTTGTCCAAACAATTAGTTTTGTTTCATCGTGTTACCACTTTAATTATATAGGTGTACAATCCTAATTTTGTTTGAAAAGAAATTAGCAGCGCGAAAAAACCTGATGTGTTCCATTCACATGACTTTCTCTATATCTCTGCAACAAATTATTGTTAGAAAGCTTATGCTTCTATTTACTTCATGCTAATCGAGACAAAATTAGCAGAAATGGTCTTATAACTTGCTTCCTTAAAAGCAGAAGCCAAATAAAGAGTACCATAAATTAAGGTGATAGTCAAAATGTGGTTGCTATGTGACTGATTTTCCTTTGTTTGTATTGACAGGAGTTGACAAATTCCTGTATGAGAAAATTTTGTTTTCTAAAGATGAAACCAAAAACAAGGATCAACTCCACGAAAAAAAAATGTGTATAGCATAAATTGTGTGTTGTAACGTACTCTACATTTTTTGTGTAGTAAGTTTTTATCTATCTCTTACGGTTTAGGAGTTAGGAAAAACTCCTTAAATTTCATCCAGAATAAATTAGGTTTCAGAGGAAATTACCAGAAAACGGAAGATGTACATTTTATTTGTCAGGCAAATATCTTTAATATAAGATTTTTAATCAAAATCTTTAGAGCCATTTTTAAGAAATATAAAAATTTGCGAAAAAAGTTCCTCGTAATGGGTAGTTTGGGTTGGTGGGATTTTTCCCAAAATCTTCTTGTCGCTTCCCTGGAAGATACTAAACTTAAATATCAAGTTTGATATTTTACCGACTTTTCATTTTTGAGTTATCGTGTTCACAGACACACGAAGCTTATTCTGAAAATCCTTATTTTGGATAAAGGGGAGCCTAAAATATATATTTCCGGTGAAATCTAAGTATCGACTTTTTGGTTGGAGTGCAATACCTTCTCTATACAATATGTACATAGTACGAAGAGAGAAAGTAGAAATAATTAAGCAAATATACAAAATCTGATGTGCTACATTCAAATGACTTTTTATACGCTTTATGGTTCATTAGTGTACAAACTAATTATGCTTATAGCAGTTTATCTTTCCATTTCATTTTAATCGAGATAAACTTTTCCATAAATAGCAGTATTACAAAGCTCGTTAAAGATAAAAGGGGAATAGTGATAGACAAATGTCCTGTAATTGAACACAAAACGCTAGCCTTAAAATTCTATACTCTTTCTATGACATTGTGAGAGAAATGCAAATAAATGGGACTTTAAAAAACGATTAAGTATTGAATATTTGGACCATTAATACCTGATATCTCGGAAATTTCTGATGCTACGAAAAGCTATTTGAAACAAATTGTTTATTTTGAAGACATTTTTGTACGGCTCGTTTCTGTCTATCACTTAACGTTTACCACTTATGCAAAATTATGTATAAATTTTCTTTTAGTTGATGGGAAATTCATAGGCTACTCCTAGAAACTTCAAGGTGCACGTTTTATTTGTAACGGGAATAACTTTGACGTAGAGTATTTTAATCAATATCGTTATAACCATTTTTTTCAGAAAATAAAACGTTTCGAAATTGTTTCATGTAAAGGATATTTCGGGATTTTGTGAAGATCTCGGTGTGTCATCTTTGGAGGATACTGAACTAAAATACCAAGTATGGTATTTATCCGACAATTCGTTTTTGAGTTAATGCTGTTCACAGACAATGAGGGCCTTAAAACGTGTACTTCCGTTGAAATACCGATA
This sequence comes from Hymenopus coronatus, assembly GCA_030762935.1. Classification (NCBI taxonomy): domain Eukaryota; kingdom Metazoa; phylum Arthropoda; class Insecta; order Mantodea; family Hymenopodidae; genus Hymenopus; species Hymenopus coronatus. The sequence goes on from CM060894.1 coordinate 78,019,514, forward strand.
GCAAATTTTGGGTGATAAGCTATAGCCCCTCTAAATACTCGTACTATTTTAATGGTAACGAAAGCAATAGACATAACGGCTGAAGCAGAGATAAGCTACAGTTAAGTATCGGTTACAAATAGCAAAGTCTCTTACGGAAAATGATTAAATTATATATGTTAATAATAAAATAACAATAATAAATTTTTATGTAGCTATTTAGTACAATTTCGTAAAATAGATTGCCATAACATATAAATAATGACAGTATATAAATATTAAGAAATACCGTAGAAGGAGGTTCCATTCTATGACAGTTTAATTTTCGACACAAGCTGGTAAATATACAGGTGCTTAGGTACCAAATCTAAAGATATAAGAACCTAAACTTGGAATTTGCACAAAAATAACAAAATAACGTGGTTCTTAAAACTATAATAATTTGATTTTTATTCTAAATACAGAATCCATCAGAGTTTCATTTACAAATGTAGTACAAAATAAAAATAAATATTTTGCCAGTAATATTCGTTAGTCCATTTCGAAAAATGTATTAAATATCTATTCGTGCTACTGGTTTCCATAAAACGTCTCCATACACAGCTACTTTATCACTATTGAGAAAGGAATTTACTTTAGCTGTCTGCTATAATCTTAAGTCAATTTAACCGTATTTAATGATTGTATAGTAAACTGATTCATCGTATCCGAGAAAGAGAGTTAAAACAAAACACTCATGGTTATCGAAAAATCGACAAAGGCAACAGAAAATGAAGAAATTTTGTACCCACTCTTCTCTAAACGGTCTGCACATTGCTTTCGAATTTGATGTTCTTCTCAGGAATCCTTTAATGATTTAGAAACGTATTTTTGTTAATCTTTTTATTTCAGATGTGGTAGTCTTTTCTGTCCCTATGTTTTCCCTAATATATTTTGGAATTCGAATGTTTTTCCTAAGCATCGTATTAAAACCATAATTATTTATGTTACAAAGAGTCTAAAATATGCGCGTATGTTTATATACATTAATTTTTATAGTTGTTTTTGTATATCTTTTGCTGCGGGGGATCTAGTCTATTAGACATGTTATAATTAATAACTATGCAGGAGGATGAATTTTCTTCGGATTGAAGAGTTATTTAGAAACTCTTTCCATAAAATTCAATACATACATTTTATTTCTCATGTTTATTTTTTATATATGGTGTTTTAATTAAACCTGCTAGCCATTTTTAAAACAGTAAAAGAATTTGAAGAATGGTCATACAAGTAATAGTCTGGAATGAATAAAGTTCCAAAATAACCAAAACACTAAAGGAATTTAGAGGATCTATATATTATAGGTGCAATGCGAAAAAATCAAAATCATGAAACATTTAATTGGAATTTCCTTTAGAATGTATTAATCAAAAATAATTATTTACCTACAGTAAATGTCTGTAAAAATAGTTGGTAATGATTGACCCATGAGAAATAGGAAGTCACAGCAAAATAACAGACGATCGCGTATAAGTATTGGATACATTACAAATAATGTGGTATGCCAAATAATTATATAAACATAATTTTCAGTGTAATATCAAAGTGCGCAAAGTGTATTTTATATTTAAAAATGTCTTCTTCAACAAGAATTAAGCCATCAGGCCTCTTCTTACTTCAAGAGTTGAACTGTTCTTGCTATCTTAATCTTTGTGTTCATAATTTAATACGATGTGCAGGAATCTACAAGCTGACAATCTCCATATGTGTTGATAACTCGTCTAGATGTGCATTTAGATTATAGATATTAGTTCCGCCCTTATTTCTACATTTACCCTCTGGTCTGTGAATTCTTCCAGATGTCTGAGTAATTTTGTTTCCGAGCATTCAATCCTCATTTTATTATGTTTACTTATGGTCGAGTTTTCATTTCCGTAACAACGAACTGGTACTGCCGTTGTTTTTTGTTGTTTTGTTGTTTTTCTTTGTAGATCTTCTGCTTTTATTGTTTAGGGTTGTTCTGATAGTTCCGCAGAGGGCTTGAAATGTATTTAATGTTTTATCTAGGTCTTCCCTATCTCCATATGAAGTACTGAACCACAAATAATTGAAACCATTGACATGCTCTATTATTTTATTAAGTACTATTTTACATTTTATATGATTTTATCCCCTGGAATGCCAGTGCTATGGATGTTATTGCTTTCTCTACTTAGTATATAATGATAAGTAGAGGAGGTACTGCACTTCACCCAAAAAGTCGATGCCAAGATTTCACCAAAAATGCATGTTTTAGAGTCCCTTTTATCCAAAGAAAAAGCAATTTGAAAAATCTCCTCGCATGCGTGTGTGTGTGAACATGGTGCTTAAAAACAAAAAGTTGTAAATACCAAACTAGGTATTTAAGTTCAGTGGCCTTCAAGAATGCGACACGAAGATTTTGAGTAAAAACCCGCTACTCCAGATTAAAATACCGTATACTAAATGTATTTACATGACAAAATAAAATGAATATCTTGAATTTTCAGGGAGTAGCTCCGAAGACCTCTTCATTCTGGATAATTTTTTAATTGCTAAACCGTAAAATTCGACAAAAACTTTCACAAAAAATGTAGGCTTCATTAAAACATATTTATGCCATACACCTTTTTTCGTGAAGTTGACCATTTCCTAGGTAGTCTTTGTTATTGGTTTGAATTTTATAATACTTAAACGTTTCTCATACGGAAATTTGTTAACTGCTGGTGAACTTCCTATTTCTCATGTAGAGAAACGCATTTCAATTTTATAGCAAACAGATTTTAAAAGATTTGACTATCGCGTTAGCTTAGTGTATTTCCCTTATTTCCCTTCTACTTAAAAGGAATGAGACCATTTATGACAATTTTTATGTAGATTAGCATGAAATAGATAGAAAAATGACATTTTTAGAAATAATTTATTCAGAGCTGTAGAGAAAGTCGTCTGAACGGAACACATCAGTTTTGTGCTATTTTGGTCAACGGCTACACATTTCTTGCTATTTCCATAATGATTAATTTGGTTTCCTGTTTGTTGGAAATCTTAATATTCAAAAGTTTTGTTCATATTTCTTCATCTATTAGCATGAACCCTTTCTAATTTTTATTCAGGGGATCTTAAAATATGTATAGTTAGTGCAAAATCGAATATTATGGTGAACCCCGTGTTACCTTGTTAGCAAATAATTAATTTGTTATATCTAAAAGTTATCCAAATATTTGAATAACTCTATCTTTCCCAAGAAATTTACAGATAATTGCAGACCATAAAAGTTACTTTAATTAAAAGCAAATGTTGGGAAAGGAGATAAAACGGTTCGAAATACGATTGTGGAGATATCAGGCATGTTCCTAAATTATTATGAAGATTCCTAAGATTTATCAATGTGTGTTAAAATAGGTAAAAACTTTATTTATTGCGTTTTATACAACAGCTTTATAAAGAATGTGGGGAACGTAAGCGAAATTAAAATATCATTGTAAGTTAATAACGCCACCGATAAAAACCCCGGTATGGCAGCTAGTAAAACTTTTACATTTATGAGAATGTATTACGCGATAACTACCATGAAAGATGGCAGTTTCCGACTGACTGCCTTTACTGTATTTTTATTTTCCATAGTAAGTTACTAAGTGGATTTCACGAAATACACGTTTTGAGACACTTGAATTTAAAAAAAAGCATGTTTACTTTTCTTAAACGTACTATGAACATAAGGTGTATAGAAGGTATTGTATTCCTCCCAGACATTTCAAACCAAGATTTCAATGTTTTGAATAAATAGTTTTTTTAGGAAAATGTGTGTGTGTGTGTGTGTGTGTGAGTGTGTGCAGCGTAGCTCAAAAACGAAAACACCGTTAAAAAACAAAACCTGTTATTTAGGCTTAGTATCCTCTAAAAATCCGAAAGGAAGATTTTCAATAAAATTTTCTCCATCCCCATTTATTTTCTCAAAAATGGCTCTAACAAGTTTGATAAATACACCGTATATTGAAGATATTTACATGACATGAATTTTCTGGAAAAAGTCTCCGAAGACGTCTTCATTATTGGTGACTTTTGTATAACTAGTAAACCGTATGGCAGACAAAAATTTACTACAGGAAAAGTATGGATCTCGTTAAAACACACAATTTATGTCGTGTAGTATTTTCGCGGAGTTGACCATTTCCGAGATATTTCTTGTCATCGGTTTCAGTTTTAAAATAATTAAACTTTCTTCATGTGGGAGCTTCTCAGATCCTGGTCATGCAAAAACAAAACAAACAAAAAAAAAAAAAAAAAAAGGGATTCCAATTCCACAGAAACCAGCTTCTAGAAGATTTGACTATGGCTTCAGCCTAATGTGTTGCCGTATTTGTCTCCCACTTACAAGGAAGCAAGTGATAAAAATAATTCCTGCTTATGTTGATTTCAAATAGCATGAAGTAGGTCGTAGAATAGGATTTTTAATAAAAATCTGTTGCAGAGATGTAGAGTTAGCCATGTGAATGTAACACATAAGATTTTTAGAAAAAGGTCCCTATATATGTTCTGAATGTCTGTGAATAGCCATAACTCAAAATGGAAAAGTTAGTTAAATTTCCCGGATACTACCGAAGATTTTCAAGGAAATCAACTCACCATAAACTATTTATTACATGGGTTATTTTTCGAAAATTTTGACTTCCTCAAAAGACCTTTAACAATTTTTAATTAAAATACCATATATTTGAGATATTTTTATGCCAAATAATATACATGCATACATACATATTGGAGCTTTATGGAAATAGCCTTCATAGCCCTCCTCATTTAGGATGACTTTTGCAAAAACCGGTAATTCATAAAAGCTAGACAAAACCTTACTGCACAAAAATTTAGATCTCGTCAAAGCACAATTTATGTCGAGTACATTGTCTTTTGTAGAGTTGGCATTTTGCAATATATTTTTTTATTATTTGCTTAAATTTTTAAATACTTTAAATAAATCTATATTTTAAATACAGATACTGTCTTCAAAAGGATATTCTAATTAGTTTACTTACACTTGGTCAGGCAAAGACAGTGGAATTCCAAAACCATCCCATAGCGACCAGCTCTTAGAAGATCTATCTATCACTTAAATCTATGTATTTCCTTATATATTTGTATCCACGAGAAAATGAGTAATTAAGGCATTTATGCAGTTCTTTACGTGTATCAATATGTGACGTAGTTGGAAGATTTATTTTACTTCATCTAATTAATACTAAATAGGTAGAGAAGATATTGCATTCCAAACAAAATATTGACACATATTTTGCACTAAATATACATGTTTTAGGGTCCCTAAATAAAAAGTGTTACATTTTTAGGAATGGTGGCTGTCTCTGTGAGCATCATATCTCAAAAAGCGATACATCTGTTAAATACCAAACTTGTTATTTATGCTCAGTATCTTCCAAGAATGCGAGATGTAGATTTTCAAGAAAATACCCTACCCCAAACTATTCTTTAATCGCAAAAACTCAAAAATTGTCATTTTATTATGCATTATTAACGATGCCCATTAGTAAAATAGCTTATATTACACACAATCACGTGACAAATAAAATGTTAATCTCGAATTTTCCGGGAACAGTACTAGTAAACCGTAAGAATAAACCAAAAATTACGGCAGAAACAAATTTAGATCTCTTTAAAGCACACAATTTATGTCATATACATTTTTATTTTCTCTGCACATACTATGTACACAGTACATAGAGAAGGTATTGTAATGCACCCAACATTTCGATACCGATTTTACCGGAATATATGTTTTGATGCCCCCTGAGGCCCAAGTATGGTGTGTGTGTCTGTGAACAGCATATCCCTAAAACGAAAAATTGGTTCACTACCACACTTGGTGTTTAAATTAAGCATCTTCCAAGGATGCGACACGAAGATTTTCAAGAAATTCCCCCTCCCATAACTACTATATACATGGAACCTTTTCGAAAAGTTTGATTTTTCAAAAATAGCTGTAACGATTTCAATTAAAATACCGTATATTTAAGATATTCACATCACAAATAAAATATATAGTTTGAATTTTGTTAGAATAGCCTCCGAATAGCTCTTTATTCTGGTTGAATTTTTCAAATTTTTGCATAACGCTTAAACCGTAAGAGATAAGAAAAAGAGCTTAATACACTAAAAATGTAGAACTCATTTAAAATACCAATTATATCATATACTATTATTGGTTTCAAATTTAAACTAACTTTTCTCATACGGGTCCATGAAAAGCGAACCGAACCTCAATTGTCTCATGTAGCTGCCAACTTTTTAAAGCTTTGATTATTGCTTTATCCTAATGTGCTACCGTATTTCACTTGTGCTTAAAAGGAAGCAGGTAATAATGTTAATTTAGATTAGCATGAATAGATAAGATAGATAAGAGAATAAGAATAATTTTTTTTAAGAAACAAATGTTTGTGGAACAGCTAGAGAAAACTATGTGAATGGAATAATGAGCTTTTTTAAAGAATAGTGTTTAGATAATCATGTGGATGTAATACATCAGAGTTTTGTACCTAATTACATAAATCAATTTTAGCTACTTTTCAGAGTAACGTAATCCACCTAAACGCTTTTGACTCAAAGGGAGAGATGTAGCCATTTCATGCGTGGCGCCCGTGTTTTGTTTTCTATTGTGTGGCAAAGATAATTAACAGACGATGCCGTATGGCGTGGATCTTCATGCGAATTTATTCAATTGGCTCTGAGTCGTGCAGGTTGTGTTCATTATCACCATTCTTAATGAAATTATCGTCGCTGTGTGAGTGCGGTTCCACAGACCTGGTGTTCGTCTTTCGAAAAGCGCTTTATCAACCTCGTCTTCAACGTTAATTCCTTCAGCGTATCCATAACCTCAAAGACGAGGCAAAGAAAACCACATTTTTCGTGAACCTGCTTTGAAAATCCTATATACGGGTATCCATTAAGTTTAAATTTGTAATATGTGTTAGTTTAAGATGCTCTTTACTTAGGTAATTCTAAAAATAACGGTAAAAATTTGTAATTTCTTGTACTAACATAATTTTATTGAATTCCTAAGTATTACATTAACTGATAGAAGCAGCTACCGTGCTCTGAACGTATCATAGCGTAATTAAATACTGTATTAGAATAGAAATAAAATATTAACAGTTATAAAAAATGTTTATTTAGATTATCATTACGTAGATAAAAGGATAATCTTTTTTTAAGAAAAATTTGTTTGAGGAATAGCTACAGAAATTAATGTGAATGGAACTTTTCAGATTTTGTTTATAATGATGTCCGCACTCTTTTTTTTTTTTTTCCAAAATGCTATTTTTAAATTCAGGAGCTTAAAACTTAATTTTACGTTGAAATCTCGATATCAAATGTTTGCATGTTTAATAATAATAATAATAATAATAATAATAATAATAATAATAATAACAATAAAGACGACAATAATGATAATGATATAATAACAATTATTATTATTATTATTATTATTATTTTTGTTTTTATAATTCAACGTTCTTTGAGTTGGTACTTTTAAAATGGCGTTGAAATTTGGTGAAGTGATGCTATTAAGAGTATTCCTCTTCTCAGAATAAGGGAGAACCTCAGGAATGAAAGAAAACAAAACTTTATCCGGGTATTTCACCCTAACTCGAGATATGAACTCGAGCCCACCTGAATGTAGGACATACAAGCTGCCCCCACCATACGGAGGCGGAAATGATTTACTGTATTTTTATTTTGTACTCGAAGACATTTGAGCAACTTTAAACTCGATAATTAACATTTTCCTTTATCGCTAATAGGGAAAAAGAGATTACTCAATACAGTATTATCCTCTGCATTAATATTCCTTGTCTGCCAGAGATTAGTATAATAATACTCAATTTATTTATACATATTTTATATTACACTTAGCAAAACTGCATATAACAATTAGCTAATATTTTATTACACCCTTAGGGTAGGATATGAACCCAATATATTAATCATATAATTCATTTAAGTTTCTAATGCAGACAGATTACATTCATTTGCACCTGACTCATTGTGAATGACGGGCTCCATTTACAAACATAATTATAGGAAAAGCTAACAATGGATTTTTACATGCAAAGTAAAAGCGTTTTATAATTGGATTTCCAATGTTAGTAGCCCTGCAGCAAACGCAAGAAAACTAATATTCGTAGACAAACACTCACTGTGGTTCTTTTCGGAATGATGAGTAAGGCAGCGGCAAAGTTGAGCAGTAAAATAAATTGCAGTTTTGTAAAAAAAAAAAAAAAATATATATATATATATATATATATATATAAAATATGTTTTTATATTTGATCTTGTCTTACCTACTTATCTATCTATGGTACAAGATCCCAATTTCAATTTCCAATCTTAGCCTCCTTACCGGTTTCTTGATCAATGGAAGTTCTAGTTCGCGATTTCGCTACTATGAGAACATGGAGACGGAGATAACTCTTGCCAACAGATGGCAAGACGGAATCACCACGACTTCCGGACGCGAGACTGACAGAATTTAGCCCAGGGAAATTTTATTTCCAGTATGGGGTTCTTTTACAAATAAGCATTACACGGTACCAACGGCTTTATTTCACTTCCGAGGGAAGCCATGCTAAGATTTTTACGTCGAAAAATCACTTCTCCGCCAGGCTTGAACCCGCAACTTTAGGTATTAAGAGGTTAGTACGGACCCACTATATGTCAGAGGGCGACAAACTGGGGTTTTTCCAAGAGAAAATAAGCGTCCTTTTTTGCACTCCTATCTCTTACTGAAAGCAAATTTTGGCAATGCAGAATGAAAAAGCACGCTTAATGTGATTAAATTCCTTTCCCCTCGTTCTCTTAAAGTGTATTTTAGGTTTAGTAGTTTAGTAGTTTAGTATTCACTCAATTATTTCATTAACCATGCAATATAGTAAGCTTTTGTCTATATCTTACGGTTTACCAGTTATGCAAAATTCAATAAAAATCCAAAATAAAGAGATCTTTAGAGGCTATTCCCAGAAAATTCAATATAAAGATTTTATTTGGCATGTAAATATCTTAAATATAAGAGATTTTAATCAAAATCGTTAGTCGTTTTTGAGAAAATCAAAATTTTCGAAATTTTTTCCATGTAAAAGATAGTTTGGGGTGGGGCCATTTTCTTAAAATCTTCGTGTCGCATCCTTGCAAGATACCAAACTTAAATACCTAATTTGGTTATTAACGGTCGTTTTTGCGCTATGCTGTCCAGAGACACACACACACACACACACACACACACACACACACACACACACACACACACACGGAAGCTTTGTACAAAAAATACATGTATTTCCGGTGAAATCTCGGTATCGAAATTTTGGGTGCAGTACAATACCTTCTCTGTATACTGTGTACATAGTACGTTTAGAGAAAGTAAAAATTATGTAAAAACCCTCTAAGTCTGTATAAAGGTCTGCATACACTGTTAATGCCGGTTAAGAAACTCTATCCTTAGAAACAAGAGTCATGTACAGTCCAGTGCACGAACATGTGCCAAAGCTGTTAATTTATTTTGGTATGTTTGTTTATTGTTGGGGAACTTCTTCACCATTTGTATTCCACACCAATCCTGAGTTTGGCATATTGGTTTATATTCAGGTCTGAGACACAAACAATAGTCTACGAACAAAAAGTGTAGCCAAAGTCGTCTAAATATAAAGAAAAAATGTAACCCGAATGAAACGATTGTCAACGCAGAGTGATGTGCAGAATGGATCCTATTATAATGAACGGGGATCATGGATTAATTATTAGAACGTTAACTTACTTTAGTTCCTTAATCGTCATTGTTCTCCCCCTTATGTTTGTCTATGTAACGAAAAATTATTTGAGAATGTTTTTGTATCCTCAGCATATTATGTGTATATTGAGCTGTAATTTACTAGGATTATTCTGTAACAAAATGGCATGCTTCTAACTAAAATGTGTGTAATTTGGAATTTAAGTTAATGTAATAAAACATAATGTCCTTCATCTCTCATACCCTTCCACCAAAACTAAGAAAATCTTAGCATTTTTCGTTACTCAAAGCTTTAGCTCCTTTCCTCAACAAGCGGTAGTAATATAATCAAATTAAGATAAAACGCATTTGTTTCAATGCAGCTAAAACTGTCTATGCCTCTGGTTTGCCTCCGCTATCGCAAAACAAAGGGCAAGCGTATGTTACCAACCACACCTTGCTATAGCTGGCGAGTTTGAACGGGGGCGTGATAGAGGAGTGATACCTCTTACCTACCAACCTAAACAGCTGTTCCTCATTTCGGCATGTTTCCTTGCACTGGACTGTACTTGACGTCTCCATTCCTGCAATCGCAATAAACAATATACGACTCCTGTTTTAAGAAATAGTCGAATTCTTTAAGAGGAAGTCACTATCTATATAATGATTTTATACAATGGTTTCAGGCTGAGGAGCAAATGAAATGGGCGGGAGTAAGCAAGATTTGACCATGCTAGATCCAAATAAGGGTTAAGGATTGATCATAGTATAGGTGACAACAAATAAAACCACTGCGCATCAAATCGCCAAGATTCCATGTACCAAACTTTGCATTTTTGCGCAATTATTTGTTTACGTTTGATGTCAATAATGCCTTTTAAAGATATTTTTATACATACTTTTGTAAAAGCATTTTGCTATAATTTAGTAATTAAGTCATGTTCACTTTATGTATTTCGATAGTCTAATGCAAATTTTAAGAATGAGCAGCATGTAGTATTAATCCTGCTGCTGTTTTACCACAGTGACAATAATAAAACCTTAAGCGTTTTGCAAAATATTTAATTTGAAAGAGCAGGATATTTTCATCGGAAGTACAATTATTGCTGCTGCTTTAAACAAGCAAACGCAAATTTTAATTTCCGTCTGCTGTCTCTCACAGGGTTTCCAGAAAGTTAGAAACCACTCTTAATGCGTGAATTTAGTTTAACGTTGCCTTTAAATACAATAATTTAGTTAGTCCGACAGTGAAAAATTTAAAAATAGTAGAGAAGCACCCTCACTAATGTAAAATGTAAATCAATGCACATACCCATTAAAGAATAGAGTCATAATTAAAGGATAGCTGCACATTCTACTGTGTAACTGTTAAACATCATTACTATCATGAACTTTAACTTCTGTAATTTACAAGGGCCCGGATTACCAGGTTTTAGCTACATTTTTCCCTAGCTATTAAATTAAACAAAATTCAAGATTACATACTTATATACACACACACATACACACACAGGCACAAAATGACACAAAACGAAGATAGCAGTCGGTTAGCTTACAGTTTGACTTGACCGAAACTTGATGTCGCAACTTTCAATATCTTCTATTTAAAGTTTTATGTGTGTTTAAAAATCTCACACATTTGGGATTAGGCAGCGAAGGAACAACGGTTGCCATAAGCCACATAAACAACCTCAGAACGTGTTATACGAAACACACAACAAAACCCACATGCTACGCTTTCCATTACTAAGGCGACCTGTACCGCGCCGGCGTGTCTATCAAACCGTCCCTACACCACGCGACTAGGACCTTTGCTACCAACCGGCATCGCTCTTGGAGTGGGCGAGTCACGTGCCATGTGATTATCTACGACTGCCTAATCCATGGTGATTTTATGACAGTTTTTGTATGTGCCGAATTTAGAGCTGAAAATTATATTCACGCATCACGTACGGTATGACCAACAAGGTGCACATCTTCGTTTGGTGCCGTTTTGAAACATTCTGAATATATATATATATATATATATATAAAAAAATATACGCATAATGTATTCCACAGTATGCAAGATACCTCACTGAAATTTATACCAGTAATTATACACAACAATAATGGGGATAATTTTGCATTGTATCACAATTCTAACTTCATGGCTCTTTAAATAATGATTATTTTATTTCCTATAGTAAAAATGAGTTTTAAAATATTCAATTTTTTTATAAAATTTCACAGATACATCACCTTAAATGAAGAATGATATTTTACCGTTGAAACTCGTCAATGATTTTGATGAAACAAAAGTTTTCTCCATCGCCAGGTCCAAACAATTCCTCTAGCTTTCGACTCTTTTCGCTTTTTTTACATATACAAGTATTAAGACATTTTTAACTTTTAGCAGAAACTAGTCACCGGTTGAAAAGTACAACCCTGACACTTAGGTGCTCTCAATATTATTGGTGATATTTCCAGAAAAAAAAAAAAATATGGACCAATGGCAGTTGCATATTCGTCAAAGTTCCAAAAGAGCAACATCCTTCGAATGTTTCATCTCACTCCTTCCTCCCAAAGGTTACATATGGCGTAATAGAACTTTGGCCGCACTGCTAGCGGGAAAAACTCCTGGAATTTAACAAGTTAAATGAAAAGGCGTTTCATTTATGGACGCTCTTTAACTGCTGCGGTTCTCCGCGTCGCATTCTATATTAGGCGTGAAAGACCGCTTAATTTTGCTCAGAGTCCTCCCTATTAGGCTCGAGGTTCTTTTTACGTGCCGTAAATCTACGACACGGACCAACGGCTTTACTGCCCTTCCGAAGGAAGCCATGCTAAGGATTTTTACGCCCGAAAAAATGCATCGTCCTCCATCGGGTTTGAACCCGCGACCTTAGTTATATGAACTTAGCATGGTAACCACTACACCCTGGTTACACACAAGTTATATTCATTTTTTTCATGCAGTTGGTCGTTTTTTAGATATTTCTCGTTAATAGTTTTAGCTTTAAATATCTTATACTCCTGTACATACAAATAAAGGAACTCCAATCACATAGCAACCAGCTTTTGTCTATCACTTTAACCTATGGTACACGCTTATTTCGCTTCTACTTACACAAAAGCAAGCAGTAAGAGTATTTCTGTTAATTTTTTTCTCAATTAGCATGACTTAAATAGACACATAAGCTTTTTAACTATTATTTATTCCAGAGATGTAGAGAAAGTCATGTGAATGGGACACATCATTTTTTTTTTTTTTGTAATATTCTTCACTATAATTGTAGCACTATAATTTCTAACACAGAAAACATTAATTCACAGAAAAACATATAGGTTTTAATCTGGCATTTTCGATCTGCTTTAAGATTGTTATAATATTCAGTTGTTTTTCTGTAAATTCGCAACCTCCTTTTGTAGTTATGTTACACTGTCTCTTATTTTCCGATAGATGTATTACCTGAACTTTGAGCTTCGTCACTCCAGTTGATTTGCACGGTTAAGTCAGATGTGAAATATTATTAACCTTTGCCTACTATGATTGCTTAACCTTTTAGGCCTTATTAAATGAGTGTATTTTGTAATGCATGAAACTTCATTGGATATTTGATCTGTAGCATTTCATTTGAACCTTTGTTATATTTCCGGAAACTGCTAAGAAAATCTTTCCTGTAAATGCTTGTGGTGTTTGCGACATCGCTCATGAAGCCGTTTGTGTTTTACTTGTTTATTTTATCACCACAGAGCAACAAAAATATTCTTCATCCCGCTCCTGTTGAAACTAGAAGCTACCATTGAAAAATACATGTGGTATCTGCGGTTTACACCGTCTGAAATGTGTTCCCCGATGGTGGGAGTGTTGAAGTAAGGTGACGGTTGTTCTTTTTGCCCCTAACGGTTGTATTACGTCTTATTATCAGCCGCTATAATTTTAGCGACCCTAGCTTAAAGCCTACTGCATTCTCCTAATCTATTGTTCTTTTAAACGGCACGGGATAGATTTTGGTCAAAAATGTTAATTTTTGGATTATTATTTATACGAAAGTTAGGCGTTTTTTCGTTATATTTAAATTACCTCGATATCTATCCTAGAAGTAGGTTAATTGTTCAATAGGAATGGTGCTCACAGTTTCTCTGCTTTGGTTGAACAATGGTCTGCCAGACGTCAAGCAGTCATTACATTCTTCTGTATGGAGGGCGACAAGAGAAAATAGGAGTAACAGGTTGGCCTCTGGTACCCGGCGGAGGGCGATGGATTTTTTCTTAGTAAAACCGTTGGTCCCGCACCATCGAATTACAACACATAAAGAACCTCAAGACTAATAAAAAAAAATCCTCTGAGAAAGATTAAGCTGTCCTTCATACTCAATATACAATAGTTGGTTGCTGAGAGCCTCAACAGTAAAAGAATGTCCATAAATAAAACTTAGTTAATTTAGATGAAGAGAGGTTCAGGAGTGCAAAACATAAGCTTTATAAACTCAAGCAACAGCTTAAAAAGGCAATAAAATGAATAACAGCTAGAAAATGTAGCGGATTGTGAAGAACTAAGCTATGGTGTACTGATGTTTCAACTGTGAGTTCAAATTTGTCTCTCGTAAGGATAGTTTTCTCGTTATTAGTTAATATTTAGATCTGAAATATTTAGATCTTTGTTTTGCTGTTTTAAAACCCTGCAATAAACGTTTTGAAAATAATTAATAGTTCGCAAAATTTTAAACAAATATGTACTCTAAAATGTGGGAACTACAGTTATGCTTATGTATGTATTTAATTTCCATAGAAAGTGAACGAAGTACACGAAACATCTGGGACTGTAACGGCCCCAGGCACTTGAGACACTGTAAAAGACTGAGCAGAAAAACTATGCGAGTGCAACATTTTTTTTTATTTTTTTTTTTCATTTATACAGGATCTAACAAAAATGTACGGCACAAATTGCAGGATACATTCCTCACACGTACACGAAGAAGTTGTGTTATATGAACATGGATCTGGAAACGCTTTGTCACCACGTTAGAACTCATTTCATTAACCATGGTAAACACACAGAGCAAAGCGTTGAGTCATGTACTCTTGCTTACGTCTGGTTACGTTGTCATTATCGTAGGTGCACCGCCAGTGTTTTGTTTTACATGTTTTGTTGCCATGCGACTTAATATATACCCTTGCTTGTTTACAAGTGACGTCAGTGTTCCAGTGAGCAGTACGACCTTGGAAAGCACACGTGTTACTGTGCACTACAATGACTTTCAAATGGGATGAGGTTAGTCCTTGAGCACCACCAGGCCGGCAGCCAATCGGAGTTGATGTATTGCTTACCGCTTAACTGGTGAGTAACGCGCTAAGTGATTCCGTCACTCATATACTACTAGCGCTAAGACAAAATATTCAAATTTTGCAACACAAAAATCACGAGGAATATAGGGAGTAATATACGTAGCAGAACCGTAAAAACCACATATTTTTAGTTCAAATAGTTTTAATAATACACATGAATAAACATTATGTCACCTACCTGATATTTATGCTCAGTGTGCGAATGAGAGGGAAATATGAAAAGAGTGGCAACGCAGAGCACGGTAGCGCATCTCATTCGCTGCAGCGTAGAACTGTTCCCACTTGAAAAACATTATAGTACAATGATCACATACTTGGTTCGTGCGTCATAGTGTACACAAATATAGAGATGGCTGATGGCAAACTTTTGAAGCCATTGTTTGATCTTCGTCTGAAGGAACATGTGGCATTTCAGGGATACAACAGCGCATCCGGGATTCACTACGACAGGGGTTGATCAATGCTCACGAAGGGCATATTGAACATTTCTGGAGTTTCTTTCGTTTTAGGTAAATTTTTATTCATTGGAATAAATTTATATTTTTATATCTTAATTTTTAATTAGGTAGTTTTAAGACAAAATAAAAAACGAAAAAAATAACAAATGATTAGAAAGAGTTGCATGTGGCAAGCTGGCACATTCTATTCTTGTGTTTCCCATGAGTTGGAGAAAATGAGTTGCAACATGATAACTAAGCGTTTCCAGACCCATGTTCATCGCCTGCTGTTCTATTTGCAGTAAAAGTGGGCGTTCAAGACCCAAAAAAGTTCCTAAGTTCATATAACACAATTTCTTCGTCTACGTGTGAGGAATGTGTCCTGTAATTTGTGTCGAACAGTTTTGTTACACCGTGTCCGCCTTCAATATCTAGGACCTATTGGCAGCTTTACTTTTCTAAAAATTGCTCATACAATTTAAATCCACTACACGCATACATACTCACACACATGGCAGAATCTCTTTCTCATTTTCAGACTCTAGGGAGGTAGAGAATACTTCCAGCTAAAGAAAAGCTCCACCCTGCATCTAGGAATCGAACCGCAGAACTCTGTATATGGACGTTAGTATGCTAACCAACACATCACAAAGAACGTAATTTCTGTGACTTGTATATTATATACGGTAGCAGACGAGAACCCTAGTTTCGGTTAAATTCAATTGGTCTCTAGAGCACTACACGTAATGTTATATAATATGGTGCCCAAATTTTAAGTAAAAAACAAAGACATTGAAAGGGAATAGGATCTCTAGTTGAAGGAATGTTTAATACAATCACTTTTTTCGCCTATCAGAATTTATTATCGATAAATCGGTATTATTGCAGTAAACATCGTGGCAAAGGCATAACTGAATGAGGGCAATATATCAGAATTTTACTAAATCTTATTGTTTGTTCCTCATACCTATAGCCAATAATTCCAATACATGAACTATAAATAGGTGCAGACCAATAAAAGGTGACAAGTATCAGATTGGCCCAAAGATTATGACTTTCACTGTGGAATGCAAGTATTGCATTCCGAGTCCGAGGAACACACCCCCTATTCTCACGGATCTGGTATCATAAGCACATAATTAGATATATATTTCTCGAGATAACTGCTAAATGGGCGAATTAGCAAGAAGCTTCTTATAAACCGGAGTAGAATGCCAATTTTAGCTGCTACTCAACGGTCTTTCCAAATTGGAAATATAAAACGCAACAAACAATATAGAATCGTTCTCTTGATAATGTGTAACATATTTCACTAAAAATTACTTAATAAGTACACTCACCTGTGTATTGAAATATTTCACTAAGTATATCACTGAAAAATTACTTAAATAAGTACACAACCTAAATATTGAAACACATTTCTCTTTTCTTGTTTATGCTTCTGCTATTCGAGAAACTACCACCAAACACTACAGACGTATTGACAATTATATTGTTTTGCAACTTAGACTAAATTAACTGCTTAGTTGAAGGTTTATCACCACAAAATCGTATTTTTAGGTGCACCTTTAATCCATACAAGGTGTACTCATCTCAAAAGCATCGGCTTGGCAAAAACATGTTTCACAAACCACAATGCATAAGGATAAGAATTGTTGCATCTATACTTTCTATATCTGTGAGTTTGTTGCTGTTAGAGTAAATAATGGAAATGACCATTCTTGTACTCTTTGGCCTAGATTTGGAAGCACACTTTCCGAAGCCACCCAACGCAGGTTTTGGAACAAAATCACATTTCTTGTCATCTAAGCGCACTAGCCATGATGTGCTAATGGTGCGTTAACATTCATTGAAAATGAAGCTTTCCTGTTAGTTACATTCCGACAGCAATTGAAATCACGTTTAACCAATTAAATCGGTAGCTGGTAACGTATCGCTCATGTTTTGTTTCCCTTTTATTACAGACTACGCTACTTTGCACCGGAAGCCCGTAAAGGATGTCAGTGAGTGATTTTTTGCACTGATTTGTCTAGTTTAATCGACCACGTTGCCTTTTTCCCCCGGCTTTTGTGCTAAACTAGTAAATTAAGCTAATTGAAAAGAGTTGTTATTGGAAACCGTTTGGCTTCATATATGTTTTTATAAACCGAAGCGATGCGTTGTCCAATGTAATTGGAAGGTGCATTTGTAAAGCTGTAAAGCAAAGCCTACACATCGGTTTCTGAACATACCAATCGTATCGCGCCAATTAGGTATTAAGAAAACTATGTCAGAGGATGAAGTGGCAATACTATGTAATAAATATGCGGAAAACTACGGAAATGAATCTGACATGACCCATCACATGGCTTTCTCAAACTGTTCTGCAGATAAAACTATTCATACAAACCATTATCATTCTCTCTCTTTCGTGCTAATCGAGATACACATTAGCAGAAATGGTCTTATCTCTTAGTTCCTTATAAGTAGAAGAAAAAAATCTGATGTGTTACACTCACATGACTGTTCTACAAGCTTCATACTTAAGATTCTTCTTCTTTCTGCACCTTGCTAATCGAGGTACTCATTAGCACAATGTTCTTATTATTTCGTTCCGTATAAGTAGGAAGAAAATAAGGGAATACACTAGGCTAAAACAATAATCAAATGCTTTAAAAGCTGTCGTTATGCGATTGTCATTACAAAGCGCTTCTTTTCTTGGCCAGGAGTAGAACAACAGAAAAACGGACACTCCCGTCTGAGAAAAGTATAAGTACTTCACGACTGCAACTAATAACAATGAATACCTCGAAAACGGTAAGCTCCACGAGAAAAATGTATATGACATAACTTGCGTATTTTAACAAGACCTGCATTGTTTTGTATAGTAAGTTTTTGTCTATCTCTTACGGTTTACTAGTTATGCCACATTAAGCAAAATTCATCCAGAATAAACAGGTCTTCAGAAGCTATTCCCAGAAAATTCAAGATAAACATTTTATTTGTTAGGTAAATATCTTTAATATATGATATTTTAATAAAAATCGTTAGAGCCATTTTTAAGAAAATCAAAATTTTCGAAAAAAGTTCCATGTAAAGGGTAGTTTGAGGTGGGGGGGATTTTTCTCAAAATCTTCCCTGGAAGATATTAAACTTAAATACCAACTCCACACACGGACCTTTTTCTGAAAATACTTTTTTTGGATACAGGGGTCCTAAAACATGTATTTCTCGGTATCGAATTTTTGGGTGGAATACAATGCTTCTGTATCCTTATGCACATTGTACATATGGGCCTAGAGAAAGTAAAAATGTGTGTTCCAGTCTTCCTCTACGTCGCTGTAACAAGTTAAGGTTAAAATCATATTCTTGTATCTACTTTATATAGTCGAGATAAGCATTAGCAGACATTGTCTTAATTACTTGCTTCCTTGTAAGTAGAA
This sequence comes from Hymenopus coronatus, assembly GCA_030762935.1. Classification (NCBI taxonomy): domain Eukaryota; kingdom Metazoa; phylum Arthropoda; class Insecta; order Mantodea; family Hymenopodidae; genus Hymenopus; species Hymenopus coronatus. Next base: position 78,038,449 of record CM060894.1, read on the forward strand.
GGGAATTAAGGGAATACACTAGGCTAAAACGACAGTCAAAGTGTTTAAAAACTGGTTGCCATGTGGTTGAAGTTCGTTTCTATGCAGGGCTAGGAGTTTACAACTTTCCATGTGAGAAAAGTTTAAGTATTTCACACCTGAAAAAAATTATAAGGAATATGTAAAAAATAGTCAATTCCACGAAAAACGTTATATCACATAAATTGTATGTTTTAACGTGATATACACGTTTTGTGTAATAAGTTTTTGTCTAACTCTTACTGTTTACCAATTACATGAAATTCAGCAAAATTCGTTCAGAATAAAGAGGTCTCTAGAGGCTACTCTCAGAAAATTCAAGATATACATTTTATTTGCCATGTAAATACCTTTAATATACGGTATTTTAATCAAAATCGTTAGAGCCATTTTTGAGAATAACAACATGTTCTAATTTTTTCCAGGTAAAGGGTAGTTTACAGTGGGGAGATTTTTCTCATAATCTTCATGTCGCATCCCTGAAAGATATTAAACTTAAATACCAAGTTTGGTATTTTACCGTCTTATCGTTTTTGAGTTATCGTATTCACGTACACAATTAATTATTTCATAAAAATTATTACATTCTGTACTCTCTAAAAGTTGATATTTATTTCTCAAAATGAAAGTTTGAAAAAAAATATATGCTCATTTTCTTTATAGTACTTGTTAGATGAAGTACGAGCATTTAGAAACAAATTAGTAAAATATTGCATCGTGCGGCTCATTTTCTGAATAGAAACAACGAAAAACAATTCTAAGAAACAATGTTTAAATCTGTAAATGTCTATTAATTAACCTACGCTTATGTAATTGCAGCTTTTTAAGCGGTATTTAAATGCACCAATTGGAGGGAAAAAGAGCATAGTTTCTTAAAGTTTCCAACATTTTTGTTCTGTTCTGTAGGAAATCGGCATGAACAATAATTTTTGCAGTCATAGATACGTATTTCTATTGCAGCTTTAAAAGGCTTCCTAAGTATTATAAAAAATCTATATTAATGTGCTACAATTGTTTATAAGTAGCTTTAATACTTTTTGTTCACATAGTTTTGAATAATGTGTAGTGTATAATTATTTTTCAATTTCACTATTTTATCAGCTTCACTTTTCATTGTTTTTCAATGTTGAATGTTTTAATTTCGTACTCATTTGTATATTTTATGTACTTTTTTTTCTTTATCTTGTCGTTTGTTTGGTTTGCCTTGTCCATGGTCAACCTATCTAATGGAGGGCGTTGTGTCCAAGTGTTTCAAAGTAGAATATTATTTTAATATGAAAAAATATATAATTTTCTAACAATTAATAATATCTGCTCTTCACAGAAAACGCTGCATTGCAAAGCACATATATTCATTATAATATTTCGGTGATGTTTTCACATGTGTAGTTTTTATAACGTATTTGAAATTAAGAAATTCTTTTTCCATTACCTTAGTTTTACCAAAAACTGACTTACGAATTTGCAAATAACAATACCATATTAGCTATTTTGAAGTTGTTGAGAACTATTTTGAGCGAGCCAAAATAAATACTTTAAGGCAGAATTTTGTATGGATATTATGTATAAAGTATCTTTAAATGGATGGGTAGGTATACATATTAGTCAGAATTTATTTGTCTGTTTTGACCTTGTGACCATAGTAATGATAGTGATGACGATGAGGATGACAATAATAATAATAATAATATAACGATTGATTAAGAAATGTTCATACACTGCAATATTATCCCAAGGAAACAGAATTAAATTCTCGTAAATTTTGTTGTCCAAAGCAGTTTTAAGCATTGCTGGATATAAAATATATAAAAGCCATGAACAATCGTGTTTTGAAGCCACATAGATTGCTAAAAACGCATTTGAAATTGAGAAATTATTTTTTCTTCCTCCCATTACCTCTGGAACAAACACAAATTAAGTTTTAGCATAAAACTGCCTTACAAATGTGCAAACAACAATACCCATATTACCCATTTTGAAGTCTTCGTTTATCAAGAACTATTGTGTGTGAGCTAAAATAAATACTTAAAAGGCAGAATTTTGTATGCATTTTATGCATAATGTATCTTTGAATGGGTGGAAATGTTGCGTTGCTGTAAATATTAAAATAAGATTTTATTTGTCTGGTTTGACCATGGAACCATAATAATAATAATAATAATAATAATAATAATAATAATAATAATATAGCGATTGATTATGACAAGTTTATATACTGCAATATTGTCCCAAGAAAGCAGAATTAAATTCTCGTGAAAATTGTTTTTCTAAAGCAGTTTTAAGCCCTGCTGGATATAAAATATGCACCCGCCATGAACAATCGTGTTTTGAAGCCACACAGATCACTAAAAACGCACAGGGAGGGATAATATATTTCACTGTGCAAACCACTTGAACAGATTTCTTCTCCCGATAACAAACGCGCTGTGGACTCTCATTTACATTTCCGGGAATAAAAACACACCACTTATTTCCCAGCGCAAACAATTCGGCAGGTCATCGATATTTAAAACGAGTTCTCTAGGCCAGCGCAAGGACTAATGGTGGAGGCGATGATCCGTGTACAAGTGGGGCGAGCTTATTGGAAAGTAAGCCTTGAAAATGGTAATCGCTCCAGCAGACTCCGTTGTCCAGCCAGACGGTGCTAATGTCCCTGCGAGCGTAAGCTAGTGGGATTTGCATTTCATCTCTTTGGTGCGTGTACATGTATCTTAACTTGTTTTGAAGTATAACTCGGTTTTAATTTTGAAACTATTTTATTTATAAAACCTAAGCGAACATAAACTGATATTACAATATTTGAATCATTTACAGCGACAGGCAATTGATATTAAAGTAACTACATTTCCTTTTGTAGTAAATGTACTATATTGTCATAGAATTATTATTATCATTGTCATAGAATTATTATTGTTAAAAAGCTTATGCTCCTATTTACTTCATACTAATCGAAAAAAATTAGCAGAAATATTCCTATTACTTACTTCCTTGTAAATAGAAGCGAAATAAGGGAGTACCATAGGTTAAAGTGACAGCCAAAAGCTGGTTGCTAAGTGACTGAAATTCCTTTGTTTGTGTGGACAGTAGATGACAAATTCCTGTATGAGAAATGTATAAGTTTTTCAAAGTTGAAACTAAAAACATGGAATATCTCAAAAACGATCAACTTCACGAAAAAAATGTATATAGTATAACTAATGTGTTTTAACGTGTTGCCATTGTTTGTATGGTAAGTTTTTGTCCATCTTTCACGGTTTAGCAGTTATGCAAATTTCCTTAAAATTCATCCAGAATAAAGTAGTCTTCAGAGGCTATTAACAGAAAATTCAAGATATACGTTTTATTTGTAAGCTAAATGTGTTTTAATCAAAATCGTTAGAGACAATTTTTGAGAAAACCAAATTTTAAAAAAAAACTCAATGTAAATGGTAGTTTGAGGTCGGGTGATTTTCTTGAAAATCTTCTTTTCGCAACTTAAATACCAAGTTTGGTATTCAACGGTATTTTCGTTTTTGAGCTATGCTGTCCACAAACACACAGACAGATACACAGACACACACTCACACACAACACGGACGTTTTGCCAAAAATTATTTTTTTGGATTCAGGGGGACACAAATCATGTATTTTCGGTGAAATCTCGGCACCGGATTTTTGGGTGCATTACAATACCTTTTCTATACACTAGATAGATGGTGCATGTAGAGAAAGTAAAAGGTTTTCTTCTACTAACTTCATGCTAATCGCGGAAAAATTGGCAAAAATTTTCTTATTACTTGCTTCCATGTAAGAAAGGAGGAAATAAGGGAGTACCATAGGCTGAAGTGTTAGTCAAAGGCAGGTTTCTATGTGATTGAAGTTCCTTTGTATGGACAGGAGCTAACAAATTCTGTATGAAAAAATATAAGTATTTTAAAGCTGAAACTAATAATGAGGAATTTCTCCAAAACGATTAACATCACGACAAAAATGTATATAATATAAAATGAGTAAGTATTTATCTATCTTACCGTTTACCAGGTGTGCAACATTCCGTAAAATTAATTCAGAATAAAGATGTCTTCAGCCTTCGTGGTCGAGTGGTCAGGGAGCTGACTTCTCACCCGGAGATCCCGGGTTCGATTCCCGGCTGAGGCCGGGAATATTTCTTTAACCGGAATTATTCCCTCTCCCCCATAGAGTCTGGAAGTATGAATGTGAGAGTGAATGTGCGTGTGTAATATAAAGTTTAACCCAATGTTCTGAACCTACAGCTTCACAAGTGAAAGCCCCCGATATGACCATTGATGTTAAAGGGGGCTATACAAGTGAAGAAAAAAAAATGTTTTCAGAGGTTATTTTTAGAAAATTAAAGATATAAACTTTAGTTGTTGTGTAAGCATCTTTAATATATGATACCTTAACCAAAATTGTTGTAACCATTTTTGAGAAAATAAAATTTTTCGAACATTTTTACATGTAAAGGGTAGTTGGGGTTAGAGAGATTTTCTTGAAAATCTTTGTGTCGCATCCTTGGAAGATACTGAACTTAAAACGGAGTTTGTTATTGTTTGGTATTTTGAGCTATGCTGTCCCCCACATACACACACGCAAACACACACGCACGCACTGACTGACAGACGCACACATTCGGACATTTTTCTAAGATTTTTTTTTTTTTTTTATCCGTTTCAGGGGTCTCAAAATATAATTTCCGTTGAAATCTCGGTATCGAATTTTTGGGTGCAATACAATATCTTCTCTATACACCATGTACATAGTACGTGTAGAGTAAGTAATAATCTATTGTGGTGCACTCACATTACTTTCTCAACCATTCTGCAACAAACTATTCTTAAAAATCTACACTTCTATGTTTGGTTAATCCGGGTAAACGTTTACATAAATATATTTCCTCGTAAACACATGGAAATAAGGGGATACACTAGGGTAAAGCGATAAACAATTTTTAAAAGCTTGCACTTGTGCAGATGCAAGAAAAACAATAACGACATCCCATTTAAGAAAAGTCTAAGTATTTAAAATTGAAACAAATTAAAAGGAGTATCTCGAAAACGGTTAAGGCTATCAAAAAAGAAAGAAACAAAAGGTACACGACAAAGTGTATGGTTTAAAGAGATCTCTATTTTTGTGCGATAATTGTTTGTCACTCTGTTACAGTTTGTTATATAAAAGTCGTACAGAATGAAAAGGTATTCAGAACTTACTCCCGGAAAATTAAAAATGTGTGTTTCATGGTCAAGAAAATATTTTGAACATATGACATTTTAATCAAAATTGTTAGGGGCATTTTTGAAAAAATCAACACTTTTGTACTTTTCCTTATAAATAGCAGTTTGGGGTGGAGGAATTTTCTTGGAAATCTTCGTGTCACATTTTTAGAAGATACTGAACTTAAAAACCAAGTTTGGATTAAGCTGAATTTTTGTTTTTGAGCTATGCTGCACCCCCCTCACACACACACACACGCAAGCACACACATGTACATTTTTCTAAACAATTTTTTTTTTTGATTCAGACCATGTGTTTCTGGTGAAATCTCGATAGCAAATTTTTGGGTGCAATACAATACCTTCTCTATCTACTAAGTACATTGTACATAATTGTTAGAGAAAGTAAAATATATTGCGGTACACTCACATGGCTTTTTTTTACCTATTCTGTAACAAATTATTTTTAAAAAGATACTCTTTTAACCACTTTACGTATATACAGATTACGTTAACATAAAATGCTTTTGTTTCTATGTTTCATTGTAAATGTAAAGGAATAAGGGAGTAGGCTAAAGAGGATGGGCTAAAACGATAGTCTAATATTTTAAAAACTGATAGCCATTGCGTTTTACCCACTCTTTATTTGACCAGAGGCAAGAAAAACGAATAACGGCATCCCATTTGAGAAAACCATAAGGAATATTTGGGAAATGGATAGCTCCACACAAAAATGTACAGGACGAATTTTCACTAGATCTACATTTTCTGCGCAGTAACTTTTTGTCTCTCTCTTAATGCATACCAATTATGCAAGTCATCCAGAATGAAGAGAGCTTCAGAGGCTATTCCCAGAAATAATTAGATATACATTTTATTTGTGATCTTATAGCTTTATTAGAGCCATTTTTGAGAACATAGAAAATGTGGAAAATTGGGGTAAGAGGATTTTCCTAAAACTCCTAGGACGCCTCGTTAAGTAAGGTCTGATACACTGTGTACCATATTTGAGAATGTGCAATTACCTTTTTCTTTTCCAATAATTGGTTGCTAACAAATACAAGCTTCCGAGTGTTTTTTTTTTTTCAGTATTTTGCATAAAACTAGCCCGCGGAGTTTAGCGAAAAGCCTATTTTTATTCAATAGAGTCTTAAATGGTTTTCTGCTCTGTTTTAATGACTTATTTTTCAATTTAATCCATTTTCCTTTGTTAGTTCGTATTTGTGCTAATTTACTATGTGTTTCATTTAACTTTTATGTAGTATTTTCTCTTAGTTTATCCTGTATTACATATGTATTTATTTTATTTTTGTCAATTTTTCTTGTCTTATATTTCTATTTCTCTTTTATCTGTATTGTTTTCCTGTGTTTTATTTGCATTTTTTATCTTTGTTAATTTTTCCCTTATTTAATTCGTATTCTTGTACCCTTAAGGACAGCAAGACAGAAGAAGCTCTAAATACCAAATATTCACTGCGACAGGCTATTCCAAGTTGATTCGTCTCAGTAAGAGTGCACACCCGTACTCAGCATTTGGAGCACAGCTGAATGAGGAGCGTGGTGAAAGTTCGGACCACAATATCTGCGTCCTGCCACTTCATTGCCAACACTTGGCTCAGCCGTGTCTATAGCTTTCCAAAAATGCTGCGCCATATTGCATGTTGCAGGTTGGCCCCTGCAAGTTGCGAACTACTGCCCTTTTGGCCTGCACTTCGAGATATGCAGTATCCGTAATAGTGATATATCTCAGAGTATAAACTATAACTTAGTGACAAGCGCCTTAACTTTTCTATGGATAATTTAGAGAAAGGGGATCATTACTTACAGTGAAGCTAACTGCAGCAATAACGTTTAAAATGAATCTGCACTTGCGAGCATTTGTATGTGCTATGAAATGTATTTAGTTTGTTTCAAGGTCAACTTTGAACATTAAATCATGTTAAAATTACTACAATTATTAGTCTTTTGTATATGCTTATTTTTTAATTTTATAGAAAATAAATAAAACAGTTAAGAAGCTTATTTCAAGCAGCTATAGCACTACTATTGGTGCCTTACGCTCTCTACGCATAACTAAAAGTGCTGTCTATTTTTAAAACAATTAAATAAAGAATTTATTGTATTGGCTTTTAGTGAATTGTATAAATGATATTTAATATGAATAATACTGCTTTTGTTTTGAAAGACTAGACCAGGTATGGGGGGCTACTTCAGGAGGGGTGGTATGCCTTCACTCTTCTTCCACTTCGCTTCGGACTAAAGCCAGTTGTTTTGCTTGTCTCGTCATGTAAGTTGCGGCACACGCAACTCTGTGTGCTATTAGCTCGGTGGCAGTGGGGCTGCTTGCAAAGCAGGAGACCTGGATTTGATTCCCGGTACCGGCGTGGGGAATTTTCTCCGCTGGGATGCCTATCCGGATTGTACTCAGCCTCATGAGGCACTCTTGTTTGAGAAGTAGCGGCCCCAGATCGAGATGACCGCATTAACCGGTCTGGTGGGACTCGAGGCGCTGATCACGTCTCATCCTCCAGCACTGCACCCTATTCATGACGCCTTCGGACCGAGATGGGGGATGCAGCGGCTGAGCGATAGGCCATTGTCCCTTGTGGACTGTTTTGCCATGGAGTTACTTACCGCTTCCGCGGCATTGCTATAGGGTATAATAAAGTTTTAGAAGTAGTTTCTTTAAGAAAATTAAATATAATTATTTATATATGCATTTGTAATTTTTCTACGGGATTAACAGTTTGTTATTATTTTAGTTTATTTTATTGTGTATGAATCCGTTCTCGTACTGGTGGCAGACCCATAGACATGCCTCAACGATGCGAAATATTATATGTACGTTGCACTGCATTCATACAAGCCTGGCACATGTTGAACACATTATTGAATACTTGATAAATTTTGCAATATATATGAAGACGCATGCCGAAATCTTCCTTCTACATCGACTAGCACAATGGGATTTTGTTATAAAATATTGTCTAATCATTCCCCATCGATAATAATCATATAGATTTATATCTAGCAAGCAAATACGGCAGTAAATTTTTCTGTCATCCAAAAACGCGAATTGTAATACGGCAGTTTTGTTGAACTTAATTTCGCGGAAACCAAAATGTCAACTAATTGTTGATATTGCACTGTTGGTTGTCAAAATATTTTAAAACTCAGCATATTTAAATGTTTTCTAACAATCTATCTTACAGAATTGGTGATAAAAGGGAGTTTCTATACACATTCCAGCTGACAGTCCACATGTAAACCCGTTCGGGCAAAACTTATCACAGTAAACAAACGTTGTTATGTAGAACCACCGCGATATCTACACAATAAACACAAACAGCTTCGCATTTTATAACCGTACCGCACATAAACTATTTTAAACTGAAAATGCGATTATCCTCATGAGTTAGGCGCTACATAAGGAGCCATTAAGGGACAGAGGAAGTGACATTTTGACTACAGTGAGTCAAAAAGTCGAAAATCGCTTTTTTTTTTTTTTTTTTGCAAGTGGTTTTTGGACTAGGGATGGGCAGAAAATATGTAACAATTACAGAAATAACGTTACCCAGTAACGGTTAGAAACGTAACAATTACCAGGTAACTAATCATCCAGTAACGGTTACAGAAGTAAGAAACACACAGTAACTAGCTATTTCCTCAACTGTTGTAGGTGACATCATTCACTGTATGTGTATTGGTAGCGCTTACCTAAAACTATACAGCTATCTCATTACGGAATATTAATATCCTCCGCCGGATATCGTAGCATAGCTAGTGTGGGGTAGGAGTCTCCCCTACACTGCGCATCCTAGTGGTAATAGTTTCAGAGGTTTCGCGCATACAAGAGGAAAATGGGTGGCCTCAGGATTAAAGGTGCAGGAGGATGAAAAATTGGGGAGAAGGCTATAAAAATATGCAAGGTTGCGACGAAATACATTGCTTTTACTGTTAAGAAATAAGGTGTGTTTAGGGGTGAGAGAACCCAAGGGTTACCAATGCTCCATTCAGCACTCATCTGTACATTGTAAATCTTGCAGTTTACACTTTTTAAATAAAACTAGATCCGTTCGGTGGATGTCTTACTGAAGAACGTACGAAGAGTATTCCAAAAAAGGCCCGTTGAATTGTATGTCACAGGTGATAGGCTTGAGCGTGTCTACCAACTCCTAGGGAACATACAGCAGTGTCGATGTGCCGCAGTAGGTGCTTGCCTGTCGCTGAGAGCAGATCAAACTGGGTGCGATAATCGCTAGCTGTGAAGCGTACGGTGTGATTAAATTGTTGCTGGTAAAAGAATCGTCAGCCACGGTAATCCATCGTGAGTTATGACTAGTGTATGGACCGGACATAATGAGTGACAAACATGAGTCGACACTGGTATCGAGAATTTCGAAATGGCCACAAAAATGTGCACGATGAACAGCGGAGTGGCAGGCCCAGTATTCGGACCTACGACATCGTTGATCAAGTGAACCAAAAATTTGAAGGGATCGGCATCTGACGATTAGTGGTCTAGCTATGTAATTCCCAAATATTGCTGGAACCACACTTTACAGGATTGCCAATGAAGAGCTTGGATGTTGGAAACTTTGTGCGAGGTGGATGTCAAAACTGCTCACTGGTCAGCACAAAGAGCATAACACACGACAGTTTTTGGAGCGCTATAGACAAGATGGAGATGGTTTGTTTTCCACGAGACGTGGGTAGCGTACACAACGAAGAATCAAAACAACAGTAAATGCAGTGGCGCCATTCCGGTTCACCCAAACCAAAAAGAGTAAGCAATCGCCATACACGAATCGCAAAATTTTGGCTACCGTGTTTTGGGACGAAAAGGGCGTCCTCCTGATCAGTTTCATGAAACGTGGGACAACCATTTAAGCTGACATGTACTGTGCAACGCTCACCAAACTGAGACGTGCAATCCAAAATCGACGCCGCGGGAAACTGTCGTCTGGCGCCATCCTCCTGTACAACAACGCACGCCCGCATAACGCTGACCAAATCAAAGAGAAGATTCAAGAGTTTTGTTGGGAACTCCTTAACTACCTTCCGTACAGTCCCGATCTTGCACCAAGCATCTTCCTGCATTTGAAACGGTGCCTTGGTAGACAGCGATTTTAAACCGACGATGAACTCAAGACGAGTGTTACTAACTAGTTCAGGTCCCAGGCGGCAGACTTACATGCCAAGGGGCTAAAGGAGCTGGTGCAGCGTTGCAGAAAATGCTTAGATGTGAACGGCGATTATGTGGAAAAGTGGATTAGACATGTCACATATTACTGTCGAAACAAATCTTCTCTCGTTATTGATGCTTTTATTATGACCACACGGACCTAAGTTTTGGAATACGCATCGTACTACATCAGCAGCTCAGATGAACAAGCCTTTTGTGACCCAGTTATTTTATAATTAAACCCATGCTTATGCTAATATTTCTTTAGTAGGGCACAGTATGTCAGCATCTCGACATCTTGCCACCAGTATTCGATTGCTGAAACTGGTGCGAATATGAACTGAGATTATCTGCTGCTTTTCTGATGTGATAATGTTAGATAATTAAGTACATTTGAGCGTTAATGTTTCTCTTCTCTAGCATTATCGCCTTTCAACATGCCATTACCATATCGAGCATCCTACGAGAATATTTAAGGTACTATACTCTTAATTTCAGTAATTTTGATGTTGGCAAAATGTGTTTTTCTTTTCTGTTTCTGCGCTACATGAGATTTATGTTTAGATTTTCATCTACCTCAATTCATCGGCACAATTCAGACGCTTAGTACTAGAACTCCTGAATAAACTTTTGAAAAAAAGCTTTGTGGAACATTTGTAGATGCGTCAACCATTAGAAAAATTACGTAATTGTTCCGGTAACCGTTATCGCACTTAACCGTGACAATTATACCCGTTACGCAAAAATAGCTCTAATTGGAATCTTTGGGCATCCGCAAAAAGTCAACATTTAGCTACCCCCGCCCTTTCCTCAGACTCTAAATCCAAACAGCACACCGGTTTCCTAACATATTTCATAAAACACTGTTTTTTTTCAAAACGTATTTTTATACACTTTCAAATGTTTTACGCGTTTCAGCTTTTTATTCAAAATGTCCCAATTGTGTAGAAGTATCTAATATAATATTGCAGGTGATAGAATCATCCTAACCTCCATTTGAAAAAATAATGTTTTATGAAAAAAAATTATTTTAGAGATTAAAGTGTATACTTTTTAAAAATTACCATAATTCAGTAATCAAAGTTATTACAATATCATCACTTAAAGTTCTCCAGAATGCACATGATTTCAGGGCCTATTCCTGCAAATTCAATATATGCATTCCATTAGCATAAAGTATCTTAAATACAGGATATTTTAGTAAACAGTTTTTCAGAAAATCAAAAATTTAGAAAAATATTCCGTATAAAGGGTAGATTGGGTGTAGATTTTTTTTGAAAATCTTCGTGCTGCCGCGTTGAAAAATTCAGAACTCAAATATTACATTTAGTGTATTTTCATTTCAAATTAAGATGCATATTTTGAATTTCCTGACATTAATCTCTGAAATCCTGCTCATTCCTAATGTCTTTTGCATAATTGGTAAGCCGTAAGATGTAGACAAAACTTACTACACAAAGCTGTAGATCTCATCAAAAACATAATTTATGTCCTATTTATTTTTGTTGTATAGTTAACCATTTCTGAGATATTCCTATTTATTGGTTTCAGTTTGCCAACGCTTATTTTTCTCTTAAATGGAAAGTCCTTATTCATATTATCCCCCTGATAATGCAAAAAGAACAGCATTTCAGTACCATCACATAATATTCGGCTTTTAAAAGAGTTAACTATCGCTTTAGCTTATTGTATTTTCTAACTTTTTGTGTAAAGAAATAATGTAATGAAATCGTATCTGCTGATGTTTATTTTGATAGGTGCGAAGTAGATAAAAGAATAAACATTTTAATCGTTTGTTGTAGCGTAGGTGGAAGTGAATGTAGCACATTAGAATTTTAATTCTTTAGTTCCAAATTGAATTTTGCGATTCTTGAAAAATATGATCCTTATTTCCCTTGTGGCAAACTTGCATACGTTTACGTCAACGTGTGACTTAGTCCCTGCCAGCAAGTTCTTCACGAAGAACAGTTCTATGAAACTTAGTTAACAATAAACTCCACAAAGAATTTAAACTCTAAACTCTAAAGATTTACAACTTAAAGCTATATTTTTTCCCCCGGTGAATAGGAACCGCAATGTGCTTTGTTTTCGATGTGGAGGATAGAGCAAGTTAATAGCGGGGAACATCTCGGCAATTGCGACCGATTACGGTCTATTGCGGCCTACCATCCCCCAGGGAGGAAGGGATGAGAGGAGGGGAAACCACAGGCCAGTACACAGGAAACGACGGAGCTAACCGCAGAGACGCACGGAAGTCCCTAACATGTCACTAGATGGTAGCCCTGGCGCGCCATGAGGCTATACAACGCCGGGAGGCCGAAAGGATGCATCTACAACGGCACCTAGTTTTACTGTTGCAACCATGGGGAAGAGAGTTTTAGTCTGAGCAACCAACCGTGCCATCTGCCTGCACAACCTCAAGCCACACCTGTACGAATTGAAAGATGAAGAAGGGAAATGAAATGAAGGTATGAAAGGGAAAGGAACCATGGTAGTTATACTGCACCCCAGCATTCGCTAAGCGGCCCCAGGAAAACCACAGAAAAACACAGGACCAGAGTGCGTGGTCAACGGGGAGCGAACCCGGACCTCCCAAATGCCAGACCCAGGCGAAACGTCTGCGCCACCTGGCTCGGTTTTCGATGTATTTTCACTATAAAATTGCAATTCAATCTGCGTTATTAATGTAACAATGGCCCCATGTGAGTTACCTCTTTGTTGAAATAAATGACATTGAAGCTTGCTTGAAGTCTTCAACTATAGGTTGTTTGTTTTCAGGCTACGAATATTTCAATTACACTACGTCCATTCGTATATACAAATTAAAATATTTTTTTCTCGTTGGAATTTTTAAACTAATTTTCTAATTACAAACATTTACAAAAAAAAAAAAAAAAAAAAAAAAGAAACTGGGCATAAACAAAACCATAATTTTGCTTTGTTTATATTGATTTATCGAGATGCGCAGCTGTTCGTAACAACCTTGGGCGGTTTGCATTACGAAACATTTTCATCTTCGCTTGTGTGAAGCCGAATGACTCCCTCTTGGGGATTGTGAAACTCCACGTGTATTTGGCGTGTCAGATGTGAAGCGAGAGAAGGACTAAATCGTGCGCGAACAATAAAAATATAACATGTAATGCACACGTGCTTTTTCTGTTTTCTTACTAACATTTCACTGATTCTTTCTGCCGACTTTACTTTAAAACTTTAGCAACAAAAAATCTGAATTGTTCCATTCACATGCCTTTCTCTATATCTCTGCAACAAAGTATTGTTAAAAATCTTATGCTTCTTTTTAGCTCATGTTAATCGAAATAAAAATAGCAGAAGTGGTCTTATTACTTGCGTCCATGCAAGTAGAAGGGAAATAAGGAAGTAGCATAGAGTAAAGTATTAGTCAAAAGCTGGTTGCTATGTCACTGAAGTTACTTTGTTTGTATGGGCAGGAGTTGACAAATTCCCGTATGACAATAGTATAAGTATTTTAAAGCGGAGACCAATAACAAGAATAACTCAAAAACGATCCATTCCAGGAAAAAAATGTATTTAACATAAAGTGTGTGTTAACGAGCTCTACATTTTTTGTTAAGTAAGTTTTTGTCTACAGCTTGCTGTTTGCCAGTTAAACAAAATTCCGTAAAATTCATCCTGAATCAAGTAACCTTCGGAGGCTATTCCCAGAAAATTCAAGATATATATTTTATTTTTCAGGTAAGTATCTTTAATAAATGATATTTTAATCAAAATTGTTAGAGCTATTTTTGAAAAAATAAACACTTTCGAAAAATATTCCATGTATAGGGTAGTTTGAGGTAGGGGGGGGGGGCTTTCTTGAGAATCTTCGTGTCGCATCCTTGGAAGATACTGAACTTATATAACAAGATTGGTATTTAAGGGACTTTTCGTTTTTGAGCGCATGTCCACAGACACACACACACACACACACACACACCCACCTTCACACACACACACCACACGCACATATATGGAGCTTTTCCCAATTTTTTTTTTCATTCAGGGGGATCCAAAACGTGTATTTCCGGTGAAATCTCGGTATCGAGATTTTAGGTGCACTACAAAATCTTCTCTATACACTATGTACTTAGTACTTGTAGAGAAAATAATAAGTGAAAGCTAGGTAATGGTAATTCTATCAGCATATCGTGAGTTTTCGGGAGTTTTTGGGAGTTTTCGGGGATGATTTTTAATCGTGGTTTTCTGAATAACCAAGAATTATATGTACCTACTTATATATACTTAAGCATAATTATACTTCCTCCCGTAAACACAGAAATACAAAGAATTCATATCTCATGTTAAAGAATCGTTTGGATCTGGGACATTAAAGAAATCTGATGTGTAACACTCACGCGACTTTCTCTCCTATTTTGCAGCAAACTATTCTTAAAAAGGTATGTTCTCTAACTATGTTAATCGAACCAGAATACTTTTATTTCACATTTCCAGGTAAATACAAAGAAATGAACTGAAGTACTAGGCTAACGCAATAATCAAATATTTTAAAAGCATATAGATATGTGGTGCATTTACTCTGTGCTTGCCAAGATCAAGAAAAACGAAAAAGGCAAATTTATTTTGAAATTCCAACCAATAATAAGAAATATTTCGGAATAGTTAACTCCACAAAACATCTATCTGGCATAGATTTTATATTTTAATGAGTTCTCCATTTTGATGCACAAGATTTTGTCTCAGCCCTTACGTTTACCGGTTGTACAAAAGTCCTCCAGAATAAAGAGGACTTCAGAGAATATTCATTGAAAAGTCAATATTAAAAAGTCAATATGAAATTTGATATTTAACGGACATTTCGTGTTCAAAACATGCTGTTCACAGATACGCTGTTTTTAAAAATACCTCTTTATTTATTTACGTTACCTCAAAACATATATTTCTACTGAAGTCTCTGTATCCAATTTTTATGTGGAGTACAAAAGACATACAGCGAAAGTATTAAGCGGTAATCAGAAGCCAATGCAATTAAAAGTTTAACATTTTAACAGATGCTGCTCTTTAATAAGCATGCCTCTCTTTAAGTGTTGTTCCACTTTTTTTCTGTGCAAACAAACACAAAATCCTGCGTTCCAGGCAACCCTATTTCCCGATATGAGCAGTGTTTACAACATACATTTTATTATTACAAGCGAATTACCAAGCTGCAAATCCGACAGCGTTTAAAAGCGTTGTGCACGAATGGTTCTTGTAGGCTTCACTTCATAGGTCTTTATGATTTACGCGCATGCCGTGTATGGACTTGCAAATGAAGAAAGGAGTGCAGTCAAAAGGACCTCCCAGCGTTTCCACTAGGTAATAAACGAGCCGTTTGAAGACTTTTCCTATGTATCTTATCACGATATGTGTTACGTGTTCGGGGGTGCAATATCTAATTTTAATGCTCATGCGAAAGTATTCTGGATAAAAGGAGCAGCTCTCCTTCGATGGGCTTACTTTCTCCATATGGAATATTTAATGTTTGTCCCCAAGCGAAAATAATATGATTCTAAAATGAGATCTTAAAAGCTACTGTCCACTACATACCTCAACGAGGTACCTCTCCGAAAAGTTCCGTCACGATGTAAAATATAATAGAATTAAAAATAAAACAGATTATTATATTATACAATCCACAAGCAGTCTGCGTACAAATATTAAAAATATATAATGCATATGTTTTTGAAATGCCTACAATGTCTGCCAGCTCGCTCACTTTAGTTGACGGTCTTCTAATGCCACTTTGTGGACTTTCTTTGGAATTTATTGACTGGTAACCTCATTTGGTCGACCACTGCGATGTTCGTCTTGGCAGCTCGCATGGCCGCGCTTAAGCTCTGCCAACCAATATTTCACTGTTACAAACGAAGGAGTAGGCTCCCCCGAAAAATAATCTAGCTTAGCTTTAATATTAGTTGGACTAATATCATTCAAATGAAAGTATTATATCACATCGATGACCAGTTTCATCCATGTTTACAAATTCGCTAAGAGCATTAACTATTGAGCATTAACGCTAAACAATGTAAAATCGTCAAACTTCAAACTTAAGCTTTTTAAGGTTAGCACTTTTTACCGCTATCTGTACGTCAGGTCGGGTACTTCTGGGACAGCCTCTGTTCATATCCGTCCGTCTAGTCTGTCTAGTCTAGTAGTCCAGTATAGTCTGTCTATGCGTCTAGTCTGTTTATATGTCTAATCTGTCTAAACTATCTAGTATGTGTGTCTAATTAATATACAGTGCACACTATGCGCGCACCCTTTATTGGGCACTTGGCTTCTTAGTTTTCATTCAGTAGGTTTTGCACAATTTCGGAAGCAGAACAGAGTGACAACATTGAATCATGAAGTACGCATATACTCTGATATCTCTGATTTCATTGCTTGTAAATCGCATAAGACACACCCAAGCACATTTCTGTGTTTCGTTTAATATTCAGCAAGTTTTGGTAAATTAGATAACCTATCCACCGCAATTGCTTAGACCCTAGAAGAATGAAGCGAAAAGACCGGCGGGCTAGATTTCTTCTTCTCCGGATCCTCGCTACCCCGTAAAACTAGCACCCAAGGAAAGATGCGCGCATAGTACTTAGCCCCAGTGATATATTCGCTCCCATTGCCGTCTATGACAACACAAAAGATTACTAGGTGCATGGGGCGGGTTTTCTCGGGGTTCTCCGGTTTCCCCCGCCATCGCATTCCACCGGTGCTCCATCACCTGTGGTGCCACAAGTAGTAAAAGCGGGCGTCAAACACTACCAGAAAATAAGGCTACTATAAACACTGTAGCGGTAGTTTATAATTCAACTATTTAGAACATTATTAGCTCTTACTACATTTAAAATGTTGATTAACAGTTACCCATTGTAGTGTGTTTATAGAAACGCAAATTTTAAATAATTAGTGGATAAAATGCATTAAGATATGTGATCAAGAAATTCTTTCTTGAATAGCTTTTAAGTCAATACAGATCTGAAAGTGAAATTCCTGAGTAATTAAAGTAAAAGTCCTTTGTTATGTAAACGTAGAGTTTGTTTCCCTTTTTATAAAACATTGATGAGAAAGTTATTAAATATATTCTTCGTTTCTCATGACATTCTGTTATTAACTAAACGAAAAGTGTGGAGATGGTGCACGATGATATATCCTCAGGCTTCCGATTTTAACAAGCTTGTTTTGTTTTGTTTTTTTCTTCTGATTTTTATATGCTCTCCCACAATATCATTTTATTATCTAAATAGCAGTGCATATTTCATATAGAGTTAATAATAGACACTCTCCGTTTTGCCTTTGTCTATAAGCGTACGCTCTTTTCATTTTATATCAGAAACGAGTGCAAACAAACAAGGATGTTTGCTTTAAGCTTTTAATAATGCTGATTATTTAGTGCTTATTTAAAAAGCTTATGTGCTCCATGCTCATGACGTTTTCTACATCTCTGTAACTAATTATTATTAAGCTTATTCTTATATTTAATGCTAAAATATTAGCAGATACAGTCTTATTACTTAGTTTCTTTATAAGTAGAAGGGAAATAAGGGAATACATAAGGCTACACCGACAGTCAAATAGAATGTGTGGTTGCTATGGAATTGAAATCCGCCTCTTTGCGTAGCCAAGCGTTGAAAATTTCCCGTATGAGAAAAAAATTGTAATTATTTTAAAACTGAAATCAAAAGCAAGGAATATGTCTAAAACGATCAACTCCACGAGAAAATATGTGTATGACATAAATTTTGTGTTTTATCGTGTTTTGTGTAGTAAGTTTTTGTCTATGACTTGTGGTTTACCAGTTATGCAAAACTCAATAAAAATCATCTGGAATAAAGAGGTCTTTAGTGGCTATTCCCAGAAAATTCAAGATGTAAATTTTATTTGGCCTGTAAATATGTTGTATATAACAGATTTTAATGAATTCGTTAAAAACCATTTTTGAGAAAATAAAAATTTTTGAAAAATGTTCCATGTAAAGGGTAGTTTGGAGTGGGGGTATTCTCTTGAAAATCTTCGTATCGCATTTAACGGTATTTTCGTTTATGAGCTGTGCTGTCCACAGACATATTCACGCACACACACGGACCTTTATCTAGAAATGCTTTTTTTAGATTCAGGGAGACCCAAGACATATATTTTCGGTGAAATCTCGGTATTGAATTTTTGGGTGCAATATAATACCTTCTCTGTACACTATGTACATAGAACTTGTAGAGAAAGTAAAAATCTTATCTTCTCCATTCACATGACTTTGTCTACCTATTCCGCAACAAAATATTCTTACAAAAGCTTATTCTTCTCCCTACGCCATGCTAATTTAGATAAACATTTGCAGAAATGGTTTCATTACTTAGTTCTTAGTAGAAGGGAAATAATGGAATACAATAGTCTAAAGTGATAGTTTAAGCTTTTAAAAGTTGGTCACTATATAATGCAATTGGTATACCCATACCTTTGTATTTGGTATGAAAAAGTGATAATAAACGATCTTCCATTTGGGAAACGCCTAGGTATAGGAAATTAGAGAGAAAAAAAGTCCACTATACAAAAGCTTTTATATACCATAACTTGTGTGTTTTAACCAGATCTACATCTGTTGTGCAGTAATATTTTGTGGATTTCTCAGTTTACGATTAATGCAATAGTCCTCCAGAATAAATAAATCTTCAGAGCCTATTCTCAGAAAATTTCAAATATACTTCCATTTATTATGTAAATATCTTTGAAATACGATACTTTATAATTGCCAAATGTACGACATTCATAGGGTGAGTTTAAAGCACATTCTAATACTATAGGTTAGTTCGATATCTCTTGAAAAAATATGTTCCTTCTTTGCTGAACTAATGAAAGCTAGGGCAAAAACGAAATATAAAATTCAAATCTAAAACTGATAAAAGTATTTTCAGTTTCGATTTTCATATTGATTTTAAACATTAGGGAATGCAAAGAAGTAATTGGAAACACTT
Organism: Hymenopus coronatus; assembly: GCA_030762935.1. NCBI lineage: Eukaryota > Metazoa > Arthropoda > Insecta > Mantodea > Hymenopodidae > Hymenopus > Hymenopus coronatus. The sequence goes on from CM060894.1 coordinate 78,057,840, forward strand.
CGAGCAATTTTTATAACCTTCAATTTTTATTGACACTCACTAGTAAATGATTTTATTTTTCTGCTGTTTGTAGATCGTTATCAAAATATTTAACAATAATAATGCAACCAGTAGAAACAAATAAATCACAGAAAAATATGTAAAAAAATTACCTACTGCTTTTCTGCAATTTTACCAAGCAGAATGTTTTAATTTGCTTCTTAGCAGCCCACTAGATTAGATAGCGTTTTATAAGTTTCATTGCTGGTTATTGAGAAAATTTAGTATATGTCAAGGATGTATTTAATTCAGGTGCAAGAATAAATGGGTATACATGCATAAAGAACATTTTGAAATATTTAAAAATAAATCAGACTAAATGCAAGTTCAGTATTAAGTCCCAAAGGATCTAGAGAGTAACGCTTTATCAGTAAAATACTCATTTATCTGCCATTATAAGTTTTTGATGCTATTTATTTATTATTATATTATCATAAATATAAAAAACAAATAACTATTCAAACACTTTTAATAAGGTAGAATACTAATAAAACCCTAACATTATAAAGAGTTGGATGGGTAGATTCGGACTGAAAAATTCAACGCCATAGCCGAGATTTGAGCCACGGATCTCCATATCTCTAGTCGGTTGCTCTACCACTGAGCTATCATGGCAATATGCCGGTATAGCATTGAATTTCTCAACTGACTAGCATGCTTCCCGGTAAACCACAAAATGATGTCAGATTATTTTGAGATGACAACTTACAATGTTGTAAATATATGCGTAAGCTTTCACGGCCGGTGTCCATAGTTTTAAAATTTAAAATGTTCGGGCTATTTTGCCGTGGTCTGTAGGTTAAAATATGTTTACTTAAAATATTTCTACCTAACGTTTCGTCCCTGTCTGTGAGGGACATCTTCAGAGGAAACGTGCTCACGTCGCTGACTCGAAAAGAAAACATATTTTAACCTACAGACCACGGCAAAATAGCCCGAACATTTTAAATTTTAAAACAATGTTGTAAATGCTTTAAGTCCCAGGATTCATAGTTTAGCCAACTATTATGGTCAATTGATATTGGGATTGTCGTCGAAATAAGTTTAGATCAACTTGTGGTTTACCTGGAAACATGCGAGTCAGGTGAGACATTCAATGCTATGCCGGCATGTTGCCATGGTAGCTCAGTGGCAGAGCAACCGGATAGAGATCGGGAGATTTGTGGCTCAAATCCCGGCTGTGGCATTGAACTTTTCAGTCTGACTCTACCTATCCAATTCTTGTCCTACGCATGGTTTGTGTGAAGAAACAATTAAACCAATACCATTATTCAGAGCATTAATCATTAGAGTTGTGAACTTAATTTTCTGAATTGCAACTTAATAATCTGTTTCTATTACAAATCGATTTCTTCCAATGAATGCATTTTGTACAGCATACGAAATACATTGAAATGACTCTCTGAATAATTAAAAAATGGGGATAATTATCTTGTTCTAAGTTGCGGAATAATATGTATATTTCACCTATATATGTTCTCACAAAATAAAATTAATGAGTGTAGTGTTGTATTTAAATTTTCATTTAGTGCTTAATTCAACGACAGTAATTTTGATGTGTTCCCGTTGTTCACTCAAATGAAAAATTCTCACATTGTGCAGTAGCCGGCGTATGCATACTGGTGGCTATTCTCCTTCAAAAAAGCATTACGTCACTTTAAATGATAAAAGTAAAACCTTACTTTTAATCCATTTAAATGATAATAAATGGTTATGAATAAACTATTGAGTGTGGAATTAGATGTTCCCTGAATGTTATACGGTATGGTTATAATTCGATTCCGAAAGACTAGCCAAACAGCAGTCCATCTACTCCTAACCAAAAACCAGCGGCTTTTTGCCGGTGCAAATTCTACAAGTTCGCCAGCTAATTAGTCAGCTAGAGAACTTTAAAAATCTAATGTCCTTGACCTTCTCTCGTCTCTGCAATAAATTATTGTTACAAACCTTATTCTTCCATTTCTTTCAAGCAAATTGAGAAAAAATGAGCAGAAATGGACTTTTTACTTGCTTTCTTGTAACTAGATGGGAAATAAGCGAATACACTAGGCTAAAGTAATAGTAAAATCTTTTAAAAGTTGGTTACCAAGTGATTGAAGTTCCTTTGTATGGTCAAGAATTGAAAAACTCACGTATGAGAAAAGTATAAGTATTTTAAAGCTAAAAACATTAGTAAGGAATATCTTAAAAACGGTCAACTCTACGAAAAAGCGTTTATATCATAGAGTGTGTCTTAACGAGCTCTACACGTTTTAAATAGCAAGTTTTTCTCTATTTCTTACGGTTTACCAGTTACGCAAAACTCAGCAAAATGCATTCAGAATAAAGAGGTCTTTAGGGGCTATTCCCAGAAAATTCAAGATATACATTTTACTTACCATATAAATATCTTTAATACACAATATTTTGATCAAAATTGATAGATATTTTTGAGAAAATCAAATATTTTGAAAGTTTTTTCATGTAAAGAGTAGTTGGGGGGGGGATTTTCTTGAACATTTTCGTGTCGTATTCTTGGGAGATACTGAATTTAAATATGAAGTTTGGTATTTTACGGTCTTTTTGCTTTTGAGCTATGCTGCCCACAGACACACATACGAACCTTTTTCTAATTTTTTTTTATTCTGGGGGTCCAAAAACATGTATTTCCGGTAAAATCTCGGTATCGAATTTTGGGTGGAATACAATACCTTCTTTATATACCGTATATAGAACGTGTATAGAAATTAAAAATAAAACCAACGAAATATCGAAGTATTCCTGGAAATTTATGAATAAAGGGGACTAAAAATAGTGAAATGTTCAGTTAATTTGAAAATTTAATGAATACTATAATGCGCATTATTCAGATTACATAATTTTTAACAACTAGAAATAAACACACTGATTTCTGTTGTAGGCATATACCTCTCTGTAGAATTTCCCATGCAGATTAAACGCGTCTTGAAAATTAAAACAAAAGAAGTGCAACATAAATAACACTAAGGCAGGGAGCGCTACCGCAGAAAGCAAGACAATAACGATAACAGCGCTACCGGCGGTATAATCCCGAACTATTAACGCCTGATTGTTCCCGCATGGTTTATAGAGACTAATAGATAATTCCTGTGGATTGCGGAACCACCTGCAGACCTCTCTCTGCAAATATTAATTTATTCATGCGTTTTCAACAAGCATCAGTCTATCAAGCGCTGTTATTATCGCTTGCCTACTCCCGCGATTAATCGGCCTAAAAAACACACGTTAGCCAACATAACTCCCGACACGCGATATCCCGCTGTGGCTAAGCGCCGAGGGAAATATCAAAAGTGCACTTGTTATACACTTGACCTTTGTTCAGCAAAGAATTACTGAAGACAAAACAAGGTAAAGAGGATTTTAAATGGGCTATCTCACCAATGCTATATTTATGAAGTTCGTGAAGCATTTCTCTTGATATTATTATAATATCTCTGGATATAATTTTAAATTTAGGTTTACATATTTTTTAAGATAATCTTCTTAGTTAGAGGTATCTGATTGAATAAAATACTTTTATAGCATGAGCAATTTCCATAGAGCCCGCCTGGGTAGTGTGGTGATAGCGCGTCTGCCTCACATTCAAAAGGTCGTGAGCTCGAATCTCGCTTAGGGTGGGTTACCCGGGTAAGATTTCTTTCGGGGTTTTCCCTTATCCTGAGAAGAATGTCGAGTAACTTTAAGCTCCATGGACCCGAGATCATTTGAGCATCATTTCACCAATTTCACTCATCGTCCGATATGACCAACCAGGTTAAAGGACGTTAAGCTACAAAAAAAAAATCCTTGATATTATTATAAAATCTCTGGATAAGACAATACTTTCATTATACCACTATGTACATAGGTAGTGAGTAGAGAAGGTATTGTATTCCACTCAAAAATTAGATGTCGAAATTTCACCGGAAATATATATTATAAGGTTCTCTGAGTCCTAAATTAACATATTCTAGAAGAAGGTTTACGCCGCGGCGCTCGCGCGCGCGCGTGAGTGTACGTAAGTATGCGTGAAAAGCACAGCTCAAGAACCAAAAGACCGTTAAATATCACATTTGGTATAGTACCGTTCAAGAATGCGCCACGAATATTTTCAACACAATTCCCCCTCTCCAAACGGCTTGTTAGCTGGAAAAATGTTAGAAAATTCCATTTTTCTCAAAAATGGCTATCAAGTTTTATTAAAAAAGCGTATATTAAACATATTTATAGGGATTTCCTCTGAAGATCTCTTCATTCTGGAGTTATTTTGTCAAAATTGCAAACTGTAAAGGATGAACACAAAGTTACTTTGCAAAAAAAGTGTAAATCTCATTAAAATAAAAAAAAAAAAAAAACTAATCTCTTTGTTTTATTGTTGTCAACGCACAGTGCGCCGAACTTCAATTGCTGAAATAACGACCAGATTTTAAAAGACTTGACTATCGCTTTAGCCTAGTTATTCCCTTATTATCCTTCCGCTTAGTAGAAACGAATAAAAGACAATTTCTTCTAATGTTTATCTCGATTAGCATGATGCACTTAAAGTAATAATCTTTTGTAAGAATAGTTTGTTTGCAGAACAGGTAGAGAAAGTCATGTGAATGGAAACAGATTTTTTAAAAATGTTTATGTAATATTATTTTTCAAGATACTGTCTTTAGTTATAGAGATACTTGTTTATGTTATTATAGTATTTACACTTTTTGTGTACTAAAGGTTGTGTATTTTTTACTGTTCTCCAGTCTTTAAAATTCATTCATATGAAGAGAACTTGAAAGACTTTTGCAAAGGATTCAACACTAAATTTTATTTTGGCTTTAAATATTTTAAATGTGGTATTTTAACTAATGTATTTTTAGCCATTGTTACACAACAATAAAATCTCTAGTTAATATTTTCAAATTTTACATTAACTGCAATTTGGCATATTAGTTATTCTGTTCACGCATACACTGACACCTACCCACCCACATACATACATACACACACACACATGCATGCATTTTTTTCTAAAACAGCTCTTTTTGATATAGGGGACAACAAAACGTATATTTACCGTAAAATCTCGGTATTAAGTTTTTGAGTGCAATACAATACCTTCTCTGTACGAAGTAGAGGAAGTAAAATGTTTTCTATAGAAAATATAAACGGCAAAGACGAAGAATCGGTAATTTACAAAACTTTATATTTAAGTTGAGCTCTTCGAAGCATGCACCACGAAGATTTTCAAGAAAGTTTCCCGATCCCACACTTTACCCTTTACCTGGAAAATTTTTCAAAATTTTTTATTTTCTTAATGATAGCTCTAAAATTTCGATTGAAATACTATATGCTTTAACTATTTTGTTAAAAAATTAAATGCATATCTAGAATTTTCTGAAAATAGCATCTGATGCTATTTATTCTGGATGAGTTCTGCATAACTGGCAAACCGAAAGGGATAAGGCAAAACTAACTTCGCAAAAAGCGTAGATCTCGTCAGAACACAAAATTTATGTAAAATATAGTTTTATGGAGTTCGTCGTTTGAGAGTATTCTAGATGCTGGCTTTAATTATAAAATACCCATACATTTCTCAAATGAAATATATATTTTGAAAGTATTTATCCATTTGTTTTATATCGATGTATATAAAGTAGATAGAAAATAGACATTAATCTCCTTACAAACTAAGAATAATCTTTTGTGTACATTGTTGAATCGAGTTAAACATTAGTGGAAATTGTTGTATTAATTCTTTCTAAATAGAAGGGAAATGAGGCCAAGGTGATAGGCAAATCTTTTAAAAAATCCGTCGCTACGTGAAAAAATCTGATGTGTCCAATTCACATGACTTTCTCTGCAACAAATTATTATTAAAAAGCTTATACTTCTATTTACTTCTTATTACTTGCTTCCTTGTAAGTAGAAGTGAAATAAGGGAGTACTATAGGCTAAAGTGATAGTTAACAGCTGGTTGCTATGTGACAAGTTCCTTTGTATGGGTAAGAGTTGACAAAATATTCCTGTAAGAGTTTTTAAAGGTGAAGAAGAACAATGAATATGTCAACAACGATCAACTCCACGAAAAAATGTATAGAACATAAATCTGTGTTTTAACCAGCTCTACTTTTCTTGTGTGGCAAGTTTTTGTCCATCTCATACTGTTTAGCAGTTATGTAAAATTCCATAAAATTCATCCAGTCATTTGAGGCTTTTCCCATAAAATTCAAGATAGGCATTTTATATGTCAGATAAATATCTTTAATATACGATATTTTAATCAAAATCGTCAGAGCCGTTTTTGAAAAAATCAACATTTTCGAAAACAGTTCCATAAAAAGGGTAGTTTTGGGTGGGGGGATTTTTCTCAAAATCTTCGTGTCGCATCCCTGGATGATATTTAACTTAGATACAAAGTTTGGTATTTTACCGACTTTTCGTTTTTGAGTTTAACGTGTTCACAGACACACGGACACACACACGGACCTTTTTCTGATAACGCTTTTTTTTGGATACAGGAGACCCTAAAACGTTTATTTCCGGTGAAATCTCGGTATTGAATTTTTAGCTGGAGCTCAATACCTTCTCTATACACTATGTACCTAGTAGGTGTAGAGAAAGTAAAAATTGAAATTCGTTGAGCTTGCCGACTAGGTATAAGAGTGAGAGAGAGAGAGATGAAATTAAATATGACCTCCCATGTGAGGAAAGTTTGAGTAGTGTAAATTGAAACCAATAACAAGGAATACTTTGGAAAAGGTTGACTCTGCCAAAAAAAAAAAAAAAAAAAAAAAAAAGTGTCATAAATTTTGTGTTTTAACGTGATCTAAATTTTTGTGTGAAGTTTATGTTGCTCTCTTGAGTTTTACCACTTATCCAAATTCATTCAGAAAGAATTCTTCAGAAACAATTTCAAGAAAATTTATGACATACCTTTTATTTGCTATGTAAATATCTTTAGTGCGGTATTTTAATTGAAATCATTAGTCATTTTTGAGAAACAGGAAGTTAAAAAAATCCGTGAAAGTGTAGTTTGCGGTGGTAGATTTTCTTGAAAATCTTCTTGAGGCATCCTTGCAACATGTTAACTAAAATAGCACATGCGGTGCTTAAGGTTGTTTTCGTTTTGGACCCTTGCTGTCCATAGAGACACACACACATGGAATGTGCTTTGTTTGGATTTAGGGGACCTCAAAACATGCTTTTCGGTTAAATCTCAATATCGAATTTTTGGGTGGAATACAAGAACTTCTCTGTCTACTGTTTACATAGTACGTATAGAGTAATTAATAAGCTTTTAGATCAAATAAACTGAATGAAACATGAGAGATGTTTCATATTTGTGTTTGATGTATACATGAGGTTGGCACTTCAGTCAATCTGATTCTTAGTAACTAAGTTTTTGTTTATTACATGACGAATAGTTTCTTCAGCAAGTCATGTCTATATAAACCACCCTGTCTCGCGATAAATAAATGCGCAAGTACACATTCCGCAAGTTGGCACCACTGATTGCCTGATGAAGATTAAGCCAGCACTAATGCAAACGTGTAATCACAACAATGAGTAATATTGTGGTAGTGGTAAGCCTGCAGAATCCGCTTCACCTTTAGTAGTTATTGTTGACGGATGTGATAATGACCCACAGATGGTGAATTGCAGGTTAGGATAATTATGTCAGTAATAACCCTACCGCAGTGCGATATTAAGTGCTTCCACAACACACGATTGCAGATTAATAGTTGGCAATACTGCACATCTCATTTCCAAACCGAACGAGGACAGGCTGCAGCAGAATGAAAACCAATTCCATATGCGATATTAACTCTTGTATTAATGAGGCGTACAAAATGATTTATGTTACAATTGCGAACCAAAAGCTAAACTGTTAGTTTTCGACAGCTCAATATATTGTAAGAAATTAAAATACACGTCACTTCAAATGTACTATGAAATGAGATTAGAACTTGATGAGATTACTAAATGAAACCAAATTGTTCAATAATTCAATAATAAGTGAAGACCTTATGTAGTTCATATTAAGGTGATGTAACTTAAATTTGATTAAAATTGTGAAAAAATGTTAATTTTTATTTTCTGTACACATACCGTGTACATAGTGTATAGAGAAGGTATTGTAATGTACCCAAAAATTCGATACCGAGATTTCATCTGTAATATATGTTTTGAGACCCCTGAATCCAAAAAAGCTCCGTGTGTGTGTGTGTGTGTGTGTGTGTGTGTGTGTGTGTTTTTGTTTGTGTGGCTGTGGGCAGCATAGCTCAAAAACGAAAAGACCGTTAAAAACTAAACTTGGTATTCAAGTTTGGTATCTTTCAAGGATGCGACACAAAGATTTTCAAGAAAATCACCCCACCCCCAAATACCCTTTACATGGAAAAAAATTCGAACATTTTTATTTTCTTAAAAAAATGGCTATAACGATTTTGATTAAAATGGCTTATATTTAAGATGTTCACTTGCTAAATAAAATGTTTATCTTGAATTTTCTGAGAATAGCCTCTAAAGACCTCTTTATTCTGGATTATTTTTATTGAATGTTGTATAATTGGTAAACCGTAAGAGATAGACAAAAACTCATTACACAGAAAGTGTAGATCAGTATAAAACACACATTTTATGTCATCTACATTTTTTTCGTGGAACTGATCATTTTGAGATATTCCTGTTTTTTGGTTTCAGCTTTGAGAAAATTATATATTTCTCATACAGGAATTTGTTAGTTCCTGTCCACACAAACAAAGGAACTTCACTCACATACAAACCAGGTTTTGACTATCACTTTAACCTATGATACCCCATTGTTTCGCTTCTACTTTCAAAGAAGCAAGTAATAAGACTATTTCTGCTAATTTTTCTCGTTTAGCATAAAGTAAATAGAAGCATACGCCTTTTAACAATATTTTGTTGCAGATATGTAGAGAAAGTCATGTGAATGGAACACATCAGAATTTTTTTCATAATAACAATTATATAAATTCTAACCTTTAAAAAATAAGTTATTTTTTCCTCTTGTCGCATTGGTCAATCGCATCTTAGTTAATAGGCAGGCCAATTTCAAATCATATTTTCTTACAAAACTCTTTTCCAACTGTTTCAAACTCAAAAGGATCTACATGACAACTTTTTTACTAATTTATTTAAAATATGTTTCTACCGCTTCGTAAACGTATTAAAGAAAACGCTCACATGGTTTTTCGAAAAACTTTAACTTTAGAAATAAATTACTATACTTTGAAAAATCCACAATTTTATAGATTACAAAAATAAAATACTTTTTGTGATACTATTAGGGTTAATATAATATAGGATGCATTTACAAACTAAATTACTGTAAAACCTAATTTTCAATGTGAATATCTTCAAAATGTATCAGGTAGCTCAATTTAGTAGACCTCTGAATTTAGACAGTAAAAATGTTTTGCTTAAATAACCATGCAAGCTAGAATTTGATACATAGCAAAACTATCACAATTATTGTGTATAATGGCTGACATAAATTTCAATAACATATACTGCATACTATGAATTTTCCAAATTTCACAGATGAATAAGTACGCTAAAAATGCTGATTATTGAACGGAACAGCCATAATATGAGCATTTTTATATCCTTTAGGTTTTTATTGATATGTGTTGCCATAACGATATCCATAATGGCAAAAGCTATTAAGTGTATGAATTGAAATAGAGCCAAAAAGAGCTTAACATTTTGATGTGTGTCACTCGTATGATCTTCTCCATCTGTTCTACAAACTTCCTTCTTACAAAAGATTCTTCTTCTTTCTACTCCATAATAATCGAGATAAGCATTAACAGAATATACGTATTATTTTGTTCCTTATAAACAGAAGCGACCTAATGTAATACGCTATGCTAAAGCGATAGTTAAATGTTTTAATATCTATCGTTATGCGATTGTCCTGGAAATTGGCTTCTTTGCTTGGACAGGAGTGTAATAAAAGAAAAAAAGTATTTTAAAATTGAAACTAATCACAAGGAATATTTTGGAAACGGTCAACTCTTCAACAAAAATTCACATGACATTAATTGTGTGTTTTAACGAGATTTACACTTTTTGTTTGGTAAATGTTATCAAAATTCTGCAAAACCAGAATTAACTGCTCTTCAGAGGATATTTCCTGAAAACTCGAAATATGCATGTTATTTGGGTTGTGAATAACTTTAAAACACGGTATTTTAATCAAAATCCTGATAGCCATTTTGGAGAAAAAGAAAAATTTCGAAAAGTTCTCCATATCAAGTGTAGTTTGCGGTGTGGGAATTTTGAACATCTTCGTGTCGCATCCTTGGAAGATAATAAACGTAAGTGCCAAGTTTTGATATTTTGAGCTATGCAGTCCAGGGACACGCACACACAGTTCAGGGGGTCTCGAAATATATATTTCCGGTGAAGTCTCGGTAAGGAATTTGTGGGTTCATTACAATGCCTTCACTATATACTATGTTCATAGTATGTGTAGAGAAAGTAAAACCGCCTAGAAACTCCATGATATCTTATTTGCGAACAGAATAGTGATAGCCGAATGCTGATATGTCATATTTTTTACATATCAACTTGTGGCTCACACCACAGTATTCTTCTAAAAATCGGAAACGATCTTATTTAATGATGTAGAGCAATATCAATTATACTTTTTGAAATACTTGATATGAAAGTTAATCATTGTGAACAATATTTGGTAATGTAAGGTTAACTTACAATTCATTTATTAATTGCCATGCCAACAAGCACTATAAGTACTTACAGTAAGACTTTGACTGGTCATTAATACTTACAGTACAATTAGAAAATTACGTAACATTCAAGACATGTGCTACTTCAAGTAAAGAATTAATTGCAAAATTCATTTACAAAAGAGTCTTTAAGAAGGCTTTGTCCATATAATTTAGATGTAGCCTTTCATTTGTTCACATCCAGAATTTTCTTAATGTTTTCTTAATGTTCAATAAAATATTGAAAAGCAATTTTGATTTTTATTAATATTTTTTTACGATTTTTTAATGTATTTCGAAACGTAATTGGCTAAACACGAACTGTAAGTTACTTATCAGAACTCGAATGCTTGGGAAAACTCGGCCATGAGGATCACATATTCACAGAACGTATTCTCGACCTGGTAGGTATAACTTACGGTTCTTAGTACGCAATATACTATTCTGCTTTGCTGTAGTAACCTTTATCAAGAGTTTTCTTCTTATTTCAGCCTGTGTAAATTATTTAGAAATGAATAGAGAAGGCAAATGGTGAATAGCGTAAGCCACTAAGTACGCGATGTTCTTGCAAACTGGCAAGCAGATCCGGAAGGCCACTAGTGCTAAGCCAAGGAGTTCGTAACGCTTTCATGGTGCTTAATCCTGCCCAAATTAAGCGGTCAAACTAGACTGCATCTGCTCAGTGGTCAGCGTTCTGGTTTCTCATCCAGAGAGTCAGGTTTGATTTCCTGACAGAGCGGAGAATTTTTACTTTCTCTAGCATTGCATTCCACCCAAAAATTCGATGTCGAGATTTCACCAGAAATACATGTTTTAGGACTCTCTGAATTAAAAAATAGCATTTTCAGAAACAGGTCCGTGTTTGTGTTTGTGTTTGTGTCTGTGTGGACACCATAGCTCAAAAACGAAAAGACTGTTAAATACCAAACTTGGTATTTAAATTTGGTATCTTTCAAGGATGCGATACGAAGATTTTCAAGAAAATCCCCCCACCCCTAACTACCCTTTACATGGAAAAATTTTCGAAAAATTTGTTTTTCTTAAAAATGACTGTAGCAATTTTGGTTAAAATACCACATATTAAAGGCATTTCTGTCGCAAATTTCTTGAATTTTCTGGGAATATGTTTTAAAGACCTGTTTATTCAGGATAAAATTTGCTTAATTTGGCATAATAATAAACCGTAAGAGATAGACAAAATATGTAGATAAAATACAAAATATGTAGATCTTGTTAAAATACACAAGTTATGCTATGTGCATTTTTTTCGTATAGCCTCCCGTTTTCGGGGTATTCCTGTTATTAGTTTCAATTGTGAAGTACTTATACTATTCTCAGATGAAAGTGTCCGTTTTTCTTTTGTTATACTCCTGGCCAAGCAAAGAGGCGATTTGCAATGACAATCGCATAACGATAGCTTTTAAAAGATTTAACTATCACTTTGGCATAGCGCATTCCTTTAGTTCCCTTCTACTTATAAGGAACTAAGTAATAAGAACATTGTGCTATTGTTTATCTCGAATAGCATTGTGTAGAAAGAGGAATAATCTTTTGTAAGAAGTTTGTAGAGCAGCTAGAGAAAGTTATGTGAGTGTAACACATCAGATTTTTCTTTACGGAGAGTATTTGCCTATACTCTCACTTAGTCTAGTGTTTAAGGGGCCTATATAAATACAAGAAATAAAAAGATTGGGGGGGACAGAAACCAGGGAGAAATCCTTTCCATAGAACAAAATATCACCTTGCTATAGCGCCAGCATATAGCAACAGACTTGCAACACTAAAACAGGAAGGCAAGGCAATGAATAGAAGTTATATGGTATATTCCAATTCAGCATTAACTTACCAAGCTAAGAGAGCCACGAAGGAATTTAATGTTCAGTGTAGCTGTGCAACTATAATCGTTTTCTGAACATAAAAAAAAAATGTGTGTTCCATCTTCATGACTTTCTCTACATTTCTGTAACAAATCATTGTTGAAAAAATTATTCAATTATCTACTTCACTAATCGATTAGCAGAAATGATCTTATTACTTGAAGGGAAATATGGGAATACCCTATGCTAAAGCGATAGTCAGATCTTTTAAAAGCCGGTTACTATGCGATTGAAAACCGTTTCTTGCATGATCATTTCGTTTTTGAGTCACGAACGTTTTTATAAACTTTTTTTTTTTTTTTTGATATGGGGACCTGTATTTCCGGTGAAATCTCGGTATGTAATTTTTGGAAGGAGTGCAATACCTTCTCTATCTGCGTGCCATGTTCTATGTAGAGAAAGTAAAAATGTGAGCCACAAACATTTCAGTTCTTACTTCCTGTACCATAGATAAAGAAGGTATTGCATTAAACTAAAAAATTCAATACTGAGAGTTTACCGGAAATAAATGTTTTGAAGACCTCTGATAATAAAATATAATTTTTAGAAAAATATCTGTGTGTATATCAGCATAACTTAAAAACAAAAACTACCAAACTTGGTATTTAAGTTTAGTACCTTTCAAAGATGCGACAAGAACATCTTCGGGAAAATCCCTCCACCCCAAACTACCCTTTGCATGGAACATTTTTCAAAATGTTGGTTTTCTCAATAATGCCTGTAACGATTTTGATTAAAATACCATATATTAAAGATATTTACATGACCAAAAAAAATATATATATATTTTGAATTTCCTGAGTAGAGCCTTTGAAGTCTTCCTCATTCTGAATGACATCACATGTATATCACATCAACGATTCATTGAGTGGTGCAGGTAAAAAAACTACAAATAATGTGTTTGTTTTCAGTAATTTTGCTAAGAACAAAAAAAATGAATACCGTAACCGCGCTGCGCATCACAGGTAAGAAGTAGGTAAAACGAATTTAATAATTATTAATTTGTCTATAAATATTGTAGACTGTCTAAAATAGTATATAACCACGTGTTAAAATGGTACAGAACCAGCCACCAAACTCCTCCAGATCTTCAGGCAGCATTCGACGAACCAACGAAGCTATCATCATTGTTCAAATACATAAAAGATTGTAAACTTACTACTGCACTGTAAACTAGTTCATACTTTTAATACACTGTTGTATGAAACACTACATAATATACAAGTATTATTGTTAGAACTAAAATAACTAATGTTACAAGCTAGACACTATTATTAATATAATATGTAAATATTGTATTCAAAGTTATTATTTCATGATGTAGTTAGGCGACATTAAATAAAATTATAAAAAAAATGGTTTTATGTTTTATCATAACCTAAAACACCATTTTACCACATATATCATTAATAACCATTATGAAATTGTTTATCATTTTTCATGAAACAGATAGAACAAAAAGCTTTCATAAGAAGTTTGTTAAAGAATGGGTGAAAGCTTCAGAATATAACACGGATTTTGTGTATTAATTTGAGTATATTCATAAGCACTAGTTTATTATCACAGTGATATAAAGGCATCTGTTCTTGTGGAGCATATTCGTCTCTCCAGTAGTCAAAGCGATTGATAAAAGCCAATAAACAGAGCACCGTTCAGTTTTCATTGGGTCAATTAACAATAATTTGAGTTAACACGGAGCCAGTTAAAAGCGAAGCGCGAAATTGCGATATATGTATGGAGTGCACAAACATGTGTGTGTCTGTTTGAGTTTAATACTGGCTCATATTTCTGAATCGTTTGCTGAAATAAATGTGCTTTAGCAGTTACACGCCCAATCGGGTGTTTCACTTTACCAGTGTAGGTGTCCTTTTCCAGCTGGAGCTTTACGTTCTCTTTCAGGAGTGTAGGAAGTTGTCAGTTCTGAAGTCGATAATTACATCGTTGTTAACATGTTGCATCTGTGAAATCGAAAAATCCACACTATTTAAGACATTTTATTGAAATTTATAGCTGCTATTACACAATAATAGTGATATTTTTATTCTTTATTAAAATGGTAGGTTGTATGGTTATTTAAATGATAATTTTTACCTTCCAAATTATTATTCCAACAAATATGAGCCAAGTAATGCATTTCTAAAAAAATCAAATGTGTTACATCACATGACTTTCTCTACGTCTCTGTAAAAGTTATTGTAAAAGAGCTTATTTTTATATCTGCAACATACTAATCGATATAAACATTAGCATCAATTCTTATTACTTGGTTCTTTGTAAATAGAAGAAATCTAATGTATACCATTTACATAATGCTCTCTACCTGTTCGATAAACAATCCTTTTATTCAAACATTCATGTGTTATATACATCATGATAATCAAGATAAAGATAAGCGGAATTAGTCTTATTACTACCTCCTTGTAAGTAGAAGGTAAATAAGAAAATGCGCAGGCTAAAGTGATAGTCTCACCCTTTAAAAGTTCGCGCTAAGTGAAATAATTGAAATTCCAATTTCTTTGCTTTCCAGGAGTTACCAAACGAGAAACGAGAAAAAGTTAAGTGACTAAAATTGAAACCAATAACCCGGAATATCTCGAAAACGGTCAACTCTGTAAAAAAATGTATATAACATTAACTATGTGTTTTAATGATATCTATTCTTTGTGTAGTAAGATTTTGTATATATCTACGGTTTGCCAGTTATACAAAAGTCATCCAGAATAGAGAGATCTTCAGAGGCTATTCCCAGAGAATCCAAGACGTACATTTCGTTTGCCATTAAAATATCTTAAACATACGGTTTATTAATCAAAATCGTTAGAGCCATTTTTATCAAATAAACATTTTTGAAAAATGTTTCATTTAAAGGGTAGTTCGGGATGGGGAGATTTTCTTTAAAATCCTTGTGTCGCATCCTTGGAAGATACCAAACTTAAATACCAAATTTGGTATTTAACAGTCTTTTCGTTTTTCAGCTATGCTATCCATGGATACGTACATATACACACACGCGAGCGCAGACATTTTTCTAAAAATAATTTTTTCGGCATTTCAAAGCATACATTTCCGATGAAATCACGACATTGTACACTTGTAGTGCTAGAGAAGGTGAAATCGATCAAGTGAATCTAAGACAAATGTGGCATATAAATGCAAATTGTAAATACCAATCACAATAAAATAAATTTAAATTTAGATTATCGCTTTATATATAGATAAAATAGCTTTGGAAGCGTTCTAGATGCTGTTTAGCTAGCATTGCACATACTCGCATAACACTTTATACTAATCTCCATAGTTTGACAAACTAATTTTTCTTACACAGACTATTCTTCTATCAACGTCATAATCTAGATAAACATTAGCAGAATTGCTCTTGTTATTTGCTTCCTTGTAAGTAGAAAGGAAGCAAAGAAATACAATACGCTAAAGCGATAATCAAATCTTTTAACAGCTGGTCGCTATGTAAAACATCTTGCTTTGCATGGTCTCGTTTGAGAAAAGTTAATTAGTTTAGAATTGAAACCCATAACTAAATATCTGGAAAACGGTCAACATTAAAAGAAAAACGTAAGTGACATAAATTATTTGTTTTAATGAGATCTAAGTTTTCTGTACAATAAATCTTTTTTTACTTCTTAGGCTTAACCGCTATACAAAAGTTTGCATAACTCAACTAGAATGAACTGCTCTTCAGGACATTTCCACATTTCGTTTTTGAATTTTGTATTTCCCAAGGAATCTACGTGAAGATTTAAAGAAAATGCGCACCCCAAACTACTCTTGACGAATGGAAAAAATTCGAAAATGTGTATCTTCTCAAATAGGTTTAATGGTTTTGCTTTAAATATCGTATATTAAGCGTATTTATGTGCAAAATAAATTATACTTATCTCGAATTTTCTGGGAATAGCCTTTGAAGCTATTTTTATTCTGGATGAATTTTACTGAATTTCCAAAATTGATAAACCGTAAGATATAGACAATATGTTACTACACAAAATGTATATCTTATTAAAATACATAATTTATGTCATACAAGATTTATTTATAGATTTGACCTTTTTCGAGTAATTCCTTATTATTGATTTCAGTTTCAAGCTATCTAAAACTTCTCAAATGGGAAAATGGAAAGCAAACCGAAACTCAATTGTTTCACATAGCGATTTGACTGTCATTTTAGCCTAGTGTAATCCCTTATTTCCCTTCTATTTACTAGGAACAATTAGTAATACGAATTTTGCTGTTTCTCTCGATTGGCATATGTAGCTAAAAGTATAATTTTTACTTTCTCTACACGTAATATGTACATAGTGTATAGAGAAGGTATTGTATTCCACCCAAAATTCGATACCGAGATTTCACCGGAAATACAGGTTTAGGTCCACCTGAATCCAAAAAAAAAAAAGTATTTTTGGAAAAAGGTCCTTGTGTGTCTGTGGACAGCATAGTTCAAAAACGAAAAGTCCGATAAATATCAAACTTCGTATTTAAGTTCAGTATCTTCCAAGGTTGCGTCACGAAGATTTTCAAGAAAAGTTCCCTACCCCAAACCACCCTTTGCATTGAAAATTTTTCGAAAATTTCTATTTTCTCAAAAATGTCTAACGATTTTGATTAAAATATTGCATATTGAAGATATTTACCCTGTTAAAAAACTGTTTATCTTGGATTTTTTTTAAGAATAGCCTCTGAAGGCTACTTTATTCTAGATGAATTTTAAAGAATTTTGCATAACTGGCAAACTGTAAGAGATGTAGAAATGTAGATCAGAATAAAACACACAATTTATGTCATATACATTTTTTCGTGGAGTTGATCGCTTTTGAGATATTCGATGTTTTTGGTTTCAGCTTTGAAAAACTTATTTTCTCATACACGGATTTGTCAACTCCTGTCCATACAAAGGAATTTCAGTCACATACCAACAAGCTTTCGACTGTCAATTTAACTATGGTACTCCCTTATTGCGCTTCAACTTACAAGGAAGCAAGTAATAAGACTATTTCTGATATTTTCAAAAAACGATTAACTGCACTAGAAATGTATACAACATAAATTGTGTGCTTTAACGTACTTTACATTTTTGTGTAATAAGTTTTGGTCCATCTCTTACTGTTTAGCGGTAATCTTAAGCGGCTATTCCCAGAAAATTCAAGATATACATTTTATTTGTCAGGTAAATATCTTTGATATACGATATTGTAATCAAAATCGTTAGAGCCATTTTTGAGAAAATCAACAATTTCGAAAATGTTCCATGTAAAGGGTAGTTAGGGTAGGGGGAATTTTCTTGAAAATCTTCGTGTCGTATCCTTGGAAGATACCAAACTTAAATATCAAGTTTGGTATTCAACGGCCTTTTCATTTTTGAACTATGCTGCTCACAGACACACACACATACACACACACGAAATTTTTCCAAATATGATTTTTTTGGATTCAGGGAGTCTCGAAACATGTTGATATCTCGGTGTCGATTTTTTGGGTGGAATACAATACCTTTTCTATACACTATTTACATAGTACGTGTAGAGAAAGTGAATTATTTACTGCTTCTAATCTTACCAGGCAGCATTGTTATAAGGTGTTTTGGATAATATGGGCCTGTGTCACGTTGAATGATCTCAGATTTTACATAATTTAAGGAGGAAATTCTAAAGCAACTTAAGGTGTTGCATTTGTGAATTGGACAAAAAAATTTCATAATAAAGTAACATGCATTATAAGTTATAAGAAAATTTTCCCATATGGCGCATTTTACTTCCACTTAACTGAAGCCGCAAGCTTATTAATAAGCAGTCACAAATTTAAACCTTATTTTCTCACAAACATTTTGCCATCACTTTTCCGTACTCTATCTGCTCCACACAATGCAATTCTTACTTTCTCTACGCGTACCATGTACATAGTGTATAGAGAAGTTATTGTAATGCACCCAAAAATTCGATACCGAGATTTCACCGAAAATATATGTTTTGTGTCCCCTTGAATTAAAAAAAAGTTTTTTTTAGAAAAAGATCCTGTATGCATGTGTGTGTTTCTGTGGACAGCATAGCTCAAAAACGACAAGACCGACCAAGACCGTCAAATACAACTTGGTATTTAAGTTTGGTAGCTTCGAAGGATGCAACACGAACCATTTTCAAGAACCCCCCCCCCTCCAAACTACCGTTTACATGGGAAATTTTTCGAAAATTTTGATTTTCTCAAAAGTGGCTGTAACGATTTTGATTGAAATGTCTTATGTTTAAGATATTTTTATGGAAAACAAAATGTATATCTTGCATTTTCTAGAAATAGCCTCTGAAGACATATTCATTCCAGAAGACTTTTGTGTAACTAACAAACCGTAAGAGATATACAAAAACTTACTACACAAAGAAGTAGATCTCATTAAAACACAGAATTTATACCCTATTCATTTTTTTATACAGTTAGCCGTTTTCGAGATATTGCGGTTTATTGCTTGCAATTTTAGTCACTTAAATGTTTCTCAATCGGGAAGACATCTTTCTTCCCGTTTCTCGTTTGTTTAAAGCAAAGAGATTGGAAGTTCAATTGTTTCACATAGCGACCGGCTTTTAAAGAACGAGACCATCACTTTAGCCTGTGCATTTTCTTGTCTCTTTTCTACTTACTAGTAAGCTAATAATAAGACTAATTCTGTTAATGCTTATCTTGATTTGTATGATGTAGATAACAAACAAACCTCTTGAATAAAAGGTTTGTTTGCCGAACAGCTAGAGGACATCATTTGAATGAAACACATTAGATGTTTTTCCTTTCTACTTACATAAAACTAAGCAATAAGGACAACTTCTGCTTATGTTTATCTCGATTATTATGAAGTAGATAAAAGAGTAAACTTTTTAACAATAATTAGTTACAGAGATGAAGAGAAAGTCATGTGAATGGAACACAGATTATTTTGTTTCAATAGCTGAATACTGTCGCTCAAATTTACATTAAAAATGAGTAATATATTTTTTCGAAATAATGCTCCAATTTTGAGAAATAAATTATTACATTTTAAAAAATACAGATTTTGGGAGAAAGTGAAAAGAAAATATTTTTAGAGTAATTGAGGATAGTGTAAGTATACATAATATGACAGATCAGTTTGTAACCACTTTTACTGTTGAAATACTTTTTATGTGAATAGTTTCAAAAATGTATCGCGTGGCTCATATTTATTAGAAAAATGACTTTACACTATAAAATGTATATTTAAGTAATCACGCATGCAATTCATATCACTGTCTTTGTGTATAATAATTGTATACACTTCGATAAGATGTCTTGTGCACTCTGTCATTTGCATTTTCCAAATTTCACAGGCAGTATGCATTTTGTTTGTTTGTTTTTTTATGTGGAGTTAACCATTTCCAAGGTAATCCTTGTTATTGGTTTAAATTTTCTAATACATATACTTTTCTCAAATGTGAGGTAGTTGTACATGATTACTTTCTCTAACACGTATATATAATATACATGGTAAGTAGAGAAGGTGTTGTATTCCACCCAAAACTTCTATTCCAAGAATTCACCAGAAATAGAAGGTTTAAGGACCACCTCTGAATAATAATAATAATAATAATAATAATAATAATAATAATAAAAAGAATGTTTAGAAAACTGTCCGCGCGCGTTGGGATGCAATACATAATCTATGTGCTACTCAGTAGAGAAAGTAAAAGGTGCCTGCTAGGTGGTGTTATGAACAAAGAAAGCCATATGATGACCTAATTTAGTTTTATACTCGTATGGATCACCCCTTCAAATTCTCGAGACAGACAATACAGAAAATGCTGTGTTATTTAAACTTTATTAATTTTATCTGGCACTACTCCTTTGAGGTGTTTTGGAAGATAATGGCCTGTCACGTTGTATGAAGCTCAGATTTTACAGTCATAACGAGAAGTTTCTAAAGATTTCCTGTTTGTATGTTTTGAGGCAGCAGCAGTTGTTCTGTATTCCGGAGGCTGAAGGCCTCGTTATAATCATGTAACTGTTTTTGAAGTGCATGCTTCAGAGGAAAGGCTTAGACTTGTAGGTAGAGTTTGATATACGGCCGATTCGATCTCTTCTCTCATTTAAATTTCATTTCCCCTCAGGTAGTGCTCCGAGTTGACAGTCACTAGATGCCTCTCTCAAAGGCGGTCAATATACCCAGATTCCCAAAACAAGTTTCGGAGCCTATATTTACCTTTAGGCCTATGTTCAATTATTCACATTAGTGAGTATTTATAGCAGTGTATCATAAACAAATATACAATTAATTAGATAACAAGCATCACCCTGTTAGTTTCTGATGTTTCAGATTTTTACTTTCTCTACACGTAATATGTACATAGTGTATAGAAAGGTATTGCATTCCACCAAAAAGTTCGATACCGAGATTTCACCAAAAATGCATATTTTGGGTCCCCCTAAATCCAAAAAAAAAAAAAAACAGTTTTGGAAAAAGATCCGTGTGTGCGTGTCTGTATGTGTACCTGTGGACAGCATAGCTCAAAAGCGTAAAGACCGTTAAATACCAAACTTGGTATTTAAGTTTGGTATCTTCCAGGGATGCGACACGAAGATTTTGAGAAAAATTCCCTCACCCCAAACTACCCTTTACATGGAACTTTTTTCGAAATTTTTGATTTTCTTAAAAATGGCTCTAACGATTTTGATTAAAATGTCGTGTATTAAAGATATTTATCTGACAAATAAAATGTATATCTTGAATTTTCTGGGAATAGCCTCTGAAGGCTATTTTATTCTAGATGAATTTTACAGAAATTTGTATAACTGCTAAACCGTAAGCGATGGACAAAAATTTACCACACATAAAATATAGATCACGTTAAAACACACAATATACATTATATACGTACATTTTTTTTGTGGAGTTGATCATTTTTTAGATATTCCTTATTTTTGGTTTCAGCTTTAAAACATTCTACTTTTCTCCCACAGGACTTCGTCAACTCCTGTCCATACAAACAAAGGAACTTCAGTCACATAGCAACCGGCTTTTGACTATCACTTGAACCTATGGTACTCCCTTATTTCGCTTCTACTTACAAGGAAGCAAGTAATAAGACTATTTCTGGTAATTTTTTTTCTCGATTAGCATTAAGTGAATAGAACAATAAGATTTTTATCTAATTTATTGCAGAGACGTAGAGAAAGTCATGTGAATGGAACACATAAGATTTTTTCGTTCTCAGCCATTATATGCAATACACATAGTAGCTAGAGAAAGAATTACATCGACACAAAAATATGTGTTCCGTTCATATGACGTTCCTCACATCGCTGTAACAAATCATTGTTAAAAAGCTTATTCTTCTATGTGGTTCACGCTAATCGATAACTATCTATCTAATAACTTAAATGGTGTTATTACTTAATTCCTAATGAAATAATGGTTTACACTATTCTAAAGAAAGAGTTAAATCGTTTAAAGGCAGGTTACTATGTGAATGAAAGCATGTGTTCTAACAAGATCTGCATTTTTTGTGCATAACCTTTTGTCTATCCCTTACGGTTTAACAGTTATGCATAAGACATCCAGAACGAAGAGGTTTTCAGCGGCCATTCCCGAAAAATTCAAGATATACATTTTATTTATGATGTAAGTATCTTTAATACACGCTATTTTAACCAAAAGTGTAGAACCATTTTTGAGAAAATAAACATTTTCGAAGTTTTTCTATGTAAAGTATAGTGAGTGGAGGAATTTTTCTAAAAATCTTCGTGTCACATCACTGGAAGATGTTAAATTTAATTATCAAGTTTGGTTGTTTATAGAATTTTTGTTCTTGAGTTGTCAAGTTTACAGAGTTACACTACGGGCCTTTTTCTAACAATGGTTTTTATCATGGGACTTAAAACGTATATTTCAGGTGAATTCTCGATATAGATTTTTTGGGTGTGGTGAAATAGCTCTCTACCTATGTGTTATGTACTACGTAGAGAAAGTAAAAATATGATACCGAGATTTCACCGGAAATACATGCTTTGACACCTGAATCCAAACAAACACTTTAAGGAAAGCGTTCGTATGTGTATTGCGCCTTGAAAAGCATAACTCAAAAACGAACTAATTAGAATCTTCCAAGGATGCGACTGGAAGAATTTTGAGATATTGCCTCCATCCCAATCTTAACCTTATATGGAACATTTTTCTAATTTTTTCATTCTCTGAAACATGGCTGCAACGCTTTTGATTAAAATACAATGAAATACTATATATTGGCATGGTACATAAAATGTATATCTTGAATTTCTTGGCAGTAGACTCTGAAGTCCTCCTTACTCTGGATTACTTTTCAGTAATTGGTAAACCGTGTAAAAGATAAAATATTACAGCACAAAAAAAATATAGATCTCGTTAAAGAGCGCATTTACATCAGATTATTCATTAAATTTTCCATTTCTATCAAACGGTAGGTTGTCATTCGTTTTACTTTCTCTACTATGTGCATAGTGTATAGAGAAGGTATTGCATTCCACTCAAAAATTCAATGCCGAGATTTCACCGAAAATAAATGTATTAGAGTTCCCTGTGTCCAAAAAATAAAAAAAGCATTTTTGAAAAACTTCCGTCAGTCTGTGAACACGATAAAAACGAAAAATCTGTAAAATACCAAACTTGGTATATAAGTTTAATATCCTCCAAGGTTACGATATAAGGATTTTGAGGAAAATCCCTCCACCCAAACTACCCTTTACATGAAAATTCTTTTGAACATTTTGATTTTCTCAAAAATGCTACTAATGTTTTTGATATTCACATGAGAAATAAAATGTTTTTCTTCAATTTTCTAAGGATAGCCTCTGAAAACCTCTGGATGAATTTTGCTCTGGATTTTGTATAACTGGTAAAAAAATATAACTACACAAAATATGTAGATCTCGTTAAAACAGACAATTTATGTCATATACATTTTTTTCGTGGATTTGACCATTTTTGAGATATTACTTGTTATTGGTTTCAGTTTTAAAATACATCTTTTCAATACGGGAACTTGTCAACTTCTAGCAATGCAAAGAAATGGATTTCATCCATATGGCAACCAACTTTTGCAAGATTTGACTATCGTTTAGCCTAGTGTTTCCCACATTTCCCTATTCTTACAAGAAATTATTTCTGCTAATGTATGGATGGGTTTTCTCCGGGTTCTTCAATTTCTCTTGCTATTCGTTCTACCAACTGCACCAAAATCACATTTTCATTTATTCATTTCACATCTTATTCCTCGCTCTAATGTCTAGCATCAGATTGATCACCCATCCTGGCTGCTCTCTCTGATCCAGAGTCATCTGCTTCTCAACACGCATTTGTCTCGTCCTGGGGGATGTAAGTTATCTGTACTAGGAGGGTAGATAGCGAAAGATGTAGCTTTAAAGAAACAGAAATACAATAATACTTTTATTGCGACCAAATAACCATATATAGAGTAATAGAGTACACATTTGTTAGATCACTGATTTGCATAGTCTGTATTTACTTTTATATTTTTCTAGAAAGTTCTTAAAGATGGCGTTTGCACAACTGTCCACATAACTCGCACTTGCACGATTCTGCTAGTTCATGAAATGCCAAATTGTTACATATCTTATGGTGAAAATCATGTAATATATATAATTTGGTTTAATCCCGTTAAGGTAGTAACACTAATTGGTATCATACACATATGTTCAAAATGAAACAGAACTTTTGAAATCGAGCACCACAACCAGCAGAGGGAGCGCGTTGCGGTTGCTGAGCTTACGTATCCGTAGGTTGACTACCGTTTGTCGAGTTTCACCCTGAAGTAAATGAGCTGCAACCGCTGGAGTGAGCACCTTCAGTATCTGTTGGTCGAATTAGTGCCAACGTGACAGCGAAAGAGCTTCAATAATACGTGTGTATATGTGAGTAAAATTTTGCTACAAACTTGACAAAACTTTCACAGAGACAATGCAATTGCTTAGCCAAATATACAGGAAGGACTGTGTGATCCGCACAGACTGCTACGAGTGGTTTACAGGTTATCAAAAGGGCAAAATGATGGTCGGTGACGATCCCAAGCCTGGCTGACCTTCCACATCAACAGATGATGGCCATGTGGACAGAGTTTGTGCAATCGACGCAATAGATGGTCAAAGGGACTTCTTGTTACAATAAACAAAGAAAAAAAAAACACATGAATGAGTCGCTTAAAGTAAGGTGATGTTTGTTATATTTTTTGACAACAAAGGTTACACCACATCGTCACATGATGAACAAGGAAGACCACCAGGCAATTCTAGTACGCATGATGGGTGCTCTGCACAGGAAGAGATTGAATTTTGAGAAAACCAGAATTAGATGTTGCATCATGACAATGCGCCGGCTCCGTGCCACTCCTTATCCTCAGCTATCTGCCAAAACATCGCATTCCCGTTTTGTTTCATCGCCCTCATTCTGCGGACCTAACCCCAGCAGACTGTTTCCGGTTTCCCAAACTGAAAACATCGCTTTCAAGCCATAGAGGAGACAATGCCATCCCTGAAAATGCGTTCCAGGAGGATTTCCAAATACAGAAGAAACTACGAGAACGGTGTATTGTGTGTAGAGTAGATTGGCAGTGCTTAAAATGTTTATAAGGAAAGCAGATGCTATCTAAAAATGTCGGTTTCTTTTTAACATGCCTCATAAATGTGTACTGATTTTAGATTAACTGTAATGTAATGCCATGATTTAACACGTACGCTCAAGATTTTATCCAGTAGCAATCTTGAATTCATGTTTATAAGTGAATTAAGTAAGGATAAAGACGCATGTACATATACTAACATATTCAAACATATTGTGGACATATTGTGAAAAGCTCTTGATTAAAGAAATCTTTCTCGAGCCTAGACAGGAAATGAAGCCGTGACCCTTGGTACAAAAGTCAGGTGCTCTGTCGATTGAGCCTCGGCCCCAACCATAAACAGCTACCGTTTGTTTTCAAGCATTGTGGTCTTTCATTTAGCCTGGTCTCCTCCCTATCGGGATGCTGTTCCCGTTATAGTTTTCTTTAGACAAGTCTTTGGCATCCGCGTTATTTGGGATGAGTTAACCACAACGAAGAACCGCCTGTGTGGGACACTGGAACTTATAAAACATATTATTGCAAAAAAGTATTTCATGACAGTAAGAAAACTCTATTATATCAAAATTCTTTAGCTTTTATACTCTCAAAAATGTGTAAAAATAATGACAAGGACTCTCATGCTCATTTAATTTATTTAACCCCTTCATATTTTATTTATTTGTTGAAGAATAGCCAAATTTTTGTAGTTTGTTTGAATATATTAAAGTAACCCTTAATTAAAGCACATATCTTGTAATTTACATATACGAGGTGCGTTTAATAAGTCCTTAGAAAATCCAAGAAGTTATACCCGTAGCATCGATAAAAGTTTATATTTAGTAACCGTCGTCTGTTATTAGATGTCAAGGTGATATAATCAACAATGTTGTGGTTATTTAGAAAGACGGAAAAAACGAGTTTCGTGTGGTGTTTAGACACCTCTATTTAAAATGCGTAACACCAAAAAAGATAAAAACCGAACTGGATTAAGTTCATGGCACGTCTGCTATTGAGTTTGCAAAAATTTACAATTGGATAAAAAGAAGACGTCAATAACCAGAACGTGGTTACATTCGGTGCCCAGGGAGGTCGTCCCCTGGATTTTTTCTTATGGGCTTATACGAGTATTAAGACCTTCGACATCAGCAGAACAAGGTTTTGATTGATCGACGAATCAAAGTATGCGAAACAACAGGCATCTCACAAGATGCAGTGTTCTTAGTTTTGCGCCAAAATTTAGGTCTGACAAAGGTCTCGGCAAGATGGGTGCCGTGTTTGCACTCGATGGAGAATAAAACAATCGTGTGATCGATTCGGAAGCTGGTTTGGCACTTTTCCGTCATAATTGTGACGAGTTTCTGTGCCATACACAAGTGTGAACGAAACTATACACTACCACACTCCAGAGACAAAAGTAATTCGAAACAGTGGGTGTTTAAAAGCGAACCTGCTCCAAAGAAGGAAAAGGTGGTGAAATCTGTGATGGCCTCGATTTTTTGGGATGCACGCGGAATCATCTACTTTGATTACTTGCAGAAAGGAAGAGTGATAAATGTAGAGTATTATGCATCGTTATTGCACCAGTTTAATGGAGAAATAAAGCAAAAAATCCCTTATCTGGCAAAGAAAATTATTCTCTTCCAACGAGACAGTGCAAGGGTGCACATCTGCGTAGTTTTGATGGCGAAAATGTATAATTAAGGTTCGAATTACTACAGCATCCACCGTATTCACCAGATTTAGACCCTAGTGACTTTTGTATTTCCAAACTTAAAAAAGTGGTTCGGTGGATTCACGTCTAAGGAATAAGTCATCTCCCGAACTGATGCCTATTTTAGGGCCCTCCGAAATCTTACTTTTTGGATGGCTTAAAGCATTTGGAGAAACGTTGGGAAAAAAGTATCGAGCAAAAACGAGATTATCTTGAAAAATAAAAAATAATTACCCAAAATAATTTGTTTTTGTAAGGACTTATTGAACGCTCTCGTATCATAGCTGTGATTATCACCCAGTGTTTCTTTTCCTCGTTTATTGTTTAATGTTAAGCTGAGATAAACAGGATGTGAGTTAATTGTTTCTTCCACAGGACACGTGTTGGAAAGGTAAAGTCAAATTACTGAAATGTTGGTTAAACTATGAAGTCCGAGACTTAAAGTTCTTACGACTTAGTAAGTCGCCATTGGGGTATGTAGCCTCGACGTAATTTGAGATCTCCGTTGGTTTATCGGGAATTACACGAGTCAGTGGAGAATTTAGTGCCGTTTCGGCATGTTACCATTATGGTTCAATGGTTAGAGCTACTGAACGTAGACTAGGAAATTCATGGTTCAGATCCCAGCTATGACATTGGATTTTTCAGTTTGACTCTATTTTTCCATAAATAGGATGCATTTATTATTTTATTATTCAACATATTAAATTCTTCTTCTATTCAAATATCTAGTATCCACAAATTTTATTACATATTGTATTTATTTCTTCATTTATTTTACCAGTTTTTTTCAGATACTGTCATATCAAGAGCACGTTTTGTCTTTTCGTTGCTAACGATGCCATTTGCTTCATTTGTGTTAAAGGGCTATTACTTCATTAAAAGTATTTCCTTCAGTTTGTAAACACATCACTTAAACCATTTAGAATTATTTTTCCCATAATACTTTTGTTAATAGCGATTACTGAAATTAAGTTCATACGTACTACCTGTCTGAAGAAAGAGTGCAGTTTCAGACGAGCTTTGTTTGGACAGGAGCGATAACACCAGAGCGAGAGGGAGCTTCCTCTGCCAGTTGTCTGCACTCTTTCGTTAGACACATACTATTTTTGAATCCTAAAATGTTTGGATTTTTTGCTTCGTAGACAATAGTGCAGCTTCATGAAATACATTATTTTAGCTAGTGTGCTTTTGCTTGTTTTGGATTTTATAAAATTTGATCCATTCAGCTTAATTTTAAAATTTTCCATTTTATCAATATTTTATTCATAAGAAAATCTATTCAACTTTTTTTTCTTTCCAAATTTATAATCACTCCAACTTCTACATTTGTTCAACCGTAAATGTAATTAAAGTTTCTCTCTGCCAGTTAAACTCTTAAAAGTTAAGTGATATTATTGATTACTTTTTAACAGTGGAGCTTTAACATAAAATGTTTCTTATCTATGTCCAAACGACGAACTTGTTAAAAAATGTGCCTGATTAAATGTTTTCTTCTGGTGTTTTCAGTAACCTATCATATTAGCAGGTATATGCCACCATTATGTGTTGCTATGTTGGAGAGTATATCCACGTTACTTAAGGATTTTCTGAGTCAGTTCAACATGTGAAAAGTAGGAGAAATGGCGTAACAATTGACGATCGTTTCTTTTAACAATCGCGTTTCGTGGCATGTTACGTTCAGAGTGCCAGGGGAGTTAAGTAAGCTCTTGTAACGTTTTTATGGGCGATGTAAGGGAAGGTAAGCCCCTACATTTGTAAGGGGCGGCTCGAGGAAGAAACAATAGAGCCTGGATGGCTTGTAATCCCAGAACGCCGATATGTTCCTCTTTCTCGTATAGGAGAAAAGTGAGAAAACGATGAAAAAGCGTGAAGCGCTTTGGTTTGAAAATGTGCAGAACAGCATAACGATGTTCGCACTATCCGGGTTTTCTCTGTGCCTCTTCTATTGTAATGGTCCATTGAAATTCTTCAGCGCGTTTTAATATTAATTTATGTTATCTATATTGTATTTATATGATAATTAAACCTTCTAGTTATGGAAGCATGGTATCAACATAACACAGAATGGATGTAAATTAAGCAATTATCGAAATATGTTTACGCTTCATTTACAGAACAATTAATTTGGGGGAGTATCATTAAACTAGTGAGATTTAGTTTTCCTTCCTATTATTACTTTATGCGTAATGGTTGTGCCGTTAACTTTTATATTCATATGACCTTACCTTCTATATTAATAAGTTATTGTAGAAACAACGTAAGTCACGTTTTACTTTCTCTACTTAGTACATAATAAAAATGCAGGGAAGGTATTGCATTCTACCCAAAAATTCGGTAGTTATATTTCACCGGAAGTATCTGTTTTAGAGTCTATGTAAACAAAAAAAGTATTTTTAGAAAAAGATCTGTCTGGTGTGTGTGACAATGTGAATGCGATAACCCAAAAACGAAAAGTCGATAAGTACCAAATTTTGTATTTTTTAGTATTTCCCAAGGATACGATCAAAAATGTTCAAGAAAATCCCACCACCCCAAAATACCCCTTACATGGAAGAAATTTTGAAAATTTTGATTTTCTCAAAATTCGTCCTAACGGTTTTGATTAAAATACCCTGTATTAAAGATATTTACACAGCAAATAAAATGTATATCTTGAATTTTCTGGGAATCGGCATTGAACTTTTCATTTTGAAGACTTTTCCATAACTGGTAAACCGTAAGAGATATAGAATATTATTCTAGACTTCGTCTTTTTAACCCAGCTAAACATTTGCAGATACGTAGTTTTTACACATTTCATTCCATAAACTAAAAAAGAATACAGGCACTTGAAGTAATATTCAAATATTTAAAAAGCGCTTCTGGTTAGGTCACTGTTTTCTTGAATACGAGAGGTAAAAACAATTATCAAGGCGCAATCGAATCAGGTGAAATGTTTGAAATTTCACACCAATAAGAAAGAACCTCTTAGAAATTAAGGCTAAAGGTCAGTCAAATCTGGTATGTCTAACACCCCAATGAGAAAGGAATAAAATTAGAGAACCATAGGAGGCCATAGGTCTCCAAGCTTGACGACCTATCCAGTTGCTGGAGCCTCCAGAGCGAGCGATCAAGCAACTGATCGAACCGGCAGACTCTAGTAACTTTTACAGGCTGGAATGTATACATTATTTGATACTTTGTTTGACTTACATTATTTATTGTATATCATTGTTTAAGAATATACTTTCAGCTAATTTTCTAGATTGTCCACGGGGTATTTTTTCCACTTCACCTGTAAGATGAAAAGGAAACGGTACGAAAGGAAAGATAATGGAAAGGAAATCATGGTAGATAAGAGATTAGAATAGCTTTCGCATATCGATCCAGAGGAATCAGATACAGATAGTTGCCGCGGATCGAACCCGGACCTTCTAAATGCGAATCGCACATGTTATCGCGGCGCCACCTCGTTCGCTCTCGAAAATTGCAAACTGGGGTATAGTAACTACAAAAAGTTTTAAATAATTCATAAGCTAATATAATGCAAATAAATAACTAAAATATATAAAATAAAGTATATCATCAAGTTATTTATAAAACAATTTAAATACGAAGAGAAATCGTTCGCGTAGAAGGGTGAAATATACAAAAGAAAGGCGTTGAGCTAAACAAAAGATAGAACACCAACTTTGGGGATGAGAATCTAATTAAAAAAAAAAAAATCTGATGTATTCCATTCACATGACTTTCTCTGCTTCTGTGTAACAAATTATTGTTAATTCTTATTCTTGTATTTACTTCATGTTAATTGAGAAAACATTAGCAGAAATAATTCTTATTACTTGCTTGCTTGTAAGTAGAAGCGAAATATGGGAGTATCATAGGTTAAAGTGAAGTCAAAAGCTGGTTACTAGGTGACCGAAGTTCTTTTGTTTGTATGGACACAAGTTGACCAATTCCTGTATGCGAAAAGTACAAGTTTTTCAAAGGTGAAACCAAAAACAATGAATATCTCAAAGACGATCAACTCCTCGAAAATATGTATAAAACATAAATTGTGTATTCTATGGTGCTCTACGTTTTTTGTGTGGTAACATTTTGTGAATTTATTACGGTTTAGCAGTTATGCAAAAATTTCATAAAATTCATCCAGTATAAAGTAGTTTTCAGAGGCAATTCCAAGAAAATTCAATATATACATATTATTTGTCAGGTAGATATCTTTAATATACGATAGTTTAATCAAAATCGTTAGAAAATGTTCGAAAAGAAATTCCACGTAAAGGGTAGTTGGGGGTGGGTAGATTTTCTTGAAAATCTTCGTGTCGCATCCTTTGAAGATACCAAACTTAAATACCAACTTTAGTTCTTAACGGTCTTTTCTTTTTTGAGCTATGCTGTCCACACACGGTCCTTTTTCCAAAAATGCTTTTTTTGGATTAAGGGGGACCCAAACCATGTATTTCCGGTGAAATCTTGGTATCAAATTTTTGGGTGCAATGCAATACCTTCTCTATACACTATGTACATAGTAGTGTAGAGAAAGTAATATGAAAGTTACTCTTGAGTCAACAGCCTAAGGGAGATACAAAAATAGCGCTGATTGATTCATCAAAGGAGACGCTACAAAACGCGCCAAGATAAGCCAATCAGAGCATAGTTTAAATGCTACGACAGAATAGATGAGTTTGATGTATATTCTATGGAAGTGCAAGACAAGCCAGTTCTTATTCAAGTTCTTATTGGACCTCTAATGCTACAAGTCGCGCACCAGTTCTTCATGAATGACATTTTAAAGAGATTAGGTGCGAGTCACTTACTGTGCATTCTCGAAACTTAATCATAAGAAAACGGGGTTGTTTGTTATTGTAACATAAACTATTTGCTGACTTGTTTATCAAGGGTGGGCTAGCTCAATATATTTTCATTCAATTCGTCTAGAAGGAACGAGCAGCCTGTCCATGTTAATTTTTACTTTCTCTAACGTACTATGTACATAGTGTATAGAGAAGGATACCAAAATTTCGCCAGAAATATATGTTTTGAGACCCCCTGAATAAAAAAAAGTATTTTTATAAAAATGTCCGTGTGTGTGTGTGTGTGTCTGATTATCTGTGCATATGTGTGTGTGTGTGCGCCTGTGGTCAGCATACCTGAAAAGCGAAAAGACCATTTAAAACCAAACTTGGCATTTAAGTTTGGTGTCTTCCAAGGATGCGACACGAAGATTTTCAAGAAAATGCCCCCAACCCAAACTACCATTTACATAGAAAAAAAATTCGAAAATTTTGATTTTCTTAAAAATCGTTCTAATGATTTTGATTAAAACCTCTTATATCTAAGATATTTACCAAATTAAATGTATATCTTGAATTTTCTGGGAATAGCCTCAAAAGACCTCTTTATTCTAGATGATTTTTATTTAATTTTGCATAACTGGTAAAGCGTAAGAAATAGACTAAAACTTACTACACAAATAATGTAGATCACGATAAAACACACAATTTATATTATATACATTGTTTTCATGGAGTTGATCGGTTTTGAGATATTCCTTGTTATTGGTTTCCGCTTTAAAAAAAATTATACTTTTCTCATACAGGAATTTGCAACTTCTGTGCATAAAAATAAAGGATTTTCAATCACATAGCAACCAGTTTTGACCATCACTTTTACCTATGGTACCCCCTTATTTCGCTTCTATTTACAAGGAAGCAAGTAATAAGATTATTTATGCTAATTTTTTTTCTCGATAAGCATGAAGTAAATAGAAGCATAAGCATTTTAACAATAATTTGTTGCAGAGATGTAGGAAAAGTCATATGAATGGAATACATCAGATATTTTTTTCAGTTGTTCTCCACATTACGTCATGACATTATTTACGTAAGAAATGTGATACGATACGCGAAACCTTAAGCTTCACTTGTAAGGAAACCTGTAGATAGTACTGTTTCAACTATGATCTCTTTATACTAAAGTGTATACTAATTGTGAGTACTTTTTGGCAAAATTTGAATAAATATCCAAACTAAAATTTACAAATGTGATATCTCCGAAGTAGTTCCTTTCACCGATCACACCCTGTTTAAGCGATACTTGCTCGGCCTAAGAAACCAGCTAGCTGAGGCAAACATAAACAATACATTTAGATAATAAAACGATATAAAAATAAATAGAGATAAGAGGAGTGGAAGCTCCACACCGTAAAATGCCACAAAAACTGTATTTGTTATAAACTGGTTCTGCATATCCAGAGGCAAGATTTTGTGTTGACAATTATTTTAAAAATGTTCATTTATAATTTAAATTGGTGTTATTTTTTGTTGAATATTTTACATAAGTTCATATTAATTTTGTGTTAATTTTTCGCAGAATTAATGAGAAATGACATAAATTGAAATGAAAATTGTTAAAAACTGTTACTTTAAAATAAAAACCTTATATATACGAGGGTGGATCCAAAAGTAATGCACAAGAAACTTTTACAAAAAAAAAAAATTAATAGTTAAAGGGATAAAATGGATGGACCTCGTGTGTGTATACGATAGGTATCCCAGTCCCAGTTCCCTATACAACCATGGTTACCAAAATACCTGAAAGGATACTGAAAATTATTCCTTGTGTTGCTTGATTATAATTTATCTATGGTGCTAACGACACCGCTCACAGGTCAAGCACTTTTATTTGCTTCCTATTTTCTGCCAGCCTTCTTCAGAGCAGAGAGAACACAGTTGCAAATGTCTAATTTAAAGGACCCCTACTTGAAGTTTCATACAAATGATCTAAAGTTTTTATTTTTATATCTTTCCCTATACATACTATGTACATAGTGTGTATACGAAGGTATTGCACTCCACCCAAAAATGCGATACCGAGATTTCACCGGAAATATATGTTTTATAGTCCCCTGTATCCAAAAAAAGCATTTTTAGAAAAAGGTCCGTGTGTATCCATGTGTCTGTGAATACGATAGCTCAAAAACGAAAAGTCGGTAAAATATCAAAGTTGGTATTTAAGTTACGTGTCTTCCAGGGATGCGACACGAAGATTTTGAGAATTATCCCTCACCCCCAACAACCTTTTTACATGGAACCTTTTTCAAAACTTTGATTTTCTCAAAAATGGCTCTAACGATTTTGATTAAAATTTCGTATATTAAAGATATTTACCTGACAAATAAAATGTATATCTTGAATTTTCTGGGGTTAGCTCTGAAGACTACTTTATTCTGGGTGAATTTTACGGAATTTTGCTTAACTGCTAAACCGTAAGAAATGGACAAAAACTTGTCACCCATAAAATGTAGAGTACTTTAAAACACACAATTTATGTTATATACATTTTTTCGTGGAATTGATGGTTGTTGAGATATTCCTTGTTTTTATTTCACCTTTAAAAACATACTTTCCTCATACAGGAATTTATCAACTCGTGTCCATACAAACAAAAGAACTTCAGTCACATATCAGCCAGCTTTTGACTATCACTTTAACCTATGGTACTACCTTATTTCGCTTCTATTTACAAGGAAGCAAGTAATAAGACTAGTTCTGTTAATTTTTCCTGGATTAGCATGAAGTAAATAAAAGAATAAGTATTTTAATAATAATTTATTGCACAGATGTAGAAAAGTTATGTGAATGGAACACATCAGACTTTTATATTATCAGTTTCATTTGTCACAATGATTTGAGGCAAGGTCATACGGCAGCAAACTTTTAAATGTCTTGTATAATACTTAAAAAAATTGTGATCCAAGCAAGCTTACTCTACTTCCAAAGTGACCACTATATATTTTATATTTCGTTCTCAGCGAGTTAATTCCGGATAAAAAAGATTTTCTTTATATTTAAATTCTAATACTGCATCTATTACCAACCTACAATTTTCAGAAACATTACTGTTTCTATCATGGTACTTTATTATAGTATCTTTCAAGTATCGTAGCTTTTCCCTTTTTTGCTTAAATTCTAAAAATTGTATTATAATTTCTAACTGCGTGGTATGAAGACTCAAATGCAATGTTTTTTCTTTTTTGTAACTTTGAATAAATGCGCATATTTCTATTTTTTTTTTTTTTTTGGTAGTGTTTAACGCCCGCTTTAACTACTAATGGCACCGCAGGCGGTGCATATTTCTATGCAAAACAGAAAGTACATATTTCTCATTTACTGCTATGAATATATTTTTATGGAAAATAGAAAAAGAATCTCAAATTTGCTAAAAACAAGCCTATATACCATTAAAATTAATCAAATCCAGATAAAATATATTGTTTATTTAATTCTGCAGCTTCTTCATTTATCGTAAAAACAAAAACTATTATCTTCACGGTTACAAAATTAATTTAAATGTAGGAGGGCTCTATAGGATATGTAATTTAATTGCCATACAAATATATTAGATATGTAGTATTTTAATAAAAATTGTTATCCATGTTCGACAAGATAAAACTAATATCGTACCATTTTCAGGAGTTTGAGGACGAACATTTTCTTGAAATCTTCGTATCATTTCGTTGGAAACTGTTGGAATTAAATAAGACTCCGATATTTCGTTTTGAAGTTGAACACATACACGAACCTATTTCCAAAAATGTTTCATTTTAAATCATAAAACCTCAAAACGTGTAATCCGTTGAAATCTCCATATCGAGTTGGTGAGTAGAACCTAATTTTACTTATAGGTAAGCAATATAGATGGCGATAAATGGTTTTTTTTAACCATATTTTCAGACAGAACAAATAGACATAAGAAGGCAAACTTCACGTTCTTATACCATTACTTCCCAACGATTTGCTCATATTCAAATAATGAATGAATTGGAAACATTTTCTGACAAACGCGAGCGTGTTGTTTATATACTCACTGGACTTCCGATCTGAAAACTGTAAGCGCGCATATTAAACTAAAATGAACGAAGAGGTACCCTCAAATAGAGCGACTACACGGCCCTGGGCTATTTGCGAGATATCATACAGAGTGCTTGATTTTATATTTCAATCTAGAAATACGCTGCCATGAGCCTCAGGGCTGCAATGTTTTTATGCACGCCATGCAAAATGAACTAATTTCTCTCCCAGTGCTCTATTTTCATTCTGACTCAACTTTTCTATACATCAACTATGCCCTATACTCATGATGCAGTTCACGAACCCCTCTGTGCACATAGTGGAACTTTTATAATTAAGAATACTAATAAACCGTGTTCCAATGACGGACCCAGTAGTCGTGGTCGTTGACGCGGTTGGCGTTGACGCTGTCCCGCGAAAGGGCAAATCCCGCTATGAGCATGGATGTTTAGTGTTGAGTGTTTCTGTTCTATTATAAGTTAATTTCACTCCCCTAATGCCAATCAGGTTAAATACGAAAGCCAAATATATGTGTAAAAACAATTGGTATAACATCAAGTTGTTTTACTGTAGAACCGCTCAACGTACACTCAGTTTTTTTCCTTACCAACAGCATACTAGTGTTTGTGACACACCAGCACTCCCCCTCCTTGACTAGTGTCGGGAGTTGACGTTCTGAAGACGGTTGTTCGCAAAAGTTACCTTTGGACGCGTCTGTTTTAGCCACTAGAGTTCCAAGGTGCTTTATCTCCCCTATAACATGCTCGAACTGTAATTTATTAACTTTTATATTACATTTTAATTTTAATTAAAATTTAGAGAATATTATTAAATTATTTAAGTATAATTGTATAAGTGAATTAA
Organism: Hymenopus coronatus; assembly: GCA_030762935.1. Lineage (NCBI taxonomy): Eukaryota > Metazoa > Arthropoda > Insecta > Mantodea > Hymenopodidae > Hymenopus > Hymenopus coronatus. The sequence goes on from CM060894.1 coordinate 78,094,506, forward strand.
ACCGGTATACAAATATGAAGAATTGGGCAGATATTTCAATCAACAAAGGCAACATTAAAAGCTAGTTGTCCAAGTTCTCGTTAAGCCATTTCTGTGTTTAATTTTGGTGCAAAAATATAATATAATAAATGGTAGAAATAAATGCAGAGTTAAGAACGTTTGCCATTTGATGGGAGCAATAAATTTAACCTTCGTCTCCATTTGGCTAATGAAATCTGATATAAAAGTAGCTGTTGTCAAATTTAGCACGACATACAAATAATTTTACTCCTGATAAGTTTCTCTAGAAGTGCGAATTCTATTATTATTGTTTAGTTTTTTATTAATTACCAATTCTAGAGAATACGTTTAATAGATGCAGCATCCGAATCACTCCATTTTACGTCAATGTCATCCTCCATTGCTTCCTTCTTATGTCCTTGAATATTTTTCAGGACAGTCACATACAGAACTGATGTCGTCGGTGAAGTCAAAACTTGTTTGTTAGAAGGTGGGAACTTTATGGAGCGAGAAACACCACCACTATTTATGTATGTCAGTAAAAGTAATAGAAATATTGCACACATGCGAATTGGAAGTGAGCTTGTCATGTCATTCCAAATGTGTTTGAAATAAATACGAATTTATTTTTTTACAGGCAACCAGACATTTTATATTATTCATCAAAATATCAATATAATATATATTACTGATGTTTCGCGTTTTCTCATTTCCAAAATAACCGTCCCGATATTTGATGCTGTGCATTTGTATTCGAGAAGAATAAGTTTCGCTCTGCAGATAATCTATTAACATCGTTTACTATGGCCCGTATAGATCAGGCTGTTCCAACTCGACCCGATCATGTGAGAGTACTTGCGCGTACTCAACGAAAACCTCGGAGTTTGGACAGAGGGGAAGGTGAGACTAAATACGTCTCGACAAAGGCCATAGTGCAATGCTTGCGCTTGTTGTCCAAAACTTGATTCAACCATGAAGATAGATTGCCCTAAATGCTAATGTGTATTGCAATATTCGGCAAACCCCTATGTCTTATAGAAGCCCGTTGTTCTTTTGGCGCTCACGCAAACTGCAAGAGCCAGATATATGTGAAACTACTTGCCTACCGCTACAGCCACGCATTCATGTGTGTAGGAGTTTTAAGGATATTTATTAAGACACTGTTTGACATTGATACAAAATTAGCAGTATGTTATATAAGAGTCTAAAAATAAATGTATTCAGTCCGTGGATTACACATAGCGTAGTTGCAGCCGAATATTTTCTAAATCCAGACTAAAATAGTCAAGAACAGAATTTTCAGAAAAGATACCCGTTTGTGTGTGTTTGGGGGGGGGGGAGATAGCTACATACAAACAGTTGGTTAAATACCATATTTACACTTACTTCAGCATCTCTTAAGGATACGATACGAAGATTTACAAGAAAGCCTCTGAATGCCTATGACGTTTTTTAATTACTATCCGTAAGATATAGAATTGGAAGTGAGTAGTTTTGAAATACTGAACACTTTAATACTTAAACTTTTGCCATGAAAAGAAACGAATTTCACTATTGCTTTAGCCTAGTGCACACTCTTATTTCCCTTCTAACTACAAGTAATAATGCCATTTCTGTCAATGTTTATCTCCATTAGCATGAATACGTTAACATAATTTGTTATAGAGATGTAGAAATGTAAATGAAACACGTCAGAATTTTAAATATTGACTATCACTTTAGGTTACTATATTCTGATATCCAAAAATAAATCGGTAAATATTTAATGGAAGTTTACATTTATTAACAAAAGGTAGATAGAAGAATAAGCTTTTGTAAAAATGGCTTGCAGTGAGAAGACAATGTGAATTAAATCAGATTTTATTAAGAAAATATTTGAACAGATATTCCTCTGATATATACATCTTGTTTGTGCAAATAAACTACGAGTAGAGTGTCTTAATGGTGACTTTATTATATTGTAGTTTAATAAAAGATGATAATCATTGGTACATCTGTTGTAGCATTTCAAAAAACTAATATTGTTTTTTCTCTGCAACTCTTGTTAATATCATCGGAGAGGGAGTTGTCAAGATGTAACCATAGCCTCTAATGAAAATGAGCATATTTATCACTTGAGTTCTGAAGACGACATATTTTTCCCATCCCCGATCTCTCGATAACCCCTGAGATATGAAAGGTTGACTCATTGCTAAAACTGCTGCAATAATATATTGCCATTATCGATTTTTGACTGCTTCATAACTTTAAAAGAGTCCTTATTCATTTCCTTTTCATACTTGCATCATACAGAGACTTGTTAAATTCTCATAGGTAATTTTCCCTCCGGATGTTACACATTATTTGTATTTGAAGTAATACGCAGTAGAGGTTTATACAGCGTATATCTTTAATGCGAAGAATTTTAATTGTTGGAAAACACTGACAGCCATATCGATTATCTGAACAAATCTCGGAGGAGATGTTTTGTAGCTCTTCGTTGGAAGGCAGGGAAACATTTGCAGTAATGAAGGTTTATCTGCAAATGTCACTTCCAACATTATTTCCTGCGGTAACTGATATGCTATCTGAGGTCTTGTTAATCTACAAGTTGCCAGAGTAATTTGAGACCTCAAATCAAGTTCATCTTCTCGTCATAACGGGTTCTGGAGTTTATAGGACTTCTATCTTGAACGTCGTAACTCGAGACTACCTTAAGGAAGACCTGCTTCATAAATCCAATTAATTTGTTTACCGCAGGAAACTGACCGTGAAGCTTCTCGACTAGATAAGGTTACTGGACCAAAGTTAAATTTTGAGGTAGGCTGTACTTCCCATTATGAGCGTCGAACAAAATAAGGAATATTTATGTAGTCATATGCTGCTTCATTTCTCCACCGCTTAGGGACCTGAAATAAAGCATTCAAACATATTGAGAAATCTCTGGGAATGCACTTTTTGAGGTCCGCTGAACCTTAAAGCCTCGTGCTTAAAGGAGGTAGTGTAAATCGGTCTTCGAAAATTTGAGTACTTAACCGGGGAGCTGTAACTGATGATGTTAGCTTATGCTGATGCAAGTTTTACTTTCTCTAACACTATGTACAATATATGAATATGATATTTTATCGCACCCAAGATTTTATACAAAGAACTCACAGAAATGCATGTTTTAAGGACTCTTGAACCTTACAAAATTCTTTTAAGAAAAAAATCCATGTGTGTATCTGAATGAATGAATGAGTGTATTTGTTGACATAACAATATTATACATAGAATTTCAACAATCGCACGGGTCCACAGACGGTACGTGCTTTTGTAATACACACTAAAAGCAATATTAAAACAACAAAGAATTAAAAGTATACACGAAAATAAAAGACAAAGTAATATACAATCATAGGCAATATTAAAACAAAAACAAAGAAATAAAAGAGTAAACCCGAAAATAAAGATACACAGATATTCAAATATAGCAATTTAAATTTACAGCACAGAGTACACCTTCATAAATGCACCTTCTTATACTAGATAATTACACTTAACAGAAATATATAATTTAATATATACACAAGATATAAAACCATAACACAACAGTGACCTAAGTATAACATATATATATGTTTAGTTGTTTTTATCCATCTCTCCCCGCCCTTCTCTATTGGCAGCCTCCTCAGATCTCAGCTGTCTTGCTTTAAGTATAAATTTACCTAGCCCGTCCACGTCTTCCGTGCCTGCCAGTAGCGTCCAACATGCTTCTAGTTCTACATTCGCGGTGGTAAGGAATCGCGGTAAATATTTTTCCCGCCATTCCTCCGTACCCCTACATCTTGCCAAGATGTCGGTCCACGACTCTTCCTTCTCGCAAATGGGACATATCCTCATACCATTCTCGTCAGCAATTTTTGTGCTCATCCATGCGCCTAGTCTAATCCACGCCGCCCCCTCTCTAATGCCTTTGGTACCTGTTTTGATGTATTGCTCCATACCCCATTCCGACTGTACTTGTATTAAAACCTTCTCTGTGCATTGCGCCATTATTTGCTGTCTGTCAACATCACAGAGGCGGTTCTTAATTTTTCTCCAAGTGTACGTGTCTGTGGACGGCGTAAATAAAAAACTAAGACAGGTTAAACATCAATCTTTATATTCAAGTTCAGTAATTTCCAAGAAATATGTTCAGGAAAATTTCCCACCTCAAACTACCCTTTGCATGGAACATTTATAGAAATTGATTTTTTAAAAAATGGTTCTAACGATTTTGAGTAGAATGCCGTATATTAAAACTATTTACATGGCAAATAAAGTGTATATTCTGAATTTCTTGGGAATAGCCCATGAAGTGTTCATTCTGGATGAACCTTGCATAACTGTTAAACTGTAACAGATAGACAAAACTTACTACATATTTTATGTCATATACAGTTTATTTGTAGAGCTACCTATTTCCTGTTATTGGTTTGAAGTTTAAAGTACCTACTTAAACTTTCCCAAACGGGAAGTTCTCACCCGTTTCTATCTCTTTTGTTTTGGTCCTGGCCGTGGAAAGAAAAACGAATTTCGATGACAATTGCATAGCATCTGCTTTTAAAAAGATTTGACTATCACTTTAGCATGGTGAACTCCCTTATTTGCATTCTACTTATAAGGAACTAAATAATAAGAGATTTCTGGTACTAAATATATTGACTATCACGATTTAGATAAAGTTAGCCTTCCAGGATTTTGAAACTTGAGGTGGTCGTTGTAGTCTTTCTATAATCTGGTAGAAAGACTATATCATATACTACACACTCTTGTTCGTTCCTGAAATAAAAATCTGATCTGTCACATTTACAGGAATTTTTCTACCCACCCCTTTACAATCCAATCTTGCAACAGCTTATTCTTCTATCTGCTTCATGTTAACCGAGATAAAGAATTGAAGAAATACTTTTACTATATCTTTCGATACAGATACTTGGGGTACGCAATGGGCTAAGGATAAAAGACATAAGATCTGTTACATTCATGTGACTTTCTCTACCTGTTTTTCAACAAACTATTCATACACAAACATGTTTTTCTATTTCCTTCGTGTTAATCGAGGCAAGAACATTAGCAGAAAACGGTTTTATTGTTTCCATATGGATACAAGCAGAAGAAGGGAATACTCTAAGCTAAAGATATAGACAAACCTTTTAAGAACTGTCCACTATGTGGTGCTCTTTGTCTGACCAGAATGAGAGAGAGAGAAAAAAAAAACAATGACGAAATCTTAATTGAGAGAAACATAAGTTTCGGAAGATGACTCAAATGGGAAATCATTTTCGCCTTTCTTTTGATTTGTTAATATTTATTTTGATTGTCATGAAGTAGATAAAAGAATAAGTTTTATTTTAAAATAGTCTGATACGAATAAGTAGAGCGAGTTATGTGAATGTAGCACATAAGACATTTTTCTGGTGTGATATATCAATGTGTATGATATGCAATTTGTTAACAAAGGCCAAGAGTGGAGAAACGGAAATCTCATCGGGGAAGGCAGTATGCTATCTAAATGTTGTTACCAAGTCACTTCTGATTGTACGATTTTTTGAACCCGCCCTTTCAGCGGATACTACTACATTGAATGTTATTTGTGAGATTGCAGTTTCCTTAGTATTGCCTATGTAAGTGGTGTTTTTGTACAAATTTCTTGTAGTGCACTACAAAATGTCATTTCCATACCTACATTCACTAATTATTTGTTTCTATAAGTATTTTTTACTTTCCCTATACGTACTATGTATATAGTGTATAGAGAAGGTATTGTATTGCACCCAAAAATTTGATACCGAAATTTCACCGGAAATACATGCTTTGAGAATGCATCCTGAATCCGTGTGTGTGTGTGTGAGTGTGTGTGTGTGTGTGTCTGTCTGTCTGTGCGTCTGTGGGCAGCATAGCTCAAAAACGAAAAGACCATTAAGCACCAAACTTGGTATTTAAGTTTGGTATCTTCCAAGGATGGGATACGAAGATTTTTAAGAAAATCCCCCCACCTCCAGCTAACGTTTACATGGAACATTTTTTGGAAAATTTTGATTTTCTGAAAAACCACTCTAACGATTTTGATTAAAACACCGCGTATTAAAGATATTTGCATTGCAAATAAATTGTATATCTTCTATTTTCTGGGAATCGCTTCTAAAGACCTTTTTCTTCTGGATGAGTTTTACTGAATTTTGTATAGCTGGTAGATCGAAAAAAATAGACAAAAGCTTACTACACAAAATATGTAGATCTAGTTAAAATACACAGTTTACGTCATATATGAGTTTTTTTTGCGCGAGTTGACCATTTCTGAAATATTCACTGTTATTTGTTTCAAATTTAAAATACTCTCGAAATCTGTAAACTCCTTGCCATGCATAGTAACGGGTTTCAACCACTTTGCAAACAGCTTTTAAAATACTTTATTATCGTTTTAGCATAGGGTACTGCCTTATTTCCCTTCTAGTTACAGGCTGTTATTGAACAAATTATTATCTAATATTTATAAAAATAGTTTTTATTTTTACATTGAGAATGTAATGTTTTGTTTTAGCTATATAAATAATAAAGATGTAAATGGGTTTTAACGTAGCAAATAATGAGCCGATATCTGCTGATTATTTAGCATAAGGTAGATAGCAGTATAAGCTTTTTAACAATAATTTGTTACACAGATGTAGAGAAAGTGATGTGAATGTAACACATCAGATTTTTTATTTTCTCTACATGTATAGAAAAATATTGTATTGCTCCAAAACATTCAATACCAAGATTTCAACGATAATACATATTTTGGGACACACTGAACCCAAAAAAGCACTTATAATAAAAGGTCTGTATGTGTGTATATGTATCTGTGGGCAGCATAGCTCAGAAATGAAAATTCCGTTAAATACCAAACTTGATATTTAAGTTCAGTTTCTTCCGAGGATACGACACGAAGATTTTCAAGAAAATCCCCTCAAATCCAAATAGTCTTTAAATGGAAAACATTTAAAAGATATTGATTTTCTCAAAAATGTCTATCGATTTTGATTAAAATCTCTTGCATATATTTAAGATATTTAACATAACTCCATGGCACGACAGCTCACGGGGAACCTTGGCCTACCGCCCGGCCGCTGCGTCCCCCATCTCGGTCCACTACAGACGTCATGGATGTGGTGCAGTATTGGAGGGTGAGACGTGGTCAGCGCCTCGAGCCCCTCCCGGCCGGTTAATGCGGTCCTCACGACCTGGAGCCGCTACTTCTCCATCAAGTAGCTCCTCAATTGGCTCCCAAGGGACCTCACGAGGCTGAGTGCACCCCGGTCCAGGTCTCCCAGCGGGGGAAAAATCCCCACGCCGGTACTGGGGATCGAACCCAGGTCTCCCGCTTGGTAGGCAGCTGCGCTACCACCGTGCTAAGGAGACGACCATTTAAGATATTTACATACATAAAATGTATATTTTGAATTTTCTGGGAAGCTCTTGAAGACCTTTTATTCTGGATGAAGTAGTAAACATTTAAAGATACACAAATACTCACTACACAAAAAATGTGGAGCTCCTTAAAGCACAACATTATGTCATATACATTTTTTTTTTCTTGACTTGACTGTTATCGAGATATTTCTTGTTATTGGTTTCAGTTTTAAAATACTTAAAACTTTTCTAATATAGAAACATATCAACTCCTGACCATCCAAAGAAACTGATTTCAATACCATAGAATCACATTTTAAAACATGTGAATGACGGTTTATGTGACTGTGTTCCCTTATTTCTCTTCTAGTTATAAAGAACTAATAACACTGTTTCTGCTAATGTTTATCTCGTATTGCATAAAGTTGATAGAAGAATAAGCTTATTACCGATAATTTGTTACAGAGATGTAGAGAAAGTCGTATGAATGGAATACATCATAATTTTTTAACACATTTTGTGTACACATAAAGCAATATACATGTTATATACTTTTCTATTAAATTACTTTTATTTTATAATGTACATATCTGCTGTACCATGGGTGCTGGGTTCAATTCCCGGCCTTGGGGTTGGAATTTCTCTCCAGGCAAGATTATTTCTTATACTCCCCAGAATTTAAAATAATCAATGAGAATGTGAATGCTTGTATGTGTGATCTAATAAGTAAATTCCAGGGAAAAACAAACACAATGACAATAGTATAAGGGTTAACCTCATTCCAATAGATAGTAGACGTTCCAAAGGTAAATGCCGCCGATATGACCATGTAAAATATAGGGTATAGATAATAATAATAATAATAATAATAATAATAATATAATAATCAATAATAATAGTAGTAGTTACCATTAATACCCTGAGAAAGTAACATATTTCATTTGTCTGAATTTAATAAGACTGAAACACAGTGTACTCAAGACATGAGGTTTCTTTCAAAGTATTTTGATAACACTTTGTATATCACCATTTTCTTTACTCTGTTAAGTGGTCAAATGCTGTAACGTTGTCGATAAATACAATACATAACCAGATGGCCTATCTACACGCATTTGACTTTAGCAGATGTGCCTGCTTGAATTAAAAAAGTTGTAGGATTTAAGTTAAAAGCCATGGAGCAGGCGAGGGAGACATTTCTTTCCCGATCTTGCTCATCAGCAGGGACGGTAAACGAGCCGCTCATTGCCACGGAGAAAACAAATGTCGTTCTCGCCAGTTTGACGCTGGTGGCTTTTAACCTGAAACAGGCCGTTGAGTTCTGCAAATCTTTTAATACCTGAAGATATAACTGCACGCAACAATACGGGCCACTGAGCCACCTGGTTATTCGGAGTATTTCTGTATTACATGAAATAATTGTCCATTAAATTTTTCAGTGAAATAATACAAAACTGTCTTGAAAACTAGTATTTATTGTGTAAACCTCACAGATAGACCCAAATGATGTCAGTTGAAAAAAACTCTTCTATTGGTGACTTAAATAGAGAAACCGATGGATTTTACCATTATCTCTGCACATAAATACGATACTGGTATCTATCATAATCGTACTTCCCTTTGCAGTAGCCGAAGTTCTAAACGTTATGCAATTAAGCAACGCTTAACTATAAACTGTCCATTAGTGGTGTAAAATGTATCTAAATTCAGCAAATCTTTCGCTAATTGTATACCAGGTCATTATTTTGAGATTTTTATAACATGTAATCTATTCTGGCGAGCTACATTTCCACCAGAAATAAAGGATGTTTTCAAATAGAGCATTTTCCTGCATGAGTTGTATGGGGGGGGGCTCTTGAAAAAGAACGTCAAGAGCTCTAATGACCAGACAAATCCGCTGTTTGACCTTAGAGAGCAAATGAAAGGGCTGCCCATTGACAAACCTTTTAACATCCTCGCCAATTGACACGGACATGGCGGCTGAAGAGGGCTTTATCTCCCAACAACGTTTGCCACTCAGTGTTCTATTTCCCCCGCACTAATTCAACATTTTGAGTCGCAAATGCCATGTACAGGTTATAATTTCGATTAGTCCCATTGGGAAGAGATTACAGGGTCCCTAATGGCAAGTTAACCAACCTCTCCAAGTTAATGGCAGCAATTGTTTTCGTGGCAAGTGCGATAAAACACAATTCATGTTAAAATTCTACGGAACGCTTCGCGTTTTGTGGTCCAACCTCAAGCGCTTCATCATTAATGAAGGCTTTTACGTGTTCAGCGATTCGTTTTTTGAACTATTAGTCATGTTTTGCTGAGAGCTGTCTTTCATCGTGTAAAATATGCATTCTCTGGATATTAAATTGTAACATATACTAACAGGATAATGTTGCAGGGATGACCCTGGATAGTACAGTTTTCCCAGGGTTCAAAGCAGCTGTATTCCATGAGTCAGTATATCATCATAATTTATAATGATGATAACAGAAATTCTCCTTCATATTACTGTTATACAAACCACTTCTGTGAGGTAACAGAGTTGACAATACAACGCGACAATTCTGTGCCTAAATCAGAACCGTATAAGATGATTGAAATATAACAACAGCAATAATACTAATAATAATCATGCTAATAATAATAGCGAGGATGTTTAAAGTGGATTATATTTATTTTCTCTAAAGGTAACATAGAGAAGGTATTGCACGCCACCAAAAAATTTGATACCGAGGTTTCACCGGAAATATATGTTTTAGGGTCCCCTGTATCAAAAAAAAAAAAAACATTTTCAGAAAAAGGTCTGTATGTGTGTGTGTCCGTGTGTCTGTGAACACAATAACTCAAAAACGAAAAGTCGGTAAAATACCAAATTTGGTATTTAAGTTTAGTATCTTCCAGGGATGCGACACGGAAGATTTTGAGAAAAATCCCCCACCCCAAACTACCCTTTACATGCAACTGTTTTCAAAATTTTTAATTTTTTAAAAATTGCTCTAACGATTTTGATTAAAATATAGTACACTAAAGATATTTAGCTAATAAATAAAATGTATATCTTGAATTTTCTGGGAATAACCTCTGAAGACTAGTTTGTTCTGGATGAATTTTACGGAATTTTACATAACTGCTAAACAGTAAAACTTACCGCACAGAAAATGTAGAGTACGTTAAAACACACAATTTATGATATATACACTTTTTCGTGGAGTTGGTCGTTTTTGGGTTATTCCTTGTTTTTGATTTCATCTTTAAAAATGTATATTTTTCTCATACCGGAATTTGTCTATATAAACAAAGGAACTTCAGTCACATAGCAACCAGCTTTTGACTATTACTTTAACCTATGCTACTCCCTTATTTCGCTTCTACTTACAAGGAAGCAAGTAATAAGACTATTTCGGCTAATTTTTTCTTGATTAGCATGACGTAAATAGAAGCCTATATGTTTTTAAAAATAATTTGTTGCAGAGATGTAGAGAAAGTCATGCGAATGGAACACATCAGATTTTTTCTTTCTTTGTGCTACCCTATAGTTTGCTTGCCCTAATAATGCTTGTGTGATCTGAATGACATTTATTTTGGGGAAAATTGAAACAAATGGCTAGGGAAAGAAAAGCAACAGGTGGCTTATCGCTATATTATTATAATGCTTGACGGTATATAGACGGCATCGTGGCCGATTGGTTATACCGCTCACCTCCCACTTAGGAGGCTCGGGTTTGATCCCAAGCACATGTGGAATTTGTGGTGAATGGTGGGTTTTCTCCGGGTCCCTTGCCACTCATTCCATCTTTCCTATTCCCCATTTCGCTTGTATTTCATATTATCCACACTCATGCATGGCTACTGGCTGACCACTCGTTCCAGGTTCTCCATTCCGTGGTTTCGTGCCTTTGGCTCCCCAATAGACTTCTGAGGTCAGTCATAACAAGGATGAGGGTAAGCCGACTACGAAACGAAAAAATCCCAGATACAGCCGTTATACATGTTCTATGCTATGGATTTTCAAATTAATAACTTAGATTATACTGGAATGCTATAAATAAAAATTACACACATAATTAACATCGCAAAAATCTATAAATTAATTAGTTGGATTGCATAATTTTCTCTGTTGGGACTTGAAGATGTATAATATGGATATTATCACAAATTTATGCAATAATCTCCATAAATTATCTTCAGGGTCTGCATTACATCGTCTACATAACCCACTATATCTATCTGGATATTACCTGTTACATAGCATTTCATTGTTTTTATTATTATCAATTATATATCCATTATCACGTTTAAATTTACTGTACTTAAAGACTCGCCGTGAAGTATGCCACCCTTATATTTTATTTCGCCTATAAACTGTTCTCCTGCTGGTTAAAAGAAGGATGTATTAAGATTTCATTCACTTAAAAGTAATACTTCGAACAAGTACTGCGAGGAATACTGATATAATAGTGCAGGAATATTAAATATATTAATAATCAATTGTTAAATAACTTATATTCTCTGAATTAACATTCTTATATATAGTAACTCAATGATTTCAATCAATTTTCTAGGCAATAGTTTTATTTCCTGATACTCTAGTAACATCTCGTAGGCTTAGCTCGATCGAATGAAAAAAACAACTATATTTATAGTTCATCAAAAAGTCAAAACAGAAAACTGGTGATCATGTATCTTATTATATTCGAAGAGAATTGTCATATTGACATTTTTTTAATCGTATGAACCAACTGTGTTAATTGTTAGTGGGATTGCACACAATGTAAAGAATGACATTTATTTGTATTATCCTAGGACTAGCATTGTTATTGTCATTTGTCTTTTCTAGCAGTTTTGTGTGTGGTTGTTGCGCATTTCGCACAGTTGGCTGGTGGGATTTCTTGTTGCGGCAGAGGTAATGATGGTATACATGTGCTGTGTATCGTGTGACTTCGTGCCGAAGGTCGTAGAGACCTTATCATGTCTGTAGAGTAGAAATCAATTCAGGCTTCCGTATTTGACATAGTGGTGGGAAAAGTTGTGCTTTTTGCGAAACAGTTTAATCTGTTTCTGTTCCAACCACGAAACAGTTTCGAAATAACAGTTTCCTGCAACAGAAATTCCCTAAACTGTTGTTGCAGACATGTTGTGTACCACCAAATACTATTGAGATGAATACAGAGGAAATTATCAAATTACGGAAACAAAGCATTGTTGCGCGTTAACGAGAGGGAATGAGTTTGATTAGTACAAGCTACAAAGGCGCACCTTGCGGTAAGCAATGACAAAATATTTACACAACAACTGCAACAAATGAAACAACTACTCAGGCGTTGCTCTTATTGTTCCATGGATCTGTTGCGAGGAAGCGATATATAAAAGAGCAACACAATTTTGTCCCATCACTGTTTGACAGCAGTATTTGGCGTCTTCTATGAGGAAGGTTTCTTTCGTCAAGATGTAGGTCAGTCTTGATATCACTGTCTTTCCGATTTCCAGGATTCGTTACATGTATCGGCTTTTAACTTTTTGATCAACTGTATTAATGAACACAGATAATGGATCTGGAATGCGGGCAAAGCTTGAACAAATATGGCTTCATTATTTAAATCTCTCTCAAAATTACGAAAGTGCGTGCATTTATCTTGAATGTTTTAACTCACCAGGCCTAACATTGCTCAGGGATTCTTTGTCACTCATCGCTATTTAACGTTATACGCTAGCCTATAAGGGGATAGGGGAGTGAAAGATATCGCGGAGGAACTCCTAAAACACAGGGTTTAGAGGAGTGAGGAATGTTTCAGAAATCGCAGTGTAACATTTGTTCCATATATCCTTGTCCTGTATCTTTTAACCGGGTCTGGGGAGCTTGCAAACATTACCACCCCTTTCTTACTCATCCCACTGCGCCTGATTAGCTGTGTACATGACGAATAACAACAGACAATGGTGTTGCACACAAGAATGCTAAATAGACAATTTGCGTAGAATAAGAAATTTATTATTTCTGCATTCAAAATGGTACAAAACTGAATGTTTATTCTGTTCTAAACAGTTGTGCTGCGTGAAAATATATAACGTCAGACAGTATTTTGGTTCTGCACATACTAAACTTTCAGATATGATTGTAAAACATTGAACTATACTAGGATGAGAACGCTCCAGATTAAATGAAGATAATCTTCTATTAATACTGAGTCTCTCTGTGTCCACATTCTTAAATTTGTGTCAAGATGATATGTCAGCGTTCTACTATACGCTGGAAAAAGGATTCTAAAGCCTCAATTGAGGAAGAAAACTACAATACATATTTTGGTACCCGGCTACTCGCCTTTTAAATTGACTACTCTACCACTTCTGTGCTGTGCTTGCTGAACAAGCCGGTCCCCATGGCCGCGCTCGCCAAAGCGTCTCGCTTTGGTGTTTCGCAGCGCAGGGGATCGTGGGTTCGAGTCCCGCCTTGGGCATGGGTGTTATATGTTTGTGTATGTGTGTGTAAAAAAAAAGTAAAACAGAAATTCAGTAAGCATACAGTAATCAAAGTAAACAAATTAGGTAAATAAAAAGTAGGGTATACAGCGCCGGAGTCCCGATCAGACTCCGGAACTAATAAAAAAAAAAACAAAAAAAAAAACACCACCACCCTTAACTCTAGAGACGTCACACTTCGCTTCCGTTTACTACCCCTCCACGCTGTTCTTACGGTCACGTGAACTAGCCCCCTCTCATTGGCTGCTGTCGTTGAACAAAAGTTGTGCGGTACAATGAGTTCCTTTTTTAACATAATAATTTATCTCAACAGTATATTCGAAGAGATTCGTCAAATTCACTTTATCATTACCAATCAAGCATATTATTAAGAGTTATTGTGTCTGAAACCGTATAAATTCTTATCATGAAACTGATAGGCGGAACCTTTGGTTCTAAACTGTCTTAACATGCGCATCTATCATCGTAAGTGCTTATATCGCTTTTTATTTTCTATACCACGTATCTGCAATGTGCATAGGCGATAGAGAAGCTATTGTATTCAACCCAAAAATTCTATACCGAGATTTTACCGGAAATACACGTTTAGTGTGTCTGTAGCATAACTCAAAAACGAAAATACCACATTGTGTTAAATGCCACAATAGGTATTTAAATTTAGTCTTTTCTAAAGATGAGACACAAATATTTTAGAAAAATGCTTAACCTAACTACCCTTTAAATTGGAGATTTTTCGAAATTTTCCATTTGATAAAAAATGACTCTAAAGCTTTTAATAAAAATACCGTACATTAAACATGTTTACAGGGCTAATAATATGTATACCCTAAATTTTTGGGAACAGCCCTGATGTATTTATTCTGAATATCTTTTGCACAACTGGTAAACCGTATGAGTTAGACAAAAACTTACTGCACAGACACTGTAGATCTTGTTAAAACACACTCTACATGTTATAAGCAGTTTTGCTGTAGAGCTAATCGTTTCAGACATATTTCCTGTTATTAGCTTCAATTCTAAAATGCTTAAACGGAAGCCTGCATCCGTTTCATCTCTGCTTTGTTTTACTTTTGGCTATGAAAAGATAATGGAATGTCAGTAACAATCGCATAGCGACAGCTTTTTAGAAGATTTGATTGTCCTTTTAGCCTAGTGTGTTCTTTTATTTAGCTTTTATTTATAGGGAACTAAGCAATATACCATAGGTGTCTTAATTAACATGATGTAAGTAAAAAAATGATCTTTGTAGGAATTGTTTGCTTGCAGGACAAATAGGAAAAATCATGTGAATGGAACACATCAGTTATTTTTAGCTTTTGCTTGCATGGCACACATCTTATTTGTCACCATGTAAAGGTGTCTATTAGCCTATCAGGGTAAAGGGGAAGGGAGCAAAGCGCGGAAGAATATAACTCTGCGGGGCAAGGCTAAAAGAAATAGGACTTTCGATGGAGTGCTTACGAAACTGATTTCTAATTCTTAATTCTTCTTAATATAGTTTAACGCCCGATTTCACTGCTATGGCTACACAGGCGATAATACTTGACGATGGAGCACCGATGGAATATTATAGCAGGGAAAACTGGAGAGCCGGGAGAAAACCCTCCCCTGTGCCGCTTTTTCAACCACAAATATCACATGCGGTTGCCTGGGATTGAATCCCATCTCGGTGATTTATAGTAGCATACATGAAAAATAAGTCACTTAAAATGTAACATTTTTACTTTCTCTATACGCACTGTGTACATAGTGTATAGAGAAGGTATTGCACTCCACCCAAAAATTCGATACCGAGATTTCACCGGAAACATATGTTTTAGGGTCCCCTTTATCTAAAAAAAGCATTTTCACAAAAAGGTCCGTATGTGTGTGTCCGTGTGTCTGTGAACACGATAACTCAAAAACGAAAAGTCTGTAAAATATCAAACTTAGTATTTAAGTTTAGTATCTTCCAGGATTCGACACGAACATTTTGAGAAAAATCCCCCCACACCAAACTACTCTTCACATGGAACTTTTTTCGAAAATTTCAATTTTCTCAAAAATGGCTCTAACGATATTGATTAAAATTTCGTATATTAAAGATATTTACCTGACAAATAAAATTTATATCTTGAATTTTCTGGAAATAGCCTCTGAATAGTAGTTTATTCTGCATGAATTTTACTGAATTTTTAATAACTGCTAAACCGTAAAAGATGGACAAAAACTTACTACAAAAATATAGAACACGTTAAAACACACAATTTATGTTACATACATTTTTTCGTGGAGTTCGTCGTTTTTTAGATATTCCTTATTTTTGGTTTCTGCTATGAAAAACTTATACTTTTCTCGTACAGGAATTTGTCAACTGCGGTCCATACAAACAAAGGAACTTCAGTGAAATAGCAACCAGCTTTTGATTATCACTTTAACCTATGGCACTCCCTTATTTCGCTTCTACTTACAAGGAAGCAAGTAATATGGCTATTTCTGCTATTTTTTTTACTGATTAGTATGAAGTAAATAGACGTATAAGCGTTTAAGAATAATTTGTTGCAGAGATGTAGAGAAAGTCATGTGAATGGTACACATCAGATTTTTATGTCATGTTAAAGTAATTGATACATTGATATACCTTTATCCATCAAACAGTACCAGGAAAGGCGATATTTTAATTTCCATACATTTTCAGTTACCCTTAACTGAAACATTGCGTAATTTTAAGACAGGAAACTGGCAATAAAGGCTAGATTATTAAGGGGAAAAGTTAATCAGAAAATATGGGCATTACACCTTAAGTGAGTTAAATTACCCTTTCTATTAATGTATTCATCTGTTTTTCCAGAAATGTGTATGAATTATTCAATAAATCATGACAATTATTTCAAGTATTTTTTGCATTAATAGCTTATGTGGCTGCGTCTATAAAATATTTCATTTAGCAGAAAAGTAATAAAACTTCGTCTTAAAACATGCGAATTCATGCAACTTTTTCTCTGACACAACTGGCAATACATAATCATAGTTTTGCATGCTTGTTCTTAGCATAATCAGCTATCTTCTGAACGTTAATTATTTAGCTATGATACACTTTGTAGAAATTAAAAAAACAATTATTTGCAAAATCGAAAAAGTAAAAATGTGGAAATGTTGCATTGTAGTTGCTTTCTTAATACGATCAATATATATATATATGTATATATATATAACATCACGATTGTGGTTAAAAAAGTTTAACTTTGTGTTGTATATATGTGTTGAAAATTACAGCTTTTCATTTATCATACTTCATTTGAGAAAACAGAATTTAAAGATACAAATGTTTTAAAAACAGGCATTGCATAACAGCTTTAAAGAAATACAGACTAGCATTTAAGTTATATTTAAATTCATTAAAATCTTCTTAATCCCCCAAAAGTACACATTCTTTTAAAATAAAAAAAAATCTGATGTATTCCATTCACATGACTTTCTCTACGTTTCTGCGACAAATTATTGTCTATTTACTTCATGTTAGTTGAGAAAAAATTAGTAGAAATAGTCTTTATTACTTGCTTCCTTGTAAGTAGAAGGCAAATATGGGAGTACCAAAGGTTAAAGTGATAGTCAAGGGACCCTAAACCCGTTGAAATCTCGGTATTGAATTTTTGGGTGGAATGCAATGCCTTCTCTATACACTATGTACATGGTACGTGTTGAGAAAGTAAATAATAGAGATTTTAATGGTGTTTAAAACAAAAAATATTATAAAATAAGAACTGAAGCTTTCCTGGCGACGTATTAATTCAAAATCTTCTCGGGCTTCTAGCCAGGTAAAAACTTGGCTTGACACCAACGTTTCGAAGAAGTGCATCTTCTTCGTCTTCAGGGTGAACTGATCAGTTTTTACCTGGCTAGAAGCCCGAGAAGATTTTGAATTAAAAAAATATTATGTTTTTGCCATTTCATAGTGCCTTGCCCCCTTAAAGTGTGAACCAAGTGTAGTGGTAGTGCTGTTGAAAACTAAGCTTTTCTTCCTCCACATATTGACACGACGACGTAAGGCAAGGCAGGATGCTTGAATACACAAGCTCCGTTCTTCAGAGAGATGCGCGGTTTACACATTCAGCGCAAAGTTAACTAAAGCTACAGGGAAAAGTAAATGAAACAAAGTAGAGCTGCCTATAAACAGGGCTTTTGTTACGAGTCCCTGTGTAAATACAGCGCTGCGCTAAATCCTCCCCTGTGTAACTAGTGATTATAGCTGCGGATGTGTCTGAATCATTTAAACAAGACAATTTAATGGTGAGGCGAGAGAGCAAGCGAGGTCGGTAACACACACTATTTGTGTCGCCATCCTCTTTACCGAGAATTTGAATAATGTTGCCGGCCTTGTGACCTTTAACCATCCATGTTAGCTTCGTAATTCCACATCACTTGCTCATTGGCTCCGTATTATCTGCTACAAGCAACATCCACACATATTATAAAACTGAAACCCAAACTTCTCTGACAATTCTCTATTTTGCTTACGTTAAAATCTACAACGGGCTATTTCAAGAGAACAATTTGTGAGCGAATAGTAATTTCTTCAGACTTTAATTTCTTAAGGGACATTGAGAGTGAAATTTCAAAGTTCTATGTTTCTGTTTAGATTTTTCTGACAGTTATACCATGATTCCATTGCTATTATGTTAGTATGAATACCAAACTTCATTTAGATTTATTAAACTCTTTGGAGGCTATAAATGATTTCATAAATACTATTCTTATTATGTAAATACCTTACAAAATCAAAATATCCCAATGTACGCTTCAAAATTTGAGAAAGTTGGTTAAAATATTCTGAACTACACCTTTGAACCCATTAACTTACAGGGATATTTTAAAAACACTTTTACTGAACCTATATATACACATTTTTTTAAATGTAACACTTTAATCTTCTGAAATAATCATTTATTCATAGAAATAAAATTTTAAAAAATGTTAGAATAGTTTTGACCTTTGTAGTATTACAAATGATGGTTCTGCACATTCCTGCAAATTTCAGTTGTATTTAAACAAAAACAGAGATGCGTGAAAGATTTTAAAAAATGTAAAAATGTAGTTATGTGTAAAATGCTGTTTAATAGAATAGTAAATGTACAAATTTTAAACTCCTGAATTAATCATTTATTCATAAAAATACATTTTTGAAAGATTGAAATTGGTATTAGGATAGTTCTGTCCTTTGTAGTATTACAAATGATGTTTCTGCACATTCTCAAAAATGTCAGTTGTGTTTAAATAAAAAAAATGTAGCTTTGAAAAAAATGCTATATAATAGGATAGTACGCTAGGAAGCAGGTGCTTTGTACGATTTTTGAACTACTGTACAGACCGAATCTCGGAGAGGATAATTAAAGTTCTATTTTCTATAGATTTCCATTGTTTCCAACAACTGTTTGTAATAAAAATTTAATTTTCGATTTTTTGAACGACTGTAGTTAAAATATTTACTCCCAGTGCTCTTTAAAAGCCAATTTTAAGTCCTAAAATAAGCTCTGAATTTATAACAATAGGCACCTATACGCATAGTTTTGGCACTAAAAGGTAACGTGACCTGAGATAAACGCTCAATTTTGTTTATCCAAAATATAATTATGATTTCTAAAATTTTAAAATTACGAGTCATAGTGAACATTAAAATCACATAGTAACAAAACAGTAAGTTCACAAATTATTACGTGCAGAAATACTTGAGTTAACTTTAAATTAGTGGTAGCACATAATGTGGGCTTATAAAATTGGAAAAGCAACCTTCAAAACAAAGTGAATAGATCACAATAAAAATGAACGTTGTACTATATATACATACACACACATACATAGATATAGTTGTTAGTAAGTGCTCCCTCGAAGTGTTCTTTTTTAGATACAACATATCTTTAAGAACAGCGACGTAAAAGAAATTTTGAAATAGATTTGAAAAGGAAAAGAAAAGACATGGACAAACCTACGAATGTGTGTATATCAACAATTAACTCATACGAAGAGTATGTGAATGTTATAGGAAGAGAATTTCTGAGGCTGTAACCGGAAAATTCAAAATATACCCCATATTTCTCTTGAAAATGTCTTAAAAACGTAGTATTTTAAGCAAAATCGTTGTCATTACTTTTTCCAAGTAAAGGTTAATTTGTATTGGGAGTACTTTCTAAAACCTTAATGTCATATTCTTTGAAAATTCTGAACTTAAATATCAAGTTTGGTAAACAACCGGCTTTTCATTTTTCAGTTATGCTGTTCACAGACACACAAAAACAAAAATGGGCTTTAGTTTTTTTCAAGGGACTCTAAAACGTCTATTTCAAGTGAAATCTCAGTATGGAATTTTGGGGTGCAGCGGAATAGCTTCTCTATTATGTACCTAGAAGATAAAGAAAAAGGTCATTGATTTTATGCTTTTATAGGAGTTGCGAAACGTTTTCATGATATTGTGGAAAATAAGAATGGTGACTAATAAAAGTCAAATCAGAAGCAAGAATGTCTTGGAAAAGGCTAATGTCACAAAAATATTGATATTTTTAAGTTTACTTTCAACTGGTCTATAACTGTTTTAACTTGAAACGTGACAGGCTCTTTTAAGCTTTGAAATTATAATTAGTTCAACAACACTTGCAGATAAATCAAGTTATGCTTTTCTTGATCAATTTGCCTATATAGAATTAATAGGAATGCCCACTATGTCACTCAGCTTCATATGTTTATTACAAACATCAGACGGTTTTTTTTGTTTAAATATGCCAAATTGCTGTTTCTCATTTGTATATCTTATATATCATGACGGTGAGTCGAAATTCTTTGCACACCATATTCTGAGTTTGCTGGACAGATGGTCTTAAATACATAATGGCATTTCTGTACAATTCGCTTGTATAATTTATTGACCTATGAAATCAGTTGTTTCGTTTTTAAACACCACTGAAAAGCGTTTATACTTGACCCATCAGTATATGAAATACAAGTCGAACAGCCCCTGGGGGTGCGCAGGGAGATGAACAATTTGTATGCATCAACCATTAATAATTATTATCATAAAAACAAATAAATCTGGATAAGGTAAAAGTAATCGGTCATTTCATATTTAAAGCACAATAATTTGTTCAAATTTATTTAGTTATATACTTATTCTTTCCTTAATTACGTTTTCTCGTTGTGGGCAAATTCATAATTGAGCCTTCCCATGATATATATATATATATATATATTTATTTACTTTCTATTCTATATCGGAATGTTGAAATTTTGAGAAGCTGTGCAGTTGCCTCCCAATACCAGTTTTGTTTTTTCTAATCCTTTTTTTTTTATTCTTTCTTTTTAGTTCAAGTTCCTTTAAACCTGGTAAATCATATGGGACAATGGATGAACTAAATATGTGAAATAATTCTCACTTGAGCTCAACATTCGTCTTTTCAGGATATGAGAAAACCTCAGAAAATAGCCTTATGCGGATAACTTACCCTAACGAAGATTCGATCAGGTGACCTCTTTATTTTTTATTCGTTTTTATCTGTAGATCTGATCTTGGACCGTGCTAGTTAAAAATACAATACAAAAAATAATCAAGACGAGCACATTGGGATGTATACGAGACTTAACATAAACGCAAGACTTTGCATCAATGTTATTTAATGGAAGCATTCACATAGTCACGCAATGCAAGATTTTGCAAGCGTCAAACTTTATACACGTATTGCGTGCAGAGAGGAGAAATTCTGCATTTCTTCGCTCTCTCCACGTATTACAATTTCTAAAGAAAACGTGTTTACGATCCGAAATTTTAGACATAGACATAGATGCACCGACAGTTGAAGGTGAATAAATACCAATTCTTTTGTACGCTAATGACATTGCTGTTCTTTCTAAAACAATAAATGGTTTGCAATCTGGTTTAAACACATTGCAATGATTTTGTAGACAATGGGGCATGGAAGTGAATATTCTGAAAGCTAAAGCACTCGCATTTAAAAATGGTTACGTGTACGGTCAGCAGGAAAAGTGGAAATACACAAAAGTAGTGTTGCACAAACATGGTGCTCTTTCATGAGGTCGTCCACTTTTTATATTCTTTCTGCTTATAAAAGTTGGATTCATTTTAATTTTTAACATATCGATATCGTTATTCAATTGGCACTTTTGAGAATTCTGCGGAAGGAAATTTACGTATCTTTTGCGTTGCGTCTACGGCTGCATTGTTAATCGCCTTCCTTCGCGCTTGTGCTTACGCTGCGTTATGTTAGCGCTACGTATTTATTGAGTCGACGTCGAGCAACCCTCTAAGAAGTAACAGATTCTACTGGCTAATCCTTTTCGTATGTAATTGTAGACTTCGGTATATAAAACATTAATTACTTCTATTTTCAGAAAAAGGTCCGTGTGTGTGCATGTGTGTCCGTGTGTCCGTGTATATTTTGAATTTTCTGGGAATAACCCCTGAAGACTACTTTATTCTGAGTGAATTTTCCGGAATTTTGTATAACTGCTAAACCGTAAGAGATAGACAAAAACTTACCATACAAAAAATGTGAAGCACATTAAAACGCACAATTTATGTTGTATACACTTTTATTCTTGGAGTTGATCGTTTTTGTGATATTCCTTGTTTTTGTTTTCAGGGTCGAAAATCTTAACGTTTCTCATACAGGAATTTGTCAAGTCATGTCCATACAAACAAAGGAACTTCAGTCTCATAGTAACCAGCTTTTGACTATCGCTTTAACCTATGGTACTCCCTTATTTCCTTTCTACTTACAAGGAGGAAGGTAATAAGACTATTTCTGCTAATTTTTCTAGATTAGCATGAAGTAAATAGAAGCATAAGCTTTTTAAGAATAATTTGTTGCAGGGATATAGAGAAAGTCATGTGAATGGTACACATAAGATTTTTGATGTTGCTTTGGAAACCCTGGGATTTCCTTACCACACTGGTAACCAAGTTAAACTCCCATTTGAATTTCTGAGTTAAAATCATGATTAATTTGAGTGAAGCGGCACTTTACTAACAAATGCCGATCTACACAGGCTCGTTGTTTTAATCCGGGGAACTTGAGGGAGGTGGAGGGGGAAACTCGTGAGAGAGGCAAATTATATAAAGCCGATTAGAGTGCGGTTGTGTATGCGCAGGCGCCCAAACAGAACCTAGCGCGAGTAAAACATGGACTCTTTTCGTTTGCACAGCTGGTTTGGCAAGCATACACAATATCCTGAGAGACGGCGGATGCTACATGAACCCAAAATGTACTTCCACGAAGCTTCTCAAAATATGACCGTTTTGCTTCAGTGCTAGCAAAACTCTAAAAGCTTTTCTGAGAAGCACATAAAAGCTTGTTATGAAGGTTGAGAATACTGAATCGAATCCCATGTGGTATAAATTAAATTATGCCCAGTTTCTCTGTACTGTACACAGCATATCAATAATAGCACCTACTTAACATCTCTTATCGGTTACTATGCTTACAACCGTTATTTCATTGTAAGTAGACTTTGTAGTTATAACCATAATTTACTCTCAGACAGTCGAAAAATGTAGCGAAAATTATATAGCACGCAAGGAATAAGTGTATTTGCATTTTAATTAAAAATTGGATGCGTTAAATTCACATGACTTTCCCACCCTTTCTGAAAACAAACTATTCTTAAAAAAGCTAAGGCTCCTTTCAGACCATTAACTTTCTACAACAGCACGCAACGACACCCTCATAACTGTCTACAACTGCCATTTCACAATGTGCACCTTACGAACAACTACCTAAAACCATAGTTATCGCAATGCTTAAAGTAGCAAAATAAGTGAAACTATACTATGTTTTAATATGTTATAAGGCAGTAAAATAAGATTTCCAGGAAAGTCCTTCTACCCCAAACAACTATTTACATGGAAAATTGTTAAAACATTCTATTTTTCTTAAAAGTGCTCTAACGACTTTTATTAAAATACTATATATGTAAGATATTTTAATTATAAACGAAAAATATGTCTTGAATTTTCTGCAAAAAGTCTCTAACTGTTAAAGTAAGCGATAGACAAAAAATGTACTACATAAAATATACTTCTCGTTAAAGTACACAATTTATATCGTATATTTTTTTGTAGAGTCAACCGTTTCCAAGATATTCCATGCTATTGGTTTTAGTTTTAAAATTCTTAAACTTACCTCAAACGGCAAGCCATCTTTCGTTTCATATCTCTCTTTTCTTACTCCTAGCCATACAAAGGGAACCAAATTTCAATTATTTCACATAAAAGTTTGACTATCGAGTTGGCTTAGTACATTTCCTTATTTCCCTTCAGCTTACAAAGAAGCAAGCAATAAGACAATTTCATCCCAATGTGTATCTTGATTAGCATGATTTAGATACAAGAATAATCTTTTGTAAGAATACTTCGTTTGCAGAAGAGTTGGAGAAAGTCAAGGAAATGGAGCACATCAGATTCTTTTTTATTTTTTTATTCCGGGAACCTTCAATACGACCGAGCCAGGTGGCATTCGGGAGGTCCGTGGTTTCCCTGGGGCCGCTTAGGCGAATGCTGGGTTCTGTATGTCTACCGCGGTTTCTTTCCTTTACATTCCTTCATTTCATCTCCCTTCTTCATCCTTGAGGTCGCCGGCTGGTGTGGCTTGAGGGTTTGCAGGCAGATGGCACGTTTCCTCAGAGTAAAACTCTCTTCTTTCCCCTGTTTGCGCTGGCTGAGTCCTCTACCTGCCGTTGTAGAGAACTCCTTCCGGCCTCCCAGCGCCTGTATATCCTCCGTAGCATGCCAGGGCTGCAATATGGTGAAACTGTTAGATTTTTCTGTGCGTCTTTACGCTTGGGTCCGTCGAATCCTTTATGCTACCTGTGATTTCCCCAACTCTCATTCCATCGCCCGGGGGGTGGCAGGCCGCAATAGATCAGTATTTGGTCGCAGTTGCCAAGGTCTCCCCTGCCGTTAACATGCTCATACCTACCCTTAATACTGTATTTCCGGTAAAATGCAATACACCCTCTATTTAATATAGGAAACCAGTAAAGAAGATAAACATAAAACAAAGACACGACACATAACAAAAATGAAAGTCCCGAAGGAAACTTTTATGCGTACCTTAAATGGTCCCAGCTTGTTTGAGTCTCAAATAAACTCATTAAACGATGTAAATGCAATATGGAGCTGATGCCAGTAAGTAATACGTGTTTTCAAGTCAAAACGTTTACATTGACAACTATTGTAAGCTAAAACGTTGCACGAAGGCGTCAGTGAATCCAGAAGCTGCATTTACTCGACGACAGAAAATTGTCGCTACGTGTGAGACAGCGCTGCGCTCCGTGAGCAGCAGGAGATAAATATTTTAGCAACTACAGTATCAGTATTTTTACAAAGCGAGCAGAAAGGGACTCGTCGCTCAGGTAAAGGAAACATCCCTGATTCTAGCCCTGTTTAGTCTCCACTTCACGTCCCTTGCAAGTTTCCAAGGTGACGTCTTCCTAACCCAGGTAGCACGGTACAACACATACTCTAAGGTATTATTATAGCTATAGTTTTCTTTTCAGGGATATGCTCATAAAGTATTCTTAAATAGCTCTATTAGTTCAGTACAGTTTCTATGCGATTTTATAGATTTGGCATGACAAATTTTTTTTTAAATTTTATTTTTATTCCTCTACACTTATCACAAGTAAAGTATTCCACTCAAAAATTAGATACGGGTATTTCACTGAAAATATACATTTTTGAGTCCGCTGTATAAAAAGAATTAAAAAACTCTATGTGTGTGTGTGTGAGCGTGTGTGTTCACGCGTGCTTAAGTGCCTGTGAAAAACATAACTAAAACACGAAAAGCTGTTAAATACTAATACAAAAGTTGGTAT
The DNA here is from genome assembly GCA_030762935.1 of Hymenopus coronatus. Taxonomy (NCBI): domain Eukaryota; kingdom Metazoa; phylum Arthropoda; class Insecta; order Mantodea; family Hymenopodidae; genus Hymenopus; species Hymenopus coronatus. Next base: position 78,120,225 of record CM060894.1, read on the forward strand.
TTAAATTTAATATTCCCCAAGGAAGCGACAGCAAACTTTTTAGAAAAATCCCTCTCCTTAAAACTACTCTATACTTGGACCAATTTTCAAAAATGTTCATTTTTTGAAAAATAAGAAGCTATTTTTATTAACACACCGTATATTAAAGATATTTTAAATGACAAATAAAATGATATGTATCTTAATTTTCTGTGAATAGCCTCTTAAGTTTCATTTCATTCCTGAAGGCGTATTATATAAACGCTACACGTTAAGATATAGACAAAAATTTACTATACTAAAAATGTAGATTCGTTAAAACATACAGTTTATGTCATGTGCATTTTTAGTAGAGATATCTCTCGCTATTGGTTTCAATTTTTGAAACGTTGGAACTTTTTTTCAAACGGAAATTTGTCATTCTTATATCTTTTATTTCACTTTTGGCTTGCAAAGAAACACCAATTTCAATCGCATAGAAACCAACTTTTAAAAGATTGAAGTATCATGTTAGCCTAGTGTGCTTCCTTATTTCTTGTCTAGTTATAAGGAACTAATTATCATTTCTTCTAATCTTTACCTTGCTTGCCATGAATTAGATAGAAGAGTAATCATTAGTAAGAATAGTTTGTTACAGAAAGCTACAGAAAATCATGGGAGGAGAACACATAAGGGTTTTAGTTAAATTACTATCCTTTAAAAAAAGCCTATTAAAGTATAGAGATCAACTACAGAAGATGTTCAAATATAGAATTTTAAATATCTTTGTTACAAAGGTAAACAACAACATTTCTAAAAGTATACCTGTTTCTGCACGTTTGATACTCGTATTTAAAAGAAATGGTCGAATAAGAAATTTAATTTTTGTTTTCTCAAGAACAATTTTGAAAGAATGTTGTAATATTTTCAGTTTGTAGCATGTATTTTAAGCAATGCATATGTTTTGGATATGCAGATGTGTTGTAAAAATTAAAGTCTGGAAAGATTCATTTTTAATACCCCTAATAAGAGATTATAAATTTAGCATTAACTTTAAATATGATGTAAATTACTTCATAGGAGAACAGTGAAACTACGGGTTTCGATATTTACCCGAGGTAAGATTAAGATTAGTGTGCGTGTGTGTGTGTGTGTGTGTGTGTATGTGGACTGGACTCAAATGACGAGTATAATGTTACTAATTGCATAATTGTTTCCTGTAAATATCGCTATTATCGGGATTACACACTTGGTGTTGGATTGGCAATTTCGCACATGCGAAGTATTAACAGTTTAAATTCAATTAAACATATTAGCTTATATTGAATAGTGTATTATTGTGTACAAAACGTATTGACCTTGGTTAATTGTGCTCATTCACCTATAGGAATTACTGCGTTAATGTTCAAGTCATAATATCGCTATGGGAAATTTTAGCTCATTTTATTAACTGATCTGAAGGTATTTTTATGTGTTTGATGTTCTTGCGTATGTGCAATGTACTTGGTGAATAGAGAAAATACTGTATTTCTCCAAAAATTCAGTACTGCATTGAAAATCCGGTACCACGTGACAATAAATACCTTGAAGGCAGTGACGATTACGTTGTAGTCGTTGTTATTTTGTTATGCCAAATCGTCTGTCATTTTCTGGATAGCCCTCGTATCACCGCGTTTACGAGCTGAATATCGAGTAATATCGTTTTTGTCTGTCCCTGTATCACAGTGCTGTTGTACAGTAAACTACATGCTCAGTGTCACTTTTATTTTACATTTTGTTCCTTTTAAATGAAACAACTCTCTCAATTATTTCATGTTACTTATTAACTTACCACCACATTTCATTTTATTTTTCATGGCGTCGTTATTCAGTCACTGTACATATAAAACATGAATCTACTGAAGATAGAAGACAAAGGCTTGCATTTTGTTCATTTAAAAACTGTCTGAAAGACCCCAAAAAAATCTGTTGTTTTGTACTCAAATGACTTCCCGTTTCACCCTTGTACAAAATGTTTTCGAACGCATATTCTTCTATCTACTTCATATTAATCCAGGTACACACTTGCAGAATGGATATTTCCTTGTAGGTATAAGGGAATTGGTGGAATAAAGTAGGCTTTTAGCTAGAGTCAAATATGTTAAGAGCGGGTCACTATGTGATCACTTTGATCATCCAAACCTTTTGTATAGCCAAGAGAGGAAGGAAGAGAGGGAGAGAGAGTTCACATTTGAGAAAACTAAAAGTGTTTGAAAATTCAAACCTATAACAAGGAATATTCCTTAAATAGTTCAACCCACAAAATAAAAAATCTGATGTGTTCATGCACATGACTTTCTGTGTTCTGAATATGCTATTCGACAACAAATTATTCTTACAAATAATTAAACCATAATTTACAAATGATTCTTTTTCCTAGTCTATGTAAATTTCATGACAGATAATCCCGAATCCTGGAAAACTTAGAAGATAAACTTTAAGGTGGCCATAAAACCAACATAAGTGTTGGTTGTTGTTGCTGGTTCAATGAAATATGTATTAAGATATCAATTGGTTAAACCTAATTTTTCCATTTTTATAGTGTTATTTGAGATAAACATTAGCAGAAATGTTTTACTACATATTTGCTTTTAAGTAGAAGGGAGATAACGAATATAGTAAGCTAAAACAATAGTTAATTCTTTTAAAATCTAGCACCATACGATGACATTAAAACTTATCCTCTTTGCATGACCAGCAGTAAAACAAGACACATGAAACGAATAACAACTTCCCGTTTGAGAAAAGCAGACCTATTTTAAAACTGAAACCAATAAATAAAAATATCTCGAAAATGGCTAAATTCACAAAAAAATGTATTGGACATCAATTAATTGTTTTAAAGAACTCTGTGATTTTGTCTACTAAGATTTAGAATAAAATAGGCTTCAGAAACTATTCTAAGAAAATTCAACTTATCCTTTTATTCCTTATAAAAATGTGCTAAAATGTTCCATGTAAAGTGTAGTTGGTATGGGGGGATCTTTTTTAAAGTCTTTTGTATCTATCCTTGGAGGATCCTGAAGTGAAATAGAAAGTTTGGTATTTAATCATCTTTTTGTTTTTGTAATGCTGAATATAAATACACAACACACACACACACTCACGTGTGATGTATTTCCAAATATTTTTTTTATATATTTTTTTATTTTTGGTGGAGGTTTATTTCGGCTTCAGAGCGTATTTCCAGTGAACTGTCATTGAAGAATATTTCACTTTTACTCTATGTGGTAGTGAAAGTAAAACTAGCAAAAGAAAGACACATTCACGGAGTTGAAGGAAAACATTTTTGGCCTCCCTGCGGTTGCAATCGTAGTTAATACCCGCAACAATTATTTATTATCTTTCATTCTTTGTGTTCTCATTTTGCGAAGAAACAATTTCATTATAGTACGGAAGGCCAACTAATATGCTTCCCGCTTGACTGTTTGTGTCTTCCGATGATCATCAACTACAGCATTCAATTATTCTCCAGTTTACATTATTATTAAAATTCATGTATACAAATTATTACTCATAGTTTACTTTGAAAATTAGCCCTTTCTGGAATAATATTTGCATCACGTTTTTAAATAAAATTGCGATTTCTGTAATTTTGTTTGAATAATAGTTTTGTTTGATATTTTTGGTTTTAGTTCTTCCATAGATGAGGACTTTTTTGGTAATTCTGTGCTTTGATTTTTTAGAGAAAATGATCGCAGTAAGATAGGGCAGTCTCTTTAGCATGTCTTAAGTTTGTACTAATTGTGGGGTCAAGTTATTTCTTTCTGTTCTCTCTTTCGCTCTGTCTCTTTCTCACACATACACGTGGACATTTTTCAAAAAATGTTTTTGGGGATTTTTGGAGTCGTTAAACATATACATGTGAAATTTCTTTATAGATTCCTAGCTAGAATACAATACCTTTCTACCTCTTGTGTACATTGTGCATTCAAAAGCAATAAAATATGCCTGGCTCTATGCTTTTCTGAAAATATGAATGATGGAGACTCGAGTCTTAAGATGATTGGTGCCATTCTGGTAAAACATACCACGCGAGAATGTAAAGGCCAAACCGATTGGGGAATTCACTCTTTCATCCCTCACCCCGCTCGACGCTCCGTCAGAGCAGTATAATTAAGTTGTGTGTTAACTTTGTCGAGCACGTGCGCGAATTACCTTGGCATTTGAATTTCAGGATGAAGCGCAGAATAAAGATTAACCTAATTTTATATCATCCGGTGAGAAGGGTGGATTATTGTCCAACCAGAAGTATAGGGATCACCAGTTCGAAACTAAGAACTTCATTTGTCGTAAATTACGTTTCTTGTCCAACCCCTTCCTTTCAGTAACGTGGCGTGTCCAATACGTTTTAAGAGCATTGCAAACAGCGACATTGCAGATTCTAGTCAGTTTTAGATTTGATTGGTCGATTGACCAACATGGCTGCGTATGAGCAAGCACACAGAACGGACGTAAGGCTGTGCATTTCGCATTGGAAAGAAGCGCTGTTTTCAGAAAGTCCATTTTTACTCCCTATTTCGACCCAGTTCATTTACATACATTTAACCTAATCTAACGTCGCCTAACCTCGACGAAATCTCGAAACCAGTCATTCACCTGTACTAACCATATTGTCTCCGTAACATTAGGAAAGGCTCAGGAAAGATCCTTAATCTGAAACTGAGCTAGAATCTGAAATCTCGCTTGTCAACAGCTGAAAGACATGGGCGGGGTCAGAGAAAAGACCCTGTCTTACGATAGGTTTTCCAGACATGCTTTTAATGTCTTTAAGCGTACCTGCCTGGTCGAGAAAGCAAAAAATGTATTCACTAATAAGTCGTAAAATACGAACGACTGGTGTAAATATTATTCTTTGTTATACTGTCACAGAAGAAATGGATGTCATGTGCGCGTATTTGCCGTAAGCTTTATGAGGCAATTTCGCACCGCTCTATTCGTTAGTGCCTCAAATGTCAGGAGGTTTGGACAATAGTCTTGACCAGAGCACTGAAATCCTCCTCCCCTTCTACTGCATATAGCTGTTTCAGTTTGATGAACGCACATGCGAAGACAATTAGCAATTTCAGTGCAACATGTTATCGCATCAAAGCTAGAAATGTAAGCCAGAACTGTTGATGAAAAGCTCGGTTTCAAAGGATTTCTTTCAGCAGGCTTTGACATGACATTTGCATGCAACAAATAGGTGTATCATTCACAGCAGAGGCAGACAGAGGTTACCGCAGGAGTGGTGAAGTTGAGAAAGCCACAGCTGCACACTCAGGTAGCTATCCACATGCCGGTGGCTTTGTGAAGTCCATACACACGGCGAAAAGTTTGCCTGGTTTTCAACAAGGGATTAGCGGCGGTGGCGCCGTGAAAAGTTAGGATAGTTTGGAAGGGAGAGAGAGGGCACGGCCTGCTGAATCATTTGCAGATTCTGCTCAGGTGATGCATTCCTCGGCAAGGGACTTTCTAACGTTGGAAGTGTACAACAGTCCTCCTCAGAGATGTTGTTTACTTCATCACAGAGACCTTTTCCGACATAGAATCATTCGAATCTCTTTAGAATTTTGAGAATTTCTTTTGGTTCATTTTTCTCGAGGTTACTTCATATTTTAACTTAAGATCAATGAGTATGCTACAAATATCCGTTTATAAAATAAAACAAAATATGACTACCTCTGCAGTGTGGGAGTAGTGTGTCTGTCTCGAATTCAAAAGATCCCGAATTCGAATCTCGTAAAGGTGAGTTACTCGGATAAGTTTTTTTTTTTTTTTTTTTTTTTTTTTTTTTTTTTTTTTTTTCAGGAGTTTCCCTTATTCTGAGATGCCGAATATTGAGTAATTTTAAGCTCTATGGACTCCGAACTATGATTTATCCAATTTCATTCCTCATCCACAATCCATATACACCAGGTCGCGGGTTCAAACCTGGTGGAGGATGATGGATTTTTGGGCGTAAAAATCCTTAGCATGGCTTCCTTCGGAAGGGAAGTAAAGCCGTCGGTCCCGTGTCGTAGATTTACGGCACGTAAAAGAACCTCGAGACTGATAGAGAGGCCTCTGAGCAAAATTAAGCGATCTTTCATGACCAATTTAGAATGGGACGCTGAGAACCGCAGTAGTTAAAGAGCGTCCATAAATAACACGCCATTAAAATTTTAATCACCTAACAGGTTAAAGGACATTAAACTAACCATTATTGTTGTTATTATTCTTCTTATTATTATTACTACTACTACTACTACTACGACCACGACCACGTCCACCAATATATGTATAACATACAATGACACATACTTTTTTATTCCTAGGAAAATATCATTGTAATTTACTTTCAAAACATTTAATCTGTAATTTTATAGAGTTATCCTGCAGATGGTAAACTACTACTATTAACCAAATATAAAACTAAAATAAAGCAATTAACATACACATTTACAATTTAAAATTAATTATTTAATATATATTAAATAATTAGTTATATAACTTAACAAAAATGAGTTTTCTACAACACTATTTAATTTATTTTAATGTTTTCATAATAATTAATATATAATAGCTGTTCTATATTAGATTATTTATGGAAGAATAATTTATTTATAAATATGTCTGTATTAATTTATTTTTATTTACCAATAATCTTATAACGTATTATATAATAAATGTATTTATAAATTATTTCTCTCCTTTTATATATCTAAAAATATTGTCACATTTTATATACATAACTATTTATAATATATATATCATTTATTTTTAGAAATACATTTATTTTTACTTTCTATACACGTACTATGTACAAAGTGTGTCGAGAAGGTATTGCACTCCATCTAAAAATTCGATACCGAGATTTCACTGGTAATATATGTTTTAGGGTCCCCATGTAACTAAAAAAAAGTATTTTCAGAAAAAAAGTCCGTGTGTGTGTGTCCGTGTGTCTGTTAACACGATAACTCAAAATCGAAAAATCGGTAAAATACCAAACTTGGTATTTAAGTTTACTATGTTCCAGGAATGCGACACGAAGATTTTTAGAAAAATCCCCCACCCCAAACTGCCTTTTACATGGAACTTCTTTCGAAATTTTTGATTTTCTTAAAAATGGCTCTAATGATTTTGATTAAAATACCGTATATTAAAGATATTTAGCTCAAAAATAAAATGTATATCTTGAATCTTAGCCTCTGAAGACTACTTTATTCTCGATTCATTTTGCGGAATTTTTCATAAATGCTAAACGGTAAGGGATAGACAAAAACTTACCACACAAAAAATGTAGAGCACGTTAAAACACACAATTTATGTTTTACACATTTGTTTTCGTTGAATTGGTCGTTTTTAACATATTTCATATTTTTTTTTTTTTTTTTGTTTCAGCTTTGAAAAATTTGAATCTTCTCATACAGAAATTTGTCAACTCCGTCCATACAAACAAAAGAACTGCAGTCACATAGCAACCAGCTTTTGACTATCACTTTAACATATGGTACTCCCTTATTTCCCTTCTAATTACAAGGAAGCAAGTAATTAAACTATTTCTGCTAATTTGTTCTTGATTAGCGTGAAGTAAATAGAGACATAAGCTTTTTAACAATAATTGATTGAAGAGATGTAGAGAAAGTCATGGGAATGGAACACATCAGATGTTTTAATATATTGTTCACATTTTAAATTTCACTGAACTTCTTATCCGTTTATATTTTCTCTATTGTGTTTTAAATCAAACAGCTGCTTTTGAAGTTCACTGTGCTTTCAATGGAAAAAAGTCTTTTATTGTGTGCGGAAAACGTACATCAAAACAGAACATTCGAATAAATAAAAAAGTCTAGTAGTTTTTAATTTTCTCTCTTCCTTTTTCTTAAAGAAGCATTTTTTGTTCTTTTTCTCGAAACTAGCTGTAAACGTCTTTAATTATGCAATATTTTAACTTATATTAAAACAATGAATGTTTGATATGTGTTACATTTTCATCATGTCCATATGTTTAAAATTCTGTGAAACCAACTTTATTGTCGCGGTGATTTAGGTAGTAAAAAGCGTAACCAAAATACACTCAGATGTAATAGTCAAACTGTTATCCCTTTCCGAAATAGTTGAAGCTTACACTTGTGCATGTATGCAAACAGTAATTTTTTTATTTTTTATAGATTGCACATATATAGTAGACGGAGAAGTTATTGTGTTCCACCCAAAACTTCTATACCGAGATTCACCGGAAATACTTTTTTAGGGCCCCCTGAATCCAAATGAACATTTTTAGAAAAAGATCTGTGTGTGTGTGTGTTCGACGTATATGTCCACGTGGACGGCATTACTCAAAAACGAAAAGTCGGGTAAATACCGAACTTAGTATTAAGTACAGTATCTTTCAAGGATGCGACACGAGCTTTTCAGGAAAATGTCCCCACCATCCTTTACATGGAACATGTTTAAATAATTTGGTTTTCTCAAAATAAAAAATATACGATTTTGAATCAAGTACCATATAATATTTTAGTATATTTAATTCTGTGGGGATAGACTCTGAAGATCTCTTCATTCTGTACACATTTGTATAAATTGCAAACGTAAGAGGTAGACAAAAACTTAGTACTCAAAAATATATATCTCGTTAAAATACATATTTTATGTCATATAATTTATTTGTAGAATTAACCGTTTCCAAGACATTCTTTATTATTGGTTTATTTTAAGCTACTTATGCTTTTCTTAAATGAGAAGTCAACTTTCGTTCCATTAATGTTTTTACTCCCGATAATGCAAAAAAGAACGGAATTTCAGCTGTTACATATAGCAACCAGGTTTTAAAGATTTGACTATCGCTTTAGAGTAGTATATTCCTGTATTTCCCTTCTATTTACAAGGAAGCAAGTAATAAGACAATTTTTGTTAATATTTATCTCGATTAGCACGATGTAGATAAAAGAACAATCTTTTGTAACAATAATGTAATAAATGTCTTTATTAACTCAACAATGAATTATTAAATTTGCAGCTGATAGAAGTGTGGTTCTGCCCTCACACAATTGCCCATCGGAAGGATGACTAGAGCTAGGTCCAGGGTCACGAAATTGCCGGACTGAGGTTCGGTGAACACACAATATAACTAAGACGTGATGGAGTAGGCATAGTCTTCACAGCCCGTTTTGAAACGTGTTACACTCGCTGGCATTGCTCACTGCCAGGCCTCGTTCAGTTCCTATTGGTAGATAAAATAGTGAATACTGAAAGAGAGCGCAGATTGAAAAATGCCGAAAATACGAAAGTGCAGGCTTGCTGACAGTGAAAAACTTGAGGATGATCCAAAGGTATTTTTAGTGACAGGAGGAGGGAGAGCCTTTTCTTTCGATACGTATCTTGTATTTCACTGCAATGAATTCTGAGTGAGTATGGTTGGTTTTTGGTCATTGTTTTTCAAAGCTCTGCACGTTATTATCTTGAATTTACTAATCATTTTACTTACTAATCTATATAAAATATTTGTTTTATTGTGTTATTTTATTAATTAGAACACTGTATATAATGTCAATACATGTAATGAGTTATTTTTGGAACAGATTATACCTCAACGTGTGCATGTTTACGCTACAAACCCCTCCCCACTATCCTCTCTATGTACCGTTGACCGCTCTGTGTTCCTAATTGTGTGTTGCTTCGGAACACAAGAACGAACTTTAGGGATGACCAACTTCTCGTTTGCACATTTTGGTGAGACACATTGATATACACTCATGAGAATGCTGCTACTTCATGGTGAGGAGCCGGGAAAGTTTATCCGCTCAAGTCGCCATTAGTGAAATTCTCTGTGTATTGCACTTTCAAATTATATTATAGTATTTAGCTATCTCAAATCAAGCGATATGGTCAATTGTGATACAAAAAGTAAATCAAAACACTTTATTTTTCATATGTGTTGTCAGTTTTAAATTTCCCTACACGTACTATGTAGAAAAGGAATTGCATTCCACCCAAAAATTCGATACCGAGATTTCACCGGGAATACAGGGTCCTCTGTATCCAAAAACATAATTTTTAGAAAAAGGTCCGTGTGTGTCTGTGAACACGATAACTCAAAAACGAAAAGGTGGTAAAATACCAAAGTTGGTATTTAAGTTTAGTGTTTTCCAGGAATGAGACACGAAGATTTTGAGAAAAATTCCCTCACCCCGTACTACCCTTTAAATGGAAAAAATATCGAAAATTTTGATTTTTTTAAAAATGGCTAATGGTTTTGATTAAAATGCCGTATATTAAAGATATTTATATGGTAAATAAAATGTATATATTGAATTTTCTGGGAATAGCCTCTGAAGTCGTCTATACCCTGAATGAATTTTGCTGAACGTTGCGTAACTGGTAAACCGTAAGAGATAGACAAAAAATTACTACACAAAAAAAGTAGATCACGTTAAATCATACAATTTATGTTATCTACATTTTTTCGCTATTTCTTGTATTGGTTTCATCTATATAATACTTATATTTTTCTCTTACGTGAGTTTGTAACTCCTGTCCATGCAAACAAAGGTACCTCAGTCACATAGCAACCAGTTTTTGACTATCACTTTAGCCTATGGTACTCCCGTATTTCCCTTCTACTTACATGGAAGCAAGTAATAAGACGATTTTTGCTATTTTTTCTAGATTACCATGAAGTAAATAGAAGAATAGTCTTTTTAACAATAATTTCTTGTTGAGTTGTAGAGAAAGTCATGTGAATGGAACACACATCATTTGTTTTAATGATGAACCCATGCAGGGAATGATAGATTTTCAAAGATGATTTAATAAACGTCGCATACACATAAATGTGTGCTACCGAATATATTTGTAAAATGGTTAAAGTTATCACATTCTTATTTTAAATATTCCAACTATATTTAAGTGAATTTAGCTTACTTCTTGAATTATTTTTACTTATATATTATTCTTATAAAATGGCACGCGTTTCATGTAAATAAAATGATGGTATAACCCGGTATTCAAAGAGAAAGGAATTAAAAATGTTTAAACTTAGAGACAGGGTACTTTATTACAAAGTTTCCATATATTCATAAAATGATAGATAAAATTGCACAGTTAGTATAAACTATTAGTCAATTGAATGAAAAAGAATGCTGCTCATCGAAGATAGAGATAATTGGATCATTTAAGTTTTAAAAAATTAAAAACCCATGATAATAATGATGATAATGGTTTATTCTACAATATTTGCTACCGATGTAAGAGATACACAATTCTGCAACTCCTGGAGGCTTTGTCATTGTTGCCTGAGCATTCACTCTCACATTCTTACTGTGTCATAATAATTTTACTATTAAAACGCTACAAACGACGTGATTCAACCCATGATCATGACTGTTTATCTCACATGTTATAATTTGAATATCATTTGTTGTTTTTATCATCTCCCTGGCATCTTTTTGTTTGTTCCACCGTCATTTGTATTCCCCATAGATGTTCAGTTCGATTAATTAATTTAAACACTTGACTATTACCATATTATATTTATGTACTTTATTCATCGTGAGATATTCAATTAAATAAAAGTATGGAATTTAGGTTAATAATGAAGTGAAAATCGAATAATGTACAATAAATGCACTTGTAAACATGAAGAGGTTTAAACAATAAAACTACTGTGGAAAGAAGACATGGATGGCTGACATTGCTACACGGGCGGAGTAATTGAAATGGAGATGGGGAGGACACGTTACCAGAATGCACAATTGCCGATGGACCCTTTGAACTACATTGTTAGACCCAAGAATAGGATAAAGAACTGCGGGAAGACCGAAGACATGATGGACACTATGGAAAAGGCAAGCCAAGGACAGACTCTCGTGGAAAACACCGGAATGAACAGTTGCCCAAACGCATACAAATTCCTTGTTTGCAGCTAAAGTTAGAGTGATAAATAATAAACTAAAACAATCTGCAACCACCGTCCTATGAGCTACCAGAAGCAACTCTTCAAATTAACAGTAAGTTTGTGCCCTTAATGGATGTTTTGGATATTTGTATACTTATTTATAGTGTTCATATAGGTAATTTGTTAAGATTGCAAAAGATAAAAATTAGAATTAAAACCATTTTGCACATGATAAAATAAAACCAGTAAGACTAATACGATACAATTTGTCGGAAAAACAGCTGTGAATATTACTTGCACTAGCACGTATATAGCGCATAGGTGGAGAAGGTATTGCACTTTATCCAAAAGTTCGATACCAAGATTTCACTGTAAATACTCGTTTTATGATTCCCTGAATAAACAAATAATTTTTGGAAAAATGTATACGTGTGTGTGTGTATGTATCTGCGTGTCAGCGTGTTTCTGAAAACACGATAACTCTAAAAACGAAAAGTCCGTTAAATACCAAACTTGTTGTTCATGATTAGGTAATATATATCTTGAATTTCTTGGGAATAGACTCTGAAGACTTGTTTATTCTGAATGACTTTTGTTTAACTGGTAAACTGTAAGAGATAGGCAAAAACTTACCACAAAGATGTAGAGCTCGAATACCGAGATTTCACCGGAAATATATTTTTTAGGGTCCCCAATATTCAAAAAAAGCATTTTTACAAAAAGGTCCGTGTGTGTGTGTGTGTGTGTGTCCGTGCGTCTGTGAACACGATAACTCAAAAACGAAAAGTCGGTAAAATACCAAACTTTATTTAAGTTTAGTATCTTCCAGGGATGCGACACGAAGATTTTGAGAAAAATCCCCCACCCCCAACTACCCTTTACATGGAACTTTTTTCAAAAATTTTGATTTCCTCAAAAAGGGCTGCAACAATTTTGATTAAAATTTCAGATATTAAACATATTTACCTGGCAAATAAAATGCATATCTTGAATTTTCTGGGAATAGCCTCTGAAGAGTAGTTTATTCAGGATGAATTTTACTAAATTTTGAATAACTGCTAAACCGTAAGAGATGGACAAAAACTTACTACACAAAAAATGTAGAGCACATTAAGACACACAATTTATGTTATACACATTTTTTTCGTGGAGTTGGTCGTTTTTATGACATTCCTTATTTTTGGTTTCTGCTATGAATAACGTATACTTTTCTCATACAGGAACTTGTCAACTCCTATCCATATAAACAAAGGAACTTCATTGACATAGCAACCAGCTTTTGACTATCACTTTAACCTACGGTTGTCCCTTATTTCGCTTCTACTTACAAGGAAGCGAGTAATTAGACTATTTATGCTATTTTTTCTGATTAGCATAATGTAAATAGAAGTATAAGCTTTTTAAGAATTATTTGTTGCAGGGATATGGAGAAAGTCGTGTGAATGGTATGCATCAGATTTTTTACTATGGCGTTTAATATTTTACAAGACATTCCTGATAATTGGTTTCAGTTTTAATAAATACAAATAAAAATATTGAAGCAGTATTGAATTGTTCGTAAAAGCCAACTAAAAAACATTTTTTCATGGAAAAGTTATGATTCGTTTCATATCTGTTTTGTAACACTCCTGGCCATGCAAAGCGAACCGCATAGTGAGAGTTTTTAAACTTTTGACTATCGCTTTGGCCTGGTGTGTTCCCTTATTTCCCTTCTACTTACAAGGAAATAAATAATAAAACCATATATCCTAATATTTAATTCGATTAGCGTGAAGCAGGTAGAAGAATAACCTTTTGTAAGAGTAAGTTGTTATCAAGTAGGTAGAGAAAGTCATGTGAATGGGACACATCAGATGTTTTTCCTGGGTCGGTTACTGATTGCATATGTGAAATAGCATTTATAAACTGTTTGATATTATCTAATTCAACAACCCTTTGGAATTATTACTATTATTATCATCATCATAAATAAACAGTCCAAAAATCCCTTAAGGGCAAAGCTCACCTGCTGATGCAGGGAGTTGCTGCTGAGAGCTCATTAAGATCCTCCGTGTTTAATAGATTGAGTTTTTATGACTTTCGGGTTTGAACATTAGATTTCACGCTTCAATGTATTTGAATTTATTTTATATTCATAAAATTGTTACTCAGAAATTGATTGGGTTGACACCTTTTTACTTTCTTTACACATACTATGTACATAGTGTATACAGAAAGTATTGTATTGTATCCAAAAATTCATAACCGATATTTTGCCAGATATATGGAATCCTGAATCAAAAGCATTCTAGAAAAAAGTCCATGTATGTGTGTGTGTATGTCTGCGGACAGCATAGCTAAAAGAAAGAAAAGTCTATGTACCAAACTTGGAATTTAAGTACAGCATCTTTCAAGGGTGAGACACGAAGATTTTCAGGAAAATCCTCCGATCCCCAACTACCCTTAACATGGAACATTTACCGTATGTTGAAGATATTTTTAGGACAAACGAAATGTATATCTTGAATTTTGTTGGAAAAGCCTCTTAAGACCTCTTTATTCTGAATGAATTGTACTGAATCTTACTTAACCGCTAAACTGTAAGAGTTAGACGAAAACTTGCACAAAAATGTACATAGATCTCGCCAAAACACTCAATTTATGTCATATACGATTTGTTAGTAGAATTGACAGTTTATGAAGATATTTCTTTTTATTTTTTTCAGATTTAAAATACTTTTAAAATACACGGAAAGCTTGTAAACTCCTGGCCAAGCATAGAATCGGATTTCAACCGCAAGACAACCAGATTTTAAAAGATTTGACTATCGTTTTAACCTAATGTATTCCCTTATATACCTTCTACTTACAAGGAAGCAAGTAATAAGATACTTTCTGCTAATGTTTATCTCGATTACATCAAGTAAATAGAAGAATAGGCTTTTTAACAATAATTTGTTACAGAGGTGTAGAGAAAGTCATGTGAAAGGAGCACATCAGATGTTTTTGTTTTGTTTTAGCTAACACTTAACATTATCACTTTTCTTTAATTTAGTGATCATCATAAATTGGATACAAAACTAAATGAAATGAGTCATTAAAAGACAGAAAAAAATAGCACAATAATTTCCCTCTGCAAGTGTGGATTCACAATTTGAAAATCACAATGAAGGAAAGCACGGACCTTGAGCTATGACAAATTAAATTTAGCGGTAAATTGGTATTTTTCTGGGCGATAATCCCACATGGCATTGCTAGGTTTATGGGCGGGACAACAAAACGCGACACACGGGGGCCTTTGTGTATTTGTCCGTCCACTCCGTGTGAAAGGATGATCCACAGCGGCCCCCCATTGACTTGCCGGGGTCGACCTGAATGTTTGTTATCGATTCCGGATAACCCCCGCGTCATTATCTGACATGGTGTTGGCGGTACAAACAGCGAGATTTTGGGGTTTTGGTGTTGTTGCAACGTGCTAATTGAATTCTAAGTTCCCAAACTCCGGACCTCCCCAGAGAATTCCCAGCTGGGCTCTAAACTCGCATCGCTTTGCCAGTTTCGTTTATACTCTCGCTTTTGCAGCTCTGTTGCCATTTAATATTACAGGTGCACTTCAAATTATGTAACACTAGTATTTTAAGAGTAGAAACACTCAAGTGTCAAATTTATAAATGATGAATTAATTTATTTGTAGGTCTGTACACATTTAATATTTCAAGTGCAGCTCACATTATGTAATATTAGAATATTATGAGTCGAAACACCCAAGTGCGTAATTTATACATGGTGAAACACTAGCGAAAAATCTATTTGCAGCTCTGTAAGTATTTAATATTACAGCTGCATCTCAAATAATGTAAAATTAGAATATTTATAGTACAAACACTCGAGTGCCAAATTTATAAATGGTGAATTACTTTATTTGTAGTTTTGTAGACATTTAATATCACAGGTGCACCTCAAATTATGTCAAATTAAAATATTAAGAGTAGAAACACTCAAGTGCCAAATTTATAAATGATGAATTACTAAGAAAGGTTATTCTTTTGGCGGGGTTGAGCTCATTATGCTGTTAAACAGTTAAAGTAGGAAGAAAATAGGATAGTTTGCCAGAGGAATGCATATAAACATTTTCTATTCAAACATACAATAAGCTATAAAAATTAGAAAATGTTAATTGAAAATGCCAAGGTGCGCTCCAAAAGAGCTACTCATGATTAGAGCATTCAATAGAGCGCAGCACTGAGATCAAAATAGTCCCATGGTTAAATTAATTGTCAGAAATGAAGTGATAGCCCGTAAGCACTGTAGTATGGCCTTCGCTCGGTGACATTAGCTATCATGCTACGCACTATGGTCAAGTACGCGCGAGTACTCTGACTCAGACGAGCAAATTGGAAAAACCTGTTATTTGTAGAATATGTACTCGTACATACTACTAAGATGCGCCAAACTAGCCCGTTAATAGTTCTATCATACTATTTATAATGTGTAATGTGAAGTTTATTTTTACTAAAATGCAACGCATTTCATCATGAATACATGTTGTATTCCCTAAACAAACAAAATATCTTTATTATAAAAAGGGGTGTGTGTGAATTAGTTGTCCTTCATGGACTGGAGTTTTTGTTTACCCAGGTCGCGGTGATAGACTTTTTGGTCGTAAAAAGCATTACCATAACTTCCTTCGGAAGGAAAGTGAAGCCTCTAGTCCCGCGTCAGTAGATTTACAAAACGCAAACGAAACTCAAGCCTGATAAAGAGGCCTTTGAGTCGCTTTACTCGCTCAATATGGAATGAGATGCAAGATCCACAGCAGATAAAGAGCTTCCATAAATAAAACTCAATTTAGTTTGGTTTAGTGTTTGTGAATCCACCCGTCTCTTTCTCCGTCTGTCTGTATATGAACAGCGTAACTAATAGAATGAGATATCGGTGCCAAATTTGGTATTGAAGTTCATCCTACAAGGATGTGACACGGGATTTTGAAAAACAAATTTCCCAATCCTTATAATACCATTTTATTTTCTCAAAAATGCCACAACGATTCAAAACTATCGTTAATTTAAGATGTTTATATGAAAAATACAGTTTATAAATCTGTATGGTCTGTGAACTTCTCTTCATTCAAAAGAAGCTTTGTATTTTTTGCATATCATGTGAACAATAAAGATATGCACAAATATTCACTACGCAAAAATTAGATATCTTAACATAACATATTTTAAACACATTTTTTTTTCGCAAGAGTTGTTTACGAGAAATATGTTATTATTGCACTGAATTTTTAAATATTTTGTAAGTTTAAAAAAAATGTTCGCTGCTCAGAATGGACCGATAATGGGATTTAATAGCCAGGGTATAATGTTCCAGTTATCTTTTCACCACAACTCCTTGTTACCACAAATAAATGTTTGAATACTGCTATGAATAAGCACTTTTCTTTAATATGAAATTATCCTAAGAAAAATAGATATATTTTGAGTGATGTTACATAAACAGTAGCTTAACTTTATATTAATATTTTAACACATATAAATGTGAGTTGATATAAACATTATTAATTTTGAGATATAAATTTAATTGTAATTCATTTTAGAAACACAAATAAAATTAGGATTATAAGGGCATTAAAATATTGTAATAGATGGTATCTAAATATGTATCCAATTTTCTGTGATTATCGATTTTTCTCTTGTCTAACTTTCTCTCAAGACAATCATATAATTTATTATATAATGATTTTTGCATGGTCTTAACTGCACCGAGAAATTTACAACGTATGTGAGTACAGGCTATTTGTTTTAATTCCACATTTTCACTCTTCAATACGTCACCTTATGCTTAGGTAATGCGGAGTCATTGACCTTGCCGAAAGCATTCGAATTCGGTTTGGATACAACATTCGTTACCGCGAGACCTGCCCATTCTGCGTTACGCCTCCCAACTGCCAATTTGAGTAAAATAACAAGTAAAATTATTAGTCTGGAGTGAAGCAAATATTGTTGTAATGTTGCTCATTCCACTATTCTTATTTACCATTAGTTAAACACCTAACTCCCTGCAGTAATAAGTTGCTTAGATAAATTAATAAAACATTTAATATAATATTTTTTCTTGAAGAAAGTCTAAGCCCTTAAATGATCATAACAATTCCTGTCATAGTTTGAGTTCGCTATTATTTAGTTATGCGAAATAATAAAAATTTGATCTTATCTCTTACAGGCAAGTTTATTCCCTAAAACCTTAATAGAAAATCACTGGAATCCTAACGTATTAAAAATGGAGTGAATATTACATCAAAATATAGAAAAGAACGCTAAATTTAAATTAATGGCTACATAGTCGATCTCTAATTAATAATAATATATTGTCAGTATCAGAACAAATTAAGCGAATGGTTGCATCAGAAATATTTCAAAGATATTAATAATGAGACTTTATATGATTGGGATTGTTTTAATACAATTGCACAAAGTGAGATAAAATCAGAAACAAAGAAATTTAATTAAATTTGATCTACCAGGTTGAACAACAGCTATTTTTGTAGAAAAGTAGATGGAACAGAAAAAATGGATTACAACCATATTTCAAGTTTTTTTTCAGGGTTTTCCCTTATCCTGAGAAGACGAATGTCAAGTAACTTTAAGCTCCATGGACTCGAGATCATTTGAGCATCATTTCACCAATTTCATTCATCGTCCGATATGACCGTCCAGGTTAAAGGACATTAAAGCTACAAAAAAAAAAAAAAAAAAAAAAACATAAACACACACACACAAAAATTGAAAGCAGTTACTGAACCGAAACTCATTGTATCGGCGAGAAGACAAAAAGAGAACAGGAAAAACTTTATATACGATTTATTGAAGCGTAGTAAGAATTATTTGAGAAACGTAAATTTGTTGTAGAACTCCAATCAGTGTCTATTATAATGATACACTTAATTGTATCTTGTTTGAATATTGATGTTTTTATTTTCTGTTTTATTTGCGCAAATAAGTTATGCGGAAATATTAAATGAATGTTATTTATATAGGCAATTACGAAAAAGGTTAATAATTTTCATTAAAATATCCGGCTTTCTTGTAGTGAAGATAATATATTGTCTCCAAATATGTGTGCGAGTGTGTGTGTGTGTGTGTGTGTGTGTGTGTGTGTGTGAGAGAGAGAGAGAGAGAGAGAGAGAGAGAGAGAGAGAGAGAGAGAGAGAGAGAGAGAGAGAGAGAGAGAGAGAGTGACGCAGCTCATAAACGAAATTAGTTACGGACCCTTGTTTTTAAGCAAAGCGAAGATTTAAATATATTAAATGCGTTTTACCCATTCTTCAACATTTTTATTAAACTTATTATATCTCAATATATTGATACCAAGCATGAAATGTATACCTACGTATATTGAGTTTTGAGTTTTTTGGATTTCATTGAATTTTATAAATAAACATGCTTATATAATTATTATTTATATTTAAAACCGTAAGCTACATAAAAGTTTATTGAGTCAAAATGCTGGATTATTTAAACTACATCACGTAAAACAGTTTTGTATTTATTGAAGAAGAAAAATCTGTTCTTAATTTAAATTCTTGAACATTTTAAACAGTTTTCCTTGACGGGCTGAATGCTTAGTTTTTTGTTTATACGTGTCCATTACAACATAAGATTGCTTTTGAATAGTTGATTTTCATCTCAACATTTTCTTCAACTATATTTTATGAAAATAAATGATGGGTGGAAGAATTCTCTCGACTCTTCTATTTTACTTTTATACCGGCTTAACTGTTAAGCTCATATGGAGGCATATGGCATATAAAGCTGGCGTTCATTACTTATATAGCGTATTCAGTTACACATTGGTAGTCTATTACAGTTGCCCGCAAAATTCTTAAGAGAGTGGAGGGATAAACAGGCATCAGTTTACCATAAAACAGGGGCAGGTGTGTGAAGGTGGCAGTGATGTAGTTTGTACTGTACAATTACAATAATCATTAAATTATTAAACCATTTTTTGTTGGTACTCTTCCTCTCTGTTATTTATTTTTTGGTGCTTTGCACACGTATGTGCATTTTAATTACTGCAGCAGTAATGCAACATATTGCAAATTAGAATTGCAAAAATGTACTATTTATTCGTAATAATCGAATTTTTTATCTAGATTAATGCTGATCCTTTAGAATTGATATTTCCTCATTGCCAGTTATTTAAATAATGATATTGTCTCTTGATTCCACATATACTGTTTTTCTTTTGTTTGTTGTCTGATATATTTTCATGATATCTCCTATACCATTGTTTCTTATTCAATTCTTAATCATATCACAAACTTTGTTCATTTTTTGTCCTCTACAGAGCTTACTTTATGTTTTAGGCTCAAACCTAATCTCTTATTTGGCAACAATGGTGTGCTGGCAGCCGCAGAATCTTTTATCCATACTCTTAGGCTAACGAACTACCACAAAAAACTTCTCTTAGTTTTGTTTAGTTCTATATCTGTTGAGTTAGTTGATCCGATGTCTGTTTTCAACTTTTCCTTAAGCTTCTTACTCATCATTTCCCAGAGCTTCAAAATATCAAATTGTTAGCTCTAAAAGTACAGCTATTTGTATTGGTAATTGAAGAATATTAGATCAATACTTGTTTCATTTGCAGACTTATACTTTTACTTATTAAGAATAAAAATTTTTCAAATTAGTAACTCCAAGTAGGCGTGGTACATACAAGACATAAGTGTTGATTTTCCCTGAAACTGTATGTAGGTCGATAACCTTGAATGGACGGGCCTCGCATTATCGAATGTTGCATCCAAAGTGAGTTGGAATGATTACTACAAGGTCAATGACCCCACTCTATCTAAGCCAACAGGTTACATTTTGAAGCGTGAAAACGTGAAAGCAAACAGATAATTTATACTGACAGGCGTTGTTTATTTCGCCGTGCAGTTAAAAAAACTTAAACTACATCAGATAGTAAATTAAGTTATTAGTTTGTGTTGAAACTGTTAGACGAAGAGAAAAAACAACTAACACACAGAGTTGGGTTTGCATTAAGGTACCATTTATCAAAAGATGTGTACCTATATCCTTAGCAACCTGTATACAGCTGGAAGGTACCTATGGTCAGCCATTTAAACTATAAAAGGACACGTTATATTGAGTACTTATACTGAATAAATTTTGTCGTATAGCTGCCTGTACTTAAGATAATGACTATATAATGTTGCGTAACATTACAATACAGGAAATTTAACATGAACAATTTACATTCAATTACATTTTGATATGATGACAAACCAATAAACTCATCCGGCATAAAAATAAACAGAAAACCATCATATTTGTTCGTAACGTAGCCTACGAAATATGAAACTGAAGAAACGTTTACAACATGACATTAATTGTTAATTGGAACACTTATTTAGAAAGGTAAATAAAAATTTAAGAAACCCAAGTTATAATGTCGTGCTTCCTTTCTTTATAAATTATGAATCTCTTGAATACATAAATAAAGGCAAGAACAGAAAACAAATGAAGTTCTTTATAGTATTTACGAGAAAAACAAGCTATAAGCAGGATAAGTATGCAGTTACGGTGCATTTCTTTCGATATAGTAGTGTTGTGATGTGCAGTCTTGCACATAACTGTATATTCAAATTTTGAAAGCCTATAATAATAGTAAGTGTCAGAATTGTTTTAGTTCAAAATGTATTTAAACATTCAGAAAATATTTGCCTTTCAATCTCCTCTAAGAAATATATGAAAAAATGTTTACGTTTCGTAAATTTGTGATTTAAGACACAGTAAACATTTAGAATTTTCGCTTTCTTCTAGAAACCAAATTAAGAACAGAAAAACTGCAGTCAGAATTTTACTCCATTCGCCAGAAAGGGTCATCCTCTTCAAGTATGAGCATAGGCCACTTTCCATTCTGTATTTATTCATAATACAGCAGGATAAACATAAATAATATTATGTCAAACCAAAAACGCCCCCCCCCCCACTGCTTGGCATGTAATAGCTTGTACTCTTCCCTCAGTGTATTCTTCACAAATATGTTAAATATTTTGGCGGAGACGGCAAATAATGACATTAATTTTGATTTTAAATTCAAATTCTCTTTCAGACAGACAATTTCGGAAGGTCTACTTGCCATTCTTCTATTTCATCTGGATTTGTGTGCAATAATTATTTTCTCTATCATGTATCAAATAGACAGAGAGTATATTGATTGCATTTCACCCAAAAATTGATATCAAGAATGCACTTAAAATACATATTTTAAGGCCGCATGAATAAAACAAATATTTTAATGAACATTTCTTAAGCATTGGTGTGTGCGCATGTTCGTGTATGTGTGGCAACAGTATTATTAAAAGCGGAGGAAGGTCTCATAAATATTCGAATTGGTATTTTTGTTCAGCATCTTCTAATATTGTGGTATAAACATTTTTAAAATGTCTCGTAACCTAACCACATGGAATATTTTTACATACGTATGTTTGCAAAACTGTCTAGTGATTTTATTAAAATACGGTATATTAGAGATGTGATAAAATATATAGGTACGTTAAATTTTTGGGAGGAGTCTGTGAACTCGCTCAAAAGGGACTTTTTATAACTGGTAAACATTGAGATATAAACAAAAATTATGCACAAAAGCTATAGCGTTCTTTGAGACACTCAAATTATTTCAAATGAATTTCTTTTCACATCAACCATTTCCAAGATACTCCTTAGTATTGGTTTAAATTGTCAACACTTACTATAAACGGTATGGAGTATTAAAGCTGTTTTGAAATAGCTGATTATCAATTTATTTCCTCTATCCGTGTTATACCTACAACTAAATGAGTAATGAAACTGATTCAGTAAATGTTTATTTGTTCTACAGGAATAATTACCTGTCTGACGAAAGAATGGTGTTGCTAGGGGAGGTCACTGGTGTAGCATGGCACGGTTTAGAGCGGTCAGAGAAAGCTGGAATGTAGTGCAGTACAGTCTTCCATCAAACAATCAGCACAGCGCACGTATATAGGAATATACAAAACGACCCACAAGAGGTTAAACTTGCTGTTTTCTTTATCACTAAAGAATATTAATGTTCTACTTTGTGAGCGAATGATACGCCCGGCGGTGTTTGCATTTTGACCTGATTCGAACTCGTCCATTGTAAGAGACTCAATTGCTGCAATCCAGTATCGATGAACTGTGCAGGGCATGCACCGGGAGTGATGACGTAACACCGCTTATCTCTTTGTGTTTACGCTAGCTTCCACTGTGGTGGAAGCTAGTAGATACTAGATAGAAAAATAAGATTGTGTTAGAATAGTTTGTGAAGTTGTACCGGATGATTAAAAAAGCATCTGATGTAACAGGAGCTGGAATTGTTGAAAACTATAATACTGCTTATATAATTGTATGTCTGAAAACAAGTACCTGAGAAAATACAATCATTTTACTTGTGTGGAGTATGAGTAGCATTCGGTGATATATATGCGTGCGTTTGTAGAACTTAATTGACTTTGTGTAAGGCTTATTATTGTCCTACTGTGTGCCTCAGCTCCGCATCAGTGGCGCAACGTAGAATCAAGTCGCGGTCTTGGAGATAGGAATCCTTATTAATTTTGAAATAAATAGTTACATTATTTTCACTGTTTTAACCACTAATTTATTTCTTGTAAGTTATAGGCGTTGTAACGTTCAAACGCATCTGGTAAGGCTTTATTGTCGAGCACGTAGATAACGTGTAACACCTAGTCCGCAAACCTCGCTGACAGTCTCTCTCCCTCTCTCCCTCTATATATAATATACATTATTACCCATCATGCTCTTTTGCATGGCAAAATAACATAAACATATTTAGGTATAATGTCTTTGCATTTTCTGAAAATTATTAGCACTTTAAATACATTTATTTGATGCAGAATTTATTTAGATTTTCATACATGATATATTTATTCACAACATTTCTGTATTTATTATATTATTGATGCGGGTTGTTTTTACGCACACCTACTTGTATTTGTCCTTGTGTGACGTTGTTTTAATGTCTTTGCGCGCCTTTTCTCTTTTTCACATCTGTACAAAATAGCACTTTAATATTAAATATTTTCTTTGGTGGTTGGCTTAATATTGGCTCAATAGGGGGTTATTTTTGTGTTGTAGTAGATTGTTGATTTCTAATTTTCAGCATTCTAACGATTACATCAGTCACAGCACCATCGGTCATTTGAGTTGTATTTCAATTGCAGTGATAAATAGATTAGTTATTCCGTGCAGTATAGACAACGTAGACATTGAAATGCAGTCTTAATATCAGTCAGTATTTCTTCTGGCTCCTAAGTGGAACATAGGGTATCGTTACGATGTTTCCGTGATCGTTCGTGGGTTCACCGCTATGCGTCATGGTGACGCGGTATCAACCCGTCACCTACAGATGGCACTGGACAAAATCACGAATTACGGACGCGAAATAGAAGAATTCTGCACGGGAACCTTCTTCTTTTAAGTGCAAATAAATATTACACGGGACCACCGGCTTTAATTCCCTTCCGAATGAAGCCATGCTACGGATGTTTGCTTCCGAAAAAAAATCCATCTCTCTCCGCCCGGTTTGAACCTGCAATCTTGGGTTTAGATGCTAGCATGGTAACCACCCACCAAGGATGGCAACAGTCTTAATATTACACGAGAGAAAAGACAGACATGGTATCCTGCTATTGGTTAACCAATGTTATTCAAGGACAGGTCAATATGATGTATACTGAAATATTTATAACATTTCATCGATAATCTGTTCGCTAGGCTTTCCAGCAACTTGCAGAAACGATATTATCGCAGCGCGATCACGATTTGCAAGCCGAAAACGCAACCGCGTGCTGCGCCATGTCCAATGTGACCCTCAAACAAATGTGTAAAGAGTGCAGGTTGCTGAAGATAAAACTGTTCTTCCCCATTACTATATTTTCTATATATCGCTGCATTGGTGGATAGAAAGACCAGTAGCATGGCCTCCCGTTCATCGGATATCAATCCATTGATTTCTGGATATGGGGACATTTAAACACAATTTTGTATATGTGACAGTGCCGTCTTCTGTAGTGGTTCTCACGTGACCTTGGAATATGTCATCGCAGTTGCAGACTTTGAATTGCATGACAGCACAGGAAGTGTAGCGCGCTGATAACCAAAGTCTTTGGAATGCGAGACGTCTCCTCATTCTTCCAGAACCTTAGGTTTCTACAAGCCTCCAGAAAGTTCTGTGATGTCATTTTCTAGCTATAAAGGGAAGAACAATTACAACCCGGTGTGTACTGAGTCGTGAGTGGAGGTTAGTGCACAGTGGCTGTCTACACGTTAAAACGTCGATAGAATTATTTGCAGCATGAATTAAAGACCTCGTTTATAACCGATTTTAAGCCGATAAAGACATTTGTTGCAATACCATACTTATCAGCCGTACGTAAACGTTAAACAGCGTGAGATCAATGTATATGCTCAAATCCTAAATCAGATCTACACTCAGGTGAAACATGTGTAAGAATGCACGGTAATCACATGGGTATGTTCTCTAGTACGCTGACTATTAAGCAGAAGTAATCAAAGGATAAATTGGTAGAAATCATTACAACTCCTGTTTGTATTTATGGGCGATTACTCAAAACAGCCGTATAAAACACTGTCAAATAATTAAGACAAGTAACCTTCTGATGTAAATGTCCTGGAGTATTTTACGACAATGTTCAGAAATCTGTTTGAAACTTAATTATTAATAAACTCGTGAAGAATTTAAACTTTTTACTGTAGCGGAAAAAAATATTATTCCGGACTAAGCAAGTGTAGAAAGAATTTGAAAAGGTAGTCAGAATGAAAATGTACAAGTTCGTGTTTCAAATTCGTGTTACAAACGCCTAGTGTGGAAGAAACAATTAATTGATGATTAACCTTATAATTAAACTATGAAGTTGGCGCTTAAAAGTACCTACTTAAAACAATTTACGTATGTATCCATTGGGATATGTTATCTCAAAATAATTTTAAATCTCTTTGTGGTTTACCGAAAAACCCCGAATAAGTGGGGAAATTAATGTCGTGTTGGCATGTTCCCATGTAGTAACTCAGTGGTTAGAGAACCGGACGGAGACCCGGGGCTCAATGTTTCAACTCCCAGCTATGGCATCGACTTTTTCATTCCGACTCTACTTTTTCAGTTGTATTTAACGTTTGTGACAAACATTTTGTTACTAGGATTATCTTGTAGTTTGAAGTCGATTTTCTGAAGTGTCATTGCTCAACACAAGTAGTATAGTTAATACCATCACAGGCATTTGTTTACAAACATAGTATAAGATAGTTTTATGACAAACGAAATGTATATCTTAAAATTTCTGGAAATAACCTCTGAAAACCTCTTCATTCTGGATGACTTTTATTTAACTGGCAAGCAGTAAAAGATATACAAAGCATTTCTATACAAAAAATTCAAATCTCATTGAAACACACAATCTATATTGTATACATTTTTACTTTCTCTATACGCACTATGTGCATAGTGTATAGAGAAGGTATTGCACTCCACCAAAAAATTCGATACCGAGATTTCACCGGAAATATATGTCTTAGGGTCCACAATATCCACAAAAATCATTTTCACAAAAAGATCCGCGCGTGTGTGTGTGTGTGTGTGTCCGTGTGTCCATGTATCTGTGAACACGATAACTCAAAAACAAGAAGTAGCTAAAATACCAAACTTGGTATTTAAGTTTAGTATATTCCAGGGATGCGACACGAAGATTTTGAGAAAAATCCCACTACCCCCAACTACCCTTTACATGGAACTTTTTTCGACAATTTAGATTTTCTCAAAAATGACTAACGATTTTGATTAAAATTTCGTATATTAAACATATTTACCTGAAAAATAAAATGTATATTCTGAATTTTCTGGGAATAGCCTCTGAAGAGTAGTTTATTGTGGTTGAATTTTACGGAATTTTGAATAAATGCTAAACCGTAAGAAATGGACAAAAACATACTACACAAAAAATGTAGAGCACTTTAAAACAATTCATGTTAAATAAATTTTTTTCGTGGAGTTCGTCGTTTTTGAGTCATTTCTTATTTTTGGTTTCTGCTATGAAAGACTTATATTTTGCTCATACAGGAACTTGTCAACTCCGATCCATATAAACAAAGGAACTTCATTGACACAGCAACCAGCTTTTGACTATCACTTTAACCTGTGGTAGTCCCTTATTTCGCTTCTACTTACAAGGAAGCAGGTAATAAGACTATTTCTGCAATTTTCTCTGATTAGCATAAAGTAAATAGGAATATAAGCTTTTTAAGAATAATTTGTTGTAGGAATATAGAGAAAGTCATGTGATGTTTTGTAGAGTTAACCGTTTTCGAAATATTCCGGACTATTGGTTTCAATTTTAAGTTATTTAAATATTCTCAAACGGGAGGACCCTTTTTTTCTCGTTTTTCGTTTGATTACTCCTGGCAAGCAAAGATATTGGAATTTCAACTGTCTCGCATAGCAACCGCCTTATAAACGACGAGTCTATTAGCCTGCGTATTTTCTTATTGCCTTTCTACTTACAGGGAAGCTAGTTATAAGACTAATTCTGCTTATGTTTAGATAACAGATGATTAATGCCTTGAGTAAAAGTTTTGTTCACATCATGTGAATGGAATGCGTTAAATTTTTGCCCTTCTACTTACAAGGAACCAACTATAAGGACAATTTCTACTAATGGCTTCATAACAATAATTTGTTTCTGAGATTTAGACAAAGTCCCATGAATAACATATTACATAACATATTACATATTACATAAAAATGCCATGTTAAAACTTACAATTTATACCATATACATCTTTTTCGTGGAGTTGACCATTTTGTAGATATTTCTTTTTATTGGTTTTAGTTTCAAAATACTTAAGCTTTTGACATAGGGGAATTTGTCAACTCTGGCACTAGAAGTAACGGATTTCACTCACATGGCAATCAGCTTTTGAAAGATTTGACTGTCGGTTTAGCCTAGTGCATTACCTTATTTCCCTTCTACTGATTATGAAACAATTAATAAGACCATGTTTATCTCGATTAGCACGAAGTACACAGAAGAATAAGCTTTTTAACAATATTTTGTTACACAGATGTAAAAAAGCTCATGTGAATGGAACACATCACATTTTTTCTTCTTTATATAAGCAAATATATTTTTATTTAAAAAGGTAACTTTTGGAAGTAGAAAGTTAACACCTTCCCTTTCACTACATGGAACAAAGGAGGTCGATACATTCCTTCAGCCTACGAAAAATAAAGTGTTCTTGTTGGAGTAACCGCCGATGAAAAACTTTGTCGTTGTAAAAGCCAAACTTGAGAAGCGAAGCTTGCAGCCTTTATACAAAATGATCGATGTTACGGCATTAAAACTATCGGAAAATAGAGTGAGGAGAAAGTTAGCGGTTGTACATGCGAGTGTAAATTATATTCGCCGTGCCTGAATGAGTGAGACTAATGAACAAGAAGCAATAAATCAAGCAGGTAAAATGGGAATCGATAAGCATTAAGGAGACGAGGGAGTCAAGATAGTATTTAACTTTGTCCTAGGGACGAATGTAGTGCTACCAACCTTGGCGATTCTTAGAACAAACTGAGAGTATGAAAAATGGAAAACTACACAACTCTTTTAGTAAACATCTGCTGTGTTCCATTCACACGACTTTCTGTACATCTCTGCAGCAAATTATTGTTAAAAAGCTTATGCTTCTATTTACTTCATTCGAATCGAGACAAAATTAGCAGAAATAGTCTTATTACTAGCTTCCTTGTAAGTAGAAGCGAAATAAGGGAGTACTATAGGTTCAAGTGATAGTCGAAAGCTATGGTTTCTATGTGACTCAAGCTCCTTTGTTTGTATAGACACGAGTTGACAAATTCTTGTATGAGAAAAGCTGAAACCAAAAACAAGGAATATCTGAAAAACGATTAACTACACCAAAAAACGTATATAACATAAATTGTGTGTTTTAAAGTGCTCTACATTTTTTCTGTGTTAAGTTTTTGTCCATCTCTTACGGTTTAGCAGTTATGCAAAATTCCGTAAAATTCATTGAGAATAAAGTAGTCTTTAGAGGCTATTTCCAGAAAATTCAAGATATGCATTTTATTTGTCTGGTAAATATCTTTAATATACACATTATAAGTCGTTAGAGCCATTTTTGAGAAAATCAAAATTTTCGAAATGTTCCATTTAAAGGGTAGTTTGGGGTGATGGAATTTTTCTCAAAATATTCGTGTCGTATCCCTGGAATTCAAGTACTAAATTTGGTATTTTACCGACTTTTTGTTTTCGAGTTATCGTGTTCACAGACACATGGACTTTTTTCTGAAAATGCTTTTTTTTTTGATACAGGGGACCCTAAAACATATATTTCCGGTGAAATCTTGGTATCGAATTTTTGGGTGGGGTGCAATAACTTCTCTATACACTATGTACATAGTACGTGTAGAGAAAGTAAAGATTGTTGCCGGAAGTATTTTTAGCTTCAAACAATCGGAGGACAGCATGCTAGGACTAGATTCTAAACAGCCAAAAGTGGTCAAGCCGGGGCACATATTCAATGAAAGTAGGTGCACTAAGAGATAAAATAACTGTGTAATTATTGTATAGACATATTTGATGTTTGAGTAATCTATATGTGTGGGTATAGTAGTAAGTGCGAGTGCGTGTGTATATGTGATATCAGTGTGTTCTTTCTTTCTTGTATAGGACTGTAGTTCAATTTTCGTAGCGCGTGTATGTATATATATATATATATATATATATATATCTGTGTGTGTATTTAGAGTGGTGTGAAAGTATGTAAAATATATATGCAGGTAATATTTTAATTCCAAGTATTTTTAGACTGCATATACGGTCACGCGACCCATGCGACTGTGCGATGCAAATACTCGTATTGTTTACTGTATGCTTAAAAAATAATGCTCTGTTACTGTTATTGAATCGGAATTTGAGTTCCATTAACAATTTTTCTATTAGTACTCTAGCATAACACTTTTACAATAAAAATAATAGGGTATCTAATCCAAGTTTATATTTTGCTTTTGCTTTTGTTTATATGCTGTTTTTGCTTTCAAATGTGTTTCTGTTTGCATATTAAAAATGATAATTACAAACTGGATTACTGCGCTCCCGTCAGTTATATCTAGTAGCGAGGTGATCAGCTAACAATTCAGGCGAAAAAGAAAAGAATGTTGGAAGATCGAAACTTATTCTACTTTGCATTAACGTACAACTGGTGGTCTCACGCGCAAGTGACCTAAATACCAAAGCATTTGATACATTGAAAGAAAATATGTTATTTTATTGCTGATTCTGATGTTACAAATTGACATTGACGCAATGCTGTGGCACAATTTTATCTTTTGTTGCTATGGCACTCGTTTGATTGCTTCGGCTAATTATCTAATCCAATGTACTCCCCAAAGTTGCTGAGCAGTGAACTGAAGTCTTGCACTGCTGCTGAGCATTGACAGGATGAAGGGAAACTGAACGTGTATCTGTCAATGTTAGGGCTTAACTAGGCTCTGACGGGTGAATGGATTTTCAGGGTGGCAGGTGAGAACGAAGTAGCAATTCTTCAACAGTTGCAATTCATCGTGCAACGGCCCTCGTGCACCACTGGTATAAGGTTATTTCAAAATTCTAATATTTCTTTATTTTGTGGTAGCTATTTCAAATGTAATGAATTATTTGCTAATAGAATTACTCTGTTGTTACCAGGTATATCAGGGATGTTGGTGACGTCTGAAATAGCGTTTTCTGGAGTTGTCATCCTCCAAGGGAACGAATGAGGGCGCTCCAATGAAATAGTAAGCTATCGCAACGTTTTAAACCCGGCGCCTAAACTTGTCTTGCATGTAAGACCAGAGGCTTCATGCGTGAGTCTCAAAGGGAAGAACTGAGGTACAGAATAGATGGCCCGAAAACCCTTATTCTGCATTCCTTGCAGAGATCACGTAGGAGTAAAGTAGTATGTTATGGTCGGTCAGCTAGGCTTGTGTACCTCCCCATAAAAGAACCTTTCAGAGGTAGGTATTATTGCAACGTGAGCATTACGAGCAGAGGTTATCATGAAACACCCAAGTGGAAGAATCCCGGGCATAGATTTAAATCGCCAGCTCGCGCTATATCAAATATTATGCTCTCCAGCGACAATAAGGGGGAATTACTATGCGCGCAGCTTTTCTTGGGAGCTAGATTTTCGCGGAAGTGAGGGCCGGGGTAAGAAGAGCTTACGGGCTCACCTATCTGTACGCAGTGCTGCAAACAAGGGAAGGTTTCTTTCTTTGAGGCCCTTAGCCATTATAGCGAATACGTTATCTAATTTGCTATAGAATATTATTAAAAAAAATAGAGCATTGCACTTACATTAACATTGGGATTTACAGAGAGAATAAAACCTTTGTATTGAAGCCACTGAATATCAGAGTATACAGTGTACTTCATGTCTCAATCTGCTCTGCTTCCGAAATTGTGTGAAATCTACAGAATGAAGACTAGGGAGTACCCAAGAAAAGATGCACGCATAGTATGGAAAATAAGCCGTTCACATAGTGCAACAATTCAAGGTGGCAAAGTATAGTCACAATAGGTATGGATGAATATGCATATACGAAGGAAATGAGGAAAATGTTCTGTTCGTGGTTTATCTCAGGTCATAAAATTTGTCCAGTATATCATTCAAATCAAAACAAGACAAACTTCTAATTCCGTACTTTTTCTCTTTTTTCTTTCAGTGTTTTCTTGCAGTATGTCAAATTATCTCACTTTCATGTAAAAATGCCCATCAGGACCAAACTAGAAAGGAGGGTGGACTCTTTTACATTTTTATAAAAATGGAAATCAGTGAATTAATATTCTCAAAATAGTATAAGGGTAACGTTGGCGGAGTGATATATACTCATAGGAAGACTTTATCATGTAGAGCCCTATTTTTATGAGCAGGGCAGTTTACAACCTCTCGTGATAGAAAAATCGCGTGCCGCGGGTCAAACAGTGCGTTTTAACATATGTAATCACAGCTTTATGACAAGGTAGTGAGGGGAACCGCTATTTTTTACACCCTCAGGACTCGATGTTGTATTTTATAGGGAAACAGATTATAATAACGTTGTTATCGTCTTTTCTCTGAGTCCATTCTACTGCCACACTTGCTGAGGTTCACGAAATGGTTCACATGTGATTGAATGGAAGGGTAGGTTGCTTTAAATATTTATTTCGGTTGAAAGCTACAGTGTTTAGCTTTTGACATCCACACGGTTCAAGTACTCTATATATCTTTACTGTAAAATTAACAGATTCTACTATTCGTCGACGTCATTGGGTTAAATGCAGAGGCTCCTTTACTCCCCTCTTCCTCTTGTCAGTCTGTCACGTCAATAGAAAGATCCATTAGTATTTAGAAACCACGTTTTCTGTGGTTTTCCTTCTGTAATATGCTTTACAATCCATTTATGGAAGGGCTAAGAACTATTTCACAGATCATTCAAAAAGAAATAGAAAATTATCCTATTACTTTTATAAGGTTGCTGCCACTACTGACATACCCAGAAAAAGTGTGTGAAATGTTTTTGCACCTAAATTTGTGGTGTATCAGTTTTTATCTGTATTTAAGAAATAAGCCCGATTCAAAGCGCCGTTGCACACCTCCAAATGTGCCAATCGTTAACACCAGCTTTCTGATCCTTCTTGATGCTCCACAAAGTAGTTCTTATGACAAGAGGCAGGCCAGAGCAGCTCTGTACTCCAATGAATCTGTTAAGCTACATCTTGAGTTGATTTGAAGTAATCTTTCATAAATGTACTGATAAATCAGTTCTCGTGGTCAGCATCTTGTCCAGCAGTATGCTGATTTCCGACTGTATCATCTCTGAATTTGATCGATGTGTTTTTTAATAACTATTCATAATAAATTAAGTTCTCTTTAAAATATGGATCCAAGTGTGATAATTACCGCAACCACCATATTCAATCCTAGTTAATGTATTTCATAATATATTGATGAGATGATGAAACAGTTCTTCTGATCAGCAAACCTCTACTTTCTAAGCACTGTACTAAACAACAACACCCCCACCACTTCAGTTCATATGCTCTCTAATAATTGTGGTGGTGATAAATTAGCTTTGTATATCAATGCTGCTCTACATGTCAAGCAATGTACTAATAAGCACCACCATGCAAAGGCCCAATCTTTATGCTCTCTAATAATTGTTCTGGTGATAAATCAGCTCTGTGGACTAGCACTGCTCTACACACGAAACAATATTCGCATCAACACCAGCAGTATCGCCGGTACCTCTGTACCATTCCAGCCCAGTCAATGCATTCCATAATAATCGTGGTGGTATAAATCAGTTCTGTGGACCAGTATTTTTCTGCACACTAGGCAATGCCCTCATCACCTCCATCTCCTACTCATGTCGACGTGTTCCACGTTGTTGTGGCGGGAAATAATGTTTTCTGGTCAGTTCGACTCTATACCCAAATAATGCACTTACCACCACCACCACCACAATCAGTTGAAGCATTATTTGCGTTAAGTGATGGTAGAAGTAAATCATAATTTACAACTCAACAAAAGTTAACTGTGAGAGGAGTTTAACTACCTGGGATGTAACTTTAATTGTTGGGCAAGAACTGAAAGAGATATGAATAAAAAGATTTCAAGATTCCAACTATGTGGAGCTGTACACAGAACAATGAGAAATAAAACTGGAAAGGAAACTAGGTTAAAGATTTACAAAACAATGGCGGTCCCTACACTATTATACAGAAGTGAGACATGGGTCACCACAAAAAAAAAAAAATAATAATAAAAAGCTGTTTACAAAGTGCAGAAATGATTTTTTTAAGGCAAACAAAAGGATGTACAAAATTAGATTAAATCCGGAATGAAGATACAAGAGCAGGACTTAATATAGAATCAGTAAATTCCAAAATTGAAAAATATCAGAACCAGTGGATGCAACATGTTCTAAGAATGACAGATTCAAGCCTGCCTAAGATTGCATTTGAATATGTACCAAAAGGAGGGAGACATTTCGGTCAACCCTAAACAAAATGTGAGACGGAACGGGCAATCTGCCCATACCGTGAAGTGAAGAAGACAAAAAGTTAGCTACTCTCAAAACCTCCAATTAGAAAATGAAATCGGAATCCTCGAGGGTAGTCGGCGTGTTCGCCATTATCATGGTGGTAAATTAGTTCTTAATATGTGTACAATTGCACACCAACAATTACATTGATCATCAGCACGTAGTTAGTCTACGTGTTCTATCTTGTTTGGTGACAAATCTATTCTTATCAGCGACTGCAAAAAGTTGCTTGGAATGTTTTAATTGTGGTAACATTACTTTTAGTTGTTGAAATCATTAACAGGTGGCCCAACTGCCCCATATTTGATTAAAATAGATGCACTACTCAACGGGACTATTCCAAGTTAAAGCCTTAGCAGCGCAGATGATGAGCGGGTCGCGCTCACTGCGAGAGATAAAGCTAAGTTCCGCTTCACCAATTCTCCACTGGCGGTTTTTAACTTGAAATAACCCCGTTGCGTTCAACTACTCTTTTAAAACACACAAAGATATTTGCATTCATCAAAAACGGGGCAGTTGGGCCATCTGTATATTCAATTAATGAATTGCATTCTGCAAATTGGTTTCAAAATAAACAAACAACTAATTTGGAATACACAAATAATTTTCGACAATTTGTGTGACTTACTGTGGATATATGTAGAAGATTCTTAATAGAAGATTATAGTAAAATGATTCATAAAGTAAGTCAGAAAGGAAAATAGAGAAGAGGGAGGCATAGGAAAAACTAGGTTAAAAAGTAGCTTTCTGTTACTATGTGCCATTGATATTAATGATATGCAATTTTTGGAGCATTCCCTCCTTCTGAAACTGAGGCGTGAATGGGGACACCTAGGAATGTTTTCTTAGCTCGGGTGGAATTTCAAGTTCTTGATTTCGTCACTATCAGAACATGATGAGGGGTCAGTTCGTCGTTCATAGACGTTGCCCTCCTTGGTGTAATGGTTACCATGCTAACTTCATATACCCAAGGTCGCGGGTTCAAACCCAGCGGAGGACGATGCATTTTTTCGGGCGTAAAAGTCCTTAGCATGGCTTCCTTCGGAAGGGAAGTAAAGTCTTTGGGTTCTATGTCGTAAAATAATCTTAAGCCTAATAAAGAGGCCTTTGAGCAAAATTAAAGGGTCTTTCACGCCCAATATAGAATGGGACGCAGAGAACAACAGCAATTAAACAGCGGCCATAAATAAAACTCCATTTCATTTCTTTTGTCGTCAATAGATGACACCATGGGACGAAATCACAACTTGTGGAAGTGAAAATTCTTTAATTTTGCCCAGAGATTCTCTTTTCATGGTATGGGTTTTTTACGTACAAATAAACATTGCATGCAACCAAGGGCTTTAATTCCCTGACGAAGGAAGCAATACTGCAGTTCTTATGTCCGAAAAATGTCATCACCCTCCGCCGTGATTGAACCTGCATCTTGGACTCTTGAGGCCAGCATGGTTACCACTAAGGACCAATAAAGATCCATACATGGAATTTCAAATATTCATGAAATATTTACAAACATGTGCCTGATAGGAACAACACGTTGTGCCCAAATGCCTTCTTGTAGAGCACCACTACTTTCTTGGTCTCTTTTTAGTTTCTCTAGCCCGTATGTACACACAATATACATAGTAGCTAGAGAAGGTATTGTATTACACAAAAAATACGGTGTCGAGATTTCTCCGGAAATATATGTTTTGAGGTTCTTTACTTACTCTATCACATATGTACAGCGTACATAATAGACTAAGAAGGCATTGTAATCCATCCAAAATCTTGGTACAGAAATTTGATAGGAAATATGTTTTGAGGTCCCCTGGGTCTGAAAAGGGCATTTTTAGAAAAAGTACGTGTGTGTTTGCGTGTAGTAGCCCCATAGCTCAAAAACGAAAATACCATTCAAATCCAGACTTGGTATTTATGTTAATAATCTTCCAAGGATGCGACACTAAGATTTTCCAGAAAGTTCACCTAAAACAAATTAGCCTTTACATGGCACACATTTTGAAAATTGTGTTTTTCTTGAAAATGGCTCTAACGATTCTGATTAAATATATTTCCGCACAAAATATAGAAAGTTATGTGAATGGAGCATACCAGATTTTGAGAAATACCGTTAAAAGCCAAACTTGGCATTTGTGTTTAATATTTTCAGAGGATGCGAAACAAAGATTTTCAAGAAAATTAACCCACCACAAACTACCCTTTATATGGAAAAATTTATGAAAATGTTCTTTTTCTCTTATGTGACTTTAACGATTTTGATTAAATACCGTATATTAAAGGTATTACATCGCAAGTAAAATGTATATTTGAATTACCTGGGAATAGTCAATGAAAACCTCTTTATTTTGGATGGGATTTGCAAAATTTTGCATCAGGGTTAAAACCTAAGAAGTAGATGAAAGCTTACCACACAAAAAATGTAGATCTTGTTAAGACAAATCTTGTAGAATTGACTACTTTAGAGATATTTCTTATTATTGGTTTCAATATTAAAATATCAAACTTTTCTCTAACGGGACCATTCAAAGCAAACGGAGCCTCAATTGTTTCACTTAGCGATGAATTTCTAAAATATTTTTAGCCTACTGTATTCCCTTATTTCTCTTCTACTTAAAAGAGATCAAATAATATGACCAATTCTGCTAATAGTATTTCGATTGGCATAAAGTAGATAATAGAATAACCTTTTGTAAGAATAGTACGTATATGGAACAGCTGAAGAAATTTATGTGAATGGAATACATCAGATTTTTAGTTAATCTACATAAACTGTGTCGTAGTGTATAGAGAGGTATTTTAATGTACCCAAAAATCGATACCAAGATTTCACCGGAAATATATGTTTTAGGACCCCCTGAATCCAAAAAAGTATTTTAAGGAAGAGATTAAATAATATATATACATATATATTAGTTTAGTATTTGAGTATCATCAAGGATGCGACACGAAGGTTTTCAAGAAAATCCTCCTACCCCAAATTACTCTTTACATGGAACATTTTTCGAACATTTTGATTTTTTTAAAAAATGGCCTTAATGCTTTTAAATAAAATATATTGTGTATAATATATCTTTATGGCAAACGAAATGTATATCATAAATTTTCTGCAATAGCCTCTGAAGACCTCTTCATTCTAGACAACTTCTATATAACTGGCAAACAGTAAGGGATATACCTACAAAATCTTGCTACACAAAAAATGAAGAGTTAAAAGTTTTCGAGAAATTCCGGATTATTGGTTTCAATTTTAAGCCACCTAAACTGCTCTCGAATGGGAAGGCATCTTTCTTCTCGCTTCTCCTTTGTTTACTCCTGACAAGCAAAGAGATTGGAATTTCAATTGTTTCACACAGCGACCGGCTTTTAAAGAACGAGACTATTAGCCTGAGCATTATCTTATACAAGGAAGCTAGTAATAAGTCTAGTTCTGCTTATGCTTATCTTGATTACCATGATGTAGATAACAGATTAATGTTTTGAATAAAAGGTTTGTTTACTGAACAGTAGAGGACATCCTGTGAATGGAACACATTAGATTTTTTCCATTCTACTTACAAGAAACCAGGTAAAAAGGCTAATTATGCTTATGTTTATCTTGATTGGCATGAAGTAGATAGAAGAGTAAGTTTTTTAACAATAATGTGTAAGAGATATGTAGAGAAAGTTGTGTGAATGGAACATCAAATTTTTCATTATTGCATTGATGGAAAATCGATTGTTCAGACCAGTGCGCCTCTGCACGCGAAGCCATGTGCTAATCATCATCATCAAAACTACCATCCCAGGGTCTAGTCGACCTCCCGCTTACTTGTCAGCGTTCTCGAACGACCCAGCGTCCCAATTTGAATTTCATTCCGTGACATTAGCATGACACTCGCTATTGATCCCCCCCCCCTCACACTATATGTATATACGTTACAAAAATACCTACTCCCTCTCGGCATTGGAATCTTTTGTGTTGTTTTAGCCATCGATCTCTGTAAAGGGACGGATTTTAACGACACGTGCGTTTTTTTCCCCTCCTCCCTTTCTGTGGATACAACAGCGAAACAATTACACGTGTCAGGCAAAATGTTATGAACTGTTCCATCGTCTTTTATTGAAAAGCGGCGCTACAGGCAGCCCTATAAAAACAGTTAAAACCCTTGAACTGCTATTGCTTGTTGATGGTGAGAGGTAAAAATGCTTGTGGTACGAAATAATCTACCATAAAAGCATAAAACAAGAACCTCTTTTAATTACAATAAAAACATTTATCAGAATAAGTTGCCATCACACTGATCTATTCCACGAAACTAAAAAAGCCTCACAGATGACCCATTATAATGTGACTATAAGCTCAAAATGTCAAGCATTTTCAATCTTTCAATATTCAGAGAGGAAATATTCACTTTTACTTTCTCTACTTTGTTTAATAAATGGAAAACAATTGTATTCCATCCAAAACTTCGATGACAAAATTTCATCGCAAATATATGTTTTGAAGCTCCCTGATTTCTAAAAAGATATTTAAGAAAAAATCTGATGTGTTCCATTTTTATGACCTCTGCCTAGTGACAAAACCAACTATTACTACAAAAGAGTATGCTTCTGTTTAGTTCATACTAATCAATGTAAACATTAGCAGAAATCGTTCCTTGTAAATAGAAGATAAATAATGGAATACGCTAGGTTGAAGCCACCGACACGCACATCCTATTATTGCGCTCAATCCATTTTTGTCTTTCTTTTATTATTTTTCTATACAAAGGTTCTACTTTTAGTTGCTCTTTTATTTCTTCACTTTTAATTTGATCGAGTTTGATGCAAAGTTATACTTGTGTAAGTAACCTCATTTCCGCCTTTGAATTGTTTTCCCATTGGAACCCAATTTTTACAGCAGTGCAATATTGCGGGGTTTGCCATAACCTGTAGAATGTTATTTTATTTTAATTTACTTTTTATTTTATTTTGGACAGTTTTTATATATTTCCGCAAACTGGCTGAAATGTGTTTAATATAATATTATTTAACCCTTTCTATTATCTTTGTTATTGATATCTAAACATATAATTTACACAATTGATTTAACTCGTGCAAGAATATCTGCAAATATTCTTTTCTGAGCAATTGTCAGATCATCTGGAAACAGAAGATTATTTATAAATGTAAAATTTATAAATTATTAAAATACTAAAAAGAATGTAGAAAGTACTCATTGATAATACTATGGAGCATTAAAAAGCTGCGGTCACCGGAGCATAGCAAACACCGTTAGTCGATTACTACTTACGTGACCCTTGTGAGGGGAGAATTGCGGGCGGGGTAGAGACCTGAAAGGCGACCATAACCCGATGTTGGGCGCAATTATTTACGGGGCTCTATCATTACCAGATATAGCACAATCGAAGTTGTATTCCCACAACCACTTAAATATCCGATGTCACCGCTCCTTCCTAAGGCTGCTGGAGACTGGTTCTGACCAGGAAACCCCCAAAAACTACGTCAGGAAAACACGTTTACAAAGGACGCAGCCATCGCCCAGCCGCAACACACCGAATTCCGTCATCCGGTACTTCAACCCTGAAATTGACGAAGAGAAAGTGATGAGAACAGGAAACATTAGACAGAAAAGGACAGCTTTTGGTAGAAGATAAACCAACTCAGCATTTGTCTGCCAACTCGGGCAAACAATCAAAACCCCACAGATCGAGTAGGTCAGTATCGGGAATCTAACCCGGGACCTCCTACTAGCAGGATTTAGGTATTACCACCCGAGCCATTCCAGGTGGTGGATGTATGACAAAAATGACGGTTACATTTTAAATAACATGCATAGATGACTAGAATGTTATACTTAAGCAACAGAGTAGCGCTTTAAAAGCAACAGTTCATCCTTTTTATAAACTTACGAGTCTTACGTTATATTCAAAACATTTATTTTTTTAATTTAACAGACTCTGCATATATAATGGAACCGTGTTAAAACCCTCTAAGTCTCTTTTTCATTTTGTTTAGCGCCCGCTTTTACTACTTGTGGCACCCAGGCGATGACATTGATGATACATGAAAAGAAGATGGAGCAGCGGTGGAATGCGATGGCAGGGGAAACCTCAGTAAACCCGCCCCTGCGCCACTTTGTCCACCACAAATCTCACATGCGGTTGCTTGGGGTCAAACTCGGGCCGTCTAAGTGAGAGGCGAGTTGTCTAACCACTGAGTCGTATATCTATAGATGTCTGTACTAAAGTATTTGTATGTCAAAACTGTCTGATAACCCTCATGTAAAATATTTTGCTTTCTTTGTACTTAAAGTAGCCTCTGAAGCCCTTTTCCTTCAGGACGACTTTTGTATAACTAGTAAGCCCGTTAATGTATTTGTGGAGTTAATCATTTCAGAGGTATTCTTTATTATTTGTTTCAATTTTAAACTACTTCACACTTTTCTTAAATAGAAATTCATCTTTCGTTTCATTCTCTTTTGTTTTACGCCTGACTTTTGTAAATCGAACCGAATTTCAAATGTTTCATATAGTGACAGATTTTAAAAATTTGACTATGGTTTTAATTTATAGGTAACTAACTAGTAAAGCCTAACCTACAAATGCTTATCTTGATTAGTAGATGTAGACAGAAAAAAATACTGTTTTAAAAATATTTTGTTACAGAATATGTCGAGAAAGTCATGTGAATGTAACCCATAAGATTTTTCTACTATTGTTTTGAAGTTAAGTTGGAATTTTGGGTGGTGGTATCAAGTATTTATTTTGGTGACTGAGGGAAAAAACGACAAAAGGCTCGGTCACTTTAGCGGATTTGAATCAGAGACATGATTGCCGTCCATAGACACAACCGCTTCAACCATACTGTCCGTATCTGTAATTTTAAGTGTAAGTATATTTTAAAGATTCTATGACTAAGGATTGTCATTATTTTATTGATTTATTATTATTATTATTATTATTATTATTATTATTAATTTTGTGCAACCTGATATGAGTAATTTACATAAATTACAAGCAATCAGCAAGCGTACATGCATAGCTGAACAAAACCTCTATGTTTGTTTGGTTTGGTTTTTCTATGAACTTGGACGCACAATTTTCTTTTTTATTTTACATTACAACGGATACAATATGAAAATAGGTATACTCTAAGGCTTATGACCTTTGCGGTATTTCTGCTGTTTGGCGGAATGAGGGAGGGGCAGAGGGAGTAGCCATGGTACCTCATAATGATATCATAAATAAATTTACCATGTCCAAGGACAGTTCTCGAGTTGGCCTTGTAGATCTACTATCTTCTTTAAATAATCGCGCCATGGTAGTGTATTTAGCATTGCTAGCACAAGACGATATATTTTTATGAGCCTAGCAAGCCTTGTTGATATGCTAAAAGTAGAGCCGTAGTCTTTCTCAGAGGCAGCTAGAGTTGTTGATGTCAACACATGTCTTATGGCCACATTCTCCTAAGTGGAACACAGCTCTTCGTAGATCAATATTTGGCGGACAGTTGACCTTCTAGCTCTCATCCCTGCTCCGCATCAATCTTGCTTTGTAACGTATTCAAATGTACTGGATACTGTACTTTTGCTTCTACACGTGACGGGTAGGTGGCAACTTCAAAATGTGTCCAAAAAAGCCTTGGTGCCAGGCAACTGTACCCCCAAGATATACAAGTGCTGGGCATAGCACATTAGGGTGTCCGACAGATGGCATTAAATGCCGTTCAGGGTATCTGCTTTAATTATCTTTGCTTAAATGACGGGACATTCGAAATTACCATTTATTTTCAATTCTACTATTGTTTTAGAACTCATGTGAAACTTTGAGTTGTGCTCTTAAATATTCAGTCTATTATTTATTTATTATCAACCACAAAAAAATCAATCAGTTTGGTCGATTATCGGGATTTGTACACGGGACTTCCCGAATGTACGCCGCATATGTTACTAGCTGAATCATCCCGCTTGAGTGTGGTTTTAATACTAAATACACTTTAGGATCCTATATAAGAGGTATTGCGTAAATATTTTCTAGCGTTAACTTGTATTATAAATTACGTAGAAAACAGCGTCAACAAACTTCGTGCGTGTTTCTTCTGTTTGATTCTCCTAATTCTTTTGATGTCCTAAATTTGAAACAAATACGGTCGGCTGCTTAGCGCGGTGGTAGCGCGGCTGCTTGCCAAGTTGGAGACCTGGGCTCGATTCCTGGTACCGGCGTTGGGAATTTTCTCCCGCCGGATGTACTCAGACTCATGAGGTCCCTGAGAGGGCCAATTGAGGAGATATTTGATTGAGAAGTAGCGGCTCCAGATCGAGAAGATCGCATCAACCGGCCGGGAGGGACTCTAGATGCTGATCACGTCTCATCGTCTAGTCTGAGCCTTATTCATGACGCCCTCAGGCCAAGATGGGGGATGTAGCGGCCGGGCGGTACCAATTAGTCTGAAACAAAAGCTGCATTTCCATAAAAACAATGTACTTCCTATAGTTTTTGTTTGATACAATGAACCACATAATTGATAAATAGGCCCATATAGAAAAATATAGTTTACAGGGGAGAAATATCATGGTTGCACATGCATATTCAAATTGGAAGGTAGGGCAGATTCCGTGAGGTAGAAAGCCACGGATCAAGTGATTGAGGCCATTGTGGAGTAAAGGGCGTGTCCGTTGCTATCTCCAAGGTGTCAGTGTTTGTCGATTAGAACGTCAAGAGAAACCGAATGTAAAACAGGATCCGCCTTCGGTTTACACGGCCTTATCGATTGCGTGTCAAGTGGCGATATTTCGTCCTCCTCTTTTCGACCCACACTTGTCACAGTGGGACAATCACCTGACTTTATTAGGTGCCAACACTCGCCCACACAAACAAGTTGTTATCCAGCATTTCACACCATAAGTGAAAGGTTATGTGATACAGTTGGTATTGGATCAGTGAACATTCCTTGATTACTGCGCTCAAATCTTAAGTTCACCTACATGGTGTAACATTCTGATGTGTTCCATTCTCCAACAAATTGTTCTCACTAAAGCTTATTCCTTTACCTATTTATGCTTGATTTTTTATCATAAGTAATATAACTAGAGCTGCAACTTTTATCCATAAATTTACGAGCAATTTCGGCGAATTTATATAGAGAAAAGTTGTAGCTCGAGTTGTATTTAACAAGACTGTTTCGTGAATAAAAGAACGATGATTAGCCTATATGGACACGAAGAATAATATTCCTAAAATCCCATTTGTTTCGACGTATATTTGCACCGAACTCTCTGCAGCTTGATGTCCATATCATAAATCATAGGCTCGTCGCTTACAGAGTTCGTTGCACTAGTTCTACACATTCTCTCCGTTGTTTTTAGTATTCTGCGACTTTGAGTATTCAATTAATGTGTCTTATTTCAGCAACAAACCTTTCCTCAATACGTTTTGGAACTTCGCCATTATATACGGGAATATCACTGCACACTGATACTATCATTATGAGACGAACATTAGTTTAGAGGGAAAACAAATGCACGTGGGTGTGATGAAAAGCGATTAAAATGAGAGATAATGAGTTCCGATTGATTGGATTTCTTAATTTGTTAGTATAACATAATAATAACATTAAATATTAATGTGAAATGTAATAAAAATAAATACATATAAATAGACTGTATTACTAATATGTAGGAACAAACTTATTCTAGTTGATATACAAGCATCTATCGTTGGATACCACTGATGTAGTTTACAGTGCAGAATAGGAAGCAGTTGGATACTAGTGGTAAAGCTATTGACTTTCCAGCAGTACTTTCGTATTAGATTAATTTGCTTTACTTTTATTTTATTTTAAATCATTTATTCATAATTTTTATATTCTAAATCTTTATTTAGTGATTTTAATTTTAAATTTTAGTTTGTAGTTTTGTTAACTATCTAAAACAGTATATAATAGATAAAGCTTCTAACGTTTGTCTTTGAAAATAAATTTAAAGTTTGTATATATTCTCCGAAATAGTTACCTAAGTTCCGGGGTGGTATTTAGGGATAGTGTTTATTTATTTTATCTGCTAACTGAGATAAATATTAGCAGAAATGCTTTTATTATTAAGTTTCTTCTAGATTGAGAGAAAATAATGGAGAGCTCTAAGCTAAAACAATAGTAAAACCTTTTATAAGCTGGTCGCTATGTAATGTAATTGAAATTCCACTATCTTTCATAAACCAGATGGAAAAAACGTGAATATCGATTTCTAATTTGAGAGAGTTTTAAGTATTGGACATTTTAAAACCAATAACAAGAACATCTCGAAAATGTTTTGCTGTACAAAAAGTATATACCTACCATAAATTGTCTGTTTTAACGAGATCTACATTTTTGTGTAGTAAGTATTTGTCTACTATTATCTATTACAGCTTACCAATTATGCAAAAGCCATTCAGAATAAGAGAACTTCAGAGTCTTTCTAAGAGGTTTGTAATGTGAATTTAATTTGTCCAATGAATATATTTAATGTACAGTATTTTAATGAAAATCTTTAGAACATTTTGAAATATTTTCCATATAAAAGGTAGCTTGGGATGGGGAGGATTTTCCTGAACTCCTCGTGTCGCATCGCTG
Organism: Hymenopus coronatus; assembly: GCA_030762935.1. Classification (NCBI taxonomy): domain Eukaryota; kingdom Metazoa; phylum Arthropoda; class Insecta; order Mantodea; family Hymenopodidae; genus Hymenopus; species Hymenopus coronatus. The sequence goes on from CM060894.1 coordinate 78,164,821, forward strand.
AAAGGCACTAAACTTAGATAAGTACTTAACCTACTTTTCTTTATTGAGTTACGCTGTCCTCAAACAACACAAACGTATACAGCCCTTTTACAATAAACTCTTTTTTCTATTCAGGAATCCTCAAAACATGTATTTCCTGTGAAATCAGTGTATCGAAGTTTTAATGGAATACAGTACCTTCTCTGCCTACTATTTATGCCCATATTATTCGACAGCGAAGAAAAAACCGGGTTTCCCTTGACATTTGGCGTGGGAAACCAGAAATAGCAATACTATAACTATACAATTACGAAAATGATAATTATAACTAGAACTGGGCCGGAATCGCAAAATAGCCGGAGAGTTCGCAGGGTATAACTATGACGTGAAGAGTAGGCGTGGTCTCTACAACCCGTTTTGAAACGTGTTGCACTATTTAGCATTGTTCACTGCCTGTCCTCGTTCAGTTCCTGCTAGTAGATAAACTAATGAACACTGAAGGAGAATGCAGATGAAAGATATAAAAAATAAGAATGGGTAGGCCTTCGAAACTGAACAAGCTTTTGGTTGATTCAAATTAATTTGGAGTGACCGGAGGGGAGCCTTTTCTTTCAATACAGCTAAGTTGTATCTTGCAATTCACTGCAATGAATACTGAGTGACGTTGATTGGTTTATGTTGTTGACTTTTCAAAGCACTCCATATTATTATTTTGATTTTTTTGTATAATGTCTTATACTTTTGTTTGTAAAACTACGTCGTTTATTTACTAATCATATTAGAAATAATTGTTTATTGTGTTACTTTATGAACTAAAAGAATATATATGATGTCAATACATGTAATGAGCTGATTTACCAGGTTTTACCTCAACGTGAGCATGTTTACGCCACAAATCCCTCTTCACCACCCTCTGTTTATACATTTGAATGCTCTGTGTGTTCGTAACTGTGTGCGCTTCGGAACCCAAAACCGAGCTTTGGTTATAAGATTCTAACATTATTTATAACAATCTTATTGAACATACAAGTTATCAAATCTAAATGAAATGAAAGGAATTTAATCATTAGAGCTGTTTAATATTGTTTATGACGAATCCATAGGCATGCATATTACTTCTTAGTTCTTGTACAATATTGGAATAGTGTTCGTTCTTTTAGTTACAGTGTATGATAATACTCACATGTTCAAAGTATTTAAAACAAATCTCATCTATTATAATATTATGACTTATTCTGCAACAAATATTCTTATAAATGTTTATTCTTCTATTTACTTAATTCTAATCAAGATAAACATTGACAGAAATGGACTTATTTCTTATTTCCTTCTCTGTAAAATGGAAATACAGGAATTCACTACATGAAGCGACAGTCATTATTTTAAAACCTGGTTGCTATGAGATGGCATTGAAATGCCATAACTTGCCCTTTGTATAGCTGGTAAAACGTAAGAGATAAACAAAAAGTTACTACACAAAAAATGTAGATCTCATTAAAACACACAATTAATGTTATATACATTTTTGTAGAGTTATAGATATTCCAGATTATTTGCACTGTAAGTTTTCTCGAACGGAAGGACATCTTTCCTCTCGCTTCTCATTTGTTTACTCCTAGCAATAAAAAATAACGTAATTTCAATTGTTTCACAAAGCGACCGGCTTTTACTTTTAGCCCTTGCATTCGCTTATTTCCCTTCTACGCACAAAGAAACAAGTAATACGACCATTTCTGCTAATATTTATCTTGATTAGCATGATATAAATAAGAGATTACTCTTTTGAATAAAAGGTTCGCTTGCGGAATAGCTAGAGAAAATCATGTGAATGGAACATATCAGATATTTTTAGCGGAATGTCAACAGTTGAAAATTTAGATGTACGAGACAGTACTTCCGCTTTAATTGAACAACTGATATAATACATAATGTTCATACTCGTTTTATTTCTTTCAGTGCTTGCTAAAATAAACTGATCAGTAATTTTTGCTTTGCATTTTTAGAGTGAGGGCGTTCATATCGAAATCACTGTGTCTGTTACATTGCATTTACGGCTAGTGACATTTACAGGTGCATTAAATTAATTGCTCTCTTTCTCTTTCTAATCTCCACGGCTTACGCATTGCTACTAATAGTTTAATGTGATTATCGCATTAATATAATGGAAGCAGTGCAGTCAACCTGTGGAAATGTCATTATTGCGCTATGCAGTTGGCAATGGCGATGGCGCTAATTTTATTAGCAGAGGCAGTTTATTCTGCAGCAAGTGTATCAGAACGCTTCCTTTGCCTTTTTGCCTTCACAAATAAGTTTATTTCGAGCAGCTTTTGTGGATTAATGCAATTAAAACTTTGTTAGAGCTTAAAACTATGATTATCTGAGAGCTGGGTGTTGGAATGTGTCTGATATTCACGAGGCACAGTTGAAATAGATCTTAAACGTTCGGTTCCTCTCTCCCTTACTTCCAAGACTCGTTAAGTGGATTTGTAGTGCAGAACTGTAAGTTGCAGTAAAATATGTTGTAAGGTAATGCAGGTTATGATCTATCGTTTCACCATTAGAGCAAGAATACACAAAAGTGGAAAAAGGGCAGCTTTTATGAAACACCTTCGTGTTAGCTTTTAGTTTTGAAAATAATGTATCACACCATTGGTTTTTTATTGTTTTTTTCAAGTTTAACTCTTTAAAACACCATATCTTTTATAATCTAATAACTCTTTAACTTCCCTATTTTCAAAATGTTTAACTTAATTTTATCCCAAAGAATGATTTGAATTTTTCTTGCATTCAAGAGCTGTTGTTAAAATTTCTGTTCAGAACATTCTTGCATACCCATTGCAATTTCTACATAACAGGTAACAAATACAAACAAATTAACTATTTTAAGTACATTTTTATAAAATAATGTGTTTGTATTCATTATTGACTTATTCATATGTTAATACAATTCACCCTGAAAAACACAATATATTTTTTATTGTTGTATATATGCATTGTTTCATACTTGAACTATACCATCTCTCTATTTTTACTTCTCTTATGTTCCCGTTGCATTTACCTGCAATTTAATTTATGCAGCATTTAAATATAATTACCTCGATGCAAGCAGCAATTTCACTTTCAGTTGCCTTTGTCAGCGTTACTAGGGGGAATAATGACAGTTTTACATTTTATTTTCCCTTAAAGGTTTCTAGTGTTCATTATTGTCGAAAACATAGTAGGTATGTTATAAACATAGTTAAATTATTTTATAGACTTCAACTCATATTTTCAATATCTCACCTTATTCTGAAAAAAATGCTTTACCACACTTGTATAGTAATATTATAACATTGTGTAATTTCAAAGTCTTTTTATTGACTATATTTCTTAATTTTTAAAAGTTAACCAAAATAGTTTACTGCTAGTGTAAAGTCTCAGTTGGCAATTCCAAAGTTCTGGGACTGTTGAATGTTCTACTTGAAATGCCACCTCGTTTACCATTTATTCCAGCAGACATTTAATGGTTACATGTAAAGATAAAGAGTAATTATTTTAGAGAGTTTCTGACACAATACTATTAATTTCAATTAAAACCTTTTACTTATTTTTTGTTTTCTCAAAACGGGATGTTATAATTCCTAAATAATTGTTAAAATGTAGGAGTAAGAGAAGGAATTTAGTTCAAATAAAGCAACAATTACATTGATTCCTATCAATCTCAGGGATTCATTAGACCGTGACTGATTTTAAGTATAAAGCATATCAAATCAAGACCAAAGAAGGATGAAAAAAGAACCCACTAAAAGAAAGAAAATTAAAATAAACCTGCTCAAATATAGCATGTTGAATAAAAATAGTGCACAAAATAACATTAAAGTTATAACTATGCAATTTTGTGCCCTATTATGGCACCAAAGAACACCATACCAACAATAAATAAACATTACAAAATAGTTAAGACGTCATCAGTAACACGTTAATTCTGCTTACATCCCCTTTTCCACCTCAGAAAATAACTACCTCACCACATTTCTGTTCCCTCCAAGACTTCCCTGCCTACCAAGAACATCCAACATGCCCTAATCCATCAACAAGGGTGGTAAAGATACAATTAATGTTTTTCCTTCATTGCTCCGTACCCTTAAAGGACTTTTATCCATAGTTTCTCTTTCTTTTAAGAGATAACACCATGAAAAGGATTAAATTTATTTAAGTATCTATTTTATGTCTAAATTACATAAGCTTTCCTTAAAAACACAAATTAATGTCGACCCACCGTGCATAATACGTTCAGTGATCCTAAGTGTGCCTTCAGTGTACCTATTTTTGTTAAGGCTTAGGAGAGTGAAATTTTGACTACAATCGTTAAAAAAATTGAAAAAATAGATTTTTATACAAAAAGGTTGTTGGAACTTTGAGCATTCATGGAGAAGCAACATTTAGCTCGCCCCCCCCACTGTTTTGGGCTCTAAAACCATTTAGAATACACAATACACGTGTTTCTTAGCATACTATTTTATAAAATGACGGGGTTTCTCCAAACTACATCTTCACATTCTTCAAAATGTTGCACGTTTCTCAGTTGTTGTTTGTAAACAAAATTATTGTCCAGGTTGTACATAAGTACATACATATTCTAATATTAGACGCGATAAAATCATTTTTCAAACCAGTATTTGTATGGAAAATGATTAATTTTTAATATTAATGTTTCTAACTTTTCTAAAAAAATCGTATTTCTGTAATCAGAACTACTAAAATATCCCCTTGTAGAGCTTCTTGTGTATGGTTCAAAGTTTCAATTCAAAAAACTGCTAACGAATTTACTCAAATTTTGAAGCGCGTGGAACATTTTGATTATGGAATATGTGTATCGCTAAATATAAACACATATGCGCATAATAACATTTACGTTACAAAGGTTTTATCAAATTTGAATTAAATTTGGTATTCTTATTACCTCATAAGCTAAATAATCACAAATTTCAGAAAAATCTATAAAAACATGTGTGTTTCATTCACATGACTTTCTCTACCTGTTCTGCAAACAAACTATTCTTACAAAAGATTATGCTTCTATCTACGTAATGCTAAACGAGGTAAAAATTAATTTCATTGATCTTAAAACTTGGTTCCTTATAAGCAGAAAGGAAATAAGGGAATACACCAGGCTTAAGCAAGTCAAATCTTTTAAAAGATGGTCGATGTGTGAACAATAATTGTAGTTCGGTTCGCTTTGCGTTTCCAAAAAAGCAAAAGAGAAATGAATCGAAAGGTTTGAAAAGATGCGTAGTTTAAAATTAAACCAATAATAAGGATATTTTGGAAACGGTCAGCTTGGCAACAAAAACGTATATGGCATAAATTGTGTGTTTTAATGAGATCAACATTTTTGTGCAGTACGTTTTTGTCTTATCTCTTACAGTTTACCAGTTATGCAAAATTCATTCAGAATCATCAGGTCTTTAGAAGCTCTTCCGAGAATATACAAGATGTGCATTTTATTTGTGATGTAAATAGCTTTAATGTATGGTATTTTCATCAAAATCATAGTAGCCATTTAGGAGAAAAACAAAATTTCTTTTTTTTTTCCTTGTAAAGGCATGTTTCGGGTAGGGGGATCGTTTTTTAAATCTTTGTGTCTCATCCTTGCAAGATACTTAACTTAAATGCCAAGTTTGATATTTAATAGTCTTTTAGTTTTTGAGCTATGCTGTCCAAACACACTCACACACAGATATTTCTCTAAAAAAATAATTTTTATGGACGCATGGGCCTCAAAACGTGTATTTTCAATGAAATCTCGGCATAAATTTATTTGGTATAATGCAATACATTCTTTATACACTATTTACACATACGTATAGAGAAATTACTTTAGACATTTTAAATTTCACTTTCAGTGACCCAAAACCACTGTGCTGGGTGTGGCGGTTGTGGGATGTTAGGAGATTCTTGAGTGTGGGGTGATGAGGTAGCCAATCAAAGGTAGCGATTTACAATGACAGCGTTCCACCCCTACTCCAAATTTAGTTGAATAACAATCAATAGTAGTGGCACATATTGATGGTTTTACGACAGTGTAATTGAGGTGAGTTCTAATTAAGATAAGTATTTCCAGACCGAAACTTTAGGAACAAATTATCTTATGCAAAGATGAATGAATTTGAAACAAAACAAAAATCGGATGTGTTACACTCACATGACTTTCTCTAGCTACTCTATAAACAAACTTCTTACAAAAGATAATTCTTCTTTCAACACCAAGCTAATCGAGATAAACATTAGCAGAATTTTATTACTTAGTCTCTTATAAGTAAAATGCAACTAGGGAATACACTAGGCTAAAGTGATATACAAATGTTTTAAAAGCTGTTGTTATGCGTTTGTCATTGCAAATCGCTTCTTGCTTGGCCAGGAGTAGAACAAAAGGAAAACGGACACTTCCTGTCTGAGGAAAGTATAAGCTCTTCACAATTGAAACTAATAACAAAGAATACCTCGAAAACGGTAAGCTCCACGAAGAAAATGTATATAACTTGTGTATTTTAACAATATCTACCTTTTTTATATAGTAAGTTTTTGTCTATCTCTTACGGTTTACTAGTGAAGTGATAAAGCTAGACAGACAAATAAGAGTGAGGTGATAATAAAACATTAGAAAAAACAAATGAAATATAAAAAATTAAATAAATAATACAGAAAAACAGCACGAATAATCAGAGAAGGTTTAAAAAAAGAAACAAAGTAATAAATAAAACACAATTGCAATTAAAACAGAATCAAAACTACTTAAAATATTAAAATGGAAAAGAAACATGAAATACAATTGCTTGAAACACGAAAGATCGTGAGTCCAGAAAGAAAAGAAAAGGTAGCAAAGTTAGCGAACAAAAGGGTAAGGCAAGCTAGCTGATAAGCAGAAACTCGGCTACGAACAATGAACGGAAAAACCCCGAACAAAATTCACGCTGTGAACTCCTGTCTGAGACAATTGAACTCAACCCACCCCTGTGGCACTTTGTCCACTACAAATCTCACATTCGGTCGCATGGGTCCTCGTCATCGTGTGCATATAGTGGTGAACTCGCGAATTTGAAATTTCCTGAACAAATAAACTACTGTAATGGTGGCTCAGTATCGCCAACATGGCGTGATGGAACTTTCATTTGACTTTGATTTAAAAAAAAAAAAAAACAACCTAAAACTGTAGATTTATTCCTTGTATGTTTCTTAAAAATAAAAGCTTGCACTTACACGCATAGCGGCTTCTCTGAAAGTTTTCATTGCTCTTTGGTAAGGTCTGTTCCCAAAATTGTAAGCATTTATAAAGTGCAAGAATCTCACTTCCCTGCTTATTCTCGTGTACAATATATAATGTTGGACACAGTTTTGCCATTATCAGTACATTAAAACAGAGACATTTTTTTTTGTATCACAAATGTAGGCAATACTCTATATACTTTATAGGGAATTCTAAAGAAAGTATTTGAAAGCCGTGTGTCTCGGATTTTACTATCCGCGCTTCAGTGGATGAATGACCAACTGATCGTCGTGCGACGATCAAGGGGCGTTGCCTCATACTTCAACAACCCTGGCAAGGACCGTACCGCGTGGTAAAGATGGTCAACGATGAAATCTCTACTACCGCATCTAGGAGGAAGATGCTAGAAGTGAACCTAGGTCGGCTAGCGCACTATAACTGAGGAAGAAGCAGTTTAAAGACTGGTGAGTCCCCGTTCCGCCTAAAAGCACAGCTGCCTGGCCTGCTCTAACAATAGAGCGAATGGATACAATAGCCGAGCAAACAAAGACCTTTGTGTGTTTCCCTGCAAGACTTCTGCCAGTTTCTTTACCCCTAGGCCCAGAAAAGACCACTTCCAGAGAAATCTCTTTTTAAATAGACAAAACTCTTTTATCTGATAATTTCTAAGTTTGGTACTCTCGAAGCCTGGCTACCGATGTGGGAATGAAGTGAGTTAAAGATCAATCTAGTGAGTGAAGCTTGCAAAGGAAGTGACGTGATTATTTGTGTACCAAAAGTGCGCATATCGTATTACGTGTAGTGCTCTAGAGACGAATGAAGTGAATTCAACATAAACTGGTGTTACCATTTGTTACAGTATTATATTTACATTAGCTGAAATATTCACCCTTGGCCGTGGTTTGACGGTTTATCCTTATCACGTTTAGCCTTGTCCAATAGCGGTACGTTTTTCCCGAGTATTTAGATATTATTAAACACACGCCCAAACAAATAGTTAAATAAAACTCAGGACACTATAAAGAAATAAAAGTGTGCAAAAGCACGGTTGAGCCATCACAAATGTCACAGTTTTTAATGCTACTTTCTTGTAAATCCAGCTGTGACTCGCGTTGTCATTTTTGGGGTGATTCATTGAAATTTACAGATCCTCAGTTAGGAAGAAGTAATGCCACTTTAAGTAACGTCAATAAATTTTCGTTTATTCTAAGTTACCAACATACATAAAACACTAATAAAATGCGAGAAAGAAAAAAGCAAATAACATGAAAAATAAAAGAGAAGAGAAAGAAGACGAGGTACTTCGTCTGCTTTGATGCTATTGCTTTTATCCATACCTACTTATCATTTTACAAGTCATTTCATTTGCTTTTCTGTGTACAAAACATCACAAAGTTTCCACAGAGAAGCAAAACCGCTAGCTACAAGGATTTAGAAACTGCACATTATAATGGGCGAGTGTCCAAACATTGGAGTATGAACACAGAATGTGTGAATTTTAACATCCACTTAGTTATTACTTATTTATTACTCTATGTTAATTATCTTTGAGTGCCATAGAACTTTGTAATCAATGCAGTTATACTGAATCATTTTGTGTTATTTTGTATCCATGTACATTAAATAATCATATAAAAATAAATAAAATTATATTGAACTATTTTGTCTGGTTTGATGTTTCTGTCTTTATGTAACGCAGTTCGAATTTGTTTTATTGTTTCAACCATGCGATTATATCGCTTTGCATTAGTACAAGAATATGAACTGTTTGTAATTATATAACTGGTTTATTACTCTATGATCAATGCCAGATTAGATTACTGAATAGTAGGTGAACTCGCTGTTATATTGTGGCGCCATGAAAACCTAGGCAGGTAATCGTTTGTTTTATATTGCCAATATTCGAGTCTTGCAAGCTTCTGTAAGCATTACATGAAATGAAATAATTAATTCCGTGAAATGGGATGGAATTTCAAATTCTAAGCTAAACCGTAACTTTTGCCTTGTGTCAAAGATTATCTATGCTAAGTTTAACCGAAATCTGTGCTACGATGTAGAAGCCTAGAAAGAACATGTATACCGGGTGGAAGGAAACCTATTACATTCCTTCTAATATGTGCTTTATAGAAGCATTACAAACAAAAAAAATCTAATGCATTTTGTTCTTTGACCAGTCAATTTCAAAAAAATAAATGGGTTTTGTTCCAAATTTGATGCTTAATCCCCACAAGAATGTACGAAGATAAAAGTCTTTTTTGCTTGTAAGGTGCGTGGAGTAATGTATTTCTGACTTTAGTTTCGGTAGTAATTATGGGACATCACACAGAATTTCGAAATAATTAATCACTTAAAAGAATTAAATGAATATTCCGAGCATCTTCGTCAGACATGAAGTAACTGGTCAGGGATCTGAACCAGCTTCTGCATGTAAACACGTTGGACGCTTGCAAACACGACACAGGGTGGTGTAATGTTTTGGGAGATGAGGCAACTGGCATTCCGATTGATCTACACTAATTGGAAAACATTGATTTTCTCAAAAACAACTCAAACAGTTTTTATTAAAATACAGTTTATTAAAATATATACATGACAAATAAAATATATATAAAATGTATTTTCTGGTAATAGCTTCTGAAGACCTCTTTATTCTGAATTTTGCTGAATTTCGTACAGATAACCAGTAAACCGTGAGAGATAGACAAAGCTTACTACACAAAAAATGTAGATCACGTTAAAATACACAATTTATGTTGAACACATTATTTCCTGGAGTTGACTATTTTCGAGTTGGTTATTCGTTTCAGTTTTAAAATGCTTAAAACTTTTCACATACGGGAATTTGTCAACTCCTGGCCCTGCAAAGAAACGTATTTCATCCATATGGCAACCAGCTTTTAAAAGATTTGACTATCGTTTTAGCTTGTGTATTCCCTTATTTTGCGGGATACCTGGGTTCGATCCCCAGTACCGGCGTGGGATTTTTCCCCCGCTGAGAGACCTGGCCCGGGGTGCACTCAGCCTCGTAAGGTCCCTGAGGGGCCAATTGAGGAGCTATTTGATGGAGCTGTAGCGGCTCCAGGTCATGAGGACCGCCTCAATCGGCCGGGGGAGCTCGAGGCGCTGACCACGTCTCACCCTCCACTACTACACCCCATCCATGACCTCTGTAGTGGACCGAGATGGGGGGACGCAGCGGCCGGGCGGTAGGCCAAAGTTCCCCGTGAGCTGTCGTGCCATGGAGTTATTCCCTTATTTTCCTCCTACTTACAAGAACGCATTTCTGCTAATGTTTGTTGCAGTTGGTATAAATAAACAAAAGAATAACCTTTTTAACAATAATTTGTTACAGAAATGTCATGCGAGTGGAACATATCTGATTTTGATGAAAAGCAATCTGTAGAGAAACATATCAACTCTTGGCCATGAGTTTTCTCAGCAGTATTAGCTTATTGTAGCTGACTATCGCCTTGCGCAAGAATAAAACTCGTGTGGCCAACAGACGGAGAATATTACTCTCACTCTTGCAACTTGACTCGACCTTCGTTCAGACTTTCCTATATATGCTACATGTGTCATGCAGACCGAATGGTGGTTTTCTTGTATTGGTCAATAAAATCCGATTGCTTCTGTTCTTTCATTTGTCTGAAAGTGACGCGGATTTCAGAGGAGTTATCATTTTCATGACGCTCTGCGGGGAAAAAAGTCTGTGTTCCCCTCGCATGACTTTTTCTAGCTTTTCCACATACAAACTGTTCTTACAAAAGTTTATATGCGTTTTATTTGCATCATGTTAATCAAAGTAAGCTTTAGCAAAATTAGGCTTGCTTTCTTTTAAGCTGGAGCAAAATAAGGAAATATATATTACAATGAAGCTATAGTCAAATTTTAAAAACCTGTGAAACAATTGAAGTTTGGTTCGCTTTGCCTGGTCAACGGTAAAAAAAGATGAAAAAAAAGATAACTTCTCGTTTGAGAAAACCTACGTAGTTTAAAAGTGAAATCATAGGAATACCTTGGAAACGGTATTTTAAGATATCTACATTTTTTGTGTAGTAATGTTTTGTCTCTCGTTTACGGTTTATGAGTTATGCAAAATTCAATAAAATTCACCTAAATTAAATAGGTCCTCAAAGACTATTTACAGAAGATTAAAACTGTACATTTTATTAGTTATGTAAATATTTTAATATGCAGTACTTTAAAATTATTTAAATCGTTGGGACCATTTTTGAGAAAAACTTTTCAATAGCTTTTCCATGTAAAGGGTGGTGGGAGGGGATTTTCTTGTAAATCGTCGGGTAACATCCGAGGATAATACTAACATACATGTTAATTTTGGTATTTCACGGTCTCTACCTTAGTTTTTGAGTTATGGTGTCCACACACACATACACACATGCTTTTTTGGACTCAGGCGACCTCAAAACATATATTTCTGGTGAAATCTTGACATCATATTACTTTCTCTACACGTACTATGTGCGTAGTGCAGATATAGGTAAGGTATTGCATTGTATTCAAAATCGATACCAAAATTTCATTGGAAATGTATATTTTGTCAGTCTTTGAATTCAATAAAGCATTTTTTAAAAAATGTTCGTGTGTTTGTCTGCATGTGTGTTTGTGTGTGTGTCTTTGAACAGCATAGCTCAAAAACGAAAGTCCGTTAAATACCAAACTTGATATTAAGTTCAGTATCTTCCAAAAATGCGACACGAAGATTTACTAGAAATTGCCCCACTCCAACTATCCTTTACATGAAAACAGTTTCGAAAATATTGGTTTTCTCAAAAGCTTCTCTGTAATTTTCATTAAAATCTCTTACATTTAAAACATTTACACTACAAATAAACTGTGTATCTTGAATTATCTGGGAATGAGCTTTGAAGACACTATACTCGGAACGAATTATTTTGAATTTTGCATAACTGGTAAATGGTAAAAGATCCACCAAAACTTATCAGACAAAAAATGTAGATCTTGTTAAAACACACAATATATGTCATACACATTTTTTCCCTAGCGTTAACATTTTGAAGACATTTCCTGCTATTCAGTTTCAAAATACTTTAATTTTTCTCATATGGGAACCTGTCAACTCCTGGCCACGCAAAGAATCAGATTTCAATCCCATACCAGTCACATTTTAAAACATAGCACTGTTGGTTTAGCCTATATTCTCTTATCTCCTTTCTACTTAAAGGAACCAAGTAATAAGACCGTTTCTGCTAATATTATTAATTCGCTGAGCATGAAGAGACAGAAGAATTAGCATATTAATAATAATTTGTTACAGAGATGTACAGAAGAAAGTTATGTGAATGGAATACACACATCACTTTTTTTATGGATTACAATATCTTCCCTGGCTATTAAGTAGGTACATCGTATGTACTAACGCGCTGCAGAAAGTGAAAAATTACGTCATTTTCGCGTTAACAATATTCAGTGTACCATTTCGCAGAAAAATATGAATCAATCTTTAAAAATCGCATTTGTTCATATTTTCATATGACTTTCTCTATCTAATCTGCAACAAACTATTCTTAAAAAGTACTTACTTTTCAAATTACTACATACTAATCTGGATAAACTTTATCAGAAATGCTTTATATATATATATATATATAGGGAAATAAGGGTAGAAAAGAGATATTAACTCTGTAGTTGGGGTAGGTAGTGATTAGCTTAAATGAGTTTGCTTTTCTACATATTAATATTTTAGGCTAAACCGATTGTAACATGTCTTTAAAACTGTTTACTATGTGATGCAATTTAAATTTCCTTTACTTCTGTTTATAAAAGGCAAGTATCGGAAATGTTAAAGCCAATAACAAGGAGTAGACTGCCTCCGTGGTCGAGTGGTCAGCGAGCTGACTTCTCACCCGGAGTTTCGATTCCCGGCGGGGGCGGGGAATTTTTCTTTAACCAGATTTATTCCCTATCCCCCACAGAGTCTGGAAGTATGAATGTGAGAGTGAATGTGCGTGTGTGTTAGTAATATAATAATGATTAACCTAACGTTCTAACCTACAGTAATACGAGTTGTTTCACAAGTCAAAGCCCCCGATATGACCATTGAAGTTAAAGGGGGCTATACAAATGAAACAATTAAAAAAAAGAATAACAAGGAGAATCTCGGAAATGATTAACCCTCCAAAAAATGCATATGACATAAATTGTGTGTTATAAGATTTTTTTTAGCTTATCGTCCTTTAATCTGGTTCGTCATATCGTACGATGAATAAAAATTGGTGAAATATGCTCAAATGATATCGGGTTCTATGGAGCTTAAAGTTACTCGAAATTCGTCTTTTCAGGATAAGGAAAAACGCCGAAAAAAATCTTACCCAGGTAACTCATCCTAAGTGAGATTCGAACTCACGACCTGTTGAATGTAAATTAGACACGCTACCACCACAGTACCCGGGCGGGCTCAGTAAGATTTTGTTCATCCGTTACGGATTGCTGCTTCAGCAAATGTCTGCAGAATGAAGAGACCTCCAGAAGATATTCCTATTTGAATCAAAATCGTTAAATTATTTTAAGAAAATCGAGTATTACAAAAAAGTTTCTTGCTCAGGGTATTTTGGGATGAAGAATGTTCCTAATAATCTTCGTATCGTATCCTTGGAAGATAATATACTTGTATACCAAGTTTGGCACCTACCCAATATTTTCTTTTTGATTTTGTTGTTGTGATAGTGTTTAACGCCCGCTTCTACTACCATGGCACCGCAGGCGATACATGAAGTGAATATGGAACACCGGTGGAATGCGATGGCAGGGGAAACCGGAAAACCCGGAGAAAACCCGCCGCTTTGTCCGCCACAAATCTCACACCAGTCACTTGGGATCAAACCCGGACCGTCTAGGTGAGTGGCGAGTGGTCTAAGGACTCGGCCACTGCGCGGCCCATTTCTTTTTTATCTATACCGTCCATACGCATACGGACCTTTTTCTAAAAATGTCTTTTTAGGATTTAAAACATATAATTCCGATAAAATCTGGGTATGAATGTGATACTTTCGCTGACTACAATGTACATTGTACATACGTGATAGAAAAAGCAAAAACTGTATAGGTAGTTAAAACAGTGGTAAAAGTTGTAACGTGAGTTTTGCTATCTTGTGTATCGATCCCATTGCTGATTTGCTTTATTTAGTTATATCTGACAGTGATTAGTGGCATATTGAGACCTTTTGAATTTTACAAAATTATTTACAATCTTTTGTAGATTTAACAGAAATTTTCAGTAATTTCGTGAACATGATTATATTACGATAAAAAGTAGCGGCCGATGTCATTATATGTCTGTGATTTCATTAATTTACTTGCTGCAAAACTCTCTAATGGTCCATGAATGCTTTCAAATAATCATGTAAATGACCCTTCTTTTAATCTTTCTAGTTTCCCTTTGATCAGTTGGCTAATTGAACAATGCGCTTAATCGATTTATTTTTTTGGTTTTAGTATTTGTTCCATGGCGGAGTGGCTAGACCATTTGCTTCTTATCAAGACGGCCCTGGCTCGCTCCCAAGGAACCGCAAGTCGCATTTGTGGTGGACAAAATGGCATCTGGGTGGGATTTGTTTTCCCCCATCATTCATTGCACTATCTGCTACATAATCATCCTTCCTTTCTTCCATTTCACCGTCACATATTATCTTCTTCCTCTCGAGCTACCAGAGTCCGTCTGCTCCTCAACAGGCATCTAACGCCACGTGTTGACTTGTAGGTCCTGGGACTCTTCCATACGAGGAAGGTAAATAAAAGAAGAATAAGATGATTTGTATTATCAATAATTAATTATTCAGAAATACGTAAACCCCGAACACAAATGTTAAATGAAATAGAGGCAAGACTGTAAACATTACTTAATTAAACATTTTGTAAATGACACATAATGCAACTAAAGAGGCATATTTTATACATGCAAATAACTGAGTAAATTAATATGTAGTTTACAATATAAATACGCTACAAAATACCTAACCTAAATGTCAAAATTCTCTTAAGAAAGACAGAGCCACACTCGGATGTTTAAGAAAGCCATGTTTATTTTAAATTTTAATATGGATTCCAGTTTCAAATAAGGTTATGTAAGTTCGAGATAGTAACGACAGTTATTGCAAGTACTTAACAAATGCAATTCCTTCAGTTTACTTAAAAATTGCAAAATAACAAATGCGATACAAATGCGATAAGTGCTCTTTGTAGAGCAGAAATACGTTTATGGAAATATTTATTACTGTATATTACATAAGCTTTTTAGAGATAATTAATAATAGAAATACTTACGCGAAAAAGAAATTATTCTCTGTCAGCTGTTCAAAAATAGCACCAAGGTTCTCCGCCTCTCAGACCTGTTGATCGATTATCCACGTTGTTAGTATATGGACGGAGAGGACTCAATACACCGAACCAATGCGGTTATTGTATCTATGCCCCATAAAGTGGCGTCCACGAGAAGAATATCTGAGAGGAGACACCGGGCAGCCGAAACCAGGAGCAACAGCAAAACACTGACAGGAGTCCTATAGTTTCCAGATTGAAACACCCGAGGACAGGCTGACCGGAGCCTACATAGGGTGCAAAATCCCCGCACAAGGTAATTCTCATACCGGCGAGTAGCCGAAGTTGGGGGACGAAGAGAGTTGCAATAATCACCATGTTTCCCTTCCACCCAAGCACCATCATCCGGAAAGAAATAACGGATGAAGGATGAATCAGATGACAATGGAAATGACGTTGCGACTGGTATTCCGGGGAATGGAAGAAATTTATCCAGGAATCGCCTGGAGACCCGGAGAAAGTCCCATGGATCTGATACGCCAGCTACGGGGATCGAACCCGCGAACTTTCGAGTGCAGGTTACAGACGAAACTCCTGAGCTATCCTGTTTGGTTAGCTGTAACTGTTGATTAAATTAGTGTACATCTGAAGGTAAGATGGATGTTCCTACCAACAGAATGACACTTAAATAATGTAAGAAATAAGCCGTGGGATTGTTAACAATCAAAGAGATATAAAGACGGTAATTTGCAATGGTAAAATTCAGCTATTAAAGATAACTAGCAATAAATATGTATATCAGTATGTTCTGTATATCATTATACTGCTACTTTACAAGCGAGCGGATATGGGAGAGACAGAAGTCTCGTGCGCTACTGAGTTTGTACTATAGGTGGACATACAAGTAACTAAGTTCTGTAGTAAATATTAGTTTTCTTTTAAAAAATAAATAACACAAACAAAATAATACATATGGAGTGTGGCAGATGACATAATCACTTTATTATGTGATTTACATGCGTCAACAACTACTACAATAGATCACAATATTTTCGGAATGTAACAAAGCAAAATAGCTTCTATTGCATTTCGCACTTTCAGAACAGGTTGTACTTGCCCAGGTAACCTGCTTAGAGCAAATGACCAGGAGCGCTTGGTTAGGCGAAGGTCTGAGTGAAACCCTGGGAGCATGTAACCATTTTCCAAATGCAACCAAATTGCAACCGTGCACGAAGTTTACATATGGGTATTTGGAGGATTTTATATATATATATATATATATATATATATATATATATATCTGTGTGTGTGTGTGTGTGTGTGTGTGTGTGTTATTAACATTTGTGGTAAAATTGCAAAAACCACGGAATGTAGAAACTTGAACTTCCCATATATGAAAGCATGAGCGGGAGCGTCGAAGAATAGCTATTACTCTACTATGCACCAGTTGATGAAATAAGCCAAGATGGACCAGATTGCAAATAATAACACGTATTATTTCGACAGGCACAGATTTAGCCCAGAAATGAGGGTTTCGCTAAGAAATGTGCACGTTCCTTCTCCAGGGTCCACTTCTGCACTTAATGTTTTACAATTACTGACACTGCTGTAATCTTGATGAAGATCCCAGAGGGCGTCCAGAAGTGCCATTACGGCCCGTCCACTACAGCAGTCGGCTAAATGAAAACCCACCCCTTCGACCCACAATTCCACATTATACAAAAATTTCTGACACCCTAATTATCTCCCAGAATTCATAATGCCTTCTACGTTCGTATTTCTATCACAAAGTACTAAACTTATGTAACAAACAGGAACCGAGTTTTTATTTATTATTTATTTAATAATACCGGTTGTTTTTGTGCTGTTTATTACTTATCTACGATGTAGAAAGTATTGCATTTCAACTAAAAAATTGACGTTGATACTTAACGGCGATTTACAGGCATTTTTCATGTGTATGCGAACAGCGGACCATCAAAATTAAAAGTGAACAGACACCAAAATCTTTCTAAAATGTTTTAAAGTGATTTAAGAAAGAAATGGAGTTTTATTTATGAACGCTCTTTAACTACTGTGGTTCTCAGCGTCCCATTCTATATTGGGCGTGAAATATCGTTTAATTTAGTCGCTCTATCAGGCTCTTTTACTTGCCATAAACCTACGGCAACGGGACCAATGGCTTTACTTCTCTTCCGAAGGAAGCCATGATAAGGATTTTTACGCCTGAAAAAATCCATCTTCCTCCGCCGGATTTGAACCCGCAACCTTGGGTAAATGAAGTTAGCATGGTAACCACTACACAACGGAGGGCGACTGAAAATGATTCGTGTAAGGATAGGATATGTAGGTATTATATTTTGTTCTTACTACAGTGGCATTCCGGATAGCTGTATGTTTCTATCTGTATATGCTACTAAGTACTCTGCATATCTTAAGCGGAATACGAGTAGTACTTGTTTGAATTAAATATGGTAGAACCAACAAATAAGAGTAATCAATGTAACTTCACTTTTTAGTGTGACCTAGTAGAGTTCCCTTATTACACTTCTCTACTGCAACTTGGTTTCCATTTTCGCTTTACAAGATTCGCACTAGCCGTACTATCGCTCGATCGTAGTAATCCTAACTCGCTAACTATTATTTGGAGGCCACTCATCGAAATACAGTGGATGGAGCGTCGAGCAAATTCCTGGAATGTGAGGGGAGAAACACCTGGTTACATCTCGAAGATGTAATATAATGTAAGATGATATTTTACAGAAACTATTGATTTAGAAAACGGGAATATATCAAAACGTGAGATTTTTAAAATATTACAGATTATGTAATATTTGGAATAAAAGAAAGGGTAACTTACATTCTTGGAGAAAAATATTTAATTTCATAAACCATCGACAATATTGTAACAAAATAATTATTTTAATTGTTTCTCTTCGCTTCGACCCTCACGCACTCAGTTGTCGACTCCTTTGGCTGTATTTCTAATCTAACTTCTAATCTCCCAAGTCTCTGTCGTAAGTGATCTCCTTCGGCATTGGCTACGCACCTTATATAGCCCATATGCACATAGCAGGTAATTTCCAGAGCTGCAAAGAAGCAAAAGCGATTCTTTCCCTTGGCCATTATACCACGCATTCATTTGTTAAGGAGCAGATATCTGCATAATTCAGGGGAAGGAGAAGTTTTGTAAAGTGATCACCCGCGTACATATTTGTCTTCCCAATAATACTGCTCCTAGTATTAAAGGTACTAACCAATTACCAATCCTCCAATTATAATAGATATAACTATAAAGAAAATGATAATAAAAGCGTGTGCAGTTAAAATAACATTATAAATTTGATCATCTCGAATTAAGAACCAACGTAACACTCTGTCCACACCTTCAATCATCCAGGGGCAAGGTGGTGTGCTATTCACACCTGTATTTATATCTAGATAAGCTAAATTTATCGTTTCAAATGAATACGAAAAAGAAATTAAAGAGAAGAATTGGAAAGACAGGAACTAAATTTTGGAGCATGAAGTACCTATATTCTAACTGAAGACGCACTGGAGTTGAGCCTAATGTTCGAGGTTCTTAAGATATGTTATACCACTTCTACTGTATGGTTTTCAAATTTGGCCGCTTAAAAAGGTACTGATATCTAATGAGGAGATCAGGAGAATGGATATGAGAGACACAATTATCATGGCAGATCATCTCATATGGAAATGGGGAGGCCACCTTACAAGGATGTGTAACAACTGATGTACTTAAGAACAACCATGTGGCACCCCAGAACGAAGATGCGCAGCCAGATGGGCGGACTTCTTTAACAGGAAGCTCAACATCTGTGGTCGAGGTGTGCAACAAACGCAGAAGCGTGAAAATAACATTTTAATGCAAGTATGCATTACGTAGAGTAATACGGAAACACTTCCAAAACTTTTAACGTAAAATAGTGTTAATATTAATGAAACATTACGTACTGTGTAAGACAAAAGTAAAATGTACCCCTTGGGATTAGCTCCCCTATTGACTTTTTTGAGCCAGCAGATAGGAAGTCTTGGCTCTTAAAGCATGAAACAGGCTAATACAAATAATTAAATTTAAATTCTGAGAAATAATCTCTGAAAATTATGCATAACCAGTTTTAACCGTAATCTTACAATTATCTAATGTTCTTCAGAAGGAATTACTGTAATTTTGAATCAGCCACCAATTCCTTTATTTTACATGACTCAGCAAGCAATATGGATTGAGATCTAAGGTTCTGTAAGTCACGTTGAAGGAATATGCTCTCTGCTACATTTTCCAATCGATTTGCGAGGCTTAGATTTAAAAAATGAATGGAGTAGACATATACATTTAAAGCGCGCAATTTTGTGAATGTTCTCAACTGCTTTATGACAACATGGGTCGAACATATCCTAAAATTTTGTTTTAGAATCATGAACTCCGGTTGGATGCTAATTAATTATGTTTTAATTAAAACTGTAAATTCACTGCAGGCAAGAGATAAGTGGAAAACAAAACCACATCAATTGTACATTAAAGTAATTTTGTTTGCTATTATTTTACTACACATTAAAATGTGTAGCAATATTGAGACAAACCATAATTCTCAAAAGCATAATTCTCTTTATGTGCAATGGTTCATATCTAATTTACAACGTCTTAGAAACCATAACTAAGCAGCAGATCTTTCTTGCCAGATCACCTATGTCTGTTTTGCTATTAGCTTGACAATTTTAAATTTCTCCCAAACAGATGTGGCACTACAAGTTTCTTTGGTCATAAACCTCAGACTATTAAACTAAATTGAAGGGAAGTAAGCGACTGAAGCATTGTTGTTTCATATTTTTGAACAAAATACTGTAGATTCCAGCTTAACAGGCTCATGTGTGAGTTTATGTTATTGCGACATTATTTACATTATTTAACAATGGTACGCCCTTTCTATCACTGCCACCCATTACACTTTAAATTGTTCTTCTCAAATCTATTTTAATTTCGCTTTATGTACTTTTTTCTCAGAAAACAGTGGGTCAATCGTAATGAAACTTTATAGGAACATGCAAGCATAATTCTGCATTTTGTTACCTACACTGTTCCTTCATATATATCTCTTTGGCAAGCTCTATTTAAACTAACATATTCCTTGTAGTGCACATTAAAAACATATTGCTGAGAGTCTCTGCAATAAGTTTCAAGACTATATTATTCATAGTTCCTGCTAAAAAGAAATATAACTTTCAAATAAAAATATAACCTCAAGAAACTAGGCGGTTAATGAAAGATAATTATTACATACGTATTATACACAATTAAATCATGTATGTGTGAGCAGACACAAACTGTACATTCATGTGAAATTTGGTGAGGTTATACCTTAAGAGAAATTCCTATTTTATTAAAATGATTTCATTGAGGTCCAGGGGGTAAAAGAAATCTGATTTCACATGAAGTGTTCTACTTATTCTGCAAACAAACTATTGTTAAAAAAAAAGCTTGCTCTTCTGTTACTTCATGTTATGATAAACATTAGCAGAAATGGTTTAATTACTTGCTTTCTTGTAAATAGAAAGAAATAACGGAATACACAGGCAAAAGCGATACTCAAATCTTTTTTAAGTAGTTTTAATTCGATTCTGTGGTTCCTAATTTCACCAGAAATAAAAACAAAACATTTGGTTTACTTTTTGTTTTCTTCGGAAATTACGATTGTTATTGCCGGTTCTGTAATAGATTTCCTAACCAGTTGCACCTTTAAGTGCGTAGATTTATTTGTCCCAGTGATCCCTAATATAGGTTTTAAAGTTTTTTTTTACATCCTCAAGTGTACCGTTTACTGCAGTTTCAATTTGTTTCAGCCTCGTCGTAGTTTTAGCTGCCACATCTGATTTTTCATTTCTGGTAATGCCTATGATGGAGGCTATACCAATGAAATTTGGCAGCCGTTATTGGAGCGTTAAAATAGTCTTTCTTGGATACTTTGAATGAGTAGATACTTGGAGAATCTGTTAACGACAGCAGTGAGTGTTGACATGATGTCAGATATCGTTGCAAGTGGGTTTTTTTACCTTTGAGTATTTATTTCAATTGCTTTGAGGACGACACATATTTCTCAAGAAAAGATGGAGAAGTAATCTGGTAAACGATAAGAGTTAGTTTCTGAAGGTGAGGAGGTGACTATGGCGCATCCAGATTTTGAGTCTTGTTTGGATCCATCGGTGTACACTTTGTGATGTTTCTGTTATTTCTAGTGAAGCAGAGAGATTATTGGCAAAATTCTAGTTTGGAAATTACTGACTGGTTCGGTATTTTTGACAACTCCAAATACACGAATGAGTTAAAACGCAGCCATGGAGGTATAGGATGAGACTTTTTTTAGAAGAACAAGAGGATTTCAATTTGGAATTCTGAGTAGTTTTTCAGAAGTCTTTCTCGCAGTAGTTTTTAATAACAATTAATACATTGGATTATACATTTATTGTTTTGAAGGATTAAAATATTTGTTTTTTGAAATATTTGGTGAGGGGAATGTCAATGAGGCACAGTTGTTTGTGTCGTAGGTCCAAGGGAAAAAGGCCAGGCTTCACAAGTAAGGTGTTGCTTGGACTAGATCTAAAAGCTCCCAAACTTACACGATTCATGACCTGAAATGTAATAACGGGATCAAGTAATTGAAGAAGGCTGTATGGAATAACTGTTTTTTTACACATAGCCGTGTGAAGGACAAGATTTGGATACTGAAAAATTCAATGCCACAGCCGGGATTTGAACCACGAATCTCGCGATCTCTAGTCTATGTGTAAAAAAAAAAACAGTTATTCCATACAAATTGACCATAATAGTTGGCCATACTATGAATCCTGTGTCTAAAGTACTTAGAGCATTGTAAGTCGCCATTGGAGTTATCATCTGAAAATAATTTGAGATCACCTTGTGGTTTACCGGGAAACTTGCGAGTCAGTTGAGAAATTCAATGCTATGCCGACATGTTGCCATGGTAGCTCAGTGACAGAGCAACCAGCTGAGACCGGGAGATCAGTGGTTCAAATCCCGGCTTGGACTGGATCAGACTTCTGAACATGTTCATTAAGAACTGTGGGTCAGGGTCTCACTTAAGAGATGAGAAAATGTTAATGATGTTTAATCGAGATGCACATTCTGCTTTGAGAGATAATTTGCTGTTTCCACGTATGTTTATGGTCGAAGGTCATGCTAAGAATTTTGAAAGTATTTGTTCTACATAAATTATGACCACGAATATTGAGACAAATTTCGGCTTTTAAATCCTTTTTGGTCCCAGAGAGTACTATATTCAAATTTTCTGTAATAACAGTTTGTTAAAGTATGCTTGTAAAATTTTTGTAAGTGCAACATAATAGTGAATCTACTAGAAAGGCTTTAAAGTATAAGACGTTTTGATTTTAAAATATATATTTCATAATATTTTGGTATTTGTTCCACATATTTTTCTAACACAAATTATATTTTAACTATTTTTCTTGGCATTTAGTCTTTTTTTTTATGAATACCGGTGTTTATTACTTTCTCTATACGCACTATGTACATAGTGTATACAGAAGGTATTGCACTTCACCCAAAAATTCGATACCGAGATTTCACCGGAAATAAATGTTTTAGGGTCCCCAATATCCAAAAAAAGCATTTTCACAAAAAGGTCCATGTGTGTGTATGTGTGTGTGTGTCCGTGTGTCCGTGTGAACACGATAACTCAAAAGCGAAAATTTGGTAAAATACCAAACTTGGTATTTAAGTTTAGTATCTTCCAGGGATGCGACACGAAGATTTTGAGAAAAATCCCCCCACACCCAACTACCCTTTACATGATTTTCTCAAAAATGGCTCTAACGATTTTGATTAAAATATCGTATATTAAAGATATTTACCTGACAAATAAAATGTATATCCTGAATTTTCTGGGAATAGCCTCTGAAGAGTAGTTTATTCTGGATGAATTTTACTGAATTTTGAATAACTGATAAATCGTAAGAGATGGACAAAAACTTACTACACAAAAAATGTAGAGCACATTAAAACACACAATTTAAGTTACATACATTTTTTCGTGGAGTTCGTCTTTTTTGAGACATTCCTTATTTTGGGTTTCTACTATGAAAAACGTACACTTTTCTCATACAGGAACTTCTCAACTCCTATCCATATAAACAAAGGAACTTCATTGACATAGCAACCAGCTTTTGACTATCACTTTAACCTATGGTTGTCCCTTATTTCGCTTCTACTTACCAGGAGACAAGTAATAAGACTATTTCTGCTATTTTTTTTCTGATTAGCATAAAGTAAATAGAAGTATAAGCTTTTTAAGAATAATTTGTTGCAGGGATATAGAGAAAGTCATGTGAATGGTACACATCAGATATTTTTCTGTGCCACGTACTTTGTACATGATAGGAGAGGAAATATTGCACCAAAAATTCGATACCAAGATTTCTTCGAAAATACGTTTTCAAGACCTCTGAATAAAAGCATGTTTAGAAATAATATGTGTATCTGTGGATCATTTCAAGAAAATCTCCCCATCCCCAACTACCCTTTACATGGAATTTTTTCCGAAAATTTTGAGTTTCTCAAAAATGGCTCTAACGATTTTTATTAAAATATCTAAAGATGTTTACCTGTCAATAAAATGTATATCTTGAATTTTCTTGGAATAGCCCCTGAAGATTACTTTATTCTGTATGAATTTTACGCAATTTGAATAACTGCTAAACCGTAAGAGATGGACAAACATTTACTTCACAAAAATGTAGAACACGTTAAAGCACCCAAATTATGTTATATATATATATATATATTTATATTATTTTGTTTCGTAGAGTTGAAGGTTTTGAGATACTCCTTATTATTGGTTTCAGTTTTTAAAAAGTTATATTTTCTCATACAGGAATTCATCAATTCCTGTCCATACAAACAAAGGAACTTCAGTCACACAGCAACCAGCTTTTGACTGCCACTTTAACCTATGGTACTGCTTTATTTCCCTTCTACTTACAAGAAAGCAAGTAATAAGACCATTTCTGCTATTTTTTTTTTTTTGATTAGCATGGAGTAAATAGACACGTAAGTGTTATAACAATAATTTTCTGCAGAGGTATAGAGAAAATCATGTGAATGGAACACCTTTTTTCTGCTGATTAACACTGATTATCTTGGTTATCATTAATTTATTAACATTAACATTCAGTGTAACAAATATAAAGTCATGTGACCCGTGCGATGTAAGAGTCTCAAGATGTAAAATGTTTAAGATACACTACTCTACTCTAATTCTTCGGTATATATTTGTGATAGTAAAATTTGAGCACTATTACGCAGGTGATTATCTGATGGTGTGCCAGTTCACCTCTGTAGCAAGCGAGTTTGTTTACTGTGCTTACCTCCGGCATGACGTTGAGTAACATCCCTGCTACTGGCTGCTTTGCTATGGCGGAACTAATTTTCCAAAGTGCCCCGGGATCATCTTGAGGTTTGGTGAGCTGGACCGCCTGCCTGCCTGCCTGCCAGCCTAGCAGATCTCCCTTCCTTTATGTCATCCCCCTGACCGCAGTAAAACCCCTAGCGCTTCTTGCACCTCGTCCTCGGTGCACTTTCCTGCAAGACTGGCCTGCAACACACTCATTTACCGCAAAAATAATACCTTAGTATCACGACACCTTCACAAAGAATAGTTGCAATTAGTTAATACTATGGTGGTATACGTTTGGGGGCTGTAATTACTGTTAGCAGGCAATTCAGTGATATTGCTTTCTGTTTGTATAATCCCTTAAGGTACACTACGAATGCTTATTCAAAGTTACACATATTTGCGTGGATGTTTCTGAAAATGTTATCGTGATTCTATTGCTGATTATTTAACATACCAAATTCCATTCAAATTCCATATATAATTTATTCCAGCTATAAATTATTTTATAAACTTATATAAGTGTGTCCCACGCGACTCATAATTTGAGAAAATTTATTGCAATTTTTGCAATGTAAGCTTTAAACCACAAACAAAAATTGTTCGGACTGCCTCCGTGGTTGAGTGCTCAGCGAGCTAACTTCTCACCCGGGGGTCCCGGGTTCGATTCCCGGCTGGGGCAGGGAATTTTTCTTTAACCAGAATTATTCCATATCCCCCATAGAGTCTGGAAGTATGAATGTGAGAGTAAATCTGTCGTGTGTTTAGCAATATTATTAACTTAATGTGTTGAACCTACAGTTTCACAAGACAAAATCCCCGATATGAACATTGATGTTAAAGAGGCTATACAAATGAAAAAAGAAGTCGCACGAAAATATATTTTAAAATGAATATAACGGACGAATTGTAACATTTTTATACGTCTATAATAACATTTAATCTCTAGAACTAACCATAGTTTCATTAAAAAATCTGCTGTGTTACATCCACATGACTTTTTCTACATCGCTGTAACAAACTATTGTTAAATAGCTTATTCTTCTATCTACTTTATGGTAATCGAGATAAGCATTAGTA
This sequence comes from Hymenopus coronatus, assembly GCA_030762935.1. Classification (NCBI taxonomy): domain Eukaryota; kingdom Metazoa; phylum Arthropoda; class Insecta; order Mantodea; family Hymenopodidae; genus Hymenopus; species Hymenopus coronatus. The sequence goes on from CM060894.1 coordinate 78,190,867, forward strand.
GAAATTGTCTTAATTACTTGCTTCCTTGTAAGTAGAAGGTAAATAAGGGAATATACTAGGCTAAAACAACAATCAAATCTTTTAAAACCGGGTTGCCATGTGCCTGAAATCCGTTTCTATGCATGGTAAGGAGTTTTACAATTTTCCGTGTTAGAAAAGTTAAAATTATTTTAAATCTGAAACAAATATCAAGGAATATTAAAAAATTGTCAACTCCTCGAAAAACCGTATATAACATAAATTGTGAGTTTTAAAGGGATCTACACTGTTTGTGTAGTATAAGCTATGCCTATCTCTTACGGTTTACCAGTTGCGCAACATTCCACAAAATTAGCCAGAATAAAGTGGTCTTTAGAGGTTATTCCCAGAAAATTCAAGTTATACATTTTATTTGCCTTGTAAGGTTTTTTTTAATATACGGCATTTTAATTCAAATCGCTAGAGCCAATTATAGCTTTCGAAAGTTTTTCTATGTAAGGATAGTTTTGGGTAGGGGATTTTTCTCAAAATCTTAGTTTAAGATCCCTGGACAATATAAACTTAAACACTTATTTTGGTATTTTACCGACTTTTGTTTTTGAGTTATTGTGCTCACAGACACACGAACACATGGATTTTTTTTTCTAAAAATTCTTTTTTAAAATGCATTCCCTAAAACGTGTATTTCCGGTGAAATTTCGGTGTATAATTTTTGGGTGGAATGCAATACCTTCTTTATGCGCTATGTACATAGTAGATACGTGCAGAGAAAGAAAAAGGGTTATTTTTATTATTAGTATTAGTATTGTTTTGTTCTGTAGAATGTTACGTAAATACTTCTGTACAGTATGACATATTTTAATGCAAATTAAACAGAAATTGCAACGCGTGAGACATTTTAAAGATTTGAAAAACTAGTTGGGGGAGGGGCGAAATGCTGTTTTATAAAATGTATGCTAAGAAACAGGTATGTTGTACAATCTTTAAGAGAAGAGACGAACCAAGGGTAAACATCATGGATCCCATCATGTACCACAAAAAATATATATTTCTGATTTTATGACCTATTGTGTCAAAAGTTTGCTCCCAGTGGCCATTAAGACTCTGAAACGACCCCTAAGCATTTCAAGATTTGCCCAAAGTGTGAAAAAATCATGATGAACAAATAAAATGTTTTAATACTACTATATTTTTACTTGCCATAATGTGTGCTGCCTTACAAGTATTAGGTCCTACGGTTAGCTATGATATCTTCGTCATCTTTTTCTGGGCGTTCCATAATCCTTCTTGATGATCGATAATCCAAGGCCATTTTTGGGTAAAAGAGCTTCCTCCGTTCTTTTCAGATGTACTCTCCAATTTTGCTTATGCTTAGAATGCTATTACTTATTGTATAAATATTTAATTCTTTACTTATTTGCTCATTTGGCATTCTGTGCCTTCTAGCACAGAGAGTAGGAATTTTATTTGTACTCCTTGGATACATGTTTAATCCTTTTACTTGTGAATCCATGATTCACTTACATACAAAAGGAAATGGTACGGCCATTATCTTATAAAACTTGGACTATGTATCCTTTTCGTGTAATCTTTACGTTTCTTCTTATTGCTACACATCTAATTTTGATATGTGTGTAGTTTAATATCAAACCACCATCTTCGTAACCAAAGCAATCAAAATGTTTCACCTGTGTTATATTCTTAATATTTATTATGATTTTATTTATTTTTTGTAGTCGGCTTACCCTCCCCATATTTATATTACTGACATCCCAAGAACTTACAAGCGAATGCCTGGGGTCAGGAGCCTGTCGAGGAACCAACGGCATGAAACTACGGAATGGAGAACCTGGACAAGTGGTTGGCCCGTAGCCAGGTATGATCATATGGTAGTGGATGACTTGAAATGCAAGAGAAACGGTTGATAGAAAAGGTGATTATGAAACAATTAGTGAAATGAGTGGCGGTGGAAACCGGAGGAAACCCGCCCAGATGCTGCTTTGTTAACCACAAATCCCACAGGAGGGCGCTTGGGATCGAACCCAGACTGCCTAGGTGGAAGGCGAGTGCTCTAACTGCTCAGCCATGACGCCGTCTTTATAATTATAACAGGATTATTTCCTATAAAGGCCATGGGTACCTTTTGTTTTTTCTATAATTGGTATTGTTGACATATTTTATACAATCTATACACAAATCTTTGCAATTCATCTTCTCTATCTGCCAAAGTTATGAAATCATCTGCATATGAAAAACAATTTTGGTGAATACCTCTATTAATTCTAAGTTCTTCTACAATGCTTCTCTTCCATTCCCTAATGCCATCGTCTATACAGTCGGTGATAGACCATACCTTGTCTATATCACTGATCATTAAAATTATTATCTTATTTTTTGAAACATTTAAAACCATCTGTCCCATTTTATAAGCTCTTAATAGATTTCACGAGAGGTTTCAGGTATACCCTTTTAAATATTATTCCCCATGATTTATACGCATTACTTGGTCGAAGGCCTTTCCAAAATCAATTAATATAATTTATGTAGATGGATTATACTCCCATCTTTTATACGTCATTTGTTTGAATGTGAATACATTATCTGCACAGGAATGGTCTAAGTCTACTTGATCTTCACTGAGAATACTTTGTGATAGTATTAGTCTGTTATTCAGTGTACCTACATGACAGTGTCTGTCTTATACATTTTATTCTGAATACTAATAAGTTTGATGTTTTAATGCGTTCAGCATTTTTGAAAATCGATATTAGGTTAGAAGTTGGCCAAGTGTTTGGGAGAATTCTATTCAACCAATACGAATTTACAAGGAGTAGAAAGTATATTTAGTTATCCGATAATTTTTGTATTCTAGTAAAATTTACACCTTCTAAGCTCTAATGTATCAGATTTTGGTACTCATATTAGATTTTCGCGAAGCTAAACAGAATGAAAACTATGTATATGAACTAATGTTACTGTGAATAATCATTCAAATTCTTCAAACCTAAAATCAAACCTTTACTGTCATTTTTTGAAAATAAAGAGCATAAATGTTTCCTTTTCTACTTAGAGTTATAACTGGTAAGGATACTTTCTTAATACTTTTCCTTGCCATTTTAAGAAGATCAGTGTACTTAACATGTTTACCTCATATTTGTTCAGTAAAATTATTACATAAATTAAAACTCGTGATCAGCTTAGTTCTCCAAAAAATAATTTTCGAACAATAAAAGTCAAGTCACATGTGAAACACCACATGACATTTTGAATCTTTAAACTGGAAGTACATGGTTTGAAGTCTCCTGAATAAAAAAAATAAAAAAGTAAACACATTTTTAGGAAAATATTTGTGTGTGTATATCATAACTCTCTTTACATAACCAGCAGTAAAGAAAAAGAAAAACGAATGATGAATTCCCGTTTGAGGAAAATATAAGTAATGGAAAGTACAATAAGCTTGGAATATCTCGTTAACTCCACCAAAATTTTGTTTCATATAAATTATGATATCTACATTTTTTGTGTAGTAAGTTTTTGTCTATTTCTTGGGGTTCATAAATTATACAAAAGTCATTCAAAACGAAGTGGACTTTAAAGGATATTCCCAGAAAATCCAAGGTAGACATTTCAATTGTCATACACATATTTTAAACATACAGTATTCAATCAAAATCATTGTAAACATGTTTAAGAAAATAAATATTTTCGAAAATTATTCCATATGAAGGGTAGTTGCGGGCGTGAGAAATTTCTTAAAAATTTTCTTCTCGCTACCATGGGAGATGCATACATAAATATTCATTTTGTATTTTTTTGAGTTCTGCTGTCCACAGACACACATACACATGCACAACTTTTACTTTTTGTCTTCAGGGGCCCTCAGAATATATTATATATCTGGTGAAATAACATCAGATTTTTTTATGAAACACAATACTTCCACTTTATACGTAGCACAGAAAGTAATAAAAACAGTTGATAAAGAAAGTATTGCGAATATAATAAATGAGTGTATTTTTCAGGTTAGTTTAAACATAAAATGTTTATAAATAAGTATTTTTTGGTATTTTAGAGGAGGCTTTAGAACATGCACAAACTTGCAGTGCACACTTCTTTATATGATCTGCATATTTATTTAATTTTTAGGAGAAGCTCAGTGCTCGAAATGTTCCTAGGAAGACGCAATTATCCCAAAAGAGCAGTTACATAGTCACCTAATGTCTCTTGAGATTCTCTTCCCCAAGATAGTGTTCCTGCAGTGGATGAAAGTAATCATTTTCGTCAATTTCATTCCTGCAAAGACTCCCAGACTCTGAATACGTAGTCAGGATGGGAATCTTGGGGGTTGCCTTCTGTAGCCGGAGAGAGTATAGATAAAGACTCTTTATGGGTTTCTTAAAATAAGCGAGGGAGCGAGAAGTGGAAGAGAAGTTCAGCCCCTCTTTGGGCATTCCCCACCTCGAGAAAGTCTCTGTTAGTCTAGCGTTCTTTCCATACTCGTTTCTTCCTACTTTGTTTGCATATTCCACCAGGCCTTCCTTACCCACCGTTCATCAGTGAATCTCTGAGCTCTTCACAGAAGCTTCCTTGTTTATACTCATTTCTTAATACTTTCCTTTTCTCTTTTGAACCCCTTTACTTCTTTCGCTTAGTTATATCTGAAATTTATCGGAAACAGATGAAAGGATCGATGTACTAATTTTGTTTTTGTACGTGCCTGTGCGGCTTGTTTGTGTAGAAACCCATCATCAAACAAAACTGCACGCTCCATCTCTGATCAATTTCAGGATAATTAGCTTGCTCATAATAATATTGCCTGCAAAATAGAAGCTATTGATTTCAATATTGTCAAAAGTGCTGAAAAAAGTTTTCTTTAAATTCAATTAATTATTAAATATATGCGTAAGCTTTCACGGGCGGTGTCCATAGTTTTAAAATTTAAAATTTTCGGGCTATTTTGCCGTGGTCTGTAGGTTAAAATATGTTTAGTTAATATATTTCTACCTAACGTTTCGTCCCTGTCTGTGAGGGACATCTTCAGAGGAAATGTGCTCACGTCGCTAACTCGAAAAGAATTACTCAATTAATTATTCTTTGTTAAGCTACAACATAAGGGATAAAATATCTCTAGAGTTGTTTGTACAAATAAAAATACATGTAAAAGAGAAGGATGCGCGAATAAATTAAATGAGAGTATAAGTTATGTTCGAAGGATTATGAAGATTAAAAAGGATGAGAAAAGGATTCCACCAGAATATGTATGCAATATATTGAGGAAGGAAGATATAAAGCATATCATTTTCGAATGTACAGGAACAACATTTTAGAGGAAGGAATAAAATGATAAAAATTAGGCAGAAAGGTAGCCTTAATTAAACTTTTTAGTAAAGGTACTAAGAATGAAGAGGAATACTCGACAAAAATTAGAATGATGTAGTTGTAGCCTATGAAAAGGGAGGTAAATGAAATATAAGTTTATGGGTTGTTATAACAAAAGTTTATCATTACAATCTCAAACATAGAACCTCGTTATTATCATTATTTATTATTATTATTATTATTATTAGTAGTAGTAGTAGTATTAGTAGTAGTAGTAGTATAAGTATATACACTATTATTATCATAATTATTATTTATCAGTAATATTGGTAATAGTAGGAACACAAAAGAATTACTAGATACAAAGAAAAACCTGGGTTTTGAATATGACAATATTCCTGGCCTGGTCTGCGTACTTAATGCAAATAAATAAGTAGTAAAGCTACATTTTAATTCCAATCCCATCTTGAGCTGGTACATTTTGCGTGGAAAATCTTATGATTGTAAAAATATGGATAATGATAGCAATAATAATGTTCAGGAAAATCAAAAATATCGTTGGTGAAATTACAAGAAATATTTGAAAAAATTGTCCCACCCGGAGGGAACCATTTTCAGTTACTTAAGCAAAAATTTGACATTAAGAGGTAGAAGTTCAATGCATCTATAACACGCAGACTGTTTCTTAAGGAGAACTATGTAAGCAACCAATGCTGAACGAAATATCAGTCACGTGGTGAAGCGACAATCAAAGAAAGACATGTGAAATAAGCCGAAGTTAAAATCTTGAAAATCAATTGGAATCGAAAATTCAGCCATGACACTTATTGTTGAAACTCAGCTATTATTGTGTGGTAAATATACGTGTATTGAAGGCCTGGAGAAAAGTTAGTAAAATGTAAAGTTAAATGAGGTTGCTAGCATATAAGATAACTTATTAACAAATCTCCCAAAATTTACGCGGCCAGATATGTTAGGCAGCGTACTTACATAATAACAGTAGAGACGGTGCTTATGGAATGGTATGTGTGTGTCTTTTTGTAGTATTTAACACCCACTTTTGCTACATATGGCATACAGGTGCTGACACTGGTGATATTGGAATGAAGGTGGAGCACCGGTGGACTGCGATAGCGGGGAAACCCGGAGAATCCGCCCTGCGCCGCTTTGTCCACCACAAAGCCCAATTGCGGTCGCCTGGGATCGAACCTTCTATTTTTGTGGTGTGTGTGTTGAGGCAATATTAACGACAAAAAGGTGACAGGAAATAAAGGTATTAACTAAGGAAAATAGAAACGAATCAATGATTTTGTATACCATTCCTGAAAGAAAAGATGCAATCCTGAACTAAAGTCGAGCCCAGAACCTATCCTCAGAAATCGTCAATCCCGTCAAGGTTGCCCGCCCAGTCTGTGTAGAATAAGCCTAATTATTCTATGTGAACGTTTTAGAAACTAGCGCATACAAGAGACCTTATAAGGTTGAGTGTACTTTGATGACAGGTGTCTCAGGCATTTTGATGGTATTCGGATGGTCATGAGTTTGATTGGAGCGACCGATCTCTCTGTTCCAAGGTTTTCTTTTTTGGGGGGGGGGATGGTGTTTACCGGTTCACCTGATGAATGCTGGGGAAATGTCTTCATTCCCCAAAAGTTTCTGTCTCTTCATTTCATTCCAACCGGTCTCTTTTAGGGCTGTAAGTGTCGGCGAGTTTATGGTGGTGGCGCTCTCCGTGGTGGTGAATAAGCTTCGAAATACTGGTATCGTTGGCAGGACTTGTGGAGCACCATCAGGTCTAGAGTGCGGTCTAGCGTTTCTCGCGTTGCTTGGGCTATGTAAGGCATGCACACGGTGACTCTTTTCCCATAATCATTTTAGGCTGCCCGTCCGATACTCCCATATCATCCTTCCTCCAGGGATCTGAATTACAATAAGACTATGGTGGCTGCGTTTGGTACTTTCTCTGGAATGTACAAACCACCAACTAGGATTTTTATTGATAGTTTAACGTCCACTTTTATTATATAGGCACTGGAGGCGATAACACTAATGATTCATGGAATGAAAATGGAATACTGGTGGAATGCGATGAAGAGGGAAACCGGAGAACTGCGCCGCTTTGTCCACTACAAATCCGCATGCGGTCGCCTCGGGTGAGAGACGAGTGGTCTAACCAGTCGGTCATGGCGTGGCCCATCAACTATGGTGCAAATGACAATGATCAGTTAAGGAAAACCATATTAAGCATCTCAACCCTCAGTTTTTACTCCAGAAGGAACAGATGAGGTGAACGAACCGCAGAAACAAATGGACTGCAGGCCCGCATAGACGACAGAAACGCACAGACCCATAAGAGATAGGCAGATATCTTACTGGAGAAAAAAATGCGGGTCTCTTTAAATTACAAGAAACATTTTTGTTGATCTAACAATTTTATAGATTCTTATTGTTTCACGTGAAAACTCGCTATTATTCTTTTCTCGTGATTTAACAACAATTTCAACCCCATCGCAAGTGACGCTCTGATTACTTTTACTCCGCTTATACCTACAAGTAGTCACCTATTTTGAATAAAACCGTCTACAAATATTTATATCGGTTAGCATAAGAGAATAAGCTTTGTGGACCCTCTTTGCTGAAAAATTCGTAGGGAAAATAGGACGAATGAAACACATAGCCTTCTATAAATGCATGTATTATTTTTGCAATAGGATAGGGTTTACAAGAAAAAATCTGATGTTTTCCTTCACCTGTTCTAAAAACAAACTACTACAAAAGATCATTCTTCTATCTGCTTCATTAATCGAAATAAGCTTTAGCAGAAATGATCTTATTACATTTTGCCTAACAATTAGACTATTTTCCGAGATATTTCTTGTTGTTGGTTTCAATTTTAAAACAGTTTTCTGTTACAGGAAGTCAGAATCAGTTTTTTATTTTGTTTTACTCCTGGCCAGGCAAAATAACCAAATTTTAAAGTCGACCACATAGCGACAGCTTTTAAAACATTTGACTCTTGCTTTAGCGTAGTGTATTTCCCCTTTACTTTTAAGAAACTAAGTAATAAGGCCATTTGTGGTAATGTTTATCTTGATGAGAATGATGTAGATAAAAGGATAATCTTTTGTAGGAATAGTTTGCTTGCAGAATAGTTAGAAGAATACATGTGAATGCAACACATCAGATTTTTTAATCATTATCCTTCAATCATCTTTCTCCATGGTACTATATTAAATATAACTTTTAAAATGTATTGTAACAGTAAAAAAATTGATGTATGTGACTCATATTTATATACAAGTCACTTAATTGCACCAGCTCTGAATCATGGTGAAAACCAGTTATAAAATCGCAGTTTCCTATAGAAAAGAAGAAGGAAAATAATATTCTGGGTAGAGATATTGAATTTAAAAGCATGGTGTTACTACCTGCCTTGGCTTAAAGAATTAAGAATTTTAGACGATCATTTTTTATTTACTAAATTAAAGAATCAATTCTTCTGTCAACAAGTTAAACACATCCATTTAGACCTTTAAACGCATACGCCTCTCATGTGCCAACATTTTGTTTTGTTGTTGCATTAAAGTTCAAAACGTTAAATTTCTATAGTATTCTTCATTAACCATGTTGACAGTAAGCATCACTACCTGGGAACAATTATATTATTTGAAATGTTACACTGACTAGGTTCATTAATGTAAACTAGACAGGGTGGTTTTGTCCACAATTGATTTAATGTATAATTGGAAAGGAAATGTTAACGTTGGTATGTATCCAATGCTTATCACTACGCACCGTTTCATATTCAGGAATTCAATGATTAATGCCCATATGATTTTATATTTCAGCAGAAATTCTTTAATCAATATAAATGAAAATGTAATTCTTGGTTATAAAGAATCACTTTTATATATAACTAACACAGTTACATAATTCAACAGATAAGATTTCAGGGATTATAGAGAGATGGAATAAGAACATCTTGATTTAGAACCCCTGGGTCTGTGACGAGAAACATTGAAATTAAGTTATTTTACATTTGAATGTTCGTACTGATACATACAAATAAACACGTACTAGGAATGCATGACTGAATTCTACGAGTATTATATAATTGTGCAGCATTGATAACTAGTCCTATCCTTCACTAAGATGCTCCAGAAACATAAGGAAGCAAACTACATTAACTTGGCGGAGAGTTCCACATCGAAAATATTTGAAACATTACTAAAATCAAGAGTCCGATACATCATTACATCCCTCAATAGGAAAGAACAAATTTTAATTTTCCATTAAGGTAGCTCACTCCAAATTAACACACACACACACGCACACACACAGAAACACACACACACACAGGAACACACACACACAAACACACGCACACACAGACACACGCACACACACAGAAACACACAGATACACATACAGACGCACACACACGCGCACACAGATACACACGCACACACAGATACACACGCGCACACAGATACACACGCACACACAGATACACACGCGCACACAGATACACACGCACACACAGATACACACGCACACACAGATGCACACACACACACAGATACACACGCGCACACAGATACACACGCACACACAGATACACACGCGCACACAGATACACACGCACACATAGATACACACGCGCACACAGATACACACGCGCACACAGATACACATACAGACGCACACACACACACAGAGATACACACAGACACACGCACACATAGACACACATACAGACGCACACACAGATACACACGCGCACACAGATACACACGCGCACACAGATACACATACAGACGCACACACACACAGAGATACACACAGACACACGCACACATAGACACACATACACACGCACACACAGATACACACGCACACACAGACACACGCACACACAGATACACACGCACACACAGATACACACGCACACACAGATACACACGCACACACAGACACACGCACACACAGATACACACGCGCACACAGATACACACGCACACACAGACACACGCACACACAGATACACATACAGACGCACACACACACAGAGATACACACAGACACACGCACACATAGACACACATACAGACGCACACACAGACACACACATATAGCCAGACACACGCACAAACACACACATACATGCACATAGACATATACAGACACACACCCACACACACGCACACACAGACACACGCACACAAATACACACGCACGCACACGCACACACAGACACACACGCACAGGCACACACATAGACACACACGCACACACAGAAACACACACACACACACACGCATTTACTCACCAAAATTGAACAGCCGCAGTGTACGCATTGTATTACGAGATAGTGCATCAGAAATATTTTAGCAGAACACTCTCCATATTCCAAATACTGGGAGCTGCAAAACCTTCCCATAATAAAGCAAGAAATATAGGAAATCTTTATCAAATCAACAAATATCATCAAAGTTAGATAGATCTAAACTGATATCATCATAGATGTAAACATCATCAGCCATCCCAGACCAGAGCAATTGGCAGGCTGAGGGCAGCCCGAGGTGTGATAGATGTGTCCCTGTTCTCGGAGAGAACTTAACCACGTTCTGTCGGGATTGTGGGGTTTGGCAGGATGGCGGGTGAGTTTTGGGGTTGTGGAGTGACGGGAGGAGGCAAGTGTTGCCCCTCGACGGTTGCTTATGATGGTGCAACGGCCCTTGTGCACCGCTGGTGTGAGTTTATCAAAATGTTTGTTTTGAGGTTTTAATTTTGAATCCAAGCAACTCTTGAAGGATTATAAGGAGCTTAGCCGTAGCAGCTGTTGGAGGTGCTCCTTCGTTACCGGGGATGCCCGCAAGCCACGCGGGGAAGCCGGTATCGCCTGAAGCGGCGGTTTGTGGGATCGTAATCCACAAGAGACCTAACGAGGGCGCTCCGATGGAATGGTAACCCTTCGTTGAATTTTGTTGCCCGACGCCTAATCTCGTCCTCCAGGTATGGTAGGCCAGAGGCTTCGTGCAGGAGTCCCGTTGGAAAGCCTCGAGGCACAGAATAGATAGCCCGAAGACACCTATTCTGTACCCGCTGAAGCAACAGCAGACTGGAGACTGCCGCCATGCCCCAGATCTCACAGGCGTAGATTAACAAGGGGACTATGAGAGCCCTCAAGAGGCGCAACTTAAGGGGAACCGTCATCGAGGACTTCAGCATCGGGTACAGTGAGGCCGCAGCCCCATTGCCCCAGCACCACAGCCCCCTGATGTGCTCCTTAAAAGTGACGCCCCTGTCAAGCTTCACCCTCAAGTAGGTGATGGTGTTGGTCCATTGTATCCTTCGTCTGAGGTGCGTGAATGTGGGGAAGTTTGCGGGAAAGCGGCGCTTGGTGAATAGAATAGCGTGGCTTTTCTCCGGATTGATGGACAATCGCCAACGCTCGCACCACTCTTGGATGAGGTAGAGGTGTCTCTGAATGGGGTTGAAGGCTCTGCGTGGGTGTTTGTACAGTATAACAGCACGTCATCAGCATACTGGGCTATGTTGACTTGCTGCACTGTTGGTAGGTCGGCCATGTAAACGCTAAAGAGCGTGGGGGGAAAGTACAGAGCCTTCGGGGACTCCGCCTCTTATTGGCCTAGGTGTTGATTTGTGTCCCGCAACTGAAACTACAAAAATCTGTGTTTAAGGTATGAGTGTAGTAGGTGTATGATGTGTGTCGGGAGCTCCAGTCGGATGAATTTGAGGAGCAGACCCGCGTGCCAGGTCGTAGAGAAGGCCTCCTCCACGTCCAGCGACACCGCCGCAATGTAGGCTCTGTCCTGGAAACCTAGGGCAGCGGCCTCCACCACTCTCAGTAGTTGCTGGGGTGTAGAATGCCCAGGACGAAAACCAAACTGGTGATCTGGGATGGCTTGAATGTCGCCCAAAAGAGGGGACAAGCGGACTAGTATTAGCCTCTCGAAAACCTTCGAGAGAACTGATAGGAGACTGATGAATCGAAAGTTGGATGGGTGTATCGGGTCTTTCCCCGACTTCAAGATGCATATCACCCGGGCCTCCCTCCACTCGCGTGGAAAGTGGCACAAGGTGAGGCACATGTTGAAAACCTTGGTTAGAAAGAGCACCGCCTTGATGGGAAGGCATCGGAGCATGGCGGGGGTTAGACCGTCAGGACCCGCTGCCTTTTTGGGGTTGAGGCGCCGGAGTGCGCCCTGGAGTTCACTGGGTCGGATGAAGGAAGTCGGTCCACCTCGTCGAGGGGACGTCGAAGATATCGATGCACATCCCGCCGAGCACGGGCCGAGAAGTCTTCGTCCTGGGGGTCGTCTCGTGGCCTCATAGTCCTTTCGAGGTAGTCAGCGAACACATCGCCTTTGGCTATCAGCCATCGTAACTAACCCCACATTTATATAGGAACAGTCTACTTGTGAACTCATTTATAATGTGTTATTGTATTTTATTTAATATAACTAAGAATTTTTTTTTATATTATATTATGTTAATCATGTACATCTGCCACAATACACCTCCGTAGTCAAGCAAAGTAAAACAAGGATAAAAATAATGTTAAAAAAGTCTGATGTGTTTCATTCAGATGACTTTCTCTACATCTCTGCAACACACTATTGTTAAAAAGCTTATTCTTGTATTTACTTCATGCTAATCGCGAACAAATTAGCAAAAATAGTCTTACTATTTGCTTCCTTATAAGTAGAAGCGAAATATGGGAGTACCATAGGTAAAAGTGATAGTCATAAGGTGAGTGCTATGTGACTGAAGTTCCTTTTTTTTGTATGGACAGCAGTTTACAAATTCCTGTATAAGAAAAATACCAGTTTTCAAAGCTAAATTATGAACAAGAAATACCTCAAAAAGGATCAAATTCAGGAAAAAATGTATATTACATAAATTGCGTGTTTTAATTTGTTCTACATTTTTTGTGTGGTAGCTTTTAGTCCAAATCTTACGGTTTAGCATTTATGCAAAATTCCATAAAATTCATCTAGAATAAAGCAGTCTTCAGAGGCTATTCTCAGAAAATTCAAGATATACATTTTATTTTTCAAGTAAATATCATTTTTAAGAAATCAAAATTTTCGAAAAAGGTTCCTTATAAAGAGTAGATGGGGAGGGGGGATTTTCTTGAAAATCTTCGTGTCGCATCCTTGGAGGATACCAAACTGAAATACCAAGTTTTTTAGCTATACTGTCCACAGACACACACACGCACACTCACGGACCTTTTTCCAAAAATGCTTTTTTTGGATTCAGGGAGACCCAAAACATGTATTTCCTTTGAAATCTCGAAATGAAATTCCCTGTACACAATGTACATAGTACGTGTAGAGAAAGTAAAAAATCTTATGTGTTCCATTCACATGACTTTCTCTACATCTCTGTAGCAAATCAATGTTAAAAAGCTTATGCTTTTATTTACATCATGCTAATCGAGAAAAAGTTAGCAGAAATAGTCTTATTACTTGCTTCCTTGTAAGTAGAAGCGAAATAAGGGAGTACCATGTGTTAAAGTGATAGTCAAAAACTGGTTGCAATGTGATAAGTTCCTTTGTTTATATGGACAGGAGTTGACACATTCCTGTTTGAGAAAAGTGTAAGTTTTTCAAAGCTGAAACCAAACCAAGGAATTTCTGAAAAATGATCAACTCCGCAAAAAATGTTTATGACTTAAAATGTGTGTTTTAACCTGGTCTACGATTTTTGTGTGGTGAAGGAATTTCTGAAAAATGATCAACTCCGCAAAAAATGTATATGACATAAAATGTGTGTTTTAACGTGGTCTACGATTTTTGCGTGGTGAGTTTTTGTGCATCTCTTACGGTTTAGTAGTTATGAAAAATTCCTTAAAATTTATCCAGAATAAAGTAATCTTCAGAGGCTATTCCCAGAAAATTCAAGATATACATTTTATTTGCCAGGTAAATATCTTTATTTTAATCAAAATCGTTAGAGCCATTTTTAAGAAAATCAACATTTTTGAAAAAAGTCCATGTATAGAGTAGTTGAGGGTGGAAAGATTTTCTTGAAAATCTTCGTGTCCCATCCTTGGAAGATATCAATCTTAAATACCAAGTTTGGTATTCAACGGTATTTTCGTTTTTGAGCTATGTTGTCTTCAGACACACACACACACGGACCTTTTTCTTAAAATGGGATTCAGGGAGACCCAAAGCATATATTTCAGGTGAAATCTCGGTACCGTATTTTTGGATGGGAAGGAATACCTTCTCTATACACTATATACATAGTACGTGTAGAGAAAGTAAAAATGGTCACCTCCTTCCTCACATGGAGAATCATACTAAGACAAAGAGTCAAATAATAGTAAGCTGTAGTAGGGTTTGGAATAATTTCCCATGTAATTTCTCATGAAAGAGGGGAAAAAGAAGCATTTGGAAATTAAGTTGAATTTAGATTTTAAGTAAAAAGACTTAAATGTTATTAAGGGAGAGGTGAATTAAGTACAAATAAACAAAGGCCTTCCCTCCCTAAAAAGAATTTTTTGCCCAAAAAATTATTAGGTAATAGGTTTAGTGTTAATCTATTTTCTAAATTTTCGTATAAATTTATGGAGTAATTTATATTGATATAATAAATTCTTGTAAGGATAAAATAAAAATCAGTTTTAAATAAAATATAAAAGAATTTAAATCAGACCCAATCTTAAAATATCAAAAATTTTTGTGCGCCTTACACCAAAATGTAGAAAAGTAAGCTAAATTTTAATATCATTTCATGAATATAAAACCTATTTAACTGGTAAAAGAGAAAAATTCTCCTTAATAAATTTACAATCTATCACCTCTTTAATTACTCTTTTCTATTACATACGAATAATATATACAACATTAATAATTGTAGCATTGCAATCATAAGCATGTTCAGCTGTCAATTGGCGATGGTGGGGGTTTAAGCTTCATAAAAGCTCTTCAACATTTCCTCGCAAAATAGATGAAGATGAATTCTTATACTCATATATACTTAATGCTATTCAAGATAAACATCGGCAAAAATGGTGAAAAAGTATGGTGAAAGTAGATAGGGTAGGCTAAACGATAGTCAAATCCTTTAAAGGTAGTTGGTAGCTATGTGATTGAAATTCCGTACACTTTGCATGGTGAGGAAAGGGATGGCAATTTCCCGTTTGAGAAAATATTAAGTATTTTTAAAATTGAAACCGATAACAATGAATATCTCGAAAATGGTTAACTCCACTAAAAAATACATTTTTTCTGTAGTAATGTTTTGTTTATCTCAAGGTTTGCCAGTTTATGCAAATGTCATCTAGAATGAAAAGTTTTTTAGAGGCTATTTCCATAAAATTCAAGATATGCGTGTTATTTTTGCTATAAACATATTTAATATACGATACTTTAACCAAACCATTAGAGCCATTTTTTATAATATCACACTTTTCGAAATTTTTCTATATAAGAGATAGTTTTGCAAAGGGGCATTTCCTATAAAATCTTCGTACCGCATCTTTCCAAGATCATGAACTTCATTATCAAGTCTAGTATTTAACGGACTTTTCATTTTTGAGTTATATTGTTCACATATACACGCACACATACACAGTCATACACAACTGTATTTTTATAAACGCTTTTGTTTATGCGGTGGCCATAATGTGTATACTGAAATTCCATATGGAATTTTTGGGTGGCATGCAATACCTTCTGTACCCACGTCCTACCTATTATGTACTAAGTAGAGAAAGTAAAAAGAGAATTTTGTCTTATGAGCGAGTTGCACTAATTAGTTTCTCTGCTTGTATTGGGTTAGGCTGTAATAACTGATAACCAAGGAGTTTATAATAACCAAGAAGAGAGTGCTTACAGTTTGAGTAATAATACCATCAGCTATTTCTCAAGTGACAACCATTGATATCGCCAAAGAAGTTAAATGAGGCTACACACTGCGCTAAGTTTACATCTCTGTAAAGCAAGCAAACCCCTTATATTTTACTTTATCTGTTCTGGACGATTATAGATGTATACCAACTTTAAGATGCTGCAACTAAAGGAAAATCAGATTAGCGTATGACATTTATTAACTAACAGACTCTTAAGGTTAACATGATATCGTCCTGTCCGCGGAGTAATTAAATCGAGGTATACAATAATTATCACAACAGAGCAAGAAAGAAGGACTGGAATTAAATCCCCAAGAAACAAAGCTAATGAACAGAGCTAGGAAGTTCGTACCGTTCGCCGTTCCGCATACCAGTTGCGACCGACCATCTCGCCGCATCAAAACGATTGATAAGAGTGAAGGGAGGAGAGGTAAACAAACCTCTTTTCAAGTAAACCGTACTGTTTCCAGACAACAAAAATGACTTATGAGGCATTCATAAAAGCAGATTATATGTACAACATACAAATTGTGACACATATAAGACTGACTGACTGATTCCCTTCTTTACATATGTTCATTATGAAAATACCCAAGCAATTATAACACGAATTTTAATATTTATTGATAAAATATAAAATAATATACAAATAATAAAATACATTTCTTTATTAGCTTCAGAAACGAAAGCAGGAATTAAACTATATCTTTGCTTATCTACAGCCGTATTACTGAAAACAATAAGTATGTACTTCTGAAGATTTTCAAATAAAAATCTCATTCTACGTTCCGACAAACAGGATTTGTAATGCAAAAAGTTCGTTTCACTTCGCATGACGTATCAGTATTACCAAGAAAAAAGCATTTGTTTGGATCTAAAAGTGCAGCTTGTATTCGATAGTTCATACTGAACCCTGCATTCTTTTCAGTTACACTTCTCATTTTTATCTTTAATTCAGGTAGGATGCTCATGAATTAGTAGATGCGTTTTGACATGCCGCACAGATTCAATTCACCTCCACTGTAATAATGTGATAGTTGTGGTTTACTTTCTGAACAAATTTGCAATCAATAATATGTTTCTGTGAACCTTTTCTTTTACTAGTCCTTTGACAGTTTGTTTACTAGAACTGCCATCGGTTTTTGAATAAGTACACGCATAAAGTGCACTGCTAGAAAACTTACAAAGATTGAGAAACAAATTAATTTTGCTCACATTTGAGCAGAACAAAGCTGTTATTCGAAAGCCTTCCTTCCTACTGACGTGGTTCTGTGTTAATGCAGTGATAGCTATTTTGCAGTAATGGGTTGCACTCTGTTTTGACCTTTGCTCGCGCAAGTAGTGCCGCATGGTATTGTCAACTCTGGCCGGTCTTACCCTGCATAAGGAAATCGGTAGGAACTTTCTAGCTCTGCTATGACATATCCATAGCAGTGTCTCGTGTATCAGTCAATAAAGTCAGGAACAGTAAATAATCCAACACGCATGCCATCGACTCCTGCATTTATGCCTACCTGGGAGGAATCTTTCTTGTTTATAGAAAGTGGCGGAGTTAAGGTGCTTGGTTTTCTTCACTATCAGCAGAAAATTCATTACGCAGCCCATGAAATTGACTATGACAGTTAAGAAGGAGAGGACATTTTTTTGAAAACGTGGTGGATATCAATTAGGTAAGAGTCAAGATGCTTCTTCCCATTCACCTCTATAAATGTGATGTGTTTTTCGTAACAAATCAACTCTCATGCCGTTACAATGTGATTACAGTATTAATGGATAAGAAAAGAAGATTGCTGTTTTACTATGTTTTACCTACCATATTATGACTACTAAACATATGAAAAGATGTATCTATTCATATCAGAAAAATAAATACTAATGTAACAGTCATTTTCTACCCATCATGTACTTCCAATAGGTATAATAGTCTATGAATATTGGATTACATATTTCAAGCGTAAAATGTTGCATACCACCACTCTATGGATGAATTGTCTATTCAACCTGGTTAGAAGCCCGAGAAGATTTTGAATTAATACGTCGCCAGGAAAGCTTCAGTTCTTATTTTATCTATTCCTGTTTTCTGCGCAGTGGTCACACAGTCCACAAAAGGTAATCAACGAACATAGTTGCTCTCTCTGTTAATTTTATTGTCTTTTTCACAAAAACCTGTGTAACACAGAAGTTGAATAGGTAGAGTGAGACTGAAAAATGCAAAGCCATAGCCGGGTTTTGAACCACGGATCTCTCATCTCTTGTCGGTTGCTCTAACCACGGAAATACCATGTCAACTCCTCAACTGACTTGCGTGTTTCTCGGTAAACCACAAGGTGATCTCAAATTATTTTCAGATAACAAACCCCAATGTCGACTCACAATGTCGTAAGTACTTTAAGTCTTGAGCCTCAAAGTTTAACCAACTATTATGGTCCATTAGTGTTAATTAATTGTTTTTTCACACAAAACGTGAAGGCTAGGAGTTAGATAGGTAGTCAGATTGAAAAATTCAGTGTCATAGCCGGGATATGAGCCACGGATCTCCCGGTCTCTATCCGCTTGTTGTAACCACTGAACTACCTGGCAAATTGCCAGCACGACATTAAATTCCTCAACTGTCTCGCGTATTTCTCGGTAAACTAAGATTTAACTAAGGTAAAACAATTTCAGATCACCTTGTGGTTTACCAAGAAACATGCAAGGCTGTTGAGGAATTTAATGTCGTGCTGGCAAGTTGCCATGTTAACTCAGTGGTCAGAACAAGTGGCTTGAGTTCGGAAGATTTGTAGTTCAAATTCCGGCTATAGCATTGGATTTTTTTAGTCTGACTCTACCAATAAAACTTATTCTCTCTGCTTTACTCAAAGAACAGTCAGCTGGTCACTTCTACAGGAAAGGCTTTGAAGTAAGCTGACGTGAAGGTTATCGCTCTTTCCAGACGTACCAAGCGTTCTGGTGTCGCATATAGGAAGTAAACCTAGATTGGAAATATGCGCGCAAAACCAGCTGACAATACTAGCGCAGCTTCTTTGTCCTGCACATTTGCATCCAAATCTACACACGTACACGGAAGTGCTTGTTGTCGCGGTTGACCCCGAGATATTTCGATATCTAACTCGTCTGAATTATGACTAAGGTGGCGCATTCGTATGGCTGGCTGCATGCATGCGGGAAAATTTGCACAGGGGAAATATTGTGACAATTCCGCTCGCGTTTTGGTCTGTACTCGGAGGATGGGAATAATGCAAACCGACTCGCGAATTGATGTCAATTGTGAGGCACGCTCGTACAGTGTAAACACCGCGTCCAACATATGTCCAGCTCATGTACACATACATACATGAGCGTGTATCCGCCCGCCCGGAGTGTTTGTGTCGTGTACACCGAGCTCTGTGTCATTCATGGGATTGATTCACCTAGTCTAAGTTTTTATAACCGCCTGCTTCTGTTATCACAGTATGTGCCTACAATAAAAATCTGATGCTGCAAGTATACTTTTTGAATTCTCTAAGGACTTATAGAACATTCCTAATAGATATCCAACTGCTCTTAGGGACCAGAGAATAAAGCTATCTAATGAGTTCCTTTCACGTAACTTTGCCTAGCTCTTTCAAAGGGAAACTATTCGTGTCATCTCAAAATAATTTGAAAACACCTTGTGGTTTACCGGGAAACATGCGAGTCAGTTGAGAAATTCAATGCTTTGCCGATATGGTAGCTCAGTGGCAGAGCAACCATCTAGAGATCGGGAGATCCGTAGTTCAAATCCCGGCTATGGCATTGAATTTATCTGTCTGACTCCAACTCCTGTCCTACACACGGCTTGTGTGAAAAATCAGTTAATCCAAACTATTCTTAAAAAGATTATTCTTTTATCTACATCATGCTAATCGAGGTTAACATTAGCAGAGATGGTCATATTACTTTCTTTTAGAGAATACGTTATGCTAAAGCGATAGTCAAATCTTTAAAAAGTTTCTTTTTTGTTTTTGGTAGTGTTTAACTACTTATGACACCGCAGGCGGTGATACTGGTGAAACATGAATGAAGATGGAGCACCGTTGGAATGAGATGGCGGAGGAAACCGGAGAACCCGGAAAAAACCCGCCCCAGCGCCGTTTTGTCCACCACAAATCTCACATGCGGGAGCTTGGGGTCGAACCTGGGCCATCTAGGTGAGAGGCGAGTGGTCTAACCACTCGGCCCCGATTTTTTTAATAGCATGTCGCTATGTGAACAACTGAGGTTTGGTTCGATTTACATTGTCTAATTTGAGAAAAATTAGTTGAAAACTAAAACAAATAACAAGAAATATCTCAACTGTACAAGAAAAATAAGCATATCTATGAGTTTTAATGGTATCTACATTTTTTGTGTATTACGTTTTTGTCTGTTTCTTATGGTTTAACTGTTCTTCAAAATTCGGCAAACCTTGTCCAAAATAAAGAGGTCTTCAGAGGCTATTCCTAAAAAGTTCAACATAAACATTTTATTCGTAGTGTAAATATCTTTATATACGGTATTTTTATCATAACTATTAGAGCCATTTTTAAGATAAATATAATTTCCAAAAAGTTTTCCATGTAAAGGGTAATTTATTATGAGAGGAATTTTTTTGAAAATCTTCGTGTCGGTCTTCTCAATTTTTAAACTATGCTATCCATAGACACACGGTGCACACGCATACAGATACACAAGGACTTTTTTTTTTTTTTTTTAAATTTGACGTGTTCCATTCACATGACTTTTTATTTATCTCTGTAAAAATTATAGTTAAAGAACTTATTTTTCTATCTACTTCAAGCTAATCAAGATAAGCATTACCAGAAATTGTCTATGTTACTTGCTTCCTTGTAAGGAGAAGGAAAATAAGGGAATACACCAGATTAATGCGACAGTCAACATTTTAAAAAGCTGATTGTCGTGTGATTGTATTCCGTTTCTTTGCGTTGCCAGGAGTGAGTTTACAAATTTCCACATGAGAAAAGTTTTAAGTAGTTTAAAACTGTAACAAAGAACAAGAAATATCTCAGGAATGGTCAATTCCAATATATATATGCAAAATTCATCCAGAATAAATAGTTCTTCAAGATTATTCCCAAAACTTTCAAGATATAAATTTTATTTGTCATGTAAATATCTTTAATATATGATATTTTAATCAAAATCGTTAATCATTTCTGAGAAAATCAAAATGTTCGTAATTTTTTCCATGTAAAGGGTAGTTTGAGGTAGGACGTTTTTCGTTTCTCATCCCTGGAAGATGCTAAAC
The DNA here is from genome assembly GCA_030762935.1 of Hymenopus coronatus. Lineage (NCBI taxonomy): Eukaryota > Metazoa > Arthropoda > Insecta > Mantodea > Hymenopodidae > Hymenopus > Hymenopus coronatus. The sequence goes on from CM060894.1 coordinate 78,212,322, forward strand.
TGAAATACCACATTATTAGAAAAGAATGTTGCTACTCAGAATTTAAAATAAAGTGGCAATAATATATTTAATTCATTATAAGTAATTACCTACATATCCTATATATTTAAATTGCTTACTCAGTTATGCAAATAATTATGTTATATTTCCAATGAATAAGTTCCTATTTTTATGAAGTGTACATGTAAATAAAGTTAATTCCTTTTATACGTAATATTAACTGATATTATGTAAAATTACACACTGTTTATAGCTCTAGTCCTTACTTACAACTGTAAAATAGGACTATCATTTCGGATATTCAGTAATAAATACCAAGTTAGGTATTTTACTGAATTTTCGTTTTTAAGTAATCGTGTTCACAGATACACGGATGTACACACACCTTTTTATAAAAATGCCTTTTTTGGATACAGGGGACCATAAAACATGTATTTCCGGTGAAATATCGTTATAAAATGTATGGGTGTAGTGCAATACCTTCTCTAGCTATGTACTATGTGGAGAAAGTAAAATTGACAGCTTATTTGCGCTCTAATTCTAGATATTATCTGGAAATGGAATGTTGTAAACTGCTGTCATTTTGTGAGCTTCGTTTTGTGAATATGTGAGAGCCGTCAAGAAGGTAACAGACGATTTGGCATAACTAAATGATAACGAAAGATATCAACATAACATTTTATTTACAAAGTTACAGCGCCTACTCTATTTCTCAATGTAATCTCCTTTTGTCAATACATGTACTGCCATTACCCATTTTTCAATGCCAATGTTATAATTTTCTACTACCAAAACCTTATTCATTTTTGAATGCACAATATTTTTGGCCAATTGAATTTTATAGGCACATAAGTTATGGTGATAATCCAATGAGTGAAAAAATGGTGCAGAATTTACGAATAATCAAGGAAGAACCAACGTGCATGACAAAGATTTGAGTGGAAGTTCATAAATCGTTATGGAGAATTTGAAAGCAAATGTTAATAAAATATTCATAAAAACTACTGTTTCACTTTAGACACCGTTGATGGAAAAGATTCCTCTACTCAAAGTGATAGTGACCTCTTGGCTCAGGTCTTTAGCGGTGGAACAGTATAACATCTGCATTGCAAAATCGATACCATGTGACATATTGACAGCGATTGCGTAGATAAATAGAATAAGGTAGGTATTGCAATTTTGTAAATAAAGCATATATATAATAAATATCTTTTGCCATTATTCATCACGACAAATCGTTCGTTACTTTTTGAATGGTCCTCGTGTTTTGGAACCTAGGGCTCTGCTTGTGTTAGTACTAAAATATCATGCCTGTAATTGTTTCAATTATTTTATTTAATCTAAACGGGAAAATGGTTGCCGGTAGAACTTTTATAGCGATTAAAGCACGCTTTTACTACATAGGCAGCGCAGGCGATGATACTGATGATACATGGAATAAAGATGGAGCACCGGTGGAATGCGATGGCGAGGAAAAACGGAGAACCCGAAGAAAACCCGCCCCTACGCCGCTTTGTCCACCAAAAATCCCACATGCGGTCGCCTGGAATTGAACCCGGGCCTTATTCGTAGAATGAACGATTTTCAACACTAAAGATTAAAAATCTGAAGTGCTCCATTTTTATGATTTTCTCTACCCTTTCTTCAACAAATTCTTCCTACGAAAACTATTTCTTCTCTCGAGTTTATGATAATCAAGATAGACATTAGCGAAATTGTGTTATTAATTAGTTCCTCATAAATAGAAGGGAAATGAGGGAATATACTATGCAAAAACGAATCTTTTAAAAGCGTGTTGCTATGTGATTAAATTTTAAGTATTTTCAAATTAAAACCAATAACATGGAAGATCTCCGAAATAGATAACTCCAAAAAAAATATATAACATAAACTGTATGTTTTATCGAGATCTACTTATTTTGTGTAGCAAGTTTTTGTCTCTCTTGCTCGATTTTCTAGTTATGCAAAAGTCATTCGGAATGAAGACGCCCTCAGAGATTTTTCTCAGACAAATCAAACTATATATTTTTTTTGCCATGTAACTATCTTTAATATACATATGGTGTTTCAATCAGACAGAGAAACTTTTAGAGGATCAAAATTTTCAAAACATTTTCCATCCAAAACGTTTTTTAAAATTTTGTTTTTCTCAAAAATGACTAACGATTCTGATTAAAATACCGTATATTAAAGATATTTATATCACGTATAAACAGTATACTTTTAATTTTCTTGGAATAGCCTATGAAGACCCCTTTATTCTGGATGAATTTTTCAGAATTTTGCATAACGGTTAAACCGTAAGAGATAGGCAAAGCTTATCAGGAAATGTATATATCATTAAAACACATAGCGTATGTTAATTATTTTTATGTAGAGGGGATCGCTTCTACGATATTCCTTGTTATTTGTTTTAATTTTAAGCTACTTATTCTTTCTCAAACGAAAAGTAACGTTTCATTTCATCTATCTAACAATTTCATTGCAGTTTTTGTTAATATTTACCTTGATTAGCATGTCACATATAAAAGAATAATCTTTCTTAAGGAAAGTTGTTTATATAACAGCTAGAGAAAGTTATGCGAATGGAATATATAAGATTTTTTTTCTCATCATTCTCGTGGCACGTGTTGTTTTGAAATATAAGTTAAATTCTAAGTGATCAGTTTAATGCTATCATGAATTACCTACATCATATAAGCTTTTGTAGCAGCTAAGGAGCTTCTTCATAACGTTGAGGAATGCATTTGCTTAGCTGAAAGAACGCCATCAACCTAAATGTACAAACGGTCGCGTTGCCACTTAGAAATTGTGTGAAGAAGAGAAGGTTTCAACTAAAAACATTTACATGAAAACAAGGAAGTCTGGAAAGTGGATATATTGTTCTACACCTGCGATACAGCCTTAAGTAGTCCTTACTTAATAATACTTGTAGCCAGGTCGCCCCAGTTAACCCGGGCGGAAGGTAAATCACCAAGGCAGCTATCCATTTTGTTGCAGATTTACCCGTACGACATAACAAACGTTTATACCTTATACATCTAACAACTAGGCGTCATTTGTGTCCTATATTTCCCCATTCATATGACTTTCTCTGTCCGATCTATTCATATAGTATTCTGCAAACAAATTAAATCTTATAAAAGGTTATTATTTTATCAACATAACGCTAATCAAGATAAACATTTGCAGAAATTGGATTATTTTTAGCTTTATGGCAAATAAGCGAATAGTATAGGCTAAAGTGATTGTATTTTTTTAAATGTTCGTTGCTATGTAATTGAAATTCAGTTGTTTTTCCATACCTTGAACTAAAAAAAAAAAAAAAACAGAGTTAAGCTATTTAAAAGTGAAACCAATAACAGGGAATATCATGGAAAAACTGTATATGAAATAAATTGTGTTTTATAATGAGATCTACATTTTTAGTTTAGTAAGTTTTTGTGTATTCCTAACGGGCTGTGCAAAAAATCATTCAGAATGAGAAGTATTTTAGGGCTATTCCCAAGGAATTAAAATATATTTGCCATGTAAATATATTTAATGTATCACATTTAAAAATAACTGTTAGACAGATTCCTGTAGAGGGTAGTTTGGAGTGGGAGAATTTTCCTCGTATCACATCCTTGGAGGATACTGATTAGATTAGCCGACTTTTCGTTTTATAGTTATGCTGTCCTAAGCCGTACACACGTACAGACACGCACACGTGCGCGCAAACCTTTCCCTTAAATTTTTAGATTCAAGTGCCCCCAAAACTTGTACTTCGGTGAAATCTTGGTATCAAATTTTTCTGTGGAATACAATATATTCTCTATCATGTTCATTGGATATGTGCGAGAGAAAGGAAAAATGCAAATGTTACTCTCTTCATCCAATAACTTCACTCCCGAGTATTTATTTTCCAAAAAATTCGGTATTTTAGGATTCATAATCCTAGGATTCATAATCCTAGTAACCATGAGATATGAGGATTGAAAATATGAATGAGAGCCTACCTGGAGAGCTTTAATGTGAATAGAAAATTTAAAATATGAAGAGAGGTGGTGATATTAAAAGAATTTCATAACAATAATATTGTAATTGCTTTAATTAGCTAAATAAAGGAAATTAAACAAATATTTAGAAAATTAATGTTTTTCCAAAACCGCCAAACTTCGGTAAAAGTGAGGTACTGTACGTTAAAATGGAAGAGAGAGAGCGAGAGAGATAGATGGACGGACGATAGACGGACAGACGGAGGGAGGGAAAGAGAGGGTGCGAAGGATTAATAATGATAATTGACAATGAGTACCCAGTAGTTGGTTAAAGCTATGTTATCTGAAAATAATTATAGGCTCACTTGTGGTTTACCAGGAAAATCTTGAATCAATTTTGTAAGAATAGTTTGTCGAATGGCTAGAGAAAGCCTGGTGAATTAATAACATTCTTACTTTCTCTATGCGTACTTCGTACATAGTAGGAAGAAAAGGTATTGTATTATATCTAAAAGTTTGATGAGATTTAATTGGAAATACACGTTTTAGGGTCCGCTGTGAAACACCCATCTGTGTATGAGTGTCCCTGTGTGTGTGTGAACGCGATAAATTAAATCGAGAAGTCGGTGTACTTGATATTTAAGTTCAGCATCTTCCAAAGGATGACATGAAGATTTTGGATTAAATACCCCACCCCAAACTACCCCTCACATGGGAAAAAATTTCAAAAATGTTGATGTTCTCAAAATGACTCTAACGATTTTTATTAAAATGCCCAATATTAAAGATATTTACACGATGAATTGAATTTTCTGGGAATAGCCTCTGATGACCTCTTTATTCAGCATGAAATTTGCTGGATTTTGCATAACTAGTAAACCGTAAGAGGTAGGCAAAAGCTTAATACACAATACTCTAGATCTCATTAAAGCTTACTGCACAATAATCTAGATCTCATTAAAGCACAGTCTGTCACTTGTTTTTTTGTAGAGTTAACTGTTTTCGAGATATTCCGGATTATTGATTTCAATTTTAAGCTGCTTAAAATGATCTCAAACGGGAAGATATCTCTCTTCTCGTTTCTCGTTAGAATACTCATGACAGGCAAGGACTGGAATCTTAATTGTTTCACATAGCGACAGGCTTTTAAAGTATGAGACTATTGTTTTAACCTGTGTTTTTTCTTATTTTCCTTCTACTTACTAGGAAGCTAGGAATAAATCTAATGCTGCTTATGTTTATCTGGTTAGCACATGATGTAGAGGACAGATTAATGTTTTGAAAAAAAAAGGTGCGTTTACCGAACAGCTAGAGGACATCATGTGAATGGAACACATTACGTTTTTTCCCTTCTACTTACAGGGGACAGGTAATAAGGACAATTTCTGAAAATGTTTTTCTCATTATCATGCAGTAGATAGAAGAATATGCTTTTTAACAATAATTTGTTGCAGAGATATAGAGAAAGTCATGTGAATGGAGCACATCAGATTTTTTTGTCAGCATCTTACTGGTGTAAGGACATAGTACCAGTGTAACTTGGGTTTTTGTCTTGAAAGTTGCACCATGTTTAAGGTTCACCAACAACAGAGCAACATTGATGCAAAATCGCTTCTCATGGCGTGTTTGTAGCTATTCAGTGGTCAGTGTGTGTGTGTCACCACTCTACGTAATTGGCGCAGCGGCGGCGGCGGCGGCATTTCAACTAACTCAAAAAGGTCACCATCTCGCTAAATGTGATTGCTGTTCTCATACACAAGATGCTGCTAATGAACTGCAGCCCCTTGGCGACTTAATGAGGCCCCCCATTGTCGGCTAATGGAAAAACTTCAAAGTGACCAGCCATTTTCGTCGCCCCGAACAATTTCTAAAGTGTGTTTTGTTTCTTTAGCAATGTCTGATGGTAGGACTGCATTTGTTTTATTATTCTGTCAGAAGCGTAGCCTAAGGGTCTGTTCCCACTAGGTGATTTCGAATCGAACAGAAGTTCCCGTTGTAATGATTTTAAAAGAAAGTCGAATTGAATCCTACAGAACAAAATTCACAGGCTACAATGTTTATTCTGTAGCGGTAGCGGAACTTTTTTTTTACTTAGGCTAACTTGTATGTAGAAAAAAAATCTGATGTAATCCATTCACATGACTTTCTCTACATCTCTGCAACAAATTATTGTTAAAAAGCTAATGCTTCTATTTACTTCATGCCAATCAAGAAAATAATAGCAGAAATAGTCTTATTACTTGCTTCCTTGTAAGTAGAAGCGAAATAAGTAAGTATCATAGGTTAAAGTGATAGTCAAAAGCTGGTTGCTATGTGACTGAAGTTCCTTTGTTTGTACAGACAGGAGTTGACAAATTCCTGTATGAGAAAAATATAAGTTTTTCAAAGCGGAAACTAATAACAAGGAGTATCTTAAAAAAACGATCAACTCCACGAAAAAAATGTATATAAAGTATATTGTGAGTTTTAATGTGCTCTAAATTTTCTGTATGGTAAGTTTTTGTCCATCTCTTACAGTTTAGCAGTTATGCAAAATTCGGCAAAATTCATCCAGAATAAAGAGATCTTCAGAAGCTATTCCCAGAAAATTCAAGATATACATTTTATTTGGTGTACATGTAGCTTTAATATACGCGATTTTAATCAAAATCAATAGAGCAATTTTTAAGAAAATTAGAATTTTCGAAAATTTTTCCACGTAAAGCGTAGTTTGTAGTGGGGGGATTTTCCTGAAAATCTTCGTGTCGCATCCTTGGAAGATACTATACCTAAATACCAAATTTGGTATTTAACGGTCTTTCCGTTTTTGAGCTATGTTGTCCACAGATACACACACAGACAGACAGACATACAGACACACATCCCCGCGGACCTTTCTCTAAAAATGCTTTTTTAGATTCACGGGAGCCTAAAACATGTATTTCCGGTGAAATCTCGGTATCGAATTTTTTGGGGGAATACAATAATACTTCCTCTATACACTATGTACATAGTACGTGTAGAGAAAGTAATAAAAATAAATAAAATCTGAAGTACAACATCTTGGCATTTTGTTCTCTGTACCAGGACACATACCTGTCGCTTAATTTATAATTTATTTATCATATTATATGTTTTTCATACATGATTATTTTACAAATATAACTTATGTACTAATACATATTTGCAGCTTTCTCGGTATTGATTATTACAGATGACTTCACGGATTACCACCGAGTTAAATTGGAATCGGAGGAATCCAAGCTTTCAACCATCTTGACTCTGTTCCCTGACGAAGAAAAACATGGATTTCTGCAATTCCAATTTAACTCGGTTGCTATCCCATGAAGTCATCTGTAATTATGTACTAATAATTAAAATGAATGCATAAAGCAAAGAAATAAAATAACAAACCCTAAGAAATGTACATATAAACGTAAAATATCTTTCACTGACACTAAACCAATTATTATTAATTCCTGGATCACAGAGACAACTTATAACCAGCTAGCAAACTACTACTAACATTTACAAAATTTAACAAAAAAAACCTGATGTGTTCCATTCATATGAGTTTCCCTACATCTCTGTAATAAATTGTTGTTGAAAACCATATTCTTCTATCTAACTCATACTAATCGAGATAAACATTAATAGAAATTGTCTTATTACTTGCTTTTTTGTGAGGAAAAGGGAAATAAAGGCTCTTGCCATGTGTCTGAAATCCATTTCTATGCATTGCCAGTAGTTGACAAATTCCCTCATGAGAAAAGTTAAAGTATTTTAAAACTGAAACTAATAACAAGGAATATCTCTAAAACGGTCAACTCCACGAAGGAAGTACATGTTACATATATATTGCGTGTTTTAAGGAAATCTACATTTTTTGCGTTGTAAGTTTTTGTCTATCTCTTACAGTTAACCAGTATGCAAAATTACAAAAAAAAATATCATCCAGAATAAAGAGGTCTCCTGAGGCTATTTTCAGAAAATTAAAGTTATAAATTTTATTAGTTTTATATATATATCTCAAATATAAAAGATTTTACTCAAAATTGTTGGAGCCATTTTTGAGAAAACCAAAATGTTCGAAACTTTGTCCAAGTAAAAGGTTGCCGAGGGTGGGGTTATTTTCTTGATAATCTTCGTGTCGCATCCTTGGAAGATACTGAACTTATATGAAGTTTTGTATATAATGGAGTTTTCGTTTTTGAGCCATGCTGCCTAAAGACACGGACACACACACACAGACAGACACACACGGACACTGTTCTAAAAATGCTTTTTTGGATTCAGTGTGTCCCAAAATATATATTTCCGGTGAAATCTCAGTATCAAAATTTTTCGTGCAACATAATGCTTCTCTACACATTATGTACGTAGTACATGTAGATAAAGTAAAAATAAATAAATAAAATAAAGTAACAAACCTTAAGAAATGTATATATAAACGTAAAACAATTTTCACTGACACTAAACCAATTGTATTAACTACTGGAATACAGTGTCAGATAACTTGTTACCAGCTATCAACTAAGATTTAAAAATATTTACCATAAACTAGTAACCTAGGCCTCTGGTCCAGCAGAAATCTGCCCTGGTAGACAGCACAATTTATTTACACATGTTTTCTGAATGATAACTAAGGATTATATTGAATTATTATAAATATCATCTAACTCTAATTAGCTGTTCTACTAATATATCCTCAACTCTGGCCTCAATATAATTCATTAAACCCTTATAATACATAGATACAATAAAGTAGACAGATATGTATTCCATCCAAAATTTAGATTCCGAGATTTTTCCGTAAATACATGTTTTGAGACCCCCCATGATTCCAGAAAGCATGTTTAGAAAAAGTCCATCCATCCATCCATTCCATTCCATTCCAGCCAGCCAGCCAGCCCTCCATCCATCCCTCCTTCCCTCCCTCCATCCGTCCATCCATCCATCTGCGTATGGCAATATATTTAACCGAAAAGTCGGTTAGCTTGATATTTAAGTTCAATGCATTGCAAGGGTGAAACACGAAGATTTTCAAGAAAATCCCCTTACCCTCAAATACCCTTTATATAGAACATTTTTCGTTATTTTTAATTTTCTCAAAAATTACTCACAACGAATTTGAATGCAACACCATATGTTTAAGATATATACATGACATACGGAATTTATATCATGAAATTTCTGGGTAAAGCCTCTGAAGACATTTTCATTCTCGATGCTTAACTGATAAACCGTAAGAAGGAACCGAAAACTTACTACACATAAAAGTTAAAACACTCAGTTTATGTCTACCGTCTTCAAGATATTCCTTGATATTGGTTTCAATTTTAAACGATTTAAAAGTCATCTTACGTTTTATAACTCTTTTAATTATACTCCTAGTACCGAATTCCAATTGTTTCATATAGTGATAGCTTTTAAAAGATTTGATTACCACTTAAGGTTAATATTATTAAACTTAGTAGTGCGCGATAATTATAATATATGCGTTTAGCAACTGTGCAGAGTTTCAGACATCTTCCATCTACAGCGCTACTGCAAGGTAAACACAAATGGCGACTCATCTGGAAAATTGTTTTGGCGAAGAAACCTGCTGAGTTATTCAGTTTCTGTGAGCGAAACAAGTAACCGCGGCTGACATTCGCCGAAGCTGATACAGATTTATGGAAGAAATGGCCAAGATTCACCACCAAGGGTGTCGTCTTCCTTCACGAACACGCACGACCACATACAGACCAGAAGACCACCACACTGTTGAAGCAGCTTTGCTGGGATTCATCAACCACTCTCTCTACAGTTCGAATTTTGCTCCAAGCGATTTTCATCTTTTTCCACACTTGAAGGAACACCGAGGATGTCGAAGATTTGTTTCAAATGAGGAGGTGCAATACTTCACGACAATGTGACTGAACACGCAAGGATTTTTACCAGGACGGAACATACAAATATATCCTACGAAACTACAAGTGTCTCAACCGTTATAAAGAGTATGTGGAAAGATAAACCGACAACCAAATGTTTAAAAAGCTGTCGTTTTGCGAATGTTATTGCGAATCTCCTTTTTGCTGGGCCAGGAGTAGAATAAAAGAAAACCGGACGCTTCGAGTCTGAGGAAAATATAAGTGCTTTACAATTGAAGCCAATAATAAGAAATATCTCGGAAACGATTACCTCCACAACAAAATGTAAAGGACATAAATTGTGTGTTTTTATATTTTTTTGGACAGCAAGTTTTTGTCCAACTCTTACAGTTTAGCGGTAAAGCAAAACTCATCCAGAATAAAGAAGTATTCAGAGGTTATTCACAGATATAATTTATATTTGGAATATCTTTAAAATACGGAATTTTAATCAAAATCGTTCCAGCCATTTTTGAGAAAATCAAAATTTCTAAAATGTTTCCATGTAAAGGGTACTTTGTGATGAGAGAATTTTCTTGAAAACCTTCGTGTCGCACCCTTGGAAGATACTAAACCTAAATAACAAGTTTGGTATTAAGTCTTTTCGGTTTTTAGTTATGCTATCCAGAGACACACACATGGATCTTTTTCTAAAACTGATTTTTTTATACAGGGCATCCTAAGACGTGTATTTCCGGTGAAATCTCGGTATCGAATTTTTGGTTGGAAAGCAATGCACACTGTACATAGTATGTGTAGAGAAATTAATAACCTTAATCTATGTATTATTAGATGGCTGTAGGTATAGGTTTTAGAAAATAAAATATACTCGTTTCACTGCAGGCTGTAACCTTAGATTTTGATCATCCTTCGTAAATTGCAATAAATAAATAACCCATGTCAAATGAGCATGTTTGTCTTCTTTTGCTGTATTGCGCCGCGTTCACATTTTAGCCCAGATCGTAGTTATAACGAAACGTTCGAAAATCATTGCGCAATTGTCTGTCAGCATCGGTTATTGAATCTTTCGCCACTCACTCCGTCTGTATTCCTGACGCACCATACACATATAGCTCGTCCATGTGTCCATGTCAAACGTCTTTCCAGCTAGAGATTGGTTTCCATGGACAATTCTCATCCAATATTAACTGTTCTGACTTTGCGGTCTATCTTCTCACTGTGATCCCGAATTCCCTCATTGTTCCGCAGTTGACTGTCCTCTTCGGTACTCCCAGATTTGTTTTAAAATTTTGATGAGCTACATTCATATAATCTTTCTATCTATGCTCACCAAGTTATTCTTACAAAAGCCTATTCTGCTCTCTACTTCATGCTTTACAAAGTATAAATACATATGTTAACTTACACAAATAATATAAATAGATTTCCTTTCTTAAATGTAAATAAACTAAATGTATATTATTAATTTTTTATTACATGATGAGTGAAAGTTTCGTTTAAATTGTCATATTTTAATGCAAGTTTTCAAGATATTTGTTTTATAGAAAGTTTATCAATTGTTATATCTTTAACATAAGAAGAAATTGTCTTATATTATTTCGCTGTACAGGTGGAATAATAAAAAGCCGATCGCCATATAAGGGTACTGAAATTCAGCTCTCTTTGCTTGAACAGGATGAAAGAATATAAATAGCTACTTCGTATTTGAGAAACGTAATATAAATATAGGACAATTTGAATTCATAACAAGCAATATCTTCCATATGGCTAGCTACACAAAAAATATATACAATTAATTGCATTTTTTGACAAGCACTGTATTTTCTGTGAAGCAAGTTTTTGGCTACCTCTTACAGTTTACCAGTAAAAGATAGAGTGAAGAGAACTTCAGAGGCTATTCCTATAAAATATAACATATATTTTGTTTATGATGTAATTTTCTTTAATGTAGGGTATTTTAATAGAAATTATTAGTCATTTTCGGGAAAATCAATATTTTTTAACATTTTTCTATGTAAAGAGTAGTTTGGAGTAAGAGGGATTTACCTGAAATTTCCTCTTGTCACATCTCTAAAGGATGCTGAATTTAAATATTAAGTTTGGTGTTTAACAGACTTTTTGTGTTTGAGTTATTCTGTTTAAAGACCCACACATATACCTTTCTCTAAATATTCCTTAGTTTTGGGTTCAGGGGACTTTAAATGCGTATGTTCGCTGAAAACTCGGTATTGAATGCAATATCTTGTCTGCCTATATACGTACTTTTCTAATTTGGTCCAGATTCCCTGTTTGTTCCCACCCTCACAGTTTATTCCATAAGTCATTGTGGATGTCACTGTCGCTCCGTATACAGTCTCCAGTAAGCCTACAGATATATCTGGAATTTTGCTACGTATGCGCCTCTGCTGCTTTCATTCTTACCTTGTTTCTTGACGACCAATGTCTATCATGACGATGACTCCTCCCTGCTATAAACCAAAAGTCATTGTTTTAGTACACTAGACTCGTCTTATTTCGAACTCAAAGGTGAAGGCTAAAAGGTATCCGAATTTTCCAAACTTCCAATCAACAAATGGGCTCATTATAAAAACTATATCGTCAAATAAATCATTTCAACCAAAAAATAACTTGCAGTGGAGCTCACCTGTAAATTCCTTCATTTTATCCATGCAATTCAGCAGGAAAAATTAACAAATACTTAATAGTAAAAAATACAGTATACAAGTCCTAATTGGCCGTATTTAGCCTATTTGCGTTAAAAGGCTTGCAGAACTCAACGGGGCTATTTCAAGTTAAAACTCACCAATACTCCACTTTTGGTGTATTCGTAACTAAGGTGATATACTATACATATCAGAGGTTAACATTCCAAGAAAAGATGATAATCATCCTTTCATACACGTTCCATTCGTAAATGCTCATTTTTCGCACGTTTAAAATGTTATAAATATTACTCTGAGATATTTTATGCTAAACGCCACCGACTAGACAGTCAATCTACGACTGGTATAGAAAATTCAAGACAACGGGATGTTTGTGCAAAGGGAAGAGCTCGGGAAGAGCAAGAGTTTCGGAAGAAAACGTTGAACGTGTTCGTTCTGCCTACATAAGAACCCACAGAAATCGACATCTAGGGCAAGCATGCAATTACAAATTCCACAGCAAACTGTATGGAAAATCTAGCGGAAACGACTGCACATGATGCCTTACAGATTACAGATGTTGCAGTTTCTGAGTGAAGAAGATAAGGTCATACGGCGTGACTTTTGCATCGACATGTTGCGACATGATGAAGACGATACTGGTTCTTGTGAGCGTATCATTTCATTTTTGTGGTAACGTGTTCTAAAATGTCGTTGGACAACAGTTGCTGATTGCGTTCTAGCAAATTCCAACACGCAATATGCCTTTTCCACAGTATTTTCCGCCATTTCAGCTTCTGCAACAACAAACAAAACACTACAGCGTTACCAATAGTAACAAACGAAACTTCGAAAGTTTCTCAATATACCTCCAAAATAATTAGGTTGCTATCTCTAATAGTTTTTGTTTTACAGGCAGTTGAAGTTGTCTATTTCTTTTGTAGTAACCTTGTATATAATATATAGGAAGATTTTATCAGGCTATGATTGTAATACTTCAATTTTCAAATGGCACAGGGCGCAATCGACCATGCTTATTTATCGGATGTTTTTGTTTTTCTTTCTTCACTGCCTTCGGAATTATGATATGGCCGACCGTGTCTACACCCACTGTACGAATTTCGAATAGAAATAGGGAACAATTATTTTATTTCAGCTTTTAATAAGTTATACATGAAAGGGAAACAAGCGTTATTGTATTTGGGATTATTTCACCCACTCATCTAATGCTTAAGAAATGCAAATAATAATTATTTTCATCTCTTTTTTGAACTAAATATATTATGGACTGGATAAAACTTTAAATAAACATTGTAACTGAATTAATTGAAAGTACAATAATTGTGGAACTGATATTAAATTGAAGGTTGGCTCCTGGATTGCCACCTTGTTACCAATAATCAAGACAGGGGATTAAACAAACGAACGTCAGGTGCGACAAGACTTCAAAGATTTCAGCTGCAATAAGATTTTTCGACAATATCGCTCCAGTCAGATGACCGCTATTGGTTGAAATTACATAATCTCGTTCATTTCATTGTTGCTTTAAGCTGAATTGTTTTGAAATGGTTGCTGCATCTATAATGATCCGTAGGAATTAAATTACCTTCAAAATAAAATAAAAATAAATTATATTTATCTACAAAAAGTAAAGTATAATATAATAAATAATAAGAGAATTATAAATAAAAATAACTTATAAAACTTTATATAGTGGTATTAGTTTTGGATTAATAATGTTGAGCTAAATTTTTCATCTCTCTCTCTCTCATCTATGTCATATTCTACTTAGGTCCAGGGAAGGATAGAGGTTAATCTTGGACATAACAAAATTCTCCCATGATCTAGAGAATAAAAATTTGGCCTCCGTATTTAAAGCTTATGAGGCTAATCTCATGATTTCTGAAGTAGAGTGGTTATTTAATTGTGTATTGCATGCGCACAGTCCAATTACGACAGCGTGTTTTAATGAGGAGTGACTGTTAAAAACATCATGTATTTTTACTTTCTCTACACGTACTGTGTTCATAAAGTATAGAGAAGGTACCTAATGTATAGAGAAGGTACCTATTGCATTCCACCCAGAAATTCGATACCGAAATTTCAACGGAAAAAGACATTTTAGGTCCTCTGATTCCAAAAAAATAATTTTTAAAAAAGCTACATTTGTGTGTGTCTGTGAACGCGATTACACAAAAACGAAAAATCGATAAAATGCCAAGCTTGGTATATAAGTTTAGTATCCTCCAAGGATATCACACGAAGATTTGGAGGAAAATTTTCCCACTCAAACTACCCTTTACGTGGAAAAAAGTATCTATGAAATGACATTTCCTCAAAAATGTCTCTAGCGATTTTGATTAAAATATTTACACGCCAACTAAAATGTATATCTTGAAGTTCCTGGGAATAATAGCCTTTGGATATCTCTTTATTCTGGATGAACTTTGCTGGCTTTTACATAACCACAGTTTAAAGCATTTGTCTGTCGTTTTAGCCTAATGGATTCCCTTATACCCCTTCAATTTATAAGGAATTAAGTAATAAGACCATTTCTGCTAATTCTAATCTCGATTAGCATAAAGTAGATAAAAGAACAATTTTCTTAACAATTATTTGCTATAAGGATATGAAGAATGTTATGTGAATTGAACACTTTAGATTTTAAATGTGATTTAGTCTTCAGATCGAAAACCGTGATTATATTCTTTGGAAGCAAGATGCATATATTTTGGTATGAGATCAGTCCAGTGCTACTGTCTCACTTGAGTCTAATCTCTCACTTCCCTTCTCCTCTCACTCATTCCACTCGTTTCTTTTGTTTACTGTATTTATAATTAAGTTTTCATAACTAACAACTGTTTTTATTGTTTCAGGTATGGAATCGTTCGTTATAATCCTGACTTCTGCATAACTGATAAGTATCCTAATTTTAAGGCATGGCTTGTTTTCTTTATGAGTATACTGTGACCACCACTGCCAATAGTAATAATAATATACTTATTAATAATATAAATAATAATTTATTGTTCATAATTTGTAAAGGCTACATTAAAGATGGTTGTATACCAAAGAGGAAAGGCATGTTATCCATAAACGTATGCCTTTGATGACGCAATATTTATAGCAGTTTTGACAATTTAAATATCCCAAGAGACATTCTTAATTTAAAATGCGAACAATTAACGAACCTGCGTAGTGTGGTGATAGCGTGTGTGCCTCACATTCAACAGGTCGCGAGTTCTAAACTCGCTTAGGGTGAGTTATTCTAAGCAGACGAATTTCGAGTAATTTTAAGCTCCATGGACTATCAGATCATTTGAGCATCATTGCACCAATTTCATTCATCGTCGGATACGACCAATCAGTTAAAAGGACGTTAAGCTATATTTACAAAAATGAAACAAAAAAACTTTATTTCCTGGGAGAAGCATCTGTGTACTCCATATTGGTAAAAAGTTTATCCTTGCCTTTTTGAGAAAATCAAAATTTTGAAAATTTTTCCATGTCAAGGATAGTTGGGGTAGGGGGATTTTCTTGAAAATCTTCACGTCCCACCCTTAGAAGATACCGAACTTAAATACCAGGTATTTAACCAGGTTTTTTGAGCTATGCTGCCCACAGACACACACGGACATGCATACACACAGAGACAGACAGAGACAGACAGAGACGCACAGGGACATTTTTATAATTTTTTTGGATTCAGGGGGCTTCAAAATATTTATTTCCGGTGAAAACTAGGTATCGAATTTTTGGGTACAATATAATACCTTCTCTATACACTATGTACTTAGTACGTGTAGAGAAAGTAAAAGTTTTTCATAATGATAACTTTTATGGAGCAGATGCTAATTTACATTCCAGGACTACTCGAACTTTTTTGAACGCCCAGAATGTTTATTCAGGAGCCGCTTCTGCCCACTGTATAAACTGGTAATCAGGTCAGACTATCTGCAGATTATTTTGTAGAATGCAAGGTGCTTTAAGCATTGCATTAATGTTTTAAGGATTATTGCACCCGATATTTAAGATTTAATTACAGGGCTTCTTTAAGCAGAGGCGTTGTTTGATTTATGTAGGAAGGAAAGCGGCCGAGAAACAGGAAGCGAGGAAGTATTTGATGCGCGAACTGAGGAGGTGAAACAGGAATTTGCATAGTTAAATGACGCCGAGCACGAACAGGGGGAATCTGCGATGGTTCCCTGGCCATTATCGGAAATTCTTCCTTGTTGCTCATATTCCAAACAAAACTGAGGTAAAGCGGTGTTTCTTGTTACTATAGTATTGCCGTCGCCTTTATACCGAGTAATTTTGTCTATCGTGGATATAGTTATAAAATACGAGTAAAATCTCAGTAGATAGTTTCTTTTTACTTAGTAGGCAAAGCATTGTATTCCACCCAAAAGTACGATTTTCAGATTACGACGTAAATTATGTTTTGAGTTCCCCTGAATCCACAAAACCATTTTTAATTTCTCTACATGTACTATGCGATCATCTCCTTAGCGCGGTGGTAGCGCGGCTGTTTGCCAAGCAGGAGACTCGGGATCGATTCCCGGTACCGGAGAGAGGAATTTTCCCTTGCTGGGAGACCTGGTCCGGGGTGCGCTCAGACTGACCGCGTGGAGGGTAATTGAGGACCTATTTATTAAGAAGTAGCAGCTCCAGCTCGAAGACCGCATCAACCTCCATTCATAACGCCTTCGGGCCGAATTGGGGGATGCAACGGCGGGGCGGTAGGCCAAGTTCCCTTGTGAACTTTCGTGCCATGGAACTACGTTTACATGTACTAGTGTATAGACAAGGTATATCATTCCATCCTAAAATTCGATATCAAGATTTCACAGGAAATACAGTGATAGGGTCTCCTGTATCCAAAAAAGCAGTTTTAGAGAAAGGTCCATGTGTTTTCATGTGTCGAGACTTAGAAACGAAGAGAGATCCACACGCAAAATTTCAGGAAAATCACCCCACCCCATACTTCCGTTTACATGGAAGAACTTTAGAAAAAGTTGACTTTCTCAAAAATGGCTCAAACGATTTTGATTATCATGCCGTATATTAAAGATATTTACATAACAAGTAACCTGGCAGTTGTTAGGGGAGGTCGCTGATGTAGCAGGCTCGGCTTAGAACGGTCAGAGAAGTCTGGAATATAGTGCTGCACAGTGTGAACATCAAAACATCAGCACAGAGTATCTAAATAGGAATAAACTAAACTGGTTAAACTTTATCACTAATGAATATTAATTTTCTACTTTGTGAGCGTATGACTACGCGTGGCGGTGTTTTTATTTTGACTTGAATCGAACCCAACCACTGTAAGAGACATAACTGCTGCAATCCAGTGTTGAGAACTCTACAGGGCAAGCTCTGAGAAAGATGAACATAATACCGCTTATCTGTTTGTGTTTATGCTAGCTTCCACTTGTGGCTGTCTGCATTCCCTCTTTCACAGGTTATATATCTTGAAATTTCTAGGAATAGTCTTTGAACACCTCCCTATTCTGGATGAATTTTGCTGCATTTTGCATAACTAGCAAACGTAAGAGATAGACAAAGCCTTACTACACAATTGTAGGTCTCGTTAAAATACACAATTTATGCCATGTAAATTTTTCGTGACGTTTACCATTGTTTTAGATCTTCCTTGTTATCGGTTTCAGTTTTAAACTCCTGGCAATACAAAGAAACTGATTTCAATCACATGGCAACCAGCTTTTAGCCTAGTATATCCCTTCTATTTATAAGAAAGCATTTCTGCTAATGTTTACCTCGATTGGGATGAACCAGATAGAAGCATACGTTTTTAACAATAATTTATTACAGAAATGTAGAGAAAGTTATATAAATGGAACATGTGTGTGAGAGAGTCTGCAGCAAAATAACTAAAAATCGAAAAGAATTGAAGTTTGATATTGGTATTTAATCCAAGGATCAAAGATGCGATACAAGGATGCGCTACGAAGATTTTCAGTAAAATCTCCATCGCAAATTGCCGTTAATGTGGAACAATTTTCAAAAATATTATCCTGTCAAAACGGTTCTAACGGTTTTGACAAAAATACTGTATATGGAATATATTTACATGGCCAATAAAATGTGTATCTTGATTTCGTGGGAATCGGATCTTTTTTATTGTATTTTTTTTTTAGTGTTTAACGCCCGCTTTTACTACCATGGCAACGCAGGCGATGGTGATACAATGGATGAACATGAGGCATCGGTGGCATGTGATGGCGGGGGAAAGCAGAGAACCCAAAAAACCACCTCTACGCCGTTTTGTCCATCACAAATCTCGCATGCGGTCGCTTGGGATCGAATTGGACCATGTAGGTGACGGCAAGTGATTTAACCACTCGGCCATGCTGTGGCCGGAATCGCCTCTGATGACCTCTTTATTCTGGACGAATTTTGCTTAACTCGTCAAAACACAAATTTATGTCTTACATATTTTTGTTGTGGAGCTAACCATTCCCGAGGTATTCTTTGTTTCTGGCTTTAATTGTAGAATACTCATACTTTTCCCAAACAGGAAATCGTCCTTTTTTCTTTTGTTTTATTCCTGGCCAATAAAGAAGTAAAATTTAATGACAATAAATTCCCTTGGTAGTTTTCTACTTATAAGAAACTAAATAATACACACGTTTTGCTAATATTTCTCTCGAAGTAGTTATCTGTTTTGCAAAGCAGACAGAGAAACGCATGTAAATGGAACTAAACTATTCACTCTTTTCTGATTGTCCTTTCTCTCGTATCCAATTCACCACGCCACTGCATCATAGTTGGTGTGCATGTGGAGTGGATACTGCAGTTTTCATGCAGAGGTTGAATATTTTATCTCTCTTCTGCATTCTGTTTCATTTCTGTAACGTGTATAATTTATTTTACGATTAGTGCTTTTATATCAGTGAAATTAACCAACATATTTTGGATTATGTACTTTATTTTTATACCCGTTTGTTGGAGGTATGTTTTAATCCATTTTCCAAGAATTTCGTGACAGGAGCATATTAAACTTCACTGCAAAGCATTTTGTTGCGCTTTTATTGTGTTAAGAATTCTTGTACTTCTACTTTACATCATTTCAGAACTTTTCAATCCAACTGTGTAGTTAAACTTATTTTAAAAGCAGTTCAACTTACAGGTATTGCTAGGGAAGTCTAAAATATGTTTTAATTTCACCTTAGGAGTCCGCATTTTGACATTTCAAATTGATTTCCTACAAGGAGAATTGAAGAAATTTCGTTTGAATATATTTCAATGTTGATAAATGAGAAAAATATCCTATGTGTTCCATGAGATTCTCTACATCTCCGTAACAAATTATTCTTAAAAAGCTTGTTCTTCTATCTACTTCATGCCAATCTAGATAAAAATTAGCAGAAGTGGCCTTGTTACTTACTTCCTTATAAGCAGAAGGAAAATAAGGAAATACACTAGGCTAAAGCGCTAGTCAAATATTTTTTAAACTTGGTAACTATGTGACTGAAATTCTTTACTTTGCATAGTCAGGAGTTGACAAGTTCCCGTATGAAAAAAGTTTAAAACTGAAATGGAATTTCGCGGAAACGGTCAACTCTACGAAAATAATGCATTTGACATAAATTATGTGTTTTAACGAGATATACATTTTTCTGTACTACGTTTTTGTCTGTCTTAGAGTTTACCAGTGCTGTAAAGGTCATCTGGAATGAAGAGGTCTTCATAGGGTATTCCCAGAATATTCAATATATATGTATATTATTTTATGTAAATATCTTTAATACAGATACGGTGTTTTAATCGAAATCTTTGGAGTCATTTTTGAAAAAAATCAGAATGTTGGAAATTTTTTTCTTTGCAAAGGGTAATTGGGGTGGGTTTCTTTCTTGAAAACCCTCGTATTGTATCCTTGGAAGATAATGAACTTAAATACCAAGTTTGGTATTTAACGCACCTTTCGTTTTTGAGGCCATGCTGCCCACAAACACACACGGACATTCTTTTAATTTTTTTTTTTTGGTTACAGGGGGTATTTCCGGTAAAATCTTTGTATTGATTTTGGTTGGAATACAATACTTTCTCTATACACTATGTACATAGTACGTATAGAGAAATTAAAAAGTACTTCATCCTTCAATTCCCTTAGTGATGGCACAAAATATACACCTGCACGAAGTTTGTTTTAGTGTAAAGCTCTACTTTAGAACTTGGTGCTACATCTAACTTTAATTTGTTTTTCATTATAGAGACAGTTATTGTTGTCAGAAATTGAATGATTGAATTGCTGAAATAATTGAGCTAGACTCAGCATCTAAAGAACTAAAGCAAGCCGATAATCTCTCCAGATGAAATTTGGTGTTTATTCAGACAGCTCACAACAGAAATTAAACATGCTTTTGGTGTTTGAAAACTGCTCAGATCATAGTCCAGCCTATGGTAAAATTGATACTGTGAGTTGTTCAATTATCACTGTCACCGTAGTGTAATAAAATTTATTTCATTTTTCACTGCCACTTCATGTTTCCTTTTGTGTAGCAGTGACATAATTCACGGACGAAGCAGCCCTTCATCCTTGTTTCACTCGTTGGGTGACCAACACAAGACCCGAGCAAAAACACAATTCCCTACCATCACTTGGAGAGCACTTAGCATCAAGCATAACCTATTCTCTCATTCACTCATCTAGCACGCTCGCTTATATAAAACCGCTGGAGTTTCAAGAGAGTTCTGGAATGTTCGCGGGAGGTAGAGAGAAAGTCTTCCGAATTAACATATAAACACATATAAACAGATATTACTATTTTAATAGTGTAATAGTTTGGAACGTTCAGTCAGAAAAGGCTTAATACTTAATAAACATAGAATATTTAACACATGCTGCTAATTAAAATTATAGAACTGCATAATAATTTATATATCTAAATTAGACTACCATTTCAAAATTCTATTATACAATAAAGAAGGTTATTTATCAAAATAATGAAAGATTATCCTATTAAAATCCCTCTTATCTAATTCATATACAAGCGATGAAATTCTGTTCTTGATCTTCAATGCTATATAGAGAAAATTGTTGTGTTTGTCAACATATAGTTGGGTAAATTAAACAAATTGATTCTTCGGTACTGTATGATGTATACTTTGTTTGTCAGTAAAGTTCCAGGACATAGGTTGTAAAAATAGAATATTGCACTTACCAAATACTGGCTCCTATCGAAGTAGTCCCCTTGGCTATCTATACACAATTGCCAACGTTTCTGGAAGTCTTGGAAGCAAGCAAGGAAATGTTTGATACCGGTGTGACAGCCCGTTGGATAATTGCGATATATTGATAAAGCTTTCCTTTTAGTCGCCTTTACACTCGCAGAAACAAGAAAAAATCACAAGGCGAGAGGTTGGGCGAATAGGGCAGATGCGGAATGACAATAACAAAATACTTGGCCAGATTCTCAACAAATGCGAATATAATGACAATCGCATAGCGACAGTTTTAAAACACTTAACTATCACTTTAGCATACTTATAAGGAACTAAGTAATAATACATTCTAACAATGCTTATGTTGATTAACATGGAGCAGAAGAAGAAGAATCTTTTTTATGGATTTCTTTGTAAAACAGGAAGATATAGTTATCTGAATGGAACCCATCAGAATAATTTTATCCTTGACAAATATATGCACTATTAAACAATTGTAAACTAGTTTAAAAGTCATAATTATATTAATTATTCCCTATATCACCAAATATATAAGAAAAGGCATGCGTTTTATGTGCAAAAGCGGGCTTTTATATTTTGCATTCACACCAGCGAGAAGTGTCTGGATTTATGTGCAAGCAGTACAATAGCTTAAAGTGGCCACATGTTTTGGTATTAGCGTGTACTGAGGATTGCCTCTATTGTTTCCAGTTTGCGTAACACCACCAGTTTCGAGGATACGAATCAAGGCAGACGTCTGTCAAAACATAATACGGGAGTCAGCCAGCCCTTCCTGTTCCCCGTGGAACTCTAGGGAAGAAGGAGTGGAAACTATAGAACGGCTCAGAAATGCACACACACCCTTCTTCATATCGATAAGTTGTGACCTTACCCTGGAAACAAAAACCTAGCGTGTTGCCGCGTTCAACTTTTGCGAGAAAATAACACAAAACTTCTGATGCGTTACATTCATATGACTCTCTCTATCTGCTATGCCAACAGACCTCTTACAAATATTATGCTTCTTTCTATACAAGCTGATTAAGATAAAATTTAGCAGAAATGGTCGAATTACTTAGCTCCTGAGTAGAAGTGAAAATAGTCTAAAATGATAGTAAAATGCTTTAAAAGCTGCAGCTATGCGATTGCCATTGAATTTCGGTTGTCTTTTCAAGGTGCCAGGAATAAAACAAATGAAACACAGATAATTACTTCCTGTTTGAGAAAATTATTTTAAATTGAAACCAATCAAACCTATACACGCCCCACCAAGAAGCCGGTCCTCTTGGCCGCACTCGCTAAGGTGCCTCGCTTTGGTGCTTCGTGGCGCAGGGGATCGTGGGCTCGAGTCCCGTCTTTAACGTGATAGTTTATGTTTAAATGTGTATATGTGTGTGTGTATTAGAAGCAAAAAGCAAACCGTAATCGAGCAGAAAACAAAATAAATGTTAGGACATTTAAAAAGAAGAGGAAAAGGGAATACAGCCTGGAATTCCGACAAGACTCCGGAACTGTATTTAGTAAAACAAAATCAGCAACAAGGAATGACTCAAAAATGGTTAGCTCCACAGCAAAAATACAAACAACATAAATTTTCTTCTGTGGAGATCTAAATCTATTTTTTTTTCTATATCATACGCTTTATCATATATGTAAAAGGTCTTCAGAGGTTATTCCCAAGAACTCAAAGGCATTAATTTTATTCATAATATGAATATCTTTAATATACAACATTTCAATCGACTTTTTAGAGTTATTTCTGGGAAAATCAAAGTTTCGATAATTTTTCCATGTAAAGGGGTTTGAGGTGGAACGATTTTTATGAAAATCTTCGTGTTTATTCCTTGGAAAAACTAAATCTAATACCAAGTTTTGTAAGAATAGACTTCTTTTTTGAGCTATGCTGAGCAAAGACACCCTCACAGACATAAGCGTGCGAACAATTTATTAAAAAACATTTTTTGAAATCAGGAAACCACAAAATGAATTATTTCTATACATATATAGTGCTCGGTAGAGAAAGTAAAAATCTGTTCCGTTACAATCGCATGACATTCTCTAGGTGTCCCTTCTGCAAGTAGCTATTCGTACAAAAGTTTATTCTTGTACTTAATGCCCATTGAGACAGATAATAATTGAAATAATATTATTACTTTGTAGATTTTTTTTTTATTTCCTTGCAGATTTTTCAGCTGAATGTCTCTGTTAACAGCATAACCCAAAAACGAAAAGTCCTCATATAAATGCCTACCTGGATATTTAAGTTCAGTATCTTCGAATGATGCAACACAAACATTTTCAATAAAATCCCACAACTACCCCTTTTATGGAACTTTTTGGATGATTTTGATTTTCTCAAAAATGGCTCTAACTATTATGATTTAACTGTCATATGCTTAAGATAATTTCATGATAAATGATATGTATATCTTGTATTTTGTGTTAATATCCTATAAAGGCCTGTTTTTTTAGATTAATTTTGGATACCTGAAAAACCGTAAAGGATAGACAAACATGTATAGCTAGTTAAAACACACAATTTATGTCAAATATATTTTTGTATACAATTATCCATTTTCTATAGGTTACTTTTCATTTGTTTAAATGTTGCCAATACTTATATTTTAATGTGAAAATCGACATTAATTTTTCTTTTTTTCTGCCCATGCAAAGAGAACGTAATTTCAATATGCTTACATGTGTACCAGCAGGATTTTGCTATCGCTTTAACCTATGTATTTCCTTACTTCCGTTGTACCTGCAAGGAAATATACAGGTGCGTTATAAGTAAGTACCTGACGGTTTTTACAACAATTAGAAGGTAATGTCATATTGCAATGTTTATAATAGTATGGAGTTTTAGTTGACACGATTGGTCTCTACGTTTTTTCCAAAAAAAAAAAAAAAACTAATTGTTTTTTGACACTCTTTATTTGGCGTGAAATATCGTTTAGTGCTGCTCAGGTGCCTCTTAATCCGGCTTGAGGTTCTTTTAGGTGTCGTAAAATCTGCCGACGCCGTGGGTGAGTGGTTAGACCGGATTCGTGGTGGATGAAGCGGAGTCTGGGCAGGTTTTCTCCGCGACCTCCGGTTTTCCCCGCCACTCATTCAACCAAATTTCCAAACACCAATTTCGCTTACATTTCATATCATCCACTTTCTCATGTTCATGCTTGGCTACGGGCCGACCCCTCATAACAGGTTCTCCATTCTGTGGATTCGTGTCGTTGACTACTCGTTCTGACCCCTAGGTATTGACCTAGGGGGGAGGGTGTCAGACCTCCGTATGGGAAGGGTAAGCCGATTGCGTAATGAAACGAAAATCTTCGACACTAACACTTGCTTTATTTCTCTTCTAAAGGAAGTCATGTGAAGAATTTTTACATCCGAAAAATCCTATATCCTCCGTAGGGTTTTAACACGTTTGGTTTGTTACGCTAAATTCCAATGCTTTAAGACGTTAAATCTTCGCCAACACTCCCTTCTTTAGGTTGCCAGTCTCTGTTTAGCGGGAATTCCGGAGACATTTCAATAGACTATGTTAATTTGTTCTGATAAACGTTACTACTGAATAAATACGCTCCAGTACAGGCCAGCGCTCCATCGCAACTGAATTGGAAACAGTACACTGTCAGCTGTATTATCATAGTAATACCAGAGTGTTTTCATCTTGTTAATAATTCACGACCTGAGAGAAGCAACGGGAGTGACTTGCCCTAAGAGATGAAAACACGAGTTGTATTTAATAAGACAATTGAGGCATGATTGTAATACTTTCATTAGTTCTTAAATGGTAGATGACGCATTCTACGAAGTTTACATACCGATTTTTTTTCTTGCTATGCTGAATTATGATATGGTGACAGTGTCTACACCCAATATACAAATATCGATAGCAACAATAAAAATAGGGAACGATTATTTTATTTCAGATTTTAATAAGTAATACATAAAATGGAAACAAAAAATATTTTATTTGAGGCTATTGCACTCATCTGATGCATAAGAGATACGAATAATGATTATTTTCATCCCGTTTTTAACTAAATATATCATGAACTGGATAAAACTTTAAATAACCATTGTAACTGAATTAATTGAAATACAATTGTGGAACTGACAGTTATTAAAAGTGAAGGTTGGCTGCCTTGATTGCCACCTTGTTACTAATTACCAAGACAGAAGATTAAACATACGAACGTCAGGTGCGACAAGATTTCAAAGAACTGAACATCTACTGTATTAAGTTTTTTCGACAATATTGTTCCAGTTAGATTGACCTCGATTGGTGGTAACTGCCTAATCTCAGCCATTCCATTGGTGATTTAATAGTTGAGCTGAATTGTCAAACTAGCAACAAAATTGAAATTAAATCATCGGTGAATCATTACATCTGAAACTTTAAGCCGCTGCCGAGAGGGTCTGTCACAGGCGGTTTTGTCTGTGGCTCGTATTCGGGAGGTCCCGGGTTTGCTTCCCGTGGTTGGCCTACCTGACGCATAGCGAATTCTGGGTAAGTTTCTTTCATCTCCAAAGTGTCCTGTTCGTCCACGTTGTTTCCATTCATCCTATTGGTTTCTTTCAGGGTTGGAGGTGTTGGCGTTTATGCCAGAGAAAAAGAATACCCAAAGTGACTATCTCCGTCCCTTCGGCTGGTTGCTGGGATAGAAACGCTCCTAGAGATAGCGTTGGACTGTAGGTGGAGCTGGGGCCCTGGTTGGGGTGCTTCAATTTGGAAACTACACGGACTCTGCTTCCTGGCTTCGGACGCCCAGTGTAGCCTCTCACCTCATCCTTTCTAGGGGCATCACCTCAGTTATTGCCCTAATCCCCTCCTACCATATCCTATTTATCCAATGCAATTCTAATTTATCCTATCCATGCCGTTATATATGTTGCAACTTGACTAAAATGCATTTTTGTTCAAGCATTCAGAGTTCATTTAGCATAAAAAGGTCAGGTGTTTATCCCTACTCTTATAATAAAACCAGTTTATCCCAATTTGTATGATATATATCGAAGATTAAACTTTTGTAGGAATAGCCACATTACGTGACATAGTCGGTTTGCCCTCCCATATGTGGGACTGAAACCACCCCCCCCCCTATATCTATGGGAGGAGCCTATCGGGGAGTCAACGGCACGTAACAGGAGAATGAAAAACCTGGAACAAGTGGTCGGCATGATCAGGAGGAAGTGTATAATATAAAATGAAAGCGAAATGGATGATAGGAAATGGATGATAGGAAATGGATGATGGAGCAATTGGTGGAATGAGTGCGGGGGAACCCGCAGAAAATCCGCCCAGATGCCGTTTCGTCCACCACAAATCCCACATTCGGTCAATTGGAATCGAGCCCGAGCCACCGAAGTGGGAGGCGAGCAGTCTAACCACTCAGCCTGGCGTCAATACTTTGTTGCAAAATATATAGTGAAAGTGTGTAACGCACTAAATTTTTAGTTTCTCTATTGAGTACTACATGCAGTGTATATTATAGTTTGAGAAGGCATTGTATTAAACTCAAAACTCGATACCGAGATTTCACCGGTATTACATGCTTTGAGAGCCCTTGGGTTCCAAAAGATTAGTTTTAGAGAAAGGTCCGCGTGTACCTGTCTGTCAAAAACAAAAAGTCCATTAAACACCAAACTTGGTATTTAAGTTCAGTATCTTCCAAGGATGTGATAAGATGTTAAAAATCTCTCACCCCAACTATCCTTTACATGGCACATTTTTCGAAAACTTTAATTTTCTCAAAAATTGCTCTAACGATTTTGATTGACATGCCTTGTGTTTAAGATGTTTTCCTGACAGAGAAATACAATTTATAGTTTTCCGTGAATAGCCTCTAAAGACCACTTTGTTATGATGACTTTTCTCTAACTGATAAACCGTAAGAAACTCACAAAAACTTACTGCACAAAACATGTACACAAGGCACAGAAAGAAATCGGCACTGTATTGTTCCGTACACCGCATTCCTTACCGGTTGTAGGGTACTTTATTACGCCCTGTTTTTATTTTATTGGCTGATACTGTCACCTTGCTGGAGAGTGTTCTATATTTAACCAATAGAGCATACTTATGCTGGGTTTGTCAACTCATTGGCTAATAGGAATAGCCACCTCCCTCAGCTGGAAGTGAGATTAGGTAACGTATACTACAACAGTAAGCTACAACCCCTCCTCCTTCCCCAATAACAGTGACGGAGGGGCCAGCGGATATCAGAAGACAAGCCCTATAAATTTCCTACAGACAATCAGAAATTCGATGTCTAATACTATTTGTGCTGTGTGTACATCTCGTTAAAACATACAATATATGTAATTTCCAATTTTTCATGCAGTTGACCATTTTCTAGATATATCGAATATTGTCTGCATTTTAAAGTACTTAAACTTTTGCCATTCCTGTTTCAATTGTTTTACTCCTGTCTGTTAAAAGAGAACTAAATTTCAATCGCATAGCGATAGTTTTTGAAAAGATTTGACCATCGCAGTAGCTTCTTCACCTAGTTACATATAAGGAACTAAGTAATAAGACCAATTCAGCTAATGTTTATTTCACTAGCATTAAGCACTTACAAAGTAATGCGCATGGAACACATCGATTTTTCATATAATGCTTTCACATTACAAAGGGTTAACTTCAGGGGTAATTATATTAGTGATAAATTACAAGTGGAATATATTCGACATTTTGTATGGTAAATAACAAATCAGCATTTAGTTTTCAAGTAGATTAGGTTAGTGTTGATAAATTATATTGCTTATACGGAGCTACAAATGACTTTCATTTAACATATTGCTATTGTTTACATTAATTGTTAATTATAGTAATGGAGTTTCCATAGTGACAGAATAAATTTTTGTTTGCTGATCTATTTATAGGTTAATTCCTTTAGGAGCCTTTTGATTGATCTCTGTTAAACATAATTAAAAGGTGATATCTAAATGCAGATATTGGTAAAACCGCAATCTTGGTACACAGAGCACTATAAATCAATTGCAATTCACACTAATAACGAACGCCTCTAGAGCGTTAGAGAAAGTGAGTTGTTAATTATGGCGGCTGGTTGGAAAACAAGGCATAAAAAGCCATGTCCATTACGTAATGTTCTTTTCCACACATGGCCGCCAACCTAATTAATTACTGTGTCAAATCATGCGAAAATGTGATTCAACAGGTCACGTGAAGTTTTACAGCTCAATGACAACGTGTACAGGCTGTGATGAAACTCGCATCATGTTTATTAGATGTGTCTCTTGTCATAATCATTTATAAATTATTTCTAGCAATAGACACGATAAACAATTTAAAAAAAAAGCTCCATGTGTGTATGTGGGGAGCATAACTCAGAAACAGAACGTCGATTAAATACCAAACTTGTTATTTAAGTTTAGCTTCTTCCAAGAATGCGACAGATTTTCAGAAAAATGCTCTATCCAAACTACCCTTACAGTGAACATTTTTTGAAATTTTGGATTTTTTTAAAAAAAATGTCTCTAAGGATATAGATTAAAGTGCCGTATACTAAACATGTTTAAATGGCAAATAAAATGTATGTACTTAATTTCTTGAAAATAGACTCCGAACACTTCTTCCTTCTGGATGACTTTTGTATAACCAATAAACTGTTACAGATAGACAAAAACTTACCACCAAAAATATTAAATTTATGCCATATAAAGTTTGTTGTAGAAATATAAATGGCGTGTTATTTATGGACGCTCTTAACTACCGAGGTCCTCAGCGTTCCATTCTAAATTGGGCGTGAAAGACCGCCTAATTTTGCTCAGAGGCCTCTTTATCAGATTTGAGGTTCTTTTACTTGCCGCAAATCTACGACACGGGACCAAAGATGCCATGCTAAGGATTTTTACACCCGAAAAAATCCATCGTCCTCCGCCGGGTTTTTAAACCCACCACCTTGGGTATGTAAAGTTAGCCTTATAACCATTACACCACGGAGGGCGACATTTGTTGTAGAAGTAACCATTTCAGAGATATTCTGTGTTAGTGGTTTTCATTTACGGAAAGTCCTCGTTCGTTGCATGTCTCTTTTGTTTTACTCCTGTGGTTGGAAAGACAACCACATTTCAATGACAACCGCATAGCAACAGGTTTTAAAAGATTTTAATGCGGCTTTAGCCAAGTAAGTTCCCTTATTTCTCTTCTAGTTATAAGGAAATAAGTAATAGGACCATTGCCTAACAGAAATAATGATATTTTGTAAGAATAGTTTGTTTGCAGAACAGATTGACAAAGTCATGTGAATGGAATATAGAATTGTTTTTAATATTCTAGCAAAAACTTTCTAAATACACTGTGTACACTGTGCTGGATATATTTAATGCATTGATGAATTCATCTTTCTTTCAGATAGCTCTGAATAATACTGTATCATACTGCATCTTATTGATGCTCGATCTATTGCTTTTCACTGCGGTGATTATGCATGATGTAATGTGACATCATTCCAAAGCGATTGGTTGAAACCATGCATATTGCGTGCTACCATGAGATATCACCGCACCAAGCAAAAACTGAATCATGTCAGTTTCGAAAATGTGTGCATCTTTAATAAATTCTCGTGGAGGTCTCCTGAAATACTCATTGAAGGATTTCAACAAAGGTAATCAATTCTAATTATAGAAAGAAGCTCTATATTATGCTTAAAAGTATTTGTTAATAAATATTGAATGTATATACCGGTTGGAAGGATACTTATTGCATTCTTTCTAATATTATACTTCATAGAAGTGTTATAAACAAAAAAGTCTAATGGCATTTTGTTCTTTGATCAGCCGATTTCGAAAAAAATAAATGGTGAAAACAATGTACAAAGATAATTCCACAACAATGTACAAAGATAATAGTTTATTACTTGTAAGATGCGTAGAGTAACGTATTTTTGACATTCGTTAATAGTTATAACAAATCACACTGAGTTTCGAAATAATTAATAATTTAAAAGAATTAAAGGAACGTTCCAAGTAGCTTTGTCAGAGGTGAAGTACCTCGGCAACGTTGCGTTGAGGTTAGTCAGGTTTCTGAACCGGCTTCTGCATGTAAACACGTCGTTGCTTGCAAACACGATGCAGGGTGGTGTAATATTTTAAGAGATAACGAATGCAACTGGCATTCAGATTGACCTACACTGATGTGGTAGCAGGAGTGAGGCGTGTTTGTTTATATGCTGACCAAGTACTGCAGCGTTACGAGCTTGTCTGTCTCGTATTTTCGGAAAATACTGAATTATTTTCGTAGGAAATGCTCAGAGACAAAAAGTAATATGCAAAATGTGTTCCAAATACCAAGATTTACTCTGGTTTAAATTAATATAATGACTTTCCTTCCACCTCGTAAACAATAACCCTTTTATTTCACGTTTTAAGTAATTGCAATTGAAATACACATAGTGAACATAAGGAATTCATATTTACAACCGCAATGATCAATCTGTAATTGTGAAAAATTACAACGCATTTTAAAGATCCAACAATATTGTCGTTGTTTCGAATCCTTCAGGGGCATTGTGTATGTGTATCTGTGCATGTGTGCAAGATTGAGTGAAAGACACACAATAACTTTTGATATGTCCCTTTCACATGAATTTTTCTACCTATTCTATAAGAAAATATTCTTACAAAAGCTTATTCTTCTAACTACTTTGTGCTAATCAAAATAAACATTCGCTGCTTGAAAGAGAAGCGAAATAAAGGAATACAATAGTCTAAACCTAATAGTAAAATGTTTTAAAAAAACATGATCAGATAAAATAGCGAAAAGGATTTCCGTCTTGAGAAAAATCAGTGTATCGGAAATTTTAAAACCAATAATAAGGAATATTTCGGAAATATTTACCTCAAAAAAGAGAGAGAAATCATGACATAAATTGTGTGTGTCTGTATACTAAATTTGGTTTATCAATTACGATATATAAGTTATGAAAACTTTGTTCAGAATATAATATATCAGAGAGTATTTCCAACAAATTCAGGATATGCATTTTAATTATAATACAAGCATCTTTATCATACGGTATTTTAATGGATACCATTAGAGCCAATTTGGCGGAAATTTAAAACATCGAAAAAAAATTATGCAAAGAATAGTATGTATTGAAGGGATTTTTCTGAAAATCTTCTGGTCGCACACATGGAAGATGCTAAATTTAAATACCAATTTAAAACATTTTGCTCTAAAAATGCTTTCTTGGATTCATAGATCCTCAAAATGTATTTTCAGTGAAATCTCGATATCTATTTTTTTTAATAAAACACCTTATATAGTATAATATTAATCTATTTGGTAGCGAAAGTAAAAGGGGTATGTGCTCTGCTATTATAAAAGACAATAAATCAGATGTCTCTACTAAAATTTAGAACACTTGTAAAATTATAAATGAATATTTACTCGGACCAATTATATTCCTTTTTCATTAGTACCTTAAAATAATTTTCTCTATGCTTGTGTTTATAGTGTGCCTTTAACAATTTTAACATAATCTTTAAGTTCACCATATTCCAGTATAGTGACTTTTTTCAGTATTCCCTGTCACTTCACTTTCTTTGTACGTAGCGGTGCAATGAAGCAGCTTCTTCTTCCTTCCACTTATTCTATAAATGTCGAACACTTTATTTGCACTATCATTCCCTTATAGAGCACACAGAGTAACACATACTTAACGTCATGTCAAAATGCACTCGCATGCTCAGTGATAATTAATTGAATTTTGGAGATATTTATTCGGGAGGCCGGGAAAAGGAGCATCCACATATGTCTGTATCTGATGAACACTTCTGGAATTATAACGGGAGAGAAGCTCCTCCCTCTCCTTATCTTTTCAACAAACCAGTCGCTGAGTTGATGGACGAAAGAGCCGGAGGATGGTTGGATAGAAAATTATTATAAAACTTCAAAATGTCTACATTTCCACAGTAATTAAAGAGCATAGGTTTGATTTACAGTAACAATGATATAGATATAATCCAACATAATTGTCAGAACTACGGTCTCTATTTTACTTTTATCTTTTGCAACACTAATTATACTTTAATTAAAATATCAACTGCAGATAATATAAAAGAGAAATACAAATAATTCACCTAATTATACCAAAAGCTTTGTTTTTGCAATTAGGATATCATAACAATGTATTATGACGTTAATACAGGTGGCTAAAAATGAAACGCAGCTGTTTGCTGGTGATGTGAAATTTAGTCCCACCATCTCTCAGCACGACCAGTTCAGTTCCTCGGGCGTAATTGTAGCCATTGAATATCAGGACACCGCAAAATATGGCCAAACTCCGAAAGGTAACATTACAGGCTTACTTGTATATGTTCTTGCTAGCGGAGTACCTTTAAAGAAATGTTCCACTGAATTTTGGCTGCAAGTAAAATATAATACCATAAATAAAAATAAATATGACACTTTTTGTTTTTCTTATTTTAATGTGCTTAAAACCTTAATTCTTATAACACACTGAAGTTATCCTAATGTCGGATTTCCTATTCATATTCGATTGAGGAAATTGATTTAACCTTCGTCTCCATGCTACTAATGAAAGCTCTCTTATAAATGTGGTACGTGTTGGACACTTTAAGGTCACATACAAATTATTCACTCCCTTCCTCTAGAAGGCCGAATTATGTTGTGTTGATTTAGTTTTTCCCAATGTATCAAGCTGTGTATCTTTAATAGAGGCGGTACTGGAAATAACCTGTAATTTCACATCGATTATAACATTATTAAATTTCATTTTGATTCCTTAGTTATTTTTCAGGCCAGTCACATAAAGAACGGTGACTGGCTGGGCGGAGTCATAGGTTGGTTACCTAAAGGAGGAAATCTTCTGGAGCGATAAACTCTATTGCGATCTAAGGGAATCACATTTAGGCACATGTTCATCTTCCCTACACATTGCATTGCCTGTTCCGGCTCCTTAGTTTTTTTCTCCATCACTCTTTAGGCCTTCTTAAATCTAAGGTTCGATGGATTTGGGATTTTGAAAGTTTGTAATTCACATCATCTTTAGAATCATTTCTTGTATTATCACAACCATAGAGAGTTAAAACTTGAAGCTTCTTCCTCTGCGTTCCCTTCTAAAACAATTTTCGACTGCATTTGTGATTTTCTCCAAAATACCAATATTTTATTTTTTCTCCTGGAGTAATAAAATCGTAAATGTTGCAATTATTCGTATAAAATAAAGCTCTCCATACATCAACTTCATTATTTTGAATAATGCTACATCGTCTACATACAAGAAAATGCTTACATTTATATTGTAATTTAATACCTTCTCAATCATTTATGCCAACGTGCTTATTAGGGAAGGTATTATATTCCACCCAAAAATTTGATACCTAGATTTCACCGGTAATAAATATTTTATGTCCTCTGAATAAAAAAAAAGAATTTTAATATAAGATGTGTGTTTATGTATCGTGTGTGTGTGTGTGTGAATGTGTGGCCAGCAGACTGAAAAAGGAAAACTCGGTTATATAGCAAACTTGCTGTATATGTTTAATGTCTTCCAAGGATGAGACGAGAAGATTTTCAGAAAAGTCCCTCACCCCATTTAACCTTACAAGGAACATTTTTCGAAAACTTTGAATTTATAAAAATTGAATTTTACGATTTTGATTAAAATACCGTATGCATACTATATTTTTATGGCAAATGAAATGCATATCTTGAATTTTCTGGGAATAACCTCTGAAGATCTTGATTGTAGATTACTTTTGTATAACTGCTAAATCGTAAGAGATAGACAAAAACTTACTACATACAAATGTAGATCTCGTTAAAACATACAATGTATGTCATATACATTTTTGTAGAGTTAACCGTATACGAAATATTCTGTGTTGCTGGTTTCAGTTTTAAGCTACTTATACTTTTCTCTAACGGGAATTTATGTTTCTTTTCGTCCCTCTTGTTTACTCCTAGCAAACAAATAAATTCAATTTCAAATGATTATCCTTTTAGCCTAGTGTATTTTCTTATTGCTCTTCTTCTTACAAAGAAGCAAGTAATAAGACCAATTCTGCGATTAGCATGATATAGATAAAAGACCAGACTTTGATAAAAAACTTTGTTTGTGGAACATCTAGAGAAACTCATGTGAATGGAAAAATGAGGTTTATTTTATACTTGGATTTTCTAAGGTCTTACATTGCTTTATAATATTATTAATATAAATATTAAATAATATATATGACACTCTAACTCTCGTCTGACACATTATTTACTATAATTTCTTCAGATTCTATTGTGCTCGTATTTATTATTATTTTTTATTCTATGTTAACCAATCTTCATTCAAAATATTCCATAAAACTTCTACATATTTCCGCGTCATACGCTTTATGTATAATGTATATAGAAGATAGTAAAGGTACTGTATTCGACCTGAAATTTTGATACAGAGATTTTACCGTAAATGCATGTTTTGATACCCCTGTATCCATAAACAAATTTGAGAACGTCAGTGTTTGTGATTGTCTCTCTCGCTCTGTCTTTCTCCGTGCCTGTGGACAGCATAACTCAAAAACAAAAATGTTGGTTAAATACCAAACCTGTAACAACTGATGTCCTTTGTGGTCAAGACATGCTTAATCTCTGGATTCCGGCGGAGAGCCATGGATTTTTCCGTCCGTAAAAAGGTTTAACATGGCTTCCTTCGGAAGGGAAGTAAAGCCTTAGGTTCCATATCATGAATCGTAACAGAAACTCGAGCATTTTAAAGATGCCTCTGAGGAAAATTAAGCGGTATTTCACGCCCAATATTCGAGGACCTTTTTTTCCAACTTCCGATAGCCTATAAATAAAAGACAAGTTTATAGATAACAGGTATATTATTACTAAAATTGTTGTATACTTATGGTTACTTTTCAACATAAACACCGAAAAGATTGAGACATGTATCGTACCTGTGCACAAGCTTTGCAATACCCACTTCAAAAAAATTAAAATGAACATTGACGTTGTTTTGAAGATCTTCGTTGGTTTGAAGTGCTGCCCTCCTAGCAACGTCTTCAGTTCAGGGAAAAGGTGAAAGTCGCTGGGTACCTGGTCAGGACTGTTCGGCGGATGATCGAAAATGTCCCAATGAAGTTGTTCAAGGAGCCAATGGGTTGTGCCAGCGGTGTGTGGACGAGCGTTGTCATGGATCAACACAATTCCTGAAGTCAGCATTCCTCTTCGTTTGTTTCGAATGGCTCTCCGCAAACGTCGTAAAGCTTCACAATAAACAGCTGCATTGATAGTGGTTCCGAGCAGCACCATTGGCGGCAACATTTTTTGAAGCGGGTATTGCAAAGCTTGTGTACAGGTACGATAAATGACTCAATCTTTTCGGTGATTATGTTGAAAAGGAACCATAAGTGTACAAAACTTTTAGTAATAAAATATGGTTTCTATGAACTTGTCTTTTATTTATAGCCTATCGGAGGTTTGAAGAAAACGGCCCTCATAGAATATTGACCCTAAGAACCGAACATTTAAACAGCAACACTTAAATTAAGTGAAACTAATTTCGCAATTTCTTGGAACATTTTTCTAAATTTACGATTTTCTAAAAACTGGCTCTAACTATTTTGATTAAAATATATACCTTGCATTAAAGATGTTTAAATGACCGATTAAATATATATTATGAAATTCTTAGGAATAAACTCTGAAGTCCTTTTCATTCTAAATTACTTTTACATAACTGAGCGTTGTAAGAGATTGCACAATAAATGTAGATCTCGTTAAAACATACAATTTATGTCATTCCTATTTTTATAGAGCTAACCATTTCTGAGATATTTTCTGTTATTGGTATCAATTTTGAAATACCCATCATTTTCCAAACAGAAGCTTCTTTTGTTTTACTCCTGGTCATCAAAGAGGGCAGAATTTAAATGACAATCACCTAGCGGCAGCTTTTAAACGATTTGAGTGTCTCTTTAATTCAGTGTATTCCTTTAGTTCGTTCCTACTTATAAGGAATTAAGTAATAAGGGCATTTCTAGTAAGGTTTATCTTTCTTAATTTAATTGTTTTTCACACAAACCGCGTGGAACAGGAGTTGGATAAACAGAGTCAGACTGAAAAATTAAAAAAACTGGGAGATTCATGGTTCATATCCCAGCTATGGATGAATTTTTCAGTCTGACTCTACATCTCTAACTCCTGCTCTACATACGACTTGTGTGATAAAAACAATTAAATTCACAATAATTGATCATAATAGTTAGCAATCTATGAAGCCCAGGACTTAAATTCCTTGCGACATTGTAAGTCCTCATTGGAGGTAATCATCTCAAAATAATTTGAGATCCCCTTCTGGTTTACCGGAAAACATGCGAGTCAGTTGAGGAATTTAAATGCGTACCGGCATATCGCCATGGTAGCTTAGTGGTAAAGAAACCGGCTAGATATCGTGAAATCCGGGACTCACACCCGGCTATACTCTGCATGCTTCAGTCTGAGTTTGCTTATGCAATATTTATTTTGTTTTTATTATGTTGATAAAAGAATTGCTAATTTGCAGAACGGATAGAGAAGGTCATGTAAATAGAACACATCACATTTTTTAAATATTTGTTGCATTATAAATACTAAATTTCCGGTATACGTTACAACCTTTATACGAACACCTAGAGATCCGCCCGAGGATGGTACTATGTGAAAAGTACGGGGTAATGGCGTTGAGAATATGGTTATTTAAGGAGAGTTATGTTGGGTTGCGTACCGCCCCTGTTGCGTGTAGATAGGCACCGTTGTATGAATATACGCTTCCCCCTTGCTTTTACACAGAAATGTATTGCAACAGATTTTTACAATACCCACACCAAAGCGGCTTATAAACAACTGAGGGGGAAAAATGAACCGTGTAATCATTTTGAAACCAAACCAAGTGCTTTTCGTTATACAGGGTCCGCTATGGAGAAGAAAGAAGCCGATATTAAAAGGTTAGTTTCGTGGAGAGCCGCAACACTCCACACACACACACACATTGTCATCGTATTAATTACGGTGGAAGAGCGTCCAGAATTATAAAAGCGTGTTAGCCAAATGGAAGCGGGTTCTGCCCTAAATGTTCAGCTTTGTGCCTGCAGAATGGCGGATCACATAGCATTGCTCAAGAAACTTAAAACAAAACACTGCAAAGGCCAACATAAACAGCTTGGATCAAATTAATACATATGCCAAGGAGTTTAAGGTTTATTTT
Organism: Hymenopus coronatus; assembly: GCA_030762935.1. Lineage (NCBI taxonomy): Eukaryota > Metazoa > Arthropoda > Insecta > Mantodea > Hymenopodidae > Hymenopus > Hymenopus coronatus. The sequence continues at coordinate 78,250,211 of CM060894.1, forward strand.
CAATGTTTTATTATTAGTGATTCATTAATTGTAGAACCACGTTAAAATTCTCTGATTATAACTGAGATTCTTATTCGAGCAACCTACACTATCGTTGTACTTTCTTTTTACTTTCCCTACCACGTAGAGTAAGTAGAGTAATTATTATATACTACCCAAAAATTCGAAGGGGAGATTTTTGTGGGGAAAAAATATATTTTGACGTCCCCTGAATGCAAAAGGAGCATTTTTATAAATTGATGCTTTTATTTGTGTGCCTATATTTGTCTTGAGCACACAACACATTAAAGAAAAGACTGCTAAAAACCAAAATTGTTATTTAAGTACAATACTTCATCTTCAAGGGTATGTATAACTTTAATAAGCTAAAATGGTCTTAGCACTTATTTCTTTATAGAAAATAGGGGAATATATAATACTAAAGCATTAGCCAAATCATTAAAAATTTTTCATTATGTGATTATGTTAAAATGCGGTTCTCTTTATCAGAGCAGGAGTAAAACCGATAAACACGAAAAAATGCTCAATTTGGGAAAAATACATTTTGAAAAATGTATACGAATAACAAGGGATATTTCGGAAATGGGCAACTCCAAAAAAAATATTTGCCATAAATTGTGTGCTTTAACAGATTTTAAGTTACTTATGCAGTAAGATATTGTCGATCTCATACGGTTTACCAGCTATGCAAAAGTTATTCAGAACGAAGAAGATTTCAGAGGCTATTCCCAGAAAATAGCAAAGGCACATTTTATTTATCACAAAAATATATTAAACATATGGTATTTTAATCAAAATCCTTAAGCCATTTTGAGAAATAAACATTTTCGAAAAACCTTCCTGTAAAGGGTAGTTTGAAGTAGGGTGTTTCGTTCTTGGAAGATAAACTTTATTCCAAGTTTGGTATTTAACCGACGTTTTTTATTTTAGTTATCCTGCACGCTCACACAACATTTCCTCAAAATGCTGTTTTTTATTTTATGGGAACTCAAAAGCCATATAAGAGGGCTATGCCAGAAGTACCCGACCTAACAAAGACAACACAACCATTTAGGGGAAAAACATTATTTCTCTACATAGTCTCCTTTCAGCTCGATACACTTTTCCTAGTGATGTTCAATAGCTTTGATATCCTATTTATAGTGAGAACTATCGAGGTCTGCAAAATAGTCATCAACTGCAGACTCCACCTCTTCATCGTTGGAAAATCTTCATCACCAAGCCATTTCTTCAAGTTTGGAAACATAAAATAACCAGAGGGTCCTAAATTTGGCGCATAGGGTGCAAGAGCAAGCAATTCGAAATTTAACTGATTGATTTTGGCCATGGTGATAATGGACATGTGAATTGGTGCTTTGTCTTGATGAAAAAAAAAAAAACTTTCTGTTTCGCTAAATGCGGCCGTGTTTGCTCAATTTCATCACACAAACGCAGTGACAGGTTCGCATTATTCGCCATTGATTACTTTCCCTTTTTTGAGATAATCAATGAAAATTATCCCGCGTGCGTCCCAGAAAACTGACGCCATGATCTCACCTGTAGATGGTACTGTCTTTGCCTTCTTTGGAGCCGATTTTCCCCTTCTAATTCACTGTTTTGATAGTTCCCTCGTCTCAGATATGAAGTGATGGATCCAGGTTTCATCCAATGTTATGAATCGATGCAAAAACTCAGCTTTATTGCAGCAAAACATTGCCACTCGACTGAATCATCCTCACGACGCTGTTTTTGTTCTATTATGAGCAAACATGGCACCCACCTTATACACAACTTTCTCATATCCGAATTTTCAGTCAGTATGTGAAGTAATTTGAAATGCCTGCAATGTCTGCTAGCTCACGCACTTTCATTATGGTCTTCCATTTTGTGGATTTTCTTTACAATTTCTGGATTGGTAACCTCATTTGGTTGACCACTGCGATGTTCGTCTTGGCAGCTCGTACGTTCATGCTTAAACTCTGCCACATAATATTTCACTGTTGTAAACGAAGGAGCAAACTCCCCCAAAATAGAATCTAGCTCAGCTTTAATATTAGTTGGACTAAGACCTTGTAAATGAAAGTATTATATCTCATAACAATGACCAGTTGTATCCGTATTTACAAATTAACAGAGAGCATTCACTAAATATGACTGCCAAACATATGCTGAACAGTGTAAAACCGTCAAACTTCAAAATTAAGCTTTCTAAGGTTGGCACTTTCTACCATTGTTCTTTGAAACAACAACCTCTATCTATATGACAGCTCGGGTACTTCTGGCACAGCTTCTGTATTTCCGGTGATACCTCGACATCGTATTTTCGGGTAGAATACAATAATTTCTCACATTAAACAAATGAAGTCAAAATATCCTTTCTGGATTTAGTGAACACAAAACTTTTTTTTTCGACGACGTAAAACTGCCTTGGGAATGTTTATGGAATACTGCATTTCCTGTTACTTACTTTGGGTAAACTGTAGAGAACTAGAGGGTGTTTAAATTTGCATTGCATTTGGTAATAGCCAAAGCTGTTTGTAAGATTTCTGAGCTATCTCGTATAACAGTATTAATTTAACGGTTTTTTTTTGTTCTGTTTTTTTCACACAAGCCGTATACAAGACAGGTGTTGGATAGGTAGAGTTAGACTAAAAAGTTCACACATAAGGATATAAAGCACAGATCTGCCAGTCACTCTAACTGCTGAGTACCATAGTAACATGGTAAAAAACTAAATTAACCACAATAATTGGCTAAACTATGAAGCCCGGGACTTAAAGTACTTATGGCATTGTAAGTTGCCATTGGAGGTATGTAATCTCAAAAATAATTTGAGATTACCTAGCAGTTTACCAGGAATATGCGAGTCAGTTGAGGAATTCAATGTTGTGCCGCCGTAGTTGCTCATTGGTTAGAGCGATCGGCTAAAGCCCGGGAGATTTTTCAGTCTGACTCTACCTATCCAACTCCTCTATATGATATTGTTCAGCAAGAAAAATAATTGCTTCGTAGATATTTTTACAGCAACAAATCAGGCTATGGGAAGTTCTTTTTGGTGTGCTCATTTTCGCTCACTAGCCTGCAGCTCAGTCAGTAGATGGTTCAGAAAACCTGCAGCAGAGGGTGATGCTTTGTCTATGTTGCTGAGCTTAGTTGAGCCATTTGCTGGCATCTGTTAGAGGATTAAAGGTAATCGTGGCGGACGGCGCCAAGGCCACTTATACATGGCCAGAGCCACTCTGTTTGTTTTGCCCTATATGCTCCATATGTTAGGAAGCCTCGTTGATTGTTGGAGTAGCCTGTTGTTGCTGTACTTTGAATAGAGTCTGCCAATTTAATGAAATATCCTCCAGCCAGACCATAGTTGACCTGCTTTTATAAGCCAAAATTAAAGCGCTCGCCAGCAGTTGCTTTTTCGTCTTGAAAATCAGTTACACGTAGTTGCTTACATTAAGAGACACTGCTGAATGCTTTATAATGTTACATTTATGAAATGTGCTAAACAATTGTGAAACATTAAAAAATTGATGTGTTCCATTCACATGAATTTCTCTATATCTGTGCAAAAAAAAAAAAAACATTGTTAAAAAGCTTAGGTTTATATTTACTTCATGCTAATTGAGAAATAGTCTTATTACTTGCTTTTGTAAGTAGAAGCATAGTAAGGTAGTACCATAGGTTTGTATAGACAGGAGTTGACAAATTCCTGTATGAGAAAAGTATAAGTTTTTCAAAGCTGGAACTAAAAACAAGAAATATCTTAAAAACGACCAACTCCACGAAAAAAATGTATGTAACATAAATTGTGTGTTTTAATGTGCTCTAAATTTTCTGTATGGTAAGGTTTTGTCCATCTCTTACGGTTTCGTAGTTATGCAAAAATCCGAAAAATTCATCCAGTATAAAGTAGTCTTCAGAGATACAGAAAATTCAAGATAAACATTTTATTTGTCAACTAAATCCCTTAAATTTACGAGATTTTAATCAAAATCATTAGAGATGTTTTTTTTAGAAAATCAAAATGTTCGAATTTTTTCCATGTAACGGGTAGTTTGGGGTGGGGAGGATTTTCTAGAAAATCTTCGTGTCGCATCCTTGGAAGATACCAAACCTAAATACCAAGTTTGGTTTTTACAGTGTTTTTATTTTTGAGCTATGCTGCCCACAGATACACACACATAGGCACACACGGACATTTTTCTAGAAATGCTTTTTTGGGTTCAGCGGGTCCCAAAACATATATTTCTGTTTAAATCTCGGTATCGAATTTTTGGGTGCAATACAATACCTTCTCTATACACTATGTACATAGTACGTATAGAGAAAGTAATATATCTTTTTCAAAATAACATTTTATGAATTCTAAACTTTAAGAAGAAAGCATCTGCTGTTCTCCATTCATCTGACTTCCTCTAGCTGTTGCACAAACAACTTTGCTTACTAAAAATTATTCCTTTATCCACAAATACTAATCAAGGTAACTGCCTTATTATTTGCTTCCTTGTAAGCCGAAGGAAAGTAAGAGAATACACTAGGCTAAAGCGATAGTCAAATCTCTTAAATTCTGGTCCTATGTGAAACAATTCAAGTTTGGTTCGCTTTGCATGGTCTGCAGCAAAACAAGGAAGACGAAAGGAAACGTCACTTCCGGTTTGAGTACCTAAAAATTGAAACCAATAACAAGGAATATTTCAGAAAAGGTCAGTTCTTTATAAAAAAATATATGTCAAACTATGTATTTTAACAACATCTACGTTTTTTGTATAGTAAGTTTTTGTCTATGTCTTAGGGTTAGCTGTTATGCAAAATTCTGCAAAACTCAGGTCTTGAGAGGCTATTCCCAGAAAATTAAAAATATACATTTTATTTTAGATGTAAATAACTAATATACCTATGGCATTTTAAACAAAATAATTACAGTCATTTTTGAGAAAAACAAAATTTTCAAAAATGTTTCCTTTTAAAATTTTTCCATGTTTGTGATGGGGGAATTTTCCTGAACACTTTTGTCGCATCTTTGGTAGATACTAAAATAAATCCCAGCTACCCCCATTTCACATTTACGGATATCTCTTTTTGCGTTAAAAGGGTTGCAGAACTCAACGGGGCTATTTCAAGTTAAAACATACCAGCGCGACTGGCTAGCACGACCTTCATTTTACCCTTTTCAATGAGAGTGATCTTCTTACCGTCTCCGCTGTTAAGTGAGAGGCCAAAACGTAGGTAGCTGTTCTGGTTCTCCACTTGTTTGAAATAACCTCGTTGACTTCTGCAACTCTTTTAACGCCCGAAGGGATATCAGTCATACACGGGGCAGTTGGGCCACCTGTATAGACTTTTTTATCTACGTTAGACAGCTTTAAAAGAAGGCAGGGGATAATTTTCATGTAATTCTTAATCACACCAAAGAGTCGTTTATACGGAAAACATGTTGTCATACTGTTTAATACATATATCTAAATTTCCGATGAAATATGATTTGCAAGACTCTGAATTTAAAAGAAATTACATTTTAAAAAGCTTTTATATAGTCCTTTCAGATATACTTTTGTCGTTTAATTGCATTTATAAATGCAAAACTGAAGCTCTTAAGCAGTAATTTAGAACTATAGTGGAATGCCTCTTTGTAACTGTTAGCACAGTTATTAGACTACTGTCTCTAAAATTACATAATGTGGATAATTTACAAAAAAAAAAGTGTATTATGAAACTGAACAGTGAAAAAATAAGCATTTATACTACGATCGATATGTAGAATCTGGACGAAAAAACAAATGTTATGTTTAGACAAAAGCATGAAAATGTTAGAAATTAGGTCTTAATGTCGCAAAATTAAACAGGAATTTTTATTCCTCAAAATATGGAACACTTTCTATACAAAATGTTCTGCTTTTGTCTTAATGAGGGCAGTGTGTTGGTATTACTCATTTTTTTTGTTGTTCAAAGTTAGAAGTGCTCACATAATGCAGTTTCCCAGAGTTTGTGTCGGATCTTTATATATTGAAGTGAACTGTATAGTATTACATTATTTTCTTGCATTTATTATATTTAAATATGAATTAAAGCTTTTAAAGTAAAAAAAAATAACTTTTTGGTGGTGTGATACCTTTTGTTACATTCAAGGAAGAAGTCAGACATCTTATATGATAGTATATTATGTATAGTTACCATAAGTACGCTAACCATTTTAGTATCACTGAAATGAAAAAACACGCTGTTCCCGAGATCATTAATTAGCAATTTCTGTCAATTGGGTGTGTCTTATTGGCTTAAATATATAATTATGTTGTAAATAGCATTACTATTATTGTTACTGCTGCTACTAATACTACTACCACTACTACTAAAAATGTTACTACTATTTATAATAACAATAATAATAATAATAGTAATAATAATATAGAGATGTAGCTAAACTTCTTACTGAAGTTTCTAACTCCTGAATATATTTAAAATCATTCATAAATATTTATTATATTATAATCAATATCCAGTTAACTTCAATATATTGAACCTTAATGTTCTGACTTCGTCCAGTTTTCACGGTCACTTCACTATTATGATTGTTGTGTGATGCAGTGATCTAGTTCAACTTTTAATGTAACTTTACTGTCACTTCACTAATTAATATTTCTCTTTACTTTCTCTATACGCACTATCTACACAGTGTATAGAGAAGGTATTGCACTCCACTAAAAATTCGATACCGAGATTTCACGGAAATATATGTTTTGGGGTCCCCTGTATCCAAAAAACTATTTACAGAAAAAAGCCCGTGTGTCTGTGAACACGATAACTCAAAAAGGAAAAGTCGGTAAAATACCAAACTTGGTATTTAAGTTTAGTATCTTCCAGGGATGCGACATGAAGATTTTGAGAAATATCCCCCACCCCAAACTACCCTTTACATGGAACTTTTTCGAAAATTTTGATTTTATAAAAATGGCTGTAACTATTTTGATTAAAATATCGTATATTAAAGTTATTTACATGACAAATAAAATATATATTTTGAATTTTCTGGGAATAGCCTCTGAGGACTACTTTATTCTGGTCAATTTTACGGAATTTTGCATACCTGTTAAACCGTAAAAGATGGACAAAAAATTACTATACAACAAATATAGAACACTTTAAAACACACAATTTATGTTGTATACATATTTTTCGTGGAGTTGATTGTTTTAGAGATATTCCTTGTTTTTGGTTTCAGCTATAAAACACATACTTTTCTCATACTTGACTTTGTGAACTTGTGTCCATACAAACAAAGGAACTTCAGTCATATAGCAACCAGCTTTTGACTATCACTTTAACCTATGGTACTCCCTTATTTCGCTTCTACTTACAAGGAAGCAAGAAATAAGACTATTTCTGCTAGTTTTCTCTCGATTAGCAGGAAGTAAATAGAAGCATAAGCTTTTTAAAAATAACTTACTGCAGAGATATAGAGAAAGTCATCAGATTATTTTGCATTGCAGTGGTGTAACGAAGTGTGCGCGATATCTCCCTCGATGGTTCAATTGATGGGAAACAAACACAAACGAACACGTCCAATCTCTGGTAGTAACGGTTCTCACTGAAGTCATAGTCTTCGTCACAAACGCGTCCTTGATGTCGCATAATAAACGCGCTCGCCCCTTACTAACTACATCACTCGCGAACACGCAGGCTTAATTAGTAGATGTCAATAATTCTAGAACGTTCTGGAACCGAGGAGAAGGGAAGCCTCTGGAAAATTCTGGTTATATCTGGATAGTGCTTCCAGTGATTTTCGCTGAGCGAGAGCACGTATCTCCCGGCCATCAGTAGGCAATTTCTATCAATAACTGATGTGCATATCTCCGTTAGATTATTCGGATGTTAAGGAGAAATCCAAGTACTTGTTCAAAAATTAATATTTTAATAGTTACTACGGTTTGTAGATTTATAATGATTCCGCTCTTAATAAAAATTATTTTCAAAATCTATACTTTTATTCTATGGCAAATCCATTACTTAATTACTTACATAACTTAAAAATAATGCAAAGTTCTACAGGTCCTGAAGAGAAATGGAAAGTTTTACAAATCTATGTAAATCAAATGCTTTTGATGAAAAATTATTACAATACCTGAAAATCTTATTAAAAAAACATTAATGGACGATGCACTTAAAGCTTTGCCTCAAATAGAGTAAGAGTTTAGAACATTTTACAAACTCTGCACCTCTAAGTTTCTCATACATTCCGTGAGATTTTAATGGTAACATTCAAAATAATGTAAACTTGATATTTTGGATCATACTTAATTCATATAAGCATACTACACATCTAGCTCGTACCGGATTCCGAAGGTGGTCAAATAAGGAAAAAAAACTTGAAAAAGAGATTTTGTTAAGCTAGAACACGCAGGCGATCAGCGATACTACTATTTAATTAATAATTATGCAACTAAAATTACATCTCTCATATTCAGTTACTTGGGATTTGCTGTCAATCTACCACCACAGTTTAAGATATAATAGGAGCTAAATAATTTTATTTCTGTTTGATTTCGTTATGAACACCTTTAACTAATATATTTTCATAAGTGTGTAAAGTAGTAATGCTAGGAAAAACTGATGTACAAAAGCCCAGAGAGAATTTTTAAGTAAACAAGTTTCCTTTCAGCATGTTTACTAGAATAACTTCGTCTAAAAAATAGTTATTAAAGGTATATCTGACTTTATCATCAACACTTTTAGTTAAAAAAGTACATTCGATACATTTTAAGTTACAATTTGTAACTTAAGTTATTGGGAATGAAACACAATTTGAACAGAATCTCATAAGAAAGTAAACACCTGATTGCCTCTAGAAGAAATGGGGTTTCACAATACTAATAATTTATATTCGTCAATTATGTATAAACCCAAATGTTTCCCAAGGCAAAAAACCTCGCTTTTGCCTACTCTTGGCAGCTACGCAGTAAAGCTTCGCTGTGCTTTAGAAGATGGTCTGTCCCTCGGCGAGTTTTCCAGCCGACTGTCTTGCTTCTCAGTCTGTCTGTCTGTCTCCCTCTCTGTTACGAGGCTTGCTTGAGAAGCCAATGAAGGATAGTTTTAACATTTCTCACCAGTACGCAGCTAAATCTCAATTTAGGTCACTCTGACAATAATGGTCGATTTGTTTTTGCTATAACCGTATGATGCCAGTAGAAACCAGCCGAAGCAGTTTGAATTGTGGAAGGATATATCGATTTGAGTGCAATTACTAAATTTTAATTAAAATTTAACACGCTAGCTTTCATAAGCACAGGATGCTTGATAATCTCACTCCAAAATGAATGGTTTGGATTGTTGTGGTATTTGTGTCTTGAACTGAAAAACTAAGTTTTATAGCCATCTGGTGCTTCAGTAAGGTGCAATTCTCCGTCCAAAGTCATGTAATATCATTTATCAACCTCAGCATTTGTATTCTGTGAGTTACACCTTAAAAGTATACTATAAACTCATACTTGTATTTTATTATCTTTGTTTTTATAGCGCCATTATATTAAAAGGTGTTTAATGTGTGGGAGGTATGGGTGGGTGTGTGCGAGAGCATTTAGTTGTGTGAGTGTGCGCGAGTTTGTAAGGTGGGTGTGGGTTGTGTGTGTGGGTGATTGGGTGGATAGGTTGTTCGAGTATGAGTGGATACTATAACTCATAACCAAAAGCAGATAGATATGCAACTTGGTATTTAAATTCAATGTTCTTGAAGCATGTGGCACAAATTTCCAACAAAACCCTCCTCGCAAAAAATATTTTCAAAAATGCTTTAAATCAATTTGATTAAAATACCACATTTATAACATATTAACGTCTCTAATAACATGTGTTTCTTGGAATGTAATGCACATATTCATCAAAGGTCTTCTTGATTCTGAATTACTTTTGTATAATTTTTATGAATGGTAAGCTGCAATAAGTATTATACATCATTTAGACCTCTCATAATATTTTATTTCCATTAACCATTATTTTTGCATATCAGCCATTTCTGGGATATACGTGGTTAATAATTTAAACTCTTCAAGCGTATTGTTAGTTTTCCTTTTTTTTTTTTTTTTTTTTTAAGTGCTGTCAACATTCAGTTGTTTCGTTTAGCACAATAGCAGCAACATGTAATTCACGAAAGATGTTAAAGAATTACAGAGATGTATAATTTCTGGAAATATTTGTCCAATATCATATACACTTGCAGAGTAAATGCATTCAGTTATAGCATTAACATAAATTGAAAAGAGAGTAAGAGAGAGAGAGAGAGAGAGAGAGAGAGGGAAACAGAGACAGAAACGGTATAAAAATCTGAACGTGTTCCATTAACATGAATTTCTCTACATCTCTACAAGAAATTATTGCTAAAAAGCTTATTTTTCTATTAAACTCATGCTAATCGAGAAAAAAATAGCAGAAATCATCTCATTACATGCTTTCATGTGAGTAGTAGGGAAATAAGGGAGTACCATAGGTAGCTGGTTGCTATGTGATTGAAGTTCTTTTGTTTGTATGGACAGGAGCTGACCGTATGAGAAAATTATAAGTAACCATAACAAGGAATATCTAAAAAACGTCAACTGTACGAAAAAATGTATCTAACATACATTGTGTGTTTTAGCGACCTCTACATTTTCTATTAAGTAAACCTTTGTCTATCTCTTACGGTTTACCAGTTATGCAAAATCCACAAAATTCATTCAGAATAAAGATGTCTTTAGAGACTATTCGCAGAAAATTTAACCTATACATTTTATTTGTCAGGTGAATATCATTAAGAAACGACATTTTAATAAAATTTTCATAGCCATCTTTGAGCAAATCTAGATTTTCGAAAACTTTTCCATGTATAGAGTAATGGGAGGTTGGGGATTATCTCAAAAATCTTCGTGTCGCATCCTTGGAAGATACCAAACCTAAATACCAAGGTTGGTTTTTAACGGAATTTTCGTTTTTGAGCTATGCTGCCCACACACACACACACACATACGAGAATTTTACTAAAAGAAATTGGATTCAGGGGGGGCTCAAAACATGTATTTGCAATGAAATCTTGGTATCGAATTTTTCGTTGTATTATAATACCTTCTCTATACACTATGTACATATTACATGTAGAAAAAGTAATAAATGACTCTAAGAAGTCCTGTGAGGGTAAACAGTCAAGATTTCTTAAATTAATTTTCATTGAGTTTAATGTTTTAAAATGGTTAAAATGGATTGCCCCAAATATTTTACTTAAAGCATATTAATGTTTCTTCGTGCACTGTATCTCTCTACAAGTTTCACCGTGTAGTCTGCTAACGGAGCCATTTATATTCCTGAAGGTTTGTATTTGAGATGTAGGTTAGCGCCCCCCATAATCGATCACCCGGAAGGCATTGCTTTATATCATTTTTACCTTCCGTTCTTACTGGTGTGGCCCATTTCTCATATATTTGATGGCACCGACTGTAGCCAGTTCCCTTACATACTTTACCCCAATTGGCTGGCTGCATCTGAAAGCCTGAATACGGGGAGCCATTTGAATGTCTATTTTATGAGGAAGGTGAGAGTGCAGATAAATAATAGAGAACCTGCTCTGTACTGACCGTGCTCCTGCAATTTAATGGAATCAATTCCACCCCTTTAGAAAGGGCAATATAAATTACAAGTGGCGATAGGCAAAACACTGGACACTATAGAGTGTGTCTTCTCTTTTCTTCACTTATCTCCTCTCCTCTTCCCTTTCCTCTCCCTTCCTTTCCCTTCTCTTCTCTCCTCTTCCCATCGCCTGCCTACCCTTCCCACCCTTCTATTTCCTTCCGTTCTCTTGTCTTCCCCTCCTTTCTCTTGCCTTCTTTTCTCTTATCTTCTCTTCCCCTCCTTTATCTTATCATCTCTACTCTTCTCTTCCCTTGTCTTCACTTCTCTTCCTCTCTGTTCTCTTCTCTTCCCTTCGCTTCTCTGCTCTTTTCTTTTCTTCCCTCCTTTCTCTTATCATCTCTTCTGCTCTCTTCTCTTCCCTTCCCTTCGTTTTTCTTTTCTTTTCTCTTCTTCTTTCTTCTATTCTCTTCTTTCCCTTCTCTTCTCTCATCTTTTCCCTTTCCTTCACCTCCTTTCTCTTATCATCTCCTCTCCCCTGCTCTCTTCCCTTTCTTGCTCTTACCACATCCACTCTTCTCTTCCTTTTCCTTCCTTTTTCCTATCTCCTCTTTTTCTTCTTTTTTCTTTCCTTCTTCTCTTCCTTCCTCTTATCATCTGTTGTCTTCTGTATGCTTCTCTTCTCTTTTCTTTTTTTCTCTGCATAGTTTTAAACATGGAGTAAAACTGATTAGATTTTATAAATTTAGGCTAATTCTGAGACCTGTACGAAAATATTATCTTAACGCTACCTTCGAGATTGGAAGCACATGGCAGAATTCTCAACACAATTGTGTGCTACGCCAGGATCAAGGTTGTACCACTCATCCCGTCGCCAGAAGCTACAAGAAGAGTGTGTTGTTTATAGTTTGCCATTTGTCATTTACTCATATTCATAGGTGAAGAAGTAATAGAGAAATTTTGGACTGTGGAACGAGAATGGATTGCATCTAATTTCAGAGAAGCGAGACAGAAAATATTGCTAATAAATTGTACCTTCTCCACATAGTAATCAATAATTCTTTACTGCGATTTCATCGGAAATACATATTTTAGGGTCTCCAGTATAGAAAAAAAAAAACTAAAAAATGGTCCTATGTGTGTGTGTGTGCGCGCCTGCGGTGTGTCCCTGTGTCTGTGAATACGATAACTCAAAAATAAAAGTTCAGTAAAACACCAAAGTTAGTATAAGTTTAATATCTTCCAAGGATGTGACATGAAGATTTTCAGTAAAATCCCCTCACCCTAAAATACCCATACATGAAAAATTGTTCGAAAATGATTATTTTCTCAAGAATGGCTCTAACAGTTTTTTTATTAAAATACTGTATATTAAAGATATTTACATGGCAAATAAAAGCTGTATGCTTTATTGCCTGGGAATGTTTCTGAATACCAGATCATTCTGGTGACTTTTGCATATGATAAACCATAAGAGAGAGATAAAAATTATTAAAAAATGTAGTTCTCGTTAAAACACAGTATAAGACATTCATTTTTTTATTTTATGAAGTGGACCAGTTTCGAGGTATTCCTTACTATTGGTTTCAATGTAAAACACTTAATCATTTATAAAACTGTATTTGGAAATTCGTGCCTCTTTTATTTTACTTTGGCAATTTAATTTACTTTTATTTTACTTTCAATCATATAGCGATCGGCTTTTTAAAATATTTGACTATCGCTTTAAACCTACTCCTTATGTCCCTACTACTTAAAACGAGCACATACTATTTCTACTAATATTTATTTTGATTGGAATGAAGTACATAAGGTTTTATAAGAATAGTTTTTGCAGAATACCTAGAGAAAATCTTGAGAATGGAAGGCATCAAATTTTTCTATAAGGAATAGTTGATTTTTTCTATCCGTTTTATAACTTTTAGCGAATTTGCATTCTCTTTATATTAAAGGTACTTTCACATACCCCCCCCCCCCCAATGACTTACAAGTCGATGTATGGAGTAGAGGAGCAGAGGCTCTGAATCAGAGAGTAGCTAGGATAGGTGATAAACCGATGATTGGTATGAAAGTGAGAAAGTCAATGATATTAAATCAGGGTGAAATAAATGACAGAAAACATCGATGGAATGCGTGGCGGAAGAAGACGGATAACTCCGCCCAGATGCACTTTTGTTCACTCCGAATGTCATATAAGGTGATCCTAGGTGAGAGACAAGCAATCTGACCACTTGGCCACGGCGCCGCCATATAGTGTAATTAACTTCAATCAATTTAAACTTATATATAGCAACATAACTAAATATTATTTCCTTTTAATATTCTTTGGGTCGGGTATAAAGGGGCATAAGTCACAATGTCGGAATTTTATGTAGAAGCAAAACAAATTTTATGAGATTATGTTAAAAGTGTATGGGTTGCATATATTTAAATATTAAATTTATATGTTTTAACATTTGTATTTTGCCATCTTAAGGGAATACCACATTATCGGTAACAAAAAAGGCACTCCCACCCAATTTAATATTAATAAGCTTTCATTCTAGATATACTAATTGATTTAGAAAATATTACAATTTATTTTTTTCTATTCATATTTGTCTAAACTCACCAATGTTTTAAAAGTTACATAGTGAAGTGTCTATAAAATTTAACAAATTACAGCTGTAACAAATTGTCCCTTTAAAATTCTCCTATTTTTTTAAAAAATTATTTTCAAACCGCTGCAAAAACAGCAGTACCATTTTAAAATTATCATCAATATTGCAATTCCAAAATTACTTTTTATTACTAACATGCTGTAGCGATTTACGAAAATTGTTGAAATTTCTCGCTCTATTTTTGTGGAAGAATATAAATTTTGAATACGGAAAAATAACAAGTTTTAACCTTAGAAAAGTGACTCTAAACTTTAACATAGAGAGTCTTTTAACCAATGCAACACTTTAAAATGGTATCCAAAATATCTATTCAAGAAGAATCAAATATCCCAAATATGTGCTTTAAAGTGCTGTGCATTTTTTCCAAAAAGCTAAAAATTGGTATTTTTTATTAAAATCGCTGAAAACCTAATTCTCATTTTCTTAAAATATTTGTTTACGAATGAAAAAGATACATAAGTAGGCATTTTGACACATTAAGCCCTTCGCATCGGCAATCAGTTGCAAGGGAATTTATAATTTGTAAAACATTCTACAAAACAAGATATTTTTACTGTCTATTAAATTCATTGCAGGTATTTAGGCACCTCTGATCTTGAATCACTACTTATTATAATTTGAAATAAACAGGGAGACAATGTAATTTATTTTAACAGTAAACTGTATTTTGAAGCTCCCGTTCATTAAGTATGTTTGTCATAAACAAAGCATTAGAAACTTTGTTTAAGATATTTTAAAGCACAAGGATTACAAATGTAATCATTAAAAGTTTATGATAATTTTGTCACTGTTATTTTGCTTCTTAAAAGGGGTTTACCTATAAAAAATGCTCCAAATATTACGAAATATGCATACTCAATTCTTATGTCCTAAATACAAATAATAAATGAATTTTACAATTTCGGTTAATACAGGTCTAATAGGATTATAAATGAATAAATATGATAGCATTATTACTTAAAATAATTTGTTTAAATGTTAATACACATATAACCTTGAATTCTGCTTCGCTTCTGGAATGTTGAATGAAAACAAATAATCTCACCCATATGATAAAATCGATGGCTTAGCGCACACATGTGTGAAGTACATTTTTGGAGTAAAATGAGATAAGTATAAAATTGTAACTATTTAATGTATTTCTTTCTTGTGCAATGAAGTGATAAGTGAAAACCAGGAGTTTTACTTTACTTTCTATCATGACAGATGTGTTAATTACTGTACTGGCATACAATATATGGTAAAAGCGCTTATCATTTTTGTGCACTTGTGAGTCAGTGGGCCAAATGTGTTAAGTGCTCATTTACAACATTTGTGCTTTTAGTTTTCAGCAATATTTAATATTTTTGTGATATTTATATAGGACTAACTATCATTCATGTAAGTTTTATTATTTTCAATTTGTATTGTATTTCCAAGCTATGTCCCTCTCTAAAGTGTATAAACCGCTGGTATTTCCAAGGAAAAGCCTAAGGAAAATCTAAAGAATCATGTTGTAGACGGGTAAGCCTATTGTTTTCCCAAGTACCTCGCAGCACTGCTCCCTTTTATGCCCACACAACCTGACCGCTTACTGTAAGCGAACAAAAACAAACAGTATAAGGTTTCCTTCCTCGGGAAGTATCAACACACGGCACACAAAAACCGGCGAAGCCCTACCATAGCGACAACTTCTCCAGCACAACTGTAATGCGGGGCAGTCTGACACGCAATTCGCAGGGGAACTCGACTGTGCACAACGCTGGCGATGAAATGACGTGCGAGAATGGAAATGCGCGTGCAAAAGAACGGCCACCTATGACATTTGGAGAACGGAAATAGCCACGTTGCTCATTCTATTGTGCCAGCAAATGCTGCACCAGGATTGGTCCAAATAAAACCATGTTATCCAGCGTCCTGAAAGGGGCACAAGGAAATGATGTAGGTGACGTTTATTGTTTAACGGGTCGAATCTGTGAAAATAATAAATTCCCTTGTGTTCTGGACTGCTGGCTGTGAAGTTTTATCCCAGTTCAAATTGCTGAACTAACGAAAATGTAAATACTTCGATGAAAATGCAAAACGTCGTATATATTATAAAGTTCTTATTGCATATGTCAAGTATTATCTTAATTACAATGTTTACATTTTTACAGGTTTTTCACTCATCTATTGAAACAACGGTACAAGTCTTTGTTTTCCTATTATAATTTCTAGTAAATGCTTATTTTTACTTTCTCTAGTCCGTATACACAATGTACATAGTGGATAAAGTAGGTATTGTATTCAACCCAAAAATTCGATACCGAGATTTCACCGGAAATATATGTTTTAGGACCTTCTGAATCCAAATAAAAGCATTTCCAGAAAAAGGGTCCGTGTGTGTATGCGTGTCTGTTTGTCTGTGTGTGTTTACGTGTGTGTTTACGTGTGTGTATGTGGACAGCAAAACTCAAATACGAAAAGACGGTTAAATACCAGGGTCACGAAACAAAGATTTTCGAAAAAAACCTCCCCGCACTAAACTAAGCTTTACATAGAAAAATGTTCGAAAATTATGTTTTTCTTAAAAATGACTGACGATTTTCATTAAAATGCCACATATGAAAGCTATTTCTATCACAAATAAAATGTATCCCTTGAATTTTCTGGGAATAACTTCTGAAAACGTTATTCTGAATGATTTTTGCTGAATTTTGCATAAATAGTAAACCGTAAGTGATAGACAAAAACTTATTAAACAAAAACTGTAGTTCTTATTAAATACACAATTTATGACACATTTTTCCTGGAGTTTAGCGTTTTCGTAATATTCATTGTTATTAGTTTCAAAATCTCAGAAAGAAAGTGTCTTCTTTTTTTTCCTTTTTTTTTTCTACTCCTGGCCAAACAAAGAAGCGATTTGCAATGACAATCGCATAATGCCAGCTTTTAGAACATTAGATTACCACTTTAGTATAGGCATTCTTTTAGTTGCCTTCTACTTACAAGAAACTAAGTAATAAGTACCTTCTGCTAATGTTTATCTCGATTAGCATTGTGTAGAAAGAAGAATTATCTTTTGTAATAAGTTTGTTTGTAGAGCAGCTAGAGAAAGTTATGTGAATGTAACACATAAACATTTTTTATCCTTTAATATCTAATGACATAAGGATTTCACTACTTGATTGCACACTCAAATAGTGAATTTTATATATATTGGATAAAATAAATATATAATAGACAGATAAAAGCTCCAGTTTACCTCATATTTGTGAGTATAGCGCAATAACTAATGATAGCAAATTATAACTCGCGAAGCATACACGGCACGTGATCCACATTACAAAATGCTGAGAGTTAGCTTTTTTACTGTCTCTACTACATACTTGAATTAGTGATAGTGTTATATTCCACCCCAATATTCTTGATCAATATTTTAGCACAAAAATGTTTTTAGGCCCTCTCAGTTCCACAAATCCATTTAAAAAAAGCCCCTGTATGTTCTGTAAGCAGTATAATTCAAAACGTAAAGTTTGATAAATGCTACACTTAGCATGAGGATCGGTATTTTTGAAAGATGCGAAATAAATATGTTTCAAGAAGATCTCCCAAAGCCAAACAACTCTTTACATGCAAAAGATTTGCTTATTTTTTATTTTCATAAACATGGCTTAAATATCTATATATAAGGCATGTTCATGCCAAATAAAATTTATATTCGTATTTTCTGGGAACAGCTAGAAGTTCTCATCACTCTGACTGAATTTTCATAATCTTTAAACTGTAATGGACAAATGTTAGAATTTTTTATTCATTGAAATAAATTTAAATGTTGTATTATTGTTAATTAAGTGTAATTAATTTAAATAAAAATGTAAATACCTTTAAAGCGCATATTTAATGTTAAATAGTTTTTTGTCTTTTTAAACATTTACAATATATTCTTTGTTACTGGTTAGAACTTTTAAATATTTTTCCCAAATAGTAATTCATTATTAATTTTTCTAGTGATATACAGAGAATAAGGAATTTTGTGTATATCACCTAGCGATATACTCTATAAAACCTTACGATCACTTTATTCTCTGCATCGTAATAGAAAATGTGTACATGTAAAGAAGGTTAATTGGGGTTAACAAGAAAAAGACAGAGCGTTAAGCTTTTGTAACCTTAGTTTGTAAATGAGCAAGTAGAGAAAACTATGAGAAAAAGACACTTCAAATGCAAGCACAATGTATTTAAACCAAGCTTCGGAGAAAACAAAATTTAATTAATTTTGAAATGTAGACACACAAATGGTGCGTGTATGGAGAGTGTTAAAGCAGGGCGGGTGAGCACATTTTCGTTCCAAAACTCACAAATATACATAACTTAAACTTCACTCAGTCACCCTACCTGTCCTGTAAAGAGCACTTGCATGTCATTTCTTAGGACCAGAAGTCTGTCTAGGAGTGGGCAACATTTAATCAAAGAATAAAGTCCCGGAACGAGGCACTAGCCCGAAGTCAGTCATAAGTGTGAGGAAAAAGATGATATTAAACGAAGGTAAAATTGGCGATAGGAAAGGTGATGATGGGACAATTTATGGTGGAATGAATAACCAAGGCTACTCTACAAACTTCTTACAAAAGATTATTCCTCTTTCTACACAATGCTAATCGAGATAAAACATTAGCAGACTGTTGTATTACTTAGTTCCTTATAGGTAGAAGGTAACTAGAGGAATGCACTAGGCTAACGTGATAGTCAAATGTTTTAAAAGCTATCTTTATGCGATTGTCATTGCAAATCGCTTCCTTACTTGGCCAGGAGTAGAACAAAAGAAAAATGGACACCTCCTGTCTGAGAAAAGTATAAGTACTTCACAATTGAAACCGATAACAAGGAATATCTAGGAAACTCTTACCTTCACAACAAAAACGTAAATGACATAAATTGTGTGTTTGACGAGATTTACATTTTTTGTGTAGTAAGTTTTTGTCTATCTCTTATGGTTTACCAGTTAAGCAAAATTCGTTCAAAATTCCTCCAGCATAAAGATGTCTATAGAGGATACTACCAGAAAATGCCAGATATACCTATTGTTTGTGATGTAAATAGTTTTAATATACGGTATTTTAATCAACATCGTTGGAGTCATTTTTAAAAAAATCAAACCTTTCGAAAATTTAATAGTCAGTGGTGTGGGATTTTCTTGAAAATTTTTGTGTCGCATCTTTGGAAGATACTAAACCTAAATACCAAGTTTGGTATTTAACGGCCATTTTGTTTTTGAGCTGTGCTGTCCCGGACACACACACGGACCTTTTCTTAAAAATGCTTTTTTCGGACTCAAGAGACCCCAAAACATATATTTCCGGTGAAATCTCGACATCGATCTTTTGGGTGGAATACAATACATTTTCTAATGACTATGTACATTGTACATATGGGCTAGAGAAATTAAAAATTAAATAATAATTTTTTTCGTGATGCTTCAGAGAAACTCTAATCTGATAATGATAGTAACTGAAAGCCGAAGTATCAATTTTACATTTCTGTGGCCACATTTTATTAGCAACACGTGTAAAGCAGATGCAGGTAAAAGAGCAGCTAAGCTGTCCGTATCTAGACCGTTCTTGCTCTCTAGCAACTGGCTCTCTCCAACCGCCTTTCCGGTGCTGTTATCGTCCCGGTCGTTTTTCGTGAAAATTTATACTCGATGGAGGGAGGGGGAAATATAGCGGGAGGGGCTATAACCGTTTTACCTCGGTCCCTACTTCGTCTTTTACCTTAAAAGTTTTAAATGTGGGCTGGAAGGTGCGGAAGGCAGATATGTTACTGGCGAGGGGAGGTGGGGGGGGGGCAATATGATTATACAGTAACCGGAAGACAACCCCACTTCCTCTTGCTCAACAACAATAATATTATTTCGCGCTTCTTTCTAAGAGTTAACGTTAAGATGGCTGTGTATATAAACTCTTTGTTCGCTGTTGCTACCCACGCTTGTGCTTATCAGCAATTCTACATACGCAGCCTTTACACACATACACAGGCTGTCCAATCCTGTGTCAGCAGGCCTGCGCTTTCCCTGTTTGTTTTTTCCCTGCCACTATCTCTCGCTTATACAAATAATGGAAGCGTAGCCAATGAAATTATTTCAAGCATATTTCCGTGTTTTCTTTAGTGATGTGATACTTCTTTCGACAAATAGTAACAACAATTTTAACATTGTTAAGGTGCATCTTTGAAATTTCGAAAATCCATAATATGTAACACATATTTTTACTTTCTCTACATGTACTATCTACATAGTGTCTAGAGAAGATATTGCATTCCACCCAAAATTCGATACGGAGATTTTACCGACAATACACGTTTTAGGTTCCCCTATATCCAAAAAAAGTATTTTAAGAAAAAAGTCTGTGTGTGTCAGTGTGTCTGTGACCACGATAACTCAAAAACGAAAAGACGGTAAAATACCAAACTTGTTACTTAAGTTTAGTATTTTCCAGGGATGCTACAGGTATATTTTCAAGAAAATCCTCCCACCCTCAACTATCCTTTACATGGAATAAATTTCGAAAATTTTGATTTTGTCAAAAAAGGCTCTAACGATTTTGATTAAAATATCGCATATTAAACTTATTTACATGACAAATAAAGTGAATATCTTGAATTTTCTGGGAATAGCCTCTGAAAACACTTATTCTGGATGGATTTCGCGGGATTTTGCGTAACTGCAAACCGTAAGAGATAGACAAAAGCTTACCTAACAAAAATGTAGAGCTCGCTAAATCACACACTTTATATTCTATACATTTTTTTCGTGGAGCGAATTGTTTTTTGCGATATTCCTTTTTATTGATTTCAGCCGTAAATTTCTTATACTTTTCTCATACGGCAATTTGTCAGCTTTTAAAAGCATTAATTATCGATTTAGCCTCTGGCAGTCCCTTGTTTCCCTTCTACTTACAAGGAAGCAAGTAATAAAACCCTTTCTGCTAATTGTTTCCCGATTAGCACTAAGCAAATAGAAAAATAAGCATTAAACACATATAAACTTTTTAAAATTTACACCAGCTACTAAACACAATAATAGTGATATAACTTATCAAAATTCTAGCTAACATGGGTATTCAAATAGGTAATAATTTTAATGTCTAAATTCATTGTTGCAATAAAATTAAACTACTTGATTTTTAAAACTATTCACATAAAATCCAGTTATACAGTAAATGAGTTTACAAATGGATCTGTTTTATTGTATTTTATATTAGCCATATAAGCGGAGAAAAACCATTTGTTTTGTATTCTCCAAAAGCATTGACTTTTAAAAATGCAATAATTTATTTATTAAAACTGAGCTACTTCAAGAAAGTAATATGACGATTTTGAATATGCCTCCGATTTATGTATTGCATAATATGTATTGCATTTTTGAAACATATTAGTGAAAAATTGCAACACGTGGAACAATTTGAGTATCTATGTAAAATTGTTAGAAAAAGTTAGTGAGTAAATAAGGTTTTGTTTACGAGTGTCCAATATAAGTCTGCACCAACCTAGCTGTAACTTTGATTAATTGGTACTTGAAGTACACCATGGACAAAAAAGTTACATTTTCTTAAAATGTAGAATTGACATAATTTTATAATGAAACAATTTTTGTTTTTGATTTTTACAATTATTGGTCAAATTTCACAGATGCTGCTCCTTTAAGTGCAGCTTAAAATCTTTATTATCCTGATGATCAATTTTCTAATTCATGGCCCATTATCTCATAAACAGCTTAAAAGAAAGACACTATGAATTTGTTACTGCAATCGGTCGAAGAATTGAAAATTGCTTTCTAATAGCAAATATATATTTTCTTAAAATTTAGAATTAATATAATTTTATAATGAAACATTTATTGTTTTTGATTTTTTACAATTATTGGTACAATTTCACAGATTCTTCACCTTAAGTGCAGCTTAAAATCTCTATTATTCTGATGTTAAATTTTCTAATTAACCATTACCTCGAAAACAGCTTAAAATAAAGACACTGAAATTTTTACTACAATCGGTCGAAGAATTGAAAACTACTTTCTAATAGCAAACAGTGCTGGAATCTTTGGGTACCGATAAAAATTCAATTTTTAACTCTACTCCACTTGCTTCAGGCTTTGCGGCCTTTAAAGATCGTACAAAATATAAAATATGTATGTAGGTAATATTTTAAATTCAAGTATTTTTAGACAGCATTTACGATCACCTGACCCATGCGACTGTGTGATGCAAAAATTGTATTATTGTAAATTTAATAATAAAATACTACTACTAACACTACTGCTGCTACTGCTACTGCTACTACATGATTTCATGGCATATTATTTTATAAAGCTGCGTTTTTTTTTTCAAAACTGCATTTTTAAAGCTTCAAAATCTTCCACGCGTCTCAGTTTTTGTTTAAAACTAAAATTTCACAGAATGTTTAGAGTTATCTTTGTAATATTACATTCTAACGCCAATAAAATTTTCAAAAAAGTATTTTATGGTGAACAGATTAATTTTAGAGATTAAAACTTCTATTTTCTTTAAAAATGGTATATCATAATTGGTAATCAAAGCTATTGAAGTATCAAGTTAAGTTTTTATATGAGATTCAAAGTTTCAATTTAATATTTCCAACCAGTTTCTCAACTTTCAAGGCGTATGGAATATTTTTAATGTGCAATAGTTTTACATAATGCAATTTATGAAATATTTATATTCAGCAAAGTATTTATCAAATTTTATTAAAATATGGCATTGATGCTAACATAACAGCAATGACATCACCTAACATTTACATAAACACATATAAAGAAATAAATCTGAAATTTCATTTACAGCAGCTTAAAATCTCCAATACTTTAATGTTAAATTTGCTTGTTTGTGACGCATCTCTCTGAAACTACATAACGCGAGAAATTTCTGAGATTTGTTTTTTTTTTAGGAATATTGTATAAAAGAGTGTTAACCAGCTTCTGTCAGCTTCTCTCAGGGCTATTTATATTTATACTTTGTAACTGAAGTGTTTTTGGCTATTCGCTATCCTCAGACAATCTGCATTACTTTAACAGAATGTCTGGGCCAAACGACGTATTTTTAATGTTTTAGAAATAATCTAAACCATTCACGTTTTCCATGTTTGTCCTAAAGTATTGTAAAATAATTAAATCAGCAACATGATCATCATGAATATCACGGGTTTAAGTCATTTGGTCTGTTCCCTCTCAACAGTCGACGAAATATTTAAAACGGCCATTCCATCTTCGTCCCGTACCCAATGGTCGTTTCGTATTTTTTCATTAAGAAAACCAACTGCTTTCATGCGTAAGAGCATTAAACACCTGTTCCTTACAATAAGCAACAGTAAATTAACGGTCTTCCTCTCAGGGTCGTTGACTAATGATATTAATACCTTTTTTTTTGCCTCATTGCCGGAAGCGGTGAAAAAAATCTTACTATATTTTCGCTTCGAAACTTTGTTTTCTGCTTTTGCTTTAACATTATTGTAGCTTTCGTTATTATTTTCTTTAGCAGGTTTGTACATATAGTATCATACAAATAACAGTTAGAGAAGGTGAGAAGGTATTGTGTTCCAAAAATTCGATTTCGAAATATATGTTTTCAGGTCCCCTAAGTGCGAAAAAATTATGAAATGGTCCTTATTAAGTGTGTGTGTATCACCTGCGATGATGCTTTACAACACTATTAATTTTGTGTGTGTTTTTGTGTGTCTGTGGACAGCATAGCTCAAAAACGCAAAGACCGTTAAATACCTAACTTGGTATTTATGTTTAGCATCTTCCAAGGATGCGACACGAAGATTTTCAATAATTCACACTACAATCAATCCTTTACATGAAAAATTCTTTGATCATTTTGTTTTACTCAAATTTTACTTATTTTTAACTAAACTACCGTATATAAAAATATTTAAATCACAAATAAACGCATATTTTGAATTTTCAAGGAATACCCTTTGAATATCTCTTTATATTGGATGAGTTTTTGCGGAATTTTACACGACTAAAGCGTAAGAGTTAGACAAAATCTTGCAACACAGAAAATATAGACCCAGTTATAACACATAATTTATGCCATATACATTTTCATTATAGAGTTGACCGTTCTCAAGTATTCTTTGCTATTTGCTTCAATTTTAAACCCCCAAACTTTTCTCGAACGGGACCATGCAAAGCGAACCGAAACTTAATTGCTTAACATACCGACCAGTTTTTAAAGATTTGACTATCACTTTAGCCAGATGTACTCCCTTATTTCCCTTCTACTTACAAGGAGGTAAAAAGACCAATTCTGCTAATGTTTATCTCGGTTAGCATATCTAGTTTATGATGTAGATAAAAGAATAATCTTTTGTAAGAATAGTTTGTATATAGAACAGCATATGTGTCATATGTTAATATTATTCTCATTACAAAATTAATTATTATGAAAAACGTATTGTCTCAACACCGCACGTGGCAGAAGATCAATAGGAAGACTGAGGTTGCAATGGAAATAGTTCTTGAGAGTGAACATACTTTAACTAGAAGAAGAAGAATTGCTGAACATTTAGACAAAATAAATTAAATTACCATGTTTAGAAATAATTGATTTCATCTGCATGCCCCGTTACAATGGTAGCATTGCATGCATTCATACATTAGTACATGCTATCAACATACTAGCTTTTACGCTTGCTTGTCATTATATAATAGTGATAAATATTACAATACATAATAATATACACTTCATTTTTGTTTTAGAAATAAACTCTCTGCAGCCAAATGTCATTAAAATAATGTTATATTAATCAGTTGACTGTCTAGATTATTTTTAGAATTACTCTCTGCTCAGAATTAGTACATATTAATTATGCATTTTATTTATACATCTGTTTGGCTTAGATATCTATGGGTTTAATATATTTACAATAACTTCGTAAATACCAGAATATTAGTTGTTGATTACTGTTGATATTTATTTTGATTAATTTATTTTATTAATATTGCTTTCTAATGTTCTTTGTTTATGCAGTCGGTATTATATGGTTAACTGCGTTGTGCATCTTGTGTGGTCACATTTCTTCAGGGACAAGGTACTCTGAAATGGTAGAAAATAACATTTTTTGTTTTAGACACTAATAAAATCTCTATTCCTTCTGGTTTCATAAAATGTATACTTTTGGGGGGATAAGAGGATTTTAATCAATTTAGATCCTAATCTACATTTATTTAAAGCTGTTATGCAAAGTTAAGTTTCAGAACATTTGTATCTTTAAATTCAGTTTTTTCAAAACGGCATTTTGAAAACTTACGTACTTTTTTCTCAAAAACTATGAGACCTAGAAAGCTGAAATTATCAGCACATATATACGGCACATAGTTACACTTTCTGACCCACACTCATATTATAGATTGATCATATTAAAAAAGGAACAACATTGTAAACCTTGCACATTTTTACTTTTTTTGAAAATGCAAATATATATTTTTTTAATCTCTAATGAAATTGTATCATAGCTAAATAATTGAGGTTCAAAAGATAGCTGATTATGCTAAAAACAAGCATGCAAAAGTGTGTTTATGTATTGCAAGCAGTATCAGAGAAAAAGGTACATGAATTGCATGCTTTATGACTAAGTTTTATTACCTACTTTTCTGCTGAATGAAATACTTTTTGTAGACTCAAGCTCATAGGCTATTAATGCAAACAACCACTGAAAATGATTGTCATTATTTATAGAATAGCTCATTCAAATATATTTTAACTCACTTAAGGTATAATTTCCATATGTTCAGACTAGCTACTCCCCTTAATTCATTAGAATTAAGCGATTCATTATTTATTAGCGATTGTTGTTGCATATGCTCCGAGAAGAATGAGAGCTAAGGTTCATAAATATCCCTTTTGCCACAAGAGAGCTTATTGCAAAAAGTAAATAAATACATTCGGAAGTAGACAAAGCAGTGTACGATAATGGCATGAGCCTTGAGCCATACGCCTTACACGATACGGTGAAAAAAGGAAAAGAAGGAAAGTCATTTCGTAGCGAGGCTACATTTATCTTCATTAGAGGCTATTGTTAGAATTTAGTGGGGAGCCATAAATATGTGCTACCTGGCGTCACCCCCTCCCTCTCCACACACACATGGGGGTTTGCAGATGGAGGTACTTACTTAGCTGATAAGAGCAAGGTCGGCAGCATAGGCCATCCCCAGTTAGCGTCGCACTGGGGCGCCGTCTTAATGTTCATCAGGTAGAGAACACTTTCATCACACTGCAAATGTCTTAAGTCAGTCATTCTGTCACAGTCACTTCTCCACTACATTAACTCTGAGTAATATGCAACAATGTTGTTACGTAATAAATGAAATGAAATGCAATGGAGTTTTATTTATACACACTCTTTTAACTAGATAGATAGTATTTATTAAATTTTCAATAATACAATATTTGCGTCAAACAGTCGCATGGGTGATTGTACATATAACAAATAATAATAGTAATGATAATATAATAATAATAATAATAATAATAATAATAATAATAATAATAATAATAATAATAATAATAATAATAACTCCATAGCACGACAGTCTACAAGGAACCCTGGCCTACCGCCCGGCCGCTGCGTCCCCCATCTCGGTCCATAACAGATGGTCATAGGGAGTGCAGTATTGGAGGGTGAGACGTGGTCAGCGCCTCGAACCCCTCCCCCGGCCGGTTAATGCAGTCCTCATGACCTGCAGTCGCTACTTCTCCATCAGGTAGTTCCTCAATTGGCCCCCCAGGGACCTCACGAGGCTGAGTGTACCCCAGGCCAGGTCTTCCAGCTGGGTAAACTCCTCACGCCTGTACCGGAAACCCAGGTCTCCCGCTTCGTAAACAGCTGCGTTACCACCACCCTAAAGAGACGAGCGGGTGACGTACATGCTGACTGAAAATATTTGAATTTAAAATATTACCTACATATCTATTTTGTACATTTTACAACATTGGAAATACACACACACACACACACACACACACACACTTGCACTCGAACTACACCACATATACACACGTATAGATTACTCAAACACCAAGTAAGTCTGTATAATATTTAACAAATATTTTATCTCTTAGTGCGTGTACTCCTTTAAGTATGTGTCCAGGCTTGGCCAGTTTTGACTGTTAGGAATGAAATCCCAGAATGTTTCCCTTCGTCTGTTTGTATTTAAAATTATTTCCAGGAATACATTTTTCCTAACATCCTCCATCTGCTCGCAATCCGCCAAAATATGCGTCCAGCCTTGCTGATACTCGCATAATGGGAACACCTACCTGCTTCATCAACTACCTTACGATTTTTCCACTCTCCCAACCTGAGCTTATACATTTCTGAAAAGAGAGGTGGTAATTTTTTTTTACCTTTTTCTATTTTTTATCCATGGCTCCTGCACATGAAATAATTGTGTGTCTTAACGAGATATACTTTTTTCTGTTGTAAGAATTTGTTAATCTCTGACTAACAATTATGTAAAAATTGTTCAGAACAAAGACGATTTCAGAGGCTATAAATTTAAGAACATATCATGAAAATATCCTAAACAAACCTAAGATAGGTAAAGTCATGCGGAAATATTCAATGCCATATCCGGGATTTGAACCAGGGATCTCCCGGTCTCTAGCCAGTCACTCTACCACTGAGCTATCATGGCAACATGCCGGCATAGCATTGAATTTCTGAAACCTCAAATTATTTGGTGATCTCAAATTATTTTAAGTCAATGGGGACTTAAATGTTGCAAGTACTTTAAGTGCCAGGCTTCCTTGTAAAGCTAAATATTATGGACACAGAAACCGTGTGTAGGATAGGAGTTGGATAGATAGAGTCAGACTGAAAAATTCAGTGCCATAGCCGGGATTTGAATCAGGGATCTCCCGATCTCTAACCGGTTGCTCTACCACCTGAGCTACCATGGCAACACAATTCATAGCATAGCCAACTATTATTATGGACAATTTTGTTACAGAAATGCAGAGAAAGTAATGTGAATGTCAGATTTTTTGTTTATCGCATTAATGTTTACAAACTAAAATGCTCTTTTACACACGAAAATGTGAATAATTGACTAAATCAATTTGTTAATAGTACCAAAAATATCTGATGTGTTCCATTCACATGACTTTCTCTATATCTCTGTAACAAATTATTGTTAAACAGCTTATTCTTCTATCTATTACATTACATCGAGATAAATTTAGCACAAATAGTCTTATTGCTTGCTTCCCTGTAAGGAGAAGGAAAATAAGGCAGTACACTAGACACAAGCGATACTCAAGTCTTTCAAACGCTTGTTGCCATGTGGTTGAAATCCGTTTCTTTACATGGCCAGGAGTTTATAAAGTCCCATATGAGAGAAGTATGTTTTAAAATTGTAGCCAATCATATGAAATATCTCGGTAATGATCAACTTCACGAAAAAAAAATATATAGGGCATAAATTGTGCGTTTTAACGAGATTTACATTATTTAGTAAGCTTTTGTCTATGTCTTACGGTTTACCGGCTATGCAAAATCCGCAAAATTCATTCAGAATAAAGGTGTATTCAGAGGCTATTCACAGAAAATTCAAAATATACATTGTATTTGTCTTCTGAGTATATTTAATATACGATATGTTAATCAAACTCGTTAGAGCCAAAATTTTTGAAAATGGTTCCATGTAAAAGGTAGTTGGGGGGTGGGGGATTTCTTGGAATGCTTCCTGTCGCATCATTGGAAATACTGAATATAAATACCAAGTTTGGTATTTAACGTATTTTTCGTTTTTGAGCAGACACACACACACACACACACACACACACACACAGACGCTCACACAGACATGCTTATAAAACTGCTTCCTTTTGGAAGCAGAGTGTCTCAAAACATACATTTGCGGTGAAATTTCGGTTTCGAATTTTTAGGTGCAATAAATATCTTCTGTATACATTATGTGTATACTACGTGTGATATAGCGACAGATATAAAAAATCTGATGCGTTCCATTCACATGACTTTCTCTACAACTATGCACTTAATTATTGTTAAAAAGTTGATGCTTCTATTTACTTCCTGCTAATCGAGAAAAAAATTAGTAGAAATAGTCTTATTACTTGTAAAAGCAAAATAAGGGAGTACCATAGATTACAGTGATGGTCAAAAGCTGGCTGCTATGTGACTGATATTCCTTTGTTTGTATGGACACGAGTTCACAAAGTCCTGTATGAGAAATGCATGTATTTTATAGCTGAAACCAAAAACAAAGAATATTTGAAAAACAATCAACTCCACGAAAAAAATGCATATAACGTAAATTGTGTGTTTTAAAGTGCTCTACATTTGTTGTGTGGTAAGCCATCTCTTACGGTTTAGCAGTTATGCAAAATTCCGTAAAATTGACCCAGAATAAAGTAGTCTTCAGAGGTTATTCCCAGAAAATTCAAAATATAAATTTTATATATCGGGTATATCTTTAATATACGATCTTTTAATCAAAATCGTTAGAGCCATTTTTCAGAAAATCAAAATTTTCGAAAAAAGTTCCATGTAAAGTGTAGTTTGGGGTGGGGGGATTTTTCTAAAAATCTTCGTGTCGCATCCCTGGAAGATTCTAAACCGAAATACCAAGTTTGGTATTTTACCGACTTTTCGTTTTTGAGTTATCATTTTCACAGACACACGGACACACACGGACCTTTTTCTGAAAATGCTTTTGTTTAGATAAAGGGGACCCTAAAACAAATATTTCCGGAGAAATCTCGGTATCGAAATTTTTGGAGTGCAATACCTTCTGTATACACTATGTACATAGTTCGTATAGAGAAAGTAAAAATGAGAATTTTAGGAACTACTCAATATTAAATAAAGCATAAGAAAATCTGTGAAGAAGGAATGCAACTATGAGTGAGACCATTTCAGTCAATCAGAACCAATGGAACATTATTATTAGACTGGTAATAAATGGGGACCGTCAGTCATCCCTTGTTATGCAGGTTTCAGACGACGAAAGAACTGGTGGAGGAAGTCTGTTGAACATCGTTAACTGATAGCATCTATCTCCGTTTTCTGCTAGACCGTTCATAAATCACAGGGGAGGCATGGATCGAAGTGGATGCTCGTTACACTGCACACCACCCGTGAAACCTAGTGATTTCATGAGTACAAGGACCTCACATAGCGTGAGCTGAGATTAATATAGGTGCACCTCGGAAAACGTACTTTAATACTCTTAAGACTTCACATAAACCTATTCCTATAGATTTTAGTTATTTATACGAGAAGGCATTGGAAAGTAACGCACAATCATTTGTTATACCTATAGTCTAACAGGTATTATTACAAACAAAGGGATATATTTTGTCTATTACGTTCTCTAGGCCGCGTGTTCACACAGTGAATAGAGAGTTCAATGCCAAGCGAACGCAAGCCATAGCATTCCACCGGTGCTCCATCTTCTTTCCACGTATCACCAGTGTCATCGCCTGCGGTGCCATTTGTAGTAAAATTGAGCATTAAACACTATCCAAAACTGGGAAAATATGTTTTGGGGTCTCCTGAATACGATAAAACTTTTTAGAAAAATATAATGTGTTCCATTCACATGACTTTCTCTACATCTCTGCAACAAATTATTGTTAAAAAGCTTCTGCTTCTATTTACTTCATGCTAATGAGAAAAAAAAAAATAGCAGAAATAGTCTTATTACTTGCTTCCTTGTAAGTAGAAGTGAAATAAGGAAGTGCAATAGGTTAAGGTGATAGTCAAAAGCTGGTTGCTATGTGACTGAAGTTCCTTTGTTTGTATGCATGGACAGGAGTTGGCAAATTCCGTTATGAGAAAAGTATGTTTTCCAAAGCTGAAACCGAAAACAAGGAATATCTCAAAAACGATCAACTCCACAAAAAAAGTGTATATAACATAAATTGTGTGTTTTAACATGTTCTACATTTTTTGTGCGTCAAGTTATTGTCCATTTCTTACGGTTTACCAGTTATGTAATATTCCGCAAACTTAATCCAGATTAAAGTAGTCTTCTGAGGCTATTCCCAGAAAGTTCAAGATATACATTTTATTTGACAGGTAAATATTCTTGATATATGATATTTTAATCAAAATGGTTAGAGCCATTTTTTAGAAAATCAAAATTTTTGAAAAAAATTCCATGCCAGGCGGCTCAGACTCAGGGACTGGCGTTTGAGAGATCATGGGTTTCAATTTTCACGGCCGACCCCTTTAACCCATAGGCTTTTTTTTTTTTTTTTTTTTTTTAATTTTCTTTACAAGGGGGTTTCCAGGGTCACCCTGCGAATGAAGAGTAATTCACCCGAATAATTTCCCGATCCTTCAATTCATCTCCATTTCATCCAACCGTTCTATTTCAGGTTTGTAAGTGTCGGTGAGGGCAGTGGTGAATGCGCTTTCGAAATACAGCTTTCGGCTGCGAAGTGGTGTTAAGAGTCGCCTTTAGAAGTCGGTCAGACCTGGGTTGCGAATTCCTAGTGCTCCCTGTGTCTAGATGAAGAACTACTTGGACTACGCTAAGTACCCTTCACGGTGGCTCTTTCCCCGTGATCCAGTTAGAACCTCCCGTCGATAATATACTCAAATAACATACCGTCCTCCCACGGTTTGATGCACAACAAGCACATGATGATGCACTCACTCACTATATCTTATGGGTCTGGTCAATTAACATGACGTATACTTCAGATCTGAATCTGGCTAGACCCATCTGAGTACTACCCGACACCCGACTGTAAACCCGACTCATAGATTCAGGCGCTTTTGATAGTAACGGCACGTGTATACAAACACATGTTTTTCCCCGGTATGTAAAGTATATAAAGTTTATTTCTATATCAAGGGACGATTGCATTTATTCCCTTCAAATGTTTAATGCAAGTTAATATGAGTATTTTATTCGTAAGCTCAAATGTATTACGTTAAATTACCAGTTTCCTTCACTTATATGTATCTGCTACTGATAAAATACATTAAGTTTTCACTTACTTTGCGGCCTGCATCAAATATTACAAAGAAACCGCCACTTATGGAGAAGTAAGCAAAGTAAACAAAATAAATATCGACCATAAAACTGTATTGTTTCCACGAATACCAATAAAAAGAATAGACAAAATAGCATTTTTGGCCTTGAACAACATGAAATCACATACCAGGGTACTTAAATTAATAAATTATTTCCACAATATTTTATTTCTTTCGAAATTCAGAAAGCAAACGTTACACAGTATCGACATTTCTTAGTTTTATTGAAAGCGTATAGCTAACTCAACATGACTAGATCCGAAAGATAGAAAACAACATCAACAGCAAGGTCTCGCCTGCGGTGCCACAAGTAGTAAAAGTGGGCGTTAAACACTACCAAAAAAAAAAGAAAAAAAAGGCAGCAAGGTCAACCTGCGCATGCGTGTCGTTCGGCAACGAAATGCAGATACAATTACAGCCACTCATACACACCTTTGTCATTTCGTACACACGTCAGAAGAAAGCTGGTAACGGAAGTTCAAGTGATTGAGAAACGTTCAGTTTTCGGTGTTTCAGCTTAAATACTTTTAAATATTTATTAATATGGGGCTAAGCTAAGACACTGTTCCAAAGTGGAAAAAAATCTGATGTGTTCCAATCACATTGCTTTCTCTAGCTCTTCCCTATTTAAACTATTCTAACAAAAGATTATTCTGTATCTACATCATGATAATCGAAAAATTAGTATTGGAATAATTGTTTTTTCACACAAGCCGCGTGTAGGACAGGAGGTGGATTGGTGGAGTCAGACTGAAAAATTCAATACCAGAGCCGGGCTTTGAGCCACGGATCTCCCTATCTCTAGCCGGTTGCTCTGCCACTGAGCTACCATGGCAATATGCCGGCAATGCATTGGCTATACTATGAATCCTGGGAGTTACGTACGTACAACATTGTAAGTCGCCATCTCAAAATAGTTTGAGATCACCTTGTGGTTTACGGGGAAACATGTGAGACAGTTGAGAAATTCAATGCTTTGCCGACATGTTGCGATGGTAGCTCAGTGGCAGAGCAACCGGCTAGAGATCGGAAGATCCGTGGTTCAAATCTCGGCAATGGCATTGAATGTTTCAGTCTGACTCCACCTATCCAATTAACAAAATTAGTGTTATTACTTGCTTTCTTGCATGTAGAAGGGACATGAGGGAATACATTAGGCTAAAGTGATAAGCGAATCTGGTAGGTAAACTCTACTAGAAAAAAACAAATACAAATTATGTGTTTTACGAGATCTAAGTTTAGGATTACAATTGACAAACTAGTGTGTCAATGGTTCGAAATAGTGGTAATGTAAGAAAGCAGAGAAATTCAGGTTTAAAGTATTACGTTTACTAAATCTCAACCATGATCATCGGTATTTTTAAACTAAAGGATGTCAAAAGCTGTATTTTTATATCTCCACATATAATAGCTATTTTAATTCACAGTACAACATGAATTAGATATAATCAAGTTTAACTTTCTCTAGCACGTATGTATAAAGTAGTTAGGGAAGGTATTATATTCCACCCAAAAAGTCGATACCGAGATTTCACCGGAAATATATGTTTTGATGTCCCCCGAATCCAAAGAAAAATCATTCAACTATTGACCGTTTTCGAGATATTCCTTGTTATTGGTTTCAATTTTAAACCCCCTAACTTTTCTCAAACGGGACCATGAAGACGATACAAACCTAAATTGTTTCACATAGCAGTGTATTAAATTTTATCTCATAAAATGATCCACATGTCATATTACAATAGTTTTTCAATATTTCAACTATTTTTACTTTCACAGAGCACCTACTTTATCATAAGCTTTCGTTCCGTTGAGAAAGTTTAGGAATGATATTTAGAAGTGTTAAGAAGTTTGAAATAATGGAACTGGAAGAATATTGAAAGCAGAGAAACTCAAGTTTAAAATATTATGTACGTTCTATCCTAAATCTCAACAATGCCCATTTAAATCATGTGACGGGATTTAAGGGTACAAAGTGTAAAACAAACGCAGAATATTAGGATATAAGGATATTGAAGTAGACAAAATAAAGTTTTCATTGTTTCAATGTTTGTAGCACCTCTCCTCTGCCCCTGTGAAATGTACGTTACTATGAACAAGGAGGCAATACAACCAGCGCTGTAGACCAGATAAGGATGGTTATTCTTTTGTTATTACTCACATTGACAGTGTAATACGTCTTAGAACAAAACTGATTTTACACTAACGTGCTATCCATTTCTTATCACTGCTGAAACTGACATATTAGGATAAAGTATAGGGCAGGTCCTTATCTGCTAACCCATTCTCTTCCTATTTTATTTGTTTCACTTTCGTCCCGGTTTCTGTATTTGCACCATCTAACTAAGAGTTATCTTCATTTGCCCCATAACTATTATATAACTTAAAATTAAATGCTGCTACCTCTTGTATTCTATTAGCTTCAGGGTAACAGTATGTGAAATGAATCAAATAAAGTTTAATAAAAAATATTCTATATTTACATTCCACAAATATCACTTTAAAAGAATTATTGGTTGAGTTTCAAACAATTAAATATTACTTCAGGAAAAGGTATGATCAACTATTCATTCATAATTTTGCCATTACTTTTGTGGATTAATTCATTTTGTTAATACAAATACATAATTACTTTTATTATTTAGAAAATTAATTCCATGATTTTATGGAAATTCTAGCTCTTGCTAGAAAATTCAAATTGATTGGTGCAAATGAGCGTTTTGAACATTTACACGCATTGGAAAATGCTAAATAAATAACATAGTGTATAGAGCAGGTACTATATTGCACCCAAAAATTCGATACCGAGATTTCACAACAAAAATTAGAAAAAGGTCATTGTGTGTTCATGTGTCCGTAAACACGATAAGTCAAAAACGAAAAGTCGGTAAAATACCAAACTTGGTATTTAAGTTTAATATCTTTCAAGCATGCGACATGAAGATTTTCAACAAAATCCCCCAGTCCCCAAATACCCTTTACGTAGAAAAATTTCGAACATTTTGATTTTCTCAAAAATTACTCTAAAGATTTTGTTTAAAATATCGTATATTAAAAATATTTCCATGACAAATAAAATGTATATCTTGAATTTTCTGGGAAAAGCCACTGAAGACATCGTTATTCTGAATGATTTTTGCGAAATGTTGCATAACTGGTAAACCGTAAGAGATGGACAAAAACTTACTACACAAAAATGTACAGCTCGTTATGGCACACAATTTAGGTTACATGCATTTTTTCTTGGAGTTGGCCGTTTTGAAGATTTCGGTTTTAAAGTACTTAATACTTTTCTCATACGGGAACTTGGCAACACCTGACCACGCAAAAAGAATCGGATTTCTATACCATAGCAACCACATTTTAAAGCATTTGAATGGCAAATTAGCCTAGTGTTTACCCTTAGTCCCTTCTGTCTATAAGGAACTAAGTAATAAAACAGTTTCCTGCTTATTTTGATTACATGAAGTAAATAGAAGAATAAGCTTATTAACAATAATTTGTTACAGAGAGGTAGAGAAAGTTATATGAATGGACATCAGGTTTTATATATTTACATTTCACAAATATCACTTTAAAAGAATTATCGGTTGAGCTAAAAATTAAATAAATATTACTGCAGGAGAAGCTTTGATAAACTATTAGTTTATAGTCACGTCAATTTTTTTGTGGACAAACTAATTTCGTTAATTAATACATAATTAATTTTATTATTTAGAATATTAACTCCATAGTTTTTATTTATTATGATGATAAGGTTCTTGCTAGAAAAATCAAACTGATTGGTAGAAATGAACATTTACACGCGTTAGAAAATGCATTTAGAGAATCACGGTGTTTAATATTTAAAGTGTCATTTGTTTCCATTAAAATTTCCATTTAAAGGCCACGTGACGTGTTTAAATTGCAACTGGCTGAAAATAACCTCGGCATATTAATATGATGAAACCCAAAAATCAATTTTTAAAGAATTTTTGTCAAATTTCAAAGTTGGTCCCCTAAAGAACTTTGAAGGCGCTAACGAGGCTGAGAGGTTAAGTCGATCGCCTCTCGCCAAGGTTCGATCTCAGTACCGCGTATGTGAGACTAGGAGTAAAAGACGCAGAATCTAGGCATCTTTTATGGATCCTTCGGTTCGCTCCGCCGGCCATTTGCTCCACAATTACGTTGTTTCATGCATTTCGCCTTCATATCTTCTTCCTTTTTCTCATGCCTGGCTACGAGCCTATTCCCCCTTTCGGGCTCTTCTGACTCAATGTTCAGCTTCTCCTTGACAGGCTTCTGATTCTAGAATTCATATCTCGTAAGTCCTACGTACGATAACGTTAAATACACTAGGCAAGTAAGTAAAATATTTACTACAAAATAGTCTGATGTATTCCATCCTCATAGTTTATCTACCTAGTCTATAAAAACTATATTTACAGACGACTATTCTCTCTCTCTCTCTCTTTTTTTTTATAGCTTAACGCCCTTTAACGTGGTTGCTCATATCGGACGATGATTGAAATTGGTGAAATGATGCTCAAATGATGTCGGGGTCTTTGGAGCTTAAAGGTACTCGGCATTCGTCCTCTCAGGGAAAACCCCGAAAAAAACCTCATTCGAGTAACTCACCCTGAGCGAGATTCGAACTCAGGACCAGTTGAATGTGAGGCAGACCACCACACTACCCAGGTGGGCTAACGATTGTTATATTTTATTCTAATCAAGGTAAATATTAGCAAACGTGTTTTAATAAGTAGTTACTAATAGCTAGATGTAAAATTAAGATTGTAAAACGTTCCTATGTGACTGAACCACAGTTCTATTTACATATATATATATATATATATATATATATATATATATATGTGTGTGTGTGTGTGTGTGTGTGTTCTGTTCACCTGACTTAGTCTACATCTCTGTAACAAATTATTGTTACAAAGCTTATCATTCTATCCTCTTTATGATAACAGAGATACACATTAGTAGAAATGGTCTTATTATTTGCTTCCTTTACGTAGAAGGGTAATAGGAGAATGCATTAGGCTAAAGCAATAATCAACTCTTTTAAAAAAAAATTTCGATAGAGTTTAACGCCCGCTTTAACTATTTACGGCACCGCAGGCGATGACACTGATGATACATGAAATAGAAGATGGAGCACCGGTGGAATGCGATGGTGGGGGAAACCGGAGAACATGTGTGCCGTCTAGGTGAGAGGCGACAGGTCTAACCACTCGGCCACAGCGCGGCCTAAAAACTGGTTGCTGAAATTCGTTTCTTTTCCGCGAGTTGACAAATTTCAAATGAGAAAAATTTAAGTATTTTAAAACTGAACAATAACAAGGAATATTTTCGTAATGATCAACTCCACAAAAAAATTGTATTACATAGAATTTGTGTTTTACTGAGATCTATGCAAATGCCTTCCAGAATGAACAGATCTTGAGAGAAAATTCAAGATGTATAGTTTATTTGTCGTTTGTCGCTAAAGACGAGGGAAATCTCTACAATCTGATTCAAGGCATACTCATAAATTCACCAATGATGAACTGGGAGCATTGAAATCTAGAATCTAACAATATCCGTTACACAATCATAGAAACTCCAATCTTTAATACACGTATTTGAATTAAAATCGTTGGCGCCATTTTGAAAAATAAAATTTTGGTAAGTTTTTACCATGTAAACTGTAATTTGAAGTGGGGAATTTTCTTTAAAAACCTTCGTGTTGAATCCTTGGAAGATACTTAACTTATATACGAACTTTGGGTTTTATCAGACTTCTGGCTTTTGAGATAGACTGCCCACAGGCACACACGTACCGTTTTATAGAAAAAAAAAACATGTTTGGAGTCAGAGTTCTCAAACTATGTTTCCGATGAAATCTCAAAATCAATATTTTGGGTAGAATACAATATCTTTTCTACCTACTATGTAGGTATATAGTACTCGATAGATAAAGCTCCCCCCCAGAGGTTTTTTTCCTATCTGCTAAAGGCACGTACGAAATAATATATTAAATTTAGTTTTATTTATGAACGCTCTTTAACAGCTGCGGTTGTCTGAACACAGCATGAATTACCGCTTAATTTTGTTAAAGGTAGTTTTATCAAGGTTGAGATTCACTTATGTGCCGTAAATCTATCACACGGAAACACGGGTTTTACTTCCCTTCCAAACCGATGTTAAGAATTTATACTCACGAAAAAAATCCATCGTCCTCGACCGGGTTTGAAACTGCGACTTCGAACGAAATGATAGTATTTCATTATGCGCTGATATGCTTGAAGACCAGAGAAGCAAGTTAAATTATTGAACAGAGAGAACAAAGGAAGGTATTAAAACGAACGCCTTAATTAAACAAATACGTCTACCTAATACAAACACAGACTATGTTGAGTAATGCATAAAGGAATACGAATAAATGCCTTTTGCTAAAAAGCTATCAATGTATGTTATTTTTACAGTGTTAAACGTTTCTCATGTATGTATTTAAAAATACTAATTTAAGTGTATGTGTGAATGTGTGTACGCTACGGAGGCATTGGGCATCTTATACGTCAGACTCCTGGAGAAAGGAAGAGATTAGTGTAATTTCAGAGGGCGGCCGACATCCGGACAGGGAGAGAGCCATCCTGGAGAATCCGTAACAATTCACAAGCAGTTCTTTATCATAAAGCAGGGTGCGGCAAGAGCTCAGGCTCAGTTCCAGAGAGGCCACTTGAGTCCGCAGACAACTACTAGTACCATCCCGCCGCCGAAAGCTATATTTTCAGAGCGCAGCAAACTACACAAAATGGCACCTCTGCCGCAGTCCCTGTCGATACTTACAGCTCTGAAAGAGAACAGTTGGGATGAAATGAAGATGAAATGAAGACACAGGAAGATTGGGGGAATGAACCCCCGCATTTGCCTAGCGACCCGGGGAAACCCCGAAAAATTCAAAGGTCAGAGAAATTGGCTGCAGAGAACCAATCCCACGACCTCCCAAATACCAGTCCCAGACGAAATGCCTGAGCCACCTGGCTCTATAATGCTTATGATGATAGACCATTTTTCTTGCTTTCCGCCAACAAATCAGTA
This sequence comes from Hymenopus coronatus, assembly GCA_030762935.1. Lineage (NCBI taxonomy): Eukaryota > Metazoa > Arthropoda > Insecta > Mantodea > Hymenopodidae > Hymenopus > Hymenopus coronatus. The sequence goes on from CM060894.1 coordinate 78,289,552, forward strand.
GCAAAATGTTACCGAAAAAAAAATTACAGAAAAGCTCGCGCGCGCATTCATGAACAGCACAAAGGAAGAAAAGTAAATTGCACTCTGAATTAGCGACACCAATGATATGACACGAAGATTTTGGAGAAAATCCCTTAACCTAAACTAGTTCTACACGGAAAACTTTCCAAATCTTCTTGTTTTTTTGTTGTTTTTTTTCTAAAGTAATTCCTCTATACCTTATAAATAAAATGCATATCCTAATTTTCTGTATAAAGCTGATATGTTAGGTTATACTTATTCTGAACGACTTCTGCATAACTGATAGTTCGTGTTAGCTTTAAAAATCATGTTACCTTTTTAGAGTCCCAATCAATGTCAAACATTCATTGCGGTGTTAACTATTTCTAAGGTGTTCTTTGAAATGTTTAGAATTTTCAATCCTTACACCTTTTAATTTTCTAAGACGTACTTATGCACATAGCAGGTAAAGAAAGTATTTTATTTCACTAACAAGTTCGATACTGAGGTTTCATCAGAAAAATCTTTTTGATGACTCTAGGATCCAAAAAGAAGCCTTTTTAAAAAAAAAATCCCTGTATGTGTCCGCGTGTCTTTGGGCAGCATAGCTTCAATAAAAGTGGGCTAAACACCACACTTGGTATATATGACAAGTATCCTCCAAGGATGAGATGCGTAGATTTTCTTCAAAATCGCTCACCCTAATTCACTGTTTAGATGAAAAGCTCTCAAAAAGTTTTTTTTTCTCTCAAAAATAACTATAATGATTTTGATTAAGATAGCGTGTATGAAAGATATTTACATGATAAAAAACAGTATATGTTATATCTATTTCATTGCGGAGGATTTATATAACTGATATATAAAATGTAGATCTCGTTAATGCACAATTTATGTCATATACATTTTTTGTGGAATAAAACATGTCCGAGATATTTCTTGCTATTGACTTCAATTTTAAAATAGTTAAAACTTTTCTCAAACGGGTATTTGTTATTCCTTTTTCTTATGTCTTACTCCTGAATATTCAAAGAGAAACGAATTTCAACCAGCATTTAAAACATTTAGCATCAAGTAGATAAAAGGATATCTTTTGTAGAGAAAGACGTGTGATTGGGACACACGAGAGTATTCCAAATGGTAAGTTGTGATTGGGCTGCGTGTTTTGATTCTTCTGTGCAATGACGTAAGCGTGTCACCTGAGGTAGGGTCACACTCGACTCTTCTTGGTTTAACTGGTCAGACCGACTGCGGCATTTTTTCAGGAGACTCGTGTATCTAGCTTGATCAAATAGTTTCTTTTATAGTGTGGTTTAGAATAAAGAAGGACTGTTTTAGGTGAGTTTGATATGTAATTACATACCCTAATTTGACTAGACATAGTACTTAGTTCGAGCTATTTACTTTTTATTCATTTTACTGCAGTGATTCAAACTGACAAATTTATATACATGGCCATATTTTGACTTTATTTAAATAAAGTACAATTTTGTGCAACCAAATTATTTTTAACTTAAGTATATTTAATTAAATTTAAACTCATTATTAAAGGAATATGTCCCATTTCTCTTAAATGTTTAAATTTAATTCCTGTTTTTAATTTTAAGCGTGTCCTGTGAGAATTTAATTCGATTCACTAAAATACTTCGTAAACCAGGTATTAAAAGTATTATTTTTGTGAATGTTAACAAAAGTTTGATTTTAATTACGTGCATGCTATGTCCATTTACTTTCGCTACTACATAAATAAATAGTGTCGTATTCTACCCAAAAATTTAATGTCAAGCTTTTACCGGAAATACAGACTAAAGGCTTCCTGAATTTAAAAATAAGCATTTTTAGAAAATAGCCCATTGGTATGTTTGTGAACAACATAACTTGAAATGAAAACTCTGTAAAATATCTTAGTAACATTTTTTAAGTTCTTGGTTTTCTAACAAATGACCAACGATTTTGATTCAAGTGTTATGTTTTAAGATATCTTTTAATGAAAATGAAGGAATTTTTTTGAGCATAGCCTCTGAAATCCTCTTCATCGTGAATGACTTTTATACAATTGCTTGAACCTTAAGAGATAGACAAACACTAACAACAAAAATATTTAGATCTCGTTAGGGCACATAATTTATGTCAAATAAATTTTTTGCTGGAGTTAAACGTCTCAATATTTTATTATTGATTTCAATTTTAATACCTGTGCTACTCAGAATTGGGATTTTTTTGTTTGTTTTGATTTTCCTGCTCAAGCAAAGAGAATGAAATTGAAATCGTTACATAGCATCTAGCTGTGGTTTAAGTCTGCTATATTTTCCCTATACCTCCAAGAAATATGTTATAAAGAAATTTATGAAAATTTACATCTTCCATTAGATTATAACAAATTTCATAAAAATAATTTGCAAAAGAGCCGCTGGAGAAAATAATGTAAATGCAACATCTGTTTTTTATAATTAATTATTCCTCCATAGCGCAAGCTTATTTTCTCTTTACTTGGTTCAAGTTTTTTTATTTCTTAATTAACCTTCTTTTGAAACTAAAATTTTTACATACTTAATCAGAATGGTAATTGTTCGTTCAGCTTGTAGTTTTATCCTTTTTTCATTTCAGGCTGTAGTACATTCATATACCTTACGCCTTTTACTTTCTCTAACACGTATGTGTAATATACATAGTAGTTATGGAAGCTATTGTATTCCGCTCAAAAATTCGATCGGCAAATACATTTTGGAGGACTCCTAAATCAAAAAAATCATTTTTAAGAAAACTCTTGAGAGAAAGTGAAGGGGAGGGGGGAGTGAATAGACGGTATAAATCAAAAACGAAAATTCGGTTAACCATAAATTGGTATTTTAGTTCAGTATTTTTCAAGGATACGATACGAAAATTTTCAGAAATATCCTCCTAATTCAAACTACAATTTCCATAGAACATTTTTAAAAATGGTATATTTTCTCAAAAACGGATTTAACAACTTTTATTAGAGTATCGTTTATTAAATGTTTTACACAGAAAATAAAATGTATACCTATCTGGCATTTCTTGGAAATAGCCCTGACGTCCTCTTCATTTCGAATGACTTTTGCATCACTGTAAACCATAAGAGATAGACACAAACTTACTACACAAAAAATTTAGATCTCATTAAAACACACTATGTATTATATATAAATTTGAAGCTATTCATTTACATGTTATATCCACGGTTAATAGTTTCAGCTTTAAAACATTGCAAGTTTTCAGAACGATGGCATCATCTGATTCACATCTCTTTAATTTTACTCCTGGCTGTGTAAAAGAAACGAATTTCAATATCGATCGCATTGTGGTGGGTTTATTAGGATTTAGCTGTCGTTTTTAGCTATTTTAGGCAATTATTTACAAGTTGGACCGCTAACTCTCTCCGCTGAGACTTATGCCAGTTTTACACTCTAACAGGACAGGTGTGGTTAGAGAGGGATTATGGGTAGGGAGATGGTTTAAAAAACTAATATTGTATCCATTGCGCTGTTAGGAGTTGTTGGAAATATCGATAATAACTACCACGATATAAAATTAGAAACATAAATTTATATACACACACTAACCTAAACGGATTGGAACCTAACCTCGCGCTAAATCTGAAATCCACAGGCTTTGAAATTGTCATCAATCAATCGCACTTAGTTTCATTCGATTTTAGAGTGGCCGAAGTTCTGCATAATAAAATTCACTGAACAGCTGCATCTGCGTGAAAAATACTTGTCATACATCAGCACGGCATCTAGCGACATATGCCGGTGTTGCATTCCACAACACTGTTCGCCGTCCGCCGACAATAAAACTCAGGTTTTAGGCACTTTAGTGTGTAGTATTATTATTATATATTTACATTGCAAAAGTACTACAAGACTTCTTTATTCATATTCTACCCCCTCTAGGCAGCATACTTCACAAATATTCACAAAAAAGGATCGCAACGCATACGTAATAAATTAGAGTTTAACTTAATTATGGAGCTTTTCCGATAAAAAAACAAATTGGTGAAAACGTAACAAGTATAAACCAAACTTACAGTCAAACCACAATTTGTTTTAATTTCCAAGTTTTTTATAATTACCCTATTTTATTTCTGCATTTCCCTTCTACTTATAATGAACTAAGCAATAAAAGAATTTCAGGGTATTTTTATCTGGACTAGCACGATTTAGAAAAATAGTTAATCTTTTGTAAGAATAGTTTGTTTGCAGAACGGATAGAGACAGTCATGTGAATGAAATAAACCCGAATTTTCGTGAGAAAATTTTGAAATTATTTACCCCATTTGAAACGTGTGCTGATCGCTGCCCATATCTTCTTTCAGAGGAACAGAAGAAGAAAATGTTAAATTTTCATTACAAAATTAATAAAACTTTAATTTTTAATTTTGCTACATGCTGCTTAGGTAAAGAAGGTGTTGTTTTAGTCACTCCTCAAACGAAAAGAACCATTTAAAAAAAAAACAAGCAAACGTGTATATTTGAACACGAATACTCAAAAACTTGGAATTTAAGTTTACCACCTTCAAAGGATACCACACGAAGATTTGGAAAAACCCTCCCCCAAACTACCCTTTATATTGAAAGAATTTCGAAACGTTTTATTTCCTCAAAATGACTAAAGCTTTTGATTAAAATATCGTATATTAAAAAAATTAAATGGCAAACGAAATGTATACCTTAAATCTTCAGGAAATAGACCTGCAATTCAGACCTGTTTATGCTGGATGAATTTTGTTGAATTTGCATAACTAGTAAACCGTAAGAAATGGGCAAAGCATACATACTAAGAAAAAAGTGAATTTTATTAAAACACACATTTTCCAGATATTCCTTATTATTAATTTCAGTTTTAAAATACACTAAACTTTTGTCTTCAGGAAACTTAATGAACAGTTGGCCATGCAAAAAAGTGGATTTCAACCACATGGTAACCAGTTTTTAAAAGATTTGACTATCACTTTAGTATTCCCTTATTTTCCTTCTACTTACAAGGAAGCAAGTAATAAGACCAATTTTGCTAATGTTTATCTCGATTAGCATAAAACAATATTTAAGAATAGTTTGTTGCAGAGATGTAGAGAACGGCATGTGAATGGAACACATCAGATGTTTTAGAAAAAGCTACGGTGTGTCTGTGAACACGATAAATCAAAAACGAAATGTCGGTACACTATAAAACTGATATTTAAGACTAGTACCTTCCAAGGATGTCGCACGAAGAATTAGAGGAAAATCCCTCCACCTCAAACTAGCCTTTATATGTAAACATTTCGAAAAATTTGATTTACTGAAAAATGACTAACGGTTTTGATTAAAATACCGTATGCTAAAAATATTTACTGGACAAATAAAATGTAAATTCTGATTTTTTGCGAATACTTTGAAAATCTCTTTATTCTGGACCAATTTTACATAACTGCTAAACCGTTCGAGACACACAATTTATATTATATACACTTTTTTCGAGGAGCTGACCATTTACGAGATATCCCTTAAACTTAAAATTTTCTCATACGAGAATTTAACTCCTGCTCCTGAAAAGAAACGTAATTCAATGACATGGCAACCAGATTTTAAAACATTTGACTATCGCTTTAGCCTAGTGTTCTCCCTTCTACTTACAAGGAAAGAAGTAATAAGAGCATTTCTGCTAATATCTATATTGATTAGCCTAATTAGATAGAAGGAACGGCTCTTTAACAATAGTTTGTTTTAGAGATGTAGAGAAAGCTATGTGAATGTGACACATATTTTTATAAATATACTCAAAATTTAGAGTTATGTTCTACATAAGTGTACTTTTGTATATTTACGTGAATAAAGCGCTTTCGTGAAACAGAGTTTAAATATTTTATATATGTATAACAGTTCTAAATTAATTTTACTTGCAATGAATCCCAACCTTTGTGTGCAATACCCTGGAGGTATTTTTAAGCAACGTTATTTCTATTCACGTTAGAAAGCATTTTTGTAAATGGCGGGCAACAGATTTACCATAATAACCGGAGTGTAAAGAACTATCGTGTAAATTATTATTCGGGATTTTTAATTTGTTTCTCGTTATTTAATGCGTTACATATATTTACGGGTTTTCATTTGCTTTGTTTTGTAGAACTTCATGGCGTCATGACTGCGTTTTTTATCCCTCTGTTGCCACAAACCACGGTTCATCTGTTAAAAATTGTATGTATTTTCCACGGAACATTTCGCTGATGCAGATTTTCTGTGGCCGGGGCTATAAAACCTCATTTTTAATCCAATCATAGCTGCCCCAGGCATTGTGTTTAAATAAAACTGACTTTTGCATCCAATATTTGTACAGAACAAGCCGATATCAGCGTTCACTTGTCAAGCGTTATCCATTGCAGGTGGAAGTACTACCGAAGGCGACTTGTGATTTGTAGCAATCAATGGTGAAGTATTATTAAGGAAATAATACTTTATGCTGTTTACTTCTATTTTAAATCTGTTATTTTCATAGCATAATGTCACGGCTTTTTGTTTTAACTTCTCAATCACGTAAAATGTACAAAAATATTTTGCTTAAAAATTCGGGTAATTGTACAGAAAAGAGCTACTCAAAAAATCGAATGAAACTAATTACAATCGATGGATCTTGTATTTGTGGTGACGATTTCAAGAGTTCTATTTGACCATCAGATTTTTTTTATATAGACAAATTCGTGCGCATGCTAGTACGCTTGGTATTTTGCGTATATGACGGATATTTTCAAAAATAATTATATATATGTAGGAGTATTATATATATATAAAATAAATTGTTTTATAATGTTCAGAAACACATTTCTCCGCCAACTATTAGCACAATAGAAAATTGGAAACAAATTTATATACACACACTAACCTTGACCGTATCGAACATAACCTCGCGCTAAATTTGAAAACCACAGCACCTGGTTTTGCCAACAGAAACAAATTAAAAAGAAGAAGAAAAAAAAAACAACTCGCCGACACATACTTCTCCACGAACTACTATAAGCAACTGACCGGGGAATAATTCCTACGGGTTCCCCTGACGCGTAATCCTGCCAAGAGCGACATATAACGTTCTTGCATACCAATAGCTAGTCTTCTGCTAGCAACAAAACCAAGCTTTTTCATTATAAATCCAGTTTTTATGCAAGAATTTCAGCTTATACACATTAGAAAATCATCTATTATTCATATAATATTCGTTTATGTGTAATTTTGTGGTAAATATCCATCATATACGCCAAATACCAATCGTTCTAACATGCACACGAGTTTGTCTATTATAAAAAAAATTAACTTTGACCGCCAAATAAAACCTTTGAAATCGTCACCAAAAATACAAGTTATACGTAATAACCAAAATTTGGTTCAAAGGTTTCATTGCTATTTCACCATATTTCATTTTTCGAGGACTCATGAATCCAAAACAAGCATTTTTAGAAAAAAGTTTCGTGTGAGTGTGTGTCTGTGTGTTTCTCTACAGCAAAACTCGAAAACTAAAGGTTGATTAAAGGGCACTGGGAGTGAAATTTGCGCAATAATTAAACGTTAAACATTAAGGTATAGCGTTTACCAATTACATAGATTTTTTTCTGCGATCTTCTGTAGTCCATAACAAAGTAGCACCCCAGGAAAATTTGAAATGGCCTAAGTTTGGTGCACATTTGTGTGCATGTTAAAATGTCTGTTCTATCAGTAATGTTGTTTTTATAGCATTTGTCTAAGAACTTTAAAAATCCAAGTATTGTCAGGTTTTAAAGCACGTCAAAAGGCTTGTCCAAATTGAAATTGTTAGTTTTTTCTTCAAGTCTTAATTGAAGTTTCCTATACTTTAATATACAGTGGAATTTGAGACATGGTCATCGTTGAACAAGAAGACTCTTTATAATGAATATTACGAAAGACCTTAGTGTAGTTTTGCTATTTTTGAAGTAACTTTTTTTTAAAAAAAAAAATGGAAAAATTGATTAATGTTAAACTTGGATATTTTACGCAACATAAATGCATTTTTAAATGTTAGAAGAGATCGTAAGATATTTTTTTTCATTAGCTTTATCTGTAAAATGTTTGGTATACATGACCCCTTTTCGCTGATACGATTGACAATTTCTAAATTAAATTGTACAATAGTAAATTTAGACCTGTTAAATACTTGTTGGTTTTACTTAGTGTTAATAAAATTGCGGTTTATATTTTTTCTAATAATTGCTGCTAAAATTTATTCATAAGATGGTATACTTAAAAACAATTGCATCTGCGTTTACAACAAATTCTAAAAAGTATATTAGCGAATTTAGATAGTATACATCTACATTGCTGCGATAAATAGATATTAGACCCAACCATCCGCTTTGACCTGAATAAAGACCAGCCTCAAGAAGTTCATCTTAAGAAACAGAAAATATATGAGCCCACCATACTATAATTTAAAGGACAATACAACCTCAGAAAAATAACAGTAGTAAACCTATTTTTGGACCTCGAGCAACAATCACAAATATGTTTGTGAAATGGAATGCGAAGTATAAAGTTAATAGAAGAGAGAAACAAGCAATTAGAACATCATAAAACCTTCCGTAGCCAATTTTCGAAATCATTTGTATGGTTTAAACAGAACGTAAAATGTGTTATAGCTTAGAAATCGCTTTATTTCTGTAATTATTCTCTTTTATTGTTATAGCTTTCATATTTGTTGCACACTTTTTATACACTTATTCCCACAACTTAATTTTATATACCTATTATAACGTATGGTAAAATATTTTTATGCAATACTCGCCTATAACATTTTCATTAAAGCCTTTAAATGTATATTTTTAATCTGTGTCACTAGGCAAACTCATTTGTCAGTCAGAATAATAAATAAACGTTTATCTTGAATGAATTCCAAGATATGGGTAATTAATTATTGTACTATGATCAAACTGCCGTGTTATCACTTCTATCCTAGGGCGAATCTTTTCTGTTTCCTCTTCATAGAAACCACAGTCCTATTTCCACTTCATAGTAAGACTACATTGTTTTAACCTCGGTACATTGTAGTCCTTCGCACTTAAGTCTACGAACATCCTTTTGTTATGAGAGAAACTGTAGAAATTTATTCTCTATGTTCTATATCGTATTAGCATCTCAAACTTTCTCGAATTTCCTCATCAGCATACAGCGAGTCATGCACATATTCCTGGAGGTGTAAAATTTAGATATCTCCCTCGTTCTCCATAAACCAATATAAATGGCGTTTGGATATGGAAGGCGTTAAAGTTTGATGCATGCGCTATAAGACTACCACCAGTGGAAAGCATTGTCTGCAATTTGTCACAACTGCCCTACTGAAGGAAGGACTTGAGCAGCCTGGCCGATTCTACTTGTCCTGAAACGAGTATAAGATATCGGTGGGGGATGTAAATCTGAATTCCTTAACGTTCCCTGGAAATGCTTAGATTGAGTACCTTTTGGTGGCAAAATCATCAGAATTTTCAGTTATTTCTTCCACACCGACCATATGTAGGACAGAGGTAGACTGAAAAATGTAATGCTATAGCTGGTATTTCAATCTCATGGTCTCCGTCCAGTTTCTCTAACAACTAAGATTTCATGACAACCACACGAAATCAAATTCCACAACTGGCTCGGAGATCTGAAATTATTTGTGAGCTGACATACCCTAATGTATGAATACAATGTCGTAAGTACTTATGCCCCGGGCTGCATAGTTTAACTATGTACTAGATCAAAGATTTCAGTTAATTATTTCTTCCACATGAGCCGTGTGTGTGATTATTACTTTCTATGGCATATAAGTTAATGTACATGTGGATAGAGAATGTACTCTATTTCACCCAAATATTTCATACCGAGATTTCAGCAGAAATGCAGTTTTGAGACTCCCTGGATTGAAATAAAGCTTGTAGGAACATTTTGCGTATGTGTGCCTATGAGCAGCATAACTCAAAAAGGAAAAGTTGGTTAAACACCAAACTTGATATTTAAGTTCAGGATCTTCCAATGTGCGACACGAAAATTTTTAAAGTCTAACGGTTTTTATTAAAATGTCACATGTTTAAGATATTTTCATTACAAACGAAATGTATATCTAGAATTTTCTAGGAATGGCCCCTGAATACATCTTCCCTTTGGATGATTTTTGTATAACTTTTATATAACTGGCAAACCATAAGATACTGACAAAAATTTAGATCTCATTTAAACACACAATTTTTGTTATACTTTTTTGCAGACTTGACTATTTTCGAAATATTCCAGGCTATTGATTTACGTTTTAAAGTACTTAACACTTTTCTCAAATGGGAGACATTTATTTTCGTCTCTCGTTTATTTACTTCTAGCAAGTATAAATAACTAAAGTTTAGTTGATACACTTAGCGACCGGCATTTAAAAGATCTTGCCATTGCTGTAGCCGAGTATATTCCCTTATTTCCCTTCTATTCAATAAAAACTATAAGAACAATTCTGGCAATGTTTATCTTAGTTAACATGACGTCTTTTGTATAGAAAGTTATGTTTGTGGAACAGTTAGAGAAAGTCATGTGAATGGAACACGTTATATTTTTTCCTATAGCCATACGGATCCTGACTTCCGCTTCAAATAATATGTTTTCTGTCAAGTTGTGATCAAGGTATTTAAACTGCCTGAGTTATTTGCTGGTTCTCCGTTAATAGATTAATTTGGTGTCATATTTTGGTCTTCTTAAAACACGCTTTCATTCCGTATTCTGTAGTTGCATCATTTAAATCAGACACGGGGAGGTCCTCCCTTTTGGAGACAACAAGACTCTATCCCTGTTTGACTCACTCTACTATCTCCACCTTTTTTACTTTCTCTAGCCCAAAATGTACTTAGGGAAACAAGGTATTGTAATGCACACAAAATTCGATGACGAGATTTCACCGGAAATATATGTTTTGGGGTTCCCTGAGTCCGAAAAAGCATTTTTAAGAAAAGGTCCGTGTGTGTGTGTGTGTGTGTCCAAAACGTAAAGACCGCTAAATACCAAACTTAACATACAAATCATAAATATTCGTAAATGTACGCTGTGCAATAGAAAACAAATACTGAGCCATAATACACTTCGTGACTATGTGCAGGACAAAATAATAAAGAATATTGGTAATACCTCAAACACATATCACCATCAGCTCAATATTGCACTTTCAGAGCAGAAAAAAAAATCTTATGTGCTCCATTCACATGACTTTCTCTACATCTCTGCAACAAACCAGTTTTAAAAAGCTTATACATCTATTTACTTCATGCTAATCGACAAAAATTAGCAGAAATAGTCTTATTACTTGCTTCCTTGTAGGTATAAGGGAAATAAGAGAGTAGCATAGGTTAAATCGATAATCAAAAGCTGGTTACTATGTGACTGAAGTTCCTTTGTTTGTATGGGCAGGAGTTGACAAATTCCTGTATGAGAAAAGTTAAGTTTTTCGAAACTGAGGACAAAAACAAGGAATATCTCAAAAATGATTAACTCCACGAAAAAAATGTATACAACATAAATTGTGTGTTTTAATATGCTCTATATGTTTTGTGTTGTAAGTTTTTGTCTATCTCTTAGGGTTTAGCAGTTATGCAAAGTTCCGTAAAATTCACTCAGAATAAAGCAGTCTTCAGAGGCTTTTCCTAGACAATCCAAAACATACAATTTATTTGTCAGGTAAATATCTGAAATATACCATATTTTAATCAAAATCGTTAGCCATTTTTTAGAAAATCAAAATTTTCGAAAAAAGTTTCATGCAAAGGGTAGTTTGGGTGGGGGGATTTTTCTCAAAATCTTCGTGTCGCATGGTGCAATACCTTCTCTATACACTAAGCACATAGTGCATGTAGAGAAAGTAATAATTCAGCACCGTGACATTATGTATAGTGCAAAAACACCACGCATCGGAACGGATGTATTTGGTTCGCAGTGTATAACTTCGACAAAAGCGTTGAACAATTCAGGAGAGAGTATACTGCCCTGTTACATTTCTGACACTTAATTTTCAAGCGAATGACAGTGGTTTGAGTTGTGTACATCAAATATTAATCTGATTACTCATTAGAGCAGCCAATTTGTTCAAAAGGAGGAAGAAATTATGCCAGTTAACTTTATCAAATGATTTTCTGTAGTCAGCGAAGCATACATCAAGATTTCTGTTTACATTTGGTTTGGACATTAGACACTTGCGGGCAATTCCTAAACTGGTATTAAAAGAAGCTTCGTTATAGCCTGCGTTCGTCGGAAAGAACGGTGATTTTTTGAGCTGAAGGAAGTACTAAAATCGAGATTATACGCATACACACGCGCGCGAAAACACTCAGAAGTTTTCTCTCTTTAAAATCTTAGTACAGGTAAACGGCAGGGTAGAGATGCGAGAGTGGAAAACCATGTTTAACTCGTCTGGTGTAAAAAATGAGTAAACGGCGAGTATTAGCAGAGTCGTTGCGGTAAAGCGGTCAGCACAGTGAGTTGACTGCCACATTCACGTTCCCACAACCACGTTATTGATAACTCGCTGTTTAGATATTTTGTGTAAAACAACTGTTACATTTCTCTGCCTACTATCATTAATCTTAATGTAACTTCTACAAATTATTTATACGAAAGCTTGTTTTCCCATTTCTTTACATTAACTTAGATATGCCTTTGCAGAATAGTTTTTCATTATACATTTCCTTGTAGGTACTAAAAAGATGGAGCAAATTGACCTGCCAGTCGGATGTTCAAAATCGGGACGCTATATGTTGGTATTAAAGTGTCATTGGCTTTCAGTGAAGTAACAAAATACAGCTGAGTAGCGACAACACTTTGACTAAAATGATAAGGTATTGGAATATTCAAACTAGTAATAAGGATATCTCGAAAAAATGCTAATGGCACAAAGAGTTATTTAAAATAAATTGTGTGTTTCAAGAGTTCTGGGTGTCTTTATTTGCTAAGCTTTCATCTCTCTCAATAATAATCTTCCGAATGAAGATAAATTGAGAGTATGTTTTCAGAAACTTTAAAATATACGATTTATTTGTTAGTACATATTTTTAATAAAAATTGCTTGATCATTTTTAATAGCAGTGAAATTTCGATACTGCATCGAGCTAACGTCACCCAGAGATCTCGGGTTGGATTACCGGCTTGAACCACAAACGTTGCCTACCTCCCTCAGAGTTTGGGGTGTGTGAAGACAGAAATGATTAAACGCAATGTTAATGATAACCTATAGTCAGCACATTTTTTCACCAATCAAAGCCGCCAATATGACTTTAGATGTAAAAGGGGTCTATGAAAATGAAGTAATTAAAAGAATCGAATAATTTTTATGTAAAGAAGTATTGACTGCAGATTTTTTTTAAAATCTTCGTGTCATATCTTCGTAAGATAACTTAAATACCAAGATTGGCATTTTTCCGGCCTACACACGCACGCACACACACAGACACACATTATGACTATATAATATTGGTTGTGAAGATTGGTTACCTTTGTTCAAATACATTATTATTTTTATTATTATTGCTATTATTACTTAGGGGGAAAATTCACTGCAGCAAATTATTATTAGAAGATGAACTACTTAATAGAGCAGGCTCAAGATATATTAAGACACCCAGTGAAAACATATTTTGTAGTATTCATAGACTACGGCAAAGCCTTTGACACTGTTAACAGAAAAACGCTCATTTGAAAACTCAGCCATTTAATTGGAGACACCGAATGACAAAAGTACTATCAGACATCCTAATATATAACCATATCCAAATATCTGTCACCGTATCCAAGCCTAACTCAAACAAATGGAGTATTACGAGGAGACCCGTTCAGCCCAACACTATTAACATGACAGCAGACATCACAGATGTCATTAGGGATAGCTCTGCAGTACTCATACTTTACGTTGACGACATGGTAATAGGTTCAGAAAGCAAATAAGAAATACAGCCCTGGAAAATGAGGCCCTGGAAGATGACCTGCAAATAAACCACGACAAAACCAAACAAATAGATTTTATAAGAGCAGATAAACTCACAGCAAATGGCACACTGAGCCTTCTAAACAAACCATTAGAACTAGTACCAAAATTCAAATACTTTTGAAGTTTCTCTCCAAACAACACTGACATCCTTAAAATTTCACGTCAAATAAAGAACAACAGCAGCAATAAAAGCAGTCTACAACATCCAACAACACCATAAACTTTCCACAAAGACAGTAATGATACTATTTAAAACGGCCATAGCTCCAATAGCAACCTATCCACATAATCTGGGAGAAACTAAGAGTCAACAATCTCACAACTTTAGAAAAAGTAAAGCTCGTTTAATGAAACGAATCCTGGTATCGGTAAGGCAGCGCTGTCAAGATTGGCCAACATCTTAACAAAAGAAACCTTGTTCATAGAAAACAATAGAATGCAGAGGTTCCTGACAAATTCCACGGCATACAGAGCACACGCCGAATACATATGGAAAAGAGAAAACCTATATGGAGCAACTTATATTCAACCGCGCTATGACCACAGAAGAATAGAGATAGATAAACTACGAACTTTGACATATAGCAAAAGATATGCTCACACGGCTTCCACCACAAATTCTGCTAAAACAAGAGATTTCACCAACTGGATGAAGACTGTATTTGTGAACTGTGCAACAAAAATTGTGAAAGATACCATGCAGGAAACTGCAAAAAAGACCAATATCAATAATAAAACTAGGATTAGATTAATTAATTCAGTCTGTATACCTGCAAATTGTGCGCATTCCATTTACAAATAAATCAGATGACTCGTGGTTTGATGGGAAGGGGGATGAAGCCGGTTCACGATTGTGAAATGTTTACTTAAACAAAAGCAGCCTTTAGCCGGACAGGAAGCAGCGGATTTAGAAACTACAATTAGTTAAAACCCGCAAAAAGTTTGTGCGCGCGTGAGTTTTTCCAGCACATTTATTGTTAACCACCTTATATGTGTTTCGTCTTTTTGCTTTCTCTACATAGTACATGGTACTATGTTTTAGAAAAAGGTGCGTGTATGTTTCAGAGTTCACAACAACTAGAAAAAGAAAAGTCGGTAAAATAACAAACTTGCTATTTAAGTTTAGTGTCTACCAAGGATGTGACACGAAGATTTTGAGGAACCCATCCGAAACTACCCTTTACATGGAAAAAACTTTGAAAATCTTGTTTTTCTCAAAAATGGCTTTAACAATCTAGATTAAAATACTGCACATTAAAGATATTTACATAACATGTATATCTTGAGTTTTCTGGAAATTATTTCTGAAGACCTCTTCATTCTTAATGAATTTTGCATAACTGGTAAACCGTAATACATAGACAGAAACTTACTACACAAAAACTGTAGATCTCAAAACACACAATTTCTCATATACATATTTTTCGTGCAGTTAACCATTTTGTAGATATTCCTTGTTATTGGTTTCAATTTTTAAACACTTGAAACTTTTCTCACACGGAAATACAAAGAAACGACATTCTACCACATGGCAACCAGCGTTTAAAAGATTTGATTATAGTTTTAGCCTAGTGTATTCCCACGATTTCTCTTATACTTACAATAAGCAAGTAATAATATCATTTCTGCTCATTTTTATCTGGATTAGCATGAAGTGAACAGAAGAATAAGCTTTTTACCAATAATTTGTTCAAAAATTTAGAGACTATGTGAATGGAACTCCTCAGATGTTTGTTTCCGCAATTAAATTGGATACATTTGAAGGTATGCTAGGTACCCTTCATATGACTTTGACATTCCAATAAACTACTCCAAAATTCGTCTTGAGATATGAATTCCCATTGAAGTTTAATACCTTACCTAAGGTATGTGTTTAAAAACAATGTTGCAGTACTTTAGTACAACTGTATTTATTGCAAAATTTATTGCTTTATGTACCACGTATGATAATTAAGGGAAGTATTCACCAAAATTGATACCGAGATTTTACCTGAAATGCAGTTTTTAGGAGTATTGAATAAAAAATGAAATTTTACTTTTTATAGTATATATGTACTATATACACACTAGGTAAAGAAGGAAATTGCATTACACCTAAAACATTGATGGCGATATTTCAAAGGAAATATATTTTTGAGGGCCCTGAATCAAAACAAAAACAAAAATCAATAAAACTATCCCATGTTCTTGTGCAGCATACTTAAAAACGAAAAGTTGGTTTAATTCTAAGCTTGGTATTTAAATTCATATCTTCCAAGGATGCGACAGGAAATTTCCAGGAAAATCCCACATCCCAAGAAGATTTCTCGAAATTTGCGATAATCTCAAATTCTTAACAGTTTTTATTAAAATAATAAAATATGCTAAATATATTTACATCACAAATAAATTGTATATCTTAAATTTCTGGATGAGTGTCAAAGTTCTCCTTATTCTGGAAGACTTTAGCATAAATGAGTTAAACAGAAACTTAATACACAAAAATTAGATCTCGTTTAATCAAACAATTTATACCAAAAATATATTTTCACTCTCTCTACACCTATATGTTAAGTACATAGTAGTGGAGAAGGCATTGCATTCCACCCAAAAAAATCGATGTCGCGATTTCACTGGAAATACATGTTTTAGGGTCTCATGTATCAAAAACATTTTTGGAAAAGGTCCATCTGTGTGTATCCCTGTGTCTGTATACACGATAACTCAAAAACAAAAAGTCGGTAAGATGATAACCTTGGTATTTAAGTTTTACTTTTAAGTATCTTCCCAAGGATGCGAAATGAAGATTTTGAGAAAAATCCCTTCCATCTTAAGAGATAGGAAAAACTGTCACGGCACAAAAACTATAGATCTCGTTAAAATACACACTTTTTATGTACATTCTTTTAGTGGAGTTGTCCATTTTTGAAATATTCTTTGTTTTAAAATACTTAGGATTTTCTCAAAGGAGAACTTGACAGCTCCTGGCCGTACAAATAGACTACTTTATCACATAGCAACACCACTTAAAAGATTTGACTATAAATAATGTATACGATTTTCTTGGAATAGCTTTTGAACCCCTCTTTATTTTGGATGATTTTTGCATTATAGGAAACTGTTAGGGACAAAAAACCTTTTCAACATAAAAATAAAATAAAATCTCGTTAAGGCCACAATTTGTCATACCTTTTTTGGTTAGTCATTTCTGAGGTATTCCTTGTTTATGGTTAATTTTAAATATTTCCACTTTTCTTTAAATTTAATAAGGATAGTTGTACTCCTTGCATCTGGTTAAGCAAAGAGTAATACCTCTCATTATACAGACCAGTTTTTAAAATAGCCGACTATTGGTTTAGCCTACTTTATTAATTTATTTCTTAGAGCTTGAAAGAAAATGTGTAATAAAATATTTAATGAAAATACTATCCAAATTAACGTGAAGTATTTAGAAGTAAATGCCTTTGAACAATATTTTATTGAAAAATTGGTATAAAAATGCATGTGAAAGTAGCAAATCAGACTTTTAGAAAAAGGTCCGTGTATATCTTTGAATAACATTACTCAACAGCTAAAAGTTCTGTTAGTACGAAACTTATTACTTAAGCTCAGTATTTTTCAAGGATGGATGCAACAAGACTTTTTTCTAGGAAAATCTGCTCACTTTAAACTGCACATGGAAGATATTTCAGAATTTTTTATTTTGTGAAAAATGGATCTAATTATTACTTTCTCTACACTTACTATATACATAGTGTATAGATAAGGTATTACATTGCACCCAAAAATTCTATACCGAGATTCCACTGGAAATATTTGTTTTGGGACCCCTTGAATAACAAAAAAATTATAGAAAAATGTCCATGTATGTATGTGTCCATCAAATGCCAAATTTCGCATCTTCCAAGGATGCGACACGAATATTTTCAAGAAAATTCCCCACCCCCAAATACCCTTTATATGGAAGCATTTTCAAAAATTTTGCCTTTCTCAAAAATAGCTCTAACGATTTTGGTTAAAATATCGTATAATATTAAAGATATTTATATGACAAATAAAATTTATATCTCGAATTTTCCGGGAATAGCCTCTGAGGATATCTTTATTCTGGATGCATTTTGCGGAATTTTTCATAGCTAGTAAACCATAAAAGAGATAAACAAAAACTTAACAAAAATGTAGAGCTCGTTAAAACACACAGTTTATGTTATGTAAAATTTTTTCGTGAAGTTTGCCGTTTTTTAAGATTTTCCTGTTTTTAGTTTTAGTTTTAAAATACATATACTTTTCTGATATGGGAGTTTTGCCAACTCCTAGCCATACAAACAAAGTATTTTACAGTCACATAGCAAACAGCTTTGTGTACCGCTTTTAGCCTATGATACTCCCTTATTTCCCTTTGCCTACAAGGAAGCAAATAATAAGACCATTTCTACTAATTTTATCTAGATTAGAATGAAGTATGTACATAGAAGAATAAACAATAATTTGTTACTGAGGTTTAGAGAAAATCAGGTGAATGCAACACTCAGATTTGTTTATTAGCTGCCAAATATTAAAGATGTTTATCCTACAGATACTTGTAATAGACACTGTTGCTATACAGAAACGACACAGGAAAACTTGGACTTTCAAAGTGATAGTTATTAGCGCAACGGGGGAAATAAAGTAAACAAAATTCACTCCTTGCTCCGGTAACGAGTGGATAACGTAAATAAATAAATGGTTGATAACTACATATTCTGTATAACCTTTTAACTCTTTTTCGTATAATTTCCGTGAAGTCGATGGTAATAAAGCCTCAACTGCTTCTTTTGCTTTATTTAGTATATAATTTGGAACCGATATATTAACGTACTCAACGTCATCGTAAACTTTCAATTTTAAACTAGCAGCAATAAAAACAAAATTAGTATTAATACATAGCCTACCATATTTATAACTATAAGAACGCCGCAATTCAATATCTTATTCTTTATTTAATATATTACTATCTGTTGTAAAAGCATTAACTGAATATTTATCATATATTTATGTATCGTACCTGTAGGATAAAATAATGAATTATACAGGTGGACAAACCTCTATTATCCACTCTAGAACTTAAAACGCTCCCCTTCGGGTCCCGTTTTAAATTGTTCTACTCATGGATAAACTCTCTGTTTATCCACTTGTATAATAAATAACTATTAATGAGAATAGGTAGATATCAGTGCTAGAAGAATAAGAAGAGGAAGGAATGTGAAAGGATTGCAACAGATTATATTTAAGTTTGAAATAAACCTCGTTTGTTTATCGCGCTTGCCCATAAAGGGTTTATCAGTAGTCAGGTACTTAACAGAGATGGAGGACTAAAAGCATTCTCTGACGGACAGCAAAGCAACAACAGCTCAAATTCGAGCAGCTGACGCATCTCACGTTACAAGACAGAACAGTTGACAATAGTTTGCGTGAGGATGCATTGTAGATTGTCCCATTAAGCACTTACCGCGGACATCAAAGACTGGCTAGGAGTGCCACGGATTCGTATTCAGCAATTAATTTCGATTTATCTCGAACAGAATCACCACTACGGACAATCGGGATATAACCGGTTTTAGTTTCCAACGCAGAACATATTTAAGTGATAATAACGGTCATTTGCAATATATATAAGAAATTTTCTATATATATATATATATATATATGAATTGTTATACAATCAAAGATGTAGTAAAAAAAATCTGTCTATGTTCCATTCACGTGACTTTCTCTTTTCTGCAGAAAAAAAAACTATTTTTGAAAAAGATTTTTCTTTTATTTACGATAAACATAATCCTTATCAAGCATGGTCGTATTACTTAGTTGCTTATAGGCAGAAGGGAAATGATAGAATACACTAAGCTAACCCGACGGTCAAAATTTTAAATGCGATTGTTATAGAAATTCAGTTCTTTCCAAGACCAGAAATAAGAACCGATGAAACGGATGAGGAGTTTTCGTTTTAAGTATTTGTAGGAGCACATACTATATGCTCACAAAATATATAAAAATAGAAAATGTATATAATACGAGGTACGTCCAGAAAGAAAGTTCCGTTTGGTAATAAAATTAAAGATTTGTTTCGGCTTAACCTTTTCTGGGAATGAACCAATTCTTATGTAACCAAAGATGGACGCCCACTTCGTTCTTCATCGTGCACTTCACTATGTCTTTCATTGAACTGTCGAACCCATCTTTTTACCATAGAATCACTCATCGCATTTTGTCCGTAAACTTCGCAAATTTGCCAATAAATTTCAATTGGTTTCACTTTCCTAGCATTCTGAAGACGACCAACAGATCTGATTTCACAAGCGGCGGGATTTTCAATCAATACCGACCTTGTAAACAAGCACAACAAGGCGTACGTGGCTGACAGCGATCTCAAAATGGCGCACCTATCTTCTCCTTGATACAGAGCGTCTACCGCGCATGTGTGGAACTGCGATCGCAGCGCTGCAGCGGAGATAAATTGAAACGGAACTTACTTTCTGGACGTACCTCGTATATTTCATAGTCCTCGTAGTTTATTATATTTAATTTTGCAATAAAAGCATTATGTAGTGGGAGTACGAAAGCGATTAGAATATAGATAATCGAAACCTTAAGGTACAGCTAATATCTAACAGTACATATGTACAAAAGGCATTGCATTCCATCCAAAAATTTGATAGGGAGATTTCACTGAATATACAAGTTTTAGGTTCCTCTGTTTCCAAAAAACATATTTTTAGAAAAAAGCCCATGTATGTGTGTGAATAACGAATCAAAAACGAAAAGACTGATAATCCAAGGATCCGGCACAACGATTAAAAAAAAAATATCCCACATCCCGTTTCTCAACTACCGTTTACATGAAAAGTTTTCGTAAACTTTGATTTTTTCA
Source organism: Hymenopus coronatus (assembly GCA_030762935.1). Lineage (NCBI taxonomy): Eukaryota > Metazoa > Arthropoda > Insecta > Mantodea > Hymenopodidae > Hymenopus > Hymenopus coronatus. The sequence continues at coordinate 78,310,430 of CM060894.1, forward strand.
AAAATAATTCTTTACGACTTTGATTAAATACGCTATATTAAAGATATTTACAATGCGAGTAAAATTTATATGTTGAATTACCTGGGAATATCTCTGAAGACCTCTTCATTCTGGATGACTTTTGCATAACTGGTAAATCGTAAGCCCACTGCACAACAAATCTAGATCTTGTTAAAACACACACTCGTGTACTTTTTATGGAGTTAAAGTAATTTTAAAATATATAAAACTTTCCCATATGGGAATTTTATTTATGTTTCTTTTGTTTTACTCCTAACCATTGGAATGAGAACCGAATTTCAATCACTTATTAATCAGCTTTTATATTTCTTCAGCCTAGTGTTTTCTCTTATTTCCCTTCTACCTATAGAAACTAAATAATAAGATGTTTTCTGATAATATTTATCTTGGTTAGGATGAAGTAGATAGAAAAATAGGATTATGTAAGGATAGTTTGCTACAAGTAGGTATAGAAAGTGTTATGAATGGAGCACATCAGCTTTTTGGATTAATTATAGCGTAGTATTGATAATGAGTGGTAACTCGTAAACATAGAGTTAGTAATGTTGTATATTATTCAACACGGTGGCTGCGTTAAACAGGTACTACCGTTATAAATTTGGCTATTAAACACGTACCCCTATCAGGGTAAGCTCTTACGAGCGAAGACGGTACTAAAGTGGAACACTTTCTTGAGAGGGTGAATATTACCTCGTGAATGACATCCAGGGCACGAACAACACAACTCGTCCACCAGAGTCTGCGTATAGATGAGAAAAGCCTTGGAATATTTATATGCTGGCTTCAACAGAGAAGGCGCGTTTCGCTGCATGGCAAATTCATGGCGGCAGGGATGAGGGCCGCGCTGTAGGGCAAGTTCATGCAAGGACAGGCACTGCCCTTCATTTTAAACAACTGACCCGGCTCGTTATTTGTTCATTCGTTAATTTGCTTTGTTAGACGCCATTGTTGGTACCCATGGTCTCTGCTTTTATTTTCCCAAAACCGTAATGTCTCCAGGAATCATTGGAACAGACGAGAAACGTTCTTTATTAGCAAACTAGCTGGCTTACTGAATGCTGTATGCTTAACTTTGTAACCCGAACGGTGAATTAAATAGTTCTCTAGCATGTGTATAAAATGCATATAGTAAGTAGAAAAATTAAATATAGAGATTTCATTGATTTTTGTTGTTTTATATTATATTAATCTTATTTAATACAAAATAAATAATTATCCTTATTTAGTTGAAATTAAGTAAGAAGCAAATTGACGATTAAATCAAGCAACTTTTGATTTAACCCTCCTGGAGTATTCTATGGACAATGTTCAGAAATCTGGATATATATTTTGAGAACGATTGAATAAAAAAATAAAATTTAAAAAAAATGCTCAGTGTATGTATGTGTCTTAACTGTAGACAGCATAACTCATAAACGAAAAGTCGCTAAATACCAAAATTGGTATTTAAATTTAGTATCTCCATAACTCACGACACGAAGATTTTCAAGAAAATCCCACAACCCCAAAATTGGAAAATTTTGGAAAGTTTTGATTTCAAAAATGGCTCTAAAGATTTTGATTACAATAACATGTATTAAAGATATTTACATGACAAATAAAATAAATATCTTTAATTTCCTGAGGATAACTTCTAAAGCCCCATTTATTCAGAATGACTTTCGCATAACTGGTAAACTGGCGGACACAAGTAATATCTATATTGCAGTGATGCATCAGTGCATTTGACAAAAATTATTTGTTTCCTAATAAAATGATATAAATCCTAAACTTTAATAAAATATAAAGTTTTTCCCACTTAGCGAACTAAAACCACAAATTAACTGAAGGTATATATGGGTAGGCGCATGCTTATTAATAGGCATCCTTAACCTTAAACCTTATTTTACTGCAAACTTTTTTATTTTCTCTAGCACGTATGTACAATGTACATAGTGGATAGAGAAAGTATTGTATTCCACCCAAAATTCATTACAGAGATTTCTCCGGAAATATATGTTTTAACACCTCTTGAATAAAAAAAAACATTTTTAGAAACATACCCTTGTGTATGGACAGCATAGCTCAGCAATGAAAATTTGGATATATACCAAACTTGGGATTTAAGTTCAGTATCTTCCAAGGATTCGACACTCTCAACTATCCTTTACATGGAAGATGTTTTGAAAAGTTTTACTTTCTCAGAAATGGCTATAACGTGCTTGATTAAAATGCCGTATGTTTAAGATATTTTTAATGCAAATGAAATACTTATCTTGAATTTTTTGGAAATAGCCTCGGAGGAGCTCTTATTCTGAATGACTTTTGCACAACTTTTTACAACTGGTAAACCCCAAGACATAGATCAAAATTTACTATACAAGAAATTTAGAACCCGTTTAAACACACAATTTGTCATACATTTTTTTCTGTAGAGCTAACCGTTTCCGAGATATTCCGAATAATTGTTTTCAGTTTTAAGGTACTTAAACTTTCCTCAAGCGGGAAGATCTTACTTGTCTTTATTTTGTTTACTCCTAGCAAACTATTGTTGGGAAAACTAAGGGAACTGAATTTCAATTGTTTCACATAGCGAACAGCTTTAAAAGATTTCACTATCGCTTTAGCCTGTGCATTCCCTTATTTCCCTCCTACTTGCAAAGAAGCACGCAATAAAGCAATTCTGCTAATGTTTACCATGGAACATATAACAGAATAATCTTTTGTAAGAAACGTTTGTTTGCGAAGCAGCTAGATAAAGCTATGCGAGTGCCATAGTCAAAATTTTCCACACGATGTGTTTTTCACTAATGTGTTTGAAACGTTTTAAATTGCCTCTCAAAAGCACATTTGTTAAAGTGTCCATGTTACTTTTCCGAAATAATGCTTCAAATTTGATAAATACATTATTAAAGTTTGAAAAATCAAGAAATTTGGAGAGTAAGAAAAGTAATTATTTTTTCACTAATTAGGGCTATTATAAAAAAGAATAATATGACAGATATATAATAGATCTCCGGCAATTTAAGGCCCGGTATTTTGATACTATGTACTTAAGAGTAGGCCTTAAGAAAATTAAAATATTACATAAAACTTGTGTAAAACCCGGCTTTCAACAATGACCGCAAGTACGTATTACGCACTTCGAATGTGTCACATTTGGGCCATTTTTAGTTTTCCATGTATATTAAAGGTGATACTGTCCCACTTAGACTTTTCTTTCATAATGTATATAAAACATCTTGGTCTCAGACTGCTAATGCCTTTGTGTTACAGACTGAACAGGTGCCGTTAGGTTCGGAGGAGTGCGTGCGCTTGCTCTTTCTTTGTCGGCCCATTACATTTCTTGGAATCGCATGTCAATCAATTGTACAGCGTATATCATCCATTCAGAAAAAATCTGTTGTGTTACACTCCCATGACTTTCTCTAGCCGTTATACAAACTTCTTACATAAGATTATTCTTCTTTCTGCACCTTGTTAATCGAGGTATTCAGCACAACGTTTTTATTACTTAGTTTCTTATAAGTAGGAAGAAAATAAGGGAATACACTGGGCTAAATCGATAGTCAAATGTTTTAAAAGCTGTCGTCAAGCGATTGTCATTACAAATCGCTTCTTTTCTTGGCCAGGAGTAGAACAAAAGAAAAACGGACACTCCCGTCTGAGAAAAGTATAAGTACTTCACAACTGAAACCAATAACAATGAATACCTCCAAAACGGTAAGCTCCACGAAAAAAATGTACATGGCATAAACTGTGTATTTTAACAAGGCCTACATTTTTTGTATAGTAAGTTTTTGTCTATCTCTTACAGTTTATTAGTTATACCAAATTAAGCAAAATTCATCCAGAATAAACAGGTCTTTAGAAGCTATTCCCAGAAAATTCAAGATAAACATTTTATTTGTCAGCTAAATATCTTTAATGTACGATATTTTAATCAAAATCGTTAGAGCCATTTTTAAGAAAATCAAAATTTTCGAAAAAAGTTCCATGTAAAGGGTAGTTTGGGGTGGGGGGAGCTTTCTCAAAATCTTCGTGTCGCATCCCTGGAAGATACTGAACTTAAATACCAAGTTTGGTATTTTAGCTTTTTGCGTTATCGTGTTCAGACACATGGACACACACACACGGACCTTTTTCTGGAAATGCTTTTTTTTTTTGGATTCAGGGGGTCCTAAAACGTGTATTTCCGGTGAAATCTCGACATCGAATTTTTGGGTGGAATGCAATACTTCCCTACGTACATTCTACATACGGGGCTAGAAAAAGTAAAAATACTGCAATGATACAGCAATCGCTATTCAGCGAAAATGGTCGTTAAAATACACTTAATTAAAAACGAATTTTACAGGAGTAACAAACTAAACGTTTTGTTCATGGTATGTAGTATCTGTAATGCTGTATTGTAATGATCCCAAAGGATGTACTGAATGTATTGTAATGTTTATTTTTAATCATTATTGTGCTCATTAAATATTTTTTTGTGAATCACCCATTATATTAGTGATATTTCCATATAATCCGATATTTGTAATTTGAGTTAGCATCAGTTCAATTGGTTTACATTACTGTATTTTTAAATGCATTTATTGTATTACTGAACATTTTATGTGGATATTTTCAATTGTTTTAATTAGAACAATGAATTTAAACAACAAAATTATTTAGATAACTATGCATATTGAAATTCTGATAATTGGCAGAAGTGTCACTATTGTTGTGTTCAATAGCTGATATAAATTTCAACTTTCTGGCATTTGGAAGTTATCAGGATTGAGGAAAACCTGGAAAAAGTTGAAGACAGGAAGGACAGTCCTGGTGGGATTTGAACCGCGGATCTCACGTTCACAGGTCTTAGTGACCTCGGCTACATAGTTCGGTGAATCGAGTCTATGTTATGTAACAGACACACGTAAATCTATCCAATCCAGAGATAAAATCTGGACCGCAGGAATAAAGGTTTGCATACTGCTAACACAAGTGCTTGAAACTAGTTTATACAGGTATCTGTTGGTCTAATTAGACCCTTCATCTCTTGAGCCGTTCTTGATCCCAGCCATACACGGTATTACATACCCCTCCCCACTCGGCCCCTTCTCCCTTAGTGCCAGTTTTAAGCTCTAAAAGTCCAATAGCTTGCGGTGAGGACCAAGGGTTTGGGTACGGCTGCGAAAGATTCCCTTGGAAACGATAGGAAAAGTTTTAATTGGCTCGAAATCTAATTTAACATGACTGACCAGAAAGTGGGGAATCCTCTCCTCCCTACTTCCGTTGACTGGTCAGCCCGGATCAGATCGAATCCGCCCGCGAACCCCAAACCAAAAACCCACTGGGAAACGTCTCCAAACTCAATTATTTTAATGGCAGACAGTTTTAATTTTGATTCGACATAGTAGGGTGTTCTCTACCGGCTCCGATTTGGTCAAGCCCACCTAAACAAGTAAGGGTGATGTGGCTTGTGATCAAGGATGTAATACCACATCCACTCTGCTTATCTGCAGAATGGCTTTTTCTTCTCCAAGGAAACCTTTAGTTCACATAAGAGTTTAGCATTTAATCCTCCAATCTATGGATAGGTAACTTCAAATGCAATCGATCAAGACAGACTCTTCACTTTAAAATTATCGAAATGAGATTATCGCACCCCTACTAATTTCTTATAGCATAACGAACTACGGCCGCACCCGGCGGGCCGTGTTCGATCACAAGCGACCACATATAAGATGTTTGGTGGACAAAGCGGCGCATTAGCGGGTTTTCTCCGGGTTCTGCAGTTTCCCTCGCCATCATCATCCATGTATCATCAGTGTCATTGCCTGCGGCGACATAAGAAGTAAAAGCAGGCATTAAAAATATAACAAAAAAAGAAAGAAAAAAAAAACGATCCAATTTCATAGAATGTGTAGTAAGTGTGTCTGAAAATATGCATAGTACATAGGGATAATATATAGTACATAATACATAGTACTTCCTAAAGAGTACATTGGGAGAGAAGGTATTGCATTCCACTCAAACATTCGATACCGAGATTTTGCTTCAAAGACCAGTATTAGGGTTCCTAAGTTCGAGAAAAAATGTGCGCACGCATAACTTGAAAACGAAAAGTAGGTTAAATATCAAGTTTGATATTTAAGTTCAGAATTTTTCAAGAATGAGATAAGGTTTTTAAATAAAATTATCCCACTCTAAAGTACAGTTTACATGGAAAAAATTTCCAATATTTTGATTAAAATATATATCCTCTGAATATCTCTTCATTTTGTTTTTCATCGCCCTCCGTGGTGTAATGGTTACCATGCTGACTTCATATACCCAAGGTCGCGGGTTCAAACGCGGCGGAGGACGATGGATTTTTTCGGGCGAAAAAATCCTTAGCATGGCTTCCTTCCGAAGGGAAGTAAAGCCGTTGGTCCCGTGTCGTAGATTTACGGCACATAAAAGAACCTAAGCCTGATAGAGAGGCCTCTGAGCAAAATTAAGCGGTCTTCCACGCCCAGTATAGAATGGGACGCAGAGAACCACACCAGTTAAAGAGCGTCCATAAATAAAACGCCATTTACATTTATATTTATGTTGTTTTTCATAACCGATGAACGTAAGAGATATACAGAAACTTACTGCAGAAAATATATAAATCTCGTTAAAGCACGTATTATGTAAATTTTTTTTCTTTTTTAGATTTAACCATCTCTGTAGTATTTTTTCTTACTGATTTCAATTGTAAACTGCGTATTTATTCAAATATATAACGATGTTTTTTTCCCCCAAAATATTAATGCGCAGAATGTTAATGTCTTCTTGCATTCGCAATATACGAATACCATGAAAAGAGATTAACTTTCAAATTTCGCGGGTACGGTAGTGGCGAAGCCTGATGGAAGTGGTATAGATATCTGCCAAGTTTGCTGCAGATACTGTGTTTCATTTCACGACAAGAATTAGCTGTTAAGGGGCATTCCCTTTGAAAAAAAAATTGTCTCCAAGACTAAAAAAAATCTGATGTTCCATTCACATAACTTTCTCTATCTCTGCAACAAATTATTATTAAAATGCTTAGGCTTCTATTTACTTCATGCTAATCGAGAAAAAGTTAGCAGAAATAGTCTTATTACTTGCTTCCTTGTAAGTAGAATTGAAATAAGGGAGTACCATATGTTAAAGTGATAGTGAAAAGCTGGTTGCTATGTGACGAAGTTCCTTTGTTTGTTTGGACAGGAGTTCACAAATTCCTGTATGAGAACAGTATGTTTCTTAAAGGTGAAATCAAAAACAAGGGAATATCTCAAAACAATCAACTCCACGAAAAAAATGTATATAACATAAATTGTGTGTTTTAACGTGCTCCACATTTTATGTGACAAGTTTTTGTCCATCTTTTACGGTTTAGCAGTTATGCAAAATTCCGTAAAATTGATCCAGAATGTAGTAGTCTTCTGAGGCTATTCCCAGAAAATTCAAAATATACATTTTATTTGTCAGGTAAATGTCTTTAGTATACGATATTTTAATCAAAATCGTTAGAGCCAGTTTTTAGAAAATCAAAATTTTCCAAAAAGGTTCCATATAAAGAGTAGTGTGGGTGGGAAGATTTTTCTCAAAATCTTCGTGTCGCATCCCTAGAAGTTACTAAACTTAAATACCAAGTTTGGTATTTTACCGACTTTTCGTTTTTAGCTATCGTGTTCAAAGACACACGGACACACACACACGGACCTTTTTCTGAAAATATATACTTTTTTTTTATACAGGGGACCCTAAAACATATTACGTATAGAGAAAGTAATAAAACATTTCACATCGGTGGTTGCACATAATGTTATATTGGAAGCTAACGGTTAAGCTCCGCATTTCCCCTTCTCCCGCTTCACATCTACCGGTATATGAAAATATTCCCCTCTGCCTCTCTGAGGCGCCCGCAACGTTAATTTACACGCAAATTCGAATTAGATAGAATATTTTGTGATAGATTAAATATGTTGTATTATTAGAAACTCATGTGTATAATCGTCGTAACAGATATGCTGCTGCTGTCACGTTCGTACATATTCTGTGCATCTCCGTACTCCTCTCTATGTCTCGCGCACCCAAAATGTGAACTGACGCGCAAATTTGAATTAGGTAAAACGTTTTACGATATATTAATTATAATATCTAATAGAAAATCGTATCCACAGTAGTCATTACAGTTAAGCTACCGCTGTCTACTGGACGCAAACATACCGATACATTTCCGTTTTCCCTGATCAGGGTCCAGCTCATCAATGTGAGTTTCAGCGCAAATTCAAATTAAATAAATGTTTATGTGTTATATTACATATGTTGTTAAATATCATTAATATAGCTACGCTGTCGCCACCAACGCCGTCACATTCTACCATCAGCACTACCATATATTTCCGTACTCCCCTCTCCGACTCTTCCCGCACAAAACGTGAATTCCACACAAATTTCAATTATTACTTTAGGTAAAACTTAAAAGGTATATCATTTCCGTTCACCTATCTCCTACCCACCATGTGAATTTCTCCACAATTAAATTGAATAAAAGTAAAACAGGGACTTGATCGGCTATGTATCTCTTACTTTAGAATATTGAATTTCATTTGAAAATTAACTATGTCTTCATTTGATATAAATGATATGCTAAATTCAAAAATTAAATTCTGAAAAATAGGACCATGTTGCATTTGAGGTCATCTTGTATTCTGATAAATACGGTACTTTAACTTTTCTCAATCAATTAGGCCTCTTTCGTTTCATCTCCTATTTTTGTACTCCTTGCATGCAAAGAGATCAGAATTTCAATTGTTTTTCATGCCGACCAGCTTTTAAAAGGTTTAGCTATCGCATTAGCCTATTCCAGAGTATTCCCTTATTTCCCCTTTATTTACAAGGAAGCAAGTAACAGACCAATTTCTGTTTGTTTGTGCTGATTAGCATAATGTAAATAAAACAGTGATCTTGTTTGTTTGTAGAACAGGTAGAGGAAGTGGTATGAATGGAACACGTCAGATTTTTTATGCTGATTTGCGAATAATCCTTTATTTCGATAATTATAATGTAACCTATTTAGTTGTAGTATAATTTTTATGTGCCAAATTAGAATTTTACTCATTATTTTAAGGATTGTAGCTATAAGTTTATTTTAGCTACTTTTCAAGACCTCCTTAATGTGGCGAAAATTGGCTGAAACCTATATTAACTTTAATTATTACTAAACTGCGATTTACTCCAAGAATTGTCCTCAACAATGATTGAATGTTGGATAATCCAACTTTATTGTTAACTTTTCCAGTATATTAGTTGGTATAACTATTTAAATCGAAACCAAACATTGGATAATTAAGAACGAAAATAGCTGATGGCGATAGCTAGAGAAACTCTTGATGAAAATAGGAATGGGAGACACGAAGAGGAAGAGAAAAAATGAAAAAGAATTCTGGAAGTTAGTGAAAAGAAGCATTGAATAAATAAATGCACTAGGAAATTTGGGGTGAACTAGAAAATAAAAATTCGCTTTGTTTATACCGTAAAATAAAGAATAGTAAGAGAGATGTATGTAGATGTATGTAATAAATAAGAAATGGAAGGATTGGCGTGGATAAGGACAGACATTACTTTTGGAAGGATTGAAGGGCAATGAACTAGAACGCTGTATTTAATGCGGGGATAAATTCACTTTGTTCACTGTACAACAGAACGTAAAGAGATAAATTGATGGAACAAAATTAGAGCACAAATAGGATAGTATGCCAGGAGACATGGTAACAATGAAAATGTTGAATGTCAACGGAACGAGAATAATAATAAAAAAAAAATGGAATACTTTGGTAAAGCCAAACAAATGGATAAGTAAAATATGATGTTCCATTCATATGGCTTTCTCTATATCTCTGCTATAACTTATTGCTAAAAAATACATTCCTCTAATTACTTCATGCTAATCGAGAAAAAATAGCAGAAATGGTATTACTTGTTTCCATTTAAGTAGAAAAGAAATAAGGGTGTACATAGCAAAATTAAGCCAGTGTAGAATGGGACGCTGAGAACCACAGCAGTTCAAGAGCGTCCATAAATAAAACCCCATTTCATTTTACAGCGATAGTCAAAAACTGGTTGCTCTGTACTTGAGTTCCTTATCATGTATGGGCATAAATTGATAAATACTCGTATGAGAAAAGCATACTATTTTAAAGCTGAAACAAATAACAAGAAATGTCTCAAAAACGATCAACTCCACGAAAAACTGCATATAACAGAAGGTGTGTGTTTTAACAAGATCTACATTTTCTATTCAGTAGGTTTTAGTCTCTCTCTTACAGTTTACCAGCTATACAACACTCCGCAAAATTCATCAAGAATAATTCTTCAGAAGCTATTCCCAGAAAACTCAAGATATACAGTTTGTTTATCATGTAAATATCTTTAATATACGACATTTTAATCAAAATCGTTAGAACCATATTTGAGAAAATAAAATTTTTCGAAGAATGCTCCATGTAAAAGGTAGTTGGGGTGGGGGATGTTCTTGAAAACCTTTTGTGTTGCTTCCTTGGAAAGAATTTAACTTGAATACCAAATTTGGAATTTAAGGGACTTTTCGTTTTTGAGATATGCTGCCTTCAGACACATCCACACACAGACTGACAGACACAGGCACGGACATTTTAATAAAAATGTTTTTTTTAATTCCATGGGTCTCAAAACCTGTATTTCCAGTGAAATCTCGTATCGAATTTTTGGGTGGAATGCAATAATTCCTCTATACACTATGCAATAGTACGAGTAGAGAAAGCAAAGCGAAATAGAGAGAGAAAACACAGAGATTGATATGAAACAGGTAGCACAAATTACTCTTTACGGTACTCAAACATACTTGTACAAAAAATGGAGAAACTAAGTGGAGTTTGTTGACCTCCTTCCTATACGTCAGCCCGAAACACTGCCCCATTGGAGTATTCATTCTCATTGTGTTCCATAATCCGTATTTTGGCTCCAATATTAGGGCCCATTTCCAAAGCTTCCCTTGTTATGGACAGGTTAAGTTTCTTCCTTTGCAGGAATGGACAGTCATAATATGTGAGGCAGATAGCTCTTTCTGCTTCACTTTCCACATAAGGGTTCGCCTATGTAGATGCCCACTTTATGTAAGTGTTTCCTGAAGTGTGTATACTCAGCAATCAAAGCCAATCCACTACTCTTTTGATCCCTGCTATGCCAAGTTTAAGCAAGGAAGACCTAGATACATTTTTCTGGCTAGTTTTTGCTCATTGTAAGTTTCCCATTGGCATTTTGCGGCGGTAAAGGGGGTAGCGGGTTCGTATCCCGGGTGCAGGTTTTGGCCACTTAGGAATGATGTGGATATGTGAGTGCTCCAGCTCAGGATTTTGTTAGCATGGAAGGTATGGTACGACACAAGTGAATTTCTTGAAGTTCCAAAATATTACTGAAATCATTGTTCACTTCTTTCGGCCTTTTCTGCTGTCAAACACACACGCATTGTTCCTAAATGTTCTACTCTTAAGTGACGTTCTACTCGACAGCGCCTATTATTATTAGTTGTTACTTTTGGCAGTGATTTCGTCCGTATTCTGGTCCGTATTAAATGAGCACTATTTCTGCTCACAACCAAAGGTCTCCACCGCGGGCCCAAATATCACATCTTAGCTCCGCGGATGTTCCATACCAAGTGCCAAAAGTATTGCTTGACTAGCAACAGAATTGTTTCTGTTTTCCTTTGTTAAGTTCACCCTCGGGCAGAGGAACCTCACCCCTTCAGTTCAATGTCCTACCCTTAACGGTACTATCCTACCTGAGTCACTAATCAGCTCGTAGCAACTGTTTGTCCTTGGCTCCTTAGTCGTGTTTTACAATATTTCTTCCCCGGCCATTTTCAATGTACATTTGTCCCCTCTTAATATAATTTATATTGTATTATATTAGCTATAATTTATATGTCCCTTTTAGATAATTTTTAACTCCGTGACACTACATGTACTGTCTCAAATTGTACATACGATAAGTAATATAGTTTAAGTAACAAGACATTATTTTGTAACAATCGTGAATGTAAGCTAAACACAACAAAAATGTTATATTAAATTCATATAGCTTTATCTACCCATTCTTCATAAATCATTTAAACACATTCTTCTATCTAATTAACGTTAAATTACATGAGCTTGCAAAAATGTTTTTATTCCAATTACCTTGTAGATACAAAGCTATAAAGGAATACTCTACGCTTAAGCGGTAGTAAAAATTTTAAGAGCTGGTCGTTACGTGATCATTTTAAAATCCCGTTCTTTTGACTTGACAAAAAAAAAAAGAAAAAAAAAAAAAGAACAAATTACGATATTCATTGAGCAAAGTGCTAATATGAAAGAATATTTCGGTAAAGTTGACTCAACAAAACAATGTGACATAAATTGTATTTCAACCAGATACGCACTTTTACTTTCTCTAGCCCGTTTGCACAATGTGCATAGTGGATAGAAAAGGCATTGTATTCCACCCAAAATTTTTATGTTGATATTTCCCCGGAATCATATATGTTGAGGTCCTCTAAGTCCGAAAAAAATAATTTTTATAAAAAGAATCCATGCGTGTGTTCAATAAAATCCCCCGACCCCAAACTACCCTTTGCTTGGAAAAAAGTTTGAACATTTGGTTTTCCTCAAAAATGGATTTTTGATTAAAATACCGTATATTAAAGATTTTGACATTGCAAATAAGATGTATATTTTGAATTTTGTGGGAATGGCTTCTGAAGAGCACTTTATTGGTTGATTTTTGTAGAACTTTGCAATTTTTGGGTGGAATACAATACCTTCTCTGTAGGCTATGTAGGTACATAGAATGTCACTTATTTTACATCACACCACAGTGTTTGACCACAGATTTGGTAGTAATGAAGGTTTTGAACTTCACCAATATCCTTAAATGAAATTCTCACCATTAATTCCAGATTTTGATATATGGGCTCGAAAGAACACTCAGTATCAGTTATGACAAGCGGGTAATGTGACCTGAATTCGTAAAAATTAGGTTAGGTCGAAAGCTCACTTTGGCTAAAAAGGTGACATCTAAATTTGAACTTTCAAGGTAAAATAAAATATCTCAGTTTCACAAGTTACCAAGGGAGAGTCGGATGCCTTCTTCGATTTAAAGCATACTTTTCTTGCAATTTTATAGTTGTATTTGAACAACCGGTGTCGAAATTATCATTTTGGTTACGTTCATAATTAAAATAGCTCAATATTAGACTATGCAAGATATAAACAAATGAGTTGTACGGACAGATCAGAGGAATGAATAAAGATAGGTTATCGGAAAAGGCGTTGGAATGCAATCAACCTGGAAGAAGAGGAAAAGAAAGACTGCGAAGCTCATGAATGTCGGAAATAAAAACTGGAATAAGAGCAAAAGGACCTGAAGATAATATGGAATGGGTGTATACAGACGAGTAGAGAAAAAATTCTTTACGCACAGGAAAGTGTGAAAAAAATCTCTGGAATTAAAAGAAAAAAGAGGGAGATAATGCGATACAGGTAATATAATACTTGTAAATGATACACTTTTCACTGGTAAGATGTTCTTGTATATTCTTCAATATTACTGGGTACAATAATTATTACACTGTACGATGGCACAGATAAATTAAGATTGCATTCCAGTAGCGTGGTAACAGAACGCGTTCCCGCCAAATGCATAGGACGCTACCCTTGTGCCAAGCAATGATGATCACATGAAATCTGACAAATAAGGAATGACAAAGGTTGAGGGTGTATAGAACTCTTATATAGGCTCAAAACTTATTCTACATGTTTTACTTATTGAAAATGCTTTAAGGAAGTATATAATACAGACTACCTTTTATTTATAAATAAATTATAATATGATATAATATTTATTTCATAAGCTGTTTGCGCTTAGTGAATATTTAAATATGGATATCCAACGCTTGGGAATGCGGTATACTAGAAAGAACAATCTCCTTTATCAAGCACGTAGCAATGCAATTACCATTGCTGGATTTTTTAAAATAATTAGTTCATAAATGAAATTATAACTAAAATACACATTAAATTCAATATTCTGATATTCATAGAACACTTACAAGCTAAATTACTTTCAGTTATTAATTTTTCCTTTACCATATAATCAATAATTCAATATGGCATCAATTTCCTTCCATTAACAAAAAATAAAAACTTGATATGAAAACGCTTGGCTTCCATAAATTAACATCTGTTTGTTTACTGAACAGCCAGAGATTATGTGAATGGAACACACTAGATTTTTCCTTTCTACTTACAAGGAACCAAGTAATAAGGAACATTTCTGTTAAAGTTTATCTCGATTATCTTGAAGTAAATAGCAGCATAAGCTTTTTAAGAATAATTTGTTACAGAGATGTAGGAAAAGTCATCTGAATGGACCACATCAATTTTTTTTGTAGAGATATTATTGGTAATAAAAGCATTCGTACCAAGTTTCATTGAAATGTGTTTTCGTTCTGAATGTATTAAATTTGGATTGTAGCTAATTAAGACAAATTATAACTGTTGCTATATATATTGAGCTACATGAAACAGTTTTAAATAACATTCTTTAATACGTTCGTAACAAACTGTCCTGTTGAACATTTCCTAAAGTGGATAGTATTTTTGGAAAAAAAAATTCACAAAATGTATATCTACAAAAGCAAGCAAATTATTATACTAATTAAATGTTTAAAGTTAATCCACGAACAATATAAAAACACAACGAGACATTTTACTACACACGTTCTCTAGTGTTTTGAGTAAAGTTTCAGACCTCTAGCTGTGTGTTTGTGGGCGAAGATGATTTTGAATATAGGAAAATAACAGACTAATGAACCTGAGAAAAATGGCTCTCAAGTTTGACATAGTCATTTAACCAGCACAACGGTTTAAAATGGCTTACAAAACATGTCTAGAGGAATCAAACCCTGCAAATATGTACTTTAAGGCATGCTACATATTTTACTACAAAACCCCAAAATTGACATTTTTACCTTAATTGCTATAAAATAGTACGACCTGGCACATTAGCAATTCGATTAGCCGCTAATATAATTGCAGGACATCTTCTTATAACACTATGCACCAAAAATAAAATATAATGTTCCGATGTCTTTATGGTTGGTTGAAAATAATCACCGTTGCAAGGTAAAATGGTACTTCTGTGTAGCTTAAGTTGCTACGACTGTGAAATTTGGCAAAAACTTATGAAAACTATTTTTTTTCAAAATTAATTATACAAATTCTAAACTTTAAGAATGTATATAGTTTTTACCCTCTGTTTACCCCTCTTTCCTGAAGCTATAAATAGGTAGGAGCTTGCTTATTAATAGACACTGCCAACTTTTTCCAAAGCTGTTCCATGCTCAAAATGCTCCACATAATGCAATAGTTCACTAATTCTTTTTTTTTTTTTTTTTTTTTTTTTTTCTTTTTTTTTTCACACAAGCCGTGTGTAGGACAATCAGTTGGACGGGTAGAGTCAAACTGAAAAATTCAATGCCATAGCTGGGATTTGAAGCACGGATCTCCCGGTCTCTAACCGGTTACTCTACCACTGAGCTACCATGGTAACATACCGGCAGAGCATTAAATTTCTCAACTGACTCCTATGTTTCCCGGTAAACCACAAGTTGAGCTCAAATTATTTTGAAATGGCACACCCATTATAGTATTCTAAAAAAAACATTATGCGCATGAAAAATACTTAAATTTTGAGAAACAGGTTATTAAATTTTGAAAAATCAGCATTCTTGGAGAGTACGAAAAGTAATTTTCATAAACTATTAGGTCTATATAAAAATATAATATGATGGATTTATTAGTAAACTTATTTATTGAAAAGTTGGAACATTTTAAGTGTTTTAACAATCATCACGTGGCTGATTTTACTTTCTCTACACGTACTATGTACATAGTGTATAAAAAAGATATTAAATTACACTCAAAAATTCGATACCGACATTTCACCGGAAACATGAGTTTTGAGACGGCCTAAATAAAACAAAAAAAAAACATATTTACATAAATGTCTGTGTGTGAGTGTGTGTATCTGTGTGCGAGTATGTGTGTGTATATGTTTCTGTGTCTGTGGCCAGCATAGCTCAAAAACGAAAAGACCTTTAAATACCAAACTTTGTATTTAAGTTTGGTATCTGCGAAAGATGCAACGCGACGATTTTCAAGAAAATCCCCCACTCCCAACTACCCCCGACATGGAAAAAATTTCAAAAATGTTGATTTTCTCAAAAATGTCTCAAACTATTTTCATTAAAATATCGTACATTCAAATATTTATATGAAAAAGAAAATGTAAATCTTCAGTTTTCTGGGAATAACCTCAGAATATATCTTTATTCTGGATGAATTTTGAGGAATTTTGCATAACTGGAAAACCGTAAAACATAAACAAAAACTTACTACATAAACATGTTGAGCTCGTTAAAACCCACAATTTCTGTCATATACAGCTTGTTTTCATATAGTTAAGTTTCGGAGCTGTTCCTTGTTATTGGTTTCAGTTTTAAAATACTTAAACTTTCCTCGTATAGGAACTAGTCAACTCCTGGCCTCGCAATGAAACAGATTTGAATCTCATAGTAACCACTTTTTAAAACATGTGACTGTCAGTTTAGCCTAGTATATTCCCTTATTTCCCTTCTACTTATAAGGAACTAAGTAATAAGACCGTTTCTACTAGTGCTTATCTCGATTTGCATTAAATGGATAGAAGAATAAGTTTACTAATAATAATTTGTTACTGAAATGTAGAGAAAGTCATGTGAACGGAACAAGTAATATTTTTAAAAATAATCACGTGACTCATTTTTCATTAAACAATGACTTTAGGAAGTAAAGTTATTATCTTAATACCCACGCAAGCTACGGTTTGGGTGCATTGAAAAATGCCTTTTATTGTGTATAATAAATGATATAAATTACACTAAAATATTTTACATGCTGTAGATTTTCCCAATTGCACAGATGCATCACCTCAAAGAAAAAAAAATGTTATGCATTCCATTCACATGTCTTTCTCCGCATCTCTGCAATAAATTATTATTAAAAAGCTTATGCTTTTATTTACTTCATGCAATCGAGAAAAAATTAGCAGAAATAGTTTTTCACTTGCTTTATCACTAACTGCCTATCACTTAAGTAGAAGCAAAATGAGGAAGTACCATAGGTTAAAGTGATAGTCAAAAGCTGGCTGTTATGTGTTTCATGTTCCATTGTTTTTATGGACAGGAGTTGACAAATTCCTGTGTGACAAAGGTATAAGTTTTTTAAAGTTGAAACTAAAAACAAGGAACATCTCAAAAACGACCAACTCCACGAAAAAAAATATATATAACATAAATTCCGTAAGATTCATCCAGAATAAAGTAGTCTTCAGAGGCTATTCCCAGAAAATTCAGGATATACATTCTATTTATCAGGTAAATATCTTGAATATACGATATTTTAATCAAAATCGTTAGAGCCATTTTTAAGACAATCAACATTTTCGAAAAAAGCTCCACGTAAAGTGTAGTTGGGGTTGGGGGGATTTTTTTGAAAATCTTCGTGTCGCATCCTTGGAAGATACCAAACTCAAATACCAAGCTTTTTGGTCTTTTCGTTTTTGAGCTATCTGTCCACAGAACATATACTGACGCACAGACGCACGCACACACACGGAAGTTTTTCTAAAAATGCTTTTTTTGGATGAAGGGGGTCTCGAAACGTGTATATAACGTAATAATTCGGTATAGTATTTTTTTTATGCATTACAATATCTTCCTTATACGCTATTTACATAGTACGTGTAGAGAAAGTAAAATTGCGTTACATTTTTCATTAAAAATGGTGATGTGAGTAGATCTTTAGCACGCCACACTAGCAATCTTTAACCGGCAATCAAAGACCCGTATCCTCTCTTGCAACTAATCGACTCAGCTTACCTTGCGTGTGACAGAGCCGTTTTCCAAACGTAGTTCGGTTCGGATCGGTTTAATAGCGCTTTAATTTACCACACAGTTCAAGGCTAAAGCAGGATTTTGTACAAAAGTCGCTTTAGCAAATCTATAAATGCACATTTTATCTCGTGAGCAAGCTGTGAATTGCTAAATACAGAAAATAACCACTGCTACTTAACCTTAAGCGTAGATTTAAGGAACCAGTACTCCAACGTTATTACCAGACGTTTCAAAGCTACTTATTTATAACACCTTGAAAGGTCACGCTTGTAATTGTGACCATGACAGTAAATAACACTTAATCTCTAGCTCGGTCTTCTACATCTTCCTCTCTGAACATATCGAATGTAAAGCCTGTGTGCTTCGTTTGGAATATCACTTCAACACGTGCTGTCCGGGACCGTCTTGGTTAAGGATGTATTCGTTTCCACTTTCTCTACTTAGTGCATAGTCCATAGGTACAGAAGTTGCTACATTCATTCCAAAAATACGATACCAAAATTTCACTGGAAATGCAGGTATTAGGGATCCCCTGCTTAATTTTTACTTTCTCTACACCTACTATGTACATAGTGTATAGAGGAAGTACTGTATTCCGCCCAAAAATTCGACACCGAAATTTCACCTGAAATTCATGTTTTAGGTTCACTTAATCCAAAAAAAGTGCATCTGTCTGTCTGTCTGTCTGTCTGTGTGTGTGTGTGTGTGTGTGTGTGTGTGTTTCTGTGTAAAGCATAGCTCGAAAACGAAAAGACCGTTAAATACCCAACCTGGTGTTTAGGTTTGGTATCTTCCAAGGATGCGACACGAAGATTTTCAAGAAAATCCCCCCACCACAAGCTGCCCTTTACGTGGAAATACTTTCGAAAATTTGGAATTTCTAAAAAATAGCTAACGATTTTGATTAAAATCCCGAATATTAAAGATATTTAAATCCCAAATAAAATGTATATCGTGAATTTTCGTCTTATTTCGCCCATCTCTACTGCTAAGATCTTAGATTTTTCACCTTACACAAGTCCATCTCTCAGAACCATAGGTTCCCCCAACAGATTTCAAAATCCTCTTTTTCGTGAGTCTTGTCATAGTCCTATTCCACTGCACACCATTCAGCATTCTAATAGTTTTTCTTCCTTGGATTAACCTGCTATCTGCATCAAGTCTGCAGCCCGCTGATTCCTCAGTGTAATTTATCCCTAATATTTAATTTGTTTTATTGTTCTAATAATAGCTATCCACTTCCTCCTATTTTAAGACGTTCAGTTTTTTCATAATAACTCTCTGTTCTGCTATTCCATAAACGTCCAAAAGTTTTTTCAACAGGTATTTCATATCCTCATTCTCTGAACTATCACATTTGGTATCTGTGAACAGTAATGAATATACTGTGGCACCTTGAATTAGTATTCCCAAGCTTTTTCAAGATCGGTTGCGCTGTTGCAGCACCTGCTGTATGTATATGAACTTTAAACTAAGTATGTGACATACTAAAACCCTGTCTCAGACCCTTCAAAATAGAGAGTGATTTAAAATACTCCAGTTTGTTGAACTTGGTTAGGTAGGATGTGTTGATGAAGAAATTTGATGTGGCGTGTACACCTTGATTGTCTTACTGAGTTTTATTTTTGGCAGTCTAAGTGATTCATTAAAGTGACTAAAGCTTACAGAGTAAGTTATTGCCAACATACAAACAATATAAGGAATATTTAAGTGGGTTATAACGGTATAATGAACCTTGCTTAATGTGAAGCATATTATAACGCCTTGAATCAGCAGAAAAGAGGTTTTTATGGTCTGTGGCTAAATTCTATGTTAGATTATAAAACAAGCGAAAGAATAAGATAAAATAATACATATTGTAACTTATTAGGAAGGATAAAAAGGATAAAACCAACCGGATACACGTGTAGAGGATGAATAGTAACAGACTATCTAAAATAGTAGCCGATTACGTTCCAATTGGTAGAAAATGTAGGAAGACCAAGTAAGAGCTGAAGCAATGACATCAACTGTTGAGTATGGAACGAATCCTAAAGGTCCTAACTTGATGATGCTGATGATCTTATAATGGCGATAATAGGAGAAAACAAGCAGTTGTAAGTGTATTTGCTTATCTATGTGGACTTAAGCGTTTGAGTTTTGAAGTTCAGCCTGTAATTTTAATACCTTTTAAGGAGTAATGGGAGGAAGTAAATAATAGCAATGCATTCAGAATATTTGTAGCAGAATTTAATTTTTATGTCAGTATTATTGAAGATATAAAAGTTTGTCTAGTATAACTTTTGTGTGATGAAGTTCTATAAAAGATAAAAAGTTGTGTATTTATTTAGAGGAATGTGACTTGCTGAACTAGAATGGCTCGAAATGTGTCAACATAATTTCTTCTGCAGGAAGTTATGCTACAGGGTATTTTAATTAGATCACACTGGATTAGTACAGAAAAACAGTACCAAAAGTCATTCAAAGATGCTAAAGTTCTTCTAAAGGTATGGAAGTAGTTACACGTTTCAGTTAAGGGTTAATGCAGAACCCAACCTCAGCGCCGAGGGTTGCTAATGTGTCATACGCCATAATATTTACATAATTAGTGAGCGTTATCATATTTGATGGCTCAATTAGCACTGCCTGTTCCAATTTGCAAGTAGTATAAATCTCCGGAGAAGCGAATAGAAAGTCACTACGCACGGTGACCTGGTAACCCCAAGGCATCATTACCATTCCGCGGCTCCATATATCTTGTTGCATGCCCTGTCTACATGAGTCACTCTCGGCTAAGGGGATTGCCATTAGCGTGGGAAAGATCATCCGGTAGCCCAGGGCTTCCTTGTCCTTCACACTGCAGGATGGTCTAAGTGCAGCAGCTGGACAAGACACCCTGTGATCCAGATCTTGCCCCGACAGCAGAGCAAGCGCAATACAAATACTGCTATGAGTGCACGGTGTAAGCTTCTACAGACGTAGATCCTTTACAGTGTTGGAGCTTTTCTTCTGGGTGCTAGCTGACCCGGTGGTATGCTGCAAGACTTTCCTTCTAGGTCTGCATGGGTGTGATGAGAATGATCAAAGCAACTTAAAATGTATGAGAACACTTAATGGAGCTAGTAACTGATTCAATAGGTAAGAGTTACCGGTTGTTTTAAGATTAATGATCATTAAACTGTTCCTGATTCTAAGCAATGAGGAGTTATAACTGAAACGTATTAAATTTGCAAACATCCAGAATATTAAGTGGAAAAAAATTAGATTGTTAAATTTTGATGAAAAAAATGCATGACACTTTATAGTGCACGTTTCCAAAGTTTTATTCTCCTAGAGCGGATGCATACCAACTTCTTTGGACGGGTTTTAAACAGTTGCGCTGATTAAATGAACCTATATCAAACTTTAAAGTCATTTTACACAGGTCCAATTTTCTCCCCATATTCACATTCTATCTTGTATTACAAAAATGCAACTAGAGATCTGAAAAAAAAGCTACAAAGCCCTGCAGAATTGTGTAATAAAATTTGTGGTTGAATATTGACTAGTCATGACTAGTTTTAAAAATTAGCTTTGTATATTATGTGTTGTTCTTTTATGTTTTGCTGTTCTTTTCCACTTTGTGACAAAGCTTATACACATTTATTTAACAAAACTTTAGGAAAATTTCGACAAGGCATTAAGGAATGCAATTTCAAAACATGACGCAGAAGACGTTCTATTCTTATATTAGCTATTAAATTTATGAAATAAAATACTATATTGAGAATGAAGACGCTCATTTGAATGAACTTTGATGGGAAAACTCCTTTATTGCCAAATATGTCGGTACAGAAATTATAGCTCTAACTTAACTGCAATAGAAAATTACTTCCACAAGTCAGTGTTTCCTTAAGATCTTTACGTTGTAGGGCAAATTTATTTGCACAAAAAAAAAAGAAAAATCCCCAAAATTCTATACGGAGAATCCCTTAGCAATTCCAGTAATTGCGTGATGGCCTAGCACTGCGCTATGATTAGTGCAGAAAGATTCTTGAAGCATGGAATGTTGCTTGAAGCACAAGCGTACTAGAGTAGTGAAACGCAAGAAGCTCCAGAGGTGTAACCACATTTTAGCAATACAATCTCGGTTAACCTAAGTCCACCTAGTACTGACAACAAGTTCCTATGCTCTAAATCATCAAACGTTAAACTATTAAACAACATTTGGGACGCAATTTCATTTTGGAAATCCTCAGAAATGTTTTACGTGCTTCTTTAATTAGTTTCTAAGCGTTCATTCGTTTTGTGAACACACTACTTCGATGAATTGAACTTAGAGCCAAATGTGTTTCCTTTTTACTTGCATAGTAGGTAGAGAAGGTATTGTATTCCATCCAAAATTTGATACCGAGATTTCAATGGTAGTGCAGTTTTCAGGACCCCTGAATTCAAAAGAAGTATTTTAGAAAGAGTCCCGTGCGTGTGTGTGTCCGTGTGTGCGTGTGCCTGAGTGTGCGCGTGCCCTTACATGGAGGATTGTTTGTAATTTTTCATTCCCTCAAAAATGGCTCTGATGATTTTGATTAAAATGCCGTATATTATATCTGTCAACTGACAAACAAAATGTATATCCTGAATATTTTCCACAAATCCTCTGAAATCCTCATCTTTCGGAACAACTTTTCCATAATTGGTAAACTGTAAGAGATGCACAAAAGCTTACTTCACAAAAATGTAGATCTTTTAGAATACGTATTTTTTTTTTTCGAGATAACAATTCCGAGATATTCCCTATTAGCTATAAAATTTACAATTCTTAGGAATTTCTCAAATGGGTAGTCGTTATTAACTTTTTTAATGCTGGTCATGCTGAGGGAAGGGAATATCAATTGAATTATAAGGTATCCACCTTTTAAAAGACTTGCTTGTCGATTTAGCCTAGTGTATTCCCTCATTTCTCTTCTGCTAAGAAAAATAAACAAAACCATTTCTGCTAAGTTTTACTCGATTATCGTAAAGTAGAGAGAACAATAAGTTTTTGTAGCAGAGTATTTAGCGAAAATTATAAGAGTGGAACACATTTTTTAAATAATTTTGACAATTGCTGAAGAATTGCTATCATAAGGAATAACATGTACATTGTGGAATTTTTATACATAGACTATTAAGTTCCTATCAGTATTTCATTTCTGAGAAACTATAAAACACACAAAACTTGCACTAGAGTACAAAGATTTTACTAAAATTTGCAATCAGTGCCCAAAAATTGTTTCCCTGGAATTTTTCATTTCCAAAACATTTGCTGGTGTTGATTTTCATTTTCTAATAAGCATGCAGAGCGATTTGAAATGTCATATGGTGGTATTTTCTAATTATATCATGCAAAACCTCAGAAATATTACAAAATTTGGTTCCTGTAAACCAAAAAAAAAATGTGTACTGGAATAGCGTAAACAGTGAAAATAAGAATAAAAAAGCATAGTTTTTCTCATTTTTATTTTACATTATTACATTATTACTGTTTTTGAGTTTTACTATGTTTGCACCATCTTCTGACTCTGCCAAATACACATTAAATCAGATACTACTCCTTCCTGTCTATCCGTAGAATTTCTCTTAACTGGCTCTCCTTCGTGGTTTGTATAGCTGTATCTCTTATTCAAACTATTTTTATAAATAGCAAGTAATTATTTTGCTTCATGCAAGAATTGAAAGGGTAGAACCGGTATGAAAAAAATTGACTCAACTGAGCTATTATGGCAGCATGCCTACATGATATTAAAGTCCCCACTATCTCGCAATTTTTGCAGTAAACCACAATAACTTTATTTTATACAGGTTTATTTTTCTATCCACTTTGATAATTGGATAAATTCTGCTGAAACAGTTTAATTGCGCTTTTCATGCAGGTACAAGAGCATATAAAAGAAGGCTGAGACAATACTCATATTTTTGAACAGCTTGCCCGGTGTGTTAGTTTTGAAATTAGTAACAAGAGAAGAAAAAAATATGTCTTAAAACTATATATGTACTTATAAATCAAAGCCAACAAAAACAATTTTTTTCGGATATAATTAATTGCTCCCACTTAAAGAAAGGCTCATGTATTTTAACGAGATTTAAATTTTAGTGACAGTTTTTCCTAAATTATTCTGTATACCATGACAAAATTATACTATTCCATTAAGAATGAAAAGGACCTAACATTCTTTTCACATGCTTCAGTATATATATTATTATTAGTCATGGTACTGGTCAAACATGTATTATCAACAAGAATCTTGTACTGAAATGTATAAAATAAATGGAGTAAATGACAAGTTCAATCATTTCCTACAACATTTCAACTCTCACTTTGTAACATCCTTTCCAGTCAAATATCGTAAAATACACAACCAGAAGGAAAATAACACTTGGATTATCAACAGGCATTTAAACTTCCTGCAAACGTAATCGAAAATTATACCAAGAATTGAAACATAATAAGACGCCAAGCTTAGAATGTCACTACCAAAAGTGCTGTAAAATTCTAAAACAAACAATAAACGCTCCTAAAATATTGCATTATAATAGAGATATCCAATTCTGATAATAATACAAAACTATCTGGAATATAATAAAAGAGAAACAGGTAAGGCCTCTCAAGAAATCTCCCCAATTGCACTGAATTCCGGTAATCAAAAAATACAAAGTATAGGAACAATATAAATACCTGAGGTGATTTGAGGTTTAAAATGTAAACACGCCCACATCTCAAATTGTCAAAGAGGAAAAACCTAATAGCCCATACAACAAAAGCCACATGTATAATTCTTAGCAGTATCAGATTCACTACATTCAGCATGGGCCCACTTGCCACAAGCCAAACATCTAAACCACAAACTAAACACACCTCTGAATCGTTTGCAAACAGATGAACATTGCCATCTGAATTACTATCGCCACATAACTCAGCTTCATCTACATCTTCAGAAGTTTCTTCAAAGACATTCAATTTTAAAGTTGAATTTTTGCCACCCTTGTTGTTTTCTTAGTTTGTTTCTTTTTTAATCTGGATCTTTTTGGAGTTCTTTTCTTTTTTAACTCTCTCAAGTTTTTTTGACGAGGCTATCTTTGTATTTTTAATAGGTTCCCTAGTCTCGACTTAGCTTTTTATATTTTTGCTTCTTTTATGTAAAGTGTAGTTTTCTTGAAATTCTTGGTGTCGCATTCTTGGAAGATACCAAACTTAAAAATACCAAGTTTGGTATTTAATGGTATTTTCGTTTTTGAGCTATCTAGGGGACGCACACACACAGATATTTTTCTAAAAATGTTTTTTTTTGTATTCAGGGGATCTCAAAACATATATTTCCAATAAAACCTCAGTATCGAATTTTTGGGTGCAATACAATACCTTCTCTATACACTATATACATTTTATGTGTGGAGAAGGAAAAAAAGAAAGAAGACTAACACAAAATTAAAGCATATTAAAAGATGATAATGCTTTCTCCGTTTTCTTCCAATTGGATTCTCATGATGACATGTCATCAATAAAAAACAAAATAAAACAAAAAACAAAAAAAGGGGGGGGGGAAGGCAGTCAAGTCTGAGCCACGTGAGAAGCAACATCGCCGTAGCATGGTGGCCTGTCCCATTTTACCTTGATCTCTTGTTCTCATTTATACGACCCTGCTTTGTACTCCCGGCCGAGGCGACCCGTGTTCCAGTAGGCGGCCCGTCAAGGTAACCCCTTGTACAGTGTGTCTCGATGCAGTTCCGCAGAACCTGCTAGACACGTAACCTGCATGGTCACGACATCGACTTAAAGGACGATCCCGCTTGACATCTCGAGCTCGCTGAGACTCAACCCCCAGTTGCGTGTCTCAATGTCACGCGGTGAAGCCCGATTGGCAAAGTACACTATCTACTACCTACCTTCCGTTCCTCTATAAGGTAGAACTGACTCGCAACAGCACAGAATGTCTCACCAGCAAGGAGTCCACAACAAATGTCAAAGCACGATATCAATGCGATCGGTTTGTGTGGAAATTTTGATTTAATATAAGACATAGGGTGAATCAAAGGAGAAGTAATAACATATATGACTGAAATTGCATGTACTGCTAGTATTCTACTTACCACATTGTTGCCAAAATTGCAAGTCTCTCAGGAAAAGGTATCTTATTTGAGGTTTTTCGCAAGTTCATTTCTTTACAGAGAAAGTTTCGCAGTCCTCCAGAAGCTACCAGTGTTAAATGGTTGCAGTTCCAAATACATGGTTTGGAAACAATTTTTAATCTCTTTTCAATCAATTATATCTTATGTTTGCTTTCTCTATTAACATACAGTAGGTAAAAGAATTACTCCAAAATGGATTTCAATATACTACGTTAGGTATCCACTGAACCACAACCAGTATTTTAAGGAAACTGTGTGAGTGTGGTTTTTAAAAAAAGATAGGGAGTTAAATCAAACTTATTATTTAATTTCAGAGTTTTCTGAATACGACGTCCAGATTTTCCAGACAATACAATCCAAAACTATCCTTTACTTTATTTTTATATTTCTTAGTTTTTTTTTTTTTCAAAACTACTTAATCAGTTATATAAAATGTATTGAACATGCTTTATACATGAAATGTAGATAGTTATTTACAAAGTGTTTGTCATTTTCCTAAAATGTCACCCAGTTTCTCTTTGCTTTGCATTTGAGTACACTCATTAGTTTTTATCATCTAATTAATGTATGTACCTACCTGTTCACGAAAGAAATTAATATGCATTAGCTCTGAGGTCTCTTATTTCATTGCATATTGCAAATTTTTGAATTACAATTAAACCCTAAAAAGTATATACACCCCTAGCAATGAAAAATATAGAGCTCATTAAAATAAAAACGTTTTCTAAACATAAGAAACATTGAAATATTCCAAGCACAGCGTTAATAGCTTGTCATTTTTTTTTAGCCTTTTATTTTCTTTTCATTGTAAGGGCTTGTCACCACTAATAACAGTTGAATATATTTTAATATTTTTTTTAATCTGAAATCACTTCAAAGCAAAAATATACCCGAGTATCGTAATGTGGATAAAAGTGCCAATTTTTATGTGAATACTTTAACAGATAACTGATATATGTGCATTTGTCTTTGGTGGAGAAAGTTGTATGAATGTGTCACATAAATTTTTCCCTTTGCACTTTCAATGTGTGTTTGAAAGCATAATAAGCACACATACCTTTGAGTTATATTTTACTGCTGGCTGCAGCTCCAGATTTTGATTACGAAAGTGCTGAAAGGAAAATAAAGTTCTTCACGGCGCGCTTCTGCACTATAAAAGAGGATGCTCTTTGAGTTACTGTCTCTCAACTCCCTTTGTGGCTGCGAACTTGCTATCAACATTTGACCATTCATCTACATCTGCCGGATGATTGAAAATAACCCCCTTCAATAGCTTTAACGCTCCACTTTTACGTGCGGCAAGTTTTTGCACCTCACCTGAGCAGTAATTACTTTCCGATTAATTAAAATGTTCTGGATTAACGACCTCGCCAGTGTTAAATTCGTTCTTTTTCACCAGCTTCCGATTCACGAGATGTTTAAATGTGTTCGCTCTATCACCTCACATGCTATACGAAGAATGCTTTGTGGCGAATGCCTATAAATTCCACGTGTAGACCAGTTTTAAAAACCACTCTCAGAGAAATACAGATACTTTGGATGACGCATGGCAATAGGCACATTGGATAAAATAGTACAGCTATATTGTAAGAGGGTTCTGCATTACTCTGCAGAAGATATCCTTAGAGATGGAAAATGTATCGAATGATAGATAATTTGTAACTTTTACTACAGATTTGATTTACACATTTTCATTTCTTTCTTCCCAACTATTCCGAGGAATGTATTGAAATATGATCGATAAAGTCTATTATAAGAGACTTAATTTCCCAATTTCTATGTCTCTGCACGTACTACTTTCTCACACACACACACACACACACACATATATATGTATAGAAAGTATTTTATTTATTTTTTGTAGCTTAACGTCCTTTAATCTGGTTGGGCATATTGGACGAAATGGTGCTCAAATGATCTCGGGGTCCATGGAGCTTAAAGTTACTTGACATTCGTCCTCTCAAGATATGACAAAACCCCGAAAAAAAAAAAAAACCTTATTCGGGTAACTCAATCTAAGCGAGATTCAAACTCGCAACCTGTTGAATGTGAGGCAGACACGCTATCACCTCACTACCTGGGAAGGTTATAGAAAGTATTATATTCTACTCTGAAATTCAATAGCGAGATTTGACCAGAAAAAACATGTTTTTAGTACCTCTGAATCCAAAAATGAAATAATTTTTAGGAAATGGTCTGTGTGTATGTCTATCTTTGGACAATATAACTCAAAAAACGAAAACTTGGGTACACACCAAACTTGGTATTAAGTTTATTAACTACCGAGGATGGGACATGAGATTTTCAAGGAAATCCCCGCCTTCAAACTACCCTTTGCATGGGAAATGTTTTGAAAATCTTGTTTTTCTTGCAAATTCTCTAATGTTTGGATTAAAATACCGTACAATAAAGATATTTACATAACAAAATGTTTATATTAAATTTTCTGCAAAGAGCCTCTGAAGGGCTCTTCATTCTGAATGAATTCTCTATAACGGATTAACCTTAAGAGGTAGCAAAAACTTACTGTACAAAAAATGTTGATCTCGTACATACAATTTATGCCATACGCATTTTTAGCAGAGCTAACCATTTCCGAGGTGTTCCTTGTTATTGGTTACAATTTTAAGATATTTAAGATTTTCTCAAACAGATGGTTATCTTTCATTTCATCTCTCTTTTGTTCTTCTCCTGGCGGTACATAGCGAACGAAATTTCAATTGTTTCAAGTAGCGACCTCTTTTTTTAAAATATTTGATTATAGCTATAGCTATAGCCTATTGTACTTATTTCCTTTCTGCTCAGAAGGAAGCAAATAATGCTAATGTTTATCTGAATTAACCTGATTAGTTAAATCTTTTGTAAGAATAAATTGTTCGCAGAAGAGATGGAAAAGGTCTTGTGAACGGAAAGCATCGGGGTTTTATGTTATTTGTTTAATGTATGGCAAGATTTTCATATTTCAATCACTCTTCATTCAAATACGAATGTCCGAGGATATTTTTGGTATTATGTTGTAAATACGCCCTATTTGTAATGATTTGCGGTCTAAAGGGGTAATAGCAGAGGCTTAAAATCCTTAAAATGGATTATTTGAATCGGAGATGCATATCGTTTTAGTACCTCCAAGTTTCATTCTACTTTTGATGAAATTTCGATTGAGAATACTTGGTACTTGGATTTCAAGTTGTGGCAAAACTTATGTGATATTACTTCACCTTCAAAAAATTTTAGTGTCCTTATTTTTAACTTTATTTTGAGCTTAATGGCCTTTAACCTGGTTGATCCTATCGGACTGAAATGAATGAAATCGGTGAAATGATACTCAAATGGTACCTGGAGCTTAAAGATACCCGACAGTCGTCTTCTCAGGATAAGGAAAAACTCCGAAAAAATCTTATACGGGTACTCAACCTAAGCGAGATTCGAACTCGCGACCTCTTGAATATGAGGTAGACACGCTACCCACCCACTCCTGTTTAAATACAAATGAACACTCTTTCACCTTAGACAAAACTTTGTACAAGACTGTAAGACCTAACGAGAAATTGTACTCTACCTTAGCTCAACTTTTCAACCCCTATGTAAGTATGCAAATTTGACTAATCTGAACGAAACTTTGGAAACTTTAAGTTTTAGGTCCCAGCACAATTGCTAGGTTTCTCACGACTTATAAAAAGCTTACTATTCTTATTTCCACTCCTTTTACTTAGAGATAGATAGAACTTAGTTGGAGTAGGAACAAAATCTTATTTCTATACCTATATTGCAGGGTAGTGTGTGTTAATTGTTATTTCACACAAGCCATGTGTAGGATATGAGTTGGATAGGTAGAATCAGACTGAAAATGTCACTGCCCTAGCCGGGATTTGAAGACCGGGAGATCCGTGGTTAAAATTCCGGAACCACGGATCTCTCGGTCTCTAGCCGGTTCTCTAACTACTGAGCTACCATAGAAACATCCTGACACGGCATCCAAGGTAGTGTGTGTTGGCCAAAAATCACATTTTGTTTTCAGTACAAATTAATTCTCCGATTTTTCCTGAATAAGGACATATTTACTTCTTTAAAGTTGCGCAATATTTGGCCCACTTAAAATGCATTTAAATGAAGCGGGTATTCCTTTATATCTAGACGGTTTATTTGGTTTACCTTTGTTTTATACCAAGACCAAAACCGCTTTATATCGTATTGGTCGAGACGGTAGTAACCTCGGCATTTTGTCACTGCGCAAAAGTGGTGCAGGACGTTTCAGTGGTACATTTATCAGGTGTGAGCAGCTTTAGTCACTTTGTGTTCGTATTATGAAATGCTTCTATAGTACATATATTGTGTACGATTTCCTTAGGAATGTTATTCTCTTATTAGTCCACGGAAATTCCTGCCAAAGATATCATGTTTGAACAGCATATGTTTTGTGTAGATACTTTCGTGAAAACTGAATCATGTAGACAAATATGTAGAACATTTCAGCAGAAACTTCCTGCTCTTCCAGCTTTTGGTAGAAACACTGTGAGATGTTTGATCAAAAAATTTAGAACAATGAATCACTAAACGCCAAACTAAAGAAGAGGAAATGTATTCTAATAAAGAAAAAAACTAGACGAAATTGGTGCCACATTCAAACGGTCGCCTAAAAATTCTCTCAGCCGTGTTGCACAGTGTTTCACAAACGTCTATTCATACTGCTATTAAAATCCCAAAACTGAAGCCCTACTGTGTGACTAGAGTGCAAAAATTATGAACATTACGCTAGAAGAAATAATTCCAGAATGTCTTAGCGCAGATGAACACCACTTTCAACATCATTTATGACCAGGATACAGTGATTTTTAAATGGGATGAAGTTTGTCCTTGAGTGCCACCAGGCCGGCAGCCAATCGGAGAGCTGCTGTGTTGACATATTACATTCCCACTTAACTGGGTAGTAACGCGCTAAGTGATTCCGTCTCATAAATGCTATTTGCGCTAAGACAAAATATTCAAATTTTGCAAAAGGAATTTATTCACAAGGATGATAGGAAGTAATGCTAGCAGCAGAAACATAAAAATAACAGATTTTTAGCTCAAATAATGTTCATAATACACATGAATAAATATTATGTACCCAGGCAGATTTGCATACTCAGTGTGCGTGCGAGAGGGAAATATGAATAGAGTGGGGGTAGCGACCCGGCAACGCAGAGCACTATAACGCATCTCATTCGCTGCAAAGTAGAACGCTTTCCATTTCAAAAACGTAATAGTATTCATTACAAAGGCACATGCATGCTACTAACAGACTAATAAGTAATGCGGGATTTAAACGGAACTCCCAGGTGTGTAGTAAAATGTGTGTGGAGCACGCAGTTGTGGTCTCAGTATAAAATAAAAGCACGGTGTGTTTAGCAACGCTAAGAAATCTTAAAGTTAAAGCTTCCAGGAGGAAAACTGCAAAGCCCATTAAATACAAGATTTGGTGTAAGATTTTTTTCACAATACCAGCCGTTTTTGAAATAATCCATATTGCAAATTTGCACTTTTCCCAAGCGTAACCTATCAAATATATTTGGAAGTTTGTGATTATTATTTTATTTTCCTTTCACTCCAATTTCTTACCACTAGTAATCATATGAATGCTGCTTCCAAATGAAAAATCGTAGGTAAATCGTACTATAAGATGACGTGGAATGGAAGAATTACTGTTTATGTGACCCGTATAACATTCAGGGTCTCACTTGAATGAAGCGACTATCAGCCCACGGCACTGCTATACAAATCCGTTTGTGCAGAGCGGAGGTCCGCCCTATCGTTTATCCTCTGGCCCCTGGATAATGCTAACTATGAGAAACAGTGTGAATACGCTACGCTTAACTTTCTTTGTGAATATGTTTAAAACGTTCTCTCTGCGTACGTACAAACCTGGCATCTGCTGAAGAGTTTGTTCAACATTACACTATTTTTGCAGTCAAAATATTCCAAGACGCCGATTTCATTCTTCTGAATTCCTCGAACTTATGTTTATTGTATAAACATTTTATTTCCCAATTATACTGATATGATACATAGATTAAGATCTGGAGAATCAGAAGGCCAGTCAATCATTCTATCATCTAAAACATTTCATAGTGTCAGGCAGCTGTTTCTGATCTCTTTGTACGATAGCCCTGTCACGTCCAATTTTTCCTCTGTTTGAAATGTTAACTTTGTTTATGTTTAATTAATATGGATTCAGTTTATTTAAATGCTAATAAAACATAAAAATGTTGTTAAATATATGCCACTCCGTTCGAGCAAAACATAATAGAAACATCTTCTGTCTGCAGCTTTTCACTTAGCTAACAATAAATATACAGCTTTACATAACGTTATTCCTACCATATACCCTGCCAAACTAGACCAAACCGCAAGTGTATTTACCCCCTCCCCTCCCTGCCCCATTAGGCGGAGAGAACTGGTTAGCACGACGCGAGAATGTTCTATCAGAAATCCGCTACAACTATTTGGCTCTTTATTCAAAATAAACAATTTTTAACGGATGTATGCGAATTTTTCATTGATAAAGGAGTATTGTGTATGCATCATTTACGATTTTTACTTCCTTCCCTTTACAACGAACAGTTACTATTGGAAGTATACGATGTCAAAAATTCATCGAAAATGCTTTGAAATCCCCTAAACCCAAGGAAGATACTCGTATTTTAGGAGAAAAGGTCTGTGTGATGCCTGTATTTTAGTCTGTGTATATTGTCTACATGTCCGTGAGATAGGTAGAGATAGAATATAAATAAAAACGCAAATACGGTTAATATTAAGCATCCCATCCTCAAAGTGACAACCTAAAGATTTTAATGAAAACCGCTTACCGTAAACTACTCTTTCTATAGATTGTTCTTAGAAATGTTTTATGTTTTAAAAATGTATAAAGAGTTTTATTAATATATCTACAATATTATTATATCTTCATAACAAATTAAATTTATATTTTGAATTTTCTGGAACCGGGATTTTGTTGTCCTCTTCATTCTGAATAGTTTCTACACAAGAGAAATAAAATCTTTTTGAACTGAAATGTAGCTGTCATTATAGCTTGCTCAAATGGTAATCCGCTATTCTTATTTTTTTGTTTTGTTTGCTCTCCTGATTATGAAAAAATAATTTAAAAACCATCAAACACCGACTGGCTATTAAAATATGAGGGCGATCTAGAGAGTAACGAACGTTTTCCCATACTAATTAATAACGGAATATATTACACAAAGCTTTATTTACAAACTTATAGTACCTTACTCTGATTCTTAACGTAATCACCTGTATCAAGGTATTTGTCAAGTGGCATTAGTGTTTGAATGCCCATGTTATACTCTTCCACCGCTAGAGATCGGACTTAAAATGTTGAGGTTTTAACCGGTTGCGAAATCTTTTCCACCCAAAAAATTGTATATGGTGACCAAAGTGAAATACCGGCTTTTCTAAATTATTTCATCAACATTTGCTTTCAATTCCTTCATAACGATTGATGAAATTCCACTCTGGTCTTTGTCGGGCACACTGGTTCTTCCTTTATTACTCTTAAATAATGATCCATTTCCTCACTGAAGACTCGATCATTGCATTATCGCTATATACTTGCGTTATTTCCGTATAAAATACGATTGTTTGAACATTTTGTGCATTCAAAAAAGCGAATAAGCTCTTTGGTGGTAGAAAAGTATAACATCGTCATAGAAAAACTGGTAGTATGTGACAATAAATAGCTTAACAGAATGTAGATTGCATGGACAAATAGAGTAAGATAGTGTAACTTTGTAAATAACGTTTTATGCTTAATCTTTCGTCGTTATTTATTTATTTATGCTAAATCGCTTGTCACTTTCTGGATGACTCTCATATTTAGTTGTTAATTTTATTTACGAGGAAATTTGTAATAAAACCATTTCTACAAATATTTATCTGGATTAATGTGATTTAGATGGTGAAATAAACCTTTCTAAGACTGGTTATTGAAGAATGCATAGATAATTTCATGGTTATGTTACAAATTACACATTTTTACTTTCTCTACACATACTATGTACATAATATCTAAGTAGGGAAGGTATTGTATTCCACAAAAAATCGATATGGTGATTTCACAGAAAATATGTTTGCGGTTCCCTGAATTCAAAAAGATTTTTAGAAAAAGGTCCATGTGTGTGTGTCAAATAAATATAAAACTTGAAATTTAAGTTCAGTATATTCCAAGGATGCAACTTGAAGATTGTGAACAAAATGACACCACCCCAAACTACCCATTACATTGAAAAAGCTTCAGGAATCCTTATTTTCTCAAAAATAGCTCTACCGATTTTGATTAAAATATCGCATATTAAACATATTTACACTACACATAAAATACATACTTTGAATATTCTGGGAATAGCCTCAGAAGGCCTCTTTATTCTAGATGAGTTTTGCTGAATGTTGCGCAACTGGTAAACCGCAAGAGATAGACTAAAATTACTACATAAAGAGTAGATCTCGTCCAAACACATAATTTATGTCATACATTTTTCTTGTAGATTGACAGCTTTTGAGATATTGGTTTCAGTTTTAAAATACCTGATGTTTTTAACGGGACCATGTAAAGCAATCTGAACCTCAATTGTTTCACATAGCGACCAGATTTTTAAAGGTCTTGACAATCGCTTTAGCATAATGTATTCCCTAACTTCCCTTCTACGTGCAATTAAGTAATAAGACTAATCTTCTGTTAATGTTAATGATTAGCATGATGTAGATAAGAGTAATCTTTTGTAAGAATAGTTTGTATTTGGAACAGCTAAAGTAATCTGTGTGAATGAAACACATAAGATATTTACTTTCTCTACACGAACTAAGTACACAGTATATAGAGAAGGTATTGTATTGCACCCAAAAATTCGATACAAGCTTTCACCGAAAATAAATGTAGTGAGACCCCCTGAATAAAAAAAAATCATTTTTAGAAAAAGGTCCGTGTGTGTCTGTGGACAGCATAGCTCAAAAACTAAAATACCGTTGAATACTAAACTTAGTATTTAAGTTTGGTATCTTCCAAGGATGCGACACGAAGAATTTCAAGCAAATCCTCCCATCCCAAACTACCCTTACATGGAACATCGATTTTCTCAAAATGGCTTTTACAAGTTTTATTAAAACACCTTTTGTTTAAGATATTTTTATGATATACGAAATGTATATCTTGAATTTTCTGGGAATGGCCTCTGAAGACACCTTCATTCTGAATGACTTTTCCATAACTGGCAAATCTAAGAGATACACAAAAACTACTACACAAAAATGTAGATCTCATTAAAAAGCACAATTTATGTCATATACTTTTTCTTTGTAGAGTTAACCATTTTGTACATATTCCGGAATATTGGTTTCTGTTTAGTCACTTAAACTTTTCTCAAACGGGACGACAGCTTTCTCCTCGTTTCTTGTATTTTTACTCCTGGCAAGCAATGAGGTTGCAATTTAATTTTTTTTTTGTAGTTTAAGTTCTTTAACCTGGTTAGTGATATCGGACGATGAATGAAATTGGTGAAACGATGCTCAAATGATCTCGGGGTCCATGGAGCTTAAAGTTATTTGTCAATCGTCTTCTTACGATAAGGGAAAACCCTGAAAAAAAAACCTTATCCGGGTAACTCACCCTAAGCGAGATTCAAACTCACGACCTGTTGTATGTGAAGCAGACACGCTACCACCCACTACCCAGGCAAATTGTTTCACATAGTAACCAGATGTTAAAGGACAAGACTATCGCTTTAGCCTGTACATTTTCTTATTTCTTTTACAAGGAAGACAGTAATAAGACTAATTTTGTGTATGTTTATCTTGATTAATCTCTTGAATAAAAAGTTTATACCAAGCTGCTGGAGGACGTCATGTGAATGGAACAAATTAAATTTTGTACCTTCTACTTACAGGGAAATAAGTAATAAGGACAATATTTGCTGATGTTTAACTTGATTAGTATGATTTAGATAGAAGAATAAGTTTTTCTACAGTAATTTGTTACAGAGATGTAGTGAAAGTCACGTGACTGGAACACTCAAGATTTTTTCC
Source organism: Hymenopus coronatus (assembly GCA_030762935.1). Taxonomy (NCBI): domain Eukaryota; kingdom Metazoa; phylum Arthropoda; class Insecta; order Mantodea; family Hymenopodidae; genus Hymenopus; species Hymenopus coronatus. Next base: position 78,346,638 of record CM060894.1, read on the forward strand.
GAGTTATTACGGAAGTGCTATAAAACTGGCTCCTGTACTCGTGACAATATTTACGGAGGCAGAGGAGTTTGTCACGTAAGGACACTGTAATCCTTATGTAAACTCTATTATTTGAGGAGAGGTGCAGACTGTGGAACTACGTGCCAGTAGATCGAAGGCAGACGAATGCATTTCACGCCTTGCTGCTACTTCAAAGGAAATTCACGCTCAGTGTGAACGGCTTATTTTCCCTTCGGCCACACTCGTTTCAAAGTTGGAGCGCTTGCAAAGCAAACTTCGTACTCTGTTCAGTTTAACGTAAAAATGAAATAGCCTTTACTCTTCAATTGTTTAGAGACAAAACTCAAACTGCTTTTGTAAACGTTCGTTCTTGTTTCAATTTCGTTAGTATTCGTGCAGAACACCTAAATATCCTTTGCTAGTTCTTCTGGACACTTTACCTGGTGTTATATACGAGTAGAGTAATTTAGCATGAAAATACAATGTTCTATATTTCTGAAGCCAGAGCTAATTTATCATAAGCATACTTCGGGTGCAGAAAGCAAAACATTTGCATATTGTACAGCTAAGTTTTGGATTCCGAAACACACAGTTACGAACAGTCAGCGGTATACAGATAGGGTAGTGGGGACTGGTTTGCAGCGTAAACATGCACACGTTGAGGTATAATCTGTTCCAAAAGTAGTTCATTACATGCATTGAACATTATATACATCGTTCATAAAATGACAAAATAAAATTATTTCATAATACAATTAGCAAATAAAAACGACTTGTACTTTTACAAATAAAAGTATAAATCTTAATAGAAAACATCAGGATAATAATGCGCAGCGCTTTGAAAATACAACAACCAAATTCGCTCAGAATGTCAGTGAAATACAAGATACAACTTACTGTGTCGAAAGAAAAGTCACTCCTCCTGTTACTCTAAAAGTGTTTGAATCATCCACAGGTTTGCTCAGTGTCGAACGCCTACCTTTTCGCATTTTCCATATTTTTTTCAATCTCGTTTATCTACTAGCAGGAACTGAACGAGGACTGGCAGTGAGGAATGCTAAATAGTGCAACACGTTTCTAAACGGGCTGTAGATACCACACCTTCTCCATCACATCAAAGCTATACTCTGTGTCCACCGAATCTCAATTCGGTAATTTCGTGACCCTGCACAGAACTCGTCATTTTTTAATTTCTGCAGGTCTAGCAGATTTTGAACTGATGCATTGAGTGAGAGTGGCCTGTGCTAAAAATTTTCCTATTTGAGTTATGCACATTTTCTTATTTGATTTCTAACAATATAGTTAAAACCTTATAAATTGTTTTACTAACTTGTATATAGTGTATAGTTAGAGGAGGTATTTCATTCACTCAAAAATATGATAACGAGATTTAACTGGAAATATGTTTAGGGTATATCCAAAAAATACATGTTTAGTAAATTATACGTGTGTGTGGTCGTCTTACCATGTGTCTCTGGACACGATAACTCGAAAATAAGAACTCGCTTAGTTACAAATTTAATATCTAAGTTCAGTATTTTTTAAAAAAATCTCACTCACAACCACAGCTCACATAGAAAAAATTTCGAAAATTTCGAATTTCTCAAAAGCTATTTAGATTTTTTATTAAAATACAGCATATTACAGATATTATATTACAAAAAAAAATTCTGGGAATAGCCTCTGAAGTTCTTCGTCCTGAGTGAATTTTGTGTACCTGGTAAACCGCAAGAGAGAGAGAGGCAAAACGTTACTACATAAAAATATCTCATTAAGACTCACCTTTTATATCAGTTTATTTCGTTTGTTTGTTTTTTTTTTCTTTGTAGAATTCACAATTCCGAGATATTCCCTGTTATTGGTTTCAGTTTTAGTAAACTGAAATCTTTCACAAACGGAAAATCCTCTTCTGTTTCATATCCTTTGTTTTACACCCGGTCATAGAAGAAATCCAAATTCCAAGATCAATTACATAGAGACAGGTTATAGAAGACTTGACTAAGGTTTAGCCGAGTGAATTTTCTTATTTCCCTATACTTGCAAGTAAGCAAGGAATAATTGTTTATCTCGATTAGCATGAAGGAGATAGAAAAATAATTTTGAATGGGTAGATATAGTTTCATATATAAAAGAGAAAGTAGACACAAGATTTTTTGTAAGATTAGGGAAGTGTGTCATACCAGTTGGAAATTGCAGAAAACTATGCAACTTATAGATACAAGTTTACTATTGACGATGAGAATGGAAAAATAAATCATAATTTAAAATTAGCTGTAATCGCCGCCCTTATCCAATAGCTGTGTTTTTCTTTGGACGTAGTTAGAAATTATCAGACAACACACTGCAAAAAACTTTAATTAAAACTCTGAACAGTGCAAAGAAAGAAAAACAACTGAAAAAACAACATACAAAAGCGCAGCTGAACAACAAGTATCACAATCATGTTATGTTGTGAAATCAGCTCTTACGAGCGTTACTACATTTGGGGGACTCGTCGATATTTACAAAGAAAGTCTCGCTTGAGAAGAAGTAATACCAGAATGAGTAAATCATTATATCCTTGTTTATTCTCAGTAACCAAGTTACATAAAGCTACTAATAAGACGCAGGAATAAAAACAACAAATGAACATATAAAAGAGAAGAGAAAGAAGAAGAAACGATACTGCATCTGATTTGGTGCTATTTATATTATCCATGCTCACTTCAATTTCTATGTAATCTGGTCTGTTTTTCTCCTTATAAAAATCACTAACTTCCCTTTGTGGCAGAAACCCATTTGTTTCAAAAATTGAGAAACTACAATTTCGATAGGTGCGTATCCGAATATAAACACCGAATATGTGAATATTGACATCAGATTATTCATTACTCTTTTAATGCTCGAGTGCTATAGGCATTTTTGAACGAATGCAATTATAATGCTTCGTTTTGTGTTATTTAAATCGATAAGTAATAAATAATCACGTGAAGATAAATAAATAAAATGATAGCACTTTGTCTGGTTTGATATTGCGGTTTTACAGTCTAAAATAATGTAGTTCAACATTTTTTTAATTGTTCAGCTATGCGATTATATCGCTTTTGCATTAGTGCAAGCAAAATAGCAGTTCGTAATTATCTGACTTTCATTGCTCCATGATGAATGTTAGGTAGAGATTAACGAATAATATGTGAACTCGCTGCTTATTTTTTGGACCATGAAAACCTAAATAGGTAATTATTTTTTTGTACTGGAAATGTTGAAGCTATTACTATAATCGCAGAAAAAGATACAGACGGTGTTACGAGATTTTGTAAGCATTTCATGAAATAAAATGATTAATCCTCTGAATGAGAAGGAATTGCGAATTCTAAGCTAGGCAGGAAGTTTTATTCCGTCTATCTATCCATCCATCCATCCGTCCATCCGTCCGTCCGTCCGTCCGTCCGTCCATCCATCCATCCATCCATCCATCCATCTTCAAATAAGCATACTAATATTATTGACTTCTCTAGAACATAATGTTTTTCGCACATATGATTAATGAGTAGAGAAGAGCCTGTAAGAGTCTCATATCACTTTTTACTTGGTCTACTAGTGACTTATAAGCATAAAGACTACTTTGGAAGCAAACATTTTTTATCAGGATTTCTCTAGAAACACCCATTTTGAAATCCTTTTAATAATCTTTTAGGGAGATGTGCATTGCGTGCGTGTGTGTGTGAGTGTGACCAAAAATATCTCAAAGCTTCTCAATAAAGTTGATATTACTTCCACTATTGAAAAGACCTGTCCTTTCTGACTAGCATGGTCTGCAAAGGAAAACTAATTACAAGTGAAAAATACTATATAAACGCTTTACAATACCAAGTTATTAGAATAACATGTTCTATAATAAGATTCATTTACTCATACTAACATTCATTTGAACTGTTGTTATTATTGTTACTCAACAGAAGTTTTAGGCAATGTTGACTATATTTTATTCTATCTGCATAGATAGTCTGGATGTAATAATTAAATCTTTGACAAATTTTAAGGGCATTTTAAATAGTTGTAACACAAGCTCTTAACAGTTGCTCGAGTGCCAAATTTGATGTTAATTTTCTCAAAATTTCAATGGAGGACAAATTCAGAAAAAACTTCAGAAGGTTTTCAAAAAGCTGAAAGCCAGGACATAAGAGAAGCAACAATAACATTTGGAGGATTTTGAATAGGAGGAAAAGTGTGCAGCAGCAAGACTGCATTAATATTTGAACTTTAAATCTCATTTTCTAAACTTTACTTTTTCATCTATAATGTTTTGCAAAGTTCCTATTGACCTAATTAGACAAAAAACTTTGCGTACATTCTGAAATGTTATCAGTGAAGTTTAGAAGGTTTATAGTTGACAATACCTTGCAAAATGTTGAAAAAATAGTTTACAAAATCCCAATATGGGGAATTTGTTTTTACAAAATCCCATTATGGGGAATAACTAATAACACTTAAAATGCTCTTGCGTGAACACAAGAATAGTAAGAATATGCTGTAAAATTGGTTTTGTAGTTTCAGGTAAAAACACAAATTTTAAGCAGTTCAGAAATACATCATCCCCTGATGTTGAATTCTCATACGTGATTATAATGTAAAGATAGGTTTGCTACTGTGAACAAGGTGGTCTGCAAACATAAAAATATTCTCCTAGTCGTAAAATAATTTAATCTTATGTGCCTCCAAATTACTTTATTACTGGAGGTCACGGAAAACTTCCTTTTTACAAATGTAATGATATACTTGCAGAAAATGGCGTAGCGAAACACTGAAATCCTTTTTTACGTAATTATTTCATTGCTTTGTATAGCAGGAGTCTTGGTTATGACAAAAGTTTAATTTTAAAAAATCTGTAGAGTTAACAAAGTTTTTTTTTATTACAACTACAACCCCAGGATAGTTTGCTACAAAGAATTAAATTGTATATTACTTTTTGAAACATGGCTAGTAAACTTCTCTTTAACTTAACAACGAAATCGTAGATTTTTTAAGCTTAAATAAATTCTTCCATCTCAACGCGAAGAAAAATACTGGAAAAGGGAGCAGGATGAAGAAGAAAGTTTGCAAATAACGAATGTTGCGAAGTTATGAAAATATTTCCGTCTTTGCAAAAGAAAACAAAAAACTTAATAAAAGTAGGATGGGGAACTGGAACAAAAAGGAAATTCGACTGAGGAAAAGAATCAAGAATAAAGGAAGCAGAAGCTATAGCATCCAATTGCCACCCTCTTCTGTTCCTTTTCTTCTTGTTTCCTCCATGCTTTACTTCCGCCTTCTGGAATAAAAGATTTCTTTGTCGTCATAGTTACATAGTTCCACGTTTCCGTTCTACTTCACCAAATATGGGTTCTGTTTGTTTTCCCCAAGCTTGTTTTTGCGTTTTTTGTTGTATTTTTCTGTTGCTGCTGTCGCAAATATATTTCGTTAGCTCTCATGTGTGCATCTTCGCTCATATAATACTGTTGTCAAGTTGAAGTAAATAGATAAGTACTAATTACAGTTTTGGTTCATTCTGCACGGTTAAACTTACCACGTGAATCAAATACTCCAAAGTCTACCATGATTCGTGTTCATAAGACACTATAAGTAAAACAGTGCAGTAATTCTTTAAATTGGAACTTGGGCTAATAAAATTACTTTGATAGGATAGGCCTTTGTTTATTTTTAGCTTCTCTGTGTACACACAATGCACCTAATAGCTGCAGAAGCTATTATATTCCACCCAAAAATTAAATACTGAGACTTCTCCGAAAACACATGTTTTGAGCTCCCCCATATAAAAGAAATTTTAAAGTAACCCTAACTATGTCCTTTTGATTTCAGAATGATATCTTTAAGACATGTTTATGCTGAATGAAATGTATATTTTTAGCTCTCTGAAGCCTTGTTCATTCTGTTACATAAAAGATAGAGGAAATCGTAGTACCAAAATATGTCGTTAAAACACACCGTTCATTTCGGACACCTTTTCTGTGGAGTTGACGGTTTTCGAGATATTCCCAGCTACAGTTCTCACTTTTAAAATAAACATTTCTCAAATGGAAAATTGTTATTCATTTTTCATTTACCTGATCAAATGGCTGGGCAAGCCAAAAACACAAAAATATAAAAAAAAAAAAAAAACAAACAGAATATCAATGCATCATACAGCAAGCAGTACTTGAAAAATGTGACTACTGCTTTAGCCTAATATATTCGCTTACTCCCACGTACCAATTTAAATAAAGTAAAGAGTGGGGATAAGTGTTTCCGCAAATGTTTATATGGGAATACCTGAAACAAACAGATATTCTTTTGTCAGAATGTGAATGTAATAAGTCGGACACTTACTTAACTGCCCTCTTGGAAAATTTATCCACCTTCTCATTTATATAATCAAGATTTAGTGTTCTACAAAAAAAAAATCGGTATCAAAGTTTAATCGGAAGTACATGCTTTGAGGTACCCTGAACCAAATGAAAGCATTTTTCGAAGAGCTGATGGTGTGTGTGTGTATGTATGAGAGAAATTTTTCGTTGCAGATTTATAGTCCCCTTTAACTTCTGTAGTCAAATTTGAAGATATGACATAAGAAATAATCCTCGACTGCAATTAAAATTAAATTGGGTTTTCTAATCAAGTTTACACTCGTATCCACATGCAAATCACCAAAATCTGTAGAGGAAAACGAATAATACTAGTTAAATAGAATTTCCAATCTAGGTAGGACTTAAACCCGGCACCACTGGGTCGAGAAGTCAAAACTAGAACCATTCAACCATTAGATTGTGTACCTATTAAGTCTGTTAATCCAATGCTGTATTTGCTTCATCAAATATACATGCTGTTGCTCTTGCCGGAAATGGAATATTAAACGTTTCTAAATTTTGAATAAATAGCCGATGTTAAAGCGTATAGCGCATTTCTTGAGCTCAAAAAATCGAAGTTTGCAATGCTTGTTTTTTACTTTTTATACCATTAGAGTAAGTAGAGGAACTATAGTATTCCACCCAAAAATTCGATGTCGATATTTAATCGCAAATATGTTTTCAGACACTGAATCCAAAAACGCATTTTTAGAAACAGTGTGTGTAAGCATAAGTCAAATAAGTCTGCTAAATACCAAACTTGGTGTTCAAGTTCAGCATCTTCCAATAATGCGGCACAAATATTTTCATGAAATCAGAACCCCAAGATGTTCTTTAAATAGAACGTTTTTCGAAATGTTTCATTTTCTCAAAATTGGCTAACAGCTTTAATATATGAATAAGTGTATTTATTGAAATGCCGGTATGCATGCATTGATTTTATCAACAGCACTGATCCACAGACCATACGTGCTTTTGCAATACACAAAATAGTAAGCAACTTTAAAAAAATATGATGTATTACATTCACATGAATTTCTCTACATCTCTGCAGAAAATTATTGTTAGAAAGCTTATGCTTCTATTTACTTCATTCTAATCGAGAAGCAAGGACAGGAATAGTTTTATTACTTCCTTGTAAGTAGAAGCGAAATAAGGGTGTACCATAGATTAAAGTGATAGTCAAAGCTGGTTGCTATTTGACTGAAGTTCCTTTGTTTGTATGGACAAAAGTTGACAAATTCCTGTATGAGAAATGTAGAAGCTTTTCAAAGCTGAAACCAAAAACAAGGAATATCTGATAAACGATCAACTCCACGAAAAAATATATATTATATAAATTGTGTGTTTTTTTGTGTGGTAAGTTTTTGTCCATCTCTTACGGTTTAGCAGCAATGCAAACTTGCGTAAAATTCACCCAGAATGGTCTTCCGAGGCTACTCCCAGAAAATTTAAGATATCAATTTTATTTTTCAGGTAAATATCCTTAATATACGATATTTTAATCAAAATTCTTAAGAGACAATTTGAGGTAATCAAAATTTTCGAAAAAACGGTAGTAAAGAGTAGTTGGGGATGTTGGGATTTTCTTAAAAATCTTCGTATCGTATCCTTTGAAGATACCAAACTTAAATACCAAGTTTAGTATTCAACGGTCTTTTTGTTTTCGATCTATGCTGTCCACAGACATACACGGACCTTTTTCCAAAAATACTTCTTTTTTATTCAGGGAGACCCAAAAACATGTATTTCCGGTGAAATCTCGGTATCGAATTTTTGGGTGCATTACTATACCTTCTCTATACACTATGTACATAATACGTGTAGAGAAAGTAAAAATGAATTTACAATACAGAATAAACCGTATTCCGATGTATGAATGCACATTTTATAGTAGACAAATACTCTTAAGGGAAGTATATTCTCACACACACACGCACACACACAACACAATGATCCAAAAGTGTGACTTAATATAAATATATATATATATATAAACGCGAACCCGTCTCTGAGTTTGGTACTTGTTTTGATGTATTGCTCCATACCCCACTTTGAAAAAACACTATGGTATGCCACCGCGGTCGAGTGGTCAGCGAGCTGCCTTCTCATCCGGTGGTTCTGGGAATGAACAGGATTTCAGAGGCTATACTTAGAAAATTCAAGATATATACTTTATTTTTCATGTAAAATCTTTAATATACATGGTATTAATCAAAATTGTTAGAGCCAGTTTGGAGAAATTAAAATTTTCGAAAAATGTTCCATTTAAAGGGTAGTTTGGGGTGGGAACATTTTTTTGACAATCTTCGTGTCGCATCCTTAGGAATCACTACATATAAATGCCAAGTTTGGTACTTAATGGACTTTTCGTTTTTGAGTCATGCCCCCCCTCCACACACACACACACCCACACACATAATGCTATTTTTATAAAATGCTTCTTTATTTGGGGTTTCAAAACATGCACTTAAGGTGAAATATCTTTATAAATTTTTGGGTGGAATACAATACCTTCTCTAAACACTGTGTATATATTATTTGTAGGTAAAGTAATATGCTATAAATAATTGTGTTTATGCATTCGCAACAATTCCACTTTACAGTTTTCTTTCAACACTAAATGTAGCTGCGGCTGAGATTGCTCCCTCAGAATTCTCCTCGAAAACCAACTACTGCTGCACGCTGTGCATTCTCAGTTGAACCCGACTAGTAAAAAATATGGCATATTGATAAACCTACAAACCACCGCAAGTGTCGCAAACTCTCGCACAGATGTGACATTCGGAGCTTCCAGTTCAAGTACTCACCGACATCACACGTTTCCACTCACACAGGTGGAAGCAACCGCTCCCATATAATATAATTTTACTTTGATGAAAAATGCATCTTTACTTTCTCTACACGTACTATATACATAGTTTTTGGAGAAGGTATTGTATTCCACGTAAAAACTCGGTGCCCATATTCATCGGAAGTGTGTTTGCAGTTACTGAGTCCAAAACTACATTTTTATAAAAAGATCCATCTATAGAATTTTTATAAGATTATTATTAGCACGACAAACTGTGCTATGCCAGCAGGAAATTGCAGAACACTGCAAATTATAGACAAAAGTTAACTATTAACAATTAGAATGGAGTGATAAATCATATTTAAAAGGGTTTGCTATAGATATTTCGCTGAAGTGCATTTTGAGGTCTCCTGAAGACCTATAAACGATTTTGTAAAACATATATTGTATGAAGGTGTGAAAGTAAACGCAATTACACACACAAACGCGCGCGCGAGTGTTTTCTAAAAATAGCTTTTATGCATTCGGGGGACTCAAACCGCGCATTTCCGGTGAAATCTCAGAATAAAATTATAGAGAGGAATACAATTCATCTACTTGTTTTACGTAGTAGACAAAATAAGGACGGTATATATATATTTTTTTTTTGTTCAATATATTTAATCAAGATAGTCAAATCGGACAAGAATGAAATTGGCGAAATTATGCTCAAATGATCTCGGGGTCCATGGAGCTTAAAGTTACGCGACATTCGTCTTTTCAGGATAAGGCAAAACCCCAAAGAAACCTTAACCCAGTAAATCACCCTAAGCGAGATTCGAACCCGCGACCTGTTGAATTTGAGGCAGACATGCTAACCCCACACTGCTCAGGCGGGCTTTTCCAATATTGCAAACCTAATGCTGCACCATATCTAATTCTGCATGACCAAATTTAATTTCTATGAGCCTAGGCACTTCTTTCCCCCAATTATTTGTCTTATTGATGAGGGAAAAGTTCCAAACTGTCTCTTCCCATTTTTCAGGTCCATTTCTTTCTTTCCTGCAGTAATTACTTTTTCTTGGTAATTACTTTCATCAATATACTTCGTTTCTTTTGCAAACTTTTACACCAATCAAATTTATATTATTGTATTAACAATATTATAGTTTTAAGTTGGAACTGTAAAAGTTGTGCAGGCATACGATGTTGTACCAAATTTAAAATGTTTTTCCGTTAGCTTAGAAAGGAGCGAAAATAATTGCCATAACTAGCTCAAGAACAGATTAATATGCCTATTCCGCCAATATTAGCTCTGCTAAATGTATAACCATATTTCAGACATTTTTAACATGCTATGTTGAAAAGTTTACAGGATGTAGAAGGTACAGACTAACGCCACAAACAATTTTTAGTTTGTCAATCACTTACAATATACATAGGTAGAGACGGTTCCACGTCACCGAAAGTACATGTTTTATGACTCCTGATTAAAGAAAGGCATTTTTAGAAAAATGCCCGTATGTCTGAACAACGTAACTATAAATCGAAAATCGTTTAAATAATAATTCATTTTAACTCGAGTCGAGCTTTATACTCACTATTAGACTGCGGTTACATTAAAAAAAAATCTTATGTGTTACATTCATTTGACTTTCTCTAGCTCTGTTTCTCTACGAACTTCTTACATAAGATTATTCTTCTTTCTGCACCTTGCTAATCGAGGTACTCATTAGCACAAGGTTATTATTGCTTAGTTCCTTATAAGTAGGAAGAAAATAGGGAATACACTAGGCTAAACCGATAGTCAAATGTTTTAAAATCTGTCGTTCTGCGATTGCCATTATAAACCGCTTCTTTTCTTGACCAGGAGCAAAAAAAAAAAAAAAAAAAAAACGGACACTCCCGTCTGAGAAAAGTTTAAGTACTTCACAACTGAAACTAATAACAATGAATACCACGAAAACGGTAAGCTCCACGAAAAAAAATGTATATGACATAACTTGTGCATTTTAACAAGATCTACTTATTTTGTATAGTAAGTTTTTGTCTATCTGTTAAGGTTTACTAGTTATGCCAAATTAAGCAAAATTCATCCAGAGGAAACAGGTCTTTAGAAACTATTCCCAGAAAATTCAAGATATACATTTTATTTTTCAGATAAATATCATTAATATACGGTATTTTAATCAAAATAGTTAGAGCCATTTTTAAGAAAATCAAAATTTTTAAAAAATGTTCCATGTGAAGAGTAGTTTGGGGTGGGGGGATTTTACTCAAAAAGTTCGTGTCACATTCCTAGAAGATACTAAATTTAAATACCAAGTTTGGTATTTTAGCTAGTTTTCGTGTTCAGACACACGGACACACACACGGACCTTTTTCTGAAAATGCTTTTTTTTTTGGATACAGGGGGTCCTAAAACATGTATTTTCGGTGAAATCTCGGTATCGAATTTTTGGGTGGAATACAATATTTCTCTATCCCTATGTACATTGTACATACGGGGCTAGAGAAAGTAAAAAATGGATCGTGGTTTCTCTACAATTCGTGCCATAGTACAGTTCTTTGCTGGGCTGAATCATATGAGTCTCCTTCTGTGCTGCTGCGCTGCCATCTAATGGATAAATTTCAGTTGGTTGTGTTTCCCGTGTTGTCAGTTCGACCACGTTCTTAGGTGATTTTATAGAAGGCGACGTCCCAGTTGACACCGCTGACTAATGAAGTTGTTCCTTTTTTGTGTCTCTTGGTGTCTTTTTATGCGTGTGGTGATGTTTCTTTTGCTCTCATATACGTATATTTTTCACATTGTGGGCATTGTATTTTATACACCCAGGGCTTATTGTATTCTTTAGTATTAGTCTTGTGTTATGTATGCTTTTAGGAGTTAATGTAACGTTAAACTTTCCAAAAATGTTTCTAAACCTATCAACAGTCCAAACATGTTAGATAACATTTTTGTATACCTTTTTTTTTCTATTTCCGGAATCAGTGGTAATTTGGGCGCACCGTAGCCGAGTGGTTAGACCATTTGTCTCTCACTTAGATAACCCGGATGCGGTTCCAAGCAACCGCATGTGAGATTTGTGGTGGACAAAGCGGCGCAGGGGCAGGTTTTCTCCGTGTTCTCCGGTTACCCCCGCCATCGCAACCCACCGGTGCTCATCATTCCATGTATCACCAGTGTCATCTCCTGCGGTGCCATGGTAGTAAAAGCGGGCGTTAAACACTACAAAAAAGTGATAATTTGTTTAATTTTCCTTTTTTGATTATGGATTCTGATTTTTATGTACTAAAACTTCATAAAAAACATTCATATTTTGAACGCACCAGAAATATTCAAAATGATCTTGGATAAAAAAATATTATCTAAGTTGCTAGACAATAAACAAATGATGTAAAATAAATTAATGAGAAGAATAAATAATTGAGTAGTCTTTCATATTTAAGTATAAAAATCTGATGTGTTCCATTCACATACTTTCTCTACATCTCTGCAATAAATTATAGTTAGAAAGCTTATTCTTCTATTTACTTGCTTCCTTGCAAAGTAGAAATCAAATAAGGGAGCTGGTTGCTATGTGACTGAATTTCCATTGTTTGTATGGACAGGAGTTGACAAATTCCGTATGAGAAAAGGATAAGTTTTTTCCCCCTGAAACCAAAAACAAGGAATACCAAAAAATGATCAACTCCACGAAAAAAATGTATGTGATATAAATTGTATGTTTTAATGTGCTCTACATTTTTTTGTCTATTAATTTTTTGTCCATCTCTTACGGTTTAGCAGCTATGTAAAATTCCGAAAATTCATCCAGAATAAAGTAGTCTTCAGAGACTATTCCCAGAAAATTCAAGATATACATTTTATTTGTCAAGTAAATATCTTTAAATATTTGACATTTTAATCAAAATTATTATATCCATTTTTAAGAAAATAGCATTTTTCGAAAAATGTTGCATGTAAAGGGTAGTTGGGGATGGGGGAATTTCTTGAAAATCTTTGTGTCGCATCCTTGGAAGATGCCAAACTTAAATACAAAGTTTGGTATTTAACGGTCTTTTCGTTTTTGAGCTATGCTGTCCACAGGAACACGCGCTCACACACACACACACACACACACGGACCGTTTTGCGAAATGCTTTTTTTGGATTCAGGGAGACCGAAAACGTATATTTCCGGTGAAATCTCGGTATAGAATTTTTGGGTCCAATAGAGACATAGTACGTGTAGAGAAAGTAAAAATACTGGGGTATTATATGAAATTTAAATGGGGAGTGGGATGAGTCAAAACCTAAAATTCAATTAAGAGTAGTTATAAACTTCCTGCTCAATTTCTAATCCAACGTGATTTTTGATTAAATTAAATTAGATTTTAATAAATTGTTATGTAAACTTGGAAGTTTTGAAATAGAATTCCTATAAATATTATTATTATTATTATTATTATTATTATTATTATTATTATTATCATCATTGTTATTGCTATTTCCAGATTATCTCAACCGAAGTTTGAGAAATATGACTCAGATTTATAAATTCCGGAGAGAATTATATATGAGCCCTTCATTGTATCTTAGATGGCTAGTGTATATTTCCAGCCATAGGTTCAAAGTAAATAATTATTCTTCTGCGTTTTTATTGGATATAGAGGATTTAAAATAAAAGCGGAATGGCAAAGAAGCTATAAGACGTTATAGTCTGCAAATATGTTTGTAATACACTATAATCTTCCCCATTCTTTCTCTACTCACTTTCAATGAGCATGGTATTGTATTCCAGCAAGCATTCTGCATCAACATTGCACCGGAAATATATTCTTTGCAGCATCTACAACACAGGAAAAAAAAAAAGTTTTAGTTAAATGTGTGCCGGCGTGCGTATGCGACACAATGATTTGCAAAGAAATATCCTCTACATTTTGAACTATTCTTTACATGTAAAATGCTTCTAACCTCTTTTCCCAATAATATCTAATGGCTTTGGTTTAAATACCACACATTTAAAATATTTTCATGGTAAATAATACCATATGTGTAATTTTTTGGGCCTTACCTGTGAATTCAAAAACATCTTGTATAATTGGCAATCGTTAAGAGAGACAAAAATGTACGAGATAAAAAATCTACTTATAGATTAAAAACAATTTTTAAAATAAGAACTTATGGGTTAATTATTTCAAAAGTATTATATTTCAGCGGCACCGTGGCCGAATGATTAGACCACTTGCCTCCCACATAGGCTGCTCGGGTTCGATCCCAAGTGCCCGCTTGTGGGATTTGTAGGAGACGAAGCTGCGTCTGGTCGGGTTTCTTCCGCGTCCTCCGGATTCCCCCACAATTCATTCCACCAATTGCTCCATCATCACCTTTACTACCATCCATTTCGCTTGCATTTCATATCATCCACTTTCTCACGCTCATGCCTGGCTAGGACCGACCACTCGTTCCAGGTTCTGCATTCTGTAGTTTCGTGCCGTCGGTTCCCCGACAGATTTCTGCCCCTAGACATCTGTTTTTCAGTGCTAGGGTGAAGTTATTCCTAAATACGGTGAGGTAAACCGACTACGAAAACATTTTTATTGGTTTTAAATTTTCAAATGTTTTTCAGTATAAAGACTCCATTCGCTTTTTTTCTCGAGGCTGTGCATAGTTCATAGAATATATCACATACAGATTTGACTTTTAACAATTTAGGTATCACTTAGTGTACAGCGAAATGTAAAATGAGTGATTGATCCTGGATTAAGATCCTGCACAGTAACCAAACTGGCCCCTTTTTATGCAGTTTTCCTCAGTTGTCAAAGTAAAAAGCTGATTGGAACCCGAAGTTCCACCTTAAGTCTAAAAAAATCTTGTGTGTACCATTTACATGACTTTCTCTATATCCCCGCAACAAATTATTCTTAAAAAGCTTATACTTCAATTTACTTCATGCTAATCAGAAAAAATTAGCATAAATAGTCTTATTACTTGTTTCCTTGTAAGTAGAAGCGAAATAAGGGACTACCATAGATTAAAATGATAGTCAAAAGCTGGTTGCTATGTCAATGAAGTTCCTTTGTTTATATGAATAGGAGTTGACAAATTCCTGTATGAGAAAACTATACGCTTTTCATAGCAGAAACCAAAAATAAGGAATGTCTCAAAAACGACGAACTCCTCGAAAAAAATGTATATAACATAAATTGTTTGTTTTAATGTGCTCTACACTTTTGTGTAGTAAGTTTTTGTCCATTCCTTACGGTTTAGCAGTTATTCAAAATTGAGTAAAATTCATCCAGAATAAACTACTCTTCAGAGGCTATTGCCAGAAAATGCAATATATACATTTTAATTGTAAGGTAAATATCTTTAACATACAAAATTTTAATCAAAATCGTTAGCCATTTTTAAGAAAATCAAAATTTTCGAAAAAAGTTCCATATAAAGGGTAGTTGGGGGTGGGAGGATTTTTCTCAAAATCTTCGTTTCGCATCCCTGGAAGATACCAAACTTAAATACCAAGTTTAGTATTTTACCGACTTTTCGTTTTTGAGTTATCGTGTTCACGGGCACACGGACACACATACACACGGACCTTTTTGTGAAAATGCTTTTTTGGGATATTGGGGACCCTAAAACATATATTTCCGGTGAAATCTCTGTATCGAATTTTTGAGTGGAGTGCAATACCTTCTCTATACACTATGTACATAGTGCGTACAGAGAAAGTAAAAATAGAGAATGAAAATAGATATTAACAAATGCCCTGTCATCTATCACAGAGCACGAAAGAGGCAGACTGAATGGCATTCTAATGCTATCTATTCGACATGTGAAGAAGCAGAAATAAGTTGTCTAACTCTAAGATCACATGGACATCATGAGGAAGCAAGATACAATAATAAACGAGGAAATATACCCACCATACGCATCCAAACAATATCTCCTAATAAATCCGTCGTGGCGTAAATTAAAAATAGGGGAGAATGGATAGAACAAGTAAGAATAACTTGAAGTGAGTAGAGATTCATCATATGAATGCAGCTCCTGAGTTTTATATCCTGTATCAACGTTGTAAAAATATACAAAATATATTCTGATATGCAACATTTACATGGTTTTCATTTCTTATTCTGCAACAAGCTATTCTTACTAAATAATTTATGTATTTCACTGTGTTGATATAAACATATTAAACAATAATGTTATACTTCCTTGTAGACAGGTGGGAAAAACAAATGAATCAGGCTAAAGGGATAGTCAAATCTTTCAAGAGCTGATCGCTATGAAATGCATAAATATTCATCTCTTTGCTTCACCAGGAGAAAGACAAAAGAATAACGATTGTTAGTTTGCAAAGGTTTTAAAATTGAAACCAACTAGAAATATCTCAGAAGGGTTAACTCCACAAAAATGTATATGACATAAATTGTATGTTTTAATGAGATGCACATATATCTTTTGTGTGGTAACAATTTCTCTATCTCTTGTGATTTTCTAGTAATACAAAGGTCATCCACAATGATTAGAACTATAGAGGCGATTTCCTGAAACTTCAAGTACTTTCCATTTAGCATAAAATAAGGGCTGTCGTAAGTTATTTTCAGCAATACTCAATATAAATAAATTGTCATACTAGCATTTGAAATAGGGAAGTTTGAAGTTTTGTGTTGTACATCTGATTTTCTTTTGTCATAAGTGAGAAACATGTGCATTGTATTGTATTGGCCATACAAAGCCGCAGGAAGAAATCACACACTGTAAAGTCAGGGGAACAGGGTGGCCATGTGTAGAAGGCATTGAGAACATCACGCAATATATGCTTAAGAGGGTGTGGCATGATTGGGATCACTGGCTGGATGTCTGCCTCTTTACCTGAGGTGTTCACATCAAGTGCATCTAAGGTGAAAACAAAATTTCAAACACCCTTTCAAGTGATATCTTGATGGTTAATTTATATTAAGTATTAATGAAAATATAGCCATATGAAATCGTCCAATAGTATGTAGACAAACATGATCCATTTTTTAGAAAAATATAGTTAAGGGTGGGAGATTTTCTTGATAGTCTTCGTACTGAACAATTAGAACAGTTCAACTGAAATTTGGTATTTAGCCGACTCTTCGGTTTTGAGCTATGCTGTTTACACACGGACTCGCTGACACAACACCGTTTTCTGAAAGTTTTTTTTTTTATTCGGGGCTTCGTAAAACACGTATTTAGGTGAAATCTTTATATAGAATTTACTTTGTTTTTATAAATGTACTGCATAGCAGAGAAACTAAAATAAAGAATGAAATCTGCAGCGCTAGCGCAAACCCATACTTCCTGATGTGAGTTTTGAAATGTCTGTTCTCGGTAGTCTATTTACTCTGTACTCTTTCTTACAAAAGCAAATTAAATATAAATATACTTTTATAAAACTTAAAACACCTTCTATCTACGTCATCAGACTTGTTGTTTTGGCGCTAGAATGGATCTATTGTTAATGTAAACAGCTATTAAAGTTTGAATGACTTATTGTGTACTTAACGTTTTAATATTTAAATCGTTCTGAAGTATGGATTATGTAGACGAGAAGGTAGTCGAAGAGTTTACGAGCACATTCCAGTAATCGGAAAAAGTTTTGTATGAAAAATCTGTTGAAGGTTATGAGAGATCTTGACATTTTTTTATAACAAAGCATTTATTTTAAATTGTATAACAAATGTGAAGGGTTGAAAATAGTGCGTTTTCTGTTATCATTTAAATTGTTGGATAATCTCTTGAGTCATTCATATAAATATGAGGCGTTTCATATTTCAGTTAGCAGACAGGCAGCAGCAATAATAATAGTGATAATAATAAAATTATGATAATGATAATGATAATTAATAATTATAATAATGATAATTAATAATTATAATGATAATGATAGTTAATAATAATAAATAATAACAAATGGTAGTACAGTGAAGCATAATGTGCCCTCATACAGTTTTGTTGTGGACATAGCCTACAGTGGGTCAAGCCTCTAATGTTAAATAACAGCGAATTACACAGTTAAAAATCTACTTATTTGCGGATATTGTTATATAAAATAAATATTTTAATTACTTGGAAATATAAAAAAACTAAAGGCTCTGTAATTAAAATGGAAAATAAGTTAACATTGTTCTTGTATATCATCACAGACTCTATTACAGGTCTGGGAACCTCCTCTCAATAAGCGCGATTCTTTCACCGTTTATGCTGATATTGCAAAAGGAGAAAAACGAAATTCGCTCTCGCTTACAGAGTCACTGACCGGCGTATGCTTTATCCCTTGCACTTCTCAAATTTTGTAACGCACTGTGGGTTATCTGAACACGTAAAACGTTGGGCCATCTGCTACACTGAATGCAGGAAATCATATTTGAAATGTCATTCTGCATTTGAAAAAAATCTATTGTTGCATTCATGTGAATTTTGCTCTCTAGCTACTTGTTAATCCAGATACTTTAAATTCTCACTTTCGATTTACGACGAATAACTATAGCGATATTCAGATTTTTAAACAGCCAAGGTGATTTTGGTATGTGGAAAACAAAAACCTATAACATGTAATATCTCGGTAACGGTTAAATCCACAAAAAATAATTTCTTTATTACATCAACCTATTTTGTAGAATAATTATTTTATTGCAAATGTTGCAGTGCAATTTTAAATTCTCGCTTTGTCGCTCGTTTGTCTGCTGGCCTCTCTACGAACTCAGTTGAAACTAATTCGGGGGGCTTGTTTGTCTCCCTGTCACTGTCGATGACCTGGCCAGAAATTTCTAGAAATAGGAATCATTTTGAGGTTTCGTGGCTGAGTGGTTAGACCACTCGCCTCTCATTTAGCGGCCCGGGTACGATACCAAACTTCCTCATGTGTGATTTGTGGTGGACGAACCGGCGATTCTGCGGTTTTACTCCGGGTCCTCCAGTTACCTCGCCACTCATGTCCTCCATTGCTATATCGCCACCTTTCCTGTCATCCATTTCGCTATTTCATATAATCCAATTCCTCTCGCTCATGCCTGACTACGGGTCGACCACTCGTTCCAGGTTCTTCATTTTGTGGTTCGTGTCGTTGGCTCCCAACAGGCTTCTGATCCCTAGGCACTCTTGTAAATCCTAGGGGGGGGATGTCAGTCCTTTTTAAGTAGAGGGTCTATGTTAGGAGTTAGAGTGATGATTTTTTTTTAAAGCTTTGGCGACCCGCCCTTGAAAAAATGTTGAGTTAGAGTAACTTTCGAATGAACCCGACTTTTCGTTTTGACTTTTGCTGCTCACAAACACAAGTTTTTTTTCAAATACACTTATTTTTGGATTCAAATATCTTCATAATGTATATTACTGGTGAAATTTTGGTGTTTCATTTTTAAATGATATAAAATATTTTCTAATTGCTATAGGAGAGTAATGACATAAACATATGATGTATTCCATCCACATGACTTTCTCTAAATCTGTGTACCAAATTATTGTTGAAAAGCTTATTCTTCTATCTGCATCATGATAATCGAAATAAACATATGCAAAAATATCCTTGGGTATTGCTTGCTACCGTTTAAGCAGAAGGAAACCCTAAGATAAACTCATGGTCATTTCTTTTAATAGCAGGTTACTATAGGAATTAAATTCAGGAGTTGACAAGTTCCAATATGAGACAAATTTTAAGTATTTTAAAACTGAATAACAAGGAATATTTCGGAAACGGCCAACTCCACGAAAAAATGCATATGACTTAAATTGTGTGTTATAACGAGATACATTCTTTGTAGTAAGTTTTTATCTATCTTTTGCTAGTTATGCCAAATTCATTCAGAATGAAGAGGTCTTAAAAGGCGACTCCCAGAAAATTCAGGATTTACACTTTATTTACCATTTAAACATATTTAATATACGGTATCAAAGTCGTTAGTCATTTTTTAGAAAATAAAAATGTTCAGTGGGGATTTCTTTTTATCTTCGTGTCGTATCCATGAAAGACACCGAACTTAAATAGCAATTTTGGTATTAAACAAACTCTTCGCTTTTGAGCTATGCTACCCACAGACACACACACACACAAACACACACAGACGCGCGCGCGCACACACACACAGAAATGCTCCCATAAATGCAGTTTTTGGATTCAGGGGATATTTTTTAAATATATCGGTATTGATTTTTTTTTTTTTTTTTTTTTTTTTGGAATACAATTTTTTCTCTTACACTATGCACATAGTGCGTGTAAAGAAAGTAAAAACGACCAGCGTATATGCATTTTTGCCTGTTTCTGGACTTTTGCATTTGAGCTCCACAAGCATAAGAATATTTTCTTCTTTTTTTATTGTTTTATTTATATAGCTCCCTTTAAAATCTAAAGTCATATCGGGAGCTTTTGTGTTAAAAACAACTCGCTGTCTATAGGTTCTTTACGTTGGATTTAAATCGTTTTATTTTCCTCAAATACATACACATTCACACTTCCAGACTCTGTGGGGCGTAGGGAATAATTTTGGTTGAGGAAAAGCTGCCCGCCCCAGCCGGGAATCGAACCCAGGACCTCCGTATGAGAAGTAGGCTCGCTGACTATTCAACAATATTTTCTTGTTATCAGTACTAGTCAGAAATGGTTTGCCTCATTTAGAGGATATTTAATACAAGGTATTCCCTACCAGAGAGAAGTAGCATATACCTACTTGTGGAACCGTAGAGCTCTCTAGGCAACCCGAATAACCTGCTTCTCATTAGCAATGTGCTCCAGGTCAGATTGTTTCAGTGCACGAAAATGCTGATATTTTTATTGGAGTTCTGCTTTCCCTTCAATTGTTTTTGAGTGGGGCCAGGAAGCGCTTCGGGGGAAGATATTCCACTTGAATAGCAAACACTGAGGTTTAACGCGTTTATTGTGTGCGCCTCTCATTTCGGGATTCAGGAAGCGGGAACCCGGCTTTCTCTTTGTTGGCGTTAATTCTACAATGGGATAAAACATTATCATCTCTCTGTTACTTAAAAATAAACAGGTATACCTTGACTTGGGTTTTATTGTATAAAAATTCCAAATTGTAAAACACTGTTACTCTTTTTACTTTCTCTACACGTACTATGCATATTGTGTATACAGAAGGTATTGTATTGCACTCAAAAATTCGATACCCAGATTTTACTGGAAATATATGTTTTGAGACCTCCTGAATCTAAAAAAGAAAGGTATTTTTAGAAAAATGTCCCTGTGTGTGTGTGTATGGGCAATATATAAGGCGGTGCAGGGGCGGGTTTTCTCCGGGTTCTCCGGTTCTCCGGTTTCCCGCACCATCGCATACCACCGGTGCTCCATCTTCATTCCATGTATCACCTGCCTGCGGTGCCATTTGATTTTCTCAAAAATGGCTCTAAAGATTATGATTAAAATGTCATATATTTAAGGTATTTACATGACATGAATTTTCTAGAAAAAGCCTCTGAAGACTACTTTATTCTGAATGAATAATGTATATACGGAATTTTATATAAGCGGAAACTGTAAGGGATAGACAAAAGCTTACTTAATAGAAAATGTAGCGCACTTAAAACACACAATTTAAGTTATATAAAAATTTTTTTCGTAGAGTTGGTCATTTGAGATATCCCTTGTTGTTGGTTTCAGCTATAAAATGCTTAATAATTATGTCATACGGGAACTTGTGAACTCCTTTTCACAAAAACAAAGGAACTTCAATCATAGCAACCAGCTTTTGACAATCACTTTAGTATATGGTACTCCCTTATTTCCCTTCTATTTACACGGAAGCAAGGAATAAGTAGATTTCTGCTAATTTTTTCACGATGAAGTAAATAGAACAAGCTTTTTAACAATAATTTATTGTAGTGATGTAGAGAAATTCATGTGAATGGGATACATCAGATATATTTTAATTTTTATTTTAGGTCGCAGTGCTCCTAGGTTTTATAGCGATTACATTAAAAGTCTTTCATACAGTCTTATATCCAGTGTACAATGATAGATTTGAACATTATAATTTTTGGTTGGATTAAAATGGCTCAAATAATTCCTGAATTGAATAAATATTTTAAAAAATATTTTAATATTTTTATTTAGGTTTGAGTGGTTAACTTAAGTAAATGATAAAGCTATTAAGGAATTCTAATCCATTTTACTACTTATGATTATAATTAATTATACTTACAGATCTTAAATCTGTTACACTTATTTCTGCAAAAATACTTTTTACAATATTTGAATTACTTATTAACTGAAATCTACAAAAATACTGCCCGTGGTCGAATGGTTAGGCTCCTTGCCTCTCACTAGAGGGCCTGGATTCGATCCTACGGGACCGCAGTGGGATTTGTGGTAGAAGGAGTGGCGTGCTGGCGGATTTTCTCCGGGTTCTCCGATTTCCCCCGGCATTCATTCCGTCAATTGCTCCATTTTTTTTTCTGCCAACCACTTTGCCGTATTTTCATATATCCACTTTCTCGCTTTGATGCCAGGCATCGCGCTAAGCACACATCCTGGCATCTCTCTCATTCAGAATATCTGCTCCTCACAGGCCTCTATCCTGGCGCTTGCTTATAAGTCCTCCATACGAGGACGTTACACACAGAAAGAGCAGAATAAAGAATCTGCAATGGATTCTGTTTGTTTTTATATATGAACTGCCGAATAAATATTACTAAATTTAGGTTACTTCCACTAGAAACTGCCATAAACAAAAATGCTAAACAATAAAGGGGTATAAATGCATAACTCTCTTTGTAAACAATACAAATATATCGTCACATATTTTGTGAGGAGCGTTATTTGTTATTTACAGTGACCTTAAAATTGTGTCCCAGCAAAGACGGAATTAATTTGAAAATGTTCATGCGATAATTTATTATGATTTTTGACGAAGATTATCAAGACAAGAGTGCATTGGTCATATTAGTACTACATATTTTGGTAAAGCTCCATGTTTTGCCATTGTGAAACTTGTATAACCATTTTAATTGAAGGCCAGAAAACATCGATGCGCAAAAACTGATAGTGCAAGATGGTCTTGTCACATCTTGTGTAAAAGGTTTGCTGTCGTTGGATCCCGTGACGATTGGCATATGTAAATGCTCAGAAATACATGCAGTATTGGAGGGTGAGACGTGCCTCGAATCCCTCCCTGCCGGTTAATGCGGTCCTCATGACCTGGAGCCGCTACTTCTCCATCAAGTAGCTTCTCAATTGCCCCCCCCCAGGGATCTCACGAGGCTGAGTGCACCCCGGTCCAGGTCTCGCAGCAGGGGAAAAATCCCCATGCCGGTACTGGGAATCGAACCCAGGTCTCCCGCTACCACCGCGCTAAGGAGACGACCTCAGAAATACAATTGTGGACTTTAAAAGACTTATAAGATTGTAACAGGTGACGAATCATGGATCTATGCAAATAAGCCGGAACGTAAACTGCAGTCGATTGTATGGGTGTTACAAGATGAAGCGCCTCCAACAAAAAGTTGTTTGCACTCGAAGCATTTCCAAACAAACGTTCTCCTGTTTTTTTGTTTTTTGTTTTTTTTTGTTTTTTTGTTCAAGAAAACTGGTTATGTAGCAATGGTACGATTATAGGAGTGTAAAACGATACATTTTGAATGGTACACAACCATTTCTTAGCTGGAAGTCCTCGGTGAAGTAAGGAAAAAAACCAGTGTTTTCGGATCGTTCTTCATCAAGGCAATACGAGCGCTCATACATCTCATTTAACAACCCACTATTTCAAGACTCAAAAGTTGCATTGTTGATCCATCAGCCGTACAGTCCTGATTTGACACTCAATGACTTCCTTTATTCCCGAACATGTAGAGTAAAATACGTGAACAGTGATTTTTGTAGAAGCTATTGATGCTTTCAAAAATAATGTTTTGGAAGTATCTAAATCATATTAAAAAAATGCTATGACAAATGACTTGAACGCTTACAGAAGTGTATTGACCATAAAGGAGAGTATTTCGAGAAACAAAGCAATTCTCAGTCACAAATTATTATTTACTTATTTGGCTCAAAATACAAGCAGTGCATCTCATAGTATACTACTTTAATAAATACATTCTGTAAAATGATACAAATTAGAATGGGATAGTAGCTCTGCCTTCTATTAGCAAGTCAGAAAGATCAGTTGAAGTAATACCATATTTATTTTTGTAAACTTTTAAGTGTTGAGTATTCTTTATTCATATTCCCTGCAACTTGATAAGAGGTACCTATGAGATATTGGGTATTTCAAAACCCTATTTCATGAATAATAATAATAATAATAAACAAAGCACTTGATTTGTCAGTTAATCCAGTCTTGTATTTTAGTACACAGTAATTCTTGGTTTTTCAAAACTGCGAGTTCTATCACGGCTCTGACCTCCCTCATAGGATATGACCGGGGTTCACCTATATCTGACCCGTATCTTGTGGTTTAACAAATATGCAAAACATTAAGAAGAGGTCTTTTCCAGAAGAATTGGGTATGCATTTCAATTGTTTCGAAAATAGCTATATATTAAATTTACCCTAATTTAATCAAAATCATTATTTTAAATGAGTCTAAAATTTAAAAGTGTCCGTTTAAATCGCAGTTTGGAATCCTTTAAGACTAGGTTTCTGTGTGATGGCTTTCAAATGTCCTTCTTGTTGAATAACCAGGATTTAAAAAATAACAAATAATGATTTCCCATTTGAAAGAAGTACAAATAATGGAAAATTGAAAGCAACAATACGGAATAACTCGGAAATAGCTATTTCTACAAAAATGTATAAATCATCCGCTTTAAGGAAATATACATATTTGTGAGGTAAGTTGCTTCCCTATTACGGTTTACTAATTGTAGAAGTGTCATCCAGAATAAAAAGTACTTCAAAGGCTACTCCTAGAAAATATGTATTACGTTTGACATAAAAATATCTTAAACATAAGATATTTTAATCAAAATCGTTAGTTATTTTTCAGAAATTCAAACATTTTGAAAGGGTAGGTTGCGAGGGGGATTTTCTTGAAAAATTTGGTGTTGTGTTCTACAAATATTGAACATATAGTCCAAGTTTGGTATTTATCAGGCTTTTCGTTTTTGTGTTAATGCTGTTGACAGACAGCAGACAGGGACAGAGACGTTTACAAGAAGTGTTTTTTGATTCAGTGTCTGAAAACATGTATTTTGAGTGATATGTAATACTTTCCCTGAATACTAAGCGTACAGAGCACAGACATGTGAATGTAAACCCGGGAATTTCTCATTGAAATGCCTTATTTAGAAGCAGTTGTGTTGTTGGGCAGCCCTGGAGGTGGCATGGCGCCGTTCGATTGGTCCAGGGGATGATCTGGCGCCTGTAAGTCCGCCCGGCGCCGTACAAACTGCAACACTAGCTGGCTGACTGGCTGCCTGCAAGTTTTTTGTGCGTCGTTAGTCTGATGGAGCCTGGCGCCAGGTTTATGTATGGAACCGGGACAGATAGGAAACCCTCCCCCACATCTTGGGCCCTGCCCCCAAATGTAGTAGATAGGGCGTCGCAAAAAGAACAGTCAGATAAACACTTGGAATTTAGAACCGTTGGCGGTGTATGTGCTACCAAGCGCCAAATATTCACTGTATTTGGGTGTCGCAGTGACGGACTAACTGTGGTGATGCCAAATCAGCAAATTCTCTTATGGCCGGTTTCTGATCTCTTGTGTGTAGTAGAATAATACCCGTTTCGTATTTTTGTTAATTTACTTTAATAACCAATTTAAACTTTAGCAGATACCTCTTCCGCTTATTCTGTGGAGATTAAAAGATCTTTTCTTTCTCTTTCTCTAGCACTTAAGTAGTATGCCCCGTGTTCAGTTCCGTTACCAACCTGGGAATTTTCTCTCGCTGAGAGGCTGGTTCGGGGTGCACTGAACCACGTGAGGTGAGGGGGGTAATGAGCTCCAAGTTGCGTAGAGCGCATTAACCGGCCAAGAGGGACTCGGTGCGCTAACCACGTCCCACCCTCCAGTACTGCACCGCATCCATGACGGCTATAATGGGCAGAAGTGCGGACGCAGCGGTCGGGCTGACTTTGGGCTATTGTGCTATGGAGCTAATTTTCTTTCTTCAAAAACAAGAATTTACTTACTTGCTCTAAAATTCAGTTAGATGGAGGAATACATTATTCTACAAAAATGTTCGCTGCTGACAAATAACCTATAATATATGTCTAAAGTCCGTTAAATAGTAATAAAATATGATTTTAATGATACTAACGTATTAAAATCATAATCAAAGCATTTTCAGAAACAGGTGTGTGTGCGTGTACGTGTACGTGTGTGCGCGCGCGCTATTTCACGAAAAGGCTACTACATACGAAACTAGGTATTCAAGTTGTGAATCTACTAAGGATGCGATACGAAAAGTTTTTAGAAAATCCTCCCCATTTCAACTATCGTTAATGCTTTTTTCTGTCTTTTGTTTTTTTGTTTTTTGTTTTGTTTTTGAAAGGAGGTTGATTTAACTAAAACAGCCTCTAATGATTTTGATTAAAATAACAGGTGTTTATAGCAACTTATATATATTAGGAATAAATTTTGCAACACAACGTTGCAAGTTTCGTTAAAGCACAACCTTTGTGCAAAATGTTTTCTTTTTTTTTGCGGAGTTAGGCATTTCAGAGATAAGTTATTCTACTTATATTTTTCTCAAGTGGTAAAATTAGTTTTTATTTAGCTTCTGGCAATGCAAACAAAACCTCATCTGAATACTATTAAATAACGACCAGCCTTTGTAATGTTCGCCTATTGTTTTACCATTTTTTTTTCCTTCCTCCTTTAAGGAAATAATAACACCATTTCTGATGTTTATCTCGATTAGCATGAAGTAGGGTTTGCAGTAAAATAGATACAGAAACTCATGTGAGTAAAACATATCAGATTCTTTTAATATTATGTCTATAGTGCAAACAAAATGCATATTGCGTTGCAACTGAAATTTGGAATATACGCTGTTTCTTACACAAAGTGTAACCTGAGTCAGTGATACCATTGTTTGTCATATGTTGGAAAGAATTGTAGCACTTAAAATGAGCATTCTTATTGTATTTTAATATCATTTCATTGAAAAACACGACCTTCCACCAAATTAGCGTTTGGCATTTATGCTATCTCAACGGATTTCTGGTGTTGGGTTATGTTGATTAAGTTTAGACAAATACTGCTGTAACCTAGTTATTTCTCCATGAACAGAGGGAATGGAGTTTGGCAATATCAAAAGCCAAATTCAATGTGTCCCACAAAGTGATGCTTTTTATTTTATCTAAATAGGTAGTACTTACATGGTACGTCATGGAAAAACTGATTGACCGCTCTCTCAGAGCAGGATATTTCAGTCTCATTTCGTATCGCAGCGAGGTTTACACTGGTCGCTATTTCCAATATGCAGCTAGACTACCTAACAGTGTCTAAGACATACGTTATCGCCTGTCGAACGCATTAACAGACTGTGTCTTGCATAGTGTTTCGTATTTGTATTTGTTCCTGATAAAGAATTGGGCAACAAGCGCCATGCTACCCATTCTTCGTTAGCCAATTAGTAAACAAACCCAAAAGTGTTTCTATCTGATGCTATGCTCATGGTAGTTATGCATATAGGTGGATCAACCAATTTCCAATCAACTGAATCAACCAATGAGCTGGTTCAGAAGCCATGAAGCACCCTGGATACGATAAATGATTCACGTTATCATAACCATGACTAGTACTACAACGCATAAATGTGGCAGCAGCTGGCTTTTGGCCCACACAAATATAGCTCAGAAGTAACGCAAGTGCTTTGAAAATTGCTGAACCTAAGTTCAAACCTCTGCAACAGTATACTTTTTTCTCCCCCTTTTATGTTGTTTCTTCTATCATATTTTCTATTTCACATTATTAATTTATACTAATACAGAGTTTCCACTATATTAGTTATAATTTGAGTATTAGATAATTTGCAGATATATATTATGTATAATAGCCAAAGTTTACAACTACTGTTGATAAGTTTGATCCCTTTGTCGTAATTGTGTTTCTTTCTGTGTTGGTCAAATGTTTGTGCTTGGTTCCATTAGTCGCCGAAAGAGGTCCTCAATCACTACTACAACGACGCATTCATTCTTACTTTAGCAAAGTCAGAGGCCGTTGATAAACATTCTGCTATTCTCACCCTGGTTTCACAGGATTATACGGCCACCAGAGCGGGTAGCATTTGTGATGTTCCACAGTCCACTGTGAGGAAGTGGGCAAAGTTATATTGTGAAGGTTGCTGCAAGATAGAGCACTGTCGCTCGCATGTATCTACCGAGAATGAAGACAGGTCTCTAATGTTAGAGGTCAAAAGAAATCTGTTTCTGACGGCCTCTGTATACAAGGCTTTATCTTTGTTCCCGGGTAGTGCATAGACGGTTAGCAACCGCTGTAAAGATGCCGAATTCGTCGTAGACGTGAGGCAGCAAAGGGAGTGCTAACTGAAGCCCACAGAATTGACAGGTTGGCATTTACTGTACAGTATGAGAACTTCGATTGGAGCGAAGTAGTTTTCACCGATGAAGCTACGTTCTACTGCAGATATCAATTCGACTGTGTTTGTTTACAGACCTAGTGGTACTCGATTAGATATGCGTTATTTGCCTACTCGTGCACGGAGTGTTTTTTTCTGTTTATATTAGAGGAAAGTCTTTCAAAGACACCACTCTGTGTGGGAGTTGCATTTTCACCAACTAAAAACCTCCACTTCCCGTCTTGGAACTACTGGAGGAATTACTTCAAGAAACGATTGCACCATGGTGTTAAGTTTTCCTATTTAATACTTCAGTTTGAGTTATCTCTAATTTGATTTGACATCATTATCTTGCCATACTCATGTTTATCCTGCAGACTTTCCTTGATAAATGCTGCAATAGCTGCAAGCAGTGGTCGAACGAGCGTTACTGCTTGGGCATGGATATCTCGGGAAGGTGCAGGTATGCTGGAACTTGATCATGGAAAGCTGAATAAGGAAATCCATTCTGAAATTCTAGAACATGTTCTGCTTCCATCTGCCCAAGAGCGTTATCCTGAAGGTGGTATTAAATTCCAACAGGATAATAATTCGGTCCACAAGTCGGCCAAAGTGGTTTTCGGAGCACACGAATATCTAAGAGCAGATACCGTGTCCTACAAAGTCAGCAGATCTAAACCCTATTGAACATTTTTTGAGAAAATAAAGCCGAAGGTTTTTCGAGGTTCCAGATTGAATAATGCTACACAACTCTGGTGTGCCTTGACGGTCACTTGGGATTCACTAGCAGAAGACATTACTTATTTTCAAACGCTAGTGGATTCCGTGCCCCGAAAATTGTGGGCAGTGATAGCAAATAATGGAGACCACACAATGCAGTAGAATTTGTTTTCTCTTGTTTTATTGGCCTTTTGTTGCATTTAAAGCAACCAGAGATCAGGTTGCGGTATTTTTCTTTGCTTTCTAGTTTGCGAAAGCAGCGAATAAAAGATTTCACATTTCACAAAGTAAATTATTTATATAACTTAATCTACACCAGTTGTAAAGGGTACTAATGTGAACTAAAAAAAAAAGTATATGCGGCTTACTGGGCTCGAACCTACGCTAGGTAGCACACTGAATATCAAACGGAGCATGTTAGGCCTGAGCCAGTTCTACTCTTGGGTACTTTATTCCCTGATTATAAAGAACTGTAGTGCACAGCTCAACCATCAATGTTTGGTTTATTTTTTAGTGTTTTTGTGCATGTTAGCGAAAAACAAGTATTCTAGTTGTTCTTTGGTTGCTATTTTTTATTATTAAGCAATAAACTACGTCTTAACATATAAAAACATGTTTTGTAGTTTAGCGCACGTGCACGTGTAAACCCAGCTTGTGCAATTTCGTGCGCTTCCGTGAGGCCGAAGCGATACTTTGAAAGGTTAAAGCGCTCAATCATTTTTTACATGACTGTACATAGGTAGAGAAAGTAATACACTCCACTAAAGATTAAAAACCGAGATTTCACCGCAAATACACGTTTTAGGGTCCCTGAATCCAAAACTGCAGTTTTATAAAAAGGTCCACGTGTATTTGTGAACAATAACTCACACTAAAATGGTACTTATGTTTGATATCTTTTAGAGATATGACATGAAGATTTAGTAAAAAGATCCCTCCACCCCAAATTACTCTTACATGGAAAGAAAAATTGCAATTTTGATTTTCTCAAAAATGCCTAATAATTTTGATTAAAATGTCGTATAATAAAGATATTTACATTGCAAATAAAATTTATATTTGAATTTTCTTGGAATAGCCTCTGAAGACATCTTTACTCTGGATGAATTTTGCATAACTGGTAAACCGTCAGAGAGAGACAAAAACTTGCTTCACAAAAAATATAGATCTCATTGAAGCACAGAATTTGTCATATACGTTTTTTCGTGGGCAATTTCCGAGATATTCCTTGTTATTGGTTTCAGTTTTAAAACGCTATAACTGTTTTGTTGGAAACTCTTGCCCATGCAAAGAAACTGATTTCAACCTCATGTGCACCAACTTTTGCATGGTATGTGCCCTTATTCCCCTGCTATCGCAAGAAAGCAAATAATAAACTCAATTTCTGCTAATGCTTATCTCGATTTTTAACATTCGTTACAAATGCAGAGAAACTCATGTGAATGGAAGACATAAGATTTTTAGAAAGAAGAGGTCCTCGGGCGCGCTCATGTGTGTGGACAGCATAGCTCAAAAACTAAGACAGTTAATTACCAAACTTGGTATTTCAGTTTTGTATCTTCTAACGATGGGATACGAAGGTTTTCAACAAAATCATTACCACAAACCACTCTTCAAATAGAAAGCTGTTTTATATTTCCGGTTTTCTCAAAAATGTTTCCAACCATTTTGATTAAAATAACACTTATTAAAGATATTTAAACCATGATAAATACATCCATAATAAATATATTCTCTTCCAGCAACTATGACTTTTGCCTAAGTGATAAACTGTAACAGATAGAAATTGGTCCTGGACGAAATGTATATATTTCTTGTTATAACACAATATATTACTAGTAAAGTTTTCCTCCGAGGTTAACCATTTCCAAAAGTATTGCTTGTGGGAGGTCGCCATTCGTTTTTATATAATTTTTTTGAACCCGTATTCATGGAATTTCAAAGTCACCACTTAGCAGCCACCTTTTAAAATATTTAACTATTGCTTTATCCTAGTGTATTTCCTTATTTCATTTGTTCTAAAAAATAAATAAGTAATAAGAATACCTATTTCTGTTAATGCTTTTCATGATTACCATGAAGAAAATAGAAGAATAAGCTTTTTAGAAAATAATTGGTTCCAGAACAGCTAGAGGAAATTCATGTGAATAAAGCATATTGGAAATTCTTCCACACACAGCCTTAAATATACTGTAAAATCGATTCAGCTCCTAAGAACAAGAATCTGAAGTGCTCCAATCCCGTAACTTTTCTTACCTATTCTGGAACAAATTATTCTCTCTATAAAATATTGTTACAGAAGATTATTCTTTTATCTTCATTCTGGTAATTGAGATAAACATTAGCAGCATTGGTTGCATTAGTTCCTCCGAACTAGAGGGGAAATAAGGGAATACACTGGCTAAAGTGATATTCATATATTTTAAAAAGCCGTTTGCTGTGTGAAACAATTTAAATTCGGATTTGTCATTGTACGGCTATAGTAAAATAAAATAAGAGATGAAACGAAAGCGAACCTCCCGTTTGAGAAAAGTTTTAAGTGTCTTAAAATTTAAACCATTGAACAGGAATACCTGGGAAATGTTTAACATCACAAAATATGTATATAGAATAAAGTATGTGTTTGAAAATGATATATACATTTTTGGCATAGTAACTTTTTGTCTACCTATTATGGTTATTCCAGCAATGCAAAATTCATCCACAATGCTGAGGATATTCAGGATATTTCCAGAAATTTAAATATACACAATATATTTATCCTGTGCATATTATTAAAACATCCTTAATATTGCAAATAAAGGGTAATTTGGTATGGCGAGTTTTTCTTCAAAATCGGAGGCTACTCTTAGAAAATTCGAGGTATACAGTTTATTTGTCCTGTAAATATCTTTAATATACGGTATTTTATGCAAAATTGTTAGAGATATTTTTTGAAAACCTTAGACACGAAAGATTGGAAGATACTAAGCTTAAATACAAAATTTGGTTTTACGGTTTTTTCGTAATTAAGCTATGCTTATTTTTGGATTGAGGGGGTCTCAAAGCATGTATTCCGGTGAAATCTCCATATCTAGTTTTTTAGTGGAATATGATACCTTCTCTATGCATTATGTATATATTACGTGTAGAGAGTGTGTTCATAATCCTGATGTCTAAGCTACACAAGAATTTCTCTACCCTCTCTCTATAGTTTATTAGAGGTTATATGGAATTTTGTTATCCAAGTGTATATATCAATATCTACTTCAGTTTATTTGAGATAAACATTTCAGAACTAACTACATAAGAGACATCATATTAAACATCTGATGTGTTCCATTCACATGCCCTTCTCTACATCTCTACAACAAATTATTCTTAAAAATCTTATACTTCTAATTACTTCATGCTAATCAGAAAAAAATAGAAATAGTCTTATTAGTTGATTCCTTGCAAGTAGAAGCAAAATAAGAGAGTACCATAAGTTAAGGTGATAGTCGAAAACTGGTTGCTATGTCACAGAAGTTCCTTTGTTTGTATGGACAGCAGTGGACAAATTCCTATATGAGAAAACTATAAGTTTTTCAAAGCAGAAACCAAAAACAAGCAATGTCTCAAAAATGATGAACTCCACAAAATATATATATAACATAAATTGTGTGTTTTAACGTGCTCTACATTTTTCGTGCTGTAAGTTATTGTCCATCTCTTACGGTTTAGCAGTTATTCAACATTTTGTAAAATTCATCCAGAATAAAGTTCTCAGCGGCTACTCCCAGAAAATTCAAGATATACATTTTATTTGCCAGGTAAATATCTTTAATATACGATAATCTTTAATCGAAATCGTTAGAATCATTTTTGAGAAAATCAAAAATTTCGAAAAAGTTCCATGTAAAGGGTAGGTTGGAGGTGGGGGATTTTTCTAAAAATCTTCGTGTCGCATCCCTGGAAGATACTAGGCTTAAATACCGACTTTTTGTTTTTGAGTTATCGTGTTCACGGACACACACACACACACACACACACACACACACACGGACCTTTTCCCAAAAATGCTTTTTTTTTAGATAAAGGGGATCCTAAAACATATATTTCCGGTGAAATCTCCGTATCGAATTTTTGGGTGGTGTGCAATACCTTCTCTATAAACTATGTACATGGTACGTATAGAGAAAGTAAAAAGGAATAGATTAGTGAACATTTAACACCTGAAAACTATTTATACTAAACTTAAGATGCAATCGTGATAAACAGCTGAACATCGAAGAAGATCAGGTATTGAACTATTAAATAATTTAATAAGGGATATCTCGGAAATGGCTAACGGCACAAAAATGAAAATAAATTGCAGGTTTTAAGAGATTTTGTTGTTGTTGTTTTGAAATTTCCTTTTCGTTCATTGCTTAACATATTTCGTTACACTAGATTATACCAAATCTCGTAGGATAAATGGACTTAACAGGCTACTTCCCGACAAATGCCCTAAGTTGTTGAAAATTTTGATGCATCTTTCGAAGATGCTGGAGCTAAATAATCATGTTTAATGGATTTTTCGGAATTCTCTCTTCCGCCATCCCTCCTCTCTCTCTGTCTCTCTCTCTCTCACACACACACATTCGCAAACACACATGCCCGCGCGCTTGTACCTTTTTCAAAACATGTATTTCCGGTTACATCGCGGTATCAAATTTTGGGTGAATTAAACCACCTCTCCACAGATTATGTACACCCTTAGGTAAAAGAAGTAAAACCCTTAGCTGTGTGTAATCATTTGCAGATATATGAATCTACTATTATTGCATGTCTCCTTGTAGAGTTAATGTCAAAGGGGAAATACTTCTGGCTTAATCGACTGTCAAATTTATAGAGAAATGATCACTAAGTGATGAGTTTGAAGGGACTATCTCTTTCATTTACTAGGAGAAATGAAATAGAATAACAACGTCTCATTTGAGAAAAGTTAATATGTTGTAAAATTTATATCATTACAAGAAATATCTCAGAAATAATTAAATCCACATGCACATTTTTGTGTAACCATTTCTCTATCTCCTACAGTTTACCATTTATGCAAACGAAATCCATTATGAAGATGGCTCAAGAGGTTATTTCCAGAAAATGCATTGTCCATATTTTATTTGTGATGAAAGTATCTAAAACCTATTATATTTTAATCAAAATCGTTGAGAAAATCAAACTTTTCGAAAGAGTTTCAATGTAAAGTTTGCTTTGGGGTGGGGGTATTTTCTTGAAAAACCTTGAAATCGTCTTTAAAAAATCCTCTAAAATCCTTGAAAAATTTCTTGAAAATCCTGGAAACATGTTGAACTTAAGCACCAAGATAATAGAATTTTCTTTTTTGAGCTATGTTATCCACGAACATACCACACATGCACACATAAACGCAGAAAACCTTTTTTAAATGTTGTACTTTCTCTAGCAAGTATATACGTAACAATGTACGTGGTAACTAGAGAAGGTATAATATTACATCCAAAATTCGATGTCGAAACTTCACTGAAAATATGTTTTGAGGTGCTCCGAGTCCGAAAAAATAACGCTGTGTGTGTGTGTGTGTGTGTGTGTGTGTGTGTGTGTGTGTTTGTGAACAGTATAGCTCGAAAACGAAAATATCGTTAAATACCAAACTTGGTATTTATGTTTATCTTCCAAGGATGCGACACGAAAAGTTTCAAGGAAACCCCCTTACCACAAACTACCCTTTATATGGAAAATGCTATGAAATTCTTGTTTTTCTCAAAAATGGCTCTTAAGGATTTTGCTTAAAATACAGTTTAGTAAAGATATTTACATTACAATTTAAATGCATATTTTGAATTTTCCGGGAATTGCCTCTGGATGAGTTTTGTAGAATTTTGCAACGGTTAAACCATAAGGATATACAAAATCTTGCTACACAAATAAATATTGATTGGTTTATGTCATTTACACTTTTCTTGTAGAGTTGACCCTTTTTGAGATATTCCTTATTTTAAACTGCCTAAAATTTCTCCAACGGGACCATGCAAAGTGAATTGAACCTCAATTCTTCATATAGCAACTAGTTTTTAAAAGATTTGACTATCGCCTAATACATCTCTTCATTTCTCTTTTATTTACAATTATGCAAGTAATAATACCAATCTCAATTAGTATGAAGCAGATAAAGGAATAAACTATTGTAAAAATAGTGTGTATATGGAACTGCTAAAGAAAGATATTTTTTGTACTCTTGGGACTTTAAGTGATATATTTCCAGTGAAATATAGTCATCAAATTTCTGGATGGAATACAATATCTTCTCTACCTAATATGTACCTAGTACATGGTATAGGAGGAATAAATGATCATCTGGCCTCGTCGCGATGGTGAGACTGAAAAAAAAAAAAATGCTGCAGTGGTTTTGTATTGATTGTTCAATTAGCACTTGGCGTGCCAGTCGCTTTCCTCGAATAAGTGACGTTTGTACCTTTAACTGTGCTGTAAATATAAACGGCTTGAAGGAAAAATCCAGAGAGGCTTCTAAGAAACGCTCCAGATCATAAATTGCGGTCATCCCCTCTCCTGATCTCCACTTTACGGCGTTACGTGTCAATTACACAACCCCACTTTCCTCGTATCCGTTATCCTGGGGTACGTAAACCATCGACTTAAACACACCAGTAAAAATCGTTGATGTTCCCAGTAACATAACGAGGTTTTCTTATAGAGCAGAGTTATTGTTGAGGGAGGACTTGGCGGCGCCTTTCCCACCCCTCTGCCGGACTCTTTCAGCGGATTACAACCCTCACAAAGTCTGACATATTTTTGGTAACGTACATATACATGTGGAGAGTAGATGCTGCATCAGGTTTTAGGCCTTGTTTGGATGCGGAACTTTAGCATCACATGAAAAACTGATGCAAAGAATAATGGGAAGTCCAAAATTAGTTCATGCACAGTTAGCAGTTTGCTGAGAAACCTACAATTAGCAACAAGTCCACTGAAATGGAAGTGCAGTGATGTTTATATACGGTCTTTAACCACTGTGTTTTTAGCGTCCCATTCTATACTGGGCGTGAAAGATCGCTTAATTCTGCTCGGAGACCTCTTTATCAAGCTTGAGGTTCTTTTACGTGCAGTAAATGTACGACACGGGACCATGGGCTTTACTTCCCTTCCGAAGGAAGCCATGCTAAAGATTTTTACGCCCAAAAAAATGTATCGACCTCTGCCGGGTTTACTGAACGAACATCCATTCATAACGGCCAGTTTAAAATGCCTCTCCTCGTGTGGATAATCCCCCCCCCCCAGGTTAAAATGTTACTTTGGCGATAAGTCACCCCAATCACTAGCTATAACAGCGCTGAACAGACAGTATATAATTTCTCTACCTATTCTGTAACAACCTTATCTTACAAAAATGTTAGTTACTTCACGCTAATGGACACAAATATGACAATTTTTTATTACTTGCTTCCTTCTAAGTAGAAGGCAAATAAAGGGATACAATAGACTAAAGCGATAGTCACCTATTTTAAAACCTGATCACTATGCGAAATAACCGATTTGCATGGACACCAGTAAAACAAAAGAGAAATGAGATGAAAGGTGGCTTTCCGTTTAAGAAAAGTAATTTGTTTCAAACTAAACCCAACAACAAGGAATATCTCGAAAAAGGTCCATTCTACATAAAATGTATTGACAACAAATACATGTTTTAAAGAGACCTAAATGTTTTGAACAGTAAATTTTTGTCAAACTCTTACAGTGTACCAGTTATGCAAGAGTCATTCAAAATGAAGAGACTTCAGAAGCTATTCCCATAAAATTTAAGATATAAATTTTATCTTCAATACACGGTATTTTAATCAAACTCGGACGTTTTTGCGAAAAACAAAATGTTCAAAACTTTTCCATTTAAAAGGTAGAATGGAATGTTGGATATTCTTGAAAATCCTTCATGTCGTATCCTTTGAAGATATTAACTTTAAATACCAAATTAGGTATTTAAAATTGTTTGGTTTTTGAGCTATATGGTTTAAATGCACACAAATACAAATATATCCTGTGCAAAAGTTTTTTTTTTCATTCAGGGGAGTTCAAAATGTATATCTCTGGTGAACTCTCGACATCGACATTAATATACATGTTAATGGTGATGTGCATTTGAGAAATAAGACCTAAACAGATAACGAAAAGTTGTCAATTTTCGATTTAAAAATATATACCCAGAATCATACTAGAAATAGTACCTGTGCATCCCGTATTAATTTATATTTTATTTGAGTTTCTATAGGAACGTTTATTAACTTAAGAATATTGCAAAGGAATAACAATAAATCAGTGTTTTATATGAGAGCATAGAGACATTAAAATAAAATAAACCTTTGCTATTGAAAACTAAGTATCGTGTATGTATCATAGTGGCAGTATGAAATGATTCAGGAGAAAGATTGTACCAGATTTGCGCTCGTTTGTGTGTGTGTGTGTGTGTGTGTGTGTGTGTGTGTGTGTGTGTGTGTGTGTGGGTGTTTGTGTGTGTAAGAACAGCCTAACTCATAACAAAATGTCGGTAGAATACCAAATTTATATTCAAGTTTAGTATCTTCAAAGATGCAACACGGAAGTTTTTGAAGAATTTTAATCTGACGTAAACTAGCCTTTATATGGAAACTTTTTTATGTATTATCTTGGTCCAGAGTTTCGGGTGTAGACCGCGTCTTAAGGCTAAAATCTGCCGACGTTTCGCCCATCTTATGATAAGGCTTCCTCAGGGCTAACTGTATCTTTTATTTTCTAAAAACGATTATTCCTATAACGATTTTGAATAAGATTCTGTGTATTTAAGATAAAATGTTTATCTCAAAATTTTATCTCAATTACTCTTATTATTAGTTTTCCTTTTACAAAAAAAATTTAAAAACAGCTGTTCCTGTTCATGTTTTTTTTGCAAAGTTCTGGTAAGAATTTAGAATTTCGAGATGTCTATCCATTCAGGTTTCTGAATACTCTTGTATCGACAACAAAATTGTAACCAAAAAATGTATGAAAATATTCATTTAAATTAAGAATAAGATAGAAATATAAGCTCTCTTAAGAATAGTTTGTAGTAGGATATAAAAAGCAATGATAGACGGTAATTAAAGTCTGTGTGTAACACATTAGAATTTGGAAAGGTATAGTCAGACTGAAAAATTTAATGCCATAGTCGGAATTTGAACCACGGATCTCCCAGTCTGTTTGCTGTTACGCTGAGCTACCATGGTAATAAGCCAATACTAAATTCTCTGGAGATCTTAAACGGAGATCGAGAGATCCTACTTCAATATCCGGGTTATGATATTGAATTTTTCAGGCTAACACTGTTGCTTCCAAACCTTTTCATACACATAACTCGTATGAAAAATATAATTAACATGGTATTTTGTTATGTATTTTACTTTGGTTTAATGTTTCTAGTTTTTTAGAAATAGAAAGCTCTCAATTTGTTCTTCCTCCTCGGCAAGTGCATATTTACTATAAATAATAAAAGTGAAAGAGTAAATATATGGTTTACTGAGTTCTCAGGCTTGGACTAAGGTCAATGTACATTATTCATTCCAGGAATCCTGAGTATTAACAGTTGTGAATGTTTAAATATGTATAAATAGAGAAATATAACCAATTATGTATATTTCTGTAATACATTTTTAAGTTCCCAAGGTTTGGTAACTGTATAATTTTCTATCAAAAAGTTAAGAAATCCTCTTTACCTTCCTAATAAACCTTATTCTCGGATTTATCTCTTCGTTTTATTTCCTTTGTCCTTCGGAGCTTAACTGATACCATAAAATCACTTAGAGAGAATAAATTCTCCCAGCGTTATATGTTAAGCGAGCATGACTGCAAATTGTTATATATTATTTCCCTTGGGGAGAAAATCTGCTTACATGAATATCATTGTAGAACGTATATTACACGTCGGTAAACTAAGTGAATTACTGGTAAAAACCAACAAAGAGAAATTTTCGCATAAGAACAGTGAAATAAGTTAGCAAGTTCTGTACAGAGTGAGGATTTCAAGAAAATAAATGCATTTCTGGGAAATGTTTATAGGTCAGATTTATTTTTATTTCAACTCATCCTCCCAATGAGTACATTTGAAATGCCTAAGGGAATAGGCTTCAGTTAACCATGTCATTCAATACAAAAATGACGTGTTTGATCCGAGTGTCAAATACTGTTAAAGAGGATATTTTATTGACGACGTTTTGCACATAAACCGGTGTAGTACAATTAATTTTTACTTTCGCTACCAGTACTATGTAAATAGGGAAGGCATTGTATGCACCCAAAAATTTAAAACCAGATTATACAGAAATAGGACCCCCTGAATCCAAAAAAAAAAGTTTTAGAAAAATGTGTGTGTGTGTGTGTGTGTGTGTGTGTGTGTGTGTGTGTGTGGAAAGCATAGCTCAAATCGAAAAGACCGTTAAATACCATACTTGGTATTTAAGTTCAGTATCTTTCAAGAATGCGACACAAAGATTTTCAAGAAAAGTCCACCACCCTAAACATGGAACAACTTTGGAAAATGTTTTTTTTTTTTCTTGAAAAATGGCTCCAACGATTTTGATTAAAATGCTACACATTAAAGCCATTTATATCATAAATAAAACCTATACCTTGAATTTTCTGGCAATAGCGTCTGAAGACCAATTGATTCTGAATGAATTTTACTGAATTTTACACAACTAGTAAACCGTAAGAGATTGACAAAACCTTATTACACAAAAATGTAGATTTCGTTAAACACACAATCTATGTCATATATTTTTTCGGAGTTGACCCTTTTCGAGTTACTCCTTGTTATTGGTTTCAGTTTTAAAATACATATTTACGCGAACACTTATCAACCTCTGGCCACACACAGAAAAGGATTTCAATTCCATGGCAACCACATTTTAAACATTTGACTGTCAGTTTAGCCTAGTGTATTGCATTATTTCCTTTCTATTTACAAGTAACTACGTAATACGACCGTTTCTGCCAATTTTATCTCTATTAGCATGAAGCAGATAAAGAGAATAAGCTTTTTAACAATATTTTGTTACAAAGATGTAGAGAAAGTCCTGTGAATGGAACACAACAGATTTTTTTTTCTTCAGAGTATAACGTTTAGTATTTAGGCGAATACATCATTTCAGTTAGGATTTATTTTCGCGCAAATCTATCTTTTGAACTTTGGTGTCGCCCGAATCTGTTATTCTCTGTTCTCAAGTTTGGGAATAGACACTCGTGAAAGAGTGAGCTATCCCTCTAGAACGTAAAAAATGAGTTAGATGTTGGAACATAATGCTGCTGATTTTATTTGTACACTAAATCCATTTTTGATAACTCATTACTGTGTCATTTATCTTTGGATGTGGCCGTATTCTGGAGTTATTTGATCACCTCGGACGCTAAGAGAGAATGAGTCTCCAAGCTGCATGCAATCTTCTGTAATATTCTATACACAAGTAAAGGTGGTGTTGTATATTTAGTAAAATATTTTGAAATAAAATCATTTGAGTTTCTATTATGTTTCAAAAATAAATAAAAACCTTATGAGGCCATTAGTGCAAATCTTCGTATTTGTAATTTAAATAAGTTGGAAGAATATAAATAAAACTGGAAAGTACACATTAAAAGAATGGAGTAAATAAGGAATACCAATAAAAATTATAAGTTATAGCCCTAAAGGAAGACGAAGTGAGGGAAGACTAAGAAAAGGAAGAAGAGGAAATAGAGAACATCATCCCAAGAATAAAATAAACTAGCTGTTTTATAAAACAGTACGCAATAAAGTCAGTCATTATTAATTTTCAATATATATGTATTTTCAGAATTTTCAATTCAATATAACAATAACATTTTATGTTCTGCAAGTGAATAGGATTTTTACAAATACTTTAGTTTACTAGAACATAATAAAGCAAAAATGCTATGTTGATAATGATCTTAGATCAGTTTAACAAAACGCTTTATCTCATTTTCATATGCATGTGCCTTAATTTAGTTATTCGGTTTCCCCCGCCACTCGTTCTAGAATTTGCATCAATTTCGCTTACATTTCATATCATTCATTTCCTCATATTCGTGCCTGGCCATGGGCCGACCCCTTGTAACGGTTTCGTGCCGTTGGCTCCCCGACAAGCTTCTGACCCCTAGGCATTGGCTTGTAAGTTCTAGAGGGGGTGTCAGTGCTACAAATACAGAGAGGGTAAACTCGATTACGAAACTATACTTTTCAAGACGACGTGTCTCTTTAAATAATTCCTCCCTGTTTATTAAAGATATGCGTAACCATTCTCGGCCGGTGTCCACAGTTTTAAATGTCAAATTCTTATTGTATGAATAATAATAATAATATATAATGCATTTTTCTTGTAACAATTACTAGCTTTGCAAAACTAAGAATCGTATTTTGTCAGTTTCCTTTCTATTGGAGCAATATGTTACGTCACACTGCCTTCCCTCCCATCAAAGGCATGTGCATTCTGCTCGTGTTTATAAAATATTTAACCATTATCTCCAGAAGGAGGTCCGGTTTTGAATTTAATTCGCCGCACATAGTTATGAGTTTCCCTAAAGTTTATGCAAAGAAGTGGGCGGGAGTCCGTGGTGAAAAAGTTCAGTGGAACGGAATAAAAAGAAAAAGCATCGCCACTGTAAAAGATGTGTCGAAACTTGGAACTAATCCCCTCCAACTGTCAGCAAACTTCCCTATGCTCCCCCATTCTTTCCCTTTTAAACAGTCGCTGTCTTTGAATTATGATTACAGTGGGTTATCCCAAAGTTTCCAACTTTTGTATATTGCCCGCCGATCCAAAAATGTTGCGGAATAAAAGAAGAAAAGTTCGCGTTATTCCACCCTCGTAGCCGTGGAACATCCCTTTGGAAATTTAAACGGGAGAGTAAATCGTGACGCTTTTCCCGGATTGGGATGGGGTGGTATCTGTCTCTGGAGTGAATTCTTTTGTTCTCACCTTGCGTGGAGATTCTTTAGTTTTGCTTTCTGAAATTGTTTTGTTTCTTCCTTTCTCATTGTTTCCACTTCACTGGCATTATATCGCCCTTTTGTATCCGGTTCGTCTTTTGCAGCGATGGTTCCTTATCTCTCACAGTTTATCATTTTATTGCTCCCACCTAATTTTAGGGACGCGGTTAATTAAAAATCAGTGACCGTATTACATTCTGACATGTTTCAATTTAAACCCTGAAAATTCCTACAAAGGTGTTATTATTCGTTCGTCCCTCACCCGAACCCTTTATCTGCTTTTGTGATCTACTGCTAATCCCAATTATGTTCTTGCCTTTTTATTCGCCTTCAATATCGTATTTCCTTTATTTCATTCTCTAGGAGTTTTGTTCGCATCTTATTACTCCTTTGGCATCTCCTAATATGTAGTTCTGTGTTTTCTTTTCGTTCCGCCTCTGCCTTTTGCATTCCATTTTTACTCTCTTTCTGGTATAGTTCCTATACTTCTTACATTCTCGTTCCAATTCTTTTATTATCTTGCATTTTGTTGTTCTTCTGTATATTTTCGGAATTTATAAGTATTGTACTCTTTCTATATTTCATATCATACTTTTGTCTTATTGGTATTTTCCTTCTGCTTATTCATCCTTATTACTAAGACTATTATATTATTTCTTCGATTTCTTCCTTTCTGTTTTCCTCTGTCTCTTTTCCCTCCCGAATTTCCAAAGCATCTTTCTGTATTCTCTTTCTTCTTCCTTTCTGCTGTTCTGCTTTTAACTGCAGTCTTGTGATTATTCCTTATCTATCTGCTCTTAAATGCTCTTTTGTTATATTTTCTTCCCTAATTCTCCCTCATCTCGTTTTCTTTTCCTTCTCAGATCTCTGTTTCTATTCATTGTTTTTCTATTGTTGCAATTCTTCCGATTTTATTATTTATTCAGTTTTCTTTCTCGATTATTAATCTCTCTCGCTACACTTTTATATTTTCCAAGTATCACTTTTCTTGGATTCAGTTTTCCTTAACTGTTTTTTCATTTGTTAGATCGAAATTCAGTTGGACTCCGTTCATAAGAAAGCTATTATACACATTTTGAGCTCATTTATTCTTCAGGCTGCATTTTGCTTTATTTTTACGTAAAATAATAAGAAACATTTCAAAATATTTTAAATATATTAAATAGTTCCGTATTTTATACAAGGTTTCTTAAAATAAAAAAACTAAATCTAAAGACATTTGATTTCGAGTATAATATGAATCATACGCGTACGCAATATTTCATTTATACTTATTTTAAAACTTCTTGATGTTTTGGAACAATAACTTAAAAAGTGCGGATTAAGGAAAATGATAAATAAATATACAGTGTAGCGAATATTTTAGATTTGAAAGGACTCTTAGATTGATGATTTAATGAAAACTGAACAGTTTTTGAAAATTAACATCCATATAAAACAAGTGGAGAAGCAAATGTGTGAAGTATTATAAACGTTATTGTAATATTTGTATATATAGGTATATATTACATATGTTACTTTGATTTGATAGATGATTATTTTTACTTTCTCTAACACCTATGCAAAATGTACATAGTAGCTAGAGAAGGTATTGTATTCCTCTTAAAAATTCGCTACGGAAATTTCAAAGAAATACATGTTTTAGGGTCTTTTGAATAAAAAAAAAAAAAAAAAAAGATTGTTGAATAAAGGATTGTGCGTGTGGGGGGTGTGGTTGGGGGAAGACAATATAGCATAAA
Organism: Hymenopus coronatus; assembly: GCA_030762935.1. Lineage (NCBI taxonomy): Eukaryota > Metazoa > Arthropoda > Insecta > Mantodea > Hymenopodidae > Hymenopus > Hymenopus coronatus. The sequence continues at coordinate 78,390,699 of CM060894.1, forward strand.
AACGAAAAGGCGGTTAAATACCAAAATTGGTATTTTAAGTTCAGTATGTTCTATGGACGCAATACTAAGATTTTTGAGAAAATGCACCCATCTCCAAGTACCCTTTCCGTGGAGTATTTATTGATAACTTAAATTTTCTCGAAAATGACTCTAACGAATTTTATTAATATACCACATATTTAGTATATTTTTAACACAACGAAATGTATATCTTGAATTTACTAAAAATAGTCTCCGATGGCCTTTGGAATTTGGATGACTTATGCATAAATAGTAAAGCGTAAGAGATTGACAAAAATGTATTTAAAAAATATAGGCCTCGCTAAAGCACACATTTATGTCATGTTTTTTTTTTTTTTTTTGTAGAATTAACCGTTTGCAAAATATTCTTTGTTATTTTCAGTTTTGAAGAACATACTTTTTTGCTTTCTGTATACGTATTATGTACATAGTGTATAGAGAAGGTATTTTATTGCACCCAAAAATTAGATACCAAGATTTCACCGGAAATATATGTTTTGAGACCCCCTGAACCCAAAAAAAGCATTTTTAGAAAAACATCCATGTATGTGTATCTGGGCAGCTTAGCTCAAAAATGAAAAGACCTTTAAAAACCAGCTTGGTATTTAGGTTTGGTATTTTCCAAGGATGCGTCACGAAGATTTTCAAGAAAATCCCCCCCACCCCAAACTATCGTTTACATGGAAAAAATTTCGAAAATTTTGATTTGGCAAAAAAATGGCTCTAACAATTTTTATTAAAATCTTGTAATTTTAAGGTATTTACTTGACAAATAAAATTTATATCTTAAATTTTCTGGGAATAGCCTCTCAAGACTACTTTTTCTGGATGAATTTTACGTATTTTTGCATAACTGCTAAACCGTAAGAGATTGAAAAAAAATGCCACACAAAAAATGTAGAGCACATTAAAACACAATTTATGTTATATACATTTTTTCGTGGACTTCATCGTTTTTAAGACATCCCTTGTTTTTGTTTTCAGCTATGAAAAACTTATACCTTTCTCATACAGGAATTTGTCAACTCTTGTCCATACAAACAAAGGAGCTTCAGTCACATAGCAACCTGCTTTTGACTATCACTTTAACCAATGGCACTCCCTTATTTCGCTTCTTCTTACAAGGAAACTAGTAGTAAGACTATTTCTTTTATTTTTTTCTCGATTAGCATGAAGTAAATAGAAGTAAGAGCTTTTTAACAATAGTTTTTGTTGTAGATATGTAGAGAAAGTCATGTGAATGGAACACATCAGATTTTTTAAACGGGTAGTCATCGTCCTTCCTTATCACTTCTATTTTAATTCTGAACTTGTAAAGAGACGCCAATAGGAACATGTTGTACAAGATAAAGGAATAAATCTATTGTATATATTCATCTGAATGTGTGTACCTCTTACAAACATGTGTAACATCGCACACTCATACCATATGTTGATAAACAGTCGGAATTTAGGAATATGGTGTTAGCTACATATTACGGGAACAGCATTGACAAGTACAGCCTTGGGTTCATAGATATCACAAATCTGACTTTGAATTTCTTTATTCTGTACATAGTGTATAAAGGTGAGATTTCACCGGAAATGTATGTTTCAAGTCCCCCTGAATCCAAAAAAGCATTTTTAGAAAAATTCCCTGTGTGTCAGTGTGTGTGCATGTGTGTGTGTGTATGTGTGTGTGCCTGTGAGCAGCATAGTTCAAAAAGGAAAAGTTCATTAAATACTAAATCCAAGCTTTAAAATGACACGAAGATTTTCAAGAAAATCCCCTCAACTCAACTACCCTGTACATAAAAATTCCCAGAAAATTAAAATGTTCGGAAAGAGCCTCTGATGACCTCTTTATTCCAGATGAATTTTGCGGAATTTTACACAATTGGTAAACGATAACAGCTAGACAAAACCTTAAAAAAACTGTAGAGCTCCTTAAAACATACTATTTATATTATATATTTGTTTATCGTGACTGTTTTTGAGCTAATCTATATTATTGGTTTCAGTTTTAAAATACTTATACTTTTTCATACGGAAATTTTCCAACTCATGGCCATACAAAGGAATTTAAATCATATAGCAACCAGCTTTTAAAACGTTTGATTATCGCTTTAGCCTATTGTATTACCTTATGTTTCTTCTACTTACGGAAGCAAATAATAAGACCATTTCTGCTAATTTTTTCTCGATTCACATGAAATAAATAGGAGAATAAGGTTTTTAACAATAGTTTGATGCAGAGATGTAGAGAAAATCATTAATTGGAACACATCAGATTTTTTAATAAGGAGTTTGTTCGAATGTACAGAATGTGGACACAAAATATATCTACAGAACTTGTGATCTAGTCCTGCTCCAGTTTTCATTTGCAGTAGTTTATCGAAACTACTAACTGCTTAGATTGCTTTGAGTTAAACATTTAGCATTTAGACACATTAAATATAGTCATTTGTTTATCATTTAGTGACTTAATATTTTTATTTTCTCTGATATTATAATGCTAATCTCTTACATCGACTGAACCATGTATCGAAATAGCAATATATTCTCGTTAGTGCGAAATTAGAAGTGGAAATTGGCGGTAATCTACTCTTATCTCAAGGCGTTCTACTGGGTTTACTGGGCTTTTTAGATCCAGACTACTAAAGCGCGTTGATAATTTCCAAAATAATACATTACTTGGATTCTCTTTGTTGAATTGTAATTTATTTTCAAGTTACTTTCACAATTCGTCCACGATCACTTGTAAATTAGTGATTTTCTTCTTAAACGTGAAAAAATCTATCTGTCGACGTGAAATTCTTCTAGCTCCTCGCAATAAAATATACTAATACTCCTCAAATGCAGTAAGTGGAAATTAATTAGCAATCTCGCTGCAAATATTTGCGCGTTTATGACTCAACGCGAGAACTTAAAGTGCACACGAATTATGAGATTTGCCGTTCACCTCCGAGTGGCCTGTTACTTGCTTGTGAAATCGTCTTTTATATAACTGACTTTATAACCAATAAAATCAACATGTAACCACGATACTTGCTTACTACTAACAAAATTGAGAGAGAAAATCGAAACACTTATACAACGAAAGTACAAGGAATTATAATATTGCACCCAGTGATTTCATCCTCGGAATGCAATAAGAATATTTGAACATCGAATACAAAAAGTTACAAGATGTTGGCTACATGTTGTGGTTATGATATGTGTGTGAAATAAAACACCTTTAACTTGAAAATTAGATACTTAGGATACATTATACGAGATCCGTTTTTTTTTAACCTCCGATAGGCTATAAATAAAATACATGTTCATAGAAAACAATTATTTTATTACTAAAAGTTTTGTACACTTATGGTTACATATCAACATAATCACCTAAAGATTGAGACAGTTATCACACCTGTACACAAGCTTTGCTATACCCACTTCAAAAAGTGTTGCCGCCAATGATTCCAAATGAGCATTAACGCTATTTTGAAGATCGTCATTGGTTTGAAAGTGCTGCCCTCCTAGCCACGTCTTCAGTTCAGGGAAAAGGTGAAAGTCGCTGGGTGCCAGTTCAGGACTGTACGGCGGATGATAAAATTGTTCAAGGAGCCGATGGGTTGTGCCAGCAGTGTATGGACGAGCGTTGTCATGGATCAACACAATTCCTGAGGTCAGCATTCCTCTTCGTTTGTTTTGAATGCCTCTCCGCAAACGTCATAAAGTATGAAGATCTTCAAAACACCTCAATGCTCATTTGAAATCTTTGGTGGCAACATTTTTTGAAGCGGGTATTGCAAAGCGCAAGGTACGATAAATGCCTCAAATCTATTCGGTACTTATGTTGAAAAGTAAGCATAAGTTACAAAAGTTTTAGTAATAAAATAATTGTTTTCTATGAACTTGTCTTTTATTTCTAGCTTATCGGAGGTTGAAAAAAAGGCCCTCGTATATAGGCTCAGTATCTAACTTTCAAGTTAAAGTTCTTTTCTTTCAGGAATTTTCAAGTTCAATTTTAAGAATTACAATTCAATAAGGAAAAACAATCTTGGAGGACCAAATAAAAGCTAGGAGGAACAAGAAATGAAAGAGGTTGCTACACACAGAAATGTGCAATGCAAGACGGAGGAGGAAGAAGAACAAGAATTTATTTTCTTTCAAGTTTCATATGTTCCCTTATTTGCCATACTATAAACATTTACTTAATCTCTTCAAGACTTATTTTTATTTTTGTTTATATAGCTTCCTTTAAAATCTATGGTCACATTGGGGGCTTTGACTTTAGAAACAACTCACTGACTGTAAGTTGGGTTTTTAATCATTTGCTTTCCTTCAAACACAAACACATTCACCCTCACATATGTTTCCAGACTCTGCGTGGGATAGGGAATGATTATGGTTAAAGAAACATTTCCCATCCCACTCAGAAATCAAACCCAGCTAGCTGGCCACTTGACCGCCGAAGATTCCTTTACAAAATGTGGTTAATTTTAATTTTTCTGGAGTTAATGAATTATTTACTGTTTACATTGGGAGATTATCCGTTTCCAACAAAACACCTGATGACTTGTGTCACTCAAGTTACCATTCCTAGAAACGTTGCTTTCTTTATCTAAAATTACTGCAAATTTAAATCTTTCAGCCGCTGCTTTGGAGTACTGACGCTGGTCTCTAAGGGCAATCAGCTGGTAATTTATATCTTTCAGCCCTCCTCTGGAATACTGACGCTGGCCCCTAAGCGCAATCAGTTGGTAATTTAAATCTTTCAGCCGCTCCTCTGGAATACTGACGCTGGCCCCTAAGGGCAATCAGCTGATAATTTAAATCTTTCAGCCGCTTCTCTGGAATACTGACGCTGGCCCCTAAGGGCAATCAGCTGGTAATTTATATCTTTCAGCCCTCCTCTGGAATACTGACGCTGGTCTCTAAGGGAATCAGCTGGTAATTTAAATCTTTCAGCCGCTCCTCTGGAATACTGACGTTGGCCCCTAAGGGCAATCAGCTGGAAATTTAAATCTTTCAGCCGCTCCTCTGGAATACTGACGCTGGCCCCTAAGGGCAATCAGCTGGTAACTTAAATCTTTCAGCCGCTCCTCTGGAATACTGACGCTGGCCCCTAAGGGCAATCAGCTGGTAATTTAAATCTTTCAGCCGCTCCTCTGGAATACTGACGTTGGCCCCTAAGGGCAATCAGCTGGAAATTTAAATCTTTCAGCCGCTCCTCTGGAATACTGACGCTGGCCCCTAAGGGCAATCAGCTGGTAACTTAAATCTTTCAGCCGCTCCTCTGGAATACTGACGCTGGCCCCTAAGGGCAATCAGCTGGTAATTTAAATCTTTCAGCCCTCCTCTGGAATACTGATGCTGGCCTCTGAGGGCTATCAGCTGGTAATTTAAATCTTTCAGCCGCACCTCTGGAATACTGATGCTGGCCCCTAAGGGCTATCAGCTGGTAATTTATATCTTTCAACCGCTCCTCTGGAATACTGACGCTGGCCCCTAAGGGCAATCAGCTATCTATTTTGGAAATATGATTTTAATACTTTTAGAAACGTGTCACATCCAAAGCTGAAGATGCTTAGGTAAATATTAAGGCCTTTAATACACTAGGCCGCCAGGCGGCACTGCTAGCTGCACCACGGTGACTGTTGGTGACACGTGCAGCGTAACCAGTGGCGCAGCCACTCGCTCGTTCAGTCTTATGGTAATTCTGTAGTTCTCGCATGCCGAGCAGTGTGCGTTATTTTCCTCGTGCTCTTTTCGGCGCACTGTTTTATTTAAAGATTGTTGCTGTGGAAAGGGGTGAAAATTAAACTGTAGGCGGGACGAAAGAGAGGCAAAAAGCGGGAAGAAGGCCTGAACCAGTGCCAAAAGTTATTGACACAAAGGTAAATACTTAACATTTCATTTGTACAGTTGAACCCGCATTTTACGATGCTAGTTCTGAAGCTTATAGTAATAAGCAAACAAAACTGAATACTTAAAATGAAATTATTTGTGCCGTCTGAACAGTCCTTCAAAAAGCATGTAGTCCTTTAGATTCCTTTAATGATAGCAAAGGGTTCATATGAATCCTTCGCTCCTTTCGCCTTCTCCTTATCATTAAACGTACAAGCAAGAGTAATTGCGTATCCTTATTGTCCCTCATGTACTCTCATCACTATGGTGGGGGGGGGGGGACTGACTGCGCCACCTGATTGTGTAATAGGCCCGGTGTGATACATGTCCCACTACGACTCTCCACCGTCCAAGGCGGGGCACGGCAGTCAGTCAGTAGCACCTGGCGGCCTAGTGTGATAAGGCCTTAAGCTTGTGTCTGCACCACAGACAAAATTAAGAGGATGTGGTTTGAAGTTTAAATGGCATGAAAATTCTCAACATAAGTCTGTCAGTCGAAGTGTGTCTCAAGCCTTCTATTACACGGCAATTTACTCGGGCACCAGCGGTTCGCAAGTATCTACCTCAATCGATAAGTCGCCTTCTTTGTACATAGAGTTATTAAGGCAATCTCTCGGCTACGAAAGCTATTTCCATCTTCTGCCTCGACTCATTTTAGTTGTTAACAACTTTCCTCAAGAAGCACAAGAAGTAAACAAGATTAACAAACACCGTTCCAGCAGCGGTTCACTTCCGGGCCGTTTTAGCCGTCTGCATGATGAACAATCGGGTTCAAACATCTGTTTGAAATCTTTAGATGAGATATATGCATACAAAACTGCTGCTTGAATAATAAAAGTATAAACATTTATTTTAATAAGATCTGCAACTTTCTTTCTTGTACAGAAAGAGTTTCGAAAAATTGTTAATCTTCCTCCCCTCTAGGGTGTTTCTGCCTGTTACGATGCGCATCGCTTATGCGATCTCCCTGCTATTCTTTGTTCCGTGTATTAACAATTTCACAGTCTAATCCATGAACTATACATGCTCTTTCAATTTCTTCTTACTTTTCTTTATTTTTTTTTTTGGTAGAATATTTTTTACTCTCTTCCCCTCTCATGACCGCTCACGTAGTGTAGTGAGAGTGACACGGGGGCCCAGTTTCAATTCCCAGAGCGAGCACGGGGTTTTCCCTTAAAGAGGCAAATGAGTGTTAGTCATTTTCGGTCAAAAGTTCCTTTTGCAAAGTATTTCCTATGACGTTTGTAACTTAATAAAATACACATTTTAAAAGTGGCATCCTTTAAACGCTCTTCACGTGTAAATTTCTCCCATCTCCCCTTACAATTCTTATGCACAGGCTGAAAATTGCGTTGGATATTCCAGAAACTATGAATGATAAAACCAAGTATTGGATTTTTTGTATATTGTATGGTTCATGAAATAAAGTATATGGCATGAGAGCAAAAAAATGCAAAAATTGTAATATCAGTACGCTAAATATTTTTTTTATTCTGAACTTTCTTCTGCTCTAGGACTGGGCAATGAGTAACAAATGTTCAGCAGTTTGTTGTTCAGAATATATACATTGGAATCCATTGTTTGTATCTTGAATCTCTGAAAGTAAAAACCAAATTTACTGTTTAAGTCAAATTGAGAGAATATAAAGTCTGGTGTGATTTTTAAAGCGTAGTAACACTCAACTGTCGCAAAAATTTCCCTTGGAGCGGTTTCTTTAGAGCTACACATCCATTGTTCATCATAATTTAGTTTATTCATAGCGTAAGATAGAGATAAGAAATAGTGACTAAAATTTAAATTAGAGATACAGCGATTGTTTGCGAGTTAATCGACTCCTTCATTCTCTGTTGTGTCGATATGACTTCGTACCCATGATTGATAAATGCTTTCTCATATAACAATTATTGTTAGGTGTAATTTCTAATGCGAAGTATTTAAATTGTACATTTTGTTTATCAAAGTAAGTACAGTTTTTGAATCACTGAGAATGCAACAATCAGAATTGAGACATTGTATTTATAATATTTCTGCCGTTCCCGATAACAATGTGCGTAGTTTTATTATTTGTATTTATGTTATTAATTATGTCTATTCAATGTTACTTAATTTATATTTATCTTCTGTTAATTAAATAATCCATTCTACAGCTCTGTATAACGTTATGCAGTTCAGGGGAGAAAGTGAAAAACGTTTTCTTCCTTTCTTCTTTCCAGCAGAGGGGTATATAAAATAAGCACATTTAAGAGACGCTTCGGGAACCACCTAAAATTTAGAAATCGGGGCTTTTTCTTTAATTTCTTGTCTCGTGACTGAAAGTCAATGAATCAAGTGTGGTGATGCTAAGCAAAACGCTTTGTGTTTCAGCAGTCCCGGGTAGAACTGACGAATGAGGAAGTTGGAAATTACATTTTGGGCGAACAAACTCTCGAGTATAAAAGAGCCCAACACTCAAATCGGAGTGTCTTTTTGTCTGTGCGATATATTTCCACATTTTTACCTGCTAATAAGCTTCGAAAATATTTTTAATTCATTAAGTTTGTGCGCTTTATTCAGTGCAGAGTAACTAACTGATTCTATTGTAGAATTTCTATTACTAGTGTCACTTAAACCAGTTTAATAGCGTTCTTACTGTACAAAGGTACTCATCTGCGGATGTGCGTCTCATTTAATGTATTATTGTCATGTGTGTCATTGGCGAGAGTTTAACTTATATTGTTTTAGAAAAATTTTATTAATTAGAGATTAATTAATCTAAATTAGTTGGGATGTCGTTTTTACATATTCTTGGAAGAATACAAGTTTGTTATAAGCTGATTAAGTAACTGGATGGAAGTGATCAGTCTCTTCCGATGACACTCCTAGAGGGCTTTTCGATGTCACAAATTTCCGTTGGGCTACGTGCACAGAGATATGAGAAACTGTTGCTCTTTGACGTCACGCCGGAACATTTGAACATTCGATGCTGATTGGCTAAGACATTTTCAGGGCATTGGTTTTCCTATTAGCAGTACGGCCACCATATTAGAAAGCCCTTCCGGGGCGCCACTAAACTTATTTAAGGGACTGCAGATCCGACCACCATCGGGGAAGCTCTGCTTCATTGTGTGCGTCTTAGAGCGTCTCTTCGAGTTCAACCGTTTTATCTCTCACCTCGCCTAGACACACTATGACATATCTCTTAAATTGAGGCTTTGTATTGGTAACCCCGAAATCAGAATGGTGTTGGCCAGGATTAATGGAATAGATTGCAATTCCCACTTTTGTAAACCAAACATTCACAACCAATAAACTTTTTAGTCTTTCGCAAAACACTAGCTTAATTTAAGTCCCGTTGTTATCATTGCTCTACCATCTGCCTTCCTTTCACCACGGCGCAGAACCTTGTTCAGGACATTATCAATTTCTAAATTGAGAGTTTGTAATAAATTCAGTGTATAGCCTCCTTCGGTGTTCCTTGTTAAACTTCTCTTGCCACAGCTTATTTCCACTAGGGAAATAACTACGTCTTGAAGATTTCTTGTGCCATCTAACTCTACTACAAATCCTAGATCTCCGAGCTGTCTCGCATCTCATTTAAACACCCTGGGCTATCCATCATATAAAGCCTTTATTTTTGAATCCAAGTTCTTGAGTTCGTGCCACGCTGAGAGCTAAAGAACGTCTCTCACGAGAGTAAGAAAATAAGAAAACTCAGATAAAGTGGCAACTACACATTTTTCACACCAATGGATGATTTAAATAATTTAGTTCGCCCACATGTCAGAGTTATGTCTGGAACGCCGCAGAATTTTGAGCTTTGAGCCAGATGGTGTCTTCCTTAATAGCGAAGAGCTCTGCTTGTAGAATTGAGCACTTAGTAGAGTCTAGCCATTTGTGATCAAATTTCATTGACATTATCTAACATCACAAAATCTGTGTTTTTGAGTCATATTTATAGTGAAATTTCAATATGAAGTTGCCGGTGCAGTAATATTTCATTTATTCTTTCGACACCATACTGGATGTAAATTTATTTTTAGAAAAGCTAAATCCCTTTTAAAGTAAGGAAAATTAAATATTTTGATAATATAAAATAAAATCACGTTTAAGGGTAGAATACAACACTTCCTCTTGAGACTGATCATTTTCATATCCTTAATTTAAATAATCCGAATTAATAATATAATTAATAATAATCTAAATAAAAGTATTATAAGAACAGATATGGAAATGATGTTGGTACCAGGAAAATTACAGTAATGTCTACAACTCAAATGTAAAACAGGGTTTTTCATTTATATTTCAACAAAATAGCCGAAGGTAAGGAAATGTTTCTAAGTATAGGCAGGTTGTAACATATGACGAGGGACTGTTAAAATCGTCCAGTCGCCGTTTGAAAGACAACGATATTCCAACAAAACTTGTGATCAGGTTAATGGTATTGACAACAGTATGATGGTCGTAAAGTCAAGCTGTTCATGCACGGCGTGAACATAGTTAATATTACCCGGATACTAAGTACTTAGGATGGTAAGTCCCCATTAAGGTAGTCATACTGGTTGGTTGAACCGGGTAAAACACACAAATAATCAGTTGGAAAATTGAATGCCATACCGGGAAGTTGTCACAGTAGCTCGGTATTAAAGCAAGGCATGGAGAGCAGGAGAACCGTGGCGTTGAATTTTTCAACTGGATCTAATATTGCTATGTACCATTATTTTCCGAAAAGAAATAAGCTCCTAGTAGGATATTTATAGTTCCTCTGTCATCATTTTACAATGCATTTAGAGTAGCATGCCAAAGGGCTGCATCTACAAGACAGCAGAAAGAATAAATTTGTGATATTAAAAGCCGAGACCACCATTTTTGTGTGGTAGATAACGAAAGAGTGTTATGTCGAGGTTGTCGTTCGAGAGAATAGACCGAGAGGCACGGAGAAGAATGAGACAGAGTTCTGCCTTAATAAAGAACAGCGTGTGTCTGTGATGGGATGCATGAAAATTTGTGAAGCATGAGAGAGCTTCAACATCTTCCAGCACAAGGTTGAATGGTTATTATTTTTATTTTTGCCCCCTTCAACCTTCTTCCTGGAGCTAAATCTGAACGTGGTTTCCCCTTACTGCCTTAATCTACTCCAAAGTTTTGATACCAGGCTATAAGGCACCCTCGGAATATTCGCCAAGGCTCATTTACCCCTTTCTTATGTAGGCTTTGAGTCTCGTATCCTCTTTTAAGCCTTATGGCGTATTTTGGAGTTGTTTACAAATGCTATAAAAACTACACGCACAATTTATGATTCAATCTGGCCCTTTTCGTTAAATGTAGCAAATACATCTAGAGGTGCTGCTATTGTGTAAGGTATTTTTTAAGCATAAAGATAAACATTTCAAATGTAACTTATGTCGATATATCGAGTGAGATGACTCGGTGGCAACTTGAGAGACCATGGTTCACTTGTCTTGCTGTACACGTACTATGTAAATTGAGTATAGGGAAGATATTGTATTCCACCCAAATATTGGATACCAAGATTTTACTAGAAATCCATGTTTTGAGGAATCCCCAAATAAAATATTTAGAAAAAGGTGTGTGTGCAGTATATCTCAAAAACAAAATGACGGTTGAATGCTGAAGTATTTCCAAGAATGCGACACAAAGGTTTTCAAGAAAATGCCCTCGCCCCAAATTACTTTTTACATTTAAATAATTTTGAACATTTGTTTTTCACAAAAATGGCTCTAATGATTTTGAATTAACTAACAATATTACAGATATTTGCGTGACAAAATGCGTACCTTTATTTTTTTGGAAATTGCCCCTGAAAGCCTCGAATTTTGCATAACTGGTAAACCGTAAAAAATAAACAATAATCTGCTGCACAAAAAATGTAGATATATTTAAAGCACACAATGTATGTAGTGTGCATTTTTAGAGCTAACTGTTTCCGCGATATTTCTTTATATTGGCTTCAAATTTAAGTTGCATAAACTTTTCTCCAACAGGAGGTCATCTTTCGTTTTTTCCCTCTTTTGTGTTATTCCTGGCCATGCAAAGCGAAAATAAAATGTAATTGTTTCACATAGCAACCGGTTTTTTAAAAGATTTGACTATCCCTTTAGCCTAGCGTATAACCTTATTTCCCTTATATATAGAAGGAGCTAATACAACCATTCCTGCTAATGTTTATATCGATTACAACGAAGCAGATAAAGGAATAATCTTCACTGAGAATTGGTTTGTAGAGAAAGTCATGTAAATGGAACGTAATATTAAGAGAGAACATTTTAGATTAAGTAAGTATAACATATATTAAATATATGATGTCCCAGAATTTGACTGCACAAATTTCCGAGATTGTAGAGGGTCCAAGGTAAACATTTTGAGATAGTGAACGTATGGTCTATGAGTTTCTAAATTCTTTGCTACAGCATAAAATGTATTAAGGGGTTAGCACGTCAATGATCGAATCGCAGTGGCCTTAATGTGAGCATCCGTATTTCCGAGAGCTTAGACATAGTGACATTTAGTGCTATCGTAAGTGTGGGGGTCAAGCTGTTGAGGGAGTTGAAGGTTCAAGCCTCCTTAGATACCTTTATTATTTTCTCTAGCCCCGTATGAACAGTGTACATAGGGATAGAGAAGTATTGTATTCCACCCATAAATCCAATGTCGAGATTTCACCGGAAATACATGTTTTAGGACCCCCTGAGTCCAAAAAAAAATTTAGATACAGGTCTGTGTGTGCGCTTGGGTGTGCGTGCCTGTGGACAGCATAGCTCAAAAACCAAAAGACGGTTAAATACTAAACTTGGTATTTAAGTTTGGTATCTTCCAAGGATGCGACACGATGCTTTTCAAGAAAGTCCACCTACTCCTCTTTACATGGAACAATTTTCGAAAATTTTGTTTTTCTTAAAAATGACTGTAATGATTTTGATTAAAATACCACATATTAATGCCATTTCTATCGCAATTAAATGTATATCTTGAATTTTCTGGGAATAGCTTCTAAAGACCTGTTTATTCTGGATGAATTTTGCTAAATTTGGCATAACTAGTAAAGCGTAACAGATAGACAAAAACTCACTGTACTAAAAATTCAGATCTTGTTAAAATACACAGCTTACATTTTTTTCGTGGAGCTTATTGTTTTCGAGATATTCCTTGTTATTATTCTCAGCTGTGAAGTATTTATACTTTTCTCAGACGGGAGTGTCCGGTTTTCTTTTGTTCTACTTCTGGCCAAGCAAAGAAGTGATTTGCAATGACAATCGCGTAACAGCTTTTAAAACATTTGACTATCATTTTAGCCTAGTGCATTCCCTTAGTTCTAGTCTACTTATAAGGAACTAAGTAATACATTTCTGCTAATGTTTATCTCGATTAACATGGTGTTGGAAGAAGAATAATCTTTAGTAAGAAGTTTGTAGAGTAGCTAGAGAAAGTCATGTGATTGTAACACATTACATTTATTTTTATATTGTTTCCTTTGTTCGTGTTTTATAATGAGCCGTGTATATTTTGCTGCGTTTTTTGCATATGATGTATTCGCACTGACAAATGAAGTAAATGTAAAGTACGGTTAGTGTGTAAGTGCAGTGGAGAACGTTTCAATAACAATTGCATTTAAATCCTGAAGGGGTGTACTTCTCCATACCCCTCGAAGGGGTTTCGTAAATATAGTGTATTATACTTTGATACGTTATATATATATATATGCACATATTAGAATTTTAGGCATAGTTCACAATTTGCCAGACAACATTTTATTATTAAATATATACATTAAAACACATAAATTAACAATTAAAGTATTCACCAAGATTATAGATATAATTTAAACTCTGAACTAAAACATTACTATCAGCTATACTAGGCTGGTGCTTTATTAAAAGTGTAACTAAGTGAATGTATAGGTCACTTCATAAAACTTTTTTGAAATTATCAACGTGAACTGCATTTATTTGTCGAATAAAATTACCATGAACATCACCATTAAAATTAAGTTCACAAATTGTATATCTGAAATAGATAACTTATTAGAAGATATTAAACATGCAACAAATAAATGTTTATTTAGTTTGAAAGTATTTTGGAAAGATTCCCTAGATTTTAATTTAAACATAAATTTAACAGTTTTTGCTTTCTCTATACACACTATTTACATAGTGTATAGAGAAGGTATTGCACTCCACTCAAAAATTCGATACCGAGATTTCACCTGAAATATTTGTTTTAGAGTCCCCTTTATCTAAAAGGAGCATTTTCGAAAAAAGGTCCATGTGTGTGTGATAAAAACGAAAAGTCGGTAAAATACCAAACTAGGTATTTTAATTTATTATCTTCCAGGGATGCAACACGAAGATTTTGAGCAAAATCCCCCTACCCCCAACTACCCTTTACATGGAACGTTTTTCGAAAATTTGGTTTTCTCAAAAATGGCTCTAACGGTTTTAATTAAAATTTCGTATATTAAATATATTTACCTGAAAATAAAATGAATATCTTGAATTTTCTGGGAATAGTCTCTGAAGAGTACTTTATTCTGGATGAATTTTACGGAAATTTGAATAACTGCTCAACCGTAAGAGATGGATAAAAACTTACTGCATGAAAAATGTAGAGATGTAATATACATCTTTTTCGTGGAGTTCATCCTTTTTGAGACATTCCTTATGTTTTGTTTCTGCTTTAAAAAACTTATATTTTTCTCATACAGGAATTTGTAAAAGGCTGTCCATACAAAGGAACTTCAGTGACATAGCAACCAGCTTTTGACTATCACTTTAACCTACGGTACTCTCTTATTTCACTTCTACTTACAAGGAAACAAGTAATAAGACTATTTCTGCTATTTTTTTTTCTCTGATTAGCATGAAGTAAATAGAGCTATAAGCTTTTTAAGAATTAATTTGTTGCAGAAATGTAGAGAAAGTCATGTGAATGGTACACATCAGATTTTTCTGTATTATAGACTATTACTATTTGTTGATAGACCCCAAAGCTAAAATGAATATGATACAAGAATAGTCAACTGACCCAAAGCGTAATAAAACCCCAAAGACTGTGCTTATCGAAGGTATGTCTGAGATGTCTTAAAGCTAAGCATACGCTATTAGGATTTTTGCATCTGCTGCGCCGTATCTTTTGCAGGGCTGGGACCAGGCGACGGCGTTTTGTTTGTTGCGGGAGGGCGGAGGAATTTGTGATATGGGACGGCGCTTGGCAGGACTATTGGAACCTCAACTTTTGTGGGAGTGTCTTGTCCACTTACATGACTAGAGCAGGGTCAGCCGGCATCATGTTTGCCGCTATGTTTTTTTGTAGCTTAACGTCCTTTAACCTGGTTGGTCATAGCGGACGATGAGTGAAATTGGTGAAATGATGCTCAAATGATCTCGGGGTCCATGGAGCTTAAAGTTACTCGACATTCGTCTTCTCAGGATAAGGGAAAACCCCGAAAAAACCTTATCCGAGTAACTCACCCTAAGCGAAATTCAAACTCACGACCTTTTGAATGTGAGACAGACACGCTACCACCACAATACCCAGGCGGACGAGGCGTTATGTTGTGCAAATCGCTAAGATTCCTCTTCATCGTCCGGGCACGGTCATGTTTGGGATCTCTCCCTTATCTTTTCCTCCAGTGATCACTTTAGAAGCACAAAGGGAACAAAATGTCAAGCTGTTCCAACTCTACTTGTCTAAATCAACATAATCTGTGCCAGTGGCGGCTCGTATCCAAATTATCTGGTAGGGCACAATTTTAAGATTGACTGAAATTAAAACTAAATTGAATGTTATTTATGGACGCTCTTTTAACTGCTACGGTTCTAAGCGTCCCATTCTATTTTGGGCACGAAACACCGCTTAATCATGCTCATAGACCTCTTTATCAGGATTGAGGTTTTTTAACGTGCCGTAAATCTACGACACGGTATCAACGACTTTACTTCCCTTATGAAGAAAGGGATTTTTACTCCTGGAAAAAAAAAAAAAAAATCAGACGGATTTGAACCCGCGACCTTGAGAACCAGGTGCTAGCATGTTACCCCTAGATCACGGATGACGACAGACTAAAATTAGTGGATACTAAAAGATATCAGTAGATATGAAATGCTAATTTGTGTATTAGCACTAACCTTTCTGTTTGTAGATGAAGTCCATCTCTCAATCCTTTTCTTGAAAAAATACTTCCATAAATCTTTGGTTTAAGTTATAAATTGAACGCGACATGTTTCGAGAAATTTGAACACGAACAGCCATCTTCACTGTTTATCATGTCAACAACATTATCAAAGAGGTGATCCTGCTGTAAATTGATGCATAGCTCGTATTAACAGCTGATGCACTTGAGTTAAAGATTCCAGTCTTCAGTACTACCTTACACAACTTTAATAGCTTATGTATGCCAATTACAACTTTCACCAACGAAGCTCTCTCTTCTCTCAGAAAATTATGGAAACTACCCTTAAAGTAAAGTAGATCGCGATCGTGATATTAATGTCTTAAGCATTTTCTTTATAAGCAATTGTAAACTTTACAAATCATCACCTAACAGTGTTTAGGATTTTCCCTCTTAAGGCGAGTTTTAACAGTGCGGTTTCTTTGAACGCTAGCAACTGAGAAATCGGCATATCATTCTGCAGTTAATTTCACCAAATTATTCTCCAGTGCATTCGGATTATGTTTCATAACACGTGAAATACATTCAAGACACTGTTTCACACTTACTATCAGTTTATTCTTACTCAGCACTCATTCTCAAAACCACTAATCACCTCTCGCAAATAAGGTCTACTTTACTCTTTGTTCAGTCCATTTTTTCAATAACTATTGGTTATTTTCCCTTTTCCTGTTTTCAAACGAAGCTTCAAATGTATCGCGAATTAAACGTAGGGTAATTACACAACACACTGCTTGTACGCATTGAGCGTTAGCGCGCCAGCGAATCTTGTCTGCTTGGCTGGGAGGAGAGAATACCAAGTACCAACATTGTACATCTTCACCACATAAGCTTCTTTTTGTATGTTTCGTTCGGGAGGTTTATAGATCAACTTTGTTTTCAAATAAGAAAGCATTCAAACTTAGGAGAAGTTTCTTATTTACTCTTACACGTGAAAATATCTTTGGCTAAATATTTTTGTCAGGGATTTGACTCAAACTTTTACTTTTGCTTATTGTTGGTTCTTATTTTCTCTTTGCGCATACGCAGCAAATGACCACAGAGGCTTTCGTGTCCTAAGAGAACCTTCCCCGCTCGGCCCCTTGAAACCCGCAACCACAAATTAACTGCATCTAGAAGCATTGAATTTTTCTGCGCGTGCGCATAGGATGACCACAAAATCGCTTGTGTCCGAAAAACACGGCCGGTTACTGTTTCCGAAAGCCATATTCACTACAACTGTCCAGTGGGCATAGTAGGTTTAAATTTATACAATGCGTTATAGATTATAGCATTTTACCTAATAATATAATACAGAAATTACTGTCTGAAATTGTTGTAGGGAGGGCACATGCCCCTGTGCCCCTAAAGGCCGGCCGCCACTGCTCTGTGCGTTATCAACCAGAAGCATAGGCACCTAGCTGTAGGGGTGCAAAATAGCTAACTTATTGGGAGGGTATCACAGTACGACTGCTCTTCCTACCTGTTTATTCCAACAGTTATTTTCAGCCGTGAATTTTCCTCAATTCTCAGCTCTGTTGCATATTGCAGGCAAACCACTGAGATCATAGGTAAATCATGGCTGTTTTGGCGCACACTCAGGTGGACCAGGTTGCACTATGACCCCAGTACGTGCTGTACTACAATTGCTGGACCTCTCGTCTGAAAATTCCAATGCCGAAATCAGTTATTCTTTACACTTGGTGGTCAATGCTCCATATTTGGCGTGTGTAGGTATTATTGTGTGTGTTAAAACGTTGCAAAACTCAACAGAGCTATTTCAAGTTAAAGCCAGTAAGTGGGTGAACTGAGCTTCGTTTTACTCCACTTGCTTATCGTGGAGCATCGTGGCCGATTTTAATTTGAAATGTCTCCTTTGAGTTTTGCAACTCTTTAAACGTACGAAAAAAATATCTGCACACTCCAAATACGGAGTACCTTGG
The DNA here is from genome assembly GCA_030762935.1 of Hymenopus coronatus. NCBI lineage: Eukaryota > Metazoa > Arthropoda > Insecta > Mantodea > Hymenopodidae > Hymenopus > Hymenopus coronatus. The sequence continues at coordinate 78,408,684 of CM060894.1, forward strand.
CCATTTTATCTTTTGACAGGAATTTGGATTGTTTGAATGTTGGAAGCAGTTTTGGTTTAGGTAAACTGTGTTTTATACCTGCTTCTTACTTCTGTTTTAACTGTTTAGCTATTTAGTTCAGTAGTTTACTACTGCGGATATCGCGGCTAATTTTGCACAAGTTCCTGTCTGCGATGTTGGTGGAATATTTTGAAGCACTGAGTGTCGTTTCTTTTTATTGCAAATGTCCTTTGGATTACTTGGGGACTTCAGGGATTTTCTGGCTTTTCATTGTTTTGTTCGTCGCTTTAACCTTCTTTGTTGTTGTTCTGTATTTTATATTTTTATTTTCATTTTCTCTATCAGCTACATATTGTATATAAAGGGAGATATTCCACTAATGAGCTCAATATCCATATTTAAGTTGAAATACTCGTTTTGGCATCCATTTATGCAAAAGCATGTTTGGTTTTTAACAGGACTCTCTCTATATTTTTTCTTTCTGACTATTTGTTCGTATGAACTGTAAATTGAAATCAAATTTTTGTATTACCTTCGCATTGCAGTTTAAATGAAACAATAAAATAAAGGTTTATTAACTATACGTTTTCATTAGTTAAAATTATCAAATATAAATGTTCTAACCGATATTTTTTTTGATCCAGCTCCCTTTCATATTGAACAGCAGGAAGTTGAATAAGCTACATCATTTGACAACTTAATCAACCTGCGTGTTTGTCTGTATAACTACACATATGCAAATAAATTATATATTATCTAACATTTTGTATACCTATATGTAATATTTGGTATTTCAATATTACTCACGATGTAATTCGTGTAAAATAGTTTTAACTTTATACTAAGATATAAAAATATCCCTATTTAGTTTGAGTTAGAAGCTAACTGTCTTGTTTGTAAAGTATGTTATCTCATATTTTAACAATTAAAGGATTTAAAATGTATAAGTAGCAGCTGCATCTTACTGATTTATTTTAATGTCGGCAACCAGGACGGCCTAGATAGTAATTAATTGCCACCAAGGTGAATTTTTGTGACCTTACTGCTGAAACCTCCATGTCCAGCAGTTGTTAGTAGTTAATTTAATTTCTAATACAGCCACCGGATACATGTGTGCGTGTCCAGGCCTCAGTGCTATTGTGTAAATTACAATTTGTCTGTGAATACAGAATTACAATCAATAGGACTGAAATTAATGTATAAGAAGAAAACAATAGGATTATTTTAAATAGTGGGTATATTAAATCGATAATTCAACACCTTTTGATGCTGCCCTTAGTTTTTCTAAAAGTTCTTAGAAGTAGGGCAACTCAGCTACATGTAGTTTGTCTTTGTATGCATAAAAGTCTACAGAAAAATCCTTTTAAATTAATAAACATTACATCATCTTTGGTTGATTGAAAATTAATTTTGATTACAGACCTCAGTTTGTGATGCTCTAGGTATGAGTTGTAAAGTTAAATAGAATAGATAAAATATTGAAGAGTTTTACTTTCATTAAAATAACGGGACTAAGATGTACACTATTGTTTTGTGTGTCTGTTTTTCGAGTAATCTTTAGTTTGTGTTCAAGGAATGGAATCGTTGTTAAAGCGTAATATGTTTGGCTTGTTGCAGAAATCCGGGCGAGCTGGGAGGAATGGTGGACCTACGATGGAATATCTGGTGAGTTGTGCTTAAAATTCCCTTAAACTTTACACGAGTTGAAATGTAACGCATTGTAGAATATAACATTACAACAAAGGAAACGCTGTCTGCAGAACCAGGACATTGAATGCATCGGTTTTAATATTTTCTCAACAGTAAGGGTTCAAAATGTTGATAGGACATGGGATGAGCTTTTATAGAAACTTAAGCTGCTATTTATTCTGATTTTGTCATGGTTTCAACAATATTGTACTACTTTGTAAGCTAAATACCATGAAAATAATTGTTTTCTTGTAGTTGTATTAGGATTATTAAAACAATAACCTTCTCGGCCAAAATTGTTTATCCGGTATTTTGTTTTCTTTAATACATATTTTGAAAAGGCCGTCATGTTATCTTATAAGACTTATAAGAGGTTCATTAAGGTTGCAGAGTATACATTTTATTAAAATTAGAACAAAATTAGCCTCAAAATTATGAAAAGAAACCTTATTTATATGTAGTCAGCAATGTTTTGCTAATAATAATAATAATAATAATAATAATAATAATAATAATAATAATAATAATAATTTGTTGCGTCTTTAATACACGCAAAATACATAATTGTTTATTTTATGCAACTTCATTCAAAGCAAATATTAAATAAAAAAAAAAAAAAAAAAAACAGGCTGCTGGATAGCGGGCGTCTGAATACATGTTTTCTCTTTTCTAATTGTTACCAATGGGCGCTTAATGACATTATCGCTTATCACGTGGTCAAGGGATCTTATGGTTCCAGAGAGTTTTACGGACGATTCCAAACATTAGGAAAATTTCGGCGATATAGGGAGAAACAGATTACTAAACCATTTCTTGAAATCCAAAACAAAAACTATGAAATGCAACTTATAAAAGCTTAGTTGCGTTTGAATTGATGATATAACTAACACTATTTTAAGTATAAGAAACATTTACAGCCTTCGCAAGTTTTGTGAATGTAGAACTTTTTAAATTAAAAAAATGAAAAAAACTATGCGCTATAGAAAGTGGTTTCTAAAATTAACTAAATGAACATATAATCCCGTGAATTGAAATCATTTTTTTAAGATAATTGATTGAACCAAGCATTTTTAGATTGCAATTATATGAATATTTTACTTCTTGTTCTTGTTTTTCATCTTCTTCTTCTTCTTATTATTATTATTACTATTATTGTTGTGTGTATATATTTATTTAAATAATTCTAGCTCCTCCGCTTAATTAGTACGTAACTTAAGCACAGACACTATTCATGAAGGTTTCCTACCACCCTACGATATTTTCCTGAGATGATAATGCTGATGTCCGGCTTCGAAGTAATTCCTGACCTCCCTATGTCTCGTCAAATCTGAACCAGGATTTTTCACATCAAATGTAGGGTAAATCAAATATCAGTCTCGTTTGCAGGAGTTGTGTTATGCAAAAGTAGACTATCGGATATAGTTACTGCAAAGTGTACAGGAAGAAATTCCCTGCAGGTGTAATTTCTAACGTCTTCGCACTTTACAACGTCGTAATTCTCAAAGTCAGAACCTTTTGTTCACTGTCAGTTACATATATGTGAGCTGCAGTATTCTGGTTATATAAGAGATGCTGTCTCTCTGTTATTTCACATTTTATTTCAATTTGTCAACGTTCCTTTTATTCTAAATTAACGTGCCTAAGTTCAATACTCATATTACTAGAGGTGGGTACCTTAACACTTTATTTAGCTATTTCTCCACATTTCTTTTGTCATTATTATTAAGTAAACACACTTATACCGCTTGACTCGTTGAGTAACTTCGCTTTGTCACCAGTTAGCTGAAAATTGTGCTTTTAATATGCTTAATTTACTTATTATATATTTAAAAAATCTCTCTATAGGTGTGGATTACTTAAATTACAGATAATAGGTTAAGAAATGAATTGTTAATACACATAAAATAGTACACAAATGGGTAAAACAGAACAAAAAATTGAAGCTAAACATGTATAATAATAACTGAAAGAAAACTTAAGAATACCTCTATGAAATCTGTAAAAATGTTTTTCAATGTCAAAAGCCCGACTTCTGCGCAAACTCTCGGCGAATGGACAATTACCAGCAGAAATCCTCAAGTTGTTTAGGGTTGTACCATGACCACCATTAATTAGGGTCATGATTATGACATTATTGATTTCTATTGCCTATTAACTATTGTGTGGTGGGAATATATCTATTAATCTCATTGTTTTTTTTTTCACACAAGCCGTGTGTAGGACAGGAGTTGGATAGGTAGAGTCAGACTAAAAAATTCAAAGCCATAGCCGGGATTTGAACCACGAATCTCCCAGTCTCTAGCCGGGTTGCTCTACCACTGAGGTACCATGGCAACATACTGGCATGACATTAATATTCTCAACTGATTTGCACGTTTTCCGGTAAACTACATATTGATCTCGAATTATTTTGAGATGACATACTCCAATTAACCTAATAGCTTGCTAAACTATGAAGCCTGGGACAAGTACTTATGATATTGTAAGTCACTATTGGAGCATGTTATGCCAAAAACTAATTTGAGATCACCTTGTGGTTTATTCGGAAACATACGAGTCATATGAGGCTATTGTAAATGTGTGATGAGCTTAAACTACAAATGTTAGTAGACAAATGTCGAATAACTTTAAGCTCCAAGGAGCTTGAGAACGTTTGAGAATAATTTTACTGATTTCATCCTTGTCTTTTATGAAAAACCAGGTTAAAGGACGTTAAGGTACCGAAAAAAAAAAACTTCTAAACCTTTCATATTTTTCCTAGGACTTGAGCTGGTGTTATTTCAAATAAAAACGGCCACTCCTACCATTACAAAAAGAATTAAAATGAAGCCTACTAATATCAATATTGATAATTCTCTCACCATTTACTACTTTACTGGAAAGTACGTGCATTAAGAGATAAAATATTTTTGTAAATATTATATAGACATATTTGGTGTGTGAGTAATCTATATGTGTGTGAATACGTGGAGTGGTTGTGTGTGTAATATAACAGTGTTCCTTCTTTTATTTTATTTTTTTTTTTTGCAATATAATTTATTTTGGGTCACTTTAAGAGCATGGTCATATCGCGACCTTACAAATTGTACCTAAAATACTTATTTACACATTGGTAAAATACAAAATGATTACATTTATACTTTACAGTAATTCAAAAAGTTTACACTATCTTATAAATATTGTCTTTTTAATTGTCTGGCGGTTATGTAGAGCACTTGGCAAGCCATTGAAGCCGGCCTGAAGTCTCTTTTTGGCGTATCTCGGACACTGCAATAGGATATGTAGGAAAGTAAGTGGTGTGTTGCAGGTCTCACATTTTGGTTCTGGATCTTTATTAATGATGAAGAAATGTGTCGGTTTGCAGTGTCCAATTCTGAGGCGGGTAATTATTGTTTGCTCACGATGTTCTAATCTTCGGAGGGGTTCGAAGTACTGTTGTCGTAGCGCACTAGCGTGTGTATGCGTATGTATGTCTCTGTGTGTGTGTTTGTGTGTTTTTAATGTTGAAAGATATATAGAACAGATATGTTGCTAATATTTTAAATTCAAGTATTTTTAGGCAGCATGTATGATCACCCGACCCATGCGACTGTGTGATGCAAATATTGTATTATTGTAAACTCAATAATAAAATACTACTATTATTATTATTTATGATTATTAATATTCACAGCTTCTATTTGTTTGTCACTATGTAGCCGTTTTGTTAAGCCTTTGCTGAATGTATCAGACAGTTACATTTCCAGAATTTCAATATATTATTTCCAATAACCCACATACATTTCATATTGATAGTTTCTGAACCTATTAAGATAAAGCGTAAAATGTTTCAGGTTCCCAAATCCCGCTTTCACTCCAGCATAACAGCAACAATGTAGACGAAACAGGAAGTCAACTATGAACACGGGTGATATGACTTTCGCAATATGACCATAAAGCTAAAGCTCCTCTCAACCCAAAAACAAAAAACGCCAGTAATATCAAGCGAAAGCCAGCTGGTGAAAATTAAGTGAAATATTGGAAAGTAATTTTGTGGAGGTGTTCCACAGAGGAATTTCAATAACCGCTGTTGCCACGCTTTCTGCTGAGTGTTAAATGGTGGCGACGTCTGTGTGACATTTTATTGAAACCGGAGTTGTTGTGTTTCTCGTTAACTGACAGCCTGACGTTTCAAGCACCCCCCGACCCCCTCCAGCAAATATTGGCCTCTGCTGCTCATCATTTACCTGTCCCAAACTGCCAGCTTTCCCGACTACTAGTAATGGCACTGTTACATTAGCAGCAAGTCTACATCGCTGACATCATGACGTCAGGCTGGTCGTCGTTAATGCACGATTTCAAACCTGCTCACTAGCTGCTGAGGTTTACCAATTCCATGAAAATGTCTAAAACTTTAGGCCAATGGACCTCTTCCATCTTCAAACAGAATTAAAATTGGTCCTGCCATTTTTTCCTGGATTTTCCTATCGATGTTTTTCCTTATAGTTTATAATTGTATACAGTTTTTTACTTTCTCTACACGTACTATATATTGTATATACAGAAGATAGGTATTGCATTTCACCAAAAATTCGTTACCAGATTTCACCGGAAATAGACGTTTTAGGATCCCTTACATCCCAAAAAAAATATTTCAAGAAAAAGGTCGTATGTCTGTGAACACGATAACGAAATGTCGATAAAATACCATACTTGATATTTAAGTTTAGTATCTTCCAAAGATGCGACACGAAGATATTCCAGAAAATCCCCCCCATCGCAAACATTTCGAACATTTTGATTTTCTCAAAAATGGCTCTAACGATTTTGGTTAAAATCCTATATATTAACGGTATTTGCATACCAAATAAAATGTATATCTTGAATTTTCTGCGAATGGCCTCTAAATACCTGTTTATTCTGGATGGGTTCTCCTGAAGTTTAGGTTACTGGTAAAAACCGTAAGAGATAGACAAAAACTTACTACACAAAAAATGTAGATCTCGTCAAAACACACTATTTATGCCCTTTACGTTTTTGCAGTGGACGTAACCGTTTCTGAGAAGTACTTATACTTTTCTCAGACAGGAAGTGTCCGTTTGCTTTTGTTTTACTCCAGGCCAAGCAAAGAAGCGATTCATAATCGCATAACGTTAGTTTTTAAAATATTTTACTATCACTTTAACCTAGTGCAGTCTTTGCTTAAATATAAGTAACAAAACCACTTCTGCTAATGTTTATCTGAATTAGCATGAAGTACACAGAAGAAATATATCCTGAAAGAATTGTTTGCGAAATAGGTTGAGAAAGTAATTTGAATGAACACATTACATTTTTATAGAGGTTCTATAACCCAAGTGCAAAAGCATATTTTTAATCGAGATAAACGTTTACAAAAATTGTTTAATAATACATCATTTAGGCACTAAGGATATTGGAGAGTGAACAGTATGTTTTCAAAAGTGGGTTGCTATATGCTGGTCTGGAAATGCTATAATCGTGTAAGAAACAACAGATTAGCCACATTACTTCAAAATATGTCTCAAAAACCAGATATGTTCATTAAACTGCGCTGTTTAAAGGACATATATAATTTAAAATATATAATGTGTATAGTATATATAGTATATTACACACATACTGTATAATTGTGTACTAGGGTTTATCCACATCTTACGAACCAACATTTAGACTCGCACAAATTGCTTAGCAGACATTTCCAGATAATTCAGGTCTATACGTTTTATTTGTCATATAAAAGTATGTATATTTTATTTTAATAAGAACTATTAGATCTATTTTTGAGAAAATATAAAACAATGAACATTTGTCTAATTGAATAGCTTGGGATGAGAACTTAAATTTTGATTTGCTATATTTTGGTAGAATAGAATACTTACGACCTATTAAAGCGAGTGACAAAGAAAATAAAACAATAAATCTGACAGAAACGTAAGTAAATCAGTGAATATGTAATTTTTTTAAGTAATTTGTTAATGAAGTAAAAGCCGCTGATATACTTTTAACTTCTGTAATGAAAAGGTAGGTAGACTGAACAATCCAATGGCAATCCCGGGATCTGAACCACTGGCTACCATGGCAAAATGCGGACATGACATTAACTCCCCAAATGACGCGTGTTTTTTCCGGTAAACTGCAAGATCTGAAATTCATTTTAGATGGCATACTTTAAATGTCTGACCTTTATCTTTCCATCATCTGTCCTACACATGGCTAGTCTAGCAGAAACAGTTATTTCACAGTCATTAATAAAATGGATGAAATGATCAAAAACATTGATCTTAACATTACCCGGCATTTTCTTCTCAAAATAAGGGAAAACGTTATCCGGGTAACTGCATCTAGCAAGGATTCGAACTCGGGATCTGTTGGTTGTGAGGCTCACATGCTACCACCTAATCACAAAGGCGGGCGAAAATGGTGCTAGTAGCATATAAAACTGGAGGGAAAGGTCACTGGATTCTTCAGCCTCTGACGACTAGATGATACACACACACACACACACACACACACACACACACACACACACACACACGATCCATGCATTCAAACCGAACGTCACGATTTGGAGTCCCAGCGACTGCAGTCAAATGTGCCAGGGGTAAAGGATGGGGAGGAACCAAGTAAAATAGCCGGTGTGATGACATGCTTGGATGCTGACGGGTTAGGCAGGCAGAAAGGCAGGCAGGTATTTACTGCAAAGAATATAATACATGTATAGCAACGTCAACAAAAATTCAATGTTATAAAATTCCTGGACATTATAGAGTGGATTTTTCTTCAAAATAATTAGAATCTCTCTTTTAATTTTTTGGAATGTAAATTTCTTAATTTTGTCAGGTAAAATATTGAATAAATTAAGAGATACTATTTCAAAACTATTTTGCTTTTTACTATAATTGCATGTCCTAAAATAAATATTACTGCTACTTCTTCTGGGATAATTATGTATAGTCTTTCAAGAACCACAATCATGTATATTCTTCTTAATATATAGTAAACAATTTAAAAAAAAAGTATATATATATATATATATATATATAATTACAAGGAACAGTGAGGATTTCAAGTTCAATAAAGTGAGGTTTACAGTATGTTCTTGGCGAAACTCCACATACTGCTCTCTTTTTTAAAATAAGAATCTTATTAGTATAAGTGTGGTTGCTTATAATATGACTGCAGTCACATGGATTTTGTTCTTTATTATTAAAATTTGAAATTTTTACAGTATAAACAGTTATAAATATCCAAATTTTATTTTTGAAGGTTAGTGTAATACGAAATTACAAAATAAGCCCACTAAAAATACTAAAACCTTTGATTAATCATCTTTGTTGCCATGCAATAGAAGATTTACGTTACCCGTTAATTTCTTCTCAGGGTAAGGGAAAACTACGGAAAGAACGTTATCTAGGTAACTCAATCTAACCGAGATTCGAACTCCGGATCTCTTGACTGTGGGGCAGACCATCACACTACAAAGGCGGACGAAACATGTTACTGGCGGCATATAAAATGGAGGGCAAGGGTGAATAAGACTTGGTTGTTCAGCCCCTGAGGACTGATGGCTACGTTTTCTGTTCGGGAAGCTACAGTGGATAAAGATGTAGAATACACGGCGCCTTAGGAAGCACATACACACACAAACACAATCTCGGAAGAGACGAGGACTTGGCCGGCTCTGTTATTTGTCCGGGATTGCTCCGGTGGCCGCTGCAACTACTTGATGTAATTTGATTTCCAGTCCAAGTGGAGGGCAAATGGGAAACACAAGGGGGCAGAGCCCGTAGGAAAAGACGCTTCTGGACTTGCCCGAAAGATGGACAAACGATAGAATAGCGTCTGTCTCTTTCTCTCTCGACGCAATCAATGAAAATTTATGTCGTGACATCTACCTTCAAACCAGCAGCGTGTCTCTAAACTATCAGCATTTTATCAAGATGGGTATATTTAAATTCAATATTAACAATTCAACAGTCTTGTTCGTCATAACACATTTATTCGTGACTCTCACAAATTCCATACGAGTATATTAACCGACGTTTTGAAACTCGAATCAACTACTAATTAATGCCCTTAAAACTCCTCACGTTCCCTATAAAATGATATACAATTATATAGGAAAAGTTTACGTTGAATGCTTTCCTTTATATCTTTTCATTTTCTCTTGCACGTAAGTACACGTACATAATAGATACAAAGTATATTATATTCCACCCAAAAATCAACTGCGAGATTTTACCGGAAATACATGTTTTGGCACCCCTTGGAATCTAAGAGAGAACATTTTTAGAAAAATACTCCTGTGTGTCTGTGGGTAGCACAACTCAAAAACGAAAATGGTGTTCAATATAAAATTTAAAGTTAAAGTTCAGTATGTTCCAAGAATGTAGCACGGATATTTTCAAGAAAATTCTTCCCACTTCAGCTACCTTTTGCATAGAAGATTATTCGAAAATTTGGATTTTCTGAGAAATAGCTGTAATGATGTTGATTAAAGTGCTATATGTTCCAGATATTATCACAAACAAATTTATATTTTGAATTTTCTGGAAAGAAACTCTGAAGACCTCTTCATTCTGGATGATCTTTAAGTAAAGATAGACAAAAACTTACTACACAAAAAATGTATCTCTCATTAAAACACACAAATACATATATTTTTTGTTTAGTTAAACATTTTCGAGATATTCCTTGTTATTGATTTCAATTTTAAACTACTTAAGCGTTTCTCAAGCGGGAAGACAACCTTCGTTTCCTCTCTTTTGTTTTACTCCCGGAAATGCAAAACAGAAGCGAATTTCAATTGTTTCACAAAACGATAGCTTTTAAAATATTTGAATATCGGTAAGTCTACTGTGTTCTACTTACAAGGAAGCAAGCAATGAGTCTAACTTTGCTAATGTTTATCTCGATTAGAATGACGTAAATAAAAGAATAGTATTTTGTAAGGAAATCTTATTTGGGAGCAGCTCCTTGTGAATGGAACATATTACTTTTTTTATATTTATTTTTGATAGTTTGAATTGCTTGATCTTATCACGACGTTTCGTAATTTTATAACGGATATTGCCAAATTTACCAAACAATTATTTAAATACTAATACGAAATTTACAATTTTACATTTTATCAAACAGCTTAAGGTGAGTCAAAATGGGATTTTCGTAATTTTTTTCAGTTTTCATGTTTTAATTGCCTATGAATATTTTGAACCTTCCGCTTATTTTGGTATACATTTCTTAGAGGTACGCTAATTGTAAATAATTTAAAAATATTGTTGGAAATAATCTTGCGTAGTAGATTTTTTAGAACATTCTAATACACTCACTTGGTAAAACATCGATAAATTTGTAAATATTAGTGGGTAAAAATGTTATATAGGATAGAATAATGGGGGATTAGAAGGATGATAGATGAAGTGCATAGGAAAGTTTGCAAATTGGGCTACCAAATGCAACTGTTAGGCAGGTAGCACAAATACAGCTGGGTAGAATGGCAAGTAAGGGAAAGATTATGGAAAGGACATTGAAATTTTGGTATAGAATATTGAAATTGGAAGAAAGGAATTTGTTAAAACAGTGTTTGGTATGTCAAAAGAATAGTTTAAAGAACAAGCGATGGGTAGACTGTCTCAGAAATAACTTGGAAAGTAGTGGGTTAGGGAAAATGTGGAGAAGAAGAGAAAATAATGTGAATAACCTCTGGAAGTTGGCAAGGAAAAGATTTGAGGATATAGAAATACAAAAAATATTTAGTGAGATAACTGAAAGAGATCTTTGGTTTTCTGTATACCAATGAAAGGCTCATGGGGAAGGGAAAATAATATAGTTGTGACAAATAAAGAGGAGCGAGAAGGTATTGCATGGCTGAAAGCAGGAAACTAGAATTAATAAACTATTGTAAAATATGAGTATGACCAGTAAAGAGCCAGGGCTGAACACCGGTCATATTCACGTTTATACAGCTTAGCATAAATAAACAAAAAAAAATAAACAAATATTAGTGTTAGAAATCTTTTTTTATTTTGATAAGAAAGTTTTACTTTAAGTATTCGAAGCATTTGTCTCATGTGAGAGTTTCGAAATACTGCAAAGCTGTTTTTGAAAAGTTAGGTTACATTTTTTGTAATATTATGTTTGAAAGCAATTTCTGAAGAAGTAAAACTGTCTATAAAAATGTCTCATTATTTGAGAAGCTAATTGATATTGAGGTTCGAAATTTTTTTCACACATTTGAACCTAAATAGTGTTTATTTTAACGAAAAAGTTTTTATGTATATGGATTAGTTATATTTTTTAAAATTAAAAAGCGTCAGATTTCAATGAAATGTTAAGCGCTTCATTAAAAAAGATCGTACCTTTTCTTCTGTTCAACAGTAAGTAGTTTATTTTCATCAATAAACGAAAAAGATATTGCTAAATATACCCCAAAAAATTCAGCTCAATGTCCTAAATAGTTACTGAGAAAAAGGGTTATACTTTAACATTGGCAAGATGGGTCATTTCGACTCCCTTTAACCCTTTGTTGCCTGTCGGTAGCTATAAGTTCCGTTTGTTTTAAGCATAACTATACAAATAGGCTTGTACTCTAGGATTAATTTCATGTTATACTAACCTTCAACCATAAAAGACAAGTAATCAAGACTGTTTTATATTGCAAAAATATATACAATTTTGCCATAAAATTGCAATGATTTTTGAAATAAATAAAAGAGTAAAACCCACATAACTACAGCCAAATGTAACTTCATTAACTTCCAAGCATCACACCGATTATTTTTCTTGGACTCTCACCGTCATTTACCACAATCACTGGGATTTGAGCTTGAAACATTTGCCTTAAAATGGATGGCCAGTTCATTACCTATCACCTAACACTCCTGGCCATTTGAACTACTGTTTTGGTAGTGCCTTTGGTAGCATTATGAAAACTGGTTTAGAAGAATTTAAACATTTAATTGGGAAGAAAGATCTACATTTATTTTCATTTCTATTGTTTTATATAATTATTTTATAGGTTTATTCCTGTATATTTTTACTAGAACTCCAGTTTTAAACTTGACTGAAAGAAAAAACGGCATATGTAGTATACTAGTGCAGGAAACTAAGGGTTAATATCCTGTGTAGAAACTGTAAAGATTTTATTATCTTGTGTGGTTTATTCACGGCACTGGAGAAATCCGAGCTGGTGACTTGTTGTCTACACTTCGAGTACAATAGATAATCTACAATAATGTGCTGGATAGTTAATGGTATTGCAGTTGGTACAGACTCTTGGCTGGTCTTTGTTTAGAAGAAAAGAGTGTGCCAGTTTGCAGTGGCCAATTCTTAGACGGGAGTTGATTACTTTTATTTCGTCGTTTCAGTATTTGTAGCGGCTGGAAAGAGCTAGTATAACCTGGACGACTTTAATGAATTTCAAAATCTTCTCGGGTTTCTAGCCAGGTAAAAACTGGTGTCAAGCCAAGTTTTTACCTGGCTAGAAGCCCGAGAAGATTTTGAATTAACACGTCGCCAGGAAAGCTTCAGTTCCTATTTGACTTTAATGAAGTTTGCTATCCAGTGACAGTTCATTTCTGCATGAACTCTTAATATTGTTATTTTGTATAGGGCCAATTATTTATAAATAAATAAAAAAGATCCCTTGAGACCCCTGCAAAATGACGCGAAACCTCGGTAGAACGCATTTACTTCTTAATATACTATTAATAGCTAATTCTGGAAATGCTGGTTAACCTATATTATGTCATCAACTCGCTTATTTTATGCCTCCGCAAGCAGACCTGCTCCATGCATACAATGGATATACGTGTGTCGTGAGTAAGTTTATAATGTCTGAAACCAAAAGAAATCCAACATGCAAACCATCAACTCCTACGTTTATGCCTGCATAAGAGAAACCTTTATACTTGTGTATTAGAAAGTTGTGGAGTAAGTGCTTTGTTTGCGACGAAGTTCGGCACTCAGAAAATTTAGGCATCCTGTGCAAGTGAATACAACAAAAAAGAGAACGTTTCTTTCAAGTTGTGCTCAATATCATATATCGGCTGTTCAAATTCACTGCTATATCGTTACACATTAATTCTCATCCTAATGGCGTTATAATACGATTACAGTGGTATTAACCAAATTAAGGAGTTTGTTTTATTATGTTAATACTATAATGAATATCATTTTTTATAATTACTTATGCTTACGACTACAAACTGCATCCAGAACGTGGAAAACATGTTTATTTTCATATTCGAAGCATAAATACTAATGCAAAAGACATATTACAATAATGAACCTACAATAGTGTATCAACCTATTAAAGTTGGATTACGCATTTGAAACTCAAAGGATTGTATACTCCCAAGCACTGAAGGAATTATCTGCCCTTTCTTTCCGTTCAGAAGGTCTCGCAGTGCACCGTAGGTGATTTGTAGGAGCATTGAGCATTTTTTTTTTCTCTCTTGACTTACTCAAAGCGCAACCAGTTGCTGACGCCTGGTCTATAAAACCCTGTAGTGGGGGAACAAACATCGATCGGAAAATTCGAATAACCGTTCAGATAGCCACAATGGATTAGGTGTAATTTTAAGCCTCCATTGTTATATACCTATTTAATTACATCAAACCTCGTCGTAATTGTTAAAGCAAATACTGACATCACGACGAACGATACCGAGTTGACACTAAATGAAATAAGAACAGAAAAACTCCGAAAAATTACGTAAATATAAAACTAAAAACATCCAAATGAACGAAAGATCTCCTTACATGAAAAGGTTTTTAAATCTATTTACTTTCTCTAGCACGTACTCATAATATCAATAGTAGATGGAGAAGATGATATGTATAACCCGAAAATTCTATATTGAAATTTCACGCGAAAATACATGTTTTGAGGATGCTGAACCCAAAAACAATTTATTAGAAAGAGGTCCATGTACGAGTTGTAGTGGTGATACTTTATTTTCTTTTGCTTTTTTTATAGTGTTTAACGCCCGTTTTTACTACTTGTGGCATCGCAGGCTTGGCTCTGGTGATACATGGACTGAAGATGGGGAAACCGGAGAACCCGAAGAAAACCCGCCCCTGCGCCGCTTTGTCCAACACAAATCTCACATGCGGCTGCTTTGGATCGAACCGGGGTCGGCAAGGTGAGAGGCGAGTGGTCTAACCACTCGGGCACGGTGTGGCCAGATGGTGGTGGTGGCTGCGTTTTGTGAACAAGATAATTCAAGAACGAAAATGTTAAATACCAAATTTTATATTTAAGTTCACAATCTTCTACGAATGCGAAATGAAGATGTTTAAGAAAAATCTGCTACCCCAAACTACATTTTACATGGAAACGTTTAAAAAAAAAATATTTTTCCAAAAATGACTTAACTATTTTGAGTAAAATGGCGTATATTAAAGATTTTTTCATATACAATTTATTATCTCCAGTTTCATGGGAATCAGTTCTGAAGTTCCCTTTATTCGAATGACTTTGCATAACTGGTAAACGGTAAGAGATACGGGACAAGAACTTATTAGACAAAAATGTAGATCTCGTTAAAATAAAAAATCTGATGTGTACCATTCACATGACTTTCTCTATATCCCTGCAACAAGGTATTCTTAAAAAGCTTATACTTCTATTAACTTCGTGCCAATCAGTAAAACAATAGCAGAAATAGCCATATTGCTTGATTCCTTGTAAGTAGAGGTGAAATAAGGGAGTACCATAGGTTAAAGTGATAATCAAAAGCTGGTTGTTATGTCACTGAAGTTCCTTTGTTTGTATGGGCAGCAGTTGGCAAATTCCTGTATGAGAAATGTATACGTTTTTCATAGCAGAAACCAAAAATAAGGAATGTCACAAAAACGACGAATTCCACGAAAAAAATGTCTACGACATAAATTGTGTGTTTTAACGTGCTCTACATTTTTTGTGCAGTAAGTTTTTGTCCATCTCTTACGGTATAGCAGTTATTCAAAATTTAGTAAAATTCATTCAAAATAAACTACTCTTCAGAGGCTATTCCCAGAAAATTCAAGATATACATATTATTTGTCAGGTAAGTATCTTTAATATACGAAATTTTAATCAAAATCGTTATCGCCATTTTTGAGAAAATCAAAAAACTGTTCCATGTAAAGGGTAGTTGGGGTGGGGGGATTTTTCTCAAAAGCTTCGTGTCGCATCCCTGGAAGATACAAAACTTAAATACCAAGTTTGGTATTTTACCGACTTTTCGTTTTTGAGTTATCGTGTACACACACACACACACACACACACACACACACACACACACGGACCTTTTTCCGAAAATGTTTTTTTAGATAAAGGGGACCCTAAAACGTATATTTCCGGTGAAATCTCGGTATCGAAGTTTTTGGTGGTGTGCAATACATTCGCTATACACTATATACATAGTGCCTATAGAGAAAGTAAAAAGTTGTCAAATACTTTGTTTTTATAGAGTTAACATTTTCCAAAGTATTCCTTTTTACTGGTTTCAATTTTAAAATACTCACGAACACTAAGTCTCATTCATTTTGTTTTACTCCTAATCAAATAAACAGAACCAAATATAAAAGTCAATCGCAAAGCGACAGCCTTTAAAAGAGTTGCCTATTGCTTTAGATTGATGTATTCCCTATTTCCATTTTAGTTTACAAGGAACTAAGTACTAAATCAAGTTCTGCTAACGTTTATACTGATTAGCATTGAGGATAGAAGTATGATCTTTTGTAATAACTGCTCTAAACATTTCAGTGAACTAACACACAGTAAATATATTTATATTACGAATATATTACTATTCCGGGAATAATCCTTGTAGTTCTCTTCATTCTGAAGAGCTGGTACTAATTGTAATATGATTACAACACACAAACACTCTACAATTTTTTGTAGAATTAACTATTTCCGAGTTATTCTTATTTATGGTAAGAATTTCCAAATACTTATAGATCTCTCAAGAGCAAACTTCCTATTTAATTTTTACCCAGTTCCCTTGTGCCTCTAAGGAAATATGAATAAAGGTATTTTCTGCAAATGTTTACCTCTAACATGTGTACCATTCTGGTACATTTGTTTTGTGTGTTCGCGGGCCTTGTAGTTTCTGTATTGCCCGGTGGCGTGCTTAGCACTCTCGTGTAATTCTGTTTATAGCCGCATGGGTTAGCGATGGCTCGGACATTTGCTGGAGCCTTGAGGAGATACGATGAGTAGTTAGAATTGGCCTGCAGTGAGAAGTTCTCCAGCTATATAGCTTCGGTGAGGCACATTGGGCGTAATTCGCCGATTTATACAGGGTGTCCAGAAATTATTTCATAGAAATAGTGATGGTACCTGCAATGTTTGCTATGATATCAGCTTAATGGTGGTTACTTTCAACATGGTCACTATCAATATCACGACACAGTTCCCATTTTTCAGCAGTGGCACGAAACACATTCTGAAGCATTACGGGTGTTACGACAGTAGCAGCTTCTGTAATGCGGCCCCTGAGGTCCTGCAGTGTGGTAATGTGTCGAGTGAACACACGCCTTTTGATAAATCCCCACAAAAAGGAGTCCATCGGCATGAGGACACGTGAACGTGCTGCCCACGATATGGGGCCTCCGCGTCCAATCCACCTCCCAGAGAAATGTGAATTTAGAAACATGCGTACAGCTAAGGCATAATGACAAGGTGCCCAATCTTGCTAAAACGTCCAGACTCCGTTACTAGCGGTCCAGTACGCTTGAACTTGTTTACCAATGTGCGGATTGTTTTATCAGTGGGATCAATGTGATGGAATCTGCTATTAAATCTCATCCGAATGTCATCGTATGACGACCTCTGTAGCCTCCAAGTCACAATAGCCACCTTCTCTTCTGCGGTAAACATCCTGAGGATTCACTCTGTAAACAATGAGACACATGTATTCATTTCTATAAAAAAAAGATACTCATTTCCTGGACACTCTGTATAATGTTGGAAAGGTTTTCTCATTGCCGAAATTATTGAGTGGCATATCTCACAATTAATTTTCTAATGGATAACCGTATGAGATTGTGAAATATTGCTACTACTAGATTTATATTTTATTCCAATTTTCTAATAACACGTAGCCTCTGAATATTACTTAAACTGCTTTTATAAATTCTTACCTACTCTTGCAAGCACGATAAGTTTTTCCTTTCTGTCACATAGTATTACATATTTTTTCAACTTATTCTATTACTCTACATGGGCTCTAATGCACCATTTGGGACCTTATTTCAGAATGTAAGTTGCTATTACTAATTTTGGGCGCTGCCAGGGGAATTCTGTTACATCAAATATCTAAGAGTTATTTTGAATTGTTTTAAAGCATTACTATTGAGCATTATATGTTAAAACATTTAAATTATATTGTTATTTCCCGTTATAGTCTACTGTTAAATGTCTACTACAGATTGGTATTGCTTAATATTACTGTTGTAATAAACAGGAACTTAATACAAAAAATCTGATGTTCCATTCACATGACTTTCTCTACATCTCTACAATACATTATTGTTAAAAAAGCTTATCCTTCTATTTACCTCATGCTAACTCAGAACAATTAGCAGAAATTGTCTTTTTACTTGCTTCCTTATAAGTAGAGGCGAAATAAGGGAGTACCATAGGTTAAAGTGATAGTCAAATGTTGATTACTATGTAACTGAAGTGATAGTAAAATGTTGATTACTAAGTTTTTCAAGGCTGAAACCAAAAATGAGTATCTCAAAAACGATCAACTCCACGAAATAAATTGTGTTTTAATGTGCTTTACTTTTTTGTCTATCTCTTACGGTTTAGCAGTTATGCAAAATTCCAGAAAATTCATCCATAATAAAGAGTCCTCAGGGGCTATTGCCGGAAAATTCAAGATATACATTTTATTTGTCAGATAAATATCTTTAATATACGATATTTTAATAAAAATCGTTAGAGCCACTTTTGAGAAAATCAACAAGTTTGGTATTCAAAGGTCTCTTTGTTTTTTAGCTATGCTGTCCACAGACACACAGACACACACGGACCTATTTCCAAAAATGCTTTTTTTGGATTCAGGGAGACCTAAAATATATATTTCCGGAGAAATCTTGGTATCTAATTTTTGGTTAGAATGCAATACCTTCTCTATACATTATGCATATAGTACGTGTAGAGAAAGTAAACATTTCCCCGCGAGATTTCACAATTGGGCAACTTAGTATTTATTATGTATTTGACGTTACTAGAAATCGATCCTGATTTCCACGAAACCACTTATTAACCCACTTTACATTATATGTGTGAGCATTTGATGTTTTTGACACTGTACTAATGAAGTTAATAAAACAAGTTTTGTAATAACATTTCTTTGAAGACTGGCTAAAGAATGTAAATAATCAATTTGTATAAAGTAATGAATAAAGTGCTGAATTCTGTGTTAAATGTAGATTCTCATACGATCAACTTCCCTAAGAAAATCTCTACTTAAACCACGGAAAGTTATGGAGAAGCAATATTATAAACTTTGACTGGGTAGCAGCTCCCATAAAGCTAAGCTTGAAGCTTGAGAAATGATCAAGGTAGGAACTAAGTTAAAAATGCAGATTTCGCTTTCGTCTAGCGGTAGGTAACCGCAGGGTTGTGGATTTCGCTGCCGTCTCAGACATAATGAATTTTAATGGTTGCATGCATTTGTATACGCAGGTAAAGAGCGAAATAAACCAGATTTTCATGATGAGAGGCTAAAATAGGGATGTAGGTAGCTTGCTCTCTAGAAGGCCACTGTATTAATTTAGTAATGTTGATAACTGCTACGGTAAAGACATAGCTATTAAAGAGAAATTAGCTCTGAACCTCATTTTGGAGCGTGCGCCGTAGCAGTCAAGAGCAGAAGCTGCACAGCATACTTGGCTGTGTTTCCTTCTTTTTTATCGACTGTGTCCTTTCTTATCTTCAAATGACGGATATGGCGGCCTCAGTTTCCAGGTTACAAATGTGCGGAAGCCGTAGCGACGTGCAGGGCCAACATATCGTCTTTCCTCAAAATTCTTTCTTCTACGCTGCACAGCTGTAACAGCCTACTCCACAAGCAACAAATAAGAGGTCACAGAATTTTGTATTACTTTCTCTACACGTACTACGTACATAGTGTATCGAGAAGCTATTGTAATGCATTCAAAAATTCGATACCAAGATCTCATCGGAAATACATGTCCTGAATACAAAAAAAAAAAAAAAAGGATTTTTTGGAAAAAGGTCCGTGTGTGTGTGTGTGTGGGTGGGTGTGTCTGTGGACAACATTGCTCAAAAACGAAAAGATTGTTAAATACCAAACTTGGTATTTAAGTTTTGTATCTTCTAAGGATGCGAAACGAAGATATTCAAGAAAGTCCGCCACCCTCAACTACCGTTTACATGGAACTTTTTTCGAAAATGTTGATTTTCTCAAAAATGGTTCTTACAATTTTGATTAAAATCTCTTACATTTTAAAATATTTACATGACAAATAAGATGTATATCTTGAATTTTCTTGGAATAGCCTCTGAAGACATGTTTATTCTGGGTGAATTTTGCGAAATTTGGCTTAAATGGAAACCGTAAGAGATAGACAAAAATTTGTTTCACAAAAAATGCAGGTCACAATAAAACACAAATTTCTCACATAATTTTTTTTTGTGGAATCAGCTATTTCAGAGATACTCCGTGTTAAAGATTTAAGCTTTAAAAGCTTATATTTTTCTCATTCAGGAATTTGTCAACTCCTGTACATACAAACAAAGCAACTTCAGTCACATAGCAACCAGTTTTAACTGTCACTTTAACCTATGGTACTCTCTTATTTCGCTTCTACTTACAAGGAAGTAAGTTACAAGACTTTTCTGCTAATTGTTTCTCGATTAGCACGAAGTAAATAGAAGCACATGCTTTCTAACAATTATTTATTGCAGAGATATAGAGAAAGTCATGTGAATGGAACACACCAGATTTTTTACGTTCTCTAGCCCCATATGTACAATGTACACAGGGATAGACAAGGTATTGTAATGCACCCAAAAATTCGATACCGAGATTTCACCGGAAATACATGTTTTGGGTCCCCCTGAATCCAAAAAAAGCATTTTTGGAAAAAGGTCCATGCGTGTGTGCTTGTCTGTGTGTGTGTGTCTGTGGACAGCATAGCTCAAAAAAGAAAATACCATTAAATACCAAACTTGGTATTTAAGTTTAGTATCTTCCAAAATGCGACACGAAGAGCTTCAAGAAAATCCCCCCACCCCCAACTACCCTTTACATGGAACTTTTTTCGAAAATTTTGATTCTCTCAAAAATGGCTCTTAACGATTTTGATTAAAATATTGTGTATTAAAGATACTTATCACAAATAATATGCATATCTTAAATTTTCTGGGAACAGCCTCTGAAGACTACTTTATTTTGGAAGAATTTTGCATAACTGCTAAATCGTAAGAAATGGACAAAAACTTAACCCACAAAAAATGTAGAGCACATTAAAAACGAACAACTCCTGGAAAAAAAGTATATAACTTAAATTATGTGTTTTGAGATATTCCTTGCTTTTGAAAATCTTGTACTTTTCTCGTACAGGAATTTGTTAATTCGTGTCCATACAAACAAAGTAACTTCAGTCACCTAGTAACCAGCTTTTGACTTCACTTTAACCTATGATGCTTCCAATATTTCGCTTCTACTTACAAGGAAGCAAGTAATAAGACTATTACTGCTCATTTTTTCTGGATTAGCTTGAAGTAAATAGAAGAATAAGTTTATTAACAATAATTTGTTACACAGAAGTAGAGAAAGTCATGTGAATGGAACACATCAGATTTTTTCTTGTAGAGTTGACTGTTTTCGAAATATTCATTGTTATTAATTTGAGATATCAACTAATTAAGTTTTCTTAAACGGTACCATGTAAAGCGAACTAAACATTAATTGTTTCACATAGCGATTAGCTTTTAAAATATATGACTATCATTTTAACCAAATATATTCCCCTATTTTCAGTCAACTTACAAGGAACCAAGTAATATGGTCTTTTCTCCTCATTCTATCTAAATTATCATGACATAGACAAAAGAATAATCTTTGTAAGAACATTTTGTTTGTAGAACAGCTGGAGAAAACTGTTAATGGAACACGTCACATTTTTTATTTATACAACCGTGCAATATAGACAAAAATCTGATGTGCTTCATTCA
Source organism: Hymenopus coronatus (assembly GCA_030762935.1). Classification (NCBI taxonomy): domain Eukaryota; kingdom Metazoa; phylum Arthropoda; class Insecta; order Mantodea; family Hymenopodidae; genus Hymenopus; species Hymenopus coronatus. The sequence continues at coordinate 78,430,579 of CM060894.1, forward strand.
CATAACTTTCTCTAATTCTCTGCAACAAATTCTTGTTAAAAAGTTTATTCTTCTATTTACTTCACGCAAATCGAGAAAAAGTTAGCAGCAATGGTATTATTACTGGCTTCCTAGTAAGTACAAGGGAAATAAGAGAATACACTAGGCTAAAACGATACTTAAATATTCTAAAAGCTGGTTCCTATGTGACTGAAGTATCTTAGTTTTGTATGAACAGGAGTATAAGTATTTTAAAGCTGAAACTAATAACAAGCAATATCTCAAAAACGATCAACTTCACGAAATAAAGTATATAACATAAACTATGTATTTTATCGAGTTCTACATTTTTTGCTGGTAAGTTTCTGTCTATCTCCTACGCTTTACCATTTATACAAAATTCTGCATAATTCATCCAGAGTAAAGATGTCTTCAGAGGCTATTCCTAGAAAATTGAGGACATAAACTATTTGTCACTTGAATATTATAAATATAAAAGATTTTAATCAAGATATTTGTAAAGTGTACCATGTAAAGGGTAGTTAGGGTTGGGGGATTTTCGTTTTTGAGCTAAGCTGCCCATAGACGCGCACGCACACGCGCACATTTTTCTAAGAAATATATTTTTTTGTGTTCAGCGGGCCTCAAAACTTGTATTTCCGTTGAAATCTCTGTAACGAATTTTTGGGTGCAATACAATACCTTCTCAGTACACTACGTACATAGGTGTAGAGAAAGTAAAAATGATACAGGAACGTTTGTTTCAGCCTAATGTCTGGAAGTTGCCGTTGGAGTTTGCGCACTAATACACTAACATCTTGTATTTATTGTGATAATGTGTCTAGCCCGTGTTTGAATTTTTGGGTACCTTTGCACTATTGTGAAGTCAGCTCATAGCACTAGGATTACATAAAAATATGTTTACACTGTTACTCGGGAAATTTACCCTAATGTATAGCATTTACTTTCTCCATACGTACTATGTACATAATATATAGAGAAGGTATTGCGCTCCACTCTAAAATTCGTTACCTAATTTTGACCGGAAAATATATATTTTAGTGTCCCCCGTTTCCAAATAAAGCATTTTCAGAAAAAGGTCCATGTGTGTGTCCGTGTGTCCGTGTGTCCGATAGCTCAAAAACGAAAAGTCAGTAAAATATCAAACTTGGTAGTTAAAGTATCTTCCAGTGATGCGACACAATGATTTTGAGAAAAATCCCCCCACCCCAATCTACACTTTATATGGAACTTTTTTCGACATTTTGTATTATCTTAAAAATGGCTCAAACGATTTTGATTAAAATATCGTATATCAAAGATATGCAGCTGAAAAATAAAATGTATATCTTGAATTTTCTGGGAATGGCCTCTGAAGATTACTTTATTCTGGGTGAATTTTACGGAATGTTGCATAACTGATAAACCGTACGAGATAGACAAAAACTTACCACACAAAAGAATGTAGATGACGTTAAAACACAGTTTTTGTTTACATTTTTTCGTGAAGTTGGTAGTTTTTTATATATTCCTTGTTTTTGGTTTCAGTTTTAAAAACACTTTTCTCATACAGGAATTTGTCAGCTCTTGTCCATACAAGCAAAGGAACTTCAGTGACATAACAACCAACTTTTGATTATCACTTTAACCTAAGGTACTCCCTTATTTCGGTTCTACTTACAAGGAAGCAAGTAATAAGAATATTTCTGCTAATTTTTTCTCCATTAGCATGAAGTAAATAGAAGCTATAAGCTTTTTAACAATAATTTGTTGTAGAGATGTAGAGGAAGTCATGTGAATGAAACAAATCAGATTTTTAAGTGTTTTTCTCATAAGCAAGCTCATTTTCGTATATATGCTTATTATTAATTCTGAACATTGTTAAGTCCTGCACGGGTAACGCAGCTGGGGTTGAACCAGAGCTGTTCAAACTAGACATTTACCTCGTCATCAGACATAGTGTTGCCCTAGAGCATAACAAAGCTAATTATATATTCAACTGTGTTCATTATTCCCGGCTGCAAAACAACAACCTTTCAAAACTAAGTTGCCTGCCCCTAAACAGAGGAACCGCATTTTTCAGGCGGTGGTACAGACAATGTCTGCTCCCCGCCCCCTGCCGGCGCTCTGCGTCCATCCCAGCGTGAAACCGGCGGCGCACTAAATAACTCCTCGCACCGTCGTCGCCTAAGGCTCGCCAACTTCTCAAAACACTGCACACTGTTGCCGGCCGCACTAGAGTTTTGCTTCCCTTTTCTCTGTGCACCATTGTTTTCCAGGGGAGTGATTCACTAAAGCGGCGTTGCTACACAAACACTTTGGTCTTTAGTTCGATGGTTTGTTTTGCACCAGGCATACCCAGTGCTTGCTTATGAGACACCGTTGCCGACTATTTATTTGTTAAGGGATCTTAGTGTTTTTTACTTTCTCTATACGTACTATGTATACAGTGTATAGAGAAGGTATTGCACTCCACCCAAAAATTCGATACTAAGATTTCACCGGAAAAATATGTGATAGGGTCCCCTGTATCCAAAATAAATAAATAAATAAAATTCAGAAGGTCCGTGTGTCTAGAACACGATAACTCAAAAACGAAAAGTGGGTAAAATGCCAAACTCAGTATTTAAGTTTAGTATCTTCCAGGGATGCAACCCGAAGATTTTGAGAAAAATCCCCGACCCCAAACTGCCCTTTACATGGAACTTTTTTTTCAAATTTTTTGATACTCTCAAAAATGGCTGTAATTTTGATAAAAATATCGCATATTAAAGATATTTACCTAAAAAATAAAATGTATATCTTGAATTTTCTCGGAATAGCTTCTGAAGACCTGTTTATTCTGGATGAATTTTGCTTAATTTGGCATAACTTGTAAACCATAAGAGATAGACAAAAACGTACTCTACAAAAAATTTAGGTCTTGTTAAAATACACAACTTATGTCATATACATTTTTCTCGTGGAGCTTACAGTTTTCGAGGTATTCATTCTTATTAGTTTCAGTTGTGAAGTACTTATACTTTTCTCAGACGGGAGTGTCCGTTTTTCTTTTGTTCTACTCCTGACCAAGAAAAGAAGCGATTTGTAATGAAATCGCATAACGACAGTTTTTAAAACATTTGACAATTGGTTTAGCCTAGTATATTCCCTTATTTTCTTCCTACTTATAAGGAACTCAGTAATAAGAACATTGTGCTAATGAGTACCACGATTAGCAAGGTGCAGAAAGAAGAAGAATCTTATGTATGAAGTTTGTAGAACGGCTTGAGAAAGTCATGAGAGTGTAACACATAAGATTTTTTCCATGTAAAGTGTAGTTTGGCTGAGGAATTTTTTTCAAAGTCTTCGTGTTACATCCTTGGAACATTTTAAACTTAAATACCAAAGTTTGGTATTTTAATCTGTTTTCATTTTTCAGTTGTCGTGTCCACGGATACGCAGGATCCATGGATCCATTTCTAAAAGTATTTTTAGATGCAGGGAACTCTAAAATGTGTATTTCCGGTGAAATGTCGGTATCGAGTTTTTTGTTGGATTTCGATTTTAGCTAATTAAATTGAGTAAATTAAGTAATATATCCATAATTAAATACGTATTTGAATGAAACATGGTATGAATGCTTCTTTTGTTACTGGTAATATCTTTACAAAAAGTTAAAGCCCTAGCTGAATTTATTGACACAACAATATCATATATTGAACTTCAACAATCGCACTGGTCCACAGATCATACGTGCTTTTGTAATTCACACTAGAAAGTAATATTAAAACAACAACAAAGAATTAAAGAGTAAACACGAAAACAAAAAGACAAGGATATTCAAATACAGCAATTTAAATTTACAGCACAGAGTACACCTTATTCAGGAACATAAATGTTCCTCTTATAATAGATAAATGTACTTAAAAGAAATATATACACATACTATATGCACTATGTATAAAACCATAACATAACAATTACCTAAGTATGACATAAAATATATGTATGTAAAACATTGCAGTCACTTTTATTTAGTTGTTTTTATCCCTCCATCACCCCTCTTCTCTATTGGCAGCCTTCTCAGATCTCGGCTGTTTTGCCTTAAGTAGCTGCAATACTTAGAAAGTAACTTATTTTTTCGTCCCTTAAGTGGCCTGAACATTCGATATGAAGCCCGAGTATACAAACTAGCAAAAGTTCTCAAGACTATCATTTCTAACTTTAGCTGCGCTTCACCCTTTTAGTATCAATCAGGATCTAATCGTGCGCCAAAAATTCTGCGAGAATTGTGAGTCGTGATACCATTTTCATACGTTTTAGCTCTTTCCAGTATACTTTCTACGTCATAGCCATAGAGAAACATTTTCTGGAGCGGTTTAGGGCCTTAGGTTTACACTTCAAAGCGCTAAATTAGCTCCACGTTTAATTTCCCTAGCCTGTGTTTGTTTATATTGGTTGAAAAATGGCGTCGTTCAGCAAAAGGTTACGAACCGAAGAGAAAATAAGAGCTGCAGTTAGCGGTGTATTAGAAGAAAACAAGTGATTTTGAATATTAAGATCTTGATGGAAGTGTTTCTGATATCGAAATAAGAGAGGAGAGTAAATGTTCTAGCTTCAGCGGTGAAAATGAATCCGATAACAATGGCCCTCATACGCATGCAAATGTGTTTACTTATCAAAATGGATAACCATTCAGCTGTGCAACAAAACAAGTACTAATTGTATAGTAATCTACTTTACATATGTATCCTATTGTTTTATGCCATTTTCATTATTAGTAGTATTACGGTTATGTGTATGTGAGGGTTTGGTGATTTTGTTTTTTCAGTATTTAACCTTCAGGTTGCATAAACTCACTTTTTATATTTTAAAAAATAAAACACCAGAAAACACAGATTGCTAATTTAGTAAACACATATATTTACTTTTTTGTTATTAATTTTAATTTTGTAGTAAGGTTTTGTATACCTAATTATTATTTTGGATGTTTTACCTGATTTTCAAAATCTTCTTTGGTTTTTAATTTTTTAAGTATATTGAACATAATTGTCATCCATATAATACATATTGTACAGTATATAAAAGGATATACTAAAAAAAGTATTCAAACTGCCTGTATCATTTGGTACTTTTATGCGCATCATTTAAAACCCTTCATTCTGCTCTAAAACTGCTTGATACCTTTCTGTAATTCGGACCGGCATTAATAGGGTTAATTAACACTCTTGAGACTAGAGATATATTTTAAAGATCATGATTTCGCTTCACTTCCTTAGTTCCTTTGCTCGACTGAATCATGTCAGCTTCTCAGCTTTACTGTGCTGCTCTCTGACTGTGGAATTGATTAACTTTGAAATCACCTGGTTATCTATTTTTTGTGTTAACATTCATTAAGTATTGACTAATATATAAACATTTATGCATAAATGTTTGCCCATGTCAGTCTGCTACGGTGCTAATGTTAATAAAGTGGCGTTCCAGTTAATTTCATGATTTTCTTGGCATAAAGTGTGCGGACACCGCCGACTTGACAAGTTGTTTAATATTACTTTACTGAGTGCCAGTAACATGCACATAATAGGAGAGAAGTTATTCAATTTCATCTAAGAATTGGATACCAAAATTTCGTCGGAAATACATGTTTTAAAGACTCCTGAATTTAAAAATATATATGTTAAGAAAAAGGTCCTGTGTGTGTACAGAATCACTCGTAAACGAAAAGTCTATTAAATACTAGCTTGGCATTTTCCAACGATTCGACACTTAAGATTTTCAAGAAAATATCTTTTCGCCAAACTACACTTTACACGCAAACATTTTCGAAAAACTAGATTTTCTCAAAAATAACTCAAACGATTTAGACTAAAATTGCATATATAGAGATATGTATACCACAAACAAATTGTATATCTTTTATTTTTCGGGAGTAGTCTCCGAGGACCTCTTTAATCAGGAGGACCTTTGCATAACTTGGAAACATAAGATATACAAACCCACTATATAAAAATTAAAGGTATCCTTAAAACACACTTATATATTTGTGTGGAGTTCACCATTCCATAGATATTCATTGTTATTGGTTTCAGTTTTAAAATACTTAGTTTTCTCAAACAAAATTTGGCATTCATTTTTCTTTTGTTTTACTCCTGGCTATTCAAAGAGAACCGAACTTCAATCACATAGTTCCAGTTTTAAGAGTTTTGACCACCACTTTGGTCTGATGTGTTCCCTTATTTCCCTGCTGCTTACAAGGAAGCAAGAAATAAAACAATTTCTGCTAATATTTATCTCGATTACCATAAACTAGATTGAACAATACGGATTTATAAGAATAGTATGTTACATAATGCAGAGAAAGTCATGTGAATGGAACATATCACTAAAACTTTATGAAAACTATTTTATTTGGTACTTGTATCATATGACAATGTTCTTGTTTTTTTTCTTCCTCCACCTTCAAAGGAATCTGTGCCAGTCTAAAAACTAGGCTAGCAAACGTTGCATTCTTAAGACAGGTTGGAATAAAACAGTCTGCTTTTATGTAGCAGCCTGTATATGCTTATTTCCAATGTGTTCCAAATAATAACCTTCAGCTACCCCTCATATTTTTAAATCTAAAGATGCTAGTTCATTATCTTTTTCTAATTGTGTTGTAAAACTTTATACTTAAATATTGTAGTTTTAGCAATTTTAATACTTTATTCAATCTGGTCTTTTTAACTTATGCAAGCACATCAACCACGTACCTACACCACGTTTAAATATCCAAGAGTTCGTCATTTGTCTTTGCATTCTATGTTTCCTGTACATAAATCGGCTAGTGTTAGAGATATTGGATTACATATAACTAGGCCTTTATATCTTTTCCAGCATGAAAGCATTTTCAGAAAAAGGCCTGTGTAAGTAAACACTATCACTCATAAACGAAAATTTGAATAAATACAAAACTTGGAATTTAGGCCCTGGATGCGACGGGGAGATTTTCAGGAAAATTCCCACACCCCAACTACCCTTTAAAAGTAAAATTGTTCAAAAGTTTATATTTTCTTAAAAAGTCTTAACAATTTTGATGAAAATAGAAAGTGTTTTAGATATTTTCATAAAAAATTAAATGTATATCTGAATTTCCTGGAAATAGTGACTGAATACCTCTGTATGACCTTTTTATATCTGGTAAACATTAAAGAATTAGACAAAAATGTTTTACATAAAATATAGAGAGCTCGTTAAAACATACTATTTACGTGATATATCTACATAAATACATCAGAGATATTCTTGGTTATTGGCTTTAATTTTAAAATGCTTAAACTTTTCTCAAACGCAAAGATATAATTCTTTTACATCTCTTTTGTTTTATTCCCGGCAATAGAAAGAGAACTGTGTCACATAGCGGCCAGCTTTAAAAAGATTTGACTGTCGTTTTAGTCTGGTGTATTTCCTTATTTCGCTTCTATTTACAAGGAAGTAAGCAATAAGAGAATTTCTGATAATGTTGATCTCAATTACCTTGAAATACATGGAAGAATAATCTTTTGTAAGAATTATTGTAGAAAAGGTACGAAAAGTCACGTGAATGGAAAACATAAGATTTTTTGTGTGTATACATTTGTCTTTAAACGCGAATGCAAACGTTTACAAATTTAAGGTATTGGATACCTATATTATTTCCTCTTTTAATCGGTATTTTAAACAGTTTGTTTAAGTGGACATTTGCTTTATGTCCAAGTAAACCGGGATATATGACTCGCATGTTAAATGATGCCATTATATCTGTTTATGAAATGTTTATCTTTAAAATTTTTTACAACACATAAATATAATTTTTATTCTCTACGTTACGAAAAGTGGCAATTGTCTCAAAATGTATGTATCTATATACACCTTCATAGCTGCTAGCAAAATTTGTTTTAATTTGACATAATTGCTACATCTTGTACAGGAAGTTTTTCTCAAAAATATCTCTCCAACCTACCCTTTGCAATGAAACATTTTCAAAATGTTCGATGCTGTCAAAATTGGCTCTAACAATTTTGATAAAAATACAGTATGCTAAATAAATTTGCATAATAATTATATTCTGAATTTATTTGGAGTAGCTTCCGATGCCCCCTTATTTCCGAATAGCTTTACATAATCGTAAAAGATAAACAATAGCTTAATAAACCAAAAAATGTAGATCTCTTAAAAGCACACCACATGTCACATGTATTTTTTGTTTCGGAGCTAACCATTTCCAAGATATTCCTTATTGTTTTTAAAATTTCCAATACTAATCTTCTCTCAAATGGGAAGTCGTTATTCACTTTTCTATCCTGGTCTTGCAAGAGAATGTAGTTTCAATTTTATCACATAGGCCTTATGAAAGTTACGACTGTCGCTTTAGCTTAGTGTATTCTCTTATTTTCCATCTGCTTAATTTGAATTAAGAAATATAGCCACTCTTGTTAATGTTTATCTCGATTAGCATGAAGTAGAGAGAACGATGGTCTTTCGGAAGAATAATTTACTATAGAATATGTAGACAGTCATGTGAATGGAGCATATAAAAGCTACAGCGTCTTCCAAAAGCTACTTTAAGCCGATATACCCATAACAGATAATATTTGAGATAGGATACAAACAAAAAAAGCTCACAACTGGGCAAGTAACTTTTATTACTTTCTGTATACGTACTATGTACATAGTGTATAGAGAAGGTATTGCATTGTATCCAAAAATTTGGTACCGAGATTTCACCGGAAATGCATGTTTTGAGACCACCTGAATTCAAAAAAAGCATTTTTAGAAAAATGTCTGTGTGTGTGTCTGCGTGTCTGTGGGCAGCTTAGCTCAAAAACGAAAAGACCGTTAAATACCAAACTTGGTATTTTAGTTCACTATCTTCCAAGGATGCGACACGAAAGTCTCCTACCCTTAACTACCGTTTACATGGAACTTTTTTCGAAAATTTTGATTTCATAAAAAATGGCTCCAACGATTTTGATAAAAATATCATATATTAAAGATATATTCTTGTCAAACAACATGTATATCTTGAATTTTCTGGGAATAGCGTCTGAAGAGTACTTTATTCAAGATGAATTTTATGGAATTTTGTGTAACTGGTAATCCGTAAGAGATAGATAAAAACTTACCATACAAAACTGTAGAGCACATTAAAAGACATAATTTATGTTATATACATTTTTTTCGTGGAGTTGATCGTTTTTTAGATATTCCTTGTTTTTTGCTTCAGTCTTAAAAAATGTATACCTTTCTCATACAGGAACTGTAACTCCTGTTCATACAAACAAAGGAACTCAGTGACATAGCAACCAGCTTTTGATTATCACTGTAACCTATGGTACTCCCTTATTTCACCTCTACTTACAAGGAAGCAAGTAATATGGCTATTTCTGCTAATGTTTTACTGATTAGCATGAAGTTAATAGAAGTATAAGCTTTTTAAGAATAATTTGTTGCAGAGATGTAGAGAAAGTCATGTGAATGGATTACATCAGATTTTTTTCAGCCCACCGCTACTTGGATACAGTTTTGTTGAGTAAAACATTATTAAGTTTATAAACAGTTCTATAAGAATGTCTAGCTTATAAATAATATTTGCGTAAAAAATGATAAAAGAGTGTGATAAGAGTTTTTATGAAGGTGTGAGAACATTTAAAAGAATTGCCATCTTTCATGAGTAATTGTGGAGGTTTAATTACAAAGTTTTAAGAAACTGACTCTATGCTGATAAGGAAAAATATGAAAGGGTAAAACTAATCATTGACGTCATTTATGCTGAAGTGTTCCATATCCCCTGCAAAATAATTAACTGCCCAGATTTTCGGCGATCGTGTCACAGTATCACTTTCCAATAAAGTGGCCATCGTGACCCCAGATCTCGATTAAAATCAAAGAAAATTTGTGTGTTCCATTCACATGCCTTTTTTCTACATCTCTGCAACAAATTATTGTTAAAAAGCTTATGCTTCTATTTACTTCATGTTAATCGAGAAACATTAGCAGAAATAGTCTTATTACTTGCTTCCTTGTAAGCAGAAGGGAAATAAGGGAGTACGATAGGCTAAATTAATAATCAAAAGCCGGTTGCCATGTGACTGAAGTTTCTTTGTTTGTATGGACAGGAGTTGACAAATTCATGTATGAAATTTTTCATAGCTGAAACCAAAAACAAGGAATATGTCAAAAACGATCAACTTCACGAAAAAAGTATATAACATAAATTGTGTGTTTTAATGTGCTCTACATTTTTTGTATGCTAAGTTTTTGCCCATCTCTTACGGTTTAGCAGTTATGCAAAATTCTGTGAAATTCATCTAGAATAAAGGCTGTGCCTAGAAAATTCAAGATATACATTTTATTTGTCAAGTAAATATCTTTAATATACGAAATTTTAATCAAAATCGTTAAGAGCCATTTTTAAGAAAATCAAAATTTTCGTAAAAAGATCAATGTAAAGAATAATTGGGGGGGGGGTTCTTGAAAATCTTCGTGTCGCATCTTTGGAAGATACCAAACTTAAATACCAAGTTTGGTATTCAACGGTCTTTTCGTTTTTGAGCTATGCTGTCCACAGGGGCGCGCGCGCGCACACACACACACACACACACACACACACACACTTTCGCAAAAATGCTTTTTTTGGATTCAGGAGGACCCAAAATATGTAATCTCCGGTGAAACCTCGGTATCGAATTTTTGGGTGCAATACAATACCTTCTGCATACACTATGTACATAGTACGTGTAGAGAAAGTAAACATATGTTTGTTAACGGCACTTTCAGTTGCCAGGATCATATCGGCGCCACCGATGTTCCAGAATTTTGTCCCGCAGGATTTCTTTAATACGGCATAAATCTACTGGGTAGAAGTAGTGTATCTTAAACACACTTAAAAACCGGCGACCTTGAGTTCAGAAGGCCAGCGCCTAATTAACCGAGCTACCTAGACCGACACAAATCTCATCTCATCTCAAAGTGTATAGAGAAGGTATTGCATTCCACCCACTATTTTGATGTCAATATTTCATAGTAAATACATGTTTTGAGATCCTCTGAATAAAAACATTGTTAGTAAAAGATCCGTGTGTGTGTGAGTGTGTCCGTGAACACGATAACTCAAAAGCGAAAAACTCGTATTTACTAAACTAGCCATTTCAGTTTAGTATCTTAGATGCGACGTGGAGATTTTAAGGAAAATCCCCCCATCTCCAAACTACCCTTTCCATGGAAAAAATTCGAAAATTTTGATTTTCTCAAAAATGGCGCTAATGATTTTGATTAAAATATCGTATATTAAAGTTATTTATAATGCAAATAAAATGCATATCTTGAATTTTTTTAGGAACAGCCTCTAAAGATCTACTTATTCTGAATGAATTTTGCTGAATTTTGGGTAACTGATAGACTGTAAGAGATAGACAAAATCTTACTTCACAAAAAATGTAGATCACGTTAAAGCATAGGTACAATTTATATACGTCTTTTTTTCTCGTGGAATTGATCATTTCCTTGTTATTTGTTTCAGATTTAAAATACTCAAGATGAAACTAAATTTCCTGAGTGGGTGTTTCACTTGCTTCTAAATAAATTCAGGGAGAACTTTTCTCACACGGATATGCCCTGCATAGAAACGGATATCAACCACATTGCAACCAACTTTTAATCATTTTAGCCTAGTATATTCCCTTATTTTCCTTCTACTTACAAAGAAACATGTAATTATGACAGGTTGTGCCAATGTTTATGTCGATTATCATAAATTAAAAGAAGATTATGCTTTTTAGCAATAATTTATTACAGGATGTAGAGAAAGTCATGTGAATGGAACAAATCAATTTTTTTTTATCTCGAATATAATATTTATAATTGTTTGAAGTTTGAAAGACTCTATATATTTTAACTTCGTGTACTGTCGGATGTTTCCCAAAGGATATAAAGACCGCAGAATAATCCCTATAGTTTTCTCGGTAGATATTATTATGATATCTCTATGCGGGAGAAGTTAATTTAGCTTGACGTGGAATTCAACAGACAGACAGCAGCAGCACACCTGAGACGAGGATCTTGAGCCGTAGTGGTATCCTGTTAATAGTGGAGTAGCGAACAGGATCCGCCGTCAACTCATCTCCGGCTGACGGATGGGCCCCCGAGTACCTGGATTGCTACATCACATATTTACAAGCGTAATCTCGGTACCAAAGCTCACTGGAGCGCCCTGCTCTGCTATCCTGTTTTTCCGCTGCAAATGTGTACCACTTGCACCCTGGACCCACAACCTTCTGAACTTTACCATCACTCTTTCTACGGTCTTTATCATTTGTTAATATTTAGAATAAACCTCCTGAAAAATGTAAATTTTCCTGTTTCTCCTCTCGAATACCGTCATATAGTTGCCGTAAGCTCTACTGAAATATGCTTTAGTACAATAAAACATTCGTTCTTCCTATAGAGAGACATTAATTAATATAATTTAATGACAGGCTAGTTGCAGTTTTAGTTTATAAACTCTAATGACGATTTAATTAATTTACTTTATGCTCGATCATGCCTAAATGTAGTAATTATAGTCTTCTGGTAGTTGCACTTTAATGGACCTCATTAAAGTGCCACTTTCCATCAATCAGAAGATCGTGTAATAATCCACTATCAACTTTCAGTATTCCACAATGTACACTCTCGCAAATTCATTTCAATAATTGTACAGGCAATCTATATTTAAAATAAGCCACTTCTGTTTACATAATAGTGAATGTTAATTGTAAATAAAATTTTTATATCTAAGCTTAGTTTGTCTTCTCATTTTTCAAAATTTACTTTACGTACCCACATGTACAGTATACATATCGCATAGAGAAGGTATTATGTTCAGCCTAAAGTTCGATATCGAGATTGCAGATTTTGAGACCTCCTGAATTCAAAATAAGCATTTTTAATAGCATGGCTGTGTGTGTCTGTGGGCAGCATAGCTCAAAAACGAAAAGTCGGTTACACACCAAACTTGATGAATCTAGTATCTTCCAAGAATGCGACACGAAGATTTTCAAGAAAATTCTCCACCCCCAATTACTCTTTACATGGAACATTTTTCGAAAATGTTTATTTTCTCAAAAATCTGATGTGTTCATTCACATGACTTTCTCTACGTGTCTCCAACCAATTATAATTAAAGTGCTTAAGCTTCTATTTACTTCACGCTAATCGAGAAAAAATTAGCAGAAATAGTCTTATTACTTGCTTCCTTGTAAATAGGAGCGAAATAAGGGATTTCCATAGGTTAAAGTGGTAGTTAAAAAGCTGTTTGCTATGTGACTGAAGTTCCGTTGTATATATGGACAGGAGTTGACAAATTTCGATATGAGAAAAGTATGTTTTTAAACTTCACGACAACATTTTTTATCACATAAATTGTGTGTTTTAACGTGCTCTACATTTTTTGTGTGGTAAGTTTTTGTCTATCTTTTCCGTAAAATTCACCCAGAATAAAGTTGTCTTCAGAGGCTCTTCCCAGAAAATTCAAAATATACATTTTATTTGTTAGGTAAATATCTTTAATATACGATTTTTTAATCCAAATCGTTAGAGCCATTTTTTAGAAAATAAAAATTTCCAAAAAAGTTCCATGTAAAAGGTAGTTTGGAGTGGGGAAATTTTTCTCAAAATCTTCGTGTCGCAACCCTGGAAGATACTAAACTTAAATACCAAGTTTGGTATTTTACAGACTTTTCGTTTTTGAGTTATCGTGTTTATACACACACACACACACACACACAGAGACCATTTCCGAAAATGCTTTTTTTAGATAAAGGGGACCCTAAAACATATATTTCTGGTGAAATCTCGGTATCGAATTTTTGGGTGGAGTGCAATACCTTCTCTATACACTATGTACATAGTGCGTATAGAGAAAGTAAAAATGGCTCTTACGGTCTGTATTCAGTTCGATTATACCTGATATTTGCATGACAAACGAAAAGTATATCTTGAATTTCCTGGGAATAGCCCCTGAAGACCTCTTCATAATGGATGACTTGTATAACTGGTAAACGGTAGGAGATAAGACAAAAACTCGCTACACAAAAACAGCAAATCTCGTTAAAGCACACATTTATGTCATATACAAATTTTGTAAAGATAACTATTTCCGGGATTTTCTTTAGCTACCGCTTTCAATTTTCTGCTACTTATACAGGAATGTCAATTGTATTATATAGTTTTTAGAAGATTTGGCTATCGCTTTAGCCAGGTGTATTCTCTTGCTTTCCTTCTAGCTTCAAGGTAATTAGACCAATCCTGGTAATGTTTATCTTGATTAGCATGACGAACATAAAAGAATAATATTTTGTTTAAAAAAAATGTCGTGTGAATGGAGCACATTAGATCTTAAGGTTATTGCATATATACTGTATCGTCAAGTATTATTTGTCAAAGTCGAGATCAGAATAAAATCAATACTTCCGCGTCAGCGCATATGCCACAACCCTGCCAACGGTTTCACTGCACAAGGTAAGGTAACTGACTGACTATGGTAAGCGCGGATATTAGAAATAAGTTGCATATATTTTAAGCTTTGTTACATGTTGGAGCATAAATAATAATAATATGAAACTTCTTTAAGGGTAATTAATACTTTTGAATTAAGGCCATAAGACTGACATCTTAAATTGATAAATACAAACATCATTGATAATTGATAATTAAAATTTCATAAGTTATTTGTGCTATTTTAATTTCATTATTTTATTACCACATTTAACAGAATTACACTGTAATCCTAAGAGTCAAAAATTTTTACCATTATACTATCGTTACATAATATATTATTTCCTCCTGTTCTTCATTACGGTTTGCCAAAGATTTTATGGTTACGCCTTTTAATTTTTGTTGTGATTTCTTTCATTCCCAGGAATTTCCATGTAACAGATGAAACAATCCCCTCATATTCACGCAAAGAATGTAAAACATTGACGGAACATCTGCCCTAATCTTCCCCCATGTATCTTGAATATCTGGAAATGCTGCAGAAGCTATGGTTATTTTTGGTGAAAAAATCATCGGTCCAAATGCTCGAGTAATTTTCAAACACAATAGGTGGAGTTTTAAACGTGGCTATATCTTTGATCCTGTAGTTATTTAATCAAATAAAAGTTACCCATAACATATACAACGAAGTAGACGTGGTCGAATGGTCAGCGAACTGACTTCTCACTCGGAGGTCTCGGGTATGATTCCCGGCTGGGGCGGGGAATTTTTCTTTAACCAGAATTATTTCCTATCCCCTACAGAGTCTGGAAGTATGTATGTGAGAGTGAATGTGTATATGTTTGAGGAAAATATGATGATTTAAACGCAAGTAAAGAACCTACATACCACGAGTTGTTTCTAATGCAAATCCTTGACCTTAGATGTTAAAAAAAAAAAAAAAAAAATGGACGTGAAGCTGGTGAATAAGAAGTTTACCTATTCCCAGGCTACTAAATTAACGTCTGTGAAAAGACACTCAGTCTGCGAGTTTGCATGGGGATTTTTTTTTTTTTTAGTTATCAGTCAATGTTTTGTAGAGGTATAGAATTGAAAATCTTTCTTAAACTATAAGTACATTTTGTAAAACAAGTTATTTATTATTAGATGTCAATTTTAGAGTTGCAACTATTGCCTGTGTACAATTTGGAGTGTATGTGTGTTAAATTTTTTGGCAATGCTCCATGCTTGTAAAAGTTTCATGAGCAATAAATGAATTGAATTGATAATGTATCCTTCCGCTAAATGTCGTTCTAGCCTCTGGTTTCTAAGGTGGCAGGTTCAATCCTGGCCAAGGGCGATGGATTTTTCGGGTTTCCTTTGAAAGTGAACTAATGCTGTTGTCCCGATAAAGAGGCGTCTGAGCAAAATTAAGTGATCCATCTCAATATAAAATGAGACCACAAAGGTTAAAGAGCGTCCATAAATAAAACTCGAATGTTTCTCTATTATAAGCAGATTGGATTTTATTTTTCTTTTGTTGTCTGCTATTTTTGAATGAATCGTGACTATATATGTATTTTATTTGGAATTAAATGTCGGCACTTATTTTACATATATTATCAACTATTTTATACACCATGGCAAGGCCTCTCAGCGCATGCGCTGAAGCATTACACGGAGCAAGATCAAAAATGTTAACTTAGTGTAAACCCCCTTCTCTATTTTTAGAAATATTGTTGTTTCTTCCGTTACGCATGTCTCAATCCTCTGCCATCTCCCCTTTCCTTACATTCGTGGCTGTTACTTTCTCGCTGCAAAGTGGCCGAGTCGAATCGATTAGACCCGATGCACGGTGCACAGCATGTGCTCCTCAGTTTGCCGCGTAGGTTTCACACAGACGGCCTTTCTCTACGGCATTCTCAACGAGAGGATCAAAGCTTCTGAGTATGTTATCTGTTTAGCTTTAATGTGTTCGTATTTTAGAATTTATATTTTTAAATTTTTTTAATATAGCACTTACTTTATGAATTAAAATTACAAGGTATTTCATAACCTACTTTACTTAGAAAGAATAGGAGTTTTAAAAATGTGAAAAAATTATCACACTTTTTTCAGGTTACTTTACATGTTCACATACCTATAGGAAAAATGTTTATCTTTATAATATTCGTACAGGTATAAGGCAAAGAATACGACTCTTTTGTATGTGTATTTGGGTGTTTTTTTTTTTTTATTGGCACACTTGCATAGTTTCAATCAATTTTTGCACTCACATTGTTCAGTAAGGGAATGAAAGTATACAGCTGACACAAAAGCTACCTCAACGGGATGGGTCAAAATGTGGTATACAATGAAAGTTTGTGGGTTCTCAGCACCAAAGGGTCTGTTTTCTTAATATTTTTTTTTTCAAAATAAAAGGATAAAGCTTGCCTCCTACAGTCTTTTAGCTACGATTATACAAAAACTGCCCCTAATGGTATAGGATTTGAAAATTGTGGAATGGGAGTCAATTTGGAGAATTTTCAATACAACAGAAATTTGGTACACATGTTATGATCAAAATAAGACTACTTCTATGGTCTGCTGGCTTGCACCCGGACCTTCAAATCACAATTTTATGGCACATAGTGGAAGATATGTGTATAAAAATTAAGTCAATTCAGAATGTGTTAGAAAAAAATGACTGGTTTTAATTATGTGTGTTGTGCGAAATGCCGTTCTACAGAAATTAACTGACCCTTACAGATAAAAAAGTGTTAGAAATATTTCAGACATTGACATAATATGTTATGCGTAAGTAACTACTACGTCTTGCGATGTCACCAGGAGTTTCTCAAGATATAACTTTTGTTTAAGTGAGAGACAGAGAACATTCACTTTCGACTGTTCCCAATGTACCTTATGGTCTACTGCAATGTATTGACTATGTAGTATTCACTTTATCGATATCTAAAATGTAGTGTTCAATAATGGAATAAACACATTAAAAGTCGTCAAATACAGCATAGTGTACAGCATTTTGATACAACCTGTAGCAGGCAGACAGGTGCCTGTTATTGACATCGGGACTCGCCCTCTCCTCTTCAACACAAACTACAGTACTAGGTAAGTCGCCTCACAGAAAACGGTCACCCGGATCCATCCTTTATATACTACAATGCCCAATAACATTCTTAGCGTCTCTATCGGGAAACGTCTCCAATTGGCATGAAAATAGTTCTTATATGACAGCAGTTATAGCCTGTTGTTTACATTTGGCAGATCTGTCTCGACTCGGTAGATATGTAATGTGTGTCCGCAGGCAAACCCTTTATCAATCTCAAGATTTTATCTCTAATCCTCACAAACGTTGGGCTATACATAATACTGCAAATAAGTTGGCAATGGATTTCCTTTTTGAGTAACTTTAAGAATAATAATTCTTTCTCTCTCTCTCTCTCTCTCTCTCTCTCTCTCTCTCCCTCTCCCTCTCTCTCTTTATATATATATATATATATGGTGTGCAAACCCTAAGCACGAGATGGATAAATAATTAACATGACATATGAATAACTTGGTAGAAATTAATGAAAGTGCGGGAGCATTTTTCCAGATGTCACTTACACATACGCTCAGCACCAAAGAGAATTTTTGGCCTATTTTCCATTGTTTACTGGGGTATTTTGAGATGTGTCCTGTATCAGCCGATAAGGTATGCCCACCGAAATCTGTATGATAACCTGAGCGCATTCACTGTACTTCCTTCACTTTTAGCCAATTCTATGGAGAGGGTAAACATATATTACGTATCTGAGCATTGTCCATAAAATACTCCAGGACAATTAAATCAAAAGGTTGCTTGATTTAATCGTGCTGCAGTAGCATCGACTTTTACGCCAATACTATAGATTGTTCAGGAATGAATACCATGTTTTAATCCTTGTTGCTTATTTTGGTTCAACGCTTTAGCAGGAGTTACGCACCCTTGCGTCGTGGCCTAAAGTAACTCACCATGGCTTCGCGAGGCCACGTACAACGATAAATAATGTTATAGACAAGGTGCAGTGAGATTTTCTTTGGCGCTCTTTGTACTCAGAAATTGTGCGTCACATGACGTGAGTAATGAGGCTATAGAGTCAACTGGATATGCCCCGCTACACGGGACATGTGAAGAAACAGGACAAGAAAGTGATATAAGGATTTTCAACTGAGCGAGCTTCAATTCAAGTTAATAAGCGAGCTGTAGTGCTGTTTTTACAACATGGCCGTAGACAACTTTTGCATAACTTCACTCGGGGAAGAATCATTGGAAAACTGGAATAAGAACGAAGTATTGCGAGTGTTGCCCAGGAATTTGGAATTCCTCACAGCAGTTTTTCACATTTTCCAAGAAGAGATGATCGACCACACCAACTACAGAAGAGGAGACCGCTATATTGTGTAGCAGGCACCCCCCGGGTGTAATTGCAACTACATTTAACAGGACTCCTAGGCCCACAATCACACACTACATAGTTGCCCGGCGACTGCATAGAGGTGGTCGCTGCCCGACCATGGATTTCGAGCTCTGACCACCACAGACCACGAATCACTTCACCCTGAAGATCACAAGCGCAGTCCTTGGTGAAATGTCGGTATCCTTAAGCGTTCTAGAGCACGGCTTACAATCCCAACAAACAAAGCTCTTCTTTTGTTAATAAAGTTCATATTGACTTCTGGAATTTACATGGAAGTTTTTAAAGTTCTGTTTATTTTTGTAATGATCAAGTGAACCTAACTTTATCCTTTCTTATCCGAAAGGTATATGTTTGAAAAACATGTATCCATATTTCATTAACTATGTGATAGACTTGGATGAAACTTTGCACCTCATTTAACTATGCACAAGTTCCATATCCATAAATGGACATTTTAATAGGTATTATATTTCATAAATAATAGCGTGTACACAGTTGGAAATAAATATATGTATATTTTGTAAATGTATTTTTAAAAACCATGTAAAACAAATCAGGACTTCCAAGAAATTATTTTGCTATAATTAAATAGTATGTAATATTTCAGGTAATATTGTTTAAAATTCAATGTTATTGTTCGTCGCTTTAACAACTTGGTAGCATCGTGACGAAACTACTCGGTAAGGTACCTTGTGGACGGTGTTTGGTGGACAATATCTTCAAGGTCTCATTCCCTTACCAAACTACTACTAGCTTCACACCAAATGCATTATGGTAGAGTGCCGTCCAGCCTAGCTGCTCTACAATCCATAGTCAGAAGGCGAAGTGAAACTAGTCTTCGAGGGTTACTCCCTACCCATACCACTTAGGTTTGCGAAAAGTATATGTGGTTAGTGTGCCTGCAGAGTTCTGATTTCACTCAGAACAGATGGCAGCGCAATTGCAATTCCCATCTATTTTGTTTTAATCCGGTATTTACTTTGGCGACCATATGATTTCGTGACGCATGGGTTTTGAACCAACAAGAGCTACGCCTGTAGCCGCTTGAAGTAGGCTATTTTCGAAAGGTAATAATTAAACTTTAGGCTTTTAAAAATTATTTACAAATTATTTAAAACTGTTTGCTCAAGTTTGTTTAAATTTACAACGCACGTGAAATGTAGTATAGTCTAAAGCATAATCAAATTTCATAAATTAAACTAAAAAACAAAATTTATTACATTTTTGCTTTTTATACATGTACTATGTTCATAGTAGGTAAAGAAGAGATTGTAACCCGACCAAAAATTTGGTATTGAGATTTCATCAGGAGTAAATCATTTGAAGTCCCTAGATGAACAAAATAGAAAAAGGTCTGTTTCCATGTCCATGAACAGGACAACTCTAAAACGAAAGATACGTTAAATACCAAACGTTCAAAATCTTCCCCCACTCCAAACTACCCTTTACATGGAACATTTTCAATGTTTTTGATTTTTTCAATAATGACTCCTACCATTTTTATTAAAATACCGTATACCTATTGGAGATAATTACAGGAAAAATAAAATGTATATCTTGAGTTTTTGGGAATAGTCTCTAAACGACTTTTGTATCACAGATACACAAATCAGCACACCTAAAAACGTAGGTCTGCTTAAAACATACTCTGTCATACATTTTCAGCTATTTCCGAGACATCCTGTTATTGGTTTCAGTTTTACGATAACTACACCTTTCTCACTCAGGAAGTCCTCGTCCGTCTCATATCTCCTTTGTTTTACTTCTGACAACGGAGAGAAAGCTGAATTTCAATCTCAACCGTATAGTGGTAGCTTCTAAAACATTTGACTGTATCTTTAGCCTAATGTTTTTTTCTTATTTTCCTCCTACTTAGATGCAAACAATAAGAGTGATTTTACCAATCGAGATAAACCACGAGGCAAAATTTCGATTAGCATGATTTGGATAAAAGAATAATCTTGTGAAGAATAGCTTTTTGAGGATATTAGGGTGAATGAAGCCCATCAAACATTTTAAATATGTGGTGCATTTTAATTGGCATTTCTCTAAAAGTTATAATGTTTAAAATTATTTCCACTTCATTACAATTACATGTTTTGTATTTTGTGTTTACTTCAAACAGAGAAAGTATACTGTTAAGTACATCGGGACAGAAAATATATGATTAAAATCAAGAAAAATGCGCCGCAGTTTTGCACACATACTTACACCAGATAATAATAATAATAATAATAATAATAATAATAATAATAATAATATTAATAAGTATAGAATAATTGTAAAGTCTGGCGGTACAGCTTATTATAAACAAATGTTTCTACATAGTACGTAGAAAAGATATTGCATTCCATCCAAATATTCGATACCAGAATTTTACCTATAAATCAGATATTAGACTCCTCTGAATCGAAAAAAAAATCATTTTAGAAAAAAAGGTTCGTGTGTGCATGAACAACATGAACCCAGAACGAAACATCCTGATAAATAAGTTTATTATCTTCAAGGATGCGACACAAGCATTTTTAGGAAAATCCCCAACGCAACTTACCTTCACTTGAAAGATGTTTTCTAAATTTTCTTCGATTTTCTGAAAAAGTTTTATTTCAAAATCGCATATTAAAATATTTATTGTAAATAGCGTGTATATCTTGAACTTTCTGGGAATAGTCTCTTTTGAAACTCATTCTGATTTACTTTTGCACAATATTTAAGACTTTTCTCATACGGGAATTTTCCATTCCTGTTTCTTATGTTTTAATCCTGCCCACGCAAACAGGACCGAATATAAATTACAGAGCAAACGATTTTAAAATATTAGACTATCACTTAAGCCTAGTGTATTCCCTTATTTCCTTTGTACTTACAAGACCAATTCTGCCAATGTTAGCATGAAGTAGATAACATAATAAGCTTTTATAGGAATAGTTCTGTTATGGAATAATGGAACTCATTACATTTCTAGTATTGTGTTTATTTCTGATGAGAACGATACTTTTACTGAAGTATCAGTACATGATATGGCGTTATTTCTGCAAGAACTCGCTGTTCCTACCTCTGTAATAAGGCTGAAGATACACATCTTAGAATCGCATAGTGCCTTAAGATATGAAACAATTGTTTCGGATCCAGCCATCTCCTCCACTGCCTCCAATTTCGTCGCAAGCCGGAAAGAACATTTATATTTTACGAGGCTACCACGCCCTCTCCAATCTGCTCCTGAAATGGGAGGAACAAAACGGATAAATAAACAATGTACCGCGTAATACAGATGCAGTGATAAATCTTTGCGAATAGAAAAAAGAAAATGTAATTTTCGTGCTTCTTTATACGATAGGGTTTTGCACATTATTATTTTACCAGCGTTCTTGCCCCGTGTTGCATTGCTAGGTATTTAAATCTCAAATGATATATTTATAGGTTTCATTAACTGCATTGCACAGGAAACACGAGCATAACGTTCTGGATTGTTTTATTAATTTCATTATATTTTCCTTGTAGAAAAGGTTAATAAATTCCAACATGGCATTCGTATTAAGAGATTAGAACTTTATCCTTACAAGTAATGTGTACAGTACAAGATTTAAAAAAAAATATGGAGTCCAAACTTGGGTATTAACAGACGAAAAGAAGATATATAAACCTTTGAAAGTGAGATCGAGAGAAAAAATCTTGAGGTCGGCCTCCAAGACAGACTTCTCATTGAAGACCTGAGCATCAGCTACCTGCATCAAATGGAAGTGGGCGGGCCACACCGTGAGAATGAACCATCACAAGTGGGTACATAGAACAACAGCATGGGACGCAAGAACCGAGCAGAAAAACAAAGGTTATCAGAACAGAAGACCCAGTGGTCTTCATTGTGGACCCAAATGGACTACTAGCCAAGGATCAATATAAGTGGAGACTACTGACGGAAGCAACAAAATAAAACGACTATCATTACCGAAATGGCTAAGCGAAATTGTCGCCTGCGGTGCCATAAGTAGTTAAAGCGGGCGTTAAACATTACCAACAAAAAAAAAAAAAAAAAGGCGAGATTGCCAGAACAGCTACCTTGTCAGTCAAGAGGCTCATGCCCTTCACGAATTCTACGGGCTAATTCTAATTAGGGATTGTAAATACAGTAATATAGGGCTAAACAGAAGGGTGAAGTCACTGATGCTTAACTTACTTCCTTACGTCTACATATCTTGATTAAAACACAAAAAGAATTTACAGCCACTGGAATTTAGTATTTGTGTGAAAATGACCAAGAGTTCTTAACTATATAATATAAATATTCTATGGACACTTGTGTATCATTTTGGTCGAACATTTTTCACGATTCGCCATTTTTAAGTCACCTTTTAACTATACTTTTCCTTTCTCCATGAAATTTTTCCCTTGATTTTCAGTTTTGTTCTGCAAAATTATACCAAAGGTGCATTCTAAATGTTTAAGTCTGGATTGTACTTTAATAAATATGGATTATATATTTGAAAATTGGTGGAAACCAATGTGGTCTATTTAATATATCAAGATTTTCAATTTCTCCATGGAAGCTTATGAATCAAAATACTATAATAATATATATATATATATCTTTTTTTGTAGCTAGATGATTTAAAAGTGTTAAGCCACAGATAAACCCAATCTTTTTGCTTGTTCTCTAAATGTTTTCTAATCCTTTAGATGTTTTATAGTACACTAGCTTTCCGATTTTCATTTTCAGTAGTTCCTCCAAAATTAAAACTAGTTATGCAATTCTCTTGGTGAGTGTTTCATGGAATAGCCTGAGACCTTTAAATCCACAAAATCAGGGAAATTTTTTTCAATAGCAGTTATTAAGAATTCCTCAACAAGTTCTCCTTCAGAGAGACGTTTAGAGGAGTTGGATATTTGGTTTTTACTTTCTCTAGCCCCATATGTACAATGTGCATAGGGATAGAGAAGTATTGTATTCCACCCAAAAATTCGATACCGAGATTTCACCGAAAATACATGATTTAGGACCCCCTGTATCAAAAAAAAAAAGCATTTTGAGAAAAAGGTCCGTGTGTGTGTGTGTGTGTGTGTGTGTGTCCTTGTGTCTGTGAACACGATAACTCAAAAACGAAAAGTAGCTAAAATACCAAACTTGGTATTTAACTTTAGTATCTTCTAGGGATGCGACATGTAGATTTTAAGAAAAATCCCCACCCCACACTACCCTTTACACGGAACTTTTTTTTAAAATCTTTATTTTCTTAAAAATGGCTGTAACGATTTTGATTAAAATATCATATATAAAAGATATTTACCTAACAAATAAAATGTATATCTTGAATTTTCTGGGAATAGCTTCTGAAGACTTGTTTATTCTAAATTAAATTTTCTTAATTTGGCATAACTATTAAACCATAAGAGAAAGACAAAAACTTACTATACAAAAAATTTAGGTTTTGTTAAAATACACAAGTTATGTCATATACATTTTTCTCGTGGAGCTTACCGTTTTCGAGGTATTTATTGTTATTGGTTTCAGTTGTGAAGTACTTATGCCTTCTCAGACGGGAGTGTCCGTTTTTCTTTTGTTCTACTCCTGGCCAAGAAAAAAAGCGATTTGTAATGACAATCGCATAACGACAGCTTTTAAAACATTTGACTATTGGTTTAGCCTAGTGTATTCCCTTATTTTTTTTCCTACTTATACGGAACTAAATAATAAGAACATTGTGCTAATGAGTACCTCGATTAGCAAGGTGCAGAAAGAATTATCTTATGTAAGAAGTTTGTAGAACAGCTAGAGAAAGTCATGTGAGTGTAACACATCAGATTTTTAATTTTAAAACTGGTGCAAAGTATATTTTTCCAGTCAACTGTCGTCTTGGAGTATTTGAGTTGCAGGTTTCCTTAAGCACTTTTTTACGAACCACCCCGAGTAGTTTCTCTACACAATATATTTTCGCATGTGCATTTTTGAAACGCCCACTAATGTTATGCCAAGTATATGATGCTATTGTACAGTCAAAGACATTAACAATGACCTGTGAATACTTATTGTAGGACCTAGTCTTTTCGCTGACTCCGCCCATGCCTTTGGCCTGTTTGTTATGCTCTTAAAAGTGTATTGGTCAGGCTACGTTACCAAAGAGAAGCGGAAGGACATAAGCGTAAAATACCACCAAGAAGTTCTGAGTTGTGAACTCGTGTTTTCACCGTGTGATATAAAATTAGATTAATATTTTCACTGCGCTGCATACTGAAGTTCTAATGCCTAGATAATACGAGCACGTGGTCGACTAAATTAACACACTGCTATACAAAACTACCTATTCTGTGTGGAGCGTCTAACGGGTTGAGGGATGAAGGGGTGGATTGCCCCATTGCTTTGGCCTCTTCTTACTCGCGTGGTATGTTGTATCAGAATGCCATCATTGAAGGTCGTGTTAAGACTCGAGTCCCCGTCAAATGTTCACATTTTCAGCAAAATCACAGCGCCAGGCGTATTTTGTTTGTCTTTGAGTGTACCACAAACCGTCAACTTGATTTCCCATCTTCGAACGTTGCTCCTTATGAACGTCACTGAACTGGCCTCTGTTTGTATTCCCCCACTCCTCTTGACTATGCTCACACACTGCAATGGTTTGTGCGACTGATCGCTCCCTGAGCAGCAGTTGCTCTGTCCTGGTTTAGAGTAGAGAAAGCCGTGGGATTTCAATACATAGGTTCTTCATAGGTTCATTAAGGGTAACCATACTTAACTAGAATATATCATAATCATATTTAGAGCTAAATGTGAGGGATTTATGCGTTGTTTTGTTTTTGTTTTTTAATTTCTCTATACGCACTATGTACATAGTGTATAGAGAAGGCATTGCACTCCAAAAAATTCGATACCGAGATTTCACCGGAAATATATGTTTTAGAGTCCCCAGTATCCAAAAAAAGTATTCTCAGAAAAAGGTCCGTGTGTCCATGTGTCAGTGTGTCCGTGTGTCTGTGAACATGATAACTCAAAAACGAAAAGTCGGTAAAATACCAAACTTGGTATTTAAGTTTAGTATCTTCAAGGATGCGACACGAAGATTTTGAGAAAAATCCCCCCACCCCAAACTACTCTTTACATGGAACTTTTTTCGAAAATTTTGATTTTCTAAAAAATTGCTCTAACGATTTTGATTAAAATATCGTATGTTAAAGATATTACCGGACAAATAAAATGTATATTTTGAATTTTCTGGGAATTGCCTCTGAAGACTACTTTATTCTGGGTCAATTTTACGAAATTTTGCATAACTGCTAAACCGTAAGAGATGGACAAAAACTTACCACACAACAAATGTAGAGCACTTTAATACCCACAATTTATGTATATACATTTTTTTCGTGGAGTTGCTTGTTTTTGAGATATTCCTTGTTTTTGGTTTCAGCTATAAAAACATACTTTTCTCATACAGGACTTTGTGAACTCGTGTCCATACAAACAAAGGAACTTTAGTCCCATAGCAACCAGCTTTTGACTATCACTTTAACCTATGGTAGTCCCTTATTTCGCACCTACTTACAAGGAAGCAAGTAATAGGAGTATTTCTGCTAAATTCTTCTGATAAGCGTGAAGTAAATAGACGTTTACGCTTTTTAAGAATAACTTGTTGCAGGGATATAGAGAAAGTCATGTGAATGGTACACATCAGATTTTTTGTAGATCAGGTTGTGTGCACACACACTGTTATACAGTGACTCCGCATACTTCCGACGCAAATGAGCATCGCAAAGCGTACAGCCTGAAAATGAGAAGTGCGGCATTACGTAAAGGTGTAGTAGATTATAATAAAAAATATGAGGGTTATGTTGAAACATTAGTAAAGCAAGAAGAAGAAACGTGCCTCTATGACTCATCCATAGCTTCAGAGGCATCATAAGCTGAATTGCGCTGCGCTATGTTTCCTAGTTACTATTCGGTTGTGTCTGCAACACCTCCCCAGTTATAAGAATACTACTGCCATGTAGATGTTAGGTCTCTTCTACAGTCGTGTTACAATAATCAGGATCTGTTGCATTGCTTAAGCTGGTTACTCTTACTGCAGAAACAAATTTTGCCTAAGACGATAAGTTCTTGATATTCATGGAATTTAGCAAAGTTTACACAACGTAATTTATCGTGTTTAGATTCGAGGAGAATAGATTGTTCTACTGCATGGTGCGACCGAGTGATTAGGTATTTGTGATGGACAAAGCATCGTTTGGGCTGGTTTCCCAGGTTCTCCGGTATTCCCCGCCAACCATTCCACTGCCTGCGCCATAATCACCTGTCCGTTCAACCATTTCAGTCATTTCATGTCATCCACTTCCTCACTCTCGTCCCGGGAGTCGGCCGCCTATCATCCATCCTGACGTTTGTCTGACCTAAACTCCGACTGCTCCTCATCATGTACTGTCTTGCAAGTTATAAATAATAATAATAATAATTATTATTATTATTATTATTATTATTATTATTATTATTATTATTATAAGTAATAATACTGATAATACTAATGTTTATTGTATTTAGGTTACATTTCCAATTATTTAAAAATTGCTTCTGTTACTTATTCTAGATTACTTACTGTAATCTACAGTTTGACTACCACTTAGGCACTACATCCGTATGACTTGATGGCTGTTGGCGAGTGTTGTGCCCTTAGTGCCACTTACCCAGACCATTCTGTTTTCATTCTCCTTTTTTTATCCATTTTCCTTTTACCTTTCGCAAATATCGCACTATTTCTTTAATTCTTCTCTTTCCCTTGATTCAACATTTTCATCGCAACCATCTTTCTGGCATCTTTCCTGTGTTCCCAATTTTTTCCCCTCCAGTTTCTTATATCTTCTCCCCGCATAAAATACAACATTCTAATTCATTGACTCTCAACCCTTTAAAAAGTGCTACTCCTATCCTTCCAATCAAATTCTTCCCTCTTTTATTTATTATATATCTATATAACCGTCGCTTGCTCATTTCCCTTTATTTTTCGTTATAAACAAAACGACCATTAATTTTCCAGTTCATCCCATATTTCCTAATCATTTCTCCCTTATTTCTTCTTTATCGTTGTTTTATCCCAGCCCTGTTTTCGTCATACTTTCTCTAGCTAAATTCACCAGCACTTCTCTTTCTTAATTACCTTGATGTTTCATGTATATTTTTAGACGACTCTCGTCTTTATTCTTTATACCCCTATACGAATATTTCAACACTTTCTCTAGGATCATTCACTTCTTCCTGGTCTTCCTAATTATACCATTGCTACCCCTTAGTTTTAAAACCTCTATACAGTCTAATCTGTAAAGTTTAACATGTGACAAGCAGAAACAAAAACCTTTCCAAATATCACTTATTAGCCTCCAATAAAATATCCTCAACAAATTTAACTGGTATTTCCTATTCGCAGAACCACCCACACATACCATGAGAAAGAAAATCCATAGCTTATCACGGGAACAGCCAACAATATACAAGAACAATATCAGCATGTCACTAAAAGTATTCTCTTTGTAGATTGTTCGACTTTCAGAGTAGTAGAAAGTACATCGAGTTTTACCCTTTGGGTTTTGTTTACTACAGAAAATGGAATGAGCACTCGAGGGTATGCAACCTGAAGGTGTCCCGGATTAGGCAGTATAAAGTGCGTATTGGATTTTCCATGGTGTAAAGAGGGGATTTCGTCGCAGTCTCCCATAAAAGCTTTCTAGTAAATTAACAACGTAAATCATGGCGGGAACTTGTGCAGTAATGTGGTTAGCCCTAGGAGATATAAACCGGGCACCGTCTTATCGTACTCGGCAGTAACAATCTTCCTCTAGCATGACCAGCAACCTCTTTAAATATTGCGAATAGTTCGATGTAAATGGATGGTGAGAAGGAAAGTTAGAAATTAAGCGTGTGTCCCATCTGGCGAAAAATACGTAATAATTTATCTGTAGTAACGCCTTAACTTAGGGCTTTACATTTTTATTTTACGTTGAAAACCGGTTGAAGATTATGGTGAAGTTTGAAGAATCAACATAAAGCAAGATTGTTGAAATTTATACCAGTTATTTTTCACAACAGTAATATTTTTCTATGTTTCAAAATTCTATCTTGTGTTATTTAAATGAAAACAGTTTCCTGTTTAAATTCATTATTGTAATAAAAATGATCCAAACGATGGATTTTAAAACCGATTACAGCAAAATTTCAAGCTTTACAATAAATTAATTTATAAATGTATGTGCATATATGTATATGTACATATACGTATATGTATGTATATGCACATGCATATGCACGAGGGCCACTATATTTTGAGCCCTGGGAACACTGCTGTACAACTGAAGTTTTCACTGGAAGGTTTGATATTTTTTATCTCAACCTCCTTCAGATATTTTGTCAATAAAGCGATATTTGTGTTGTTTACAATGACTCTAAAATTGTGTCTCGGTGAAAAGATATAATTAACTCTGAAACATTTTCGTGTATTACCAAGACAGAAACTGCATTGATCAACTTCTGGCGATGAAGCTCCATCCTTTGCCACTGTGAAACGCTGGTATAACGAGTTTAATCGTGGCCGCCGTTCACTCGCTGACAAAATTCGTGATGGTCGTCCAAAATCAGTTGTGCCAGAGAACATTGATGCTGAGCGAAACTAATACTGCAAGATTGTCGTGTCACATAATGTGAGAGAGAAGTAACCCTAAGAGCTAGTTCCACCATCATAAATAAAATATAGCACCATCATTTAGCCAGAAGAAGGTTTGCTCTTGCTGGATCCCACATAATTTGACACAATCTTAGAAGAATACTCAATACAATGAAGGGGCTTCAGAAGACTCATATAATGTAAACAGCAGTCGACTGCATGGGTGTTTCAAGATGAACCAAATCCAACAATAATTGTTCGCACTCGAAGTACTTCAAAACAAATGGTCGCCTGTTTTTTTTTTTTGTTTGTTTTTTTTTTCAGAAAAAGGTGCCGTGTGTTTTTTTTTTATTCTAAAAAAATACAGTTCCGGAGGCTTGTCAGTACTCCGGCGCTGCATTCCTTTTTTCTCCATTTTTTCCAGTTTCCTATGTTTCCTTGGTAGACCTTATTATCCTTAACGTTTTCCTTTTACATAACATAGACACATTTACAAACACAGAAACACCCATGCCCAAGGCGGGACTCGAACCCACGATCCTGTGCACCACGAAGCGCCAAAGCGATTCCTTTAGAAGGATGTAAAACGATCAATTCTGAATGGTACACAAACAAGTGCCGTCGGATCGTTCATCAAGACAGTACAAGCGCTCACACATCTCGTCTAACGACAGAGTATTAAACGTTCAATCCGCCGTACAATCATGGTTTTGAACTCAATGATTCCTTTTTGTTCCCGAACATCAAGAATAAAATACTTCGATTTTCGTCGGTAGAAGAAGTCGTTGATGCTTTTAAAGCCATGTTCTGGATGCATCTCGAGCAGATCGGAAAAATGCTATGACAAATGTTTCGAACGCATGAAAAAGTATACTGACCATAAGGGCGAATATTTCGAGAAACAATAAAGCGATTTTATATCACAAATTACTGCTTTATTGCTAGGCTCAAAGTACAAATAGTGCCCCGCGTATATGAATAATATTTATATCTATATGCATCTCAACAGATTTTTATATTAATCTCTAGTCAACTTCAAAAACTCTTAACTAAGCAAAATGTAATAATTCATTTTACAAATTTGGAGCATTATTTAAAAATCTGATGTGTACCATTCACATGACTTTCTCCATATCCCTGAAACAAATAATTCTTAAAAAGCTTATACTTCTATTTATTTTATGCTAATCAGAAAAAAATAGCAGAAATAGTCTAATTACTCGCTACCTTGTAAGTAGAAACGAAATAAGGGACAACCGTAGGTTAAAGTGATAGTCAAAAGCTGGTTTCTATGTCAATGAAGTTCCTTTGTTTATATGGATAGGAGTTGACAAGTTCCTCTATGAGAAAAGTATACGTTTTTCATAGCAGAAACCAAAAATAAGGAATGTCACAAAAACGACGAACTCCACGAAAAAAATGTATATAACATAAATTGTGTGTTTTAATGTGCTCTACATTTCTTGTGTAGTGAGTGTTTGTCCATCTCTTATGGTTTAGTAGTTATTCAAAATTTAGTAAAATTCATTCAGAATAAACTACTCTTCAGAGGCTATTCCCAGAAAATGCAAGATATACATTTTATTTGTCAGGTAAATATGTTTAATATCCGAAATTTTAATCAAAATCGTTAGAGCCATTTTTGAGAAAATCAAAATTTTCGAAAAAAGTTCCATGTAAAGGGTAGTTGGGGGTGGGGGATTTTTCTCAAAATCTTTGTGTCGCATCCCTGGAAGATACTAAACTTAAATACCAAGTTTGGTATTTTACCGAATTTTCGTTTTTGATTTATCGTGTTCACGGACACACACACACACACACACACACACACACACACACACACACACACACACACACACGGACCTTTTTGTGAAAATGCTTCTTTTGGATATTGGGGACCCTAAAACATATTTCCGGTGAAATCTCGGTATCGAATTTTTGGGTGGAGTGCAATACTTTCTCTATAAACTATGTACATAGTGCGTATGGAGAAAGTAAAAAGAAAGGTATATGATCGTTTTCTTTAAGGTATACAGGAAGTAAAATTTTAGGCATTCATATTTAATCATTTAGTTGTTCCCCTTGCTTTGAGCTCTACAACCATTTCTAGATTATATCTACACAACATTAGTTTCTTATCATGCTATTTCATAATACTTTTTTACTGAAAACTACATATTCACATTTCAAAAACTGTTCCATGCGTCTTAGTTTTTATTTAAATTCAACAAAAATTTACCGGAATGTGTAGAGATATTTATTGTAATATTACAGATGAACAAAATTATCCTAATTCTAATAGTTAATTTTAAAAATAAATTTGTATGAAAAATGTTTATTTTAGAGATTAACATTTCTAACTGTTTAAAATATTAACACAATTCAGTCATCAATATTACTGAATTTCTAACTGCATTAAGGGTTTGGTGTGGTTTATAGCTCAGTTCAAAAAATGTTAACCAATTTTCTCAAAATTTGAGAAGCGTGAATATTTTGATTATAAAACCCCTATATTTTCATAACATTTATGGAGTATTTATATTTTGTAAAGTACTCATCGGATTTAAATGAAATTTAAATAATATTAACCTAACATCAGAGCAATCACAGTAAAGTTTTCAGAAAAATCTATAAAAATAAAGAAATTTGAAATTTCAATCCCAGTATCTCTTAATGTATCCACCTTTAAAAGTCACTGCAACAATTTTGAAACAAATTAGTAAAAACTGCATCGGGAGGAACATTTTGAGTATCAAAAATTATAAATGTCTGCGAGAAAACAAAGTTAAAATTTGGATACGTGTATTAATAAGCACGTCGCAGTCGATTTACACTTCAAATATCCCAAGTGGGAAAAATATTATATTTCCTTAAGACTGAAAATTCGTATTTTTTATTAAATAAAAGTATAAGTTTTCTATTTTCATAAATTTCAGGGATGTATGACCTTAAGTTAAATCATATTTTAATAAACATTTCGTGCTTGTTTGGCGGTAGAAAAAATAACATAGGCATTGAAAAACTGGAAGCCAGGAGACAAATGTATTCACAAAATGAAAAGTATCTTGCGAAATAGAATAAGGTAGAGTAACTTTGTAAATAAAAGTATGTGTTGATATATTTTTATATTATTTAGCCTTGCCAAATCGTTCGTTATTTTCAGGATGGCCCTCATACACGGTTGCTACCAAAGAGGTTATACCGTCGCCATATTATGGGCGTGTTAGAGACTACCTAAACAGTCTGCATTTATCAAAATAACTGTATATCTCTAAAACCTTCTAAGTGCATTCCCTAATGGACACAAGTACCACATCGATTCCATAGGAAACAAATCTGATGACTTTGTCTCTCTGTAACAAATTATTGTTAATAAGCTTATTCTTCTATCTACCACAGGCAAATCGAGGTTAAACATTGGTAGAAACAGTTTTATTACTTAGCTCCTTATAGGTAGAAGGGAAATAAGGGAATACACTATACTAATCCGACAGTCAAATGCTTTAAAATGTGCTTGCTATGGTATAAAAATCCGATTCTTTGAGAGGTCAGGTGTTGACTAAGTCCCGATTGAGAAAAGTATCAAGTATTTTAAAACTGAAATCAATAACAAGGAATATCTTAAAAACGGTCAACTCCAGGAAAACAATGCATATAACATAAATTGTGTGACTTAACAAGCTCTACATTTTTTGTGTTGTAAGTTTTTGTTTCTCACGGTTTACCAGCTATACAAAATTCGGCAAAAAATCTTTCAGAATAAATGTCTTCAGAGGCTATTTTCAGAAAATGTAGATATACATTTTCTTTTATCATGTAAATATCTCTAATATACGACATTTTAATCAAAATTGTCAATTCCACTTTTGAGAAAATCAAAATTTTCGAATATTTTTCCATATAAAGGGTAGTTGGGGGTGGGGAGATTCTCTTGAAAATCTTCGTATCGCATCTTTGGAAGATACTGAACTTAAATGCCAATACACACACACACACACTCTCTCTCTCTCTCTCTCTCACACATACATATGGACCTTTTTCTAGAAATGCTTTTTGTTTGGATTTAGGGGGTCTCAAAACATATTTCCTGTGAAGTCTCGGTATCGAATTTTTGGGAGCAATAAATACCTTCTCCATACACTATGTACATGTAAATAAACTGCTCAGGTCTATAGTTCTTGAACGGAAGTAATTACACGGCAGCGGGTTTATTGTGTTCCAGTAATATACTAGTTTTCTTGTCACACATTACTCAGATTATTTGTATGTGCGCAATAATTTAATGTTATGGCAGTTACACAACAATGTACACGAGTATGAGCATCATTGTCGTGTCATAATAACTTGGGTGCTATGGCATACTTTGTAGGGTTATGTGTTTTTGTGTTGTGACATGACCGTCAATGCAATCCCTTATGCCCAGCTCATGGTGGGGCTGTTCTTTTGTGTAAGGATCCCAGCGCATGCGCGACAAGCACTAACGCAGTTAAAACAGTTGAGCTAACACGTGTTTCAATCGCAATTTGCGATCCCTGCACGCACGAAACAATAACAGAACATGATTTCAGTTTAAATATTGTCCCCGGCGGACCATAAACAAACGACCTGCAGAAACGTGTTTGGCTATTATAGTGGTTTTTGTTTGGGGTAGCTTGTGGGGCAGTACGGCGATTAGCGGAGAACAACTGACTGTGCACAACCCCTACGTGCCACTTTTTTTCTAATTGGAGATAATTTGCAATTAGTCATGCGTTTGTTTTGTGTAGTTTATAATTTTTTGGTCAGCTACACGTGGTTTTGTTTGCTTTATTATTATTATCATTCTGCTGTTTTTGTTTGCCGGAGAGGGTGCCGTTGAGTGTTGATTCTTTAATGTCTGTTGGTTTAAAAGCAACTGACATGTTGTATACAGCTGGATTTGTTGGCCAGGCGTTATTTGCTTGTTTATTGCCGCTCGTCAATTCAGTGCTGCCAACAGTTCTTGCGTTTGCTAAACTCATACTCGACGAAAGCAATTACAAAGCGTTTAATAGTCCCCCAAAATGAGAGTTCCTGTATATCCTGTAACTACAAAACCTGAAAAAAAAAAAAAAGGCAATAATACTTTTTCTAAGCTATCATTAAAAACATCCTAATGTGTTACATTCACATAACTACCTCTACCCACTGTTATACAAATATATTTACAAAATCTTATTCTTCTATTTGCTCAATTTTACTCGTGATGTACGTTTTTATAACTGATATTATTATTATATATTTGCGGTTGCAATGGAAATAAGGGAATAAGTAGGCTTAAGTGATATGCAAAAGCATTTTAAGAATTGGTCGCTATGTAATTACCCTTGAAGTTCAATTCTCTTTGCTTGTCTAAAGAAAAACACAAAGAATAAGTTTTAAAACCGAATAATGACTTCCCATTTGAGTAAAGCATTTGAAATGTGTTAGACACAGGTTATTTTTATAAATTAGATCAAGGACGGTGGATTTGGTGGATTTTAATACTGTATACTAAATAAGGATACTTTGAGACGTATAGAAATTGCTGAGATGAAGTTTTTGAGATTTGTTGCAGATTATATTCTTATGAACAAATAGAGAAATTAATATATAGGGAAAGAATTACGAATATTGAAATGGTCAGATAAGACTACAGTTTACAGATAAAACTGGAACTACGTATTATTTAAATAAATGCAGTTCCGAAGGCTAATAGGGACTCGGACGCTGTATTCTTTTTTCCTCTTTTTCCCTTTTTATCCATTTTATTCTATTGCTTTTGTTTTCCTATTTAATTATTGTTTCTGCTTTTAATACACCCACACATATATACATTTACAAATACCCATGCCCCTGGCGGGACTTGAACCCACGATCCCATGCGCCACGAAACACCAAAGCTTTAGAGAGAGCGGCCATCGGGACCGGCTGTTGAAGCACTGAGTTACAAACCTAGAGGACAAAGAAATCAACAACACTTATTTCGGAATTGATCTGGACTAATTCCTGCTGTATGATGACGACTTCTAAATTATCTTATTCTTATATATATATACTCTTTTCACTTACATAGTCGCCCTCCGTGGTGTAATAGTTACCATACTAACTTCATATACCCAAGGTCGCGGGTTCAAACCCGACGGAGGACGATGGATTTTTTCGGGAGTAAAAATCCTTATTATAGCTTGCTTCGGAAGGAAAGTAAAGCCGCTGGTCAGATGTGGTAAAATAACGGCACGTAAAAGAACCTCAAGCCCGATAGAGAGAGGCCTCTGAGCAAAATTAAGCGGTTTTTCATGCCCAATATAGAATGGGATGCTGAGAGCCACAGCAGTTAAAGAGCGTCCATAAATAAAACGACACTTACATTTAATTTCCACTTATATAATCATTATGCGCATGTTTAAATTAGTCTATGCCGTTCTGTACATTAATTTAAAACATTAAATGAAACTCAGCTTTTGGTCGTTTTTGTAATTATCACTTTTCATTCTCTATGTAGAGAAGGTATTGCATTACACCTGAAATTCTATGCCGATATTTCAGTGGAAATACTAGTTTAGTGGCCTCTGAATTTAAAGAAGAATTTTTAGAAAAAAAAAAATAAAGTTCGTGTATATCCATGATTGTGAACAATATAATTCTAAAAGTAAAACTCGGTTTAAATACCAAACTTGATAATTAATTGCGAAAAGAAGGTTTTTACACAAAATTTCCCTAGCAAACTAAACCTTCATATGAAACATTTTCGTAAATTTTGATTTTCTCAAATGGCTCTAACGATTTTGATTAAAATATGTACGGACAATTAAAATGTATATCGTGAATTTCCTGGGAATAGGCTATGAAATTTTCTGCATTCCGCTTGCTACACAAAAAATGTAGATCTTGTCAAAACATACACTTTTTTGTGTAATATAATTTCGTTGTGAAGCTAACCTTTTCGGAGATATTGTTGTTATAGGTTGAAGTTTTCCAATTCCGATACAATTCTCAAATAGAAATTCGCTAGGCATAATTTTTATCAAGCAAAAAGGACGGAATTTCATTACAATTACACGGTGACCATATTTTAAGAGATTTGGTTATTGCTTTAGCTTATTATATTTCCTTATTTCCCTTGTGTAAGCAAATAATATCGTAATAAAACCATTTGTATTAATGTTTGTCTTGTTAAACGTGACGTAGATAGTGGAACAATATTTTGTAACAATATTTGTTTGCAGCAGAGGAAGAGGAAGATATATGAATATATCTTTTACTTTTTAAAGTATAGAGGTCATTATTCCAATTGTTAGATCAGTGTTCTGGAGCCCCCATATAATTACCTAATGTAATTCTATAACATTTCTTGGTATTTAAGTTCAGTCTGGATTTAGTTGAAATACGCGTTAACCACGTTTGAAACAAAATGAGTGGAGGAATAGACGTAATCAGCATGCCGTCAAGAACATTCTTGTATTTAGTTCATAATGATCTATCATCATATTTATATCTCCAGAGAGAGAGAGAGAGAGAGAGAGAGAGGGAGAGAGAGTTGTAAGAATTCTTTGTTTTATTCAAAATACAATTCTCTGTAACTATTTACTATCTATACTTCGAACATACTGCATTCTACCCAAAAATCCTATACTAATATTTCATTGGAAATAAACGCATGCATGCGAATGCAAATGTATGTTAGAGAGAGAGAGAGAGAGAGAGAGAGAGAGGGAGAGAGAGAAAGTGTGTGTGTGCGCTTGTGTGTGCGTGTGTGTGTCCGTGCTCGTAGCCTGTGAAGAGCATAACTCAAAAAGAGACAGTCGGTTAAATACTAAGCTGGGTATAGATATAAATCTAGGATCTTCTAAGGATGCAACATGAAGATAAAGAGGAAACCCGCTCCCCATCCCAAACTACCCTTTATATGGGACTATTTTAGAGGTGTCATTTTTCCAAAATTTGCTTAATGGTTTTCGTTAAAATGTCGTATATTAAAGATATTTACATGACAAATAAAATGTTTATCTTAAATTTCTTGAGCATCCCCTCTTCATTCTGAAAGAGTTTTACATAACTAGTAAACCGTAAGGTATAAGACAACATTTTCTATACGAAATATGTATATTAAAAACAAATACGAATATTAACACAAAATTTATGTTAACATACTTTTTGGTGTAGCTATTTTTGAGATACTGCTTGTTATAAGCTTAAATTTACCAATGCTTTGATATTCTTTTTCAACCTGGTAAAGCAAAGAGAACAACATTTTCAGGATCATCACATAGCAACCGTATTTAAACATTTCAAAGATATGACTAACGCTTAAGCTGGTTGTATTTCACTTCGTACAAGGAAATAATATGGCAATAAAACCATTTCTTCTAATGTTTCATCTTTATAAGAATTAAGTAGATATTTAAAAACTTGTTTGATGCAGTATAAGTAGAGAAAAAATGGAGTCTGTATAGTAAGAAAAAATAGTAAAAGTATTGTAAGAAAACCTCTGTTCTGAAACATTTTTAGGATCAAATAATGGAAATGATTTTTTAGAAATGCTTTTTTCTTTTATTAATCCAATACGCCGCTTATGAATGTACAACTTCAGAAAATTCTTATCTTGTCAAGTATTTATTGTTTTCTATATGTTGTGTGTCAAATTTAAACTAAGTAATTTTACTATTTACAATAAAATTCTTGAAAGAAAGACAACGTATTTACCAAAAGTTCGTCCATATTTAACTCAAAGTTTACAAGCTTATTCATTACATAGAAACGTTTTAAAAGATGGTTTACTTTAACATTGTTTTCAACCATATCGAATAAAAATTGGTTATATATATATATTTTTCCGGCATTTTACCAAATTCCCATTGAATTTGCAACAAAAATAAAATATAGGAGTTAAAAATGGAAACTTTTCAAACATTTCTATAAAGTGACGATAAGGCGAAATTTAAACTTCTAGCATAGGGTATTTGAAAATTGGCAAACGTACGAACAAATTTGATACCAATTATCCTACTATTTTAATTTGTTTGTTCAAAAGGATTTTTATCTGTTTAGTTTCCTTATTTTAGATAATTAAAATCAAATAGAGGAAGCAGCAGGGGAAATTCACGTTTTCAATGAATATGTTAGCATGTGAAGTAATATTGGGAACCAGTTTTTAATATGAGGTGGTTTGGATTGGAAATTTTTTCTTTCCTTTTTCTTACTTTTCTTCTTTATTTTGTGACAGAGGTTTGAAACAATTTTAAAGATGTATTTCCAGTGAAATGGCAATATTGCAGAGAGTAAACTATCAGTTCTTAAATTATAAACAACATGCGCCACTAGGTGCAAGTATTCTTTTTATAAAATAATAATTTATCATCTATTTACTCATTCTTTGGTTTTCTTTCCATCCACGTTAAGCTAGGATCATAATTCAGAAGCTCTTTTTTGTGCATATCTGCAATGTTTACTGATGTAAGAATTTTACTTAGTTTTAAAATGCCTTACCTACAAAGATTTTTAACAGTTTCCACCCATTGTGCCTTAGAGATATTCCCCCTTCACAGAATTAAAACATTGTAAAAAGAAGGATTGAAACCGTATACAAATGGTTTTCACTTGTGAATAGCTTGAGAATTTCAGCTTAGAGTATTCCATTACTTGAGTTTAAAAGAAATTTAGCTTTCTTATTAAATCCAGCAAACTTGGATCACAGAAAGATGATAGAAGATGAAAATCTGATGTTCGCTGTAACTATAATTAAGACAATGTTTGTGTGAAAATATTAACATTTTCAATGGATTACTGTTGCATTTTAATTACAATTTCTACTTTTGTACAAATGTGTTGTGCTAATTCAGTTTTACTTTATGTATGGCCTTATAGAGTGAGAAAAACGTAGAATCTTCGGCATCGATCACATGAGACAGTCTCTGAGATAGAAATTCATACTAATATTTAAATAAACAATGATACTTCAGTGTTTTAGCCATTAGTTTAGTCCCTGAAAATTGTACTCGTCGAAGCTGTATATTCAATAAAAAGAAATCTAATACGTTCCATTCACATTACTTTCTCTACATCTCTGTAATACATTATTGTTAAAGATTTATTCTTCTATCTACTTCATGTTAGTCGATATAAACAAACAGAAATTGCCTTATTACATGATCCCTTGTAATAAGGCAGTACACAAGGCTAAAGCGATAGTCAAATTTTTAAAAGCTGGCTGCTATGCGATTGAAGTTCGATTCTTTGCATGGCCAGGAGTTGGCAAATTCCCGTCTGAGAAAGTTTTAAGTATTTTAAAACTAAATCTAATAACAACGAAATATCTCGGAAATTGTCAACTCCACAAAACTTTTATATGACACAAACTGTATATTTTAACATCTATATTTCCTGTATAGTACGGCTTTGTGTATCTCTTGCGGTTTACCAGTTCTTCAAAATCATTCAGAATAAAGAGGACTTTAGAGGCTATAATATACGTTATTTTAATCAAAATCGTTAGCCATTTTGAGAAAATATATATTATAGAATTTTTTTTAATTGAAAACGCTAGTTTGGGTTAGGGGGATTTTTCTTAAAATCTTCGTATCGTATCCTTGGAAGATATTGTAAATTTAACTACCATGTTTGATGTTCTACCGACTTTTCGTTTTTGAGCTATCGTATTCACAGACACACATACATATACACATGGACATTTTTATGAAAGAAATGTTTTTTTTTTTTTTGGTTGCAGGAGATGCTAAAACATGTATTTCCGGTGAAATATCTATATAGAATTTTTGGGTGAAGAGTAATAACCACGTAGAGAAAATAATTATACATTTTGTAATTTTAAAATCTTACAACGTGTTGTCGAACACGCAGATAAAGCGTTACACTAAGAATATCTCCTTCTGTATATTGCCTATTACCTATCATACTGTTGTTCATGACAATCATAAACTTATTGAAATATAATCTTGAAGATTTTCTGGAAGGGAGGGAGAGTGGTTAGATCGCTCGCCTCCCATCTAGGCGGCCCGGGTTCGATCCCAAGCGCCCGCATGTGGGATTCGTTGGACGAGGCGGCGTCTGAGTGGGCTTCCCTTAGGTCCTCCGGTATCCCCCATCACTCAGTCCACCAAGTGCTCCATCATCACCTTTTCAATCGTCAATTTAACTTGCATTTCATATCGTCCACTTCCTGATGTTCATGCCTGGCTTCGGACCGACCCCTTGTAACAGGTTCTCCATTCTGTGGTGCCGTGCTGTAGGCTCCCCGACAGACTTCTGACCCAGATATTGGCTTATAAGTCATTGAGGTGTCAGTCCTACAATTACGAAAAGAAACATTTTCTGGAAAGTTATCTAATACTTTAAATATTTTGCGTTGATGTACAATTAATTTACATTTTCATTTATGGTCCGTTCATTCACATCATTTGTGTATTTATTAAATTAAATGATGCGTTTTACTAGACATAATTAATGCCTTATTGTCCATTTGTGGCATCAGTTCCTTTGCGCCATTCCCCTTTTTCATACATGTACAAAAACAAAGGTTTAAAATCATTCAACATATTCTCTGGCGGTTGTCTTTTAATATTGTCTCACTTTCATGCTACACAATTGTTCTTTATGTTAAAGAACTTTAAGGTTAATGAATGTTAGTAAATGCATTAACAACACTTTCTTTATGTTTGTATATTAAACGCAGGTTAAAAGTTAGCGTACGATAACTTGCATGGTCATTTCATTCTACTAGATCAAAAGTGATTAATCATTAATTAAAATATCTTAACAACGGTTTGGCCCCACTAATTAAAATGTGTGTATTACATGCTTTATGTTCTGAATATATGATAAAACAATGGGATTCACGTTGCATTCGCTGCTCATTCTTCAAACAATTTTTTCTTAAAGAGCGTATTTTTCCTTCTAGTTCACGTTAATATAGAAAAACCTTTTTACGGTTACTTGTATTACGTATTTTATTTATGAAGAAATATACTGCACACAATAGTCGAATCTTTTATGAAGAAATACATTGCGCACGATAATGTAAACTTTTAAGAGCTGGTCAACATATGATGACTTAGGATTTCCGTTGTCTCATCTTGACCAGAAGGAAAAACGGTCAACTTTTAATTTGAGAAAAGTGTAAGTATTGGAAAATTTAAGCAATAACAAATAATATATATATCTGACCTGGTAAACTCTAAAACAATGCATTTGACGTTAATTGACTAATTTAACGGGAATTAGATTTTATGTAGTTGATTTTTGTGTATCTCTTTCGGTTTACCAGTTTTCATTCAGCATAAAGTAGACTTCAGAAGATATTCCGAGAAAATCCAAGCATCACATTTTATTAAATCGCATGAATATTTTAAATATATGGCATTTTAATCAAAATCGTACAGTTCTCGTTTTCAGAAAATGGAACTCTTGCAAATTTTTCCTTGTAAAGTATAGTTTGGGAGAGGGGAATTTTCTTAAATTTTGGTGTCGCATCCTTGGAAGAAGATGAATTTAAATATGAAGTTTGGTGACTTTTCGTTTTACTTTCTCTAGCACATACATAACTTAGATATATATATGTGTGTGTGTGTGTACAACATAACGCCAAAACTAAAAGCAGATTAAATACCAAACTTCGTATTTAAGTTTAGTAGCTTCCAAGGATGCGGCAAAAATATTTTCAAAAAATGTCCGTACACGAAACTACCCTTTACATGAATTTTTTTAGAAAATTTTGATTTTATCATAAATGGCTCCAACGATTTTAAACAAAATATTATATATTTAAGATATTTATGACAATAAGATACATACCTAATTTTTTGGAAATAATCTCTGAAGCCAACTTCATTCTGGAGGATTTTTGCATAACTGGTAAGCCGTAAGAGATAGAATCTTACTACGCAAAAATGCGGATGTCGCTAAAATTACAATTTATATCACACATTTTATGTGGTGCTAACCATTTCAGAGATATTTTTGTTTATTGGTCTCAGTTTTTTAATACTTAGACTTTCCTCAAAAGGTAACTCATGATTCGTTTCAAATCTCTTTGGTTTTACACCTGGTCATGCAAGGAAAACCACATAGTGATAGCTTTTATAATATTTTACTATTGCTTTAGCCTAGTATATATCCTTATTTATTTTATACTTAAAGGAAATAAGTAATAAAACCATTTGTATTAATGGTTATGTCGATTAGCAAGAAGTAGAGAGAAGAATAAGTGGAAGTCAACCGAGTGGAGTCAATTGTGGAGCGTGAGAGAATGTTTCACACAAGGTCCATAGACAGCCAATAGAGAATTAAGCACTCTCCTACAAACTATTGGAAGGTTTTATGGAAACGAGCCGCTTACACGGGGAATCCCATACATGTTACACATAAATGTTAGGATTTTCCAAATCATGACATTGGGTTAGTACACTTTTCTTGACAGATGAAAAGCGGTTTCATCACAGAACACCAATGATTCTATGAAACCTTCAGTTTCCATGCTAAGTTGCAACTCCTCACAGAAATACTGCTACCTAGCTTTGTCGTCTGCTTTCACAGCCCGTAATAACTGCACACGGTATGCATAGAACTTCAAACGTTTCCGTAAAATATTTCACACAGTTAATTGGAGGATGTTTAATTCTCTACTAGCTATTACGATGATTTCTGTGAACTTCGTGTGAAACTCTTACTCTTACGCTCCGCATTTACCTCACTTACTGATGGATGACTGATTAACTTCCGCTTACAGATGCATCCCCTCGTTTTGAAATCGGCGTACCACTTACAGATACTGGACCCTCTGATTTGATCGACACCAAGTTTACTTCTAAAGTTTTATTACGTTGTACAGTGATAATAGATTGGGACAGTGAAAATCTAGCACACAAAATGCCCTCCTGCTTTCGTTTGCAGGTATTTTTATATTATGTCATCTCCTAGCAACAAAAGTAATAAATATGCAACA
Organism: Hymenopus coronatus; assembly: GCA_030762935.1. NCBI lineage: Eukaryota > Metazoa > Arthropoda > Insecta > Mantodea > Hymenopodidae > Hymenopus > Hymenopus coronatus. The sequence continues at coordinate 78,474,033 of CM060894.1, forward strand.
GGTTCACCAATATAACAAATATTTTTATTTTCTCTTCCTATTGATGCCAATATCATGTTTATAAGTGTTTCTTAACAATAGTTATCTAGTTTATAATCGGAAAGGTCATTTATAATAACACTGTACATTTCGTTTGTCATAAAATATCTTAAATACCTGACATTTCAATCAAAATCGTTAAGAGTATTATTGATAAAGTTCAAACTGTCGAAAAATGTTGCATGATAAGGGTAGTTGGGGATGGGGGAGTCGCCCTCCGTATACCCAAGTTCGTGGGTTCAATCCCGGCGGAGGACGATGGATTTTTTCGGGTGTAAAAATCCTTAGCATGGCTTCCTTCGGAAAGGAAATAAAGCCGTGTCGTAGATTTACGGCACGTAAAAGAACCTTAAGTCTGATAGAGAGGCCTCTGAGCAAAATTAAAGCGGTCTTTCACGCCCAATTTAGAATGGGACGCTGAGAACCACAGCAGTTAAAGAGCGTCCATAAATAACGCGCCATTTGGTGATGGGGTATTTTCATGAATATCTGTTTCGCATCCTTGGAAGATGCTGAACTCGTCGTGTACCAGGTTTAGTACTTAATCAACTTTTTGTTTGTGACGTAGGCTGCCCACAAACACACACACACACACACTCAAGATATTTTTCTAAATATTGATTATGGATTCAGGGGGTCGCAAAACATATATTTTGGTGAAATCTGGATATGGAATTTTTGGGTGGAACACAATTACTATCCACTATGCACATTGTACGTACGTGCTAGAGAAAGTAAGACCAAAGCAATCGGAAGAAAATGTTTGACATTTTGATGTTCACGGGAGCATTGCCTTAAACCCTGAGCAAATGCTGTGCATAAGCCAGAGAAAGAGGATTTATTATTTGGCTTTAGCAACACTGAGCATCATTAAAGTTTATTATAGCCGGCAGACACACGGAAGCGATTCACCTGTTCTCGTTTCGATATCCGGACCCTATGTTGGGGATAATAGGTCACCAGATCCCTTACAATGCATTGCCGATAACGAGCTCTCCACACGCCCCCTCCCCCCAAAAAATCTATTTTCAATTACAACCTGCCCTTACCAGCACATTTCTAAAGGGAGGAAGAGTTTTGTTGGGGCAAGGTAAATAAAAAAACCCGGTGAATTGCGGGCTGCAGATTGTAATTATTGCTCTGAATGACTATCGGTGACGTTCATAAAACATGCGGAAGCGCGGTTGGGGAGGGGATGTGGACGTAATGAAGTCTCATTGGCTGAAATGCGTGCCGGAAACTAACTCTCGTACTCGACCGTTTAATGTTTAATGCTGGAATCGAGTTAGTCAACCTCCAGAAAAGTTTCCCTTCAATCTTTCTCGTCGTAAATTTGGTAATAGCGATGAGATGCCAAGGAAAGGAAGAGAATTTATGTACCCTAAAAGTTGTAAAATATACACTAAAATTAACCTACTGCAAATCTTCCTTTCTTATAGCTTTTCTTTTTTATCTATTCTTAAATTTAAGTTATAGACCTTTCTGCTACCATGATCTATCTAGGTCCATTACAACTGAATCTTGCTATCAAATCGTCAAATTATTTCATTCTTTCAATTCCTTTTTCTTCCAAATATCATTTCTCTCTCTCTCTCTCTCTCTCTCTCTCTCTCTCTTAATCTAGCCTTTTTACCACCACTATCTTAGATTTGCTGTTTCTTTTTATCCTCCATTATGTGCAGAATATGAATGTCTTTATTGCTCTTTGAAGCCCATTACCCTTTACATGAAATATTTTTAGAAAATTTTGATTTTCTCAAAAATGGCTCTTGGCAATTTTGAGTAAAGTGCCATTTTTTCAATATTTTATGACAATTGAAATGTATATCTTGAATTTTCTGGGATTTTTTTTTTTTTAGAATTAACCGTTTTCGAGACATTCCGGGTTATTGATTTCAGGTTTAAACTACTTATACTTTTCTCAAACCGGAAGATATCTCTCTTTTGTTTACTCCTAATAAGCAAATATAACCGAATTTCAATTGTTTAACATAGCGATCGGATTTTATAAGATTAGCCTATCGCTTTAGCCCGTGCATTCCCTTATTAACCTTCTATTTACAAGGAAGTAAGCAATAAGATCAATTCTGATAATGTTTATCTCGACTAGCATGATATAACTAAAAGAATACCGTTTTGTAAGAAAAGTTTGTGGAACAGCTAGAGAACATATGAGAATTTTCTTAACGTCAGCCGTTAGCTCCGTGCGATGTGAGTAGAATTGGAAGTAAATATACACATTATGTTATAAATACTATTTTCTGATTTTTATTACGCCGCATATAATAATTAAAAACATAAAGTATGGGATTCACTTTAATTTTTAGCTCTCCGAGGGTCGGTAACAGATATTATTGGATATCCATTTTAAGGTTCCCTGAAAAAGGAAAAAACACTTTTAGAAAAAGATGTGTGTGTTTGTGTGTGAATAGCATAACTCAAAATTGAAAGTTGGGTTAAAAACCAAAATTTATATTAATAACACGAAGATTTTAAAGAAATTTACCCGTCCCAATTATCCTTTTACAAATAAAAAATTCAAAAATGTCGATTGTCTCAATACCGCTATAAATTTTTATTCATATATCGTATATCTATAAGATATTTTGGCTTGAATTTTTTTCAGAATAGCCTCTAATAATTTTACATTACATTACTGTAAGTGATAGAACAAATCTTACTGCACAAAAATGTTGATCTCGTCTAAAAATGCAATTTGTGTCTAATAAATATTTTTTTATCTAGGTAACCATTTCCGAGATATTTCTGATTGTTACAAATGTATATAATTTAACTTTTATTAAACTGGAATTTGTCAATCCTTTTTCTTTTGTTTAAGTTCGCTATGCAAAAGAACCGAACTTCAGTCACATAGGAACTAGCTTTTAAAAAAAAATGACTATTCTTTAGCCTAGAGTATTCCCTTATTCCCCTTCTGCTTAAAAAGAAATTAAGTAATAAGACCACGTAGGACATTTTAGTTACATTTGTATTCCTACTATGCGGTCTGTTAGTTCTTGCAAGTATTAGGGAGTTAAAAATGTAAAACATGGGCTTAGCCTTAATTTTTACTTTTCTGCACGTACGATACACATAGTATATAGAGAAGGTATTGTATTCCACCAACAATTTTGAAACCATGATTTCACAGGAAATCAAAAGGTATCCAAAAAAAATAACATTTTTAGTAAAAGGTCCCTGTGTGCGTTTGTGTGTGTGTCTATGAACACGATAACTCTAAAAGGAAAAGTGAGTAAATACCAAACTTAGCCTAACTCTAGCATCTTCCAAGGATGCGACACGAAGAGGAAAATCCCCCACCCTAAACTGCCCTTTAAATTGAACATTTTTCGAAAATTTTGATTTTCTCAAAAATAGCTCTAGCAATTTCGATTAAAATGCCCTATATTGAAGATATTTACATAACGATCAAAATACATTTCTAAGAGTAGCGTCTAAAAGATCTTTTTTTTTTTTTTTGTGAATTTCTTATGAATTTTGCACAACCAGTAAATCGTAGGAAATAGATAAAACTTACTACAACTTACTACATAAAAAATGTAGATTTCGTTAAAACACAGGATTTATGCCATATACGTTGTTTTTTTTCCGTAGAAAACACCACTATTTTTTAAGATATTCCTTGTTTTTGGTTTCGGTTTTAAAATACTTGGAATTTTTCATATACCGGAATTTGTCTAATCCTGGCAAATGAGAAATGGATTACATCCACATGGAAACCAGCTTTTAAAATGCTTCATTATCGTTTTAGCCTAATGTATTCCCTTATTTACCCTCTACTTACAAGAAAGCAAATAATTAAGCCAATTTCTGCTAATGTTTATCAAAGGAGAAATGGATTGCATCCACATGGCAACCGGCTTTTTAAATATTTGATTATCGCTTTAGCCTAATGTATTCCCTTATTTACCCTCTACTTAAGAGGAATAGTGTAATTAAGCCCATTTCTGCTAATGTTTATCTCGATTATCATAAAGTAGATAGAAGAATATGAGTTTAATAATAATTTGTTACAGCAATGGAGAGAAAGTAATGTGAATAGAACACATCACATTTTTACTTCTTAATAATTGTGACATGTTAGCTTCTTGCAAATATTAGAGAGTTAAAAACCGAAAACGTGGATTTACTCTTAAATTTCAACTTAAGATTAGTTTTAACTACTTGTCGACTCTATTTTTAAGTTTTTACGCTAGAGATATGATGAGCTATGACTTCATCTCCGAATAATAATTATTACTTTATTATTGTTTTCATTGTTCATTATTCGTTACACCCTACTACTATTGCCATGGTAAAATCCCTGGTAATACAGGTTACACGCACAGCATTCGAGAATGGAATTCGGGTAAACCGATGTCACTGTATCCCAACCAAAATTCGCTCTGGGAGCAGGGGACGTCAACTCCCAGAGTCACGCACGTCGTTTGACAGCGGATAAAAGTCTTCCCTATTTATTCTGTCGAAATGTATTCGTGGCTGTGTGAAACATTGTCAATGGGTGAAAAATTTGATGCTTTTTATTGTTTTTTAATTCCTATAAATTCATTTATGGTCATTTTAACTGTCTATTTTATATTTATAAGGAAAAAAATATATAAAAGCGCAAACGATATTGCGTTATATTATGCAAAGAAAGGCATGTGACTTGTAGCTAGTTAGTTTTTCATAAAAGAAATACTAATATCGCTTTACAGCATTTAAGTACTTCTTAAATTAGTTTTTAACCTACTTGCGGCGAGTTTAATTTCCATATGAGTGAATTAAGAAACGCAATTTTTGTACAAGCTGTATGAATATATTTTATTTGGTTCATAGAATAAAACACAAGATTAAATTGGGTTTAATACCATAGAGCAACTACTGTACAGTAAAAATAGTTAGACTAGATTGGGTATCCTAAGTGTTTCTACTAATTCTAATCGGCTTACCCTCCCCGTAATTGTAGGACTGACCTCCCCCTAGGACTTACAAGCCAATGCTTAAGGGGTCAGAAGCCTGTCTGGGAGCCAACGGCACGAAACCACAGATGGAGAACCTATTACGAGGGGTCGGCCGTAGCCAGGCATGAACATGAGGAAGTGGTAGATTGAAATGTAAGCGAAATTGATAATTGGAAAGGTGATGACGAACCACTTGGTATAATGAAAGGCGGGGGGAAACCGAAAGACCCGGAGAAAACCCACACAGACGCCACTTCGTCCACCACGAATCCCACATGCGGGCTCTTGGGAGGTGATCGGTCTAACTATTCAAACAGTTTCTACTAATACTACTTATAAACAATTCCCAAAACTTCAATGTCATAGCCAGAATTTCCACCAGGATCTCCCGGACTCCATTTGCTCTAACTACTGAGCTACCATTGCAACTTGCGGACATGACATCAAGTTCCCCAACTGGCTTGAGGTTTTCCTGGTGAACTGGTACTGGACGAGGACAAGAAGCTTCATGGTTCACATCAGGCTAGAGCATTGGATTTTTGTCTGATAGTAACTTTGCAATACCTGGCCTACACATGGCTAGTGTGCAATAAACAATTAATAAATTTGCTTGGATGTCAATGATGGCCATGTTTTTCCTTTTACTACACGTACAATTTGTACCTATAGAGAAGGTATTTTAATGCACCCAAAAATTCGATACCGAGATTTCACCAGAAATATGTTTTGAGACCACCTGAATCGAAAAAAAAAATTCAGAAAAAGGTCCTATATGGATCTGTCTGTTTGTGTGTAGACCGCATGGCTCAAAAACGAAAAAAGAACTTGGTATTTAAGTTCAGTATAGTCCAAGGATACTACACGAATATTTTCAAGAAAAGCCCCCACCCCCAAGTACCCTTTAGATAGAAAATGTTGATTTTCTCAGATGGCTCTAAAGATTTTAATTAAATAATTGTATATTAAAATATTTACATGACAAATAAAATGTATATCTTGAATTTGCTGGGAATAGCCGTGAAGAAGACGTGTTTATTCTGGATGAATTTTGCAGAATTTTGCATAACTGGTAAACAGTAACATATAGATAAAAAATATTACACAAACAATTTAGAGCTCCTTAAAACACACAGTTTATGTTATGTCATTTTTTTCGTATAGTTGACCGATTTGGAGATATTCCTTGTTATTGGTTTCAGTTTTAAAATACTTATGCATTTCTTATACGGAAATTTGTTTACTTCTGGCCATGCAAAGAAATGGACAACAACGTTTAAAAGATTTGACTATCACTTTGGCCTAGTTAATTCTCTTATTTACATTTAACTTGCAAGGAAGCAAGTGCACATTTTTCTTCAATGCGATCGTACTCTGCAGCATAGAATGTAGCCACCAGAAACTCATTTTTTCCATTAAAAATTTAATGAAAAAACGTCACAGCGTTGCACTACTTTTGCTATTTTGCGACCATCTGTATTTACAAAGCCTTATTTTTCTCTCTGATTCATGATAATCCAAGTAAACATTAGTAGAAATTTTCTTATTACTTATTTCCTTGTAGATAAAGGTAAAATAAGCATTATACTAGCCTTAAGCAATAGTAAAGTGTTCTAAATGAGCTGGCATTTAATTTGGTTTTCCTTGAGGACAAAGTAAATAATAAATAAATGCAAACGAGAGTAATTCCACTTCCATTATGAGAAAAAGTTTAACTATATTAAAATTTAAACCAAGAAGAAGGGATATCTCTAAAATGATTAACTTCATAAAAATTGTCATTACTTGTTTGTTTAAACGAGATCTAATCTTCTGTTCACCATATTTTGTCCATCGCTTACGGTTTACCACTTACTCAAAACTTATCCAGAATGAATAGATCTTCACAAGCCAGCTCTAGGAAATTCAAGATATAAGTTTCATTTATCATGAAATCATATCATGAGACCATCTCAAATATACTGCATTTGAATCAAAGCTTTGAAAAAAATGTCCCATATAAATGGTAATGACTTACTGTAATACTGGCTAGAAATTGAACATCATTACTCGTCTTTCGGCTATTTGTGTACATGTGCTATACAGGGTTACTACAAAAGAAATAGATAACTTCAACTGCCTGTAAAACAAAAATATTAGAGATAGCTCCAAAATAATTAGGTTGCTATTTTGAGAAACTCTCAAAGTTTCGTTTGTTACTATTGGTAATGCTGTAGTGTTTTGTTTGTTGTTGCAGAAGCTGAAATGGCGGAAAATCTTGTGGAAAAGGCATATTGCGTGTTGGAATTTGCTAGAACGCAATCAGCAACTGTTGTCCAACGCACGTTACCACAAAACGCCACCGACTAGACAGTCAATCTACGACTGGTATAGAAAATTCGAGACAACGGGATGTTTGTGCAAAGGGAAGAGCTCGGGAAGACCAAGAGTTTCGGAAGAAAACGTTGAACGTGTTCGTTCTGCCTACATAAGAAGCCCACAGAAATCGACATCTAGGACAAGCATGCAATTAGAAATTCCACAGCGAACTGTATGGAAAATCTTGCGGAAGCGACTGCACATGATGCCTTACATATTACAGATGTTGCAGTTTCTGAGTGAAGAAGATAAGGTCATACGGCGTGACTTTTACATCGACATGTTACGACATGATGAAGACGATGCTGGTTTTTGTGAGCACATCATTTCATTTTTGTGGTAACGTGTTCTAAAATGTCGTTGCACAACAGTTGCTGATTGCGTTCTAGCAAATTCCAACACGCAATATGCCTTTTCCACAGGATTTTCCGCCATTTCAGCTTCTGCAACAACAAACAAAACACTACAGCGTTACCAATATTAACAAGCAAAACTTTGAGAGTTTCTCAACATACCTCCAAAATAATTAGGTTGCTATCTCTAATAGTTTTTGTTTTACAGTCAGTTGAAGTTGTCTATTTCTTTTGTAGTAACCCTGTATAATATCAACTCTAATAACATGTTTAACATTTTTTGTAAATGTTATGTAGATATATTTACGGTGGTATAAGGTTTACATTTTAAATTATTAAAATATTTATCGTAACATCATATAACTCAACTGATTAACATACTCGGCGAACCATTGATAATCCGCGAAATGAGGCTTTGAATGCCAGTGTGTGAAGTACATAATTAATTGTGGGTAAACTTATATCCTTGTTGCTACTCCCGAATAGATTAACTGGTTATAAATAAATGCTACTTATGAAAATGAAAGTTTAACGAACTGCTGGCTTTGAAATGCACTATAGCTGAAGATTTAAAATGTAATAGATACTGTGTGATATATTTATGTAAGCACTAGATAATGCATGCTCCAAATTCCAAATAAACAACCTTATTTATTCAAAATAATGTAAGGGCAGATTTAGTTCTTATATTTTTAAGTGCAACAAAGGAACTGTTTTCTTTCCATTTTAACAAATTATAGAAAGCGAATCAATGGCGTTTAGTTGCTCATTTTTACAGAAAAATAAGCGCTATACAATTTAATTCTTCTACTTTTCCTGATACTTTACTCCGTAATTTTTCTTATACTATGATATGTGCTTATATTTAAATTTCATCTATTTCAGGCGCTTAGCACACGTTTAGTAAATGCTACTTTTTTTTTGCTTAAATATCTGAAATTTCTGTGAATCACAGTTTATATTTTATCTAGTACAAAGGTGTCAAATTCAGAAGTTGTCAAGTTTTTACTAAAATTCCTCTTTAATGTAACTTTACGTCATAAACTTATTAAAGCTCAAGCAAATCATATCTCTGTGAATTGTCAAGTTTATATAAAATTCTTAATCAAATATGTATATACTACAAAAGCTATAAACGTTAAAAAATTGACGCTATTTCAAAATAAAAACTGTTATAAAACAGACAGTGGAAGAAAATGTAATATTGTTATTTCTGCATGTTAGCAATGGGTATAACTTATGGAGTAGCCATATACATCCTGATATATAAAAGACACGATGTTTACAATTGCACCAGGAAAAAATCTTATGTTTCATTCACATGGCTTTCTCTAAATCTTTGTAACAAATTGTTAAAACTCTAATTCTCCTATTTACTTCATACTAATCGAGAAAAATTAGCAGAACTGGTCTTAGTACTTCTTTTTCTGTAAGTAGAAGGGAAATAAGGGAGTACCGTAGTCAAATTTTTTAAAAATTCCTTTGATTTTATGCCTAGGAGTTGATAAATTCCTCTATGAGAAATACATAAATATTTCATAACTGAAACCAATAACGAGGAATACCTCAAAAACGACTAACTCCACCAAAAAATGTATATAACACAAATTGCATGTTTTAACAAAATCTATATTGTTAAGTAAGTTTTTGTCTATCTCTTAATGTATACTAATTATGCAAAATTCCGCAACTTTCATTCAGAGTAAAGATGTTTTCGGAGGCTATTCCCAGAAAATTCAAGATATGCATTGTGTCATGTAAATATCTTTAATATGCCATATTTTGATGAAATCATTTGAGACATTTCTGAGAAAAGCAAATTTTCGAAAAATTTTCCATTTAAAAATTAGGTATTTTCTTGAAAGCCTTCGTGTCGCATCCTTGGAAGTTACAGAACTTAAACCAAGTTTGGTATTTAAGGACTTTTCGTTTTTGAGCTATGTTGCCCTCCCCCGCGCACACATACTAACAGATAGACACCCATAAAAACATTTTCCTAAAAATGTTTTTTTTTATCCGGTGAAATCTCGGTATCAAAATTGTTGGTGCAATACAATACCGTCTTTATACACATGTACATAATAGGTGTAGAGAAAGTAAAAGCAGAAGTCGGGAAAGGAAAAGAGTGATTCAAGAACTTTCTGATAATATATGTAGTTCACATGAAATACGTGATTCTTTAAAATGGGCCCAAAGTCTTGCACGTCTGTGCTAATATCTCATTGTGAATGGGGTTTTAGAATCAAAACATCTGAGGAAATAACTCAAAAGAGACAGTTGTCATAGAGTTCAACAAGAGAAAACTCTATTTTCATTTTAAATAGGATGTTATGGTCAAACGGAATGAAAATTAATACCGGAATGAGCGCATACCAACCATGGTTTAGTGGTACAGTCATTATCCTATGGATTGAATATTCGCAATAACTGGGAAAGATAGAACGGCAACTGAGACAGTGAAGATTTGACTTACTAAGGAGAACATGTGGAATGGCTAAATTATAGTTTCCTCCAAAATATGATGGCCCTTAAACGGGACAGCTCCCTCCTACCACTGGGCAGTAATCATTAGCAAATAAAAGGCGAAGGAGTACTAGGGACGAGAGCCTACGTAGTAAAATGTGTTTCCTGGAGACATTGCTTTAAGTCGAGAATCGCGCCTCAGTTATGGCGCCAGTAAATGGAAGACTTGGCAAATGCGAGGCTTGGTTTCTAACTACAAACTCCCTAACGGCAAACTTTAAAATCAGACCGATTTTGGAAGAAGAGTGGGACAGGGTCATCATGTTCTGTAAAATACTGTACAGATGACTTGAGCAGAAATTCGAAAACGAATCGGAGTGCTGAGGGGAAAGAAATTAGTTGAATTATAATACAATGAACAGGAGAAGGGAAGGAACTTCTGCACACAATGGAACGCTCAACTAGCCCTGACCTTTGTATATAGGCAATATGCGTGTGTCTGTTTGTGTGTTTTGTGTGCTGGTTTTGAATTTAAAACAATAAGAGATTGGTTCACTCAGAACTGGTGCGGAACACAAGAAGTTTTTGCCCATATTAAATAAAGAAAAACATTTTAGAAATAGCTACATATATTCGATAGGGTTATTACAGAAAATGTAGCAAAAGCGAATGTAGTAAAAGCGAGATACGGAAATCGAAATGTTAGATGCGGCAAAGATTGCCATAAGGTTTCCTGTGCTTCATAGAAATAGAGGCAGGCGCAGAGTATGGTCAACCCTGGCATCGAGTTGATTATGAGGAACCAGTAATTTCTCCTTGGATCTGTAACACAAAAATATTTGCAGTTAGGGCTAATATTAGAAATCCGAAATAGTACACATTGCGCTCATCCTTCGAAATGTGGTTATTGTCTTTAGTGTGTCACACTAAGCAAGTATGTGTAAGCTTAAGAATAGGAATTGGGGTAAGAATTTTATGTTAGTTGTACCTTTGCGGGATGTAGCAAAGAGTGTACGATACCGTTATATAATCAAGTTTGCATGGAGCCATGCTGATATGATAAACAGGAGTTTGTTAGTAAGGAAATGCTAATCCAGCTTTCTCTCCCTCGGGCTCTACCCCTTACCTATTTTATGTTCGTCTTTCTGTTATTCCTTTGCTCCTGGCCTGAAGCCGATAGTTAATGTTTGAGTGGCAGACTTTTGACATTAAGTCAATATGAGACGAACTCATCCAGGGACTAGTGTGAACCCAGTTGCGATACATACTTTCTATCAACTTAGTGCAATGTTTGGAACTCTGCCCCTTTCGCCGCTCACCTAGACTGCCGTGTTTGTATGTTTTATGTGTTTGTTTTGAATCTAAAACAATATAAGATTGAGACACTTAGAGCTGGTGTGAATACAAACAAGTAGTTTTTGCCAATATTAAATAAAGAAAAAACATCATAGAAAATAAAAGTATCGACGCCTTTCTGTACACATATCTGTATAGCATAATTGAAACTATTTCACTGTACCTGTTTATTAGACTGAGATTCAATGTTAGATAACTTATATAGAACTACCGGGGAATATGAAGTAAGGTAGAAAAAAAACTGTGAAAATTACACGTCACATCTTCTGAAATTGTGCTAGCAGTTTTTCTTCTTTCTCTTTAAAAAAAAGTTCTAAAATACAGCGGCTTTTTAAGTATGTCTCCCTTGAAATTGAGGTTTTCCTTCTTTTTTTAACTTATTTATAAGCGTAGTTGAATATCTTTATTATGTTTTATATATAAATATGATTTTATGTTGAGAAATACATGCGCAAAATATTATATGTATATAATATGTTAAAATATGTTAATTATTTATTTAAAAATATGTTTTGTTTTATTAATTGGCACTTGCAAGGCGCGCCTAAAGAGGGGTTAAGCACTCTTCCACCACGCTACGAAGCACATACAATTCGCCGTATGTTACAGCAGCCCCAAACGTTTGAAGTGAAATTTACCAGCGCTTGCATTGAAGTACGCGAAAGAACCCCGTTTGTTGCAAGAGAGACAAAAAAGATTTAGTCTGGAGTTTTCCGCTGGAAAGATCTTGTGATTCCAGTACCCTTCTCTTTTGTTTAAGTTTTTTATCTTCCCCACTTTCGTCTCCTGAAATTTATTCTCTTTGTTATATATCGTGATACGGCTTGGAATTCCGGCTCTCGGGGAACTTCACGTCAGGCGACCAGAGCAGCACATATTGGCTACGTTAACCCTTCTGCTACTAACAACGTATGTATCCGACGGAGCGCTGTCTCCTTTTGCGGTCTTCTACGTCTGTTTGTTTTTTTACTTTCTGTACACGTACTATGTAGATAGTGTATAGAGAAGGTGTTGTATTGCACCCAAAAAAATTCGATACCGAGATTTCATCGGAAATACATGTTTTGGGTCCAACTGAATCCAAAAACAGCATTTTTGGAAAAGGGTTCGTGTGTGTGTGTGTGTGTGTGCGTTGTGTCAGTGTGTGTGTGTGTGTGTGTCTATGGGCAGCGTAGCTCAAAAACGAAAAGTCCGTTAAAGACCAAATTTGGTATTTAGGTTCAGTATCTTCAAGGATACGACACGCAGATTTTCAAGAAACTCCCTCACCCCCAACTACGATTTACATGGAAAAGTTTTCGAAAATGTTGATTTTATCAAAAATGGCTGTAAAGATTTTGATTAAAATTTTCTATATTAAAGATATTTATATGACAATTAAAATGTATATCTTGAATTTTCTGGGAACAGCCTCTGAAGAAATTTTTATTCTGCAATGAATTTTATGGAATTTTGCATAACTGGTAAACCGTAAGAGAGTGGTAAAGGCTTACAGAGTATAAAGTGTAAAGCTCGTTAAAACACAATTTATGTGACATTTTTTTTCATGGAGTTGATCGTCTTTTAGATATACCTTATTATTGGTTTCAGCTTTAAAATACGTATACTTTTCTCATTCGGGAATTTGTCAACTCTTGTCTGTACAAACATAGGAACTTCAGTTACATAGAAACCAGCTTTTGAATATCACTTTAGGTTTAGCCTATGGCAACCCCCCCCCATTTCCCTTCTAATTACATGGAAGCAAGTAATAAAACTAGCTCTGCTAATTTTACCTCGATTAGCATGGGGTAAATAGAAGTATAAGATATATAAGGAGGCTGTGTTTGCAAAAACAATTAATAGAGGAACGGCTCTAAGATCATTTGTTATACTATTATTATTATTATTATTATTATTATTATTATTATTATTATTATAGCTAAGTTTTGGGTTCTAAAGTGCAAACCGTTACGGGCACACATCGGCGTAAAGAGAGGGTAATGGAGAGGGGATTGAATGCAGCGTAAACATGCTCACATTGAGGTATAATCTGTTCCAAAAGTAACTCATTGCATGTATTGACATTATATGCATCCTTATATTTCATAAAGTAACACAATAAAATGCATGTTTCGTAATATGATTAGCAAACAAAAAGGCCCTGTACCTTTACAGATTAAAGTATAAAGCTTAATATGATCATTCAGGATAAGTTTTGTGCAGAGCTTCGAAAAGACAATCAATATAAATAAACCAAACGTACTCGGAATTCACTGCAGTAAATTACACGATACATATTTACTGTATCAGAATAAAAGACCCTTCTGCTATCACTCAAAATATTCTTGAATCACCCCAAAGCTTGTTCAGCGTCGAAAGCCTACCCTTTCGTATTTTCGACATTTTTACTCACCGGAAATATATGTTTTGGGGTCCCCTTTATCTAAAAAAAGCATTTTCGGAAAAAAGTCCGTGTGTGTGTCCGTGTACCTGTGAACAGGAAAACTCAAAAACGAAAAGTCAGTAAAATATCAAACTTGGTATTTAAGTTTAGTATCTTCCAGGGATGCGACACGATTTTGAGAAAAATCCCCCCACCCCAAACTACCCTTTACATGGATTTTTTTTCGAAAATTTTGATTTTCTAAAAAATGGCTAATGATTTTGATTAAAATATCGTAAATTAAAGTTATTCACCTGACAAATAAAATGTATATTTTGAAATTTCTGGGAATAGCCTCTGAAGACTACTTTATTCTGGATGAATTTTTCATATCTACTAAACCGTAAGAGATGGACAAAAACTTACTGAATAAAAAATGTAGAGCACGTTAAAACACACAATTTATGTTATATACATTTTTTTCGTGGAGTTGATCGTTTTTGAGATATTCCTTTTTATTGGTTTCAGCTTTGGAAAACTTACACTTTTCTCATACAGGAATTTGTTAACTGCTGTCTATACAAACAAAGGAACTTCAGTGACATAGAAACCAGCTTTTGACTATCACTTTAACCTATGGTACTCCCTTACAAGGAAGCAAATAATAAGACTATTTCTGTTACTTTTTTATGATTAGCACGAAGTAAATAGAAGTATAAGCTTTTTAAGAATAATTTGTTGCAGAGATGTAGAGAAAGTGATGTGAATGGTACACATCAGATTTTTTAATCTACGCTCTATTTCGGTGTTCAATGGTTTGTCTAGTAGCAGGAATTGAACGAGACTAGGCAGTGAGGAGTGCTAGACAGTGCAACACGTTTCGAAACGGGCTGTGCTACGTTAAGTTTTAAGTTCTGAATTATTGAAAACCTTTGATAGATTTTTGACAACGTATACATTATTTTGCCTCCTTTATTCGCCTACGGCTTCACAATATTTGGATGTAGATGTGTCCTTTATGTTCCCACACTTTTTGTGTCTAACGGAATGTGACAACACAAAGAATGTACACAGCAGGTTTTCAAAGAATTCGGTTTTGCACGTTTATAGGTTTGTGTGGCTTGGTATATTTTCCTGGAATTCTTCAGCAAATATTGACTCGGAATTGTTACCGCGTTAAGGCACAGAAATATTTAGCGTCGGACAGGAAGCTTTTAATTACATGCATTCCGATAATAAGTGGAGGAGAGGCAGGCGGTTGGGTGCTTCTGTGGCGGAATATTATTAATTTACCGCGCCTGCCTCTGTCATCCTGTGAAGCCCAAATTCTCCGCGATCCATCATATGACCCTGCAACATTGATGTTCTTTCCGCGTATTACGTTACCTACCTATGTCTTAGCATCCCGCGCTTCATCATATGCCCCCAGAGACCTCTGCATGCCAGAATACGATATTAACCTCCTCAATGAAGGTATCTCATTTATATGACCTGCAAACACGGTTACGACTTGCACGTAAATTACTGAATCTTAAATGTGTTCCAAGTAATCTTCACAAGCGCACGCAAATATGCCGCAGTATTTTGTTTCTGTCAGAGTTTGGGGAAAATGCAAAGAGGGTTCGCGGAGAATTTATCGCAAGAGCAACTTTACAAACGGTGTTCAAAATATGTAGTTTAGTAAAATTACAGGCGCTAACAGCGGATTATCCTTCTTTGGAATAAAAGTTTAATGGTGCAGAAAGGTGTTTGCCTGGATGGTAAAACCTGCTTGCAAATAAATCTGGGAGGTTGCGCCCAACCCTCGCTCTGTGTTATTTGCTACGGAGAAAACAACTAAAGGGAGGGAATCCCTATTCTGATTCTGGATACACAACTACTCTGAAAAAATCTGAAGTGTTCCATTCAAATGACGTTTTCCACATCTCTACAACAAATTACTATTAAAAAGCTTATTCTAGATAAAATTAGCAGAAACAGTTTTATTACTTGCTTCCATGTAAGTAGAAGGGAAATATGGGAGTATCATAGGCTAAAGTGATAGTCAAAAGCTGGTTACTATGTGACTGAAGTTCCTTTGTTTGTATGAACAGAAAGATAAGAAAAGTATAAGTATTTTACAGCTGAAACCAATACAAGGAATATCTTAAAAACGATCAACTCCACGAAAAACATGTATATAACATAAATTGTGTGTTTCAACGAGCTGTACATTTTCGTTTAGTAAGTTTTTGTCTATCGCTGCAAAATTCATGCAGAATAAAGATGTCTTCAGAGGCTATTCCCACTAAATTGAAGATTACACTTTATTTTTCATACAAATATCTTTAATATACGACATTTTAATCAAAATTGTTAGAGCCATTTTTGAGAAAATCAAAATTTCCGAAACTTTTTCCATGTAAAGGGTAGTTTCGGGTTGAAAATCTTCGTGTCGCAGCCTTGAAAGATACTGAACTTGAATACTAAATTTGGTACTTTACCGAATTTTCGTTTTTAGTTATCGTGTTCACAGACTCGCGGACACACACACGGACCTTTACAGGGGACCTTAAAACGTATTTTCCGTTGAAATCTCGGTATCGATTTTTTGGGTGAAATTTCTTTTGTCTATTATTCAAGATATATATTAGCAGAAATTGTGTTATTTGCCTCCTCCTAAGGAGAACTGAAATAAAGGAATACGCTAGGTTAAAGTTATAGTTTGATCTTTTAAAAGCTGAATGCTATGTGAAACAAGAGATGAAATGAAAATGGCCTACCATTTGAGAGAAAAAAGGTTTAAGTAATTTAAAATTTAAAATAATAAGGATTGTTTTGGAAACATGAATATAACATAAATCTTGTGTTTTAACGATATATAAATGCATTCATTATGTTGTAAGTTTTTGTCTATCCCTTATAGTTCACCAGTTATGCAACATACATCCAAGATGAAGTTTTTAGAGACTATTCTTATAAAATTCAAGATATACGTTTTATTTTTCATGTAAATATCTTTATTAATCGGCATTTTAATCATAAATTTGCAGCCATTTTTGAGAAAATAAAAAATTTTAAAAAGTTTTCCGTATAAACGGTAGTTTGGATTGGGAGAATTTTCTTATAAATCTTCGTATCCTTGGAAGATACTAAACTTAACTACCAAGTTCGGTATTTGATGGTATTTTCGTTTTTGAGCTATGCTGTCATTATTCTCAAAATGAGTCATTGTTGCATGATTTGTGTGTTCCATTACTTAGGAAGAAATCAGAAAAGGTGTAGGGGACTCCTGTCCATCCAGCTTACTAGCTTGTCTTATCTTCTGCCACAGATATTAAACTAAATATTCCACTTTAAAATTACTTTCCTTAAAACTTTGTTCATCGTCTGGTTAACATTTTATTACAACGAATCGTTTTTTTATATCAGGAGATGGTAAAAGCTACAAATACAGATCCTTATTATGCTGATTAACTTTAAAGTAATCTATGAGAAATATAACATTTGAAACAATAAATTCTATTATAAACATTTTAAGCTTTTGAGGGGGAATTTTCAGACTTGTAGCTCTATTTTTGTGAAAGATGGGAGATTTTCAATATGGCGAAAATAACAAACATTAAACCTGCGAAAAATGGCTTTAATGAAAGTAATTCAAACAACACAACGTTTTAAAAAACGAGATCCAAAACATATGTTACATCTTCTCTTGGAGAACAAAATACTGCAAATATGTTAATTAATGTATGCTGTATTTTAATAAAAAAGTTCAAAATCATCATTTTTACAGAAATTGTAAAAATATCACTTCTTGTTTCCTAAAAACTTCTTATTCTACTGAACAAATAGACTCTGTGTGAGAGAAAGCTGCGAATTTTTAAGCTTCTAGCTCTATTTTTGTGAAAGAAGAGAGATGTTCAAAATGGGCAAAGAAACAAATATTAAACCTGCAATAAATAACTTTAATTAGGATAATTCGAACAACAAATAACACTTCCGTGTTTTTAAAAACTTCATATTTATGTTGAACATATAGGGACTACACTGATTATTTTTGTGTTGAATATGTTCACACTTAATACTGCTATGTTTTAAACTTATAGTAATATTTTCCGTAAATTGTTATGCCTGTCGCAATTTAAAATGCATTTGGAATTTAGCAAGATGATGTATAAGTTCTTGGCACTCAACATTATAACATCATGTGCTATTAGGTTCCCAGGACGGGGGAATTCGATAGTAAACAGTAATGCAAATATCTTTTCATATCTTACCATCTCCATCTGGAACGGAATTATGGAATGTAATGTATGAATGCTTTCACAATGTCCGTTACTGAATTAACCTCAACATTGAGGGCCGATGGAATATGTACCACTTGTTGCTCTGTATACAGAAGGCAAACTTTGAGAACGGAAACAATTCTTGTGGATAAAGTCAGACGAAGTTGTAATATTGTTAAATGGTGAGACATTGCTCTCTTTTATCTTGTGAATATAAGAAAATGACGTGTTCCATTAATATGACTTTCTCAATATCTCTGTACTAAACTGTTAACAGGTTTATTCTTCTATTTTATGCTAATCGAGATAGAATTAATATAATTGGCCTTATTACTTGCTCTTTAGTAAGTAGTAGGGAAATAAGTAAATACACTAAAGTGATAGTCGAGTATTTTAAAAGCTGGTTGCTATTGCAGGAGTAGATAGATTGCCGTATGAAAAAAGTTTACGTATTTTAAAACGGAAACTAATAACAATGAATATCTCAAATTTTCAACTCCACGAAAAAATATATAGGAAACAAGTTGTGCGTTTTAACGAGATCTACATTTTTTGTGTAGTAAGTTTTTGACTCTCTCTTATGCCTTGACGGTTATTCAAAATTCATCCAGAATAATAAGGTCTTAAGAGAATTTGTGGAAAACTCTAAATATACTTTTTTCATGTAAATATATTTAATATATATCATTTTAATCTAAGTCGTTAATCATTTTTGAGAAAATCAACATTTTCAAAATGTTTGTTGGTGTAAAGAATAGTTGAGGTGTGGGATTTGCTTCAAAATCTTTGTGTCGCGTCCTTGGAAGATACTATACTCCACCCAAAACTTCGATTTGGAGGTTTCACCGGATATACACATTTTAGGGTCCCCTATGTCCATGAACAGCATTTTTAGAAAACTATCCTTGCACACAGGTGTATGTGTGTCCGTGTGTCTGTGAACGCGAAAACACCAAACTTGGTTTTTAAATTTATTATGTTCTATTATTGGTCAACATGAATATATTGATAACAAGAAAACAAAGTTACAGAATAATGTCAGTGACGTTTTCCAGTTCGAATTCAGGGCTTCAACTTTAATATTAATACTCGGTTATAAACAGCAACAATGCAAGTGGCGTGTAGAAGCAAATAGTTAGAGTAAGCGCAATAATTTTACTACTACTAATACTACTATGTTTTTTAGTTTAACGTCCTTTAACTTGGTTGGTCATATCGGACGATGAATGAAATTAGTGAAATGGTGCTCAAATGATCTCGGGGTCCATGGAGCTTAAAGCTACTTGACATTCGTCTTCTCAGGATAAGGAAAAAAACCGAAAAAAAACTTATCCGGGTAACTAACCCTAAGCGAGATTCGAACTCACGACCTTTTGAATGTGAGGCAGACACGCTACCACCACGCTATCCAGGCGGGATTACTATGATGTATGTATATAACACACCAATAGTGCTAGAATTGACATTACCTTTTACTATTCGTTTCGTTTCGTTTCGTTTCGTAATAGGTCCGTATTCGTAGGATTGACATCCCGCTAGAACTTTACAAGCCAATGCCAAGGGGTCAGAAGCCGGTCGTAGAGCCAACGGCACGAAACCACAGAATAGAGAACCTGTAACTGGTCGCCCATAGGCAGGCATGAATACGAGGAAGTGATACGGAATGTAAGCGAAACTGATGATTGGGGAGGTGATGATGGAACAATTGGTGGAATGAGTGAGGAGAAACCGGATGACTTGGAGAAAAGCCGCCCAGACGCCGCTTCGTCCACCACAAATCCTACATGCGGGCGCTTGGGATCCAATCCGGACCACCAAGATGGGAGGCGAACGGTCTAACCACTCAACATCGGCGCTGCCTATGTTCTACTATTATTGGTATAAATATAACAAATCCCACCTCCACGTCAAAATGTCTGACTCTAATACAACAGACAATAGGTGACTGCAAGGTTAACGCATCGTTACATGCACTCTTTAGCAATTCGGCAATAGGACGTGCCATCGAGCTTGAAGACTTCCACGCATGACTGCCTGCGGTCTGTGGCCTCCTGTGATTTCTTCACCTCATTTCATTCTCTTGGGGAGCGTTTGTCGAGCAATGTGTTCCTCGTTTTTTACCATCTACTATGAAAGTTACTTGATATAAAGTCAAATGTTTTACCAATGTTTAAGTGGCTCTGCATTAAAAATTGTAACATTCTATCATAACTAAACTACTAACATCTGGTGTGACAATCACGGTTAGATTTAACGGGGGGATGAGGATTTCCCCCTTTCATTAAATGATCTTGTCGACTCATTATAAATACTTTACTACCAGGCAATTTTTTTCTTTTTATTTTAAGGGTTATGTTACTGATCTCTTTGAAAATACAGGAAGACACGGAACGCTTTGATTCAGACTGTACAAATGCAAACTGAGACAGCTAATTATCGTTTATACTAAATAAGGTAAACAATTCTCTGTTTGATTAACTAGATTGGCATTCAGGGTCATAGTTCCAGAATTTGCTCTAGCAATAATGATTGTAGCTTCAGTTTTTTGCAATATATCAGGATGAATAGATTTCTGAGAAGAAAGCATGCAGTTACAGAAAGTAATGACTGAGATGTATTCTATTCAAGTAAAATTGCCGGAGCATTGGAAGTGGCATGTGTTAGTGAAAATAGTAAGAATAAGTGCATTTCAGTAATCAGGGGATATAAAAACAACACCATATTTGAAAAATATAAAGTAAATCTTTTCCATAAGTCCCCTGTTTAATTCCGGCATGTTGCTCTGGTAGCTCACTGGTAGAGCAACCGGCTAGAGATGGGGGATCCATAGTTCAAATCCCAGCTAAGGCATTGAATTGTTCAGCCTGACTCTATCCAATTCCTGACCTACATATGGCTTGTGCGAAAAAGCAATTAAATTAACACTAATTGAACATAATAATTGACTAAACTATGAAGCCCAGGACCTAAGTACTTACAATATTGTAAGTCGCCAATGAGATGCCATATTAAAATAATTTGAGATCACGTTGTGCTTTAACAGGAAACACACGAGTCAGTAAAGGAAGAGCAACCGGTTAGAGGTTAGTGGTAAAGCAACCGTGGTTCAAATCCTGGCTAGGGTATTGAGTTTTCAGTCTGTCTCTACGTATCCAATTATTTGGAAATTAATGTCCAATAATGTGGCCTATACCATTTATTGCCACACCTGAAAATCCTGCGGATCTTGTTTCACCAAGGAGTCAAATCCATAAATTTGAAAATATGTCGTAGATATATCTGCAAAGTTCTTCTTTATGAATTGAAAATCTTCATTAATCCATTTGAAGCAAGAGATTTTACAATCTTGATTGAAGAGTATGTACTATTTTAAAAGACATTAGTTACCTGCTAAACAGTATTGTAATATCCAATATAATATTATATTGCTGCATGGAGCCACGTTCCCCAACGCATTACTACAGGTTGTTTACATGCGGCGCGTGCTGTCGCCAATGCAGGCCAACCTCTACTCGGTAGGTATGCAACTGGTGCTGGCATGTGTCCCGATATCGGTACCCAAGTTGCTATCCCTAGTTATTAGCAAACCTGTTCTAGCTTACTGATAAATGGACAATTGGCACTTACCTACTCAAAAGACTACTTATATTTCGGACAATTTTGAGGTTGCTGTAGAACGCGAAAAGAATGCAGTTCTCCCTAACCAGGAGTATCTTGAATTTATTAAACTAATCATTTTGTAATTATCCCAATAGTAGCTCAAGAACGCAAATATAAAAAAAAACTTGCTGTTAAATACAGAAATGTTTAATTTATTTGGAGTTAGAGAAGTGAAATAAACTTCTTCTGTAACTGCAAGAGGGATATAGTTTTGTTTAACCTTATCTACAATCCCTTGGTAGTATTCGGATTTTATTCTTTCCTTTGTTGTCTTTATCATTCAATGCCTCCATCCTCAAGATTATTACGCAAATTTCCTCTAAAACAGTTTTAGCGGCGTGTGAATCCCAGCTTATTTTGCTTCATTTCCTTGCATTCAGTGTCTGCCATATGAAATGTTATGTACTTTTTTGTTCTATTTATAGTCCGCCTTAACTACATGGTCCTATTGGCGGCATTTCCCTTTAAAACACTTGCCTAACGACAATGATAATTCTTGTATTTTTTACCGATGTTTTTTCACTATTTATCTTTAATTTTTGTCCTTATATCTCACACACACACACACACACACACACACACACACACATTCACATTGATACTTCCAAACATTTGGGAGCATACTTTTGTGGGATAGAAAACTGCCTACCCCCAGCCGGGAATCGAACCCTGGACTCACACGTAGGCGGTTTCTCTACCGGCTAAGCTATGAGGTCACCCTAATGTTTTAAATCCGAGGAATACACAAAGAGCGTTTCATAAAACAAATAACCATTGCATCATGTCAGTATGTTTACGAAAACTGTACTAATGCACGCAACTAGGTACTTCCCAACTAACCTACGTTACCTAACGTGGGACTGGCAAGCGGCTTTGCTCCTGGATAGCTGCGTGATCCACACTGATATATGCTGTTTTGTTAATGTATCTTTATTGGCGTATAAAACATTTTTATCACATTGTATTAGAGCAGCAACGTCTATATTTTGGTTCGGACTCATTTTGAAACAGCATATACTTAAGATAATCGACAAACTTCAGGGGTCAAAATTTACAGTGAATATTAAAGTGTAATTTTAATTTCTCATAACATAAATTACAGCTGCTTTATTTGCAACTAAAATAAGACTCTACAAAAGCATAATCAGGAAATGAGCCTGAAACTACTCACATGGTTTATAAAGTAACGCTGGAAATGCCACTCTCTGACAACTTGATAAATCGCAGTGTACAAGTTAGTTTAATTTTGCTTTTCAGTTTAATTGTATGCTGTTAGAGAAGCAGATGTGCGTATGTTTTGACGTCAAGTGTTAGATTGCAAAGGCTTTGCACACGTGAAGCGAATTTCTAGGCATATTACACGAGCGGACTAAATGAATTCAAAGGACAAAACAAAGGCTGCTGAAATTTTATTTGGAAGTGTCTGAAGGGAGGGAGGCGTTTTTCAGATTCACGGCCCAACTGACTCACTCGACTGACTCTCCAGTTACATAAAGCTTTCGGCGAGAAGTGGATACAGAGACGCAATAAAACCCCGTCTGCTTCTCAAAGCCACGAAATGAGATAACGTTGAGAGCGAGGATATCGTCACTTCTACTCACGAAATATCGCACTTCTTTCGCATCAAATTAAGCCCTGCAAGTCTGTTAAAGAATATCTCCACGCAGTTTCATTTTACTTTATAATCTTCAGGAAACAGAAAACCTTTTAAAACATTCACCTGCTAGAAGAAAGGAAACTTAACTATGTAATTGTTAAAAACAAGCTTTTCAGCATGTTTCTCTTAATTTATAAACGCCACTATATTTCTTGTGTTTTTGCTGAACATTTTCTGTTCTAACCGAAAAAATTATGTGATTCTTTCTGATTCAAAATATATATGGTTTACTGATCATTTAACCTTTTCACTGCTAACATACTTTTAGGTGAGAAACACCTCCTTGCTGAGTTAAGGGGACATTATGGTTAAAATTTGACAAAAATCCAAAATTATATTTTGATCAATATCATTTGGACTTAATTTTGTGTATTTCAAGTTGAAAATAACTAAAAAGAGTGGGTATAGTGATATTTTTCAAAATTTACATAACGGATCTCACACGGGGTGCTTCTACCTACCCTGTCATCATTCAGACATGCTATACCACCGATTATTTAACCTGGGCGCTCCCCATCCTACACCACAGGCGAGATAGAGCACCCGGCGGGCCTCCCCACACCCTACCAACAGCATATTTCCGGCAGTGAAATAATTTATAAGCGACATTATAATACTTGTGTTTTTGCTGAACATTCCTTTAACTTCCTCCGTTGTTAAAAAAAAAGAAAAAGAAAAAAAATAGAGCTATATGCGACAGCCGAAAGCATTATAATGTAACCGCATGACCACCCTGAATTAAATATTTTTTTCTTTATTCATTTACCCTTCTCGTATGTAGGACTTATACCCCCACCATAGAAATTATAAGCTAGAGCCTGGAATCATACAACTATTCAGGAGTAGAGATTTTGGATCAGAAAGAAACAGGATATTGAGCAACCCGATCCTGTAATGAAAGAGCTGCCTGAAGACACCGTTATGGAGGGCTTGGATGCTACTCCGAGATGTTTCTAATCTTTATCGCATTTATACAAATTTTCTAAGACACAGTTTTGCAGAATTTGCTACACTTGATCAATTTATATGTTTGCATTTTAAATAAAATGTAAACTACGGAATAAAATCAGAACTTCACTCCAGCTTTTTGAGAATTTTTTCTATGTTTTTTTCCCCCTTTTTTTTTTGTAGTTTTAACGTTTAAATTGATTGCTCACGTCGAATGATAGATGGATGCATAAAATGGTTAAAATTATGTTCAAATGAGCCCGGGATCCAAAGATCCTATAGAATTTTCTGGAATCCATCTTCTCAGAATGAAGGGAAACTCCGGGAAGGAAACCTTATAAAGATAAATCAGCCTTACCGGGACCACCACACCATAGAGCCCCGTTGGTTTTGTTAAATATTGTGCAGTATTTGAAGGGCTCCTTACAAGGCAATCGGAAATACCGTCACTAATATACTCAAACTATACCTTGATATGCAGTTATTAATATAAAGCAAGTATGAGACGCCTCCAAGTCCATAACAACAGAAATTCACATTTTAACAGAAACATGTTTTTTATACATCTCTAAAACTGCTGTTAAATTAAGATGTCTGTTAATATGCCAAAAAATAGCACTTCAGCCCCTACGGCATACTAAACAAAATTTAGATGGTACCCACCAGTCATACCAACATGAACAGGATTTAAAAAAAATAATTTTAAAAAGGTAAATATAAGCCGTGGTAGCGCAATCTTGAGAGACCAAGTTTCGATTCTTGGCTCCAAGTTGGCAAACTCAAGACGGCTTTATCCAGTTTTCACTAATAAATAAACGATGCCCCACGTGGTTCAGAGTCCAAGGAAAAACTGTAGGTCCTCTCATTCCACCCTCATTCTTCATCATTCTACGCCGCCAGCTGGATGCCTCCATCTGCAAAATTGGAGGAGTTATTGTTTTGTAGAATGAAAACTTCGAAGGTCAATAAGACCATATAAGGAGCTTTGGAAACAACATAATTTTATATTAATTCCACAATTTAGCATAATTTTACACATAATATTTCATCATTTTAAAGCAAATCATTTCCTCAGAATTGTCGCCCAGATTAGAGCTTAGAAACTAATGTTCAAAATAAGCACAACAACACCAGCATCTTCTGTTACTACATCCAAACACTTTCTGTAGGTTCATAACGCAGGATTCAACCGGTTGTGAGATATGTCAAAAATGACTATGTGTTTAAAATGTATACCTACAGTTTATAGAGTTATAGCTGAAGACATGTTCATCAAGGGCACAAAATTTAGCTAGCTTCCTCACTGTTTCGTTCGACATAAATCTGAAATGTGTTCAAAGATTATAAAAAGTGCATTTCATTGGAGCATTTTGCTGTAAAATAGCTTCAAATAAAACGCAAAAACTAGGAATAAATTTACGCTTGTTTATGCAGACATAATATGTGAGAAAATGTTCAAAACATTCAGAAATTGTTCTTAGATTTTTTGGGCATTACGTCCAATTCTTTCACTGTATTGTGTTTTATAAGCAAATCCGTCAGTTATATTAAAATCCCCAAGCCCTCCCAACTCTGACCGTGTCCTTCAACTGTTCTTCGAATGCCTCCCTTTCAAGGGCAGGTATGGCTTCAAACTCCGGGCGCCAATTTCATAATTACGATTGAGTTGTCTCTGTTTACAGCCAAACTTATCATTTTTACGTTCTCTAAACGTACTATGTACATAGTGTATAGAAAAGGTAATGTATTGCACCCAAAAATTCGTTACCCAGATTTCATCAGAAATACATATTTTGAGGCCTCCTGTTTCCAAAAAAGCATTTTTAGAAAAATGTCCGTGAGTATGTGTCTATGGGCAGCATAGCCGAAAACGAAAATACCGTTAAAAACCGAACTAGATAATTAAGTTTGGTATCTTCCAGGGATGCGACACGAAGATTTTCAAGAAAAATCACTCACCCCAACTACCCTTTACATGGAAACATTTTCGAAAATGTTGACTGTCTTAAAAATGGCTCTAACGAGTTTTATTAAAATCTCTTATATTTAATATATTTATATGCCAAATAAAATGTATATCTTCAATTTTCTGGGAATAGCCTCTCAAGACCTGTTTATTCCGGATGCATTTTGCGAAATTTTGTATAGCTCGTAAACCGTAAGAGATAGACAAATATACCACAAAAAACGTAAAACAAAAAATATATTATATATACATTTTTTCGTGATGTTGACCATTTTTGAGATATTCCTTTTATTAGTTTCAGCTTTAAAATACTTATGAACTGCTGGCCATAAAAACAAAGGAACGTCAATCATACAGCAACCATATTTTAAGAGATTTGACTATCGTTTTAGCCTGTGGTACGGTCTTACTTCCCTTTTACTTTAAGGAAGCATATACAAATTCTTTCTGCCAATTTTTGCTCGATTAATATCAAGTAAATAAGAGTAAGCTTTTTAAAAATTATTTATTCTAGAGATGTAAAAGTCATGTGAATGGAGCACACTTTCTGAAATTTTTTTCTCGATTAGCATTAAGTAAATAGAAGAATAAGCTTTTTAACAATAATTTATTCAAGCGATGTAGCGAAAGTCATGTGAATGGAGCACATCAGATTTTTTATTAAATAATAGTCAACTCCGATGTCATCAATAAGAAATGAAAACTATCAGTACTGGACTACAGTAGTATATCCCTTCGTATGTATGTATATATGTACATATAATACCTATATTCAGTTGTTGATTCTAAGTATTTTAAAGTTTAGAAATCATAAACCTCGCTTACTTTTTATGTTCATTGATTTTAAAACGAAGCAATTCACTATGGCGTTCATATATATTTAAAGTGCGTTTTAAGATATAATGCCAATTAGTTTTGTTACCTTATTTACTGTTAAAAAGAAACAATTTATTGTTAAACTCTGGGCAGTGTGAAATTATACTACGTATGTTGTATATCATGGGAATGGTTATATACTTGACAGTATGATGGTAATTGCAGCTGGTGGCTATAATAACTACTGTATCAAACATATGCATAAAAGTCGTAAGCTTTCACGGCTGGAGTCCGAATTATAACTAGATCAATTTGTCGGGCTGAAAAGCCGTGGTCTGCTGGAGTTTTCAGGTCCAGACGTAGCATTTCCAGCTGACGAATCAGTCGGCAAGTCTCCTGCTAGATTACAACGTGAAGCAATAGAAACTTATAAACATCTCAATAACAAAACCTAAGCACACACAAACGCGCAGTTGTCAGGCTGAGGGCAGCCCGAGAAGTGTTAGTCGTGTCCGTATTCTCTGAGAGAACTTTATCACGTTCTGACGGGATTGTGGGGTTTGCTGAATGGCGGGTGAGAATGAGGTTGTGGAGTGACAGGAGGAGGCAGTTTTGCTCCTAAACGGTTGCCAATTAAAACTAAGCAAAAAAACTGGCATCCGCTACTTGAGAACATCAAACAGGCACAAACCCAACAAGATCATCCGAACCAATCAGGAATCAAAAGCTAATCCCATTCCTCCATCATCCCTCACATGCAGCTACGGCCGGACCAATCGCGAGAGAGTAGCCTGAGTATAAATACTGCCGCTATTTGAGTCATTTGGGACCAAACCTTCACCGAGAATACTTAGACCACGCCACTGAAGATGTTCACCGCAGTCGTGAACGAAACGTCTGGACCTGAAAACTCCAGCAGACCACGGCTTCTCAGCTCGGAAAATTCTTCTAGTTATAACATGCATAAAATATATAAAATACCTAAATATCAGTGGAGAAATTACAACGAATGCGCAGACTGCATCAAATCTACCAATGCATCTGGCTTGTAGCCAAACAAATAGGGCATTCATGGTCACTGTGGTAAAGGTAAGACACCTTCCCTTCCTACTTTGCTGGCCGTACCTATGTCTGACTCTAAACAGATTCCTACGTTTAGCAAC
This sequence comes from Hymenopus coronatus, assembly GCA_030762935.1. Classification (NCBI taxonomy): domain Eukaryota; kingdom Metazoa; phylum Arthropoda; class Insecta; order Mantodea; family Hymenopodidae; genus Hymenopus; species Hymenopus coronatus. The sequence continues at coordinate 78,502,403 of CM060894.1, forward strand.
AATGTTTCATTATGTATTGCAATTATTACTTTCTCTTGCGCATGTGTTTAAAGTATATAGTAGACAGAGAAATTATTGTATTTTACCCGAAAATACGATACTAAAATTTCACCGGGAATATATATTTTGAGGACCGCTGAATTAAGAAAAGCAACTCAGTTTTAGAAAAAGGTTAGCGTCTGTCTGTCTGTCCGTCTGTGTGTTTGTGGACAGCATAATTAAAAAACGCACATTCCGTTAAATACAAACTTGGTTTCAAGTTCAGTATTTTCCGAGGATGCGGCACAAATATTTTAAACAAAATCAACCCCACCACAAACTACCTTTAAAAGGAAAATGTTTCGAAAATTTTGATTTTCTCAAAAATGGTACTAACGATTTTAATTAAAATACTTTATATTAAAGATATTTGCATGACGAATAAAATGATTATCTACAATTTCTTGGCAATAACCTCTGGAGTCCTTTTCATTCTGAATGTCTTTTGCATAGCTGATAAATCTTACTACACAAAAAATGTAGATCCCTTTAAAACTACAGTTTCTCTCCTTTATATTTTTGTTGTGGAGCTAACCGTTTCCGAGATATTCCTTGTTAATGGTTTCAAACCTATATTTTTTCGGACAGGAAGTCTCATGTGATACTTTTGTTTTCCTCCTGGCCTAGCGAATTCAATGACAATCGCATAACGACAGCTTTTAAAACATTTGACTATCGCTTTGGAATAATGTATTCCTTTAGATCTCTTCTACATATAAGAAACTAGTAATAACATTCTGAGTATGCTTATCTCGATTATCATGGAATATATAGAAGAATAATTTTATGTAAGAAGTTTTTAGAACTGTTGGAGAAAGTCAAGTAAGGGTAACGCACCAGAATCTTTTATATCACCTCATTTATATGCGAAGAAACCAGGTTACTGAGAAGTTGTAGGTTATGTCATACCTTTCGTTTCTGGTTATCACCAGTATTACTAATTCCAAAAGTTCCTTCGCTATGCCAATCAAACTCTAAAGTGTCTATTTAATGTGCTGTTGACATTTCAGAATTGAAGCTGTACAGATGAATTCGGCCAGAAGTTTTATTAGCTTGCATTAGCAGTGCCAACCACCGGACCACGACACCAAAAGTCTCGTCAAGTATTTTTCCCCCCTCTCCCTATGTAATTCTCGAATGTGTTCCGCTTATGTGAACTGGGTTGCTGTGAAATGACAGTTGATGTTTTGCGGTCGAATGCCCTCCATGAGGTCCCATAAATCCTTCTTGTGCTTCCCGACAGAGCGGAACTTGACAGACAGTGGTGAAATACCAATTTATTAGCCAAATGTTACCCCATCCTCTGTCTGAGTGCGCATGCGCCTAAGGAATTAATATACACATTCTTTCAACAGGACAGATTTTCACAGATTTGTAGCTTAGATGGTCGCCTTTGTATTCTTCCCTTTGATAGTAGAAGTAAATTAATAGAATAAATGTATTCGAAAATTTGGAGACCAGAATTATTTATTCCACTTTTCTAAAGGCAAATAACTACATCTCGTATTTGTGTACTTAGAACTAGTATCTATCAATGATCCAATACGAAGGTTTACACCAAATAACTTAAATCTATATCGATAATTGTGACTTTCTAAAATTTACATCTAAAAACCTGACTTTCTCTACAAGTGTGTAACAAATTATTGTTATTATCTACTTCATGCTAATCGAAGTAAAATTAGTAGATTATAACTTTTTTTTTAAAGAAGGGAAATAAGAATGTGCACTAGCTAAAGCAATAGTCAAATCTTTTAAAAGCTTGTTGCTGTTTGATTGAAATTCCTTTGTACAGCCAAAGTGGACAAATTCCCGTATGAAAAGTATAACTATTTTAAATCTGAAACAATAACAAAGAATATCAAAGAAATGATATACTCTATATGTATATATAATTTATGGCAATAGGATTATATATAAACCTATGTGCCATAAATTACGTGTTTTTACATCTACATTTTTACTTTCTCCATACGCACTATGTACATAGTGTATAGAGAAAGTATTGCACTCCACCAAAAATTCGATACCGAGATTTCACCGGAAATATATGTTTTAGGGTCCCCAATATCCAAAAAAAGCATTTTCACAAAAAGGTCCGTGTGTGTGTATGTGTGTGTGTGTGTGTGTGTGTGTGTGTGTGTGTGTGAATACGATAACTCAAAAACGAAAGGACGGTAAAATACCAAACTTGGTATTTAAGTTTAGTATCTTCCAGGGATGCGACACGCAGATTTTGAGAAAAATCCCCCCACCCCCCACTACCCTTTACATGGAACTTTTTTCGAAAATTTTGATTTTCTCAAAAATGGCTCTAATGATTTTGATTATAATTTTGTATATTAAACATATTTACCTGACAAATAAAATGCATATCTTGAATTTTCTGGGAATAGCCTCTAAAGAGTAGTTTATTCAGATGAATTTTACTAAATTTTGAATAACTGCTAAACCGTAAGAGATGGACAAAAACTTACTACACAAAAAATGTAGAGCACATTAAAACACACAATTTATGTTATATACATTTTTTTGTGGAGTTCGTCGTTTTTGTGACATTCTTTATTTTTGCTTTCTGCTATGAAAAACGTATACTTTTCTCATACAGGAACTTTCAACTCCTATCCATATAAACAAAGGAACTTCATTGACATAGCAACCAGCTTTTGACTATCACTTTAACCTACGGTTGTCCGTTATTTCGCTTCTACTTACAAGGATGCGAGTAATAAGACTATTTCTACTATTTTTTTTCTGATTAGCATAAAGTAAATAGAAGTATAAGCTTTTTAAGAATTATTTGTTGCAGGGATATGGAGAAAGTCATGTGAATGGTACACATCAGATTTTATTGTGTAGTAAGCTTAAGTCCATCTCTCTCGGTTTACCAGTTATGCAAAATTAATCAAAATTCATCCAGAATAAAGGGGTCTTCAGATGCTATACCCAGAAAATTCACAATGTAATTTGTATATATATAATACAGAAAATCAAAACTTTCAAAAATTATCCCATGTAAAGAGTAATTTGGGATGAAGGGATTTTCTTGAAAATCTTGGTGTCGCATTTTTGGGAGGCACTAAACTTAAATATCAGGTTTGGTATTTAACGGACTTTTTGTGCTTAAGCCATGTTGTCTACACTCATACACTTTTTTAATTTGTTTTTCTTTTTTCTTTTTTTTGAATCGGGAGAAATCTCGATATCGAATTTTTGGGTGGCATAAAATGTCTTCTCTATATATATCCTATCATTTTGCATATCCTATAAATTCTATTTAATTTCTATTATATCCAACAACTCATTGCTATCACAAACTGATCACAGTGAGAATCTGCTTACAAATAACTTTCTTTCTTCAACGCTTTCTTAACAATTCTGCTGTGTAGATTCTTTTCGAGTTCGCTGCGATGACTGCTACTGTTCGTGCGAATTTCCGTCGAAAGTGAACTGCTACACGCGATTCATTCCCAGTGAAAACTGAACCCTGGGAGCGCTTCGTCCCCGTTTTATAACTCTCGGTTCATTCTTCTGGAAACTTTGAAAAGCAGTCGTAAGTGCCAACCGCTGCAGGAGTTCACAAATTCACTCAGGTGTAACAATGTGAGAACGTCAAAGAAACTTCCAAGAACACATTTGTCCACTCGCACAGGTATAACAATCGCAGCTACGGTGTCAAAAGAACTTGCCGCCGACACTTGTGTCCACTAATGCGTTTGTAATGATGAATGCCAACAGTCAGCAATGACTTAGAAAGCAAGCCGTACACACGCAATCGGCGATAACTCCGGCCTGGTCGGAATATATAACAAGTTCGACCGTATTAATATATCGATTTTTGGCTGGTCCATTCACCTTCGAATTACGAAACTTCGACAATATCATATCCGTACATAGTACATAGAGGAGGTGTTGCATTCCATCCAAAAATTGAATAGCGAGATTTCACTATTTCAGGGTCTCCGGGGGGGGGGGGGAAGGAAAAACTTTTAGAGAAACGTCTGTACTTGTGTGTCCGTATGCCTTTGGGTCAGTGTGAACACACAACATATTTACTATACGATGATTTTAATCCAAATCATTACAGGCAATTTTGAGAAAGCCAACATTTTCGAAAATTTTTCCATGAAAATGGTAGCTGGGGTTGGGAGGGATTTTCTTAAATACCTAACTTGGTATTTAGCGGACTTTCGTTTGTGAGCTATCGTGTTCTCTCTCTCTCTCTCTCCCTCTCCCTCTCTCTCACACTCACACACACACATGCACACACGGCTCGTTATCTAAAAATTATCATTGGTATTTAGGGGACCTAAAAACATATATATAACTCCGGTGAAATTCCGATATCGAATTTTTGAGTGGAATACACTACCTTCTGTATCCACTATGTACATTGACCATATGGGCTAGAGAAAGTAAAACTTTAGACATGTTATATTTAAGTTTAGCAACAACCATGGATGTGACTTTAAAATATTCAAGTAAATCCCTCCACCCCAAACTACTCTTTACATGGAAAAAGTTTCGAAAATTTTTATTTTCTCAATAATAGCTGTAACGATTTTCATTAAAATACCGTATCTTAAAGATAGCTACATAAGTAAAATGAAATTGAATTTCCTAGAAATAGTCTCTGAAGTTCTAGTTACTTTTTCATAATGGTAAACAACCATTTTCCACAATGTATACTTTTCTCAAATGAGAAGTCGCTGTTTATGATTTTGCATCTTGGTCAAGCAAAGAGAAGATAATTTCAATACCATTATAAAGCGAACAGCTTTTAAAGGTTTTGTCTATCGGTTTAGCTTCTTGCGTTTATTTATTTCCCTTGTAAATGAAAATAATATCGTAATAAAACCATGTTTATCTTGAAAGTCATGGACTAGATAGAATAAGTTTTTGTAAGAACAATGCAGCAGCAACCATAAGTGGAGAAATTAATCAAATTTAAGATATCAGCGTTTTATTGCTGGTCTATTGGGTTGCTGGTCCAAGATCAAGTATATAAATAATTCGTTTTTGTTCATAATTTGATAGTCTATTCGCCTTTCATCCATGTTCAACTACAACGATAATTCGATTTTTTTGTATCCCTAAGCTTCGAATTATCCGGGCTCCATTGCATCAATGTTCCGATTTATTTTTACTTAGTCTTTAGCTTTAAATTAAATAAGTTTGACGGTATTAATACATCTATGTTTACTTTCCCTAGCACGTATGTACATAGAATGTACCTACATAGTAGCTAAAGAAGGTTTTTTTATCCAATCCAAAGATTCGATGTCAATATTTCTCCAGAAATAAATGTTTTGAGGTCCCCTTAAGTCCGGAAAAGAAAGGTCCGGTGTGTGCGTGCGTGCGCGCGTGTGTGTCTTTGAGTGCCTATGGACAGCCTAGCTCAAAAATTAAAATACCGCAAAATACCTAATATTTATGTTTAATATCTTCCAAGGATACGACAGGAAGATTTTCAAGAAAATTCCCCCACCACAAACTACCCTTAACATAGCAAAAATGTTGATTTTTTCTCAAAAATGCCTCTGATGATTTTGATAGACATTTGCATCAAAAATAAAATGTATATTTTGAAGTTTCTGCGAATAGCATCACAGGACATCTTTATTCTGGATGAATTTTGCATAACTGGTAAACCGTAAGAGACAGACAAAAACTTACCACACAAAAAATGAGGACCTGGTTAAAATGCTTAATTTATATCATATAAGCTTTTTTGTAGAGTTGACTGTTTCCAAGATTTTCCTTATTATTGGTTTTACTTTTAAACTGCTCAAATGGGATGTCACTTTCCGTTTAATCTCTCTTTCTTTTCTTGCTGGCCATGCAAAGGAATCCAATCTTGAATTATTCGCATAGTGACTAGCTTTTAAAAGAGCTGATCCCTTCAGCCTAGTGTATCCCCTCATTTATCTTCTATTAAAAGGAACAAAGTAATAAGTCTATTTCTGCGAATGTTTATCTCATCTAATATGGTGTAGATAAAAGAATAATCTTTTGTAAGAATAGTTTTATGCTAGAGAAAGTCATGTGAATGGAACATTACAGATGGTTTTTCTTTTTTATCAGCTCCTCAGCTACGAGTCATCTTAGCTGGAATGTATATGTTTAAGAACTGCTAAAAATGTTTTCCTCCACAGAACTGGTAATCAAAACACCTAGATTTTGATAAAAAAAAAAAAGATAAATTGATACCTATATGGTTAATTCACATTTGGTTCTGATCACCGGTAAGAATTACGCACACCAACTTATCAAAGTCCGCTCCAAATTCCTGAGTTGGGTTTCTGTGCTGGTTTGTACACTAATTTAAAAATACTTGACTTGGAAGGATTTAAATGAAAAGCACACATGCAGCTCCTGTGTGGTGTGCAGCCAGCAAAACATATATTCATCAACTGCAGCTACCACAAAATAAATTTATTCGAAATGCCACAAATTCTCCTTGGTTCTTAAGAAATAATCAATTCCACCGAGAACTAGAAATTCTTCCGTTACAATAATACATCATGGAACCAGCAAATTTTTTCTGCCATAAACTTTCTCAAGTCTTTAGAGCTCAGAAATTCACATAAGAACAAAAATTTGAAAGAGAACAAGGTTAAAAAGGAAATTACCCCAGGACAGTCTACTCAGCCAATCCAATGAAAACGATTTTCTCTCCTTAAATAACTATATTGCAGCAAATGTTTTTATATGTTTTGTACACACAGTTTTATTTTCATTACTTAATTTCTTACCATGCATTCACTGTCAGTATTGTATTTCATTCTATACCTACTTAATATCTCCTATTCATTGTTACTTATAAGTAGATATTATTTAGTATATCAGTGAATATGTTATGTTTTGGTTTTGTACGATCGAGGAGCCTAATAGGTCAACCTCAGCGTATTATTTGTTATTGTTATAATGTTAATTGTTCTCAATGGCCTGTAAAGCAATACTGTTGATCGGTCAAAAATTAATTATTAAAAAATACAGTTTTAAATATGAAACATAATATAATATATATATATAGCAGAAATAATATTAAACACCCGTAAAATTCACTACTTTATGAATGTTACTCACAGAAGTTAGTTTCAACATAATGGAAAAACATTTATGATGTTTGTAAAAAGCTGTGCTGGATTTTTACCCCATCTCTCTAGTGAAATGCGGCATCGTGTGTTATATCTACGTCCCCACAATCTGAACAAACGCGATACAGCATAAGCAGAGAGTTTTGTGTTTTTCCTTTATTCTCTCGGCTAGCCCAGTGGATGAGTTCCCCAGAGAGAGGTGATAAACTTGGTACAGCAGCGCCTCTGGTGTCCGCGCTGCAGGACTACTGCAGTTTTGTTTCCACTTGGCCGTGACTGTTCTTTATTAGAATATATGGGCCGGGTTAATTTGATCACTCCGTTGCCGGGGCAGGCTATAAAACATATTAAATGTTCCAGTCGTGGGGCCGTATGTCATAGTTTGGGAGGGGGTTGGCACGCCTGTTATTGTGGACCGTGCGGAATACATCCATCTTGGTCACGTGTACAGCGTTGGCACTTTGAATACCCCAGTGTTTCCGCCAGTGGATGAGCTAGCAACCTATCGTTCAGAGAGTAAACATGAAACTGGGCATACAACATCGTGCTTGCTTTGAGTGGCTTCAGCAGAAAGGTGATATATTGCGATATAAACAAGTTACACGAATTACAACCAAGATTCAGCTGAAAATGTAATGCTAGATTCGGGATTTGAACGTAGTTCTCCCGCTCTCATGCAGTAACTTTAACTATTGAGCTACTGCGACAACATGCCGAGATGATATGTAATCCTCCAGCCGATTTTGTGTTTTTTACCTGGTAAACCAACCATATGTCTAATAACTCCAGAGAACACCTTAATGTCCACTTACATATTGCATGTGCCTAGTATCCAAGTAATATTCACATATTTATGTCATTGGGCAATTTTATTATTATATAAAACAAAACTCCGTGGCACAATAGCCCGAAGTCAGGCCAAGGCTTCCACCCGAAACCTGCGTACATCTCTGCCCATTACAATCGTCATGGATGGGGTGCGCCCCGAGTCCCTACCGGGTCTGTCTACTCAACTGGAGCCGCTACTTTTTCCTCAAGTAGTTCCTCAATTGGCCGCTCCAGGGACCTCAAGAGGCCGGACGAGGTCTCCCAGCGGGAGAAAATCCCCATGTCAATACCGGTAATTGAAACCAGGCTTCACCATCCCTGCCCATTACAGACACATGCATGGGGTGCAGCACTGCATGGTGGGACATAGCGCTCTCAGTCCCTCTAGATCGGTTAGTGCGGTATACGCAACCTGGAGCCGCTGCTCTTTCACTCAAGTAGCTTCTCAGTTGGCCCCCAAAGACCTCAGAGGCTGATGGCAGGGACCAGGTTTCCCAACGGGAGAAAATCCCCAAGCTGGTACCGGAAAAAAAATGGCATTTTATTTATGGACGCTCTTTAACTGCTGTGGTTCTCAGCGTCCCATTCTATACAGGGCGTGAAATACCGCTTAATTTTGCTCCCGTGCCGTAAGTCTACGACACGGGACCAACGGCTTTACTTCCCTTCCGAAGGAAGCCATGCTAAGGATTTTTACGCCCGAAAGAAATCCATCGTCCTCCCTAGGGTTTGAACCCGCGACCTTGGGTATAGGAAGTCAGCATGGTAACCATTACACCACGGAGGGCGACCAGTACAGGGAATCAAACCCGGATTTTCCACTTAGTAAGCAGCCGCGCTACTACCGCGCTAAGGGGACGACCTTTATTATTATATAGGGGTTATTATTATGGGTTTTACTCTTATAACCTACTGAAAAATTCAATATCACAGCTGGGATTTGAACACGGTGCGGTTGTTCCAACCATTGCGCCACTGCAACAACATACCAGTATGTGAATATTACTCAGATACTAAGTACTTACAATATTTAAGTCGCCCTTAAGATGTTCTTGAAGTTAACGAGAGTTACTGGTTAGGTAACCGGGTAAAACTGGTTGAGTTGAAGCATATATGTCAGACTCGGAAATACAGTGCATAAGGGGGATTTAAATCACGAGCCATTGTTAACCCTCTGTTTGCTCTAATCAAGTGAATTTATTTGTGAGGTATGGACAAAACTCGACTTCCTTACCCGCCACTCGTAAAGTGAGCCAAAATCACATACTTTAAAACAAACCGATAGATGGAGAAGCAGGCTCACATTAAGGGCCATAGCAGAACTAATTATTAAATAAAGTTCTGATTTATTTTTTTTACTTTCTCTACACGTACTATGTACATAGTGTACCCAAAAATTCGATACCGAGATTTCACCGGAAATTCATGGTTTGGGTCTCCATGAATCCAAAAAAAAAAAAAAAAGCATTTTTGGAATAAGGTCAGCATAGCTCAAAAAGACCGTTAAATACCAAACTTAGTAATTAAGTTTGCTATCTTCCAAGAATGCGACACGAAAATTATCAAGAAAATCCCCCGCCCCGAAATACCCTTACCATGGAACGTTTTTCGAAAATTTTGATTTTCTCAAATATGGTTCTAACGATTTTGATTAAAATATCGTATATTAAAGATATTTACCTGACAATTAATATGAATATCTTGAATTTTCAGGGAATATCCTCTGAAGACTACTTTATTCTGCAGGAATTTTGCATAACTGCTAAACCGTAAGAAATGGACAAAAACTTACCACACAAAATATGCAGAGCACATTAAAACACACAATTTATGTTCTATAACTTTTTTCGAGGAGTGATCGTTTTTTAGATATTCCTTGTTTTTTGTTTCAGCTTTGAAAAACCTGTACTTTTCTCATACAGCAATTTGTCAATTCATGTCCATACAAACAAAGGAACTTCAGTCACCTAGTAACCAGCTTTTGGCTTCACTTTAACTTATGATACTCCCTTATTTCGCTTCTACTTACAAGGAAGCACGTAATAAGCTAATTTTTTCTCAATTAGCTTGAAGTAAATAGAACAATAAGCTTATTAAGAATAATTTGTTACACAGAAGTAGAGAAAATCATATTAATGGAACACATCAGATTTTTTGTAGCTTGATTTGTTTCAGTCTGACTCTACCTTACCAACTCCTGTCTCACACACTCTTCTGTGGCGAAACAATTCATTAGCATTTTGAAAATTAGTTATCACGGAGTAATTTCCCTGCTTTTGAGAGCCGGGATTCTTGGGTAGGAGGAAGCGATATTAAAAAATTGGACAAACTGCAACACAATAATACACAGTTATGTATGTTACAACTATTGAGGTAAAACTACAGTTTCAAATCCAATTTACACAATTGTCTTAGAACCATTGCAAAATGGTTACCCGTAAGATATAATTTCACCTTAATTACTGTTATCATTCATTGGCTCCTACTATAACAAGCCTTTATTTTTCATTTTTATGAAATATCCACTCACTTGCTACTAGAAAAGGGTTTTGCCCATAAGAAATAAACAATATCCTCAAATACGATAAAGTGCCTAAACAGAACTTTATAGAAAACAAAAATGGTAACCAGTGGAAAATTAACAGCCTGCTGCAAGTGTCCTGGGTTTTTCGTCCACAAAAATAAATAAGACAAACAAACATGGTGGGTAAACTTCTGCTGCGTTTCAATATTGCAATATAAAGGCGAAATACAATAATAATAACTATAATAGTATTATTAGGCTCCATCATTATCAGGAAGAGATGTAATATCTGGACTTCCATCAGATGATACCAATTATGTCAATAAAAATCGCATTATTTTGAATCAAAAACGCAACTGTAATTCGTTGCAATGGGTTATGAAGGGTAAATCGCTAAATAGACAACATAGAATCACTGTTGACATCATTTTATAACATTGGCGATCAGTATTTAAAAAAAACAACACATTTAGTAAATTATCTGGTTTTTACTTTCTCTATGCGTATTATGTATATAGTGTATACAGAAAATATTGTTTTTTTTTTGTTTTTTTTTTTTTTTGCTTAACGTCCTTTAACCTGCTTGGTCATATCGGACGATGGATGAAATTGGTGAAATGATGCTCAAATGATCTCGGGGTCCATGGAGCTTAAAATTACTCGACATTCGTCTTCCCAGGATAAGGGAAAACCCCGAAAAAAGCGAGATTCGAACTCACGACCTATTGAATATGAGGCAGACACGCTACCACCACACTACCCAAGTGGGCACAGAAGATATTGTAATGCACCCAAAAAGTCGATACTGAGATTTCACTGGAAATGTTTTGAGACTCCCTGATTTAAAAAGAAAAGAAAAGAAAAGAAAAAAAAAACATGCCCGAGTGTGTGTGTCTGTCTGTCATGGTATTTACGTTCAGTATCTTCTAAGGATACTAGACGAAGATTTTCAAGAAAGTCCCCCGATCCTCAACTACCCTTTCTGTGGAACATTTTTCGAATATTTTGATTTTCTGAAAAATGGCTCTACGATTTTAATTAAAGTACTTATGTTTAAGATATGTTTATTAAATGTATATCTTGAATTTTCTGGGAATAGCCTCTGAAGGCATCTTCATTGTGGAGGACTTTTGTATAGGAGGCAAACCATAAGGGATAGACAAAAACTTACCACGCAAAAAATTTAGAGCTCATTAAAACACAATGTTGTATACAAATTTTTGTAGAGTTGTCTGTTTTCGAAATATTCTGGTTTATTGGTATCAATTTAGAGGCACTAACATTTTTTTCATCTTTCTTCTCGTTTCACGTTTTATTTACTCCTGGCAAAAAAAAAAAATGGAATTTCATTTGTTTTATATAGCGACCCGCTTTTAAATGACTATCGCTTTAGCTTGTGCATTCCCGTATTTCCGACTGATTCTGCTTATGTTTATCTTGATTAGCATGATTCAGCTAAAAGATTAATCTTTTGGATAAAAGGTTTGTTTGGAAACAGCCAGAAAAAGTCATGTGAATGGAACACGCCAGATATTTATAACACTGCCTCAGGTTTGTTTCTGCTCTTGCTTTTGTTCCAAATGCTCCAGCCTCCGTTACTTCATCAGTACGTGCAATTCTCCACTCGAAAACATCATATAAACTGCACTTTAACTACTTTATTTATAACGACAGTTGAATTCTCCTATATTAGTTGGTTAAAACACGCAATACAATTGTTTATCGCCGCTTTTACGGTTTACCTTCAATGTGCTTCATTATTTCAATTTTATCGTCACTCACCAAACCAGCAGCTTTGGAGGCAGCCGTACTGCTCATCATGAACAATTGGCGTTCGCTCTGCATGCCAGCAGTAAAACAAGAGAGAGACGCAATGAAAAGTGACTTCCCATTTGAGAAAAGTTACGTAGTTTAAAGTTAAAACGATTAACAACGCTACAAAGTCTACAGCACTACAAAACAGTCAACTCTACCATATAAATGTAAGTTAAACTGTGTGGTTTAACGAGATATATTTTTACTTTCTCAATACCAACTATGTACATAGTGTATAGAAAAGGTAGTGCACTCCACCCAAAAATTCGATACCGAGATTTCACCGGAAATATATGTTAAAGGGTTCCCTGTATACAAAAAAAAAGCATTTTCAGAGAAAGTTCCGTGTGTCTGTGAACACGATAGCTCAAAAACCAAAAGTTGGTAAAGTATCAAAGTTAGTATTTAAGTTTAGTATCTCCCAGGGATGCAACACGAAATTTTTTGAGAAAAATCCCCCACCCAAAACTACCCTTTACATGGTACTTTTTTTGAAGATTTTGATTTTTTTCAAAAATGGCTCTAATGTTTTACTTAAAACTTATAAATAAAAATATTTACTTTACAAATAAAATGTATATCTTGAATTTTCTGGGAATAGCTTCTGAAGACTGCTTTATTTCGGATGAATTTTACGGATTTTTGCATAACTGCTAAACCGTAAGAGATGGACAAAAGCTTAACACACAGAAAATGTAGAGCACATTAAAACACACAATTTATGTCATATATTTTTTTTTCGTGGAGTTGATCGTTTTTAAGATATTCCTTGTTTTTAGTTTCAGATTTGAAAAACTTTTCTCTCATACAGGAATTTGTGAACTTCTGTACATACAAACAAAGGAACCAACCAGATAGCAACCAACTTTTGACTATCCTATGGTACTCCTTGGAGTCAGGGGACCGCAAACATTCTCGTGAAATCTGACATACAAGTAGAATACAATATCTTTTCTACCTACTATATGCATAGTACGTGTAGAGAGAACGTAAAAATTTAATACACTTTGTATTCACTGTTGCTTGATGATGCGTTCAACATTTCGCATTTTGTAATGTCCAGATGGGGAAAATGAGCTTGGAACGTTTATTCCGAAAGCCTAACACAGCTACATTTAATTTCGCGTCGCCAGTTTCCAAATCCGGAAAGATCCAGCACCATAATTACAAACGAAGCAGTGATCCAAAAAATGACAATAGAGTGCACATGTGAGGGTGTATTAATTTGTTCAGAGTATGGTATCATTTCTGAAAACATTTCGCCTTCCTTTATTGTGGTTTTCTCCCACTGTTTGAGAGGGAGTTTGCACGGAATAATAATTGGCATCCTGGTGTGGCTAATAATGCAATTCTAGAGATGAAACAATGCAGGTGCTGCAGGAAAACTATTCACGGCATTTCAGTGTTAAGAGTGTGCAAGTTGAAATGGAATGATTGGATCCGGCAACATATTCGATATAGCTAGACATATTTGAGCATACTTTGTAGATGTTTCGGGCTTTCTGCCTCTGTTGCATTCATGCCCAATATAGAAATACAATCAGATATTTTCGATATATAACTTTCTCTACTTCAATACAAACAAAACTTCTTACTTCTTTCTACTTCACGCTAATTGAGGTAGACATTAACAGAATAGTCTTACTGTTAGAATACGTTACTTAAAGTGATAGTCAAATGTTTTAATAACTGTCACTGTGCGGTTGTCATTGAAATTCACTTATTTGCATGGCCAGTAGTAAAAAAGAAACAAAAAAAAAAAAACACCGACGACTTTCTGTTTAACAAAATAATAAGTATTTTATTATTGAAACTAATAACAAGGAATATCTCGGAAACCTTTAACTCTACTGAAAAAATGTATGCAACATAAATTGTGTGTTTCATAGAGATACATTTTTGGTGCTGCAAGTTTTTGTCTATCTCTTGCGGGTTCCAGTTATGCAAACATCATCCAGAATGAAGAACCCTTCTGAGGCTATTCAAATAAAATTCAAGATTACATATTATTTTTCATGAAAGCATCTTTAATGTACGCAATTTTATTTAAAAACAAAGGAGTTATTTATGAGAAAATCAAAATTTTCGATAAATTTACTATGGAAAGGTTAGTTTGGCGTGAGTGTGTGGGGGGGGGGTTACCTGAAAAACTTCCTGTCGCATATTTAGAAGATACTGAATTTAATTATGCTATACACTCATGCTATCAAAGGGCTATCCTTTTTTTAATTCAGGGTTTCTCAAAACATGTATTTCAGATGAACTGGAATAATTTATCTACCTACTGTGTACTTATGTTTTATTGATAGAGATGAAAATCAGTCAGGTTACATTACCATGACTTTCGTACAAAAACTGGTTCTGCTGTGTACTTTTGGCTAATCGAGTTGGAGTAAAAACTGAATAAGAAAATACACTAGGGTAAAGCAATAACCAACTCCTTGCGGCAACAAGCAAAAACTAACAGGTGACTTATTGCCAGTTTCAAAGACATATGACTAAGAGTTCCTGGAAGTTAAGCACATGCTCTGCATATGAAGATTGTTCTTGTGGTTAGCAATTGCTGCTGATGGTAGGTACCGAATTCAGCAAGTGCTTCTATGAATATAATTTTAACAAGAGTGACTGGGAAGTAACCATGAGCTATAGTTACTGAGCTAATTGACGGAGTCAAGAGGTTACACAGGATTTGTATCTCTAATTGGAAGAGCACTTATACAAAGATCAGCTGCAGAACAACCCGTTTCCACCAAAACATTGTAGATAAATCCACTTATAGCATTGAGAATGGTAGAGTTATTCTCGTATAAGGATAAGTTATAGGCTAGAGGATCAAACCTGACAGGTATCATTCAAATCTAGTACCTAGAAAACTAATTAAAAAAAAGTAATGAAACTTTACAACGCTCTGTCCATAAATATTTTGTATTTTGGGAAATATTTTAATTAAAATTTATCTAAGATTATCTCGCATAGTAGTATATTTATTATACAACAGTGGTTTGCGAAAAAAAAACCAATACTGTAGACTACCAAAATTTTAAAAATCCATATTATAGAGTGAAAATTATGTTAAATATTCAGAATTTGTCATCAACCTTGTTAGAGGATATGATTTATCTTGACTAGAGAAATTCAGAACTCAGATGGGTTTTAATTGACAATTTCAAAATAGAACAAAATATAGTAGAAACAATAAATACAATACAATATTGACATAATAAAACACTATTTATTAAAACTATTCATTAAGGTAAAATATTATTCATTACAGACATTCTTGTAACCAACAGCTTTCTTTCTAAAAGTTAGGCCAGCTATAGGTACAGTGTTTATTCAACTCTCTAGGTAATTACTGGCCAATATTTATATTTCTTGACAAATTTGCATTTATAAATGATTGCAAACAAATAAAAAATACTAGGAAAATGCTAAGAACCAACGTATCCTATGGAATTGAAAATAATTGTGGATATAAGCGGTTATGTATTGCAATAAGTTGTTTTTATCGTTTTATTGGAAGAATACAATTAAGCATTAAGAGCAAAAACTGATTATAAATGTTTATATCTATAACATGGTTTTGAATCTGATAAAATTAACATATAATATTTTTCGTTCATCACAATCAAATTAAACTCATATGTGAAGCAGGTCCATTATCCATTTATAATGTATTAGCATGTTATAATATGGAATGAAAAGCATACTTTTATCAATGGGAATGTCTGAATATAAGTTTCTTTAAGACTAGCACTGACAAAATCAAAAGTAATAACAAATTGATGTGTTCCATTCACATGAGTTACTCTACCTGTTCTACAAACAAATAATTCTTTCAGAAGATTAGTCTTTTGTCTACATCATACTGATAAAGATAAACATTATGAGAATTTTAAAATTTAAAATCTTTGGGCTATTTTGCCGTGGTCTGTAGGTTAAAATATGTTTAGTTAAAATATTTCTACCTAAAGTTTCGTCCCTGTCTTTTCGCGTTAGCGACGTGAGCACATTTCCTCTGAAGATGTCCCTCATGGACAGGGACGAAACGTTAGGTAGAAATATTTTAACTAAACATATTTTAACCTACAGACCACGGCAAAATAGCCCGAAAATTTTAAATTTTAAAACTATGGACACCGGCCGTGAAAGCTTACGCATATATTTAATATGAGAATTTGCCTTATTACTTGCTTTCTTCTAAGCAGAAGGGAAATAAGAGAACACACTAGGCTAAAACGATAAATAAATATGTTAAAAACTGTTGATATGTGAATAATTAAATTTCAGTTCGCTTTGCATTGTCTGTAAAACAAAAGAGATCAAAAGAAAGCCGACCCCATTTGAGAAGATACATGTATTAAGCTTAGTCTATTACTTGCAATTCAGCAAACTTAATTCAAAATTAACAAGTCTTCAAAGCTATTTCCAGAAAATTGAAGATATCCATTTTATTTGCAATGTAAAATATCTTTAATATGTCGTACCGTAATGAAAATCATTGCAGCCATTTTTGAGAAAAGCATGTTTTTAAAACAAATTTCCATATAAAGGGTAGTTTGTGGTGGGGAGATTTTCTTCAACATCTTCGAGTCACATCTTTGGAAGATAACAAACTTAAATACTAAGTTTGGTATTCAGCGATGTTTTAGTTTTTGAGCTATGATGTCCACAGACACACATGTGTGCACACACACATACATACACTTGGCACCTTTTTCCAAAAATCTGATGTAGAACATTCACATGACTACACTATATATTTGTAACAAATTATTGTTAATACGTTTATTCTACTATCTACTTAATGCTAATCAAAATAAATATAAGCAGAATGGTCTTATTACCTAGTTCCTTATAAGTAGAAGCGAAATAAAGGAATACGCTAGGCTAAACCAAAAGTCCAATGTTTTAAAATGTGGTTGCTATGGAATTGAAATCCGTTTCTTTGTCTGGGCAGAAGTTGAAAGGTTCCCGCATGAGAAATGTGTAAGTACTTTAAAGCTGAAACCAATAACAGGGAATATCTCGAAAACGGGCAAATCCACGAAAAAAAAATGTATATGACATAATACGCATCTACATTTTTTGTGTAGCAAGTTTTTGTCTAACACTTATGGTTTACTAGTTATACAAAATTCAGCAAAATTCATCCATAATTCCAGCTATTCTCAGAAAATTCAAGAGATATATATTTTATTTGTGGTGTAAATGGCTTTTATATGTGGTATTTTAATCAAAATCGTTAGAGCCATTTTTGGGAAAAACAAAATTTCGAAAATTCTTCCATGTAAACGGTAGTATGCTTTGGGGAGATTTTCCTCAAAACCTTCGTGTCGTATCCTTGATAGATACAAAACTTATATACGAAGTTTGGTATTTTACCAACTTTTTTTTTGATTAATCGTGTTTACATATTCATGGCACACGGACACACCAGGACTTTTTCTAAAAAAAAATTTTTTTGGTTAATGGGGACCCTAAATCGTCTATTTTCGCTAAAATCTCGGTATCGAATTTTTGGGTAGAATGCAATACCCTCTCTATCCTCTATGTGTAAAGAAAGTAACAAATCTAATGTGTTCTATTTATATAACTTCTCTAGCTGTTTCAAATACAAACTACTCTTACAAAAGGTTATTCTTTTAACTACATCATGCTAATCAAGATAAGCATTAACAGAATTGGATTTATTACTTATTTAAAGCAGAAGGGAAATAAGAGAATACCTTATGTTAAAGCGATAGCCAAATCTTTTAAAGCTAGTCACTATGAGAAACAATTGAGATTTGGTTCGCTTTTTCGCTTTACATGGTCACGTTTGAGAAAAGTTAGGTAGTTTAAAACTGAAACCAATAACAAGGAGTATCTCAAAAACAGGCAACACTAAAAAAAAAAAAAACGTATTAGATATAAACTTGTTGTTTTGGCAAACTATTTATCAAATAATTTTCATGTTCCATGTAGAGGGGAGATACTTTTGAAAACCTTCGTGTAGTACCTATTCTTGGAGGATACTTAATATAATTACCAAGTTTGGTTTTTAATGGTCTTTTCGTTTTTAAGCTATGCTGTCCATAGACAAGCACACGCACGTACACACACACGCACGTGCCGCACCCGCGGACCGTTTTCTAAAAATGCTTTTTTTTCTGAGTCAAGGGACCTCCGGTAAATTTCTAATTTTCAACTAGATTAAACTACTTTCTGCAGCTATATGCACATTGCATGTATATAGCCAGAGAGTATAAACCACTAAGGTAGTATTTTTAAATGCTAAAACATTGAAGTTCATGTTTCATACTCGAAAATAGCACCAGAATTTTTTTTTTCTTTTCAAGTATTGGATGTGGCCTAAAGTTAGGAATGGTGAAGTCTCTTACTTGAATTTTCTCAAAAGGTTTTGGGAAGTTTATCAATTTACATTGTAAAATGTCCTTTTATAACACATAAGTTCAACATGTGATCTATACTAGATTATACCTATAAAGGACGAAATAAGAAACAATTTTTTATTATTAACAGTTATAATTACTTTTTGTGCGCATACAATACACCAAATGTATAGAGAGGCATTTTACACAAAAATTCGATTTCGAAAAATCGCCGGAAATATGTTTCGAGTTCCCCTGAGTTAAAAAAAGGCATTTTTAGAAAACATGTGTATGTGAGTTTGTGTTTTACCTGTGGACAGCATAGCTCAATACCTAAAAGATCGATAAATACCAAACTTGGTTTAAAAGTTTAATATATTTCAAGGGCCTTTCCATCCTAAACTACCCATATCATGAAAAAAAAGTTTAAAAATGTAGCTGTTCTCAAAAACGGCTCTTAGAGATTTTGTTTCAGATGCCATATATTAAGCTAATTTACATAAAAAATAAAATGTATGTCTTGAATTTTCTGGGAATAATTTCTGGAGTTCTGCTCATCCTGAATGAATTTTGCTAAATTTTGCATGACTGGTAAACCGTAAGATATAGACAAAAAATTAAAACGAAAATTATATCATTGCATTTTTGTTGTAGAGTTGACCATTTCCAAGATATTTTTATATTGGTCTCAATCTCAAACTACGTAAATTTTCACAAACGAATTCACCATCATCTCTTTCGTTTTACTCCTGGCAATGCAAAGCGAACCGAACTTCAATTGGTCACATAACCTGAAGTTTTTAATAGATTTGATATCGCTTTAGCCTAATGTAATCCCTTATATCCGTCTGTTCAAAAGAAGCAAGTAAAAAGACAAAAATCTGCTAATGTTTAGCTCGAATAGCATGTTGTGGATAAAACATTCTTTTGGAAAAAAAGTTCGTTTGCAGAACAGGTAGAGAATGTCATGTGAAGCGAACATATCAGATATTTTTAAATGTTTCACCGTCATTCTCGAGATATGAAAAAATGGTATTACTTCATAATATAAATTAAACTTAAGGAAGAAAATTCAATTATTGGCAGATCTTGTTTCTTATGTATGTTGTGTACAGAAATGAAATGAGATGTACACTCAAAGACAACAAAAATACGCTTAGTGCTGAGATTTTGCTGAAAATGTGAACGTTTGACGGGACTCTGATTTCACGACGATTTTCATTGGTGTCATTCTGGTGAAAAATAAGGCAAGGTGAGTAAGAAAAGGCAAAACCGATTGGGTAATACATCCCTTCATCCCTCAATTCCACTTGACGCTCCACCAGAACAGATTGACTTGTATAAGTATTGTGTTAATTTTAGCCTTAGAACTTCCCTTTGAAGACCAGAGAAAAGAATAATCTGTGTATCAGCCAGTGAGAGGAGTCGAGAATTGTCCTTCCAGAGAGTTTAAGATTACAAGTTCCCAACTGAGAACTTCATTTGTGGCAAGATACTTTCTTGTGTATTCGCTTTTCTTCGGTAACGTGGCCTATCCAATGCGATTTTAAGAGCACTACAAATAGGTGCAACGGTGGAGTCAGAGAAAACGATAAGTATTTGCAGGCGTATTTTTAATGTCTTTGGGTGTACCAGATCTAGAGATTGCCCTTGGAGATAGTCAATCTTTAGACTGAAACTAAAGCGTATGAAATCAAATGAACACATATTATAAAAGTCTCATTGCTAAAATTACAGTTCCTTATTTTTCGGCACTACAGACGTTCTGAGGCTCGCAAAGTATCGCCTAGGAAATCCTCGCGCTCGGGAAGCTGTAAAAGCAGTCCAGAGCACGATAATTCACTTCCTTCCTTCCTTCCCCAACGTTCCGCCCGCTTCTGGGGTAGCGAATAAATCACCGGAGGTATATTATGTGCAAGAAGACAAGTGACGAATGTTGAATTGCTTTTAATTAAAACCCTCTTTGAATAGGGAAACGTTCTGGGAAATTCATGGTGACTTAAGTCCTCGGCAACAAGATTGACTTACCCGAGACAACGAAACGGTCATCAAGGAGAGCTACGTCATTTCAATATTTCAGTTCACTTTAATGGAAATGCGCAGAAGAAAAGCGCTCCTACGACCACGTTTTGGACAAAGCCTTTTCTGTTATCCATGCACATTGCAAGGGTGGTTGACGAAATACATAACACAACTAGGGAAGGATTATTTTTGTTCAGAATGTTGGCACACACTTGGCAAGCGGCCTTGGAGTATTATTTCAGCAGTGGCTAGAGCAAGCCTCTGTAATTGAATTTGTTACCAACTGTCGGCTAGACTGCGGGAGTTCTCACTGCTGAAACAGGCATCTACGCAGTGCTTTTGGGAACTGTTTGTGTAAGTGATGTTACTACCAAGTACATTAGGTAGGGGGTAAATTGATTTTGGCGTTCCTTAAAAGCTGGTCCAGAATAGTCCGAGAACGGAAACCAGAACGAAAACGGATAGCAAATTTATACATGTTGCGCGCGAAGGCTTCAACGGCCAGATTTAATTGATAAATTATTGAAATCTTTGGGGATGGACGCCATTGTTTCTATTAAGGGGACATGGAGGGATTTTGCCGATTTTTACTTTCTCGTACTTTGAACATAGTGTATAGTGAAGGTATTGCATTCCACACAAAAATTCGATAACAAGATTTCACCGGAAATTTGTATTTTAGGGTTCCCTGTATAAAAAAAAAGACTTTTGGATAAAGCTCCGTGAGTGTGCGTGTGTATGTGTCTGTGGACAGCATAGCTCAAAAACAAAAAGAATTTCTTGAAAAACTTCCCACCCCCAAGTGCCCTTTACATGGAAACATTTTCGAAATTGTTGATTTTCTCAAAAATGGCTCTAACGGTTTTGTTTCAAAATATTAAAGATATTTACCTGACAAACAAAGTTTATGTCCTGAATTTTCTGGGAATAGCCTTTGAAGACCACCTTATTCTGGATGAATTTTACGGAATTTTGTATAACTGGAAAACCGTAAGAGATACACAAATACTTACACTACAAAAATGTAGAACACGATGAAACACACAATTTATGTAATATACATTTTTTTCGTGGAGTTGATCGTTTTTGAGGTATACCTTGTTATTGGTTTCAGCTTTAAAAACTTATACTTTTCTCTTACTTGAATTTGTCAATTGTTGTCCATTCAAACAAAGGAACTTCAGCAACCAGTAGACTATCACTTTAACCTATGGTACTCCCTTAATTCGCTTCTACTTACAAGGAAGCAAGTAATAAGACTTATTTCTACTAATCGTTCTCAATTATTATGAAGTAAATAGAAGCATAAGCGTTCTAACAATAATTTGTTGCAGAGTTGTACAGAAAGTCATGTGAATGGAACACACAAGATTTTAGAAAAAGGTGCGTGTGTGTCCGTGTGTCTGTGAACACGATAATTCAAAAACGAAAAGTCGGTAATATACCAAATTAGCATTTCAGTTTATCATCCAAGGATGCGACACGAAGATTTTTAAGAAAATCCGCCCACCCACAGCTACCTTTAAATGGAAAAAATACTAGGATTTTGGTTTTCTGAAACATAGATATAACGATTTTAATTAAAAATCTCTTACATTTAAGATATATAAATGTTAAATAAAATGTATATATGAATTTTATGGGAATAGCCTCTGAAGGTCTCTTTATTCTGGTTGAATTTATCTAACTTTCCATAATTGGTAAACCGTAAGAGATAGTAAAAAAACTTAGTATACAAACGATGTAGATCTCGTTAAAATACACAATTTATGTTATATAACTTTTTTTCGTGGAGTTGACCGTTTTAAAGATATTCCTTGCTATTGTTTTCAGTTTTAAAATACTAGAACCTTTCTCATACGGTAACTTGTCAATTCTTGGCCACGCAAAGAAACAGATTTTAATTTCATAGCAACCTGTTTTAAAACATTTAATTGTTGGTTTAGCCTAGGTATTTCCTTATTTCCCTTCTACTTATAAAGAACTGAGTATTAAAACAGTTTCTGCTAATGTTTATCCCGATTAACATGAAGCAGATAGAAGAATAAGCTTACTAATTATAATTATTTTATAGAGATGTAGAGAAAGTCACGTGAATGGAGCACATCAGATTCTTTTTTTATTTTTGGTGCAAAAAAATGCACGATATATGTTTGCAATGTTTTGTTCTTCTAGTTCGGATGTAACACATGCTATGGGTGTCATTTTAATTCGTTGTGTGTCCAATTTTAAGGCCACTTTCTCAGGTTCAGTACTCTTGTTATTTTCAGTATTCGAGTGAATTTTTGATATTGATTATAGATTAATTTTAAAACACTAATTAGTATAATGATGCGTTGTTTTTGCCGCTTTTTCCATTTTGTGAGGTAAATAATATTTTAAATAAAACACTATCTGTCATAGTAAAATATCAATCAGACAATTTGTTACAAAGATATTGAGTGACGTAGTTAAAAAAATCTCTTATGTCCATTCGATTCTTCTAAATACTTAAATGCTAATCGAGATAAATACTATCAGAAATGATATTATACCTTGTAAATAGAAGGTAAATAAGGGAGTACCACAGATAAAGTGGTAGTGAAATCTAAAAGTTGGTTGTTTTAACGTGATCAACATTTTTTGTGGAATAAGTTTTTGTCTACCTCTTATGGTGTAGAAGTTATGCAAAATTCAGCAAAATTCATCCAGAATAAAGAGATTTTCAAGAGAGCATTCTCAGAAAATTCAAGATATACATGATGTGAGATGTCATTTTTAATATATCAAAATCGTTAGGAAAATCTGCCTATCGCACCCTTTGGAGATACTAAACTTAAGTACCGAGTTTGGTATTGAATGGACTTTTAGATTTTTAGCTATGCTGTCCACCGACACACAGAGAGAGAGAGAGAGAGAGAGAGTGTGAGACACACACTGACCTTTTTCTAAAAATGTATTTTTATTCTGGGGCTCTCAAACTTGTATTTCCGGTGAAATCTCGTTATTAAATTTTGAACTGGATAGAATATCTTTTCTAAACTATGCACATAGTACGTGTAGAGAATGTAAAAATACTGTGTATGTAGCTCAATATCTGTAGGAGAAAATATATTTAATATTAGCTCGATAAATCACATAAATTGTATATATACATCTAGAATGAAAACACACATTTGAATACAACTTGGTATGAATACTTCTTTTGTTTGCCAGAAATTCCTGTACAAAATAAAAAAATAAAAAAATTAAAGTTCTAGCTTTAATACTTAAGAAAATCTCTTTCCCTCCCACTACGGCGTCCTCTTAAGCGGCCTATGGCCTATGTTTTGAAGTAGCAACCAATGAGTTAACGGAACTATCAGATGTCAACCGCTTTTCAGCACGGAAACTTTTATTACTAATTCTCCATCTATATAGGATGATTCAAAAAGACTTTTACAGCGTTTGTGGATGGATTTCTAAAACCGAAACAATAAAATAAGTTCATATAAACATGTGCCCTAAAACTGTTGGTTTTCTCGTTATCAATGTTTTAAATAAACTCGCTTTCAACGGTTTTCCTAATAACTTATGCACTAATTCATAGAACGCCCATTTTACCCTGCAGAGTTGGTCTTGTGTTGCCATGGCTACTTGTTAACATTTATTATTTATAAGATGTGTAATATATTCCCCCTACACGCCTTACAAGTGCTCTCTGCATGGACTTCATTCAAAACACGCTCCCAGACTTATTGGAAAATAAACATAAACGTATGGTTTATGCAGGATATCTAGCACATTTTAGACGCATTGTTCGAGATGCACAGGCTGGTATTTAGTATGACAAATGGATAGATAGAGGGGGACCAGTTCCATAGTCTGCGCGTTCTTGACCTCATCCTTTGGATTGTTATCTTTTGAGGTCATCTTAAACCATTGGTTTAACGAGAAGACAACCTAGATGAAAAAACTCTTAACCTATCTGTCATGGAAACCTGCAAAATCATAGATCAACATTTGTATCATTTGTTATAAGTGGTATTTATGTAGAACATCTCTTTAACAAGCCGATACGTCAAAAATATAATAAAGTGTTACTTAATAGCATTTTGAGCCTCAATAATTCGAGAACGAAGGGTTTTGGGACATGTATTTAAATGAACATTCTTTCTTGTTTTGATGTAAGGAACCTGTCCCCAAACTTTGTAAAAGTATTTTTGAATCACCCTGTATATTTATTTCAGAGTACTATGGACAATAGCAAAGTCACTAGGAAACTTGCCTGGTGTACAAGAGGTCCCAGTTCGATTCCTGACTGATGGAGATTTTTTTCTCTAAACAAAATGATTCCCTATCCTTCCCAGAAACTAGACGTATGAATGAGAGTATGAATCTGTGTCTGATATAATCACTAAAACTCAAATAAATACAGAAATATTAGGCAAGAGCTCTTATGGTGAGCACGAGGGGTGTTAAATAAGGTTGTCGCATGACAAGAACAAAAATATGGAAAGAACAAATAATAGCGGGTTAATTATCTTAGAGCGTTGGAGTACGAACACTGGTTTGTGCTGATCATTAACTTATTAGCAAAAAAAGAAAATGAACTTCAAAAGATCTGATGTGTTTTATTCACATGATTTCTTTACATCACTTATCACTTTCCTTCTTGTAATTAAAAGGGAAATAAGGAAATACTTTAGGCTGAAGCTATTGCACCATCTTTTAAAAGCTGTGCAATGTGGTTGTAATTTGTTTCGTTGCATTTCCAGAAGCTGACAAATTCCCGTCTATGAAAGGTAATATGTATTTTAAAACTGAGAAAACAACAAGGAATATCTCAAAATGGCCAACTCCAAGTAAAAATGTATATGACATTTGCTGCGTATTTTAACGAAATCTACATTTTTTTTTTCTATTTTAACTATTTGTCTATCTTTTACGGTTTGTCAGTTATGCGAAATTCAGCCACAATGAGGCTATTCTTCAGAGGTTATTCCCAGAAAATTCAAAATATACATTTTGTCATGTAAATATACATATACTGTATTTTAATCAAAATCGTTAGACATTTTTGAAAAAATCAAAATTTTAGAAAAATGTCACTGTGAACAAATGTTTGCAGAAGAGAAGTTTTTCCACTAAACCTTCGTGTCTCACCTTTGGAAGATATTAAACGGAAATACCAAGTTTAGTTTCATTTTTAGTTATGTGGGGATACATGGGATCCTAAAACGTGTTTCTGGTGATTTCTCGGTATCGAATTTTGAGCGGAGTAGAATACTTTCTTGCCTGCGTACCATTTGCCATGTAGAGAAAGTAAAATGACAGAGATTAAGCTTAATAATAAAGCCAAATAGCATGCATTTTTCCATTGAGAATGCAAATGAATGGTTTTTAAAGGTTCCCATACAGTTGCGTCTAAAATAATGTTGGAAAATAAAATATTACAAAGTTCAAATTCCGCTTTCTTGATTGCGTTATAATATTTTCTGGAGAAACAGATATAAATAAGAAACCACATAACAGAAGCAATAAAATAGATCCTTACAAACAGAGCTAGAAATAGCAATTCTTGTTACACAAGAAACATGGACAACTACATAACATAAAAGTTAAATACAACAGAAGAAAAGAAATTTCTCAAGTCAGATACACCAGACAGAGTGAAAAGCAAAACATAGAAATTAGACAACTATTAGATATACAAGAAATTTACATTAAAATGAAATAGAATAAAATGGAGACAATATTTAGGCAGAATTTATAATACCAAAGGCAATGTTACTTGATAGACCACAAGGAAAACTTTCCTGAGTAAGGCCTAAGAAAAGCTGAACAGAACAGGACTTGAAGCCGCAACAGGCTGACAGCCAAAACCGTTCGGAAGAAGGAAATAATACAGTAACCCAATGATAGTTGTATACGAGCTAACACCAATACCGATACTCCAAAGTTAAAACATGATACTCCATCGACATGACCATGCAGTTAAAGCCACGGTATAAACGGAACAATAAAAAAAGCAAAAAACAAAACAAAACAAACAAAAAACACTCTAGGAACGATAACGGGAATGCAATCGATTACACATCGATAGCAAAGTCGAAAGTTTATTTTGCGCACTGGAACGTCAGTGTTTTAACTAACAATGTTTTATTCACCTCCTTCCAATTCAGTCAAAATCCGATTGAATAAATATTCTTTAACTCCGGAGTTAAGTTCTTTAATGCTGCTAAGTTTAATTATCTTATTCATAAAGTACATTAAAAGTTTTTGATGTACTGTTATTTTCCACCGATTCGTCTCTGTTTTGTGTAACTTTTAACATTGTTTTTAGGAAGAGCCACTTTTTAAAATGGTAATATATTTTTCAAATTTTAGATTCTAAAAACTAAAATTTGGAATTTATTTATAAAGAAATGGGCTTTTATTAAAACCAGGTACAATTGAATATGACCACCACCATTTTGTTTGGTAAGCAATAGTCAACGGCATTGGCAAGCGCATTCCTAGGGATGTTCTCAAAGGTATCCAGTTTTGACTGTTTCAGTTCTTCACATGTAGTGGGTCTGATAAGAAGTATCTTTTCTTTTGGACAGCCCCATAATCAGTAGTCGTCTGGATTTATGTTTATGCATGTGGGGAGGAGCACTGTCTTGTATGAAAACGACGATTTCGATTTCAGGATTCAGTAATGCGATTTTTGCAGTTTTTCAACATTTTAAAATATCACAGCTCGTTTACCGTCACGTTTTGTTTGTCCATCTTCAATTTCTTCATAGGCATATGATCCTCTGTTGAAATATGACTTAAAACCACACCAGACATTAACCTTCTTATCATGTACTCCTTCTTGAATAATTGTGTTTAGATTATTATCTGCACATATCCTGCAATTATAAGTGTTAACGCTTTCGTTTAATTCAAAATGGGCCTTATTGTCCACAACAAATTGTCTATACATTCAAAGTTCATCTGAATTTGCGCTAACATTCGCAAAGCAAAGCTAATACAAATCGCGTTACCTTGTTCTTTGATTTAAAAACTAATTTAATTTTGTAAGGATAGAGCCGAAGCTATTTTCTCAGAATTCGCGACACTGTTGAGTAACTTATGTTCAAACGCCTTGCAAGTTTATTAGCACTACAAATATTATATTCTGAATTTGTACTAATTTCCTGAACTTCGCAAAATTAGAGCAGCAGACACCTCGTTTTGCACTAATGTTGGTCGATATGCGATTCAGTTTCCTCAAATTTGTGCATCTTTCGAAATGATCTTACAGAACAGGTTCCTCATTTAATTACGACTGTAGATAAAAATATGAATTGATTGGAAACAATGTTGATTTCGTCAAAATATACATTTTGTCAAGTACATGTGTCCGTTATGGAGTTAACCATTTCCGAGATAACCTAGAAGATGACTTTAAGCTCTATGAATTCGAGAACATCTGAGCACCATTTCCCCAATTTCCGTTATGACCAACCAGGTTAAAGGAGGTTAACATAGCAAAATAAATAAATAATAAATATAAATAAATATACATAGCAACGCCCTCGGTGCACGTCAGCATATTGCTGTCGTCGCTGATAAGATGAACAAAAGTCTTGTCACTTTACCTGGAGTTAACGATCAGATCTCAGCTTCCGCGTGGCAGTCTATCTAGAATCTGGAAGACTGGAAATAAATTATTTGTTGCCTTCAGCTTGCTCTGTTACGCTTGGAAATAATTAGTTTTATTAACTTCACTTAAAGTTAATGTTGCTAAGAAAAATCATATAAAGCACTTATTCAATAAATGTAAACTTCATTCGTTCTGGGCACGTGCCACATACTTACGCGTGACTTTGTTACATAGATTTCCAAATTAGGTACCAAATCACGGAACTGACTGTCACGAAAACATCTGAAATTCTATCAGTTTGGGTTCTATATAAGGTGAGGTACCTTATATAGCGGTGGAATTACGCGCCTAAAATTTATTCTGATTTTTTTTTTATCGACTTTTCATAACCAGATATTTCCTCTTGATCGCGTCCTGACATTTGATAGGCTGCTTCTGACTCACGTGGTTACCAATAACAAAAATCACTCTGTTTACTAATTCTTCGCGGATATGTGCCTCTTTTGCACTAATCGTTGGTTAGTTGCCTCCCCTTAGAACACACAAAGCTGTACTGCTTTTCTCCTTTTAACAAAGAAATGCGCTTTCCCGAAAAAGCGAAATGTCACGTATATATTTTTCTTTCTCTAGCCCCGTATGCACAATGTACATAGTGGTTAGAGAAGCTATTGTATTCCACCCAAAAATTCGATACCGAGATTTCACCGGAAGTAGGTACATGGTTTAGGACCTCCTGAATCCAAAAAAGAAGCATTTGCAGAAAAAGATGAGTGTGTGTGTGTGTGTGTGTGTGTGTGGACAGCATAGTCAAAAACGAAAAGACTGTTAAATACCAAACTTGGTATTTAAGTTTGGTATCTTCCAAGGATGTAACATGAAGATATCCACCCCTAACTACTATTTATATGGAAAACATTTGGAGAATTTTTTGGTTAATAATAGCTCTAACAATTTTAATTAAAATACCACACATAAGAGCCATTTCCATCAGAAATAAAATCTATATCTTAATTTTTTTGGGAATAGCTTTTGAAAACATGTTTATTCCGGATGAATTTTGCCGAATTTTGCAAAACTAGTAAACATAAGATAGGCACAAACTTACTGCACAAAAAATGTAAATCTCGTCAAAACAAACAATTTATGTCCTTTAAATTTTTTTTTGTGGAGGTAACCGTTCCGAGATATTTCTTGTTATTGGTTTCAATCGTAAAGTACTTTTCCGTTTCTCAGGAAGGAAGTGTCTGTTTTTTTTGTTTTTTTTCTTCTACTGGCCAAGAAGACAAGCGATTTGCAATGCCAATCGCATAACGATAGGTTTTAATAGTTGACTATCGCTTTAGCCGGGAGTATTCCCTTAGTTCCCTAACTGATATGACCATTCAGTTAATGCTTATTTCGATTATCATGGTGCAGAAGAAGATTAATAAAGGAATTTGTTTATAGAATAGCTAGAGAAAATCATGTGAGTGTAAGACATATTTTTCTACGATATGTTTCTTGTATATACAAAATAGTGCCAACAATGCTTATTAAATTAGAAATTACTAATATGATTACAACAACCCTGTAATTATAAATTACAATAATAAGAAACAATGAACAATACTTTATACTCAAAAATAAATTCACATAAGCACTTAATTTCCCTACTATGCTTTCTAAACTCTATTTTTCTTCTGTATATAATTATTTAGAAAGCCAAGATATAGTGCAAAGAACACCGAGGATGACATTATAAACATTACATAAATTTCTTTCAGAACATAATTCTTAGATGCTTTTGAACATGCTTTATTTATTTACGTATTCATTAAAGAGGTGATAGCAGACAAGTAGCTTTGTAAGAAGCTTCGTGGTTCAGCCACCTGCTCAGAAACTTACATTACCCTCCCAAAATTACTCTGTCGCGAGGAACTTGCCATATATTTCTTTCGCGTTATTAATTGCCACGGTCTGCAAATTCTCGCCCTTGCCATACAAGGGTTTATTTTGCACCTGACGCGACGGCTAGCGCTTGTTATTCACAAAATGACCTCCTGCTGCTATCCCTAATTCTAACTTTCCTTTCTCGCGCATTCAAAGTAGTTCCTGGTTCTAGCTGGAACCCAGGCAGGCCTTAAAAAATCGAGAGTTGTAATACTGGCTTTAACTCGCTTAAGGTTTATTCAATAGGATAGTAAAGAGAGGAAGCAGCATTTTGTATTCCATTTACGCGTTGTGATGTGTCAATGCTAGAATACTTCAAATGTTACAGAAATAAAACCGGCTGCATCTGCAATAAATGTAAATGCAGAGAGATGTTCCACATCCTCTTTATTACTAAAAGTTATGGAAAACGCTGCATATACTAGCGTCGTTTTGCAAAATGCCTTTTTTAGCTCAATGCTAGGACACAAAATGTTGTTAACCCATTAAGGGTATATTTCCTAGTGAGGTAAATGTGAACATATTATAAGAATGAGGAAAGATTACCGAGAAATAGGTTGTAATACAGTCCAAATAGAAGAGGAAAAGGAAGGCCTCGAAACTCTTGGATGCTGGAAATAACTGGAATGAGAACAAGAGGACTGGAAGATATGAAATGTATGAATAGAGAGAATGGAGAACAACATTCTTAGGTTCAGCAATAAATAAATAAAAGCATCAAAACTCTGTATCTAAACAGTACTGATGGTGGTGGTGGTATAGCAAGCGAAAACGCTGACTCTCATATTTCTATGATATGCGTTGCGTTTGCGATTCTTTAATATTTTGATTTAATTCCACAA
Organism: Hymenopus coronatus; assembly: GCA_030762935.1. NCBI lineage: Eukaryota > Metazoa > Arthropoda > Insecta > Mantodea > Hymenopodidae > Hymenopus > Hymenopus coronatus. The sequence continues at coordinate 78,533,470 of CM060894.1, forward strand.
TGCTTATAGTTCGTAATGCATTATAAACACAATGTTAAAAATCTGTGTTCCACTCGTATAACTTTTTCTCTCTGCTCTTCAGAACAGTGTTCTTACAAAAGATTATCCTTTTACTTACATCCTGCTAATCAAGCCAAACATCAGCAGTTATTGTATTTACTATTTAGCTCCTTATAAACAGGGTGCAAATAAGCGAAGTCAAATCTTTTAAAAGTGGTCAGTATGGATTGTAATTGAAATTTGGTTATCCTTCCGTGGCCAAAAGTAAAAGAAAAGACGGATGAAGCGATACAGAATTCTCTTTTGGAAACGTATATGTATAAAAATTGAAACAAATAACAGGGAATGTCTCGGAAATTGTTAACTTTACAAAAAAATTAACGAAACAAAACTGCATGTGACATAAACTTCTGTTTTAACGAGATCTACAGTTTTTATGTAGCATGCTCTTCTCTTATCTTGCGGTTTATTAGTTATACAAACATCATTAAGAATGAAAAGGATTTAAGGGAGCCTTTCAAAGAATTTCAGGATATATACAGAGTGTTAATTAACTACACCGAAATAATTTGCGAGATTGTGCACGTGACTGATATAGGTAATTTGAGATCGGCGATGCATGTTCCCTGTGGGTATCAGGTGCTGATAAGTCGGTGTTAAAGCAAAGCAGGTTAAAAAAAATGGCTTAGAATGTCTTTAAAACTGCTGCCCGAGTATAGAAATGTCGATTTTTAGCAGCTCGTTACTAGCGATCTCAAGACTTAATGTCGCAAAAATCTGTAAAATCGAGGACTTAATCACTTCACAGTGCGACACTGAGCATTCATTAACTACGTACTTGAGTTATGTAGCCTATTGTGGATGCAATTTTAAAATGTTCTGCTGGCTTAATGCGTAACGCGGGAAGCTGCTATTCCACAGGTTACGAGTAAATGTTTTTTTGTTATTATTTTTTTCATTCCAAACGAAGTGCCGCGATACGTGAAACTATCTTTCACTTGAAAGCCAGTATCGTAACCACTACGCTAGAGAGGTACGCTGTAATATGTCCCTTCGTTTTTCGTGTTATGCTCTCGAATGGTTGATAAATCAGTCAGTGGCGTACTGGCACTTCAGAAACTTATAGCCGTTACTTCGAAATTTCAATAAACAGACCATAAATCTCCTATCTCAAATTACTTATTTAAGTAATCTACATATTCTGTGAAAATACTTCGTTATTGTTCATTAGCACCCTGTATGTATACCTATTAAGTTCCATGCAAATATCTTAGAATACGGAATTTTAATCAAAATCATTATAACCGTTTGTTACAGATTCGAAAAAAAAATCAAAATAAAGGGTAGAGGGAGGTGGGGGAATTTACCTGAAAACCTTCGTGCCGTATCTACATTAAATGCCAAGTTTATTATTGAACGGACTTCCTGTTTTGAGTTATGCTATCCACAGACGCACACGCGCACGCACACACACACGCGAAGTAATCTTTTCTTAAAGTTTTGTTTTTATTTCAGAGGTCCTTGAAACAATTATTTCCGGTTAAATCTCGATATCGAATTTTTGAGTAGAATACTGTACCTTCCCGACCTCCTATGTACATTGTAAGCGCAAACTAATCGGTGAAACAACGGTACTTTTAATTATTCGTTAATAAAAAAAATGAATTTATTCGCATGGTAGAGTCAAACCGCCAATTTCAATGGCGTGGTCAAGATTTGAATCATAAATCTTTGGTTTACGTCCGGTTCTTCTAACGGAGCTTGTATGGCAATATGCTGGTACGATATTAATTTCCCAAACTAAAATGCAAATACATAGGTAATTCAATAATTAGTGGCAACATTTGAATTAAGAACAATAAAACATTTTTGGAGCAGTCACATTATCACAGCGCTTAGAAGTAATCTCCTCCAACATGAAGAACTCTCCTCCACACGTGAGGAAGATGGATGCCATCCACAGCGTCTTGTCGTCCTAATATTCGAACTACTGCTGTTATAATTGCCTGTCTGGCTCTAAAGCGAACTCCTCTAAGTGGTAATTCCTTTTTCTTAGAAAGGTCGAAATCACATAAGCTCGTATCTGGGGAGTAAGGTGGATACTCCAGGATTTTTCCACTTCCATCTGCGAAAACGGGGAGCCGTGTGAGAGCGAGCACAGTCATGGTTACAATAGGAGGAGAATTGGAATTTAACGACGCACAGCTGGTCGTAAATGGTGTTCCAGAAAGTAACTGCAATATGTACCATTTATACAATTTCCTTGAGGAACTGAACGAGTGATAAGAACACAGTCAAAATCATAAGCAACGATGAACATGACATCAAGTGATTGCGGCCTGCCAGCTTCACTTTTTTTTTTATGAACATCTTCCCTTCCTCTACGAAATGCATTCACCCTCCTAGCCAAGGTACGATATGATAAAGTTTGTCCACCACATGCTTCCAATGATTCTGTATTGTATTATTGAGCATTGATGCCTCTTGCGACCTGAATTTTAATGAAGCATCTGCGTTTGTATCACTAAGCATATTTAGAGCATTAAAGATAAGTCTAAAATTGTAAATAAAATTGTCTTCAAACTCACAGCTAACAAACATTAGATGCTCTTCTGTTTCATTGTTATCAGCTTACATCATTTATCGCTGATGACGCCAAATGCAGGCAATGTTGCCCCTAATTTTCGAATGACCATTGCAATGTTTGACTTAATAGGAGTTATTTATAAAACTCAAGAGTTAAGGTACTTATATGATTTTGTGAGTTGCCATTGAGGTATGTAATCTCAAATATGTTTTAAGATTTCCTTGTGATTTATCGAATTTGATTATTATTATTGTTGTTGTTTTTGGTAGTATTTAACACCCGCTTTAACTACTTACGGCACCGCAGACGGTGACACTGATGATACATGAATGAAGATGGAGCACCGGTGGAATGCGATGGTGGGGGAAACCGGAGAACCCGGAGAAAACCCGCCCGGCGCCACTTTGCCCACCACAAATCTCTCATGCGATCGAACTTGGGATCGAACCCGGGCTAGCTAGGTGAGAGGAGAGTGGTGTAACTACTCGGTCACGGCGCGGCCGTTGTTATTGTTATTATTGTTTATATTGTTTTGTTATTGTTGTTATTTTATTTTCATCGGTTCAATCGCTTTAAAATATAACGTTTCGTCCCTGACTTCTATGTGAAAAGCTTTTCGATAACCGCTATGAAGTATAGCATAACAGCTGCTTTCATAAATTCCCATTATTCTAATAAACTTAAAATCCATTGACGTTTATGATTCTCCCTATGCACAGCGATTAAAATAAATTTGTACATGCCAATATTGACCAGATAAAAATTGATAAATAATAGCCGGATAAAATGCAGTTGACTTGAATTAAAAAAGAGGGTTGGTCGAAAAGCCACGAACCATAAATTCCAGTCGAGATGTATAGGCAAGAAATTGCTGTGGACGAAAGCTTTTGATGCGAACACCTAAATCACGTGATGAAATCTGTGTGGACCTAAAATAATAAATGACAGCAGCTGCTGGAATACTGTGCTGGGCGTTCCGCACTCAACCCATTCCAATTTAGGTGATTGGGGTTAGAAGGAGGAGTGGAGAAACGATCAACAGTAGACGCGCAAAAAATTCTAAAGTTCAAAAAATCAAATTAAATTACAAATCCCATAAAAACTGATAAAATCTGGAATTGAGAACATAAAAATTATAGTAATAAATGTATTGTTCCTGGATATTTTCCACAAGGCTCAACTACGCAGTATTTCGCGTGTGCAGATAACTTCGTATTATAAAAATTGCAGAAGCCGGTCCCAGTTGCCGTGTTCGTTGGCGCGTTTGGCGTTGATGCTCTGTCGCAAAAGGGTCACGGGTTTGAATCCCGCTATGGGCATGGATGTTTAGTATTGTGTGATTCTGTGTATGTACTACATCATTCTATCCTTCTGAGAGCCCGTAGGTTACCCCTTAAGGGCCAATAAAATTAAAAAAAAAAAAAAAAAAAAAGTAATTGCAGAACTCCATGAAGTAAATCCGAGCATAAGCTGGTCAGTCAGGTTAGTAAGAGCTACTTTCGTTCCTCTCCTCTTACATAGCAGCGTAAACGGTGAACAATTCGCGCTTATTGACAGGCGGTTACTAGGCTTGTACTGGAGTCTGTGGTGATGTATAACAACAGTACTATGTACACAGTGTATATAGGAAGTATTGTATTCTATCTAAAAATTCCATACCGAGATTTCACCGGAAATATACGTTTTGAGGTTCCCTGAGCCCCCCAAAAAAAGCTTTTTTAGAAAAATGTCTGTGTGCCTGTAAACAGCATAGCTCAAAAACTAAAAGACCATTCAATACCAAAATGTAAATTTAAGTTTGGTAACTTCGAATTATGCGACACGAACTTTTTCAAGAAAATCCCCCAACCCATAAACTACTCTTTTAAGAGAAAAATGTTTTTAAAATTTTGTTTTTCCTAAAAACTGCTGTAACGATTTTGATTAAAATATACAAATATAATGTACCTATTTGTTGAATATTTTGAGAATAGCTTCTGAAGACCTATTTATTCTGGATGAATTTTGCATAACTGGTAAACCGTAAGTGATACACAAAATCTTGCTAAACAAATATGTAGATCTCGTTAAAATACATGATTTATGTCATATGTTTTTGGTATCGAAATCTTGGGTTGTATAAAATGCTTTATCTATTTTGTATGATATATTACTTGATAGAAAAGGTAAAAATGTGTATGTATGCATGGCTTCATACGCTACCCTCTTTATACCAAGAATTCCCCACCTCTTCACAAACAAATTTTGCAACTGCTTATTCTTCTACAGCTTCACTATAATGAACTTAACATTCATTTCTTTACAGGTATAAAGGGTATCAGTAGGCTTTAGTCCAAACATCACTATTTCATGGCTTTAACATTTTATTATTTTTGCATGCTCACCAGTAAAAGAAAGAAGGAAAGAAAAAATAAACAATGACAACTTGCCACCCAAGAAAATGTTCGTCTCTGCCTCATATTCAACAGGTCGCGAGTTCGAATCTTGCTTAGAGTGAGTTACCCAAAAGTGTTTTTTCGAGGTTTTCCCTTTTCCTGAGAAGACGGATGTCGAGTAACTTTAAGCTCCATGGACCCCGATATCATTTGAGCTTAATTTCACGACTTTCATTCAACTTTCGATATGACCAGGCAGGTTAAAGGACGTTTAGCTACCAAAAAAAAAATGTTTGAATTCTCATGAGCTTCTCTATTCACTCGTGCACAAACTATGCTAACAAATGCCAAAGCTTAATTTTAATGAGATAAGAATTTGCAGATATGTCTTATTAAATATTTCTTATAATCACAAGTAATATACAAATCCTTTAACAGCATTTTGCTAGTGATGGCTGTAACATTTTATTCTCTTTGCGATTGAGAAAAAAGAAATGAAAGATGCGAATAAGAATTCATACAAACTTGAGAAAGTACTATTTGAATATTCGCATCAATAACATATCTTGCAAATTTTTAACGCCACAGCAGACGTTTGACAAAAAATTGTATATTTTAACGAGATGTACATCTAGTAAGACTCTTGTCTGTCCCTTATGGCTTAGCAGCTATGTAAAAGTCATTCTGAGGGAAGAGGACCTCTGAGTCTATCCCCAGAAATTCAAGATACTCTGTTTCATTTGCTATGAAAAACCTTATATATATATATATATATATATATATATATATATATATATATATATATATGGTTAATTATGTGTTACAATCGCATAAAGATGTTCTTTTTGCACCTAGTGATGTGGTATCACTCAGTGTTTTCCACACAACGAGCACACGCATTTTTCACTGTCGTCGTGGTATACTGTATTTTTGCATATCTTGTGATGATAGCCGTGTATTGCCTGTTTTACTATTGCGTGTCTTAGCTTCTGGTTCGCGTTGGTCCAGTTCTGGTACGTCAAAGTGTCTGTGCCATAGAAGTCCGTTAAGATTTCTTCTTTCTTTTTACTTTCTCTATACGCACTATGTACATAGTGTATAGAGAAGGTATAGATTCCACCCTAAAATTCGATACCGATATTTCACCGGAAATATGTGTTTTAGGGTCCCCTGTATAAAAAAAAAAACCTTTTCAGAAAAAGGTCCTATGTGTGTCCGTGTGTCAGTGAACACGACTCAAAAACGAAAAGTCTGTAAACTACCAAACTTGGTTTTTAAGCTTAGTATCTTCCAGGGATGACAGGAAGGTTTTGAGAAAAATCCCTCCAACCCAAACTACCCTTTACATGGAACTTTTTTCGAAAAGTTTGATTTTCTCAAAAATGCCTCCAATGGTTTTGATTAAAATATAGCACATTGAAGATATCTACCTGAAAAATAATATATATATATTATCCGGGAATAGCCTCTGAAAACTACTTTGTTCTAGATGAATTTTACGGCATTTTGTGTAGCTGCTAAACCGTAAGCGATGGACAAAAACTTGCATACAAAAAATGAAGAGCACATTAAAACACACAATTTATTATATATATGTTTCTTTTCGTGGAGATGATAGTTTTTTAGATATTCCTTACTTTTTATCTCAACTTTGAAAAACTTATACTGTTCTCATACAGGAATTTGTCAACTCATATCCATACAAACAAAGAAACATCAGTGATATAGCAACCAGCTTTTGACTATCACTTTAACCTATAGTACTCCCTTATTTCGCTCCTACTTACAAGGAACCAAGTAGTAAGACTATTTCTGCTAATTATTCCTCGATTAGCATGAAGTAAATAGAAGTATAAACTTAACAATAATTTGTTGCAGAGATGTATAGAAAATCATGTGAATGGAACACATCAGATTTTTAGAAATTTTTCTTTGGCGTTGGTGCCCTTTTAACATATATATCTTAGCCATGTTTGAGAAAATAAATAATAACGGAAAATGTACTACGTAAAGGGTACTTTTGGGGAAGTAGTGTCTTGAAAGATTTTGTGTCACATCCTTGGAGAATGCTAAAGAAGTATTGACAATTCTTTTGATATAAGTTCATAGACGAACACAGATATTTCAACTTTTTAGATTCAGGGTCTCGAAATGTGCATTTTCAGTCAAATATCGATATTAAATTTCCCAGTGGGGTATACTATTTCCTCTGAATACTACGAGTGACCAGTAGAGAAAATGAAAGTTCCTTAGCAGCTATTTAGTTTGTTTTCTTTGACAGTTTAAATTTTAGTGCTCGGTAAAGCTGTTGGAAAGAAGCATTCTAGAGACGAGAGCAAACTCTGTGTCCCTGATACGACCAGGGATTGCCGACCCTGGACCGTTATATATCATGTTATCTGAAGGCCTGCAACTATCTCGCGGACTTTCCCAGACTGACCATGTGGACATAGCCACATTTCATGGCCCAGCGTCTCTCTCTCCCCGGAATTCCTGCTCCAGTTTTTCGTAGCTTGGAAATCATCTCCATAGCGAAAATATAAAGGGGCCCTTTCACAGTTATCGTACCACCTCTTTAGGGGAGCATAAAGTGGATGGACCTGTGACGGAAAAACAACAATCTCCAGTTTTGGTTACATTTAAAGCGAGGGAAATTTAATTTGAAAGATATTATCATCTGCAACAACCGCGCGATTACATTAATCCAGCAGTTATTTTTACTTTCTGTATATGTACTATGAACATAGTGTATAGAGAAGGTATTTTATGGCACCCAAAAATTGGATACCCAGATTTCACGAAAATATATATTTTGAGTTCCCCTGTATACAATAAAAAAGCATTTTTAGGAAAATATCCGTGTGTCTGTCTGTGGGCAGCATAGCTCAAAAAGAAAAAGTCGGTAAAAACCAAACTTGCTATTTAAGTTTGGCATCTTCCAAGGATGTGACACGAAGAGTTTTAAAAAAATCCCCCTACTGGAACTTTTTTCGAAAATTTTTATTTTCCCAAAAATGGCTCTGACGATTTTGATTAAAATATCGTATATTAAAGATATTTACCTGACAAATAAAATATATATTCTGAATTTTCTGAGAACAGCCTCTAAAGGCGACTTTATTCTGGACGAAGTTTACGGCATTTTGCATAACTGCTAAACCGTAAGAGATGGACAAAAACTTACCACACAAAAAAAGATGGTGCACATTAAAGCACACAATTTGTTACATACATTTTTTCGTGGAGTTGATCGTTTTTGAGGTATTCCTTGTTTTTGGTTTCAGTTTTGAAAAACTTATACCTTTCTCATATAGGAATTTGTCAACTATTGTCCATACAAGCAAAGGAACTTCAGTCACATAGCAACAAGCTTTTGGCTTTCACCTTAACCTATTGTACTCCCTTATTTCGCTTTCACTTATAAGGAAGCAAGTAATAAGACTAATTTTGCTAATTGTTTCTCGTTTAGCATGAAGTAAATAGAAGCATAAGCGTTTTAACAATAGTTTGTTGGAGAGATATAGAGAAAGTCATGTGAATGGAACACATCAGGTTTTTATTTTTTCTACCTCGAGTTATAAATAGGGTAAATATGGTATTCCACCCAACAATTGATTAACGGAAATGGTAGTAAAAACTGTACCAGAGTTTCATTCAGCAGAAACGTTTTTCAGAGCAGAGTTCATACAGAACTTTCTTCACGTCATTTTCTAACCTACAGTAACACAGCGCCTATTGAATTTCGGAATTCCCGATAAATAGCTGTATCTGAGTTTGTTCTGAACATATGTATTTTACTGAATGAATTCGCTCGGTGCAGACCTAAGCTCCATCGCAACTGAACTGGAAGCAGTCCATTCCAACCATACAAATCGTGAACTGTGTTACCAACCTAAAAATAATCCAATCAAATCATAGTTAATCATACATGTTTGTAACACCATGCTATTGTACACATTGAAACATGATTAAAGTACAATTTTGACCATGCCCAAGTATTCCTATATGGTTTAAAAACCGTCAAGTGTTAAAGCCCCACCCTGTGCTACTGTACAGACGAATTGTTTGAGGAAACCTAGGAAGACCGAAACATAGACGGATTGAGGCCGGAACAGGCCGGTTGGGCTAAATTCTGAGAGGATGGTGGTGGTGGATGCATCAAACTAATATGATCCTAATTGCATGATATCCTTACAACTATCCTGAAGAGAAGAAATGTTAGAAATAAGGGGAAGGAAGAAGATGCAGAAAATGAAATGCTTGAAATGTGATGCTATAGAAATCTTCGATGCCGAAACACGGCTTCTGGATCTAGGGGCCTCTTTGTGATTTGGCTGGACATTTAAGTGGTGCAAGTGAAAAGGAATTTGACAATATTACAAGGACTAATGGATATTTAAATATTGTGATTGAAAATGTACATTTTATAAACTTTTAATGACAATTCGATCACTTGGACTGTAGTGAAATTGTGATATGTCTTTACAGAGGTAACTGAAAAGGACAATGCTAAACACTTTAAGAAACTGTTATTTAGTTTCAGTGATGTGCGGCTGTAGATTTAAGGATGCTTCTGGTAGGATTTCTACGTTTTAGAAAGGAAATAGTATACAGCTTTTGCTGCAGATTGTGTAACGATTAGGTAATTTGAGTTGCAATAAGAGGAATAAGTTTGGAATGTGCATCATACCACAAGAAACAAGAAATCGGAATGTAAGTTTTCTGACTTGTATCAACCACCGTAGCTTTATTTGTTCACTTGAAATACTACTTAATTGTAGCAGTTTCAGGAACCTCTAGCAGAATTATAAGAACATATAGTTTTCAGTGAATAGGTTTACCTTATGAAATGTATTTTCACAGCATGGATTGGTGACTTCATACTCCCACTCAAAGGATATCGCCTATATGCACAAAATTTCCAAAACGATAAGCAAAATCTGTTTGGGTGCCCTGGAAATTCAGCGGATTCAATATTTAAAATTATTTTCACACGGCAGCAGAATCAGAGCAGCACAATGGGACTATAAACTGTCGCAGAAAATCCTCTAAATAAATACGCCGGTCAGAACAAACATTGGCACCCGATACGCTCGAGTGTTTACCCAGCGGGACCTGGCCGCGCCCTGAATAAACAGGTCGCCGATTATTTTCGTCCAGATGGCTGATCGTTATTTGAAAAGGCATCATTACTGCACAGTATCACCCTTAGAGCCACTGCAGCGAAAATAAATACATAACTCTGGAGAGCCCTTACAGGCTTTCACAGTACTAAGTGGGAAAGTGATTGAAGGTTAACTCAACAGTAGATTTAAGCAGAAACAATTAGAGGCACATAAAACATTTGAATAAGGATTCTGCATAAGTAATAATGATATTGGATAGGTATTAAAAATTCAACGCCATGGTCCCGTCTCTAGCTGGTTGCTCTGACCACTGGGCTACCAGGGCAACATGCGGACACTAAATTCCTCAACTGATTTGTATGTCCCGGTAAACAACAAGATGATCTCAAGGTGATCTTGAGGTGGCAACTGACAATATCTTAAATACTGTAAGTCTCGGATTTCATTTCAAGAGTTTAATCAACTCTTAAGTCAATTGGTGTCAATTTATTGAATACCACGGAGATTCGTGGTTCAAATCCCGGCTATGACGTTGAATTTTTCATTCTTACCCTACCTATCCAACTTCTGTCTACACACGGCTAGAGTGGAGAGAAAAACAACTAATGATGATTATGTTTAGAAGTTCCAAACAAAAATGCTGTATTATTATTATTATTTTTACTATCATCATTATTAGTATTATTTTTACTATTATTATTTTTACTATTATTATTTTTATTATTATTATTATTTTTATTATTTTATTATTATTTTTATTATTTTATTATTATTATTATTATTATTATTATTATTATTATTATTATTTTTATTATTATTTTTATTATTATTTTTATTATTTTTATTATTATTTTTATTATTATTTTTATTATTATGATCGTTATCGGCCTTCCACGTAGCGCATCGTTTGCGCGCCTGCCTCTGGCGCGAGTGACCCTGTGGGTCATGGGATTTTTCCCCCGGTCAGGTGTTCCTTCTCCTCCATTGCGCGGAAGGCATTGGCAAACAACCGCGTTACCATTCTGTCTATTCGCCGTAATCGGGTTGTCTCTCCCATGATTCTGTCCAGCTTCTACTCAACCTTAACTTTGCTCACTATTATTATTATTATTATTATTATTTTTTGTTGTTGTTATTGTTATACTACACAAAAACACATTCCCTCCACATTCAAAGCTTCAAACTCTGAAGAAGGTGTCGAATGATGATAATATAGAATTCGTCCATCCTGGGAATCTAACCCAGCATACTAACCACCCCGAGGGCGGCCAATTTTTCTTCGTATTTTAATAAAAGCTATTTGCTGATCAATTTGTAATCAAACCTTTGGGACGTTTACCCTTTCAAGTTATTGGACTGTTACTTATGTTACATATTTTCTATATTATTATCAGAAAAGCTCACTACAAATTTTCTGAAATATGTTTTCTTTTTCTATGTTCT